>CM066036.1:419953677-421203677 GCA_033557465.1 Ichthyophis bannanicus | reverse complement strand
AAAATGTCTGAATATCTTGTCAACAATAACTTCAATGTCAAATGGCAGGCATTCGGCAGCAGTATTGATACAACTGTGAGGAATGTGATTTGCTCAGTTTGCACCAATTAAATTACTTGCTAAATCTTTTTGTAGCTTGTAAAAAATATTGTTACAAGCCCTCCTAGCGGCCCGACCAAAATTGCAATTGGTATTGTCAGCACACAATGCCAAATTTTTGGATCTTAGCCCATTGGACTCAACTGTAACAAGAATGTACTTGGAAAGAATGTCAGAGGTTTTGCTTTTAACTTCAAGGACATCAAGAACTTTTACCTGAATCCCTTTTCCAGGAAGAAAGTACCTTACTAAATTAGGGCATACTTTAATGCTTCCATGGTTTGAGCAATCACAAAAAGCTATTAAATTTGTACCAGAAAGATCTCTCTTGAGGGAATCAAAGTCAGGTTTGAAAACATTACAAACAATTGCTTCTGTTTTGGTTTGCACACAAGAGTATTTTTCAACAAAACATTTTTTCAACAACTTTGAAGTATAGTCTGATGTCTAAAAAGAATGGTTATAGACAACACAGTGATATGCCTATGTACCTCAGTTGTAGCCAGTGACTGAGTTTTCTCATCAAAAGTTTGACTTTTAAAAAAAGAAGTCATGATTCTACTTAAAGAAGTACTTACATCTGCTGTCCTGTATTTGTCCGTCCTTAGGTGCTGAACAATATCACCCTTTCCTGCAGTGCAATTGAAAAGGAAAATCAGCATTTATTACAATACACTGTGTTATCACCAGAATGTTTCTTAATGAATGGGTATTCATCTTGTAGTTGGTCATTAAAAACATACTTTCTTTTCAGCATTTTAAAATGAAACATAAAGTCTAAAGATGAAATAGAAACACGAACCCTAGGCTAAGAGTCTTTACAGACAGAATCAATGAAATCAGCTGACCACTGACCGTGATACTGATACTGATGTTGGCCCCAGGATCATAGGCACCAGCTCTATGGGTGCTGTGGGTGCTTGAGCACCCCCAATATTTTCTCCTGTAGGTCTGCATATATGTAGCAAAAAAACCCACCATACACTAGAGCTAGAGGACAAGGGAGAAAGGAAGGTTTCTGTACCCTAGCTACTGCTCCCATGTCCCCCTGCTCCCTATTGGCTGGCTGTGTCTGCTGCAGCCTATTGGCTGGATTTGTCTTACTGTTGGCTGCCTGGGCCTTCGGAAGGAAGCAGAGCCAGATTTGTTAGATGTGCTGAGGACTCAAGAGTTTAGGATTGCCAACCATCTAAATTATTTTAGGATTCTACAACTTTGTAAAGTAGCTATCTTAGTCAGAATGATGTCTAAATTGTCTGGTATTGTGGGGTTTTTTTGTTTTGTTTTTAGAGTTTAGCTCTACAGCTCACCAGTGCTCCCCCCTCACTGTGCAGATTAAGCGGTACGTTCCAGCCAATGGAAAGTCTGCACTAGTCACAGGAAGGATGGGCTGATTTTCTACACAAGGTCTGGGAGAAAGTCAGTGGAATAAGTGGGTTTCTTGGTAAGGATGAGTGGGGTTGCTGAGAAAGTGTAGAAATGTAAGAGGAATGGGGTAAAGTGTGAGGAAGCTATTGCAGACTGAGAAAAAGAACTGGTAGCAAAAGCAATAACTGGGGACACTGAAGTACAGGGGTGCAGAAGCAGCACAGCACCAGTAAACAGAGACAGAATCTGTCTGTCTGAAAAGTGCTAGCGTGTATGTGTGTACCTGATTTGGGAGGTAGGGGAGTGGATGAATGCATGTGCATGTGTGTGTGGCTGAAGTACAACAGAGTGCATGCATGTATATATGTTTCTGTGTCTCTGATGGAAATAGTCTCATATAAATACAGTTTCCCTTTGAAAATTTCAACTGGAGTGGAGAGGTTCGCTGGTACAAATGCGGAGGAGTGGAAGAGTGGGACATGTGTTTTAAATAGGGGACATTGACCGAAGTAATACGATTCCAGGGACAAATCCTTAAAATACAGGACTGCCCTGTAGAATACGAGACAGTTGGTCACTTTGTGCGCTGATAGTTCTTAGAGTTTGTCTGGCTGTCACAATCTATTGTATTGTTTTGTCTGCTGCTGCACTTTGCTGCCCCCTCATAAGTTACTGCCCTAGGCGACCTAATGGTTTGGTCAGCCTTGTCTGTTTACACCCAACAATCACTTTATAAATCATTTTCTTTTTGCTATTATGCTTGTTCTCTATATGTGAAACTGGCTAGGTTGTTATGACCTTCTCCCCCTCTGTCTGTTGGTCAATTTGATATCCATGGTGCATTAATAGGCGATCATTTTCAAATCGCTTGGCATCTTGTCCTTAATTTTCAAAGATAATGGACACATAAATTGCTATGTGTAGATTTGCACCAGCTTTTTTGTGCATACGATTTTGTGGAATCGTACAGACCCATAGCTAGCATACCATTTCTAGCTAAAATACTTGAAAAGGAAGCACAACGACAAATACAAGACCATATCGACACTGCATCCCCACTAGACCCTCATCAACATGGCTTCAGGGAGTTCCATGGCGTGGAAACCCTTCTTATCTCACTTCTCAATAATATCATCACATGTATTGACAACATCCACCAAGGTTGTGTACTTATATTCATAGACATAGCTGCAGCCTTTGATTCGGTACACCACGGCCTGCTCATAGAACGCCTAAAAGAAAAAGGCATTAATGGCCTCGCCCTTGATTGGTGCAAATCATACCTTGAAGGAAGATGGCAACAAGTAAGATCAAGATCAACAAAATCGGAGCCCTTCCACCAAGATCAGGGTGTTCCTCAAGGCTCATCATTATCATCTCTCATGTTTAACATTTACGTACAACCTGTCTGCAACATCATCAGATCTTTCAATGTCCAATGTCAGATATACGCCGATGATATCCTTCTTTACATGCCATTCTCCACAAAGCAAATGGACCTCTCACCTCTCATTGAATGTTTTGATGCAGTATCAGAATGGTTTCTATCTCAAAACCTCCGTATTCAACATAAGAAAACGGAGGTACTCTTCATCACAAGAAATCCGAATTTTACCCCACCACCTCATATAAAAGTGAGAGAAGCTGAACTCCAAACAAAGTCTACAATTCGATACTTAGGAATTACTCTAGATCAACACTTGGACATGAAGCTTCACATATCCTACATTGTCAAAGCCGTATATTTCAAGATCCGGACACTCAAACACCTCAGATCTTTATTGGACCCAAGTGACTTCCGGACTGTATACCAAGCTCTTATCCTACCCCACTTTGATTTCGCCAACGCCATTTTCCAAGGCCTCCCACAGTCTACCCTGAACCCCCTTCAGCTAGCCATGAACGCCGCTGCTAGAGTTCTTTCTGGAGCATCGAGATTTGACCACATCACACCCATCTTAATTCAACTCCACTGGCTCCCAACACACCGAAGAATACTATTCAAGACTCTGACGCTTACCTTTAAAGCCATCAACGGCATAACAGCCTCACAACTAGTGGATCTAATTCAGCCCACCCCACCTAACAGATCCAGAAGATCCACATCAGCAAACACTCTAACTATCCCAAGTGCATCAACAAAATGCACACTAACAACGTCAAACAGGGCTTTCAGTCTTTATGCTCCCAAGTGTTGGAACATATTACCACCAGCAATCCGAGCCATCACCGATCTCACACAATTCAGGAAAGCACTAAAACATTACTTATTTATACAACATTACCAGATCAACCATACTCCACCATAGCCACATCTTCCTTCCAGAAACCTCTACTTATTAGTCCCTATACTTAATATCTTTCTGTAGGTTCATAACCCACTATGCAAAGCTTACTGATACATATGTAAATAGTTGATGTGCATGTTTCCCTAAGTTATCCAAGTTGTATTTCCTTGTTCTCTGTAAAACTAACATTTGTTCATTATGTTTCACTGTTCCATGTAAACCGCGCTGATACTAAATAGTGCGGTATATAAGAAACTAAAATAAATAAATAAATAAATATAAAATTTGTATATATATATATATATATATAAATCTATGCATACATTTAAAAATCCAACATATTTCCTATCCCCACCCAAACATGCCATTTGGGACATTTTTTCCCCATTTGGCTAAAGGTGCAGGAGTTATACAAACCCTTTGATCTGGACTGAGTGAGGGCAGTTTTCAGATGGCTTGTTTGCACTGATCAATCAGGCTTCATAAGATACAATATAGTGCTTGTCATCTGTATGCTTGCTGGGTATTACTGTAGTAGGGACTGTGAATTTCATTCTGATATTCAATGTTATTCACACACATAGACACACACACATTTCCGACATAGTATTAGTAATTTTGTTCTCCAACTTTGCCACCTACACTTGTATTTGTTGCTTTTATTGTATTCCACAGTGCTCTTTCATCATAAATAAATAAAATATTCAGAATGAGTCCAATTATAGTCTGATCTCAGGAAGCTAAGCAAGGTTGAATATTTTCCCGATTATAAGTCACCCCTGTGTATAACTCGCAGTGGCAGAATTTGGTGTTTTTACATATAAAATATTAGTATAAGTCGCCCCTATCTATAAGCTGTCGGTAAAAAAAATAAAGCGCGAGACAACATTGCTGTTTCTTAAAACTGGATTAATTCTGCTTCACTTTCATTTTAAAATAACACTCATTCCATATCTGATTTGTTCTATAACACACTCGTGAAAGCCATTGAAGCCCTCACCTTCGATGCGACTGTGAAACAGTTCTGCAATTTCAAGTGCAGGTTCTTGTTTGTTATTGTCTTCTTTGTCTTCATGGTTATTGGGACTCTTTAGGATCTAAGCTTTCACAAACCTGAAATGATTATTTTATTGCTCACACCCCCCACCATGCTGTCACAACCCACCTGGTAACTTCTGCAAAAGTAGCATGGCGCACACAGCCGGTAGCCGTGAAACTGTTTTCCGTGGCAAATCCACTTTTTCCATAGGTGATGCAACACAGCTTTGAATCTTCTGTTGACGGAAATGTCAAGCGGTTGAAGCATTTTTGTCATATCACCAGGTATAATAACCGGGACAGTGTTCAGAGATTTTATTTTCTTCTTTATGTCTTCCGTGATATAGGATGTCTTGCTATCCTTGACAAGTAGTGCTTTCTGTCTCTTGAAAAATCCATCCAGCCACCTACTAAAGCAATACTGCAGCCATTTCAGCATCATGCTCTCATCCATCCATCCTTTCTCATTCACATCAACAACACGTTGGTTGGTAGAGTTTCACATGGCATTGTCTTCCTTTTGAATATAATCATAGGTGGCAGCTTCTTTCCACTTGCACAGCAGGCCAGCACCATTGTAAAGTGTGTCCGGTAGTTCTAATATTTATTGTTCTAACCCCCTTTTGACTGATGGTTCTCCCTAATGGGATGTCGAAGGTTAAGGGAACCTTGTCCATGTTGATTATGAAGTCCAGTATCACTGTGTATGTGTTGATTTGTTTGTTTACAAATTCCCTAAAATTCCGTACTTTATCCAAGAAATCAGCGGGGAGCTGCCAACACATGGTTGTTCTTTGCCTATTGCTTAATTTATTTCTTAACAAAAATCGGTAGCACCGTGAATGACAGCCTTGAATCCCTCAATATTCATTTCTCTGGTGATATGAACTGTTTTGAATCACACACCTGCACAGAAGAGAGTCCACAATCCTGGGCCCTCTGCTCTATGACGAACTGAAGCAGATGTGCTTCTAATTCTGGCCACCATGCTTTGTGGCCGCGATTTGCCTTCTTGCTGTATTTTATCAAGGTTAGTTTTCCCTGTGTCTTGTTTCAGTCTCAAATTTCTCACTTATTTATTTATTTAGCTGTATTTATATACCACCTTTCGCCTGGTCAAGGTAGTTTACATAGAATGTATGTGGTAATACAATAAACAGCATCATGATAACTATTTACAACCATGCAACAGTAACAAGGATCATAACTATATACAATTAGGAGGTATACATAATGGTGGGAAATTAGTCTGTCTGGTTTTGTTCCCATGGGGGGGTGGGGGCGGATTAGGTGATAGGATTGAAATATTCTGAGAATAGGTGGGTTTTCAGATGTTTCCTGAAGGTCTTGAAGTCTGTGGTATTTTTGAGCTAGTCTGGTAGATTGTTCCATGTGGATGGAGCATACAGTTGAAAAGCTCTTTTGCATGCTTGATGGTTGGATTTTGTATTGATATGGGGAATTGTGAGAGTGTTCATCCTGGATATGCGACTGGATCCGTGGGGTTGGGAGGTAGCATGCGTAGGTGTGTGTGTGGGGGGAGGGGTGGGGGTGGTCAGAGTGTAGTGCTTTGTGTGTTAGGATGATAGTTTTGAATTTTATGCAGCTTTGTAATGGGAGCCAGTGGAGCTGTTTGAGTATAGATGTAATGTGATCATGTCTTGCTGCAGCTTGTAGGGTCCTGCCTGTTGAGTGAAGTGCTGTTTGGTGGGGCATGAGTGTAGATTGAGGAAGACCATGTTATATAGCATTGCAATAGTCCAAGTGGGGTATAACGGAGGCTTGCAGGACAGTAGAGAAGTTATGAGGTTCCAGAAGTGAGCGTAGGGGCTGAGGTATCTTTGTTTTGTAGAAGATTGTCTTGGTGATCTTGCTGATGTGGGATTTGAATGTGAGGTGTTGATCAAGGGTTATTCTGAGGTATTTAACTTCATTCTGGGTATTAATTGTTATATTGCTCAATGTTATTGAAAAGGGGGGGGCAAAGGTATAGAGTTCTTCTGTTTTATTGTAATTGATCTGAAGGTTGTTGTCTTTTAGCTAGTTGGTTATTTTGGTGAAACATTCTTGATGAGCAGACAGACTGGATTGGTTTATGTCAATTGGTGCGTACATCATGATATCGCCGGCGTAGATGTGGACTTTGAGGCATTGTAATCTAATGATTGAGCAGAGTGATTGCAGGTAGAGGTTGAAGAGGATGGCAGAGAAGGTACATCCTTGAGGGAATCCCTGTATCTGTTTGAATGGGGTGGGGTGTTTTGTCCAATTTTTATTTGCTGGTGTCTGTCTATGAGGTAGGATATGAACCATTTGAGAACTGTTCCTTGAATTTCGTTGGTGTGTAGATGTTGTAGGAGGATTGGGTGGTTTACGCTGTCAAAGGCAGAATAAATGTCTAAAAAGATTAGTAAGAAGCCTTGGTTGGTTCATTGCATTCCTTGAATTAGAGTATTTATCTGACTTGTTATCAGTGTTTCCAGTCTGTGGTGAGGGTGGAATTCATGTTGTTGAGGGTCCAGTAAGTTCTTAATGTCTATGTGGACTTGAAGTTGGTGTTGTATGGCTTTCTCAATGATCCCAAAAGTTTGTTTGGTGGCTCTGTTACCATTTTCTTCTGCATAATGAATAACTTTCAATTTGAATTCTGTGGTGTACAGGTTCCATGCCTTCGGTGTCACCATTTGCTGTGGGGTTAAAAATAACATTTTTGTTCTAACTGAAATTTGTCTGGTATGCTATTTGCAAGTATAGTCCAAGAATGCACCAGTCTGCTGATCAGAGAGTCTGCTTGTAAGCACTGAGTGTAGAGCGGAAGGCCCAGGCAGAAAGACCATCCACTGCGCAGTTGCAAGTATTTACATCTGTTTTGCGGGGCGTGCTCCATTGTGTAAATTTATTAGATAAGTCGCTCTGTTGTATAGAACACGCCATAAGTTTCTGATGAAAAAAATGTGACTTATAATCTGGCAAATACGGTAGATGGGAGACTTACTGGGTAGAAGACAGGCCTGGCAATGTGCTTCTGGTCACGCCTTGCCGAGAAAACCCAGGGGCTGTGACGGAGGCAGGAGATGGCATCAACTCAGCAGCACGCAACAACAGCATTGACATGTATGTTCAATATTAGAATTTTTGACAACCTTGTACTGTTTTGTTCCCTATTAGTTTCTTGTCCTGGCCGTTACCATCATCTGCCAACTTTCACTTCTCTATAGGAGCTGTGTTTAACATGGTATTTTCTGTAAGCAGAATTTAAGGAAGGTTTTAAATACTTGTAACTTTCTGCTTCTTCTCTTCTTTCTCAATAATTTACTAACTCCAGTAATATTGGCGGCCATGCAGATGATCAGCCAATCATTACCCCTCTTCATAATCTTTTCAGCCTGCAGAAAGCATCAGACGGTATCATTTTACACATTTCTATTTTGTTATGTAAATAAAATCTATGAGGTCAATAGTCAACTGTGTGCCCTGCCGTTTAACTTTAAAAATATAGATGATTTATTATTTATGTCAATTTACATGTGGCATTCATAGGTTAATGTGCGTTAAACTTGAATTTGTGCTTCCTAAATTTTTAAGGTGCCCCAATGAACCAAATGCATGCTAATTAATGGTAAATTCTGTGTATCCTAGCTAAATCCTTCCTCATGGGATTTGAATCCTGTTAAATTCTTCTTAACAGGCCCCTGGCTTCTCCATAACCTCAACTGTTGTTAGTCTCCTTTTAAAAGATTACATAGAAAGAGCAGATTGGTCTATGGCCCTCATAGGGTTAAATGTTCAGGAGACAGGGCAGTGTAAAAAAATAGGCTTGATTTTTCATTGCAAGTTTAATTTTAACAAATTTATCTTGCTCTCTAGTGTGGCTGTCTGTTTCAAATACAAAGGGAGTGACTTCCTTCCAGTTGAATCACAGTCATTCTTGTGGCACCGTGGGGATACTGGAGGTTTCAAAATTATTAAAGCTTCTAACAAAAACACCTAACCACACAGAAGTAAATAAATTTCATTCTGGATCGATTTCCCAAAACTATTCACACTAAGTACTTAAGCGTGTAACTCTCTTATTGATTTTGGTCTGGGCCACTAACTCTCCCTATTCCTTGTTTTTTAAGATGTTTTCTCTTTTTCTTCCCCACTGTCTTCTCTCTCAACTGAGAAATCCCAACTGAATATAATATTTAGGAATTTTTCTTCTTTTCCTTATAAATCCTGTGGCAGGCTCTTGTTCAGCTCAGTAACTTTTCTTGTAATTGTGCCTGCAGGAAAATGCAGTATATAAAAATCGGTCCCTGGGTTGTTCCACCTGGCAGTGCTTTGCATTTGAAGTCCAACACATGAAACTGAAAACTCTATTATAGCATTGCTTTCAGAAAATGGGATTAAATAAGCTTCTACAGACATGATTTAAACATGCAGGTGGTTCTTAAATACCATGCGTTAGCTGCAAGTTGCATTAGGCTGCAACCCTCAAATAATTCACACTGGATCTCAACTCCTTTTTCTAACATTGGCTGATGTTATCAGGCAATAAAGTTGTGGCTCAGAACTTGTCTATCTGGGCTTCAGTAAGGCTTTGATATTTTCTATATAGAAGCTGATAAGCATGCTAGAAGGCATAGGAACCTGCCAGAAATGTGTTAGCTGAGCATGGAACTGGTTGAGATGCACAACACAGAGGGTGGTGGTAAGATTGCAGTTATTTGTTTAATGTAATTGTAATGAATTATGAAATGTAATTTTGCTGTAGTTTATGTATAATTTAATGTAATGTACTGTAGTTTATTGTAATGTATTATCTTGGTGTCCACCTCGATGTAGTCCCTCTGTTGTCTTGTTGACCACTTTGATTGAAGGATAAGGTGGTATATAAAACTGATTAAAAAAATAAATGCTATCGAAGCTAGTGACTAATGAGCAGCCCAAGGGGTTGTACTATGACTATTTCTTTTCAGTGTCTTTATTGACGACACTGCAGAGGAACTTGAGAGAACCATGTCCCTTCCACCTTTGCTCTGGAATAGTCTGCCCACCCCCTTACGCTTGGAATCTAACTTTAAATACTTCAAGAAGGCCTTGAAGATGCATCTGTTGAATTATCTTTTAGAATCCCCCAAAGCCTGAGCACCCAAAGTGTGGGCACCACTGGGTCACTTTCTGGCAGAGCATAACCCCTTCTCTCTTCTTGCTTGGACACATTCCTGTACTTACTCCCTCTACAGTTCTTGGTTTTTTTCTTCATCTTTCCTATTACTGGCAATGGATTTCCTTTCCTTCAGTTCTTAACTAGTAGCTTTTGGTAAACCACATTGCTTGCTCACATAAATGCAGTATATCACATAAAAGCAAACATACATGTAAGTATGCTTGTTTCCAGATGATATCAAAATCTTTAACAGAGCTCAATAAATTGAAAAAGGACTTGAAAAGATTACAAGAATGTTCAAGGATTTGGGAATGAGCTTTTGGAAGGTAATTTTATAACAGGGCAACCACGTAGGTGCTATTTTATAAAGATAAAAAGGAGCTTACTTGTCTTTCTAGAGTGGAGGAGCAGCCTAGTGGTTAGAACACTGGTTTAATAACCAAGCAACCAGAATTCAATTCCCACTAGCATGCCTTGGGCAAGTCACTTAACCCTCCATTGCCTTAGAAGAAAGGCCTGGCAATCTATTTCCAGTGACACTGCCAAGAAAACCCAGGAGCTTCTGGGTCACCAGGAGTCAGGACTGACTTGAAGGCACACATTGCATTTTTACTTGTCTTTCCAAAATAGAAACATGATGGCAGATAAAGACCAGGCAGTCTATCCAATCTGCGCTTCCAAACCAACAACTAAGCTCTACTGTTCCCTTTATCCTTTAGTGATCCCAAGATTTCTTGAATTCAGATATAGTCTTTGCCTCTACTTCCAATGTAACACCAATTTTTAAAAAGGGTTCCAGGGGTGATCTGGGAAACTACAGACTGGTGAGCCTGACATCAGTACCGGGAAAAATGGTAGAAACCATCATAAAGAATAAAATTACTCAGCATGTAGATAGTCATGACCTAATGGGAGACAGCCAACATGGCTTTAGACAAGGAAGATCTTGTCTTACTAATCTGTTATGGGTTTTTTTGAAGGAGTGAATAATCAGGTGGACAAAAGTGAGTCGGTTGATATTGTATATCTGGACTTTCAGAAAGCCTTTGACAAGGTCCCTCATCAGAGACTTTTGGCAAAACTAAAGAGTCATGGGATAGGAGGCAGTGTACTATTGTGGATCAGGAATTGGTTAAAAGATAGAAAGCAGAGGGTAGGGCTAAATGGCCAATTTTCCCAATGGAGAAAGGTGAATAGTGGTGTACCCCAGGGATCTGTGCTGGGTCCGCTGCTTTTTGACATATTCATAAATGACCTGGAAAGTGGAATAACGAGTGAGGTTATCAAATTTGCAGATGACACAAAACTATTTAAAGTTGTTAAAACCCAAGAGGATTGTGGAAAATTGCAAGAGGATCTTATTAAATTGGAAGACTGGGCATCAAAATGGCAGATGAAATTTAATGTGGACAAGTGCAAGGTTATGCACCTAGGGAAGAACAACCCAAACTATGGTTACACGATGCAAGGTTCCACATTAGGAACCACCACCCAGGAAAAAGATTTAGGCGTCATTGTGGATACCATGTTAAAACCCTCGTCCCAGTGTGCAGCAGCGGCCAAGAGAGCAAATAGAATGCTAGGTATGATAAGGAAAGGAATGGAAAATAAAACAAAAGATATTATAATGCCTCTATATCGTTCCATGGTGAGACCGCACCTTGAATATTGTGTGCAATTCTGGTCGCCGTATCTTAAAAAGGATATAGCGATTTTAGAGAAGGTTCAGAGAAGAGCCACCAAAATGGTAAAGGGGATGGAAGGATACTCCTATGAAGAAAGGCTAAAAAGGTTAGGGCTCTTTAACCTGGAAAAGAGACGGCTGAGGGGAGATATGATAGAAGTCTATAAATTAATGAACGGAGTGGAACGGGTAAACGTAGATCAATTGTTTACCTTATCAGAATATAGAAAGACTAGGGGACATGCAATGAAGCTACAGGGTAAACTATTTAAGACTAATAAAAGAAAATATTTTTTCACTCAACGTGTATTCAAACTCTGGAATTTGTTACCAGAGGATGTAGTAAAGGCTGTTAGTGTAGCTGGGTTTAAAAAAGGTTTGGACAAGTTCCTGGAGGAAAGGTCCATAAACCATTATTAAGAAGGGACCCAGGATATCAATGCTTGAACCAATACAAGCATTGTGGAACGTGTATCCCTTGGGGAAACTGCTAGGTACATATGACCTAGATTGGCCACTGTTGGAAACAGAATACTGGGCTTGATGGACCTTGGTCTGACCCAGTATGGCATATCTTATGTTCTTATGTACCTCCACTGGGAGACTATTCCACGCACCTACCACTTTTTCTGAAAAACAATATTTCTGCAAATTACTCCTGAGTCTATCTCCTGTAGAAACATAGGTAGATGGATTCTATGTTGCTTATCCCAGGGGTAAGTAGTGAATTTCCCCCGTCTACTTTTATAATGGTTTATGAACTTTTTGTCCAGGAGCTTGTCCAAACCTTTCTTAAACCCAGCTACACTTACACCACTAGAATAGGTAGATATTACTTCCTTCCCTGCTTACTCACATACCTGCTGGGTCTCAAACTGGTGGCATCTGAGTTACAAAGCACACATCTTACAGATGACTAACCACATCTCCCTGGAAACAAGCACAGGTAGCAGAAAACAAGCTTTAAATGTATGTGTGATCACTTACACCTGTTCGCACATACTTTATACACACACCCATGTAAATGAAGGTACTTTATAATTTATGTGCATATGTGCAAGATCCACCCAAGCTTCACCCACACTGTGCCCCTGGCTATGCCTACTGGCAAAGTACACATTTTCATGCCAAAGTCTGCACTTTTACGTTGGTTGGTATTTTATAAGAGGTTATTTATGTGCATACATGATGTATGTCTTTGACATGAATGTGATTGACTTTATATAATTACCTCCCTAGTGCTAAAAGGTGCATTGGGTTGCAAACCTCAGTTAGCCACGCATTCATTAGGACAAGGCAATGGAAACTGTCAAACAAGAAAGATCTGAAATTATCATCTGAGCTAACTCCAAGACCACTGAGAAATAGAGGAGTCATCAGCAGGAAAGAGGAGGTCAGAGAGGAGCACAAGGTAAAATGTTTGGTTTGCTTGGGCTTTTCTTTCTCCAAATTTCAGATTTTCTTTTATTCATTTCACATGTTCATTTAGTAAAAAAAAAAGTGCTAATGTGAATGAAAATATTTTAATGTGTGTTAATCCATTTCACATGTGTTAATTCATAGCTTTATTTATGTTAAATCAATCTAGCATGGAAGCTAGCACATGATTGGGCCATGCGATTCTAGTGTAGAGGCTCGCATTAACCTCAAGGGCTGTGTGCATCCATCTTTAAGGTGCACTCGGGGAGGGAGGCTCTGCAGTGCAGTCTCTTGAGAGGAAATTCTTTCAGAATGCTATGCTCACATTCTGCATAATGTCCTATTAACTCTTCATGGGCATGCACTTGTGGAACATCATGCATAACATGCAAGAGTTTACAGATTTTCTCGCCAGAGAAAGCCAAATAACTCAAATCCTAGTGAGCAATGGGAAAGAATGCAGAAAATACATTGTCTAGTTAACATGATATTTTTGATGTAATATAGACAGCCTCCTTCATGAGTTTTGGAACCCAGAGGCTTTCATGACTCCGGGTGTCAGACTTTCCAGTAGACGTTTGCTGATGGGCTGTGCCATGGAGAGAACCTCCTCAGAGATAAGGTGTAGGAGACTGCTACCCCGATCTTGTAGCATAGTAACACTCAGAACCCTCTTCAGGCTCACTTATGTCCCAACCTCCTTATCATCCAAGAGATATCATAGCAGGGAGCAAAGGAAATCCTATTATTTTCATAATGTTGATACCCTCCTGCTCAACCCATACAAAACAAGGCCCTCATTCTTCTTCTAGACAGCAGAGGTCTGATTACTCCCAGCTATCTCCACAGCCAAAATCCAGAGCAGGATTTTGACTGTCTTCACAAGAACATAGTCAATATTCCAGTGCTAGTGCCAGTTAATCTACCAGTAAGAGGGAAGTTGTGATTCTCTATGAACTAGTATCCCATTATAACTTGCAACAGTTGGGTTATAATCATTGTCAGGTATGGGTACAGATTCTGCCTATTTGACATCCCACAAAATCACCCACTAAGAACATCTTTCAACAGCCCTCAGAACTAGGAAGTTCTCAAAAAAAATAAAAAGAGCTCCTCCCTTCTCAAGGCCAAATGCAGTCAGACCTATCCTATCAGGGGACGAAGGAAAGGAATTTTATGCCAGGTACTGTACATCCTGGTCACAAAAAACACCGGGGATTCTGTCCCATTCAATACCTGAGGGATCTTAACAAAGGCACTCATTCCTTTTCTCCAAAAAGACTAGCTATGTTCTCTGGATTTAAAGGATGCCTACACCCACAAACAGGAAGTATATGTGATTTGTAATAGGGAAAACTACCAGTACTGCATACTGCCCTTTGGCCTTGCATCAGCTCCTTGCATGTTCACAAAATATCTTGCAGTAGTTGCAAGGTATCTATGCAGACTGGGCGTGCATATTTCCCTATCAGCTGGTCCAGAACACATCTCAGGAAGGGGTTCAGGAATCTGTGTGCACAACCATACAGATGCTGAAGTTACTAGGGTTCATAATAAATCATCCCAAATCAAATTTCAGCCCATCACTTCAATTGGAATTCATTGGAGCTCTTCAGGATAAGGCAAAAGACTTTCTTCCTCCAAAAGACTTACCGGGTTGATCACCATAAAGGAGGAAATTCAAAAGTGCTAGCAGACACCAGTGTGTAACATATCAACAATGTAGGGCAACATGGCCTCAACCACACATGTTATCCCTTGGCTTATCTCAAAATGAGACAGGCTTCATGGACCCTGAGTAAGCAGTTGACTCAAACCATGCACACATTTGAAATGTCATATCTGTCACTGCTCTACTCTTGTTTCCTTGTCCTGGTGGATGATCATTCCCATTTGAAAAAATGAAATTTCTTTCCAAATTCCTTCTTACCAAAAACTAATGATACAGAGGCATTAAAATACAAGTATCTTTGGTTTTACTCTCCATTCCTTTCATTAGGATTCCTAGCATTCTATTTGCTTTCTTGGCTGCTGCTGCACACTGGGAAGAGGGTTTCAAAGTATTATCCATGATGATGCCTAAATCCTTTTTGTGGGTGGTGGTTCCTAATATGGATAGTTTGAGTTAATCTTTCCTAGGTGTATAATTTTGCATTTGTCCACATTAAATTCCATCTGCCATTTGGACGTCCAGTCTTCCAATTTATCAAGGTCCTCTTGCAATTTCTCACAATCCTCATATTTTAACAACTTTGAATAATTTTGTGTCATCTTCAGATTTGACCACCTCACTCATTCCTATGTCTAGGTCATTTATGAATATATTAAAAAGTAGCGGGCCCAACACAGATCCCTGGGGTACTCCGCTATTCATGTTTCTCCACTGAGAAAATTGGCAATTGGCAATTGGCCCTACTCTCTGCTTTCTATATGTTAACCAGTTCCTGATTTACAATAGAATATTGTCCCCTATCCCATGAATTTTTAAATTTTCACTAAGAATCTTTCATGAGGGACATTATCAAAGGCTTTCTGAAAATCTGCTCACTTTTATCTACCTGTTTATTCACGTGTTCAAAAAATACAGTTGTGGTCAACATTCTTGGTACCCTTGCAGTTCAACCCCTTAATGTCCAATATATCCTAAACAAAAGTGGCCAGTGAAATGGTTTTGGTCTATATATTGTATGTACACATATTTGACATATAAATAATCAAATAATATGGATAATTTTATCCAGAATAATTGTATGTTTCCTGAGGTAGAATTAGGATTTATGCACCTATCTTACCAAATATGTACAAATGCCTGTAAAATTGAATGAGCCTCAGAGCAAGTGTATGTGTAGGCACCTACTCTTTGGGTGTGCAACAGAGCACATCTCTCCAGTCCTTTTTGAACTACACTGGTTGCCTTGACAAAGTAGGATCAAATATAAGACAATCATGACCACGTTTAAATTGGTAAAAGAGATTGCACCATCGCACCTATCTGATCTACTAAGCAACCCCACAAGGCATAGAACAATGAGACAACGGAACCAAAACACCCTACTAATTCCTAACACATTCACAAAATTTAATAAAACCACAACAAACAGGGCATTTAGCTTCTCTGCCCCAGCATTATGGAATGCTCTGCCAGACAGACTTAGAGCTACCACTGATCTAGTAACATTCAAAAAAGACCTCAAAACTCATCTGTTTATAAAGCACTTTGGTAACTCAGAACCTAAAGAAGAATTATTCCCCACATAGTTTCAAACATATTCCCACCCACTACAAAACATTCCCCTGAACACTAACGCAAACACTTCTTACGACAAAAACATTCCTCATAGTATTTAGCAGTCCGAATAACCTCTTCTTAGATAATACTAGTGACAATCTTCCCAAACACTCTAGCTAAACATTTGCAGACCACATCCAGGAGAAATTCCACTCAGCCTTACAACCAAAATCAAACGCACCTACTAAGGCAACCACACCCACGAAAACATGGGACACCTTCAGCACCCCATCCCCCGAGCAGCTCTCTCACATCATCACCGCACTCAATACAAGCACGGCTCCAACAGACCCATGCCCAGTGACATGGATCAAAGCCACTAAATCATACTTCATCCACACCATACACAAGATGGTGCACAGCTCTCTGACCCAAGGAAGCATGACAAACCACCTAAAGCTTGCCACAATAAGACCGATCCCAAAGAAATCAACACTCGATAAGAACAATCCGGCAGCATACAGGCCAATCTCAAGCATACCACTACTGGCAAAAATAATGGAGAAGGCGGTACAACATCAACTACAAGACCACATTGACAACCACGCTCCTCTGGACATCAACCAACACGGATTCCGCCCCAACCACGGGGTTGAAACACTCCTGTTATACCTCTTCAATATCATACTATGCCACATAGACAACCACGAGAACAGAATACTAATGATCTTCATCGACATTTCATCAGCATTTGACACAGTGGATCACAGAACCCTACTGAAAAGACTACAGAACATTGGACTACATGGATCCACGCTGAAATGGTTCCAATCATACCTAACGGACAGACAGATACAGGTCAAGGTCAGACCCAACACATCCCGACCCATAAAGGTACGGCAAGGAATACCACAAGGATCCGCCTTATCAGCACTGTTATTTAACATCTACATCCAGCCAATATGCGACATCATGAAAGAACACAATATACAATATGTGCCGATGACATCATGATATACACACCTTTCACAGTTGACAACCCAGACTACTCCAAAATAACAAGCTGTCTCATACACATGACCAGCTGGTTTCAAGACAACAACCTGACCATAAACTACAGCAAGACCGAGGCACTAATCATCACTCGAAACACCAATTTCGTCCCCCCACCCAACATCAAAATAAAGGACACAACCATACCCATAAAACTGGAAGTAAAATATCTCGGAGTGACTCTGGACAATGAACTAAATCTACAATCTCACATAAGCAGAACCACCAAAAACGCATACCACAGAATGAAACTGATACGACGACTTAAACCCCTCCTCTCCCCGGAACACTTCCGCACAGTCTGCCAGGCCCTAATAACCCCACTGCTAGATTTCTGCAACCCAATTTACCTTGGTCTCCCAAAACAAACACTCAGACCGCTGCAACTGGCACAAAACACAGCGGCACGCTTAATATCTGGCACAGCAAGACAAGAACACATCACACCAGTCCTGAAAGATCTACACTGGCTCCCAATCAGCTCACGCATCAAATACAAGACAATCATAAACATATTCAAAATCAAACAACAGTCATCAGCCCACAGCTCACAATCACTCATACAACCTGACAGAAGCACACGACCGAGGAGGAAGGGCACCTCCAACCGCGTCAACACATCAAAAGAGCTCACCAGAGTCCGCAAAGCCACCGCAGAACGAGCCCTTTCCCTGGCTGCACCAGCAATTTGGAACAACCTCCCAGACGAACTCAAACAACAGACATCAAAGACTTTCAGAAGCAGCTAAAGACTACACTATTCATTGAGCACTATGGGGACGTCACATGAACTAACCACCATGCAAACAGCTTCCCTGCCCTATGTACATAGGAATGTATAATAGCGCACTATGTAAATAGCTCAACCGGAATCTACTATACACTACCACGTACACACACACACACAGTATCACTGCATGATCACACCTAAATCAGTCTTATGATTGTTTGCTGTGGAGACCGCCTTGATTAAAGGAGAAGGCGGTATAGAAATCCTTTTAAATAAATAAATAAAATAAATAAATAAATGTAATACTTCATCCCCTATGATTAAACAAATGTACCTGACGAAATGCATTAACAATGCAACATGTAATGCTCTAGAACGATAAATATGTAAATATAAAAGCTGTAAATATGTTGAGTACTCAATCACTCTACACCCACATAAAAAGTTGAAGACACCCTACCCCATTTACGAATGTTGACATGTTACCTGTTTGAAAAAGTTGTAATGTAGCATTCCAGTTCTTCTTGTTCGATGTAAACTGCTTTGATTCTACTTAAAGGCGGTATATAAAGCATACCAATAAATAAATAAATAAATAAAACAAGACCACATTCCCACTGCAGTAAAATTAGACTCACCAGTGATCAATTGTCAGTACTCATATGATTTGAATCAACCAATGAATGATGGCTCTAATGTTTAAAATGGCCATATTCACTCCTTGTTCCATTTCACAAAGGTGAAGACAAGAGAACTGCTTGAGACCATCAGAAAATCCATTATCGCCAAGTATCAAACTTCAAAGGGGTACAAGGCTATCTCCAAAGACCTTGGAATTCCTGTGTCTAAATTCACAATGCTATTATAAGGTTTCTGCTCATGGAACTGCCAAGAACCTCCCAGGATGTGGAGGGAAGAAGAAAATTAATCAAAGAAATCTTCAAAGGTTAGTGCAACTGTTGGTAAAACATCACCTACAACATCCAAAGAGCTTAAAGCTGACCTGGAGCAATCTGGAGTGGTGGTTTCACCCGCACCATATACCATACACTAAACAAAGAAGGACTTCATGGGCAAAGGCTAAGAAGGACCCCACTGCTCAAAGACAGATATAAATAGACATGCCTGATCTTTGCCCAAACTCAGCTTGAGAAACCACAATCTTTCTGGGAAAATGTTCTGTGATGAAACCAAATGTGAGCTCTTTGGCAATGCAGACCAGCAATACATTTATAGGTGAAGAAATGAAGCTTATAAGGAAAATAAACACTCTTCCTACAGTTAAATATGGTGGAGGTTCTATAATGTTATGGGGCTGGGCCATAAGCCTGAACCTGAAAAATGACAGGCCTAAGAACCAAGCCTGGATTTCAGTAGTGCTGAGACATAAAATTAAAAGACAGAATTAAATGCTGTTTTAGAATGAAATGCTGCTATTGCAAAGTTTGCACAAAGTGAATACAAAGACCCGACCGCGAATTACTGCGACGGCACACAGACGCGCACAGGCTAGCCGAGGGCGGGAGAAGGAGGGGCGGGGGGACGACGGGGGGGGGGGGGGCGGGCAGCGAGCCGCAAATAAAAGAGCGTGCTCGACACCGGCTCGGCCTCTTTCGCCGTTCCCCCCCCTTTGTCCGAGAGGAAGACAGACACCCTCCCGACCCACCCAATTGGCAAAAGGGGGGGGGGGAATAGTCGCAGCATGCGAGAGACGGCAGAAAAACGCACCCGGTGAGAGAGAACACAGCCTAGGCTTTAAGTAAAGGGGGAGAGGTGCAGGAGAGAAACCTGGACCTGCCCCCAGAGAGATGGAACAGGTCACAAGAACACAGCGCAGAGGGCCCCCGGCCTCGCTTTGACGGCGGGCAAAAGGGGGGTAAAGCAAGAAACGTTGCCAAGCCTGCTTGAACGGCAGGCGTAACAGCGTTGCGACTGAAAGAGATGGAGAAGACTAAGGACTGAGAAAAGCTTTCATGGCTGTTCTCCTCCTGACATTAAAAGGACCCTGGGATATTGGCTGTGTCTCTCGAGGGGGCGGAAGGAAAGGAATTGTATACAGTGTTTTGTCGAGTGTTATGTGCATGCTGTGGCCAACAGTTTTCTGAGCTGTTAATAACCATTGTAAATAAATAAATGGAAACAGTTTTGTTGAAAGAATCTGTGGAGAATCGTGGACTTATTTGGTGGGGGGGGGGGAGGGGGGAGGGTAAGGGGTGGGGGGCCAAACCCGAGGCTATTATGCCGGTTGCGCGGCTGTGCCTGTATGTTAAATCGTTACTCCAGAATTGTTACTTACACATTTTAGGAGCTAGATATGACCTTGATGAAGGAAAGTAACTAGGTTTGAACCAAGCCATTGTTCAGCTAGCTGGAGAAAGCAGAGCAAAGGGCATAGACCCTGATTGGTCAAATTCAGGGAAATGTCAGACCAATAGAAAGTTTGTAGAAATTAGCATGAGACCAATGGAAAGTTTTCATGTATCAAGCTAGAAAAGCGGTATAAAAAGTTATGTCTCTATGAAGAGCTCCGCTCAGTTCCTTTTGCTGCTTTGACTGACTGAGCCTGTGCACGAATAAACTGGTTTGGACCCTGTAAATTGACTCCTGGATTTATTCATTGACTGCAGTTTGCCGCTACACCAACACAGCAACACAGTCCCTGTACCCGACTCTCACAGGCATACAGGCAGCCGCAGTGGTACAGGGGCCAGCACCCTGTGAGGAGAGGTACATTTTACGGCCACCCAGCCCAGTCTGCTGGCCCGCAACACTGTGCAGACACCACAAAGACTGCAACTAGCAGCCCCGCAGTCAAGGCAGTAGAGGACGTCCCCCCCCCCCCCCCAAGCCAGGGACCACATGGCAGTCAGATAGCCCTAAGGATAGATGGAATCTGCGCAGTGAAACAGAGTGGATATAAAACTTTTCACACAGAAATGCCAAGCAAGCAAAGCCTTCTTATGCTTAAAAGGAAAAAGACCTCAGTATACCCATGAAGCAAAAAACTGAAAATAACAAACTTCAATGGGTGCAGTCATCCGGAACTGGGCAGACCCAGCAAAAACTGCTTAACCATACATCACTGGTCAAAGAAAAGCCTCTTAAAAACACCAATAGAAAGTTTAGCAAAATGCAGTAAATCTCAGGATATGCAATCAGTATATTTATTTATTATTTATGTATTTGCATTTCTTATATACCACACTATTAAGATCAGTGCGGTGCACAGTGAACAGAAACAATGAACAGGGTATGAACTTGGTGAAAACCGGGGAAACTATCTACAATCATTTTACAGTAAAACTACAAATCATTTACAAATATCATAGGTTCGTGGCACAGGGAGGTTTGTACCGGAGGGGGGCAAGCGGATTACCCGTACTCTTTCTGGGTCTGAGTGTTGGGGCAATTTGGGGAGGTAGGTAGTGGGCTCGTTGCGTATCTTCCTGAGTTTTTTTCTGGGTAGTATTTTAGGACAGCGCTTTCCTGAATAGTGTAAGGCTCCTGATGGCTCGAATATCCGTGGGGAGGGCGTTCCAGCTTCTGGGTGCATATACCGAGAAGGCCCTGCTGGCTGTTGCCTTTGTGCATTTTGTCATTATCTTGGGGACTTCTAATGTGTTCCTCATTGTGGATCTTCTGTTCCTGTTGTCTGGCATGCTGTGGATCAGTTTACTGATGGGTGTGGGGGGCTGGTTCTTCAGTGCTTTGAATGACAGGACAGTATAGTCTTGCATCAACTGGTAAAGCAGTTTAGCAAAATGAACAACTTATCTTGAGCAGGGCGAGTGATGTCAAAGGCTGAGATACAGCCACACTTCAGAAATCAAAGGCACAAACAGCACCACTCTCCAACACAGAGTGCTTCGACAGTACAGACTTCTTCAGGGAGTCAGGAACATCGAAAAACCCACCGATCTACGGACCTGCAGCTATAGAATGCAGATCACACCAGCTTGCCAGATAGCCCTGCCAGCCACGACTCATGTGTGCCCAAACACTACCATATACCCAGGACAGAACGCACATTCATCAGACAATGGCACACATGGCACAAGTGTGCAGGTAGTAGGGAATATGATAGGGGGGACAGCAGACAGGGCATACAGCCTGGGCATGAACACTGGAGCATAATAGTCAATCATCCCCTCCCCCCCCCCCCAATGTATTTGATGCCTGCATCTTTGCATCCCACACACAGCTATCCCTGTGGAGGACATGCCCCACCCTGCACCAGAGGAGCCCGATGAGGAGGAGGAGGAAGAGGTGGATCTGGCAGCTGTGGAGGAGGAGGCAGTGTTGCGGCCATGACTAGGGCAACTTCGCAGGGGGCAGACCCCTAGACAGGACAGGCCCAGCAGCTGGTCAAGTGCTGTGCCCACCACAGGTCCCAAAAGACCCATTGTGCTATCTATCCCTTCCACTTTGGGGGAGTGAGGATAACAAGTCGGTTATCCTCACCCTAACAGTTGTGCCACCCACCCTTGGAAGGGAGTGGCCCGATAGCCCAGTGCTGTCTGGGGGGTGGACCCCACATTGTGCAGCCCTGGAGGGAGACATTACACCAGCTATTTATGCAATCTTGCCAGTCAATGCAGCCGTGGTAGGTGTTTTGTATTCACTCATCTTCGTGGCACTGGGAAATTTGGGTCCTGTCTTGGTCTCATGTACCTGCACCCGGGGAGTTGGAATCTGTGGTGTGCACATCTACTGCCCACCCCCTCCCCCAGTGCAGCAATGGGCATCTCGTCAGTCATGTTTACATGGCACACATTGACTTTGTCTGCCATGCCATTTTTTCTTAAGTCCTGCCCTTATTCCATGTTCTTCAGGTCTAACTTGCACGTCTACATTGTCGCAGGAGAACGCACTGTACATGTCAGACACCAGAATCGCTGTTACACGTCTCCGGCGCACAACCCACTCCTGTCCCACCCCTAGTTTGTATGTCCAGGAATACCCGTGTACACGTAGTCCAGTTCTCGGAATATGGGTATAGATGTTTTCATTAGATATCCGTACCCCTTGCACGTCCAGGCAGCTTATTCGTGGTTCTGAATGACCCCCATAGCACATAACATTTTTGGATGCTGCTACTACTCCTTTAAAGCATAGTTATGTCCTGACTCAACTATTGTTACTCAATCCATGCGCATCTTGATGCATCTGAGCTGAAATGTCTTCAAACTGTACAAAAGGCAGCTGTTAGGCTTCTGCCCTTTGCCTGCAAATTAGATTGCACAATTACACTGGCTTCCGGTTCACTTTCAGGTACACTTTAAAATTCTGACCTTGGCACAGAAAGCACTACACACTGGTACACTAACTTATTTATCCTCACTCATCACTTTACCCTTGTGCAGAAACCACCAGACAATATGCGTTCTTCTTCAAAAGTATCTATTCTGTGGAATGATCTACCTATTTAATTACATTACAAATTATCATATAAAAAATTCCAAGCCATATGAGAAACACAGCTCTTTGAGCATGCACCTGAAAGCCTTTGACAGGAAGGACGGTGGAGGCCAGTAAACAAGTGCCTTTTTCTTTCTCTCCTTTCTTATGAATGGTATTCTTTTTCGTGCTTTTTATATTTAGTGGATTGCAAACTGTTTTATTTTGAAAGCTGGCATAACAAGTGATAATAAACCATAAATCATAATGTAGAACAGAGTTCTTGGAATGGAGAAAGATATTTGTCCATGTTTGTTACCCTCTCTTTAGAGGTTTTCTAGACAGCTATGGTCAATTGTGTTGCTCATTCATCTCTGCACCCATTTAATATTAACTTACAGAATATGTCCAATCTATTTTAAATGCTTCTGCTGAAGCTGTCTCACTTAACCCTGACAGCAAATTATTCCACAGCCTTTTTCATTTATGCTGTAAAATGCACTTCCCTCTATTTGAAAGTAAATGTATTCTTGATCAATTTTAGCCAATGCAGTTTAAATATTCCAGCATTGTACATTTTGAACAATCCCTACATAAATCATTTTAAGACTCTCTTAAATTCTTATATGGCATTATCGTATGTTATTTTGTTCCAGCTGATTTACAAGCTTTCTTACTTCTCTTTGAACTCCTTCAATCTCCATAATTATTTATGCTGTACTAGCATGACCATTGTTGAATTCCATATTCAAGAAATGACCTTATTATGCTATATAGACAGTATAATCTATTTTCTTCTTTTTCAAATTGTTTTTATTTTTGCTATTATTCCATCAGGACAATGGGGTATGGAATGAATAAATCATGTAAATGGTGAAATATGTTCTTACCTGATAATTTTCTTTCCCTTGAGTCCTGCTAAACCAATCCTGTTAAATGGATTGTGCTTCTCAAACTAGCAGATGGAGGCAGAAAATTCTGAGTTTTGGTGAAGTCATGACTCCTATAAGGGCTGGTGCATCCCTGAAGCTAGCCAATGTATCATGATAGAGCAAAAAGCTTGCAAGTTTATAACCCCGATTAACAAAAACATCATAATATATATATACGGAACCACTAGAAAGAATGAAGAAGCCTGCTCAACCTCTATTTTTATATGAGAGAGAGAGAACCATTTCCTCTTACAGTATATGCAAGCACATAACTGTGGGGACACCACACAGCTGCAGATTTTCAGCGGGGAATGAGACTAGTCTAGCAGGACTCAAGGAAACGAAAATTAACAGATAAGTACAGATTTCACCTTCCTCATCATCCTGCTAGACCAGTCCAAATGAATATAATGTACTCAAGCTTCACTGATTTAGGAGGGAGAAAGACAAGGCTCCAATCACCTCTCTGCTGAAAGCTGAATCCTCCTTGGCATGCATGTCCATCTGATAATGTTTAAATAAAGGCATGCAAGGATGATCTTGTTGCTGCCTTGCAATTCTCTTAAAAGTTGCCGTAGCCGCTGTCTAAGATATACCCTAATCTCTCATGAAATGAGCTCTAAGACTGGCTGGAACTTTACCTTTCAAAATAGTTGTCAACTGGATAGCTTCCTTAATCTATCTAGCCAAAGAAGGCTTGGATGCCACCTCTCCTTTACATCATCCTCTAAAGAGAACAAAGAGATGACCCAAACAATAAAAAGAATTGGTTGCTTTTAAGTAACACAATAAGATGCTATGTACATCTAGCAAGTGAAGGGTTCGGAACCCTTCTTTTCCATTGACAAAGCTGGAAGGCAGATCTCCTGACTGACATGAAAAAGAAAAATCACGTTAGGCAGAAAGGATAGAAGAGTTAGCAAGGATCCTCCAAAAAATGTGAGGTCTGGATCCCAGCAAAACAGAGCCAGCAATTCTGAAACCTGACTGAAGAGATAACCACCAGGAAAATCACTGTAAGGTCAAATCCTCAGCCAAAACATGAAGTAAAGTCATGAAGAGGCATGTTAATTATGGAGATTGAAGGAGTTCAAAGGAAAGTAAGAAAACCTGTAAATCAGCTGGAACAAAATAACATATGAGGTGTGACAAAAAAGAAATGAAACTGTCCCATAAATGTTTTATTACAAAATCTACAGAGAAATAAATGCATTGTCGCCTTCAAAATACCCCACCCCCCCAAGAGTTAATGCACTTCTGCATTCGCTTCTGTCACGTACGGAAGCACTCGGTAAAATCCTGCTCCTTGATGTCCCTCAGCTCCCTCGTCACAGTGGCCTTGATCTCTTCTACAGAGACAAAATGAGTTCCTTTGAGCACAGTCTTCAGCCTGGGGAAGAGCCAGAAGTCGCACAGTGCAAGATCTGGGGAATAAGGAGGGTGGTTGAGAGCTGTGATCTGTTAGTTGGCCAAGAACTGCCTAACACTGAGCGCGGTGTGTGCGGGCGCATTGTCGTGGTGGAGCAGCCACGACTTGTCTCTCTACAGAGCCCGCTTGCTGCACTGAATCCGGTCATGGAGGCGATTGAGGACCTACTGGTAGAAGTGCTGGTTGACTATCTGACCCTCAGGCACCAACTCATGATGGACCACTCCCTTCTGGTCGAAGAATGAGATCAGCATGACCTTGATCCTTGATTTGGACATGTGCGCCTTCTTGGGTCTGGGTGACAGTCGAGTCTTCCACTGCAGGCTCCATCTCTTGCTTTCAGGGTCGTACTGGAAGACCCAAGTCTCATCTCCTGTGATGACTCGGTTAATGAACTCTGGATCTTCTCCGATATTCTCTAGCAAGTCTCAACAAACATTGACCTGGTGCTCCTTCTAGTTGTCCGATAAAAGCTCAGGCACCATCTTGGCGTACACCTTCTGCATCCCCAGTTCCTGCACCAAGATGGTCCGCACCCACTCCCTATTCAGGCTAAGCTCCTGCATCATCAATCTACAATCACTCCACACCAGCTGGTTCACTCTGTCAATGTTCTCAGCCGTCTTTGTCGTGGAAGGCCGTCCTGACTTGGTGTCATCCTCCATCTTCTCGCGGCCAGTCTTGAAGCATTTGTGCCACTCGAAGATTCGCGGCCTTAACATTGCATCTTCTCCATAAGCCTTTTGGAGAAGTTGGAGACACTCAGTTGGGCCCTTATCCAGCTTAACCAGAAATTTCAAGTTGGGAGGGCGGAGCTTGCCACATTGTTAAATGGCTGCCTAAGGGAATCGCTCCCACCACGAACGCAGAATCCTAGCCCTCTCTCCCTTTGCAGATAAAGTTATTAAACTTACATGAGACGTAGGACAAGAGGAAGATGTCATCTTTGAAGCCAACTAAACTTGAGTTTCAACAAGCTACAGGTTTGGCAGCAAAATGTGCAAAACAAGAAGCACTGTCTCCACAGAAAATGGTGTTAGATAAAGAAGTGGCGGATGGCCTTCGTGAAAATCTTGGTGAACTGAGGCAGGTGAAGAAGTTAATAACTACCAATGCAGCGACATTAAGTCAAATGCAAGAAGATTTAAAGGAAGTAAAAGGAAAGCTGGAGGATATGAATGGGTGCTTCAACAAAGTAGAGGCACAAACACAAAAACATGAGAACGTGCTGAGTCAAGTGGGCCGACTTACCAAGTGTCTAGCAGTGCTAGAAACTCAAATGGAGGACCAAAGCATTTGGGCAAGAAGAAATAATGTCCAAATTATAGGTATTCTGGAAGGAATGGAAGGGGCAGATCCGATTGGTTATTTAGAAAAACTGATACGAGAGTTATTACAAACTACATTCCTAAAGCCTTTAGAACTGGAACGTGCACATCGAGTTCCCTCACATACAACCAATAATGCTAGACATCCGAGACCATTTGTAATTAAAATTCTGCGATACCCACAAATGTTGCAAATTCTTCAAATCGCCAAGCAGAAAACTTCGATGCAACTCCAAGGCCACAGAATTGCCTTTTACCCGGACCTTAGTATAAGAACGGTTGAGCGACGAAAAGAACTCTTAGCCTGCAGACCGTTGATGCAGAAACTGCAGGCGAGATACGGCCTCTTCTATCCGGCTAAAATGCAAGTAACACTAGACAACACTACACGCACCTTTGATAATGCCTCAGCACTTCGTACTTTTCTGCAAGATTATACTCATATGGAAACAGGAAGCTGAATTGGAATGACGGCAAAACAAATTGATATCAGGGTGCTGGAGGCAGTATGGTTTGGAGAGATGGGACAGCAAATCCTGAGCTTGGATTAAAAATTTGGTACAAGGTATATGGGTCATACAGGATTTGTATAGTGCGCATACAGTATATGATGACTGTAGAATGTAAATAACCAAGAATTAAGAATTTTGATTAATGTATAAGTAAGAATGTTGTTAACTGTATTGGTTAAGAGGGGAGGGAGGCGAGTAAGTGACTTGTATAAGTATTAGTTGGGCGGGAGGGGGTCTTGGGGATCCTGCTCGCATAATTTGTGGGATGGACTCCACCACACAAGAGTTTATAGTTCATATGGTTATGAAGATCTGGCTATATAACTTGAATGGGAAATGTATGGTACAAAGGAATATGATGCTCCAGGTAACAAATAATACTGTTAAAAGATATACCAACTGTCAACATGGCTAGCAATAAGTTAAATATATTGACTCTGAAAGTAAAGGGTATCACAAATCCAATTAAGTGAAAAAAATCTTGACATACTGCTAACAGCAGAAGGCTGACATAATTTGCATACAGGAAACCCACCTCTCGTTATCCAAATCATACAAAGCTTGATCGGGAGTTTACCAAAATATACTGGCTGCGCCAGCAGCAAAAAAAAAAGGTGGTGTGATTATATTAGTACGGAAAGTGCTAGCACCGACAATTAAAGAAACTAAGATAGACCCTTGCAGGAGGTGGGCCAAAGTCATAGTACAGTTAGACAAGGAAACATATACTTTGATGACGGTGTATGCCCCTAATCAGGAAGAACCAAATTTTTTTGAACAGTTGACAATGGAATTAGTGGAGGCGGCATAAACACACATAATCCTTGGAGGAGACTTTAATATAATACAAGATCCCCTAGTTGATTGAACTCCATATAAACAGCAATCTAAGCCTAGATCCAGTAGGGTACTGCAGAACATGAAAGAATCCATGGGGTTGATAGACCCATGGAGACTTCTACAGCCGAGAGCTAGAGAATACTCATTTTACTCCCTCCCGCATAACTCTCAGACGAGAATTGATTTCTTTTTAATATCAAAGACGCTGGTACCACAAGTGTTAGCTGCAGATATGTACACAAAAACAGTGTCGGATCATGCAGCAGTGATGCTCACTTTGGAAATGAAGTCGACACGACAGACCCAGACAAGGTCGCAATTTGACAAAGCTTGGTTGACTGACAAGACCTGCTCCCTGTCCCCTCCTCTTGGATCAGCCGGTATAAAATCAAGCACTCTCCAGCGCAAAGAATCAAAAGTATGACCATTTGATAAACAGTGATCCACTATGGGAGCCGAGAGAGACTTGGTCCTCAACCTTGAAGCATGTTCCGAAAGCCGGAGCCGGGTCGCCCTTTTAGTGCGACCAACATAGTAAAGTGAGCAAGGGCAGACTATTAAATACACCACAAACTGGGATGAACAATCCGTATGCCATCTAGTTGAAAAGATTCGGGAAGTGTGACCATCCTCCCAATCCATGCGGGGCATGTATGTACTGTGCATTGACCCTAGTTGGTCCGGATTGGGTGGATGGTCACACTTTCCGAATCTTTTCAACTAGATGGCATACGGATTGTTCACTTTACTATGCTGGTCGCACTAAAAGGGCGATCCGGCTCCGGCTTTCGGAACATGCTTCAAGGTTGAGGACCAAGTCTCTCTCGGCTCCCATAGTGGATCACTGTTTATCAAATGGTCATACTTTTGATTCTTTGCGCTGGAGAGTGCTTGATTTTATACCGGCTGATCCAAGAGGAGGGGACAGGGAGCAGAAACTACAGTGGCAAGAACAACGTTGGATCCATTTGTTGGATTCAGTTGCCCCTCGGGGCTTGAACCTTCAAATCGATTGGCATACTATCATTTAGCACCATTTTCAAGCTTTGAAACTCCTGTAGAGGGACTCCCTGTCTGTGGGTGTTTCCTCATTATCCGGGGGTGGAGCATTTTCATTGGTTCTGTATTCCTCAGTTACTATTGACGTCAGACGCCGAAGAGTGAAAGGCAAGACACATCCCTATTTGATTGCTTGCTGCATGATTGCCAACTGCCGCTTATGGACGGACCTGAAGAAGGGTTTCTTTGAGATTATTATGAACCCGAAACGGGCGCTATGTCGTCTCCTTGGCGCTATTGGCAGCTTTTGGACACATAAGTTAAGTTTTTGAACTTTCAACTTTTCAATATATTAATAAAAGGAGAAGTCACAGTGGTGCTCTGAACGATTACATTGCACTGTGTTGACATACTCCGACAAAAAATTGATTATAATTCTGAGGGGATTTTTTATTATCAGGATTTTTATATATTTGATGCTAAGTCTAGCTTTAAAAGTAATTCTTGGTCATTGGAAAAACTTTGCAAAGTTGAATGTGGAATATTGGTGGAACTTACTGTGTATCCATCGGGCATATGAAAGAGCATATGTGGGCCAAAATCCGAATTTTCAAAACATACTTAAAAAGTGGGATACCCTTAATATGCAATTATTACACAAGTAGTTATAGCGAGTGACAACTGGATGAGGTAATATTTGTTAGCAATTGAATTAGCGAAGTTAATATAATCTAATGGGAACAGCTAGGTAGAAATGGAGCTTAGTAACTGAAGAATCCATTGACAATAGCCAGTAATGTTTGTAACAGTTTGTAATGTATTTGTGGGTTTTTTTGTTGTTTTAATTGTTTGCTTGTTTCAAAATATTAAATTTAAAAAAAAAAAAGAAATTTCAAGTTGATTCTTTGCTCCATATTTCTGCCACCTCCAGTTGCGTGACAAAGCGATGGAGCAGTGTGCTACAAAAAGACCTGAAAAAGAAAAACAGAGTGAGAGAGATGAAAAATATTATAGCAGAATAGTGGCGAGATGTTGCACAACACAGTGATATAAGCAGTTAGCCAAATGGCATTGAGTCATGGGCGTGGCTGCCACAGTCTTGTTTCTTTTTTTGTTACACCTCGTATGTAAAGGTTGATGCATGTTAATAAAGTTAATGTTCAATAAGTGCCACTGTGCCCATAGAAATAAAAGGGTTCTGGACTCTTAACGTGCATTACTTCATTAACGTGTATTAAATCCTGTAGTAAACATGCTCTTAAGACTCCGCTGCAGCAGTCCACCGCAGCCATCTGCTGGAGACAGAGAATACTGGCTGGCTTCAGGTATGCATCAGTCCTTATAGGAATTATGACATGACCAAAGTTTAGAATTTTCTGCATCCATCTACTGGTTGGGGAGCACAGCCCACTTATCTGGACTGTTACAGCAGGATGAAAAGGAAGTGTAACTATCCTGAGCTATATTTGAATTCACCTTATTTATGCATTTGGGACATAATTTTATAAATGATTTTACTATGAATAAAAACTCTTTTATTTAACACGTTTCTTTATACCACTTTATCATTTCAGTCTTGGCAGTTTACATTGTAAATTAAACTTGAAAATGTACATTAAACAGGGATACTGATAGCTTGGATTTTTCTCTGAGGCAACGGAGGGTTAAGTGACTTGCCAAAGGCCACAAGGAGTGCTAATGGGAATTGAACCCTAGTCTTGTGGTTCGCAAGCTAGTGCTCCAACTATTAGGCTACTCCTCCATTCCACTTAACTTTACATGTGGAGAAAGCCTTTTATAAAATCATCATACATTATATGCACAATGACAGGACAGCGTGTACCTACATGTGTACATGCTCCCAGGGGCATAGCTTGGGTGGAGTGGAATGATACACCTGCATATTTTATAAAATACACTAGTACACATATAGAATACACACAAGTGTAAATATGTGCGTCAACATTTATGCACTATAGGGGCAATTTCATAAACGCACATAGGTACCTATGTTGCCCTTATAAAATAGACTTAGAATAGGCACTGTTTTGGATTTTTCCCTTTACCCTGTTATAAAAGCATCCTCTCTGAGACAAAACCCATCGATACATTTTACCCATGGACGTTGCCTCAAGTTTCATAGCGAAAGAAAATGTGTACCTTCTCTTTCAAACTTGCCATAGGCACAAGATACTCATGGAGATCTTCCCTATGATTTTTCTTCAAGTAGTTTTTTTCATTGCACATAAGCGCAGAGTTGAAAATGCTAGTTATGCATATTCATTTTTCTTGCCTGGCCTAAAGATGCCCATAGGAAGGCCTCCTCTAAAAGCAGTTACAAAGTACAAGGTGACCAGAAGGTCTGTCCTGTTCTTTCCCAAGGACAAACAGGGGATGCAGCCACCAGGGCCAGCACCTTCTCCATCACGAGAAGAAGTAGGAGCAACAAAAGATGGAGTGCCTCCATTACCACCAAACGTATCGGAGGTAGTAGCAGCTGGGTCGCCAGTTCTCCCCAACTCTTCTTCTTCCCTCCAGATAGGCCCCCCTAGGATTTGTCTCAGAATATGAGGCTGGGAGTCAAAAGGTGATCTTCTATCTAGAGGTGCCCCTTACCCAGTTGACAAACAGGAGCCCGCAGCAGCCCTAGAGGAACTACTGCATCCTCCTGTCGGTGCTCTGCCTCTAGACTTTCCGAAGGATGGCACAGTGGCTACTGTTCAGCAGCAACTAGGGCAGTGGGTTGCCAGCATGGGGGGAGGGGGAAGTCGGGGGGGGGGGGTGAGACCTTGGAGAGGATATTGCATGTTCAGGACCACAAAAATGACCTCCATACATGTTGGCTGAGGGCTGTGTAAGACATCTGCATCAATTTGATTCTCTTTCCCAGAAACATTAAATCTTTGATCAAAGTCCGTTTTCCATCTAAAGGAATAGTATTTTCAAATGTTACTTCCTCGGATTTCTCCAAATCATGTATCAAATTAAGTCCTACATCCATTGATTTTGCCTCCTGCTACTGTACTGGGTTTTGTTTTGTTTTTTAATTTACAAGCTGACAACAATGAACACTAAACTTTGGTAGCGAATTTCCTTTAGGAGTCTGCAGAACCTCATGTAGATTACATTTACAGTGTTAGAAAGAAGATGCATTGATAATTATCCAGTTTGTAGCACATTTTCCATATGTTCAATTGTCTTTTGCAGGGCAATATTATCTTTAATTACAGTGCTATATATTGGATGAATGGTTATTAAATGACCCTCAAGTTCCTGGATTTGTTCTTTACGATCTTCTGTCTTCTTATTTTGGTCTGAATATTTTATTTCAGAATATTTAGGTAAATCATTAATCTTGTCAACCTTCACAATTACTGTCAATTCAAATTTCAAAGTAGTCCTCCATTTCACCTACAGTGTAATTTGTTTTAGATTTTCTTCCGACTACTCTAGTCATAGGAGCTCCACCTCTTCTCCCAGGTGACATGGTATACACTGAATGACGGCACATATGCAAGATCTCAAATGCCACCTACTTTGGGATGAAGTCAACCCAGCCCCTTTAAACAGGCCTGACAAAGAAAGGGAAAACTGATGTTTATCTGTACAATGCTACGTACTTCTACTAGCACCATAGAAATGGAAACAAAATTGAGACTTGGGCAGCATTTGTACTGATATTAGGTTTTTTTCCAAGAGCTTCTTATTCAGTGTTTGATCAGTTCTCTGCCATCCCATCCTTCCTGACAATATCTTCTTTTCACATTATTCCTTCCCATGTACCTAACTGGGAGCCTGTATCTGCATGGTATTGAAGCACTATTAGAATTCTCACAGCTTATCAGGTCACTTGATTTGCACAGTGCTTCAGAATGTGCATGTTCCTGCAGTCTGCTTCACCATTATTGATGGACCAAGAGCGGAAGAGGAATTTTAGAGTTTGGCTGACAGGTTGATAGAGAGGACCAGGCCAGGCTTGATGGGCAACAGTACCCTAGGAACCAACCAGGTCTGCCTAGCAGGTTAGTGGCAGCATTCCAAGGTTTACTATTTATGTTAAATGAGAGCATGAAAAAGGATGATAGGACTGGTTGCAGAACAGCAGTTAATATTCTGCTGCTTCCTTAGCTCTAATGTATAAGCTGCTAAAATACCCTAATGGTTAAATTAGTGAACTGAGAACCAGAGAAGCCCAGGGTGTAAATCCCACGGATACTCCTTGTGCTCCTTGACAAGTCATGTCGCCCTCCATTGCCTCAGGTACAAACTTAGGAGCCTTTTTTCTAAAGCGCGCTAAGCAGTTCACGCTCATTTTCATATGCAGTAAGTGTGTGCAAGGCCTGTGCGGAAACTGTTACCACGGGGGCATGACAGCTATGAATTGTGTGCTAAGTGCTACTTGCACTTTAGGACGCTGAATGGACGGGGTAGGGGTAGACAGTGGGCATGTGAACTCGATGTAAGCTATACCACATGCTGTTAATGGTTGTCATTAGTGCAAGTTCACTAAATGCCACCTCGATAGCTTGAGTTCAGCGCACTCATGGTGATAAAGCTGTGCACTACAGTACTCATCTGCATGTTAATTGTCAGGAGTGTGATGGCCACACCCCCGACTGTTATTGCGGAGGATCTGCACTAAATGCGCTTTAGTAAAAGGACACCTTAGATTGTAAGCCCTCTGGAGAAAGGAAAATGCTCACTGCTACTGACTATAACTTTCCTTTAGTTACTACATGTAGATCGACTGTTTACGGCATCAGAATATAGAAAAACTAGGGGACATGCAATGAAGGTACAGTGTAACCCATATAAGACTATAAGAGAAAATATTTTTTCACTCAACGCCTAATCAAACTCTGGAATTTGTTACTGGAGGATGTAGTAAAAGCTATTAGTGTAGCTGTGTTTAAAAATGGTTTGGACAAGTTCCTGGAGAAAAGGTCTATAAACAATTATTAAAGAGAACCTGGTAAATCCACTGCTTGTCCCAATACAAGCATTGTGGAACCAGTGTCTTTTGGGGAAACTGCTAGGTACTTATGACCTAGATTGGTCACTGTTGGAAACAGGATACTGGGCTTGATGGACCTTGGTCTGACCCAATATGGCATATCTTATGTTCTTATGCTCTAAAGGGGAAATCTATGTAGCCGCCAGTGTGAAAATCTATGAGCACACGTAAACCAATAATTAACATGCACACAATCAATCTGCATACAAAAGCAAGTTCTTGTGGACATACACATGCAAATCACAAAAACCTGGTTTTAAATGAAGACTAACTGAGCCTTTCTTTGGCCATGCATGCCCCTATAAACTATTCTCTATTTATTTATTCAGCTTCTTCATGCATCACAAATAAAACCGATATCTCAATGGTTAATAATTTAAAAACCGTATGTTCTTTAGTGCATTACAAAGTACAAAATACAATGAAATGCTTGCAATGAACTGTGGATTATTGCATCCAGCATGTACCCATAGCTGTCTAAACACATGAACGTCCTCTTCGTAAAATGTTATACCTCATGGTGCTAAATACCCAGTGGCACTTTCATGGTCAAGAGTTTATCTTGCACTGCCTGTACAGTAATTCATGATTATTAAATGCAATTTTTCCATAGTATTTTAATGATGGTTATCATATCAACTGAAGTAGAGGTGTAATCAAGAGACCAGGGTTCAGTTTGCACTAGCTCTCCTTGTAGACTTGGGCAAGTCATTTTACCCCCCATTGCCTCGGAAGAAAGGTTTGGCAATCTACTTCTGTCACACTACTAAGAAAACCCAGGAGTCACTATTGACTCAAAGGCACATATTGCATCATATCAACTATTGTATGTACCTTGGATCTGCAGTGCCCTGTAAAACATGCATCATATCAATAACATATCAATTTCTTTTGTATTTAAAAAATAAATGTTCCAGTATTTTAATAGAGAGAATCCCTCCTGTTGACAACGTATTCTGGCTAGGGGGAACTCATCTTATAATTAGATTGTCACCCAGGGCATGACAGGAACATTCACTTTAGAAGGTGGCATTAAAAGGTCAAATTAATTTATAAAAGCTGTTGCCAGTTACTTGAGGCCAAGTGCTTGCATTACTGCCCACTGTGTCTCTCAGACATCAGCAATACTACAGGGTTCTTTATGTTAAGGCAACAAAATCTGTGTTAATGCTCAGAATTACCAGTCAGCAGCTGTTTTGCCTGTCGTGTCTTACTAGTTACTGCCTGCCCTGTTTTGCGTTTAGGAACATGAAAAAAAAAAAAACCCAAGAAATTATAGCAAAGCCTTTATATTGATTCTTGCAGTTTATATTTCTTGTGCCTTAAAAAGGTTTTACAATAACTGTATCTTGGCAGTGTTATACTCACCCCAGTGTGAAAGAAGTGGGGAAAGCATGCAGAGCATTGCTCATGGCATTCTTTCCAACGTGCGTGTGTGCGCGCGCGGGCGTGCATTCACCAGTTTATATCAGCATTGTGTGTCTGTCTTATAAATGCGGTGTTTGTATGAGTGAGCGTGTATGTGCGCTGTGTGTCTCTTGCGAATGTGGTGTTTGTATAAGCATGTACTGTGCGTGTCTTGTAGTGTTTGTATGAGTGAGTGTGCATTTCTGTTTTGTATGTGTGTATCTCTATTATGTGTGTGTATATATTTTGAGGGTCAGTATGTCTGTGTATGTTTGTTTGTCACTGTATATCTGCTTGTATGTGTGTCTATATATTCTTGCGTGTGAGTGTGTGCAAATGCTAGCGTGTATGTGTCTGTGGGTGTATGTATATTTGTCAGGAGAGGAGATAAGAAGGGAGGGCTTTTTAACAGTACAACTGCATAATTGCTGTATTACTGTGAATCGGAGTTAGCATGCTGCAGCAATTGGAACTGTTTTTCCCTAGAGAAATGCACTAAAGTTTTTATTTTTTTTGGCGGGGAGGGTGGAGGGGGAGTCGGTGAAGGTCACTTCTCTTCCATCTCCAATCACACTTGAAATCTTACCTTGTACAGCACAGGAAGTTAAAGTTTAGGGGTTAAAGGGGCACTAAGAGGCGACAAGACGATAGCGGAGAGACTGAATGAATTCTTTGCTTCGGTCTTTACTGAGGAAGATGTAGGGATGTTACCCATGACTGAAGTGGTATTTAAAGGTGCGGAAGAATTGAAGGAAATATAGATACATCGGGAAGATGTATTACAACTATTAGATAAACTGAAGAGTAGCAAATCACCTGGGCCAGATGGTATACATCCAAGGGTGTTGAAAGAACTGAAATATGAGATTGCAGACCTGCTATTAGTAATCTGTGAATTTTCATGAAAATCATCTGTAATACCTGAAGATACGAGGATCGCCAATGTAATGCCAATTTTTAAAAAGGGTTCCATGGGTGATCCAGGAAACTACAGACCGCTGAGCCTGACGTCAGTACCAGGAAAAATGGTAGAAACCATCATAAAGAACAAAATTACTCAGCATATAGATAGTCATGGCCTAATGGGAGACAGCCAACATGGCTTTAGACAAGGAAGATCTTGTCTTACTAATCTGTTATGTTTTTTTGAAGGTGTGAATAAACAGGTGGACAAAGGTGAGTCGGTTAATATAGTGTATCTGGACTTTCAGAAAGCTTTTGACAAGGTCTCTCATCAGAAACGTTTGGCAAAACTAAAGAGTCATGGGATTGGAGGCATTGTACTATTGTGGATCAGGAATTGGTTAAAAGATAGAAAGCAGAGGGTAGGGCTAAATGGCCAATTTTCCCAATGGAGAAAGGTGAATAGTGGTGTACCCCAGGGATCTGTGCTGGGTCCGCTGCTTTTTGACATATTCATAAATGACCTGGAAAAGGGAATAATGAGTGAGGTTATCAAATTTGCAGATGCCACAATACTATTTAAAGTTGTTAAAACCCAAGAGGACTGTGGAAAATTGCAAGAGGATCTTGATAAATTGGAAGACCGGGCATCAAAATGGCAGATGAAATTTAATGTGGACAAGTGAAAAGTTATGCACCTAGGGAAGAACAACCCAAACTATGGTTACACGATGCAAGGTTCCACATTAGGAACCACCACCCAAGAAAAAGATTTAGGCGTCATTGTGGATAATATGCTAAAACCCTCGGCCCAATGTGCAGCGGCGGCCAAGAGAGCAAATAGAATGCTAGGTATCATAAGGAAAGGAATGGAAAATAAAACAAAAGATATTATATTGCCTCTATATCTTTCCTTGGTGAGACCGCACCTTAAATATTGTGTGCAATTCTGGTCGCCATATCTTAAAAAGGATATAGCGTTATTAGAAAGGTTAAGAGAAGAGCCACCAAAATGGTAAAGGGGATGGAAGGTTACTCCTATGAAGAAAGGCTAAAAAGGTTAGGGTTCTTTAACCTGGAAAAGAGACGGCTGAGGGGAGATATGATAGAAGTCTATAAATTAATGAACAGAGTGGAACGGGTAAACGTAGATCGATTGTTTACGTTATCAGAATATAGAAAGACTAGGGGACATGCAATGAAGCTACAGGGTAAACTATTTAAGACTAATAAAAGAAAATATTTTTTCACTCAACGTGTAATCAAACTCTGGAATTTGTTACCGGAGGATGTAGTAAAGGCTGTTATTTTAGCTGGGTTTAAAAAGGTTTGGACAAGTTCTTGGAGGAAAGGTCCATAAACCATTATTAAGAAGGAACCCAGGTTATCACTGCTTGACCCAGTACAAACATTGTGGAACCTGTGTCTTTTGGGGAAACTGCTAGGTAAGTATGACCTAGATTGGTCACTGTTGGAAACAGGATACTGGGCTTGATGGACCTTGGTCTGACCCAGTATGGCATATCTTATTTATTTATTTATTTATTTATTTATTTGCAAAACCTTTATATACCACCAATTCCCAGGATCAGTGGCGGTTTACATCGAACAATGTTAAGGTACATCGAACAAAATGCAACTATATAACATACATAGAACTGTAGCTAACTATATACAAGTAAAAACTGATTTAGAACTATTTACAATTTGCTACATAGATTTACATATAGTTATGTTTAAAGAATCATCATATTTTCAGAGGGCATAACCGTAGTGAATCAATTTGTAAGAGTGTATCCAAGTCAAGTGATCTATAGAGGTTGGGAGGCCAGACCTACGTCACAAATTGTGTTGGAGTAGTGTTGGGTGAACAGATATGTTTTTAGGTTCTTTCGGAATTTTTGTAGATCTTTTATTTCTCTTAATTGATCTGGGAGGTTGTTCCATAGGGTTGGTGCTACAAATGAGAAGGCACTGTTACTAGTTGTATGTTATATTCTTATAAGTTCCCCCAGCTCACTTCCTCCCTGTCTGTGAGTACAGCAGCATTCCGGTACTTCACCCCAAGAACCTTCCCATTGGCTGGACTCTACCCACAGTCTCCGCTTTTCTTCTCCCCCTCCCCATTAAATTTTGGGCCATAGGTATGTTCCTAGCTAGTCAATTCCTTAATTTAGCTAGGGAATTACACTACCCTTTGTGTGTGTGGTTTTCATGTGTTTGTATCTCTGCTGCATATTCTTTGTGTGATGTACACATTTTGCAACTGTGGTGAGGTACTTATGGGGGATGTACTTTTGGGGGGTTGATGTCAACTGTGGGTGGGTAGTTTTGGGAGCGGGTTAGCTTACAGGGTAGTGAGGCAGGTACAATGGGGAGTTTTTGGGGGTAGGGCATTTGCATGGGGAAATTTTTTTGAGAGTAGGGCAATTATGTGGGGGTAAGTTTTGGGAGTGTCAAAATTGGAGACGGTAGTTCTTGGGAATGGAAGAAGTTTGCGTGGATTAGAGAACTGCAGAGAGAGGTTCTAAATTCTGAAAAATATGTAGAAATGTTAGCCTTCTATCTTGCTTCCAGACAATCATGTAGGGGCATTTGGTGTGGTGGGGCAAATACAGGGGGGCAGTTTGTGTGGTGGTAGATAGCTGCAAGGGAGTGTTTTTTGAGAGGTGGGCAGTGTGTGAGTTGGTGAGGTATTTGCAGCATGGTAGCTTTTGGGGGTATGACAGTTGGAAGGTGATCGAGCAGTTGAGGGGGATTTTTTTTTTTTTTAAAGAGATGGGGCAGTTTGTGGGGAGGGAGGGCATTTGTGAATCAGTTTTCTCTAGGTGTGAGCATGGGCGGATTGCTAGAACATAGTGACTTATGAGAATATTTTGTCAAAGTTGCCCAAGTAGTATGAAATTTACACTACCATCAAAGGGCCCGATATTCAAAGGTATTTACATAATTTACAGACCTGTAAACTGTGTAAATACTGCTTAGAGGAATATTCAGCGGCACTATCATGGTTAGTGCCGCTGAATATCTGCGGGTTCTGCTGCTACACGCCTCAATGCTAACCATGTAGCATTGGGGCATGTCGTGGATGGTCCGAGGCGGAGAGGAAGTGGCACCTATCTCTAACCAGGCAGCATCAATATTGAACTGCTGCCTGGTTAGCAACCCATGGGTAATGAAAGATGCAGGAAAGGCTGGCCTATCTTTACCCATGGGAGCTAACTGGGCAGCGGCTCTATATCCACACCGTGCAACGCCAAGTGGCAGACCCTGGCATTGAATATCTGTGGTTAAATTTCAGCAGCAGCTGCTATGCGCTTTAGAAGCTCTAGCTGCCATCACTGAATATCGGGCTCAAAATGTTTTTTTTATTCAATCATTTTTTTTATTTAACAAAACTCAAAACTGCTCAAATAAAATTCAGACTGAAAATTAAAAAAAAAATCTCTCTCAAGCCTCCCGCCCCCCACCCAGTACACTTACATTCTCTCTCAAGTACCCTGCACCCCCCACCCCCATCCCCAGCACACTCTGTCAATCCACAAAAAGAGCGATTCTATAACAGCCACGTGTGGCTGGCAGAAATGTCTAACTTGAAAATGGGCATGTAATAAACCTGATTCCAACACCGCAGGTATAGATGCACCCGCAGTTTCAAAATCAAGGAAATATACATCCCTGGTGCAGCATACGCCCCCATGCCCACCCTAGTCTGAAAAGATAGACGTCTCAGATACTTCCTGAATATGTGTGGCCACGCTCCCGCTGGCAAAATGCATATCACCTAAGTTGATACTCATACTGACAGTAGTGTGCTCATGCAAACACCACATTAATACGGATGAAACAGATATGGCTATACAAACCAGACCATATATACTAGTCTTTTGCATGCCCATAACACTACAAGGTTATGTGCGTGCACCAAAGCTATTGCATAAGCAAGTAGAAAGTGAGATATTTGTCCTGACAGACTCTGTAGCAAAACATACATGGCATTTGAAGAACAGCTTAGTAATTCCAGCAGTGGTCATTACTGCAAACAATTTATGCAATGCTAAGTATGGCCCAGAAAACACTTAAATGGGTCTCTACAGCTACATGTGAAAACATGTCCCTGTCAATAATAGGGAACCATCAGGAGGTGAACATTGTGGTAAGGAGAGCTGTGCAGAGGAAATGGAATGGGAGGAAAATGAGCCCGGTTCCTTTAAATCTAGAGAGAAAGGCAGTTCCCATAGAAACCATAAGCCTCCAAGGCAGAGTATTCCGAGTGCTAAGCTCCGCCCACCTAGTGATGTCAGGGCTAGGTTGAGCACTGATGAGCTGCACATGGACAGGAAGAAAGGCGTGGTGCCTGGAAACCAGCAGTTAAAAAGTGTTTCAGTTTTAGAACAAACGGAGAGGGGAACAGAAAGGGAAGAAGGAGCGCAATGAGAAGAGAGGGAAAAAACCACAGCAGAGAGGAACACAGCAGCAGCAAGACGAGCAGGCAGTGTTTGGAGTCTGTCAAGCTCCAGAAACAGTTCAAGTAAGAGGAGCTGATTCTAAAGGGGACAAGCTTGGAAGCAGAGACTTGCTGAGTTTGGTGGATTCTCAGGCAAGAGTAAAGGAGAAACAGAGGGTGTCTGGAACCCAGTGCAGGACACAATTGCCAAGACAAAGAAGTGTTTCCAGATGGGGAAATAGTACAAGACAGCATTTAAACCCTAAAGGTAATGAGAATGTCTTTTCTTTATTTTCTAACCAAAGCCATACTGAAGGCATTGTTCAAGAGTTAAGAGACAGTGCTAAACGCTGTATGCCCCTGAACTCTGGAAAGCAAAGCTTTAGTAATCCCAGAACTTATGCCAGTGACTGCCAAACCTCCACTCTAACAGAGCTTGCTAAATTCTTAAAAGGGAGAGAAACTCCGTTGCAAGAGCCTGTGGCTGGAGACCATAGGGAACAGCTGTTGTTATGTTTGCAGGAGCTGATAAGGCAGGAGAATAACCAGTCAGCTGATATTCAGGATAGACGCAGTGAATGTGGAGAGGAAATGGATATAGACCTGCTGGAGGAACCTAACGGTTCAGATGTTGAAGAAATGCAATGTTCTCTGTGTCTGGCTAAGAGCATGAATAGCTGTTGATTATTTGCCTACCTAAAAGACTGTATCATGAAAGCCATTTAAAGACTTGTGCTGTGCATGGCTTGGAGAAAGGAAGCTGTTTGAAAGTAAATGACAAAGAAGCCAATCTGGAGTACAGATTAAGCTTCAGAAGCCTGTTCCTCACAGGAAGTGGAATACTGATGTTTTAAAAGAAAATCCTGTATTTTTCTGTTCAACCTGTTTCACATTCTTATTTTGCCTTATTGGAGAATTATCCAGTTTGAGTTGAGGTTCATTTGAATTCAATGCGGAGGGGAAACCCCGAAATAAAATTCTCTGTTTTGCCTATTTACCGTGTGGTCACACTCCTTGCTCAACAAACTACATTACCCAGCAGCCTTCCTTGGCAGCCATATTGAAAGTAATCGTAGAGAGTAAGACAGGCGAGTTCACCTGCTCCCAGGCTACCGCCTGGACGGGTGACCCACGACAACATGCAACAATGCAAACATAATGCACTTTTGGGCATATATTTATTATCTGTCCATACAAATGTGCACAATGTTAGAGACCTCTAATGGTGCAGTTAGATATGTATTAGTGCTGTTTGCACTGCAGCATGCCCCCATTCTGAGGGTCCCCCATCACTGACAGGGACATGCCCTGCTATGTTGATTCACAGCAACCTTTCAGAATATACTGCCCATTCACAATGGCTCCTGGTGATGCTGCATACATGTCCCCCAGGGTTGCGGATCACCACACCAGGACCACCCCCGCACCCCATACCACACGCACACTCTTGTTTGCAGTCACAAACAACATTCTTCTGCCAAAATCATGCCCTGCACCTATAAACAATCGCTTTAAGACATGATGGCATGGCGTCACAGGAGTCCATATCCGATCTGCATTTCTCAGCCAAACACAATTCTGCTCCATAATACCTCACACACCATCCCTACATTTACATTCCCATTTTTACGAACACTGGAATTATTAGGGAAGTCTAGAATAGCCCCTTTAGCACAAACAGCAAATGTCAGCATAACCAGAATAAAGACTATTGCAGTGCTTTAAATTTCTGTAGGGATGTTTTTATTGTTCCCTAACCTTACAAACATCCCTCACCTGTGCATTCTATTCTTTACAACTGCATCTTGTGCCTCCCAGACAGCAGACAACCAGTTCTATACAAACGTGTCACAGCCTTTCATCTCTATGGGACATGTTGAGGATCAGAGCAGATATTTTTCTAAGTCCTGCCCTTATTCTATGTTGCCACTGGTATAATGTGGGCATCCGCGAGGAACACTCAGGACATACAGGGGCCTTTCCTGAATACGCTTTCTATGTCTCCGCGGCTTGGCACGCCCCATTCCACCCCTCCCACCCACATTCTGAGATCTCTGTTTTTGCACTGCGTACATGCACGGCTGCGTGGTTTAGAAATGCAGGTCTAGGCATTTTTATGAGGAAAACATCTATCCTGCACATCCAGACCACCTATTAGTGTTTCGGAATGACCCCCAAAGTATTTTTCCCATAAATGTCAAAAGTCAAAGCAGCTTTGATTAATCAAGATCATTCAAAAAGAGATGGGAGGAAATCTAGCAATAAACCTGTACCAAGTATAGAAAAAAATCACATATATTAGTAGAGTACCATAGTGTAAAAGAAAAAGAGAACAATGTGCAATGGTGCCTACAGTATGGTTATAATAAATTGCTATGGTTGGAGGATAATAGATGGTTAAAGAAATGTTCCATGCTCTGGATCCTGTTCAGCAAGAAACACGGTTAGCTAAGATTACATATCAGTTGATTGTGAAGTTATTTTATCTTTGCAAAGTTTAATTTCATTTTGCAAGTATTTAACATTTAGTGAAACTCCTTTGGGATTTGAGGTAAAAGAGAACTGGAAGGTGGAGCAGGTGAGAGAGCTCAAAGGATCACTCCTCCTGGGGAGGGAGGAGGGTGTGGAGAAAAGAAGTGGGCTGGGGTATAAGACTCCAAGCTCTATGTTAATAGGGATCTTTAGCAACAAGCCACTTAACTACGGGATAAGAGAAAAGAAGGAGGAGCTAGCCCATCTGAGGCCAACTACCAAGAAAGCAGTCAACCCCATCTACATGGAAGGCATTAAAGGGAGATTAGCCAGTTAGTCACCAGAAGGAGGAAATGGCAAAGGCTGGTCCACCCAGAAACCAGTGTAAGGCAGTACTTCTCATCCTTTTTTATTTTGCAGCACACTTTTGAGTTCATTCAATCCTTATAGCAAACCAAACCACCAAACCAAATGCTTCATGATCCCATCCCACCAGTAGAAAGATAAGGGTATTTATTTTGCATTACTTAAAACTGGAGTGGAGGAGTAGCCTAGTGGTTAGAGCAATAGTCTACAACCCAGGAGATTGGGGTTTGATTTCCACTAGCACTCTTTGTGGCCTTCAGCAAGTCAAATACCCACCATTGTCTTGGAAGAAAACACCTGGCAATCTACTTCAGGTCATGACTATACCATGCCAGGGTCTGCTGGGTTGCCAGGAGTCAGCATTGATTTGAAGACACTTTAATAAAACTAGTCTACAGGTTGTGCAGAATTCTGCCACTCAGATTATTTTAAACATTCCACTATGGGAGGATATTACGCCTACCTTGAAGTCATTACATTGGTTACCAATTGTGCTCAATTGAAATTTAAAATACTTGTTTTATTTAAAGCGGTTCGATTAGATATGTCTCTTTTGAGTCATCAGATGTCTTGAATGAAGCTGCTCTCTGCTGTTCTTTTTGTGTTTTGATAGTATGCCTTCTTTCTTTTCTTTTATGTATTTTAAATATGTTTGCTTGAATTGTTTTCATTTGAATTGTAAACTGCTTTGTTGCTGTTTGTTAAAGGCAGTATATCAATTGGAAAGTACACGCAGCAGTATTTTTTTTTTTACCTATGTGCCTCATTCTTCTGGTTTCAGTCTGATGCATGAACATATGAAGCTCCTTTCTTCCTTGAGAGCTACATTTTGACTCTAGGGCACAAGAGAAAGAGGCTTGGGTAGCTAGTATAGGTGCTCTGCTTTGCTCTGCAGGATCTTCTCCAATCACACCCATCCCCTCTTCTCCCTGAATGTCAAGATGGGAGGAGCAGATTAGGGAACACAGTGACTCTTATTTGTTCAGTTTGCTCCAATTTCCTTCCATCCCCTCCTCTTCCCTACATGCTGCTTAGGAGGAAAGAACTGCAGGGAAAAGCAAAAGGCTATTCTCCAGTACACTTCCAGAGATGGGGGAGGAACCTCTTGAGACCCTTGGTTGTCTCCACCAAGGACTTTCCCAAGGCACACTGGTTGAGAAGCACTGGTGTACAGTATGATGTGTATGTGAGGAGAGAGACCAAGGCCTGCTGTAGATTTAAGCAGTCTGAATCAGAGAGTGCCTTCATAGAAATACGTTCATCTACCTCATCCAAGGGGACTGAGGTTAATTGGTGCCTTTGAATGGACTGGTGCCTCCAGAGGTAGAGTGGGGGATGAACTGAATGTGGAAAGCTTGGAGCCCATCTTATTGTAAATAGAAATCGCACCTCCGGGACTATAGAACCGATTAATGATACCTTACTGGTGCCATGGTACATCAGCTTCTGATAAGAAATTCAATAGAAACATGTTTGAGCCAGAGTTTCTTAAGGATGACATTATTGGAACTGAATTGTTGCCTGTTTGAAGACAATGATTAGTGAAGTGTTGAGAGGAGCTCAGAAGCAAGCTCTCTTTTAGTGACTGCTCTTTACTGTCTGCATGAAAGAGTGACCCTGCTACCTGACACCATCAATGTGATAGGCTTCACAGGAGAAGATCCTCACAGGAGAAGATCCTGCTCCAAGAACCCAACTAAGATCGGCGTGACTTTATAAATCTCCCGATCCAGCTAACCAGGTCACAGAGGTTACATTATTCTGCATGTTGAGCTATGACGCATGAGGTGAATTAGGCAAATGAGAGTGTGATGCTGAGCCAGGGCGGTTCAAGGCAATCTGCTGCCTAAGGTAAGGCATGAGCTGGGGCCTCTCTTCCAAGACACCCAACATGGGGCAGGGAGGATGAGGGAAGGACATTCATTCAGGGAACAGGGTTTCTTCCTCTCTGAAACCACCGGTCAGATGGTTGCCCAAAGAAAAAAAAAAGCAGCATATTCCTAGGCTATATAATTTAAAAAATATTGCAGTGCTGTTTGTGCAGTAAAAATTGTAGCAGTTTAGTTATGTAGCCTGGGACTAATATAAAAAATACTGACTCCTATCATCTTTGCCTACTAGATGGGATGGTGCTAAATGTAAATATGTATTCTGCAAAAAGGAGGTGTAACATGCTCACACGCCAATAAGCAAAAAAATACAAGCACGAAGCATAGTGTAGTTTATAACACCAAAATAAAATTATTAAGACCCATTTTATTCTGCTGTTATAAATAGCACTATGGTCCTCACTTTTTCTTTTCTAACATATATGAAACATTCGCAGACACTTCTTTCCTTTTCCCAACAATGAGTGGAAAGCAGAACTAGGACATTTCCCCATAGAACTCAACATACACAAAAAAGTTTTATTCTGGTGTCTGAATACCAATAACATAAACACTTTTCAGTATCAAGCATCTTGTAACATAATGCAACCTACAACACAAATATTCCATACCATAACAGAAGCAACTTCCTAAACTCATACACTCAGGAATCTACGTAGAAAAGAGCAGCACCATATATATTGCAGTGGGCCCTAGAACATTCATACACCTACTGGGAAACCTGAAGAAGTCAGATTACTACAGATCTTTACATAAAAACTCCATGCTAGCAGAATATCTGGCCTCAGTCACACACAGGAGTATGTTTACTAAACCGCGTTAGTCTTTTGCAGCTAACGTGGCGTCCTAATGCACCTTGTTGGCTGCAAAAGTCCTCTGGTGCAGGATTCCCCCAGCACATACTGCACCAGAAATGCAGAGAGCACAGTCAGAAATCAGTCGGGATGCAGCTAACGGCACCCATTGAGGTAGCCTTAGCTGCACCTATGCTGTCTGTATATCCGATGGTTACGATGCACTGAGTATTGTCATGAGGCTGGTACTAATAAAGATGCAGAGTTGAAAAGAAACTGTTTTTCACAGAGCTCTAGATGTGCAATTACCTCAAAGCACAGCTAGAGGGGGCAGGAGTGATTATACAGAGGTTAATGAGGCTAGGAGAGCTAACCAGTTGCACCTGGAAATGAGCCCGGGAGATTCAAAGTGAAGATCCCTTTATAAACGGAAGGTTAAGGCTAGCACAGAGGACGAGGAAGGGGAAGGAGAAGAAGCAGCAGGAAGAACAGCAGAAGCAGCAGGAAGAACATCAGAAGGAGAAGGAACAAGGATTACGGCTGAAGTAGGAAGGAGAGACCTGAAGGAAGGAATCCTCCTTGAGCAAGCCCAAAAGGACAGAATTCACAGAGGTAGAGTTCAGAGGGGACAAGCTACGAGAGCCGCTGTTCAGAGGGAGTCTGCTAAGGAAAGCAGTCAGGCTGAAGGGTATGCCACTCCCTGCTTAAGCAACGTTCCTGAGTCCAAAGCTGAGAGACATATACAGAGAGCCAGGCTTGGAGGAAAGCCTTCAGGCATTGGAGTATGCTGAACAAGCTTTACCAGGTACCCGAAGGGAAGGAGTTTTTAACAAAGCTACTTTGTCACTGAAGCATAGAGCTGGAGAATCCGCCCCAGGTTTTACTAAGCTTTCAGGAAGTCCAGCACTGCCCAGAAGCTACCGACAGAAAACCTGTTGTCACAGAGACGTGCATGAGAGAGAAGGCTCCAGAGCTTCAAGCTACAGAAACTCAAGGTATGAAAGTTTTATTCCTGCTATAGAAAGCTTAACTCCTAAAAGCACTGCTAAAGCTAAAACTCACTTTATAAGAAGAGGAAAGAAACCAGAGTGGTTTGAAGAACTACCAAAAGACGTAAAAGCACAGTCTTATTGGAGGCAAGATACTAGAAACAGTCCATATAAACCTGTAACTGCCAGGGACAGCGTGTGCTCTGAGGGGGAAAGTAGTGAAGCAGAATTTATGGAAATAGAAAATGCAAATGCTATTCCCATTCCTCAGGAAGAAGCTATGGATTGTAGTTTGTGTATGGCTTCTAGCCTAGAATCCATAGCGTCCTTGTAAATAAGAAGAAGTCTTGTTTAAATTGCTTTACCCTGGAATGAATTGAATTCCTCCCTTTAACCCTTACAACTAATTGTGAAGATATTAACAATTGGTTTTACCTGCTTATTACTGGAACTTTTATGAACAAAGGACATTCTTTGATTTCTAGTGTCTTAATGAACCCTTGCACAGAGGGGAAATAAAAGCCTTGTTTCCCTACACTCGTGGCTTAATTATTGAGTTCTCACAAGGAGCTGAAATACCTAAGACCAATCTCCATTTTGGCCTTAAAATACCCCACGCTCCTTGAAAATAACTATGTTGTACAGCATGCCCTTACCGCCATTGGCCACTAGGGGATGCCGGCACGACAGTATGCACACAGTAATCACATGATGCAGACATGCCTATTCTCCACCCTTGCCCCACCCATGCACGCAGCTAACATGTAGGGTTGCCAACTGGCTCCAGATGCACCCAACAAGCTTGATCCAGTCCTGGGTTTACCCCATCTAGACGTGCCCCGCGGGATCAGAATCGCGAGCAGGTCTGTACGTGCAGGCTGGGACAGGCCGGAGCCCCAATTCCATCCAGCTTGCACGTAGAGACCTTCCCCATCTAACTCAATCAGGGCTTTTCAATGGAGCTGTGGTGCCACATAGCTTCCAGATGCCATGGCACCGCAGTTCCATTGAAGAACCGCGATCCCAGGCTGCCAGTTTCCAAAGTGCTTTCCCCGCAGCCTGACCCCTGATCTGTTCTCCCAAGGCAAGGGTTGGGCTGCAGGGAAGGCCCTCTGCTGGCCCTTCCCAGTCTAGGGCCTGCTGTCCTCTGCCACATCAGGGAACTTATTCCACTTGGAATTGGCCCTGTACATCTGGGGCCGACAACTGCCCATCACTCTCCCTAACGCTGCTCCCGATTTTCCCCTTCCCCACCCCTGTCTAGCAGGGAAGTTAGACAGGATCGGGAGAGGGAACGAATAGCAGGAATGGATGTCCCAAAGGGATGTCCATCCCCGCTTTTCATGCCACGGAATGAGCCTGTATGGATATGCTAAGACACTTTCCAGGTGTCTGCTGGAGCAGTTTCTTTTTTTTCTCACGGCTGTGTTTGCTGCTGCCATGGGTCACTACGAAGAGCTTAAATAGGGACATTTCCCATACCGGCAGCAAACAACATAGCCATGGGAGAAAAAAGAAACTGCTCCAGCAGGTCTTTACTCCTGTGGCTATGCAGAAGTGAGTTGGGGGACGGGCTTCAGTCTTTACCGGCTCCCCCTCAAGCCAGCCAGGTCAGCATGGGGTCCTGCACATGCCTTGGAATGGATTCACCCCCATAGCTAGCATCATCATCCCATCTCCTTATGTTCCTTCACCCCCCCCCCCCAGTCCACTATCATCCCTTTGTCACCCTATAGCCCCTTATGTGCAGCCTCTCCCTGGGTCCCCCTCCACATGTCCAGTCTCTCTGTGGAACCCCCTCCTCTATGTGAAGTCAGAGAGGCTGTTGTTGCCAAAAAAGCATCTTTCAGGAAATGGAAAAAAGAGGCAAATGATGAAAACTGGAAACAGCACAAGCACTGGCAAGTTAAATGCAAGGCATTGATAAGGCAGGCAAAGAGAGAATTTGAGAAGACGTGGAAGCAGAAATGCGTAATAAAGACTTTTTCAAGTACATTCATAACAAAAAACCTGTGAGAGAGTAAGTTGGACCATAAAATGATAGAGGGATAAAAGGGGTTCTAAGAGGGAATAAGGTCATAGTGTAGAGACTGAATGAATTCTTGGCTTTAGTCTTTACTGAGGAAGATGTAGGGATGTTACCCATGACTGATGTGGTATTTAAAGGTGATACTGCGGAAGAACTGAAAGAAATATCGATACACCGGGAAGATGCATTACAACTATTTGATAAACTGAAGAGTAGCAAATCACCTGGACCAGATGGTATACATCCAAAGGTGTTGAAAGAACTGAAATATGAGATTGCAAACCTGCTATTAGTAATCTGTGAACTATCATTAAAATCATCTGTAATACCTGAAGATTGGAGTATGGCCAATGTAACGTCAATTTTTAAAAAGGTTTCCAGGGGTGATCCGGGAAACTACAGACCAGTGAGCCTGATGTCAGTACGAGAAAAATGGTAGAAACCATAATAAAGAACAACATTACTGAACATGTAGATAGTCATGGCTTAATGGGAGACAGCTAACATGACTTTAGACAAGGAAAATCTTGTCTTACTAATCTGTTATGTTTTTTTGAAGGTGTGAATAAACAGGTAGACAAAGGTGAATCAGTTGATATAGTGTATCTGGATTTTCAGAAAGCCTTTGACAAGGTCCCTCATCAGAGACTTTTGGCAAAACTAAAAAGTCATGGGATAGGAGGCCGTGCACTATTGTGGATCAGGAACTGGTTAAAAGATAGAAAGCAGAGGGAAGGGCTAAATGGCCAATTTTCCCAATGGAGAAAGGTGAATAGTGGAGTACCCAAGGGATCTGTGCTAGGTCCACTGCTTTTTGACATATTCTTAAATGACTTGGAAAAGGGAAAACCAAGTGAGGTTATCAAATTTACAAATGACACAAAATTATTTAAAGTTGTTAAAACCAAAGAGGATTGTGGAAAATTGCAAGAGGAGCTTGATAAATTGGAAGACTGGGCATCAAAATTTAATGTGGACAAGTGCAAAGTTATACACCTAGGAAAGAAAAACCCAAAATATGGTTACACGATGCAAGGTTCCACATTAGGAACCACCACCCAGGAAAAAGATTTAGGTATCATTGTGGATAACATATTAAAAACCTCTGCCCAATGTGCAGCAGCAGACAAGAAAGCAAATAGAATGATAGGTATCATAAGGAAAGGAATGGAAAATAAAACAAAGGACATTATAATGCTTCTGTATCGTTCCATTGTGTGATGTGTGCAATTCTGGTCGCTGTATCCTAAAAAGGATTTAGCGTTATTAGAAAAGGTACAGAGAAGAGCCACCAAAATGGTAAAGGGGATGGAAGGATACCCCTATGAAGAGAGGCTAAAAAGGTTAGGACTCTTCAACCTGGAAAAGAGATGGCTGAGGGGAAATATGATAGAGGTCTATAAATTAATGAATGTAGTGGAACGGGTAAATGTAGATTGATTGTTTACACCATCAAAATATAGAAAGAGGAGGAAGTGTCATCACTGATGCTGATGGCAGCATAGGTCCGGAGCTCCACCACCCCAAGTGAGCAAAAACCCTCTGAAACCCTACTTGCAAATGTAGAAACTGTATAAGGTTGGGGCTCTTCAACCTGGAAAAGAGACGGCTAAGGGGAGATATGTTAGAGGTCTATAAATTAATGAATGGAGTGGAACAGGTAAACGTAGATCGATTGTTTACGTCAACAGAATATAGAAAGACTAGGGGACATGCAATGAAGCTACAGGGTAACCTATTTAAGACTAATAAGAGAAAATATTTTCTCACTCAGCGTATAATCCAACTCTGGAATTTGTTACTGGAGGATGTAGTAAAAGTTGTTAATGTAGCTGGGTTTAAAAAAGGTTTGGACAAGTTCCTGGAGGAAAGGTCCATAAACCATTAATAAAAGGGATCCGGGATATCACTGCTTGACCCAATATAAGCACTGTGGAACCTGTGTCTTTTGAGGAAACTGCTGGGTACTTATGACTTAGATTGGCCACAGTTGGAAACAGGATACTGGGCTTGATGGACTATTGTCTGACCCAGTATGGCATATCTTATGTTCTTATGTCTAGCATCTTCTCTTTGTCTCTCTATGCTCCCCTGTCCAGCATCTCACTTCTGTCATCCTATAACCCTTCCATGTCCAGCATTCCCCATCTCTTCCTACAGTGCCGGCCCTATGCATGTGCGATCATGTTGTTGTCACAGGGCCCTGCTTGACAGGAGGCCCCATGCCAACCTCATGCTGTGCACATAAGGTCTGAGCCTCCCTTTTCCTGCGCTGCTGCTTTAACAGGTAAGTCAATGAGGGACTGGATTGCGGTGCACAACCTTTAAGGGTGCCTGAAGTCTCCTTCAGTGATTCACCCTTTAAAACAGCTAAGTACAGCCGGGGGAGCATTCTCCTTTGCTCTCACCGCTGTGCTGCTTTAAGAGTCACCGGTCCGCGGCATTTCTAAAGATGGTGACCAGTGCAGGGTAGAGGCAAGCTGGTACTGATGGGAGTGAGTAGGGGGTAGAAGGACTGGAAGGGAGCCTACCGCTGAGGATGGGACTGGGACTGGACTGAGGCTAGACAGTGGGGGAGGGGACTAGACTGTAAGGGAGCTGCCTCTGGGGATAGTATTGGGATTAGAAGAGGGCTAGATGTGGGGTAGTATAAGAGAGCAGACAGTGGGGATGGTACTGAGACTGGAAAGTAGCTAGGCAGTGGTGGAGGGAGTTAGACAGTAAGGCATCTGACACTGGGGATGGTACTGGGACTAGAAGGGATCTAGACAGTGGGGATATACTGGGACTGGAAAGGAGCTGAAACAGGCTTTAAATGCAAGTGACTGGCACTGGCAATAGGACTGGAAGGGGACTAGACAGTGGGAGGGAAGGACTGGACCAGAAGGAGGATGTCACTGAGTATGCTACTAGGACTGAAAGAAACTAGACATTGGGGGAGGGGGACTGGGACTGGAAGGGAGTTGACATTGGTGATGGTATTGGGACTGGAACAGTGCAGAGGGATAATTATAGAGATCTGAGGTGGCAAAATCAGGGACTTGGGAAGGGGGTGCGGAGGCTAAGTGAGAGCAGAAAAAGGATGGAATCATGAGGAACAGAACTGCAGGACTTGGGCAGTAAGCAAAGTGGAAGAAAGCAAGGGAAGAATGAAGATTAGGGACTTGGGGGAGGGAAAATGGAAAAGAGTAGGAGGCAGAGTCAGGAACCACAGATGGGAGACTGAGTGGAAATTTGGAGACAACAGCATCTAGTAATTGCTAGATATGAGGGATAGTGTGGAGTGGTGGTAAAAGAATAGGAAAGAAAAGTTTCAACCTCCCCATCCTCACATAGTAACAAAGTAAATGATGACAGATCAAGACCAGTATGGTCCATCTAGTTTGCCCAGTAAGATGGCAAGTGTAGGTGTGCCCGCCGCTCCGTGCAGGTCACCTCTCTCTATTTGTTGAAGTATAAAAAAATAGTTGTTTATTTTTATTTTATCCTCTTGCTGTAAAGGGCTCCACTGTGTCTGTCCCATGTGATTTTGAATTCCGTCATTGTATTTGCCCCCACCACCTCCATCGGGAAGGCATTCCAAGCATCCACCACACTTTCAGTGAAAAAGTATTTCCTGACTTTGCTTTTACCTCCTGGCAGCTTCATTTTATGCCGTCTAGTACAGTATTACAGCTTCCCCTTCTTTGAAAAAGGTTTGTTTGTTCACTATACCCTTTCAGTATTGAGACGTCTATATTGTATCTCCCCAGTTCCTCCTCTTCTCTAGGGTACACATACGGTGGCAGGAGGAGGCAGAGCACCTTTGAAATACAAATACTGGGTGCACGGAGGGGAAAGCCGCATTGCCAGAACAAACTCTCAATGCCCAGTCAGAGAATCACCATGTGACTGGCATCAACAACCCACTGGGACATATCCGAATGCCTGATGGGCAGTCCATCCCTGAAGTTGTTTTCAAGGTGATAGGGTAGTTGTGGGAGGTTATTTATTGGGGTGTGGCAGTTTGCAGGGTACTAGAACAGTTGTGGGGTGTAGCTTTTAGGGGTGGCAGTATTTGGTGGGTTGATAAGGCAGTTGCAATGGAGTATTTTTTGATAGCTGGGTAGTTTGGGGGGGGGGGGTTGTGAGATTGGAAACCAGGGAGAGAGCGTTTGAAAGGAACAATTCCCCAACTACTGTGTTTCAGGGTATATAATTTTCAAGCTACAGAAGCTGATACTTCTTCTACCCTAGAAATTCATTGGGCTAGTTTTTGGGGGGCTTATTTCTTTGGAACCCTGCTCTGATCTGGCCCATATTCAAGTTTGATGCCTCTTTTTCCCAGTTTTTGCCAGAAGTCATGTTTTATTCTGCTACATTAAATTTTAAGAGAATTATTTTGCCTCCAGAACAGGGCCCGCCGAAGAGTTGGTTCAAGGTGTTGGTGCCGTAGGCAGACCTTAAGCCTCATTTCCAGTAGTGGGATTCAGCCGGTACGTTTGAGAGCAAGGCTCCTGCTTCTCAGGTTTGACTAGTAATTTTCTCATCACCTTGTTGAGTCATGTTCTGAAGAATTAGTCCATCTTAATGTACTTATTACACAGGTTCACATTCAGAACTTACAGTAAAACAGGGAGATGGGGCCTTCTTTTTCCATCTCTGCCAACCTCTGGCTAAAGCAAGGGTGGCCGTGCCTTTCACTAAGTCATCTGTATGGGAGGCTCAATACAAGCACTCTGTCATCTTATGATATATATCGAGCTAATATACAAAAAATGCAGTCGCTCAGACTGTGAAAGGAAAGCTGACAAAATGGTGAGATTTATTTTCTCTTCCTACCCTCAGCACAGAATAGGAAATGGGATCATTGAACCTCTCTTTGGAATTTGTTTGTCATTTTTGATCCCTACTAAGGGCATGAAATATATCATGTGGGGGTTTTCCCCCAGAGGCATAAAACAGGAGGGGCCCCTTGTTAAAATCAGGCCTTTTGCATCGTACTACTAATAAAAAGTTGATGGTGTCATACAAGCTTTGAACATGTCTGCCAATATAGTAACTTAATCCTAATCCAATGCATCTGAATGTGATACTTCGGATTCAAAGAGGAAGGGGAAAGAATGATTCACTTACATGGTAAGGATACACATATAAAATAATTTAAAATCATTTGGGCACATCTATATAAAAAAAGTGAAATTATTGTTAGTGAGCTATTTGGGCCTTCTCATACAGTCCAACGTATAATTCAGCAGCAAAGTAGGCTAGATTTGAACTCGCGCCATTCTGCATTCTTCTCAGTTGTCCCTCCCTTTGGAATAGTCTCCCCTCTCACCTTTGCTTGGCTAATTTGTTTAAAAAGCTCTAAAGCCAATTGAAAAATGTATTTGTTTAAACTTTTCTTTGAAGTACCTCTGTGATTGGGCAGAGCTTGTAGGTGATACAGCTCTGTCATATCTGGTTGGTTTTTCTCCTGCTACTCTTCTTTCCTGTACATGACATGGATCTCTTTTTCTCATTTTTTAAAGTGTTTTATATCATTTTATTTGTATATTTTGTAAAAGCTGTATATTTTTTAAATTTATATCTTTATATCATTTTTTTTCATTAAACTAGAAAAAGTATGAAAACAATCATACACACAACTACACAAGCCCACTTCAAGGGGAGCGTTATATACTTTAAAGAGAAACTACAACCACCGAGGATCCTCAGCAGAACATTTGAAAACTCCTTTTGCATAACCCAGGAACAAAAAAACAAAAGAAAAACTTCTTTAACTAACCCTTCTCCTGTAAGAAAACCTCCAATTGGAGTGCATCATAAAAGACATACCTTTTGACCCTGATAGGAAATAAGGCATTTGCATGGGTACGTAAGAAAAGGTGACCCCTAAGGCCAAGGTCCAAGGCTTAAGCTCTAAAAGGGCCTTCCTTTGTCTTTAGGTCTCCCACGATACATCTGGAGAATAAACCAAAGGATATTATAATGCCTCTGTATCATTCCATGGTGTGACCACACCTTGAATATTATGTGCAATTCTGGTCACTGTATCTTAAACAGGATATAGTGGAATTAGAAAAGGTACAGAGAAGAGCCACCAAAATGGTAAAAGGGATGGAAGGATACCAATATGAAGAGAGGCTAAAAAGGTTAGGACACTTCAACCTGGAAAAGAGACGGCTGAGGGGAAATATGATAGAGGTCTATAAATTAATGAATGCAATGGAACGGGTAAATGTAGATCGATTGTTTACACCATCAAAATATAGAAAGAGGAGGAAGTGACATCACTGATGCTGATGGCAGCCTAGGTCTGGAGCTCCACTACCCCAAGTGAGCAAAAACGCTCTGAAACCCTACTTGCAAATGTAGAAGCTGTATAAGTGGAGCAGGGTTAGGGACGCGATCCTTCAAGGTCTTCATGGTGGCGAAAAATAAGCAACTGGAGGCCAAAGAAAAGCTGCAGGTGTTGCAGCGGCTTCTGAGCAGGGTGGGACTGCATGGCATCTTACCCTCAGGAATGGCGTCTGAGGATTCCAATGACAAGACACAGGGCAGTGCTGAGCAGTAGACCGCATTGGTCTGAGAGTACACTTTTTGCAGCAGGAATTTCGCCACGGCTTTGAGGAAATGGCAGCAGAATTTTGTCTAATGAGGGAAGACATCATGCATACTATAGCGGAGGTGCGCAGGGACATTAAGGAGCTGGGGCAGCATGTTGAAGATGTGGAAGCCAAGTTAGAGAATCATACAGAGAGCCTAATGGAGTTGCAGGGAGCTGCTGATAAACAGCAAATATAAACAATGGAGCTAACCTAAAAAATTGATGATTTCGAGAATAGAGCTTGTCACAATAATGTCCGCCTGCGAGGGGTACTGGAGCACTCGGGTGGTGCTGAAAACCTGGAGGAAGTGGTGTGGTCCATTGCACGGGTACTGTTTTTGCTTGAGGAATTCCAAGCCCGGGGAGCATCCATGGAGATTGAGCGGGTGCATCGGGCATTGGGGAAGCCACCTGAAAATAAGCCCCGCGATATTATAGTGCATTTTCTGCATTACACAAATGCAGAACTGTTGCTAAGAAAGAGCCGGGAAAAGAAATCTGTACAATACCAGGAGGCGCAAGTAACTCTTTATCAGGACTTCTCCATCTTTACACCGACAGGTTGCCGTGAGATGAAGCCTGTCAATGAGGCACTTTTGAGAGAGGGGATCAGATACTCTTGGTCTTTCCCCTTCCAAATTAACTTTGTGGTTGCACGGAGGAAGGTTTCCGCAAAAGACCATAAGGAACCTTGGCAGGCTTTGCGACTAGCGGGGCAGGTGGATAATCACTCGGTCCTGGGGCCGCCGGCCTCATGACCGAAGCAGCCCAGGTGGCAGAAGGTGGGGAAACCTTCTCAGTGACAGTTACAGAGCATGCGGGGCCCCTCTGTCACCTATTGAAAGAGACCTGTTGTAGGACAGAGAGGAACTCAATTAGCTTTTACTGAGCTGTCTCAGAGTTAATGACTTATTCTCCCTCTGCCTTCTTTGCAGTAGGCCAACTTTGCTCTAGTTGTAATGCATGCAGTGGTATTCAGGGGGACTGAAGGTATGGGGGTGTGTGGGGGGCAGGACCGGGACTGGTTGGCTGATAGAGGATGTCAACCCTCCTGCTCTGCTATGGATGCAGACATACACGAGGGGTGGGATGGGGAGTAGGAAAGAGGGGAAGGGTTTGGGTATAGTTTGGAGAGGGTCTAGACTCAAGGACAAAATGTAAAGGATATGGTTCAGGATGGTGCCATGGTGGGGGGAAGGGGGAGGCCCAGATGGTTTGTTTTAGATGTAAGTAGGGGTGATGACTGTTTCAGGACGGAGCAATGGGGGGTTTATGAAAATGAAGGGACGCGGTTAGTGAGGCAATAGTGAGGGGAGGAAGGGAGAGTATTAATAAAAAATGCTAAAAGTCAAATCTTTTAATGTGAAGGGGCTGAACTCCCCCCAGAAATGCTCCTTATTGTTCAAGGAATTGAGGGTCCTGGGAGGAGATATAGTATATCTGCAGGAGACAGAGCTCTGTAACACCCACCAGGGATAGCTGAGGCAAAGGCCATATTTAGAGACCTGGGCAGCCTCTGACCCGCAGGGATGAAAGAAAGCAGGGGGTGGCAATCTTGCTGCAACAAACGATGAGTGTTGTGGTGGGGGATATGCGGACAGATAAAGCTGGTAGATGGATTTTTCTGAACGTGTGCTTAGATGGTCTTCTCTTCACCCTGGCTAATATCTATGCCCCCAATGAGGGACAGCCCCATTTCTTTGTGATTGTAAAAGCCCTGTTGGCAGAGTTTGCCAAGGAGCATGTGATCTTAGGGGGAGATTGTAATGTGTGTATGCTACCCCCATTAGATTCCACCAGTGGGGGCGCCCGGGGAGGGAATGGGGCTAGTAGAGCGCTTCGAGCCATGGTGTCCGATTTGGGCCTGCGAGTTGTGTGGCGGAATACGCATCAAGATGGCCGGGGTTATACTTGCTACTCTCAGGTCCACCGGGTCCATACTAGAATAGATTACTTGCTGTTAGACCAGTGGTTTCTGGGCGGAAGGGTGGTCACAGAACATGGGACCATCATGTGGTCAGATCATGCCTCTTGCTGGGTAGAGCTCAGTGACCCAGCAGCTGACACACGAGAACGAACATGGTTAATGCAGGGGAGCTTTCTACATCGTGTGGAGGCAGTTTGGGGGCATGATCGTTTTATACAAGAATATTTTGAATGGACCTCCACAAGAGAAGTGGCATTGTCAATTGTTTGGGATGCCTTTAAGACTACCGCTAGAGGTCACCTTATTGCAGAAACGGCACGGACTAAGCGTAAGTGGGAGTCAGAGATGCAATACATAGAAGTGGAGGCCAAGCGTTTGAAATTGGAGCATGCCTGGACCGGTTCTGGTCGGGCTTTGAAGCAATGGCGGGCGGTTCGAGCCTGACTTGATTAATTTAATGAATGAGATCTAGACAGTATGCAAAATCAGCTGTGACAGACCTTTTACAAACAAGGTAATAAGGTGGAGCGGTACCTCGTGATGTGTCTTTGGAGACAGCGGGCTTCTCTTATGATATGTGAGGTGCAGGATGAGACCGGGGACCTTCAGGTGGAGTCTAGTAAAATATAGGTGGCTTTTGCCTCCTATTTTGAGCGCTTGTATGCTGGGGACTCAATCGACCACTCCCATATGGAGGCTTATCTTAGGGGAGTGGAGCTACCAAGGCTATTGGGGGTTGACCGGGAGGCTCTTGAAGCTGAAATAACCCAGGAGGTGCAGTTAACAATTTGCTTCCTGCCTGTGTGCAAAGCCCTGGGAAGAGATGGCTTCCCTCCAGAGTATTATAAAAAATATGTAGGATATTTGGCCCCGGTCTTGGCCAAGCTCTTTTAATAATGTCCTAAGAGGGGAATCGCTACCAGAGTCACAGTTGGAGGAAGTGATTACAGTAATTTTTAAATCGGGTCTTACTAATCTATTATGTTTTTTTGAAAGTGTGAATAAACAGGTGGACAAAGGTGAGTCGGTTGATATAGTGTATCTGGACTTTCAGAAAGCCTTTGACAAGGTCCCTCATCAGAGACTTTTGGCAAAACTAAAGCATCATGGGATAGGAGGCAGTGTACTACTGTGGATCAAGAACTGGTTAAAAGATAGAAAGCAGAGGGTTGGGCTAAATGGCCAATTTTCCCAATGGAGAAAAGTGAATAGTGGTGTACCCCAGGGATCTGTGCTGGGTCCGCTGCTTTTTGACATATTCATAAATGACCTGGAAAGTGGAACAACGAGTGAGGTTATCAAATTTGCAGATGACACAAAACTATTTAAAGTTGTTAAAACCCAAGAGGATTGTGGAAAATTGCAAGAGGATCTTGATAAATTGGAAGACTGGGCATCAAAATGGCAGATGAAATTTAATGTGGACAAGTGCAAAGTTATGCACCTAGGGAAGAACAACCCAAACTATGGTTACATGATGCAAGGTTCCACATTAGGAACCACCACCCAGGAAAAAGATTTAAGCGTCATTGTGGATACCATGTTAAAACCCTCGGCCCAGTGTGCAGCGGCAGCCAAGAGAGCAAATAGAATGCTAGGTATCATAAGGAAAGGAATGGAAAATAAAACAAAAGGTATTATAATGCCTTTATATCGTTCCATGGTGAGACCGCGCCTTGAATATTGTGTGCAATTCTGGTCGCCGCATCTTAAAAAGGATATAGCGTTATTAGAAAAGGTTCAGAGAAGAGCCACCAAAATGGTAAAGGGGATGGAAGGATACTCCTATGAAGAAAGGCTAAAAAGGTTAGGGCTCTTTAACCTGGAAAAGAGACAGCTGAGGGGAGATATGATAGAAGTCTATAAATTAATGAATGGAGTGGAACGGGTAAACGTAGATCGATTGTTTACGTTATCAGAATATAGAAAGACTAGGAGACATGCAATGAAGCTACAGGGTAAACTATTTAAAACTAATAAAAGAAAATATTTCTTCACTCAACGTGTAATCAAACTCTGGAATTTGTTACCGGAGGATGTAGTAAAGGCTGTTAGTGTAGCTGTGTTTAAAAAAGGTTTGGACAAGTTCCTGGAGGAAAGGCCCATAAACCATTATTAAGAAGGGACCCAGGATATCAGTGCTTGACCCAGTACAAGCATTGTGGAACCTGTGTCTTTTGGGGAAACTGCTAGGTACGTATGACTAGATTGGCCACTGTTGGAAACAGGATACTGGGCTTGATGGACCTTGGTCTGACCCAGTATGGCATATCTTATGTTCTTATTTATTTATTTAGTATACATTTTGTATACCGCTACTTCCAGTGATCAGCAGCGGTTTGTTTTTTATTACAGATTGGAAATTGTCAAATCATGACAGGAAATTTTTGAGGTATAAACACATTGATTAGACAGGAAAGCACAGCACACAGAGAACTATTTTACAGGGAACATGGGCTATGGAGGGTTAAGTGGCTTGCCCAAGACCACAAGGAGCACCTGTGGGACTAGAAACCCCAGTCCTTCTGGCCCAAGGTTGCTGTCCTCTAGTGGGATTTGAACCCCCGACCTTCCGGCCTGAAGTACCTTGCCCCAACCACTAGGCCACTCCTCCTCCTTATGGGTAAATCGGCTACTGAGGTATACTTCTACGAACTTATCTCACTTCTCAATACTGACGTAAAATGTTTGGCTGCCTTGTTGGCGGCACGGGTAAATTGGATGCTCCCCAATCTCATGCATGTGGACAAGGTGGGGTTTGTTCCCGGGCAGCAGGCGGCGGACATCATTTGCTAGGTGCTCCAGGTGATGCACATAGCCCATGTGGACCCTCAGCCAATGCTTTTGGTGGGGATAGATGCGGAGAAAGCTTTTGATCGAGTCAGTTGGTATTTCTTGTGGGGGGTCTTGGATAGATTCGGCTTTGGGCCACATTTTCAGCTTTGGCTTTGGAATCTGTATTGGGAACATCGGGCAAGAGTTTGTGTAAATGGTGGTAGCTCCGTGAGCTTTTTGCTAGGGTGCAGGAGGTTGGGGTGGGCACTCGGGAATATAAGTTAGCGTTATTCACTGACGACATCATGCTGTCCCTGACTGACCTGGTAGCTTCTTTACCCACTGTGATGCAGCTCTTTACGGTTCTTTCTCAGATTTCGGGATTTAAGATTAATTCACTAAGTCGGAAATCCTGAACATTGGGGTTGGTTGGGAGGATTGCTTTCAACTGCAGGAACGCCTCCCATTTAGGTGGGTTGAATGAACTATCTGTTATCTCGGATGCAGTTGACGGTGGTCCTGGAGACTTTGTATCAAGCCAATTATAGCCCGCTGCTCTGGCAGGTCCGTAAGGACCTGGAGCGGTGGACCAGTTTGCTACTATCGTGATTCGGGAGCATTGCCGAGTTAAGATGGTGATATTGCTGCGCTTTTTGTAGTAACAAATCTAGCATCTCTAACTGGACAAATTAGAGAAAAATACTTAAGTGAGAACATGTCATGATGTAGAGAAAGAAGCAAGAGAAAATGGAGACGTAGAGAGCTAAGGAGAAATGTCCTCTATGTCCACACAGAACAACATTCTGGAATCTTTGCCTATACATGTTACATCTTACGAACTCCAGCAGGAGGCTCTCTTTGGCACGATGCAAGTATTACGCCAAGCATTAGCAGTAAATTTGAGAGACTAAGGGGTTTGTTTACTTAGCTGCGGTAGGGCTGTGGATCCAATATCGCACGGAAGCTGCTACCACAATTAAGTAAACAAACCCCTAAGATCATACCCCCACATACCCTGGCTTAGAAGTGAAGTAAACGACTGCCATAGTATGCGCAAAACTAACCCATTTGGAGAAACTATCCTGAGACTGGCTATAAAAGGAACAACAGTTACAGCAACTGAGGATGGCCTATCTGATTTTTGCATTAGATATTCATTTTATAGTGTCCTTACACATAGGGAGAGAGTAGACAGAGGATTTAAAGAAATTGTACGACTGTCTGAACGCTATGAAGATGTGGTTGGATGATAATCAATTGCAGCTGAATCCTGGTAAAACAGAGATATTATGGGTACGTAAGTCGCTAATGGTGTATGAAAGGAGTAGAGTTAGGGGATTTTGGTGTTTGGAAGTAAAACTGGATGGAGGTTTGTCCATGAGACAACAAATTTCAAGAGTGCTATGACTATTTTTAGTTTTTGTAACAGCTATGGAGGGTAAGAATGTACTTTATGGAAAAGGACTTTATGCAGGTGGTTTATGCTTTTATTAATAGTCTGTCGGATTATTGAAATCTGCTGTATTTAGGTCAGCCATAAAGGGATGTTTCTCGTCTCCAGCTGATTCAGAATGTAGCTGCTTGTGTTTCCACACGGGTGAGTTCACATGACCATATCTCCTCTGTGTTACATAGTTTACATTTGTTACCTGTTGCTAAACATATTCAGTTCGAAGCCATTACACTGGCTTTTAAAATATTATATAAAATGGGCCCATTCTTTTCATAGGAGAAGCTTTGAGTTTGTACAACAAGGAGTCATCTGCTGTTGCAGGGTGAGAGAGCCTCTTGGAGGTTCTGGGATTGAAAAAGGCTCACTTAACAATGATGCAGTTGAGGGCGTTCTTGATATGTATTCCAATCTTATGGGATCAATTGCCCCAGAATTTGTGCACCCTGCAAGATCTACTGCTGTTAGGAAGCTATTAAGACATTTTTATTTGGTTAGAAGAGGATATTTATTTCTGGGGAATGTCGGGAAGAGTTATGTTTTAGATTCTGAACTGAATTTTGCTTTATCTTTGCATTATGTATTTTTTTATTGGAACCCACCCTGGGCTAACTGTAAGGACGGGGTAAATATTCAAGTAAAGAAAGAAAGACTACCGAGGAAAGCAACCAGCACAGTCAAAGGGTAACAGCAAAAAGATGTAACAACAACCAGAGCAATTAGACAAGCTAAGGTTTAGGTGCAGTGCAGAAGGAAGACATTTCTATAGGACAGGACAGAGCAGAATTAATCAAAAAGATAGTGAATGATAGGAGAGCAATACAGGAGGATGAGAAAAGTAAAACAGATCAGGGAGCAGAGGGAAGAGAAAAGGCAAGAGAGAGATCAGGAGATAGAGGGGCTGCCAGCTGATTTCCAAGCCCACATCAAGATAGGAAGGTATATACAGGGTCCAAAAATGGAAATAATACCTAAGTTAAGCCTGCTGTCCAAAGTAAAAAGTATAATGAGCAAAGTCAACAAGGAGAAGAGGAAGAGAATTCCGTAAGATAGAGACCATGTAAAAACAAGAGCAATAGCCCCTACCTCTAGATGAATGTATCTTGAAGAGAGATTTGACCTTAATCCTAAAGACAGTTACTGATCCACAGGTAATCACGCCTATTGTTTGTGGATAATTTGAAGCTTTATGGCTCCAGTGATCATTAGTTAGCAAAACAGCTCCTGTAGTAAAAAGCTTTCCAAATGACATCAGGATGACTTCTGGTCTATAGAAATATGCTAAGGCAATCTTCCTTAGAGGAGAATTGAGCAAAACTGAAAACATTTCTCTGACTGATGACTGACATAAAGGAACTTGAACAGAAAGGTGCATATAAATATTGTAGCTAGAGCAGAAGGAGCAAAAATATGGCATAAATTACTGAGAGAAAAGATAAACAAAAGATACTAGAGCAGATTAAAATTGATATTGAAAACTAGTTTAATAGAACAGAATAAGATACAAGACATCAATCAACTTGCAATTCGTGTACTTTCATACAGCTTTAGAACTGTAGATTGGCCTCATAAAGAACTTGAAAAATTCAATGTACAAACAAGAAAACTCCTCCATGCCCATGAAGTAATATATAAGAATTAGAGAATCCTGAGACTACATCCCAAGAGTCAAAGGAGGAAAGGGTCTTATAGAAATAGATTGGCATACTTCTAGGCATACTTAGCTGCATCAACAAACCCAATTACTAAAAAAAGTGTTGAAGTATGAAGGCAAATATCCAGAATCTGTTTACATCCTTAAGCTTTAAAAAGCATTCCAATAAGTGAGACTCCTTAAGTACAGTCGTGGAAGGAAGCAAAAGAATTTGTAAACTAAGAGAAAATCTCTTTTAAGAATCACATCAGCATACAAGGGACTGCAAGTTATAAATGTACAAATCCAGTAAAAAATAGGAATGTATATAGGACTGTGGTAGTGTGGCATGCGGTGGGAAGGGGTTTTCTGTACAACACAGGCCAGACAGCAGTTCAGGGAAACCAAGAGAGCTTTACTTCTGTCCCATCTTGTTAAACCTCCACAAGCTGTTTCTCCTGGCCATTCCTCCAACCCCAGTTAAAGTTCCTACCTCAGATCTTCTCTGTACGGTTTACCTTGGAAGGATTTCTGGCTTCATTGGCCTCTTTCCTTCCTGCAGCCGACTAGGTTCTTAACCTCTCCCTGTGAGCCACGCCCTCCGAGCTCTGAACTCAGTGCTACAGACTCTCTTAAAGGGGACTGTTGATTATCCCTTTGGAGACGGATGGATAACATTCTATAGACCCCACCACACACCCTCCCCCTCAACTGAGCCATAACCCATTGAGTGCCTACTTCACCCGGGACCTCCACCTGGGAAAGGAAGTCCACATTCAGGTTAGCCCAACCAGCCCTATCGCAAATTTGAAACTGGTAGGGTTGGAGACTCCAAAACCACCACATAATATGTCTGTTGGACTCCTTATATTGAGCCAGTCACTTGAGGGGTTGGTGGTAAGAACATAAGAACATAAGATATGCCATACTGGATCAGACCAAGGTCCATCAAGCCCAGTATCCATTTTCCAACAGTGGCCAATCTACGTCATACGTACCTAGCAGTTTCCCCAAAAGACACAGGTTCCACAATGCTTGTACTGGGTCAAGCATTGATATCCTGGGTCCCTTCTTAATAATGGTTTATGGACCTTTCCTCCAGGAACTAATCCAAACCTTTTTTAAACCCAGCTACACTAACAGCCTTTACTACATCTTCCGGTAACAAATTCCAGAGTTTGATTACACGTTGAGTGAAAAAATATTTTCTTTTATTAGTCTGAAATAGTTTACCCTGTAGCTTCATTGCATGTCCCCTAGTCTTTCTATATTCTGATAACATAAACAATCGACCTACGTTTACCCGTTCCACTCTGTTCATTAATTTATAGACTTCTATCATATCTCCCCTCAGCCGTCTCTTTTCCAGGTTAAAGAGCCCTAACCTTTTTAGCCTTTCTTCATAGGAGTATCCTTCCATCCCCTTTACCATTTTGGTGGCTCTTCTCTGAACCTTTTCTAATAATGCTATATCCTTTTTAAGGTACGGTGACCAGAATTGCACACAATATTCAAGGTGCGGTCTCACCATGGAACGATATAGAGGCATTATAATATCTTTTGTTTTATTTTCCATTCCTTTCCTTATCATACCTAGCATTCTATTTGCTCTCTTGGCTGCCGCTGCACAATGGGCCGAGGGTTTTAAGATGTTATCCACAATGATGCTAAATCTTTTTCCTGGGTGGTGGTTCCTAATGTGGAACCTTGCATCATGTAACCATAGTTTGGGTTGTTCTTCCCTAGGTACATAACTTTGCACTTATCCACATTAAATTTCATCTGCCATTTTGATGCCCAGTCTTCCAATTTATCAAGATTCTCTTGCAATTTTCCACAATCCTCTTGGGTTTTAACAACTTTTTTTTTTAAAATTTTTTATTTATGAAATTTTCAAAAAAAGTCAAGAAAGGTCACACCCGACCAATCTTGAAGCAATAGACAAGCCATTCAGAAAACATCCACAAGAAAAAACCCAGGATACAATAACAAGAAATATAACATACATAAGTGCAGAATGCCTTGTCTCTCCAGCCCACTATAAAGGGGGAGTTAACTTAATTAATTTAACCACAATATAAGAAGAAAATGCATACAATCATAGTTCGGACCCAAAATCCTATGAGTCAATAGAGGCCTCAGGACGCCTGGCGCTAATGAAAGCCAACAATTGGGAGGGCTCAAAAAAAATATAAGAAAATGTCTGGTATGTCACCAGACACTTGCATGGATGCTTAAGGAAAAAAAGCCCTCCCAATTGCAAGACCCCAGACCGAAGCAGCAGGAACTCTCTACGCCGCTTCTGAGTTTCTCTTGATAGATCAGGATATATACGCACTGAAAGCCCACAAAACAAAATTTTCCGCCTCTGAAAAAACAATTTCAGTAAACATTCCTTATCAGATAACAAAGCGAAGGTTATCAGCAACGTAGACGGTACCTGTGATTCAAAACCAGAATTTTCTAATATATCTGAGACATTCAAAACATCCTCTTGAGTTTGATTAACTCCTATAACACTTTGAGCCAAAACACGTTTGGCTACAGGTAAATAATAGATTTTTACCAAAGAGGGCATCAACTCAGGGGACACTCCTAGTGTCTCCTCCAAATATTTCTTAAACATATCTCTAGGAGAAATCGATGGAACTTTTTGAAAATTAATAAGTCTCAAATTATTAGCACGAGATAAGTTATCCAAATGTTCAATTTTCATCTGTAAGGACTGAAAGTTCTTTCTATCTCCCTCCGAATGTTCCTCAAGGCTCTCTACCTTGTTACGAACATCAACACATTCCGTCTGAAGCGTGGAAACCTTCCTCTCCAATTCACTCACCAAAGCTGTAGAAGCGTTCACCTTATTAGCCAACGAAGATACTTGTGGTAAAAGAGCCTCACCCAAGGTGACAGTCGCGTTCCAAATGGCTTCCAGCATAAAGTTCTGCAGTCTCTGCAGAGAAAAAAACACTTCTGATTCAGCGAGGGATACAACTGGCTCCATACACGTCAAGGATCAGTCACCACCGGTGGAGAGCAACTCCTTCTCCACTCATGCCTCTCCCGATGCCACCAAAGATCTCTGTGAGCTCAGGTCTCCAGGCAGCTCATTCTCTGACCCAGCTTAGACAGCCCAACCTGACCCTCGTGAGGATTTACCCCCCACCTCCAGGGATGGAGACACAAGCTCCAGGAAGCCTTCTGGCAAGAGCTGGTTGCGAGTCAACTTAGGCGCCGGACTCAATACGGGGGAAGATGATAGCGACGCAGACGCTGGGCACTCCGACTCCAGCGATACTGCAAGCCGAGAAGTTCCTCCCGCTCCTTCCGAAACCCGCGTTGTGCGCAGAAGAAATGGATCCAAAGGACCCGATACAGGAACAGGGTTTTAACAACTTTAAATAGTTTTGTGTCATCTGCAAATTTGATAACCTCACTCGTTATTCCCTTTTTCCACGTCATTTATGAATATGTCAAAAAGCAGCGGACCCAGCACAGATCCCTGGGGTACACCACTACTCACCTTTCTCCATTGGGAAAACTGCTATTTAGCCCTACCACTTCAGTCATGGGTAACATCCCTACATCTTCCTCAGTAAAGACCGAAGCAAAGAATTCATTCAGTCTCTCCGCTATCACCTTGTCGCCTCTTAGTGCCCCTTTAACCCCTCTATCATCTAATGGACCAACCGACTCTCTCACAGGTTTTTTGCTACGAATGTACTTGAAAAAGTCTTTATTTCACGTTTTTGCTTCCACAGCAAGCTTCTTCTCAAATTCTCCCTTTGCCTGCCTTATCAATGCCTTGCATTTGACTTGCCAGTGCTTGTGCTGTTTCCCGGTTTCGTCGTTTGGCTCTTTTTTCCATTTCCTGAAAGATGCTTTTTTGGCAACAACAGCCTCTCTGACCTCACCTTTAAACCATGCTGTCAGTTTTTTGGAATTCCTTCCACTTTTCTTAAAGCGTGGAATACAGCTGGTCTGGCCTTTCAAGATAGTAGTTTTCAACAACACCCAAGCTTGATGTAACTCTTTAACCTTTGCAACTGCTCCTTTTAGTTTTTTCTTAACTATTTTCCTCATTTTATCATAGTCTCCCTTTCGAAAGTGGATTTCCTTACTATCCCTCCTCCACTAATTAAATCAAACGCGATCATGCTATGATGACTATTGCCAAGTGGCCCCAACACCCTTTGCACTAGATCTGGTGTTCCACTAAGGACTAGGTCTAATATGGCTTCCCCTCTGGTCGGTTCATGAATCAGCTGCTCCAAGAAGCAGTCATTTATTTAATCTAGGAACTTTATCTCCCTAAGATGTCCTGCTGTGACACTGACCCAGTCGATACCGGGGTAATTGAAATCATCCATTATTATTACTTCACTGTAACTTTTGTTAGCTTCCTTGATTTCTTCAAGCATTTCATCATCCATTTGCTCATTCTGGCCAGGGGGTCGATAGTACACCCCCACTGCCATTGCCTTCCCCTTTTTACATGGAATTTCAGTCCATAGAGATTCTACAGCTAATTTTGTTTCCTGCAAGACTTTAATCCTTTCTGACTCAATGCCCTCTCTAACATAGAGCGCAACCCCTCCACCAATTTGATCAGCTCTATCATTACGATATAGTTTGTACCCAGGTATCACAGTGTCCCACTGGTTGTCCTCCTTCCACCATGTCTCTGATATTCCAATCATATCTAACCTCTGGTCCATTACCAGTGTAAACAGATGGCCAAGCAGGTAGTATTTGAAGGTCTCAAGCACCCCACTTGATAGCCATGGCTTCCTTCTTGATCGCTTAATGCTGTTCCTAAGGAAGCAGCTTCCTGCTGATAAAAACTATGGGATGCTCCTCATCCCTGATTTCCTGGGCGAGAACACCTCTGAGGCATCAGTTTGCACAATAAATGGTAGAGGGAAATCAGGACAGGTTCAGAGAACACAGCCTTCTTGAGCTGCTGGAAGGCCAGGTCCATGTCCAGTGACCACTAAATCCTTTTGGGAGCTCTTTTCTGGAAGAGATTGGTTAATGGCTCTGCCACCTCTGCAAAATTAGGGATGAACCAACAGTAATAGCCAGTCAATACAAGGAAGGTACAAACCTCTTTATTTGACTTTGGATGGGGACCTGGGCATCCTCATTTTGATGGCGCTGTCAATCAGGGAGTCCCAGTAGGAAAACCACTTCAAAAGGCAGCTTGATTGCGATCTGTATGGTATTGAATCTGCAATCGGGTAAGTCTTCTAAGTAGTTTCTTCCGTTTTTGACAGCCTTATTTCTGATGTTTTTTACTTTTCACTTTTTACTTTGTTGGTTTGGATCTAATCTGGTTGATCGGGTTCCTTATTGTGCATGCAGCTAGGGTTGCCTGCCCCATTTTTTTTAAATTGTTTTGAAAGTGAAGATTTCTTTAATGTTTTAAGATTTTTAGAGTTTTTTGGCCCCCTCTTTGCTATTATAGGAGTTTTTAATTTTGCTGGTAATACACTTTCAAATTGTAAAAGCATTCTTATAAGAGGCACACTAGTCTTAATATTGATATGGATGTATAGGAATGGCTTCATTGGTATCCCTTTAGGCTGGTTGCTGCTCACCCCTTCACTTCCTATTCTAATTTTAGTTTTTGCAGGCATATGTTTGAAGGCTTGCTTTGCCCTGTACAATAGAGACTCCTCAGTAGATTGTTTGGGTCCCTTGGACAGCCTCACACTCATGTGAGGTTTTTACCCTTTTGCACATCTTTTGATGTGATGTTTTTTAAAGGTTTTCCTTATGGTCTGAGTGTATTTTGTACAATAGGTGGGTTTGGCTGCATTTTGGTGGCTCCTCATAGAAACATAGAAAAATGATGACAGAAAAAGACCACATGACCTATCTAGTCTGTCCTTCCATATCAACAACTACAACAGTCCCCTTTTGTCCTTTAGAGATCCTCTGTGTTTGTCCCATGCTTTTTTGAATTCAAATACTGTCCTCATCTCTACCACCTCCACTGGGAGACTATTCCACGGATCCACCACTCTTTCCGTAAAGAAATATTTCTGCATATCACTCCTGAATCTATTCCCTTTCACCCTCATCCCATGTCCCGTCATAGCAGTACTTGCTTTCAATAGAAAGCGCATTTATGCCATGGAAGTATTTAAACGTCTCAATCATATCACCTTTATCCCGCCTTTCCTCTAATGTGTACATATTAAGATCCTTAAGTCTGTCCTCATATGCTTTATAATGAAGACCACTAACCATTTTAGTAGCCACCCTCTGTACTGACTCCATCCTGTTTATATCCTTTTGAAGGTGTGGTCTCCAAAATTGCACACAATACTCCAAATGAGGTCGCACCAAAGACTTATACAGAGGCACTATCACCTCCTTTTTTCTGCTAGCCATTCCTTTCCGTATGCACCCAAGCACCTTTCTAGCTTTTGCTGTCGCCTTTTTTACCTGTTTAGCCACTTTAAGATCATCAGATACAACCACGCCTAGGTCCCGTTCTTCTTTAGTGGAAAAAAGTACTTCACCCACTATAGTATATTGCTCCCTTGGATTGCTGCAGCCCAAATGCATGACCTTGCATTTTTTAACATTAAAACCCAGCTGCCAAATTCTAGACCATTCTTCAAGCTTAGCTAGATCCTTCCTCATGTTATCTACACCTTCCTGGGTGTCTACTCTGTTGCAGATTTTGGTATCATCCGCAAAGAGGCAAACCTTACCAGACAGCCAATGTTCCCCCTAATTTTCTGTAGGCTTTGTGCGCATAAAATATCAGCTGTGCAGCTTTTGAAGAAAGGTTAAATTTTTTGTGCGCCATATAACGACACTCGGAGTTATATATTTTAAAATTTGACTACATGTCAGAATACAGTATGTACATCACATTGATTTTAATCAAATTAAATGAAAATAGACGATTACAAAATGAAGCGGAAAGTTCTAGTGATTACATTCACAAATGCAGTATTATTTCTGTTAATTTTTATTGAAAGCCATTGTTATTTCATGTAAATAATTTATGTATGGAAGAAGAGTTCATTCTTAAAATTTTTCTCTTCGATCTTTCAAATTTACCCAGTCTGAATAAATTTTATCAAGGTCTACTGATCCGCCATCTTGAAGATGACTCTTAACACGCATCAGCATTTCCAAATGTTCTAAATGTAAGCGATTCCTTATTTTGGTTTTTAAACTGTTCATCAAGCTGAAACCACGCTCACAATCTGCACTAGAAGCCCAAAAATGTTCCACCAATATCCATCAATTTCGTTAAATTTAGGTAAAATAATCATTTTTAAAGCAGAAAGGCAAAAAAGGCAGAAAAAGCCAAAAACGCAAGTGAATCAAATAATACTAAAGTTTATGAAACGTATTTAAAAGTATAAAACGCTGAACAAATGTGTCAGTTAGAAATTAGGGTGTTAGACCAACCAAAAAAATGCCAGATGCATCAAAAAACAAAGTGGTTACAATAAAAAGAATTCTTGTATGTTAAAAGCGCTACAATACAGTACTCTGTAAAAAGACAAAAAGAAAAAGAAACTAGTGCAGAAAACCTTACCGGCTGACATCTAAACGAACTGTAAGAGCATCAAAAGCCTAAAGAAAGAATGTGAATTTGCATATCATGACATCATTAGCAAGAGCGTTGCCTACAAAAACGTATTAATAAAACTGAAGAGAATAAATAAGCACATTAAGTATACATTCACCTGCTGATAAAATTGTGTTGCTCTTCCTTCTCTGCATTCAAGGCAGCACGTGGCACTGGAGGCTGGCTGAGGGAGGGATCAAAGGAGGCGCATGGCTGGCTGGCAGGCAGGAAGGCACAAGAGCAGAGCAGCAGAGAGGCTAGCTAGCTGGCTGTCCCTCCCTTTTATTTCTCTCTTTAGCCTGTGTCATGTGATCTGTCACTGATCGTCAGATTCGTCAATTGTCAGTCACATGTGAGAGGAGTGAGGACTCAGAGCAGAGAGGAGAGATTCGGAAGTGATGTCACGAGTCCCGGAATTGCCCGGAAATGACAGAAAAATGGCAGTAGATCGGTTTTAATTTGAAATCCCAAGAACCCAAGATGCCCTTGAAAAACACTAGATCTTGGGAAAAATCCCAAGGAGTGGTCAGAGCACACAAAAATTATGGAGGGGAAACAGTTGCTGCAGCAGCAGCTGTTTCACCTCCGTAATATTTGTGCGCTCCTTTGTAAGTTATGTATGCTCGCTCGGCGAGGTGTGTGTGCGCGCACACGCGCACACCCTAGAGGGAACAGTGCCGACAGCCCTTCCACTATATCACTAACAAAGATGTTAAAAAGAATTGGACCAAGGACAGATCCCTGTAGCATACCACTGGTAACTTCCTTTCTGCTCAGAGTGAGCTCCATTTACCAGTACTCTTTGTCACCTCCCACTCAACCAATTTCTAACCCAAACAGTAACTTTAGGGTCCATCACTATGGTGCTCTGTTTATAAGTCGCCTGTGAGGAAAAGTGTCAAAGGTTTTACTGAAATCTAAATACACCACATCTAGGGCTCTCCCTCGGTCCAACTCCCTGGTCACCCAGTCAAAGAAATCAATCAGATTTGTCTGACAAGACCTGCCTCTGGTGAATCCATGCTGCCTCGGATCCTGTAATCTGCAGGACTCCAGAAACCTCACTATTTTCTCTTTCAGCAGCATTTCCTCTGAGGATAGGATGTCTCTGACCAAGGTTTGTTTCTAGAGATTATGGTTTGCCCCCCTTTTATGCCTTATTATTTGTTATGTTTTTATATTTTGATATCTGTAGTTATCACTGTATGATTTGTCATCATTTTCATGTATTTATAAGTCCAACAGTCATGCTGGGCTGTTTATAAAGACCTTTATGGTTATTAATGTTTTGGTTTTATAGAAAGGATTGTACTGTATGGCTATTTATGTTTTTATATTTTATTTCTATGTATTAAATTTTGTTTGTACATTTATTTGATTTGTAATATATTGAATCCACTACTATTATTTTGATTATTTTCTCTGTGGTTGGTTTCTCTGTTTCTTTGGGCTCCATGTACACAGGCCAGTGTTACCATCTTTGCATAATCAATTTGAAATTGGGTTACGGTTTCCCGGCGAATAAGGGTCTGCACACTCCTGGAGCCTGTCAAGGCCTGGAGGTGGTTTCCCTCGAGCTTCATTGGAATCACAGTGTTCTGTGCCCCTGGGTAGGGCGTGTTAACAAAAGCGCAGATGTGAGGGGTGGTTAAGCTGGCCTCTATGGGTTCTTCTGTATCCAGGGGACATTCCCGAGCAAAGTATCCCCAGGCTTCACATCTAAAACAGGTGGAGGGGTCATGGCTGGGGCCATGCCATGGCCTAGGGGGTGAATTTGGGGGTCGGAACATGAGAGCCAACATCCATTTCAGCTTCCCCTTCCATCCTCCTGGGCTGGTGAGTGACTTCTTCCCCTTCCCACTGTCCTCTTCAGTCGCCGGCTGGGTTTCATGATACCCCCTCAGCTATTTCTATTGCACTCTCCAGTGTAAGCTTGGGGAGCTGACGTACACACTGTTTCATTGGGGCATTAAAGCCCTCCAAAAACTGCTCCAATCTTGGCTATTTCAGGCCATTCTTTCCCTCCGGTTGCAGCCACTTCCATGCAAGATCCTTCAACCAATAGAGGAACCTCCGAGGGCTCTCTTATCTGGAGTCCTCCCTTTCTGAAACTCTCTTGATGGGCCTCTGGGATATAGCCAGGCAGTTCCATCATGGCGGCCTTGATAGCTGCACACATAGCTCGCCTATCTGGGTTGGCATCCTGAAATACAGCCCGACTGCTGCCCATCAGCAGATTCCCCAGATTTGAGGTCGCTTTTGATCCTGATCCACTTAGTCTCCTATGTGTTTCCTTACCATTTCTCTAGATATATCCTTGTCCTTAGCTGTTGTGTTGTCTGTTTTGGCTACATTTTAAGCTCTGATGAGCAGGGACTGTCTTTTACATGTGTCTGTACAGCGTAGAGTATGCCTTATAGCACTATACAGATGATCAGTAGCAGTATTATTAGGTAGTCCATGTCATCTCCAGCCATGTAGAGGGTTTGTGCAAAGTTCACCTGGAAATGGTCCGGTTCATCTTCTGCTGTCATTTTAAGAAATGCTTGCACTGGAGCATGGAGTTGTGGTCTCCGCAGGGCCTGGGTCAACTGAGCTAGGGAACTCTTCTGTAGCTCCCCTTGCGCTCAAATAAGATCATGTATCTGCTGCTGCTGTTGTCGCTGCCCTTCTAGCAGGGCGTGTTAAAACTGCTGCTGACATTGTTGCTGTTGCTGCTGACCTCTTGCCAGAATCTGGAGGAGCCGATCCATCCTGGCTTCTCACTCTTCTCTTGCAACACTAACACAGCTTCTTCTTCTGCAGCTGAGTTAACTCTGCAGTATTCCAGCTCCAACAATTTTTAGCAGCCGCTAGTGGCCAAACAAAGTTTGCCTGTTCGGCACTGACTAAACTTTCTGAAGGCTCCCTAACTGGGGCGAGGCTAACCTTCTCAGCCCGCACGAACAAACAAAAAATCCTACTGTAGAGACCCAGCCCTGGAAGGACATGGATTTGTCCTCAGCCACGTGGTTCAAGGAAACCCCTAAGCTGCTACCATATGTGGTAGTGTGGCATGTAGTGGGAAGGGAATTCTGTATAACACAAGCCAGATAGCAGTTCATGGAAAACAAAAGCAGTTTTCATTCTCTCCTTGCTTGTTAAACCTCCACAAGCTGGTTCTCCCAGCCCTTCCTCCAGCCCCAGTTAAAGTTCCTACCTCAGATCTTCTCTGCACAGTTTGCCTTAGAAGAACGTCTGGGTCCACGGGCCTGTCTCCCTCCTGCAGCCTGCTAGGTTCTTCTCCCTGTGAGCCACGCCTTCCCAGCGCTGAACTCAGGGCTGCAGATTCTTTTAAAGGGGACTATTGAAAATCCTTATGGATAGAGATGGGTAACATTCTATAGACTCCATCACAAGGGCACAATTATCCTGTTAGGCTTTTCCCTGTTTTTTAGATTTTTAGATCTTTTGGCTTCATTTTACACAATGTGCATTAACAAATGGACATGCAAAGTATTACTTCGGGAAACATGAGGATCAAAATTGGGCATAGGAATGGGTAATGAGAGGTCAATTTTCACCTAAAGATGATTGGTAATTGCATCTCAGGACAGTGGATTAAAAATGAGATGGTTCTCAGCAAGCATAGAGAAAAGTGGTAAGATAGACAAATGCAAGATATTACTCATCTTACTGCTGGCTGCAAACATCCGTACAGTCCAACAAACAGGCACAATTCCACGTGCAACAAATAACCCAGTACAAACGTGGATAGCAACAAAAGGTCGTATAAATAAACACTTTATTGAAAACCCACTCTAGCCACTGGCCCGACACTGGCCGTGTTTCGGAAATCAAATATGAATAAAACATTACTATAAAAAATATATATTATAAAGGGTAAGGAAACAAACCCCAAGACAAAACATAATAAGGTAAGTTAATGAAATTATAGTCAATAAAATGAAATAAAGCACAGCTAATAAAAACGGAGCAGAGAAACAATCCATAAATGAGACTACCAAAAAAACTAACAGATAAAAAACATTGAGGTGGTCAAATTATTGTATAAAAAACTTTTAAATTTTTGTATATTTAAAACATTAAATAAATAAATCACACTTAAAAACAGTAAAAATCGTAAATCTAAACATATATAAATCAATTGATAAGCTAAAAACAAATAATTCACACACCACATGCAAATACCTGAATTAGTGACTCAAACATCATTCCATGAATTCGAAATTATATAAATAAATAATTCATAAATAAAAAAGATGTCTCGCCATATGAGAATACATAAATTAATGTCTCAAACACATACATTATAAAAATAAATAAATAATTGACATTCATAAACACTTATAAACTATTTTAATATGTGAGCTCTTAAGGAATGTGGCATTTAGGCAAGCATAAACAACCATACCTGTGGTTATATGCTACTCTTAAACGTGTTGCTTTTTTAATAGTACCCATAAAAACTCCTAAAGAGGTAAGAAAAACATTTATAAGCAAATGATAAGCAGAGAGATGAGGACGAAAAACAAACAAACTGCTCTACATCTTGTGCAAACTTTGTAACTTACTTACGGACCAAAAACATGAAAATACCTGTCCAAGGAGGCTCACATACACATCCAGGGATGTGGGAAACAACTGAAGAACACTATACCTATGGGGAATAAATTAAAATTACGTCTGTGAACATGCTAAGAAAAATAAATAATAAAAAAAAAACCCATAAAACATGGGTCCTAGGAAGGATGTGTGTTGCACATTGAAAGCACACCGACTCAGACTGTTATAAAATTAACAGAGGCTAAAAAGTAAAAAATAAAGTAAAAAATATAAATAGCATGTAAAAAAACTTCAATATTGTAAAAAAAACAAAAAAGGGGTCTTACAATCATTTAAAACAGCTGGAACGTCCAGGAATAGACGTGGTCTGTCCAGATTTGACCTGCAACTCTTCTAAATTGCAATGGTGTAATAAAATTAAAAACCAAAATGTATACTATTAAAAACAGCCCATCCATTAGCCTGAGGGGCTTTACAAATCGAAAAAACATACACGTGGGGATAATAAAAAACAATTGTGAAAATCTCCCATCTAAAATCAGCATGCCGACGGCATATTAAACCCTACTGGCTATGCTATCAGGATTTAAAAATAAGAATTTAAAAATAAGGCACGGACATTAAAAACCGTTAAGAACCCTTCCATAAGTCTTTAGACCCAGAGTCGCACAACCGTGGACTTGATAAATAGGGACGCCAAAAGTACAGATCTGTACAAAATTATAACAACCTATGGGGTTATTCACAGTGGATGTAAAAAACAAACTAGTCGATCACCTACCGGCAAAGCTCCTGTGCATACCATTTTCTAAAAAAACGCCCACTTGTGCGCATAAGAGATGCAGCCTGTCATGTAACTTATGCAACCGCTTTGAAAAACATGCTGTCAATCAGACATTAACATAACACATTAAAAAACACAAAAACTAAAAAAACAAAGATAATAAATAACTAAAAATAGGAGGGGCGATTATGAATTGCACCAAACACAATTCGGTGTGCTTTTTAAACTCAACTAGCTATGTTGTGAAACCTTACAGGATAAGGTGCAAATAGTGAAAACCGCAGGCAAGTCATTTCATAAATTTTGAAAAAAAGGAATTGCACAACGTGGACTCGGCGATTCGCGCCGCCAAACCTAAAAAATTATAAACATATACAAGGCTCCCCCGGGAGGTTACTCACAGTGAATGTAAGATTAATAATGCCGACCAACTATCAGCAGAGTTTCTGTGCCTTATTTTTAAATCCTGATAGCACAGCCAGTAGGGTTTAATATGCCTTCAGTATGCTGACTTTAGATGGGAGTTTTTCACAATCGTTGTTTTATTACACAGGTACACTAAAAAAAATTTTTTTTTAACTGCCTCTAATGTTTCGATTGATTTTTACGTTTTTTGGTGCGCTGAATCCAAATCTGGTAACCAATTTGCTCCATCACGTACAGATTTTTTGCTACATTGGGTTAGCAGTTTGAGGTGAACGTTTCAGATTGAGTGCGATCAAGATAAAAGTTTCTTGGATGAATTCTTTATACTAATTGTTTAGTAGTTATTCAAATAAGAATAAAGAAAATTGTAACAAGGCAGCACATAAGAATAGAGTAATGTCAACAAAACACACTGTGATGGTAGCAAAATTGTCTGCACTTAAAACAGCCACCTACATGTGCACAAACATTGAGCATATAAGAGCGAGGTTAGACACAAAGCAAAGCAAAGAAATGTGCAAAAAATGTTGTACAGGTATGTATGTAAGAATAGAAAACGCAAACCGCACCATTGCAATACATGAAGACAAACACCCGATGGTGTGAAAATAAAATTCTAATAAATGAAATCCGACACTGTGGTAATAACTAGCAAATTTTTATTTCAAAGTTTAGTAAAAACACGATATTTGTCAACACAGTTTAGATTTTAAAGTCATTCTTGGGTCAATCAATCTCCTGGTGGGCCCGTTTCTTCTTCCCCCGAATGCTTCTCTTGGTGCGCTGCTTGGCGTATTTTTCATCTGGGGTTTCCCGCAGCAGCAATCAGCAGAAATCAGCCATCATAGTGGTGTTCCATCTTCCTTGGTACCTTCTCTCTGCGTCCTTGATGTCCTGGTGAAACCTTTCACCTTGTTCTTCACTGTACGCCCCCATGTTTTCGGGAAAGTAGTTCACATGGGAGTGCAAGAAATGGACTTTCAGGCTCATGTTACAGCCTTGTTCTTTGAAGGCATTGAGCATCCTGGCAACAATATCCTTATAGTTCTCATCCCACCTGTTCACCAAGAATTTGAGAACAACATCCTTGAAGGAATCCCAGGCTTCTTTTTCCTTCTCAGACATCGTTTCAGCGAATGCTCCATCTGAAATGAGTTTCCTTATATCAGGGCCAACAACCACTCCTTCCTTTAGCTTTGCTTCAGAAAGTCGGGGGAACTTTGAGCAAAGGTACCGAAAGCACTCACCATCTTTTGGAAGGGACTTGATGAATTGCTTAATGAGACCCAACTTAATGTGGAGAGGTGGTAATAGAATTTTATCACGAGGTACCAAGCTCTCATGAAGAACATTTTTCTCACCGGGTCTCAAATCCTCCCGAATTGGCCAGTCTTTTTTCCTCCAGTGTAGGTCGCGGGCCCGGCTATCCCACAAGCAAAGGAAGCAGGGATATTTGGTGAAACCGGATTGCTGCCCTAATAGCATGGATAGAATTTTAAAGTCTCCACAAATCATCCACTTATGCTCATCATAACGAATCTTCTGAAGAATCAGGGCCAAATTCTCGTATTTTTCTTGGAGAATAACAGAGTGAGCAATAGGAACTGAAGCGAATGTGTTGCCATTATGAAGAAGAACACCTTTTATGCTGTCTTTTGACGAATCAATGAACAGCCGCCATTCAGCAGGATCATACTTGAGTTTAAACTTTTCCATCACTCCGTATATATCGTTGCAAAATACCAAATCTTCCTCTTTGCTGAAATACTTCAAAAATTGTGTCTCGCGGTTGCGGTACCAATAAAAAGTTGTTCCTGGTGACAATAGATTTTTCTGTTTAAGCCGAGAACCTAGCAGTTCGGCAGCATCTTTTGGAAGTCCTAAATCCCGGACTAAATCATTCAATTCAGCTTGAGAGAAAAGTTCAGGTTTCGGATCTGGTTCAGTTTCAAACTCGGAAGTACTGGACTCATCGGGAAAAGCCATCTGATGAGTCTCATCATGATCAGAACCGTCCACACAAATATGATCCAAAGATTTTGGTGGTTCAGGCACAGGTACTTCGTTGCTATGAGGCATAGGCCTAATTGCTGAGGGAAGGTTGGGGTAACTTATTACGTTCTTATTTTTTAAGTTGTATCCCTTCACAATGCAAGAGCAAAAATAGCAGTCACTGCTGTGGTCTCTTTGTTCACGCCACATCATAGGTATTCCGAAACGAAATGCTTGTTTTTTACCTTTCATCCATAAGCGTAGATCTTCCTCACATGTCTTGCACACTTTGTGAGGAGCCCACGGTTTGTCTTGATCGCCTAACTTCAAACCGAAATAGGCGAAATATACTTTTTTAATAAATGCAGAAATGTTCCTCTGCCGCTTTTTCACAGTATATTCCCCACAAATAAAACAAAAACTGTCCGGAGAGTTGACGCAACCTCTGGCTCTGTGAGCCATCACAAATACACAGAACTGCAAACTACAACTGTAGTGAACCACTTCGGAATAAAGCTGGATTACGACTGAGCAAACAAAAGGTAATAATGAACTTGCAAGAAACTGAAATTTGACAGGAACGTTCATGTCGCAACCACCGTGTTTGAGCGAGCGCGAACGAGGCGAGGCGAACAGGAAAGAACATGCGCCAGCGCGAGTACTGGATTTAGCCCCCCGCCTCCCAATTGTCCTGTTAATGTATAAAATGAATACAAAACACTCTAAAATATCATGAGGGAGTGTTTCTAGTTAGTTAACCATTACAACCTCTATTTTGGGCCAAGAAAATAAACTGCAGTCGGCTAAAAAGAAATTATGTGAACATTCCTTATATGGGTAAGAAATCTAATTTTGCAAGAAAACGTGACATGATGGAACATTTTGGATATTTTTCCTGGATTCAGCACCCCAAAATCTATAGGAATCAGTTGCAAAACTGGAGGCAGTTTTTTGGTAGTGTACCTGTGTTATCACGTGTATGTTGTTTTTTTGATTTGTAAAGCTCATTGACAGCTGATAGCTCAGCGCGTCTGTACTAACCATACGATAGGCTCACGTTATCCAACGGAAGTACTTAATATCTTCTTTGCGCATGAGCCGGCGTTTTTTGAAAGCTTGTTTGCACAGAAACTCTGCCGATAGTTGGTCGGCATTATTAATCTTACATTCACTGTGAGTAACCTCCCGGGGGAGCCTTGTATATGTTTATAATTTTTTAGATTTGGCGGCGCGAATCGCCGAGTCCACGTTGTGCAATTCCTTTCTTTCAAAATTTATGAAATAACTTACCTGCGGTTTTCACTATTTGCGCCTTATCCTGTAAGGTTTCACAACATAGCTAGTTGAGTTTAAAAAGCACACCGAATTGTGTTTGGTGCAATTCATAATTGCCCCTCCTATTTTTAGTTATTTATTATCTTTGTTTTTTTAGTTTTTGTGTTTTTTAATGTGTTATGTTAATGTCTGATTGACAGCATGTTTTTCAAAGCGGTTGCATAAGTTACATGACAGGCTGCATCTCTTATGCGCACGAGTGGGCGTTTTTTTAGAAAATGGTATGCACAGGAGCTTTGCCGGTAGGTGATCGACTAGTTTGTTTTTTACATCCACTGTGAATAACCCCATAGGTTGTTATAATTTTGAACAGATCTGTACTTTTGGCGTCCCTATTTATCAAGTCCACGGTTGTGCGACTCTGGGTCTAAAGACTTATGGAAGGGTTCTTAACGGTTTTTAATGTCCGTGCCGTATTTTTAAATTCTTATTTTTAAATCCTGATAGCATAGCCAGTAGGGTTTAATATGCCTTCGGCATGCTGATTTTAGATGGGAGATTTTCACAATTGTTTTTTATTATCCCCACGTGTATGTTTTTTCGATTTGTAAAGCCCCTCAGGCTAATGGATGGGCTGTTTTTAATAGTATACATTTTGGTTTTTAATTTTATTACACCATTGCAATTTAGAAGAGTTGCAGGTCAAATCTGGACAGACCACATCTATTCCTGGACGTTCCAGCTGTTTTAAATGATTGTAAGACCCCCTTTTTTTTTTTTTACAATATTAAAGTTTTTTTACATGCTATTTATATTTTTTACTTTTATTTTTTACTTTTTAGCCTCTGTTAATTTTATAACAGTCTGAGTCGGTGTACTTTCAATGTGCAACACACATCCTTCCTAGGACCCATGTTTTATGTTGTTTTTTTTTTTTATTATTTATTTTTCTTAGCATGTTCACAGACGTAATTTTAATTTATTCCCCATAGGTATAGTGTTCTTCAGTTGTTTCCCACATCCCTGGATGTGTATGTGAGCCTCCTTGGACAGGTATTTTCATGTTTTTGGTCCGTAAGTAAGTTACAAAGTTTGCACAAGATGTAGAGCAGTTTGTTTGTTTTTCGTCCTCATCTCTCTGCTTATCATTTGCTTATATATGTTTTTCTTACCTCTTTAGGAGTTTTTATGGGTACTATTAAAAAAGCAACACGTTTAAGAGTAGCATATAACCACAGGTATGGTTGTTTATGCTTGCCTAAATGCCACATTCCTTAAGAGCTCACATATTAAAATAGTTTATATGTGTTTATGAATGTCAATTATTTATTTATTTTTATAATGTATGTGTTTGAGACATTAATTTATGTATTCTCATATGGCGAGACATCTTTTTTATTTAAGAATTATTTATTTATATAATTTCGAATTCATGGAATGATGTTTGAGTCACTAATTCAGGTATTTGCATGTGGAGTGTGAATTATTTGTTTTTAGCTTATCAATTGATTTATATATGTTTAGATTTACGATTTTTACTGTTTTTAAGTGTGATTTATTTATTTATTGTTTTAAATATACAAAAATTTAAAAGTTTTTTATACAATAATTTGACCACCTCAATGTTTTTTATCTGTTAGTTTTTTTGGTAGTCTCGTTTATGGATTGTTTCTCTGCTCCGTTTTTATTAGCTGTGCTTTATTTCATTTTATTGACTATAATTTCATTAACTTATCTTATAATGTTTTGTCTTGGGGTTTGTTTCCTTACCCTTTATAATATATACTTTTTATACTAATGTTTTATTCATATTTGATTTTAGCCATTAAAAGCCCCTGAAGAAGATTTCCGAAACACGGCCAGTGTCGGGCCAGTGGCTAGAGTGGGTTTTCAATAAAGTGTTTATTTATACGTCCTTTTGTTGCTATCCACGTTTGTACTGGGTTGCAAACATCTGTACACCATAAAGCACAATAAGGTGGTAATGTCATTCTCACTGGAAACTGAATAAATACTATAACATAAATGTGCTAGAAAAGCACTAGGAATATGGCCTAAAGAAAACTGTGGAGAATGAAGAGGTTCTGATTCTCTGGAATATTCCTATTCCATTTGCTAAGAAGTTTGATGCAAGAAAACCAGACGTAGTAAAGGAGCAAGGCATGAGAACAGTATTGATAGACATGCTAATGCCAAAGGATTATTCTGTATACCATTTACAGGGACAGAGGATTTTCAAGAACCAAGCAACGCAGTTGGAGAGAAGAAAATGTGGAAGAAAAACATAGAAATATTTCCCATCATGCTGAGCATTACAGGCCTGATTGAAAGCAATTTCCAAGCACACCTGGATAAGTCATGTATACGTATTGCGTCCTATGAAATCCAGGAGAAAGTTCTATTTTGCCCAATGCATGTACTGCAGTAAGCATCAGCAGTACTTTTAAAAAAAATTGAACAGAATCAACAAGGTAACAACCACTACATCAGTACAAGATAGACCTCAAAAATTTAAGGACAAGATGAAAAAATAAAGACGAAAGTAAAAGTAACATAAATGCAGTGATAAGAGAGCACTACTGACGGACATTCCCAGTGCTTACCTTAATGGGGCATATCTGGACATTAGGCTGTTCTCTCGCAGACAAAAAATCCATTAGCTGTTTAGGCTCAAAGAATAGAAACTATTTACCCCCATATAACACACACAAGGAAACCTTAAAGTCATGGTTGTGCCCTGTTTAAGAACCCAAGGCTGTGATTTACAACCGGTGTGCCACAGACGTTTGGGGGAGGGTCACTTATTAGAAAGGCAATTGGGGGAGTTTGAAGGAGGGTGGAACCACTGTCATTCCTCAGTCAGCTGTTGTTCAGATCAGGTGTGTTATTCGGCTTATTAGATATAGATAGATTTTTAATTAAAAAATGTAAATTAGATGACGACAGTGAATCAGGTGTGGCTGGCACTAGTTCAGGTAGTAACACACATAGTACTGTCAGTGTTAGTTTTAAAACCATCGTACGCCACTATAAGGAAGACTATTGATCTTGAAATTCATTTGGAGAAGTGCCAGGTCCTAAGTGTGTCGTTTGTGGTGAGAAACTGGCAAACCAAGTCCAAGTCAGCTGGAAAGACACTTCACACAAAGTGCTCTCATTTATGCGAGAAACCAACTGATTATTTTAAAAGGGTTACAGCTGATCAAACACATCAGGCTAAAGCAATTTACCAAAATCACAACTATTTCTGACAAAGCTCAAGAAGCAAGCTATGCCATTGCCGAAATAGTCAAAACAAATTATGGACCAGTATAGGATCAATTATTTCCCACATCGTGTGACATCAACAAACCCATAAATGAAAACATGCTCCAAACAACATTTTAAAGGATTTTTTGTCAAACTAGAACGCCAAGGTTGCTTTAATAAGCTGCCTCTGTTTAAGTTCTTTTTATTCTATTTTAAAAGATCATGCATTATAAAAAGCTGCCATAAACAAGTCAACGCATTTCGAACCACTTCAACTTAAATGTTCTGCTTCAGGGCAAAAAGGCAGTACACATCTGAATTTACTTTTTCCATAGCATTGGTGATAGAAATTTTTATCCATCCTTTCGGAGCTCAGCTGGCTTATACAGGTAAAATGGCCACGGCGTCTTTTTAACTTCTAAAAACTAAGCCTCCAACTCATTGTTAAAGGGGCACTGGTTCACATCACCATATGCTAATCAATCTGTTGGTTATGTCCTTTTGGCTGAACTATGTCCAAAAAGAAAATCCATAACTGCTCCTTCAAATTCAGCAAAGTACTGTGATTCCCTCCTCGCAAAGGCTGAGATATATGGTTGCAAACATGCCACTTCAACTGATCAACAGTCGGGGCAGACTAGTGGCTGTACTTATGTTCACGGAGCCGAGCTATTATACTTCCTTGAGTCTGTCCCACATAGAGTTTTTTACAGGGACATAACAGATAAATAACATAGGAAGATCGACAGGTTGTATAGTCCTGATGCACAATAGGACGTTGAGTCCCCTGATCTATCCAAGTGCTCCCTTCAATTGTACAGTCACAAAACTCACAATTGCCACATTTATAATGTGCTGACATGCTAACCAGTGTGTTCCCCGGAGATGATGTTACAGAAGGGCTAACATAATTTGCAACATTTTTTCCTTTTCAAAAAGCAACAATGGGGCGTTCCTGAAAACACTCATGCAACTGTAGCACTCGCCAGTGTCGATATATCAGAGAAGCCACTCCCGAACCTCTTATTGAAAATGCTAATATTTATTTTATTTATTTATTTGTTTTTCTATACCGCGCTATTACAGATCAGTGTGGTTTACATAAAACATATGAACGTGGTTTACATATAACCTTTGAACATGGTTTACGTATAACATATGAACAGTAAACTAGTTTACATCGAACAGATTACATATGACAAATTTGCAACAAGTTGGTATACCTAAGAACATATTTTCATTACAGGAACATATTTACATTATTTACATTAAAACAGGATTAAATTGGTATCAGCTGTTCGGCTGTTTGTACGACTGATCTAGGGTGGATGTTTATAAGTTAGTTGGAAGAGGTAAGTCTTCAAAGCCTTCCTAAAAGAGGTAAGATCCAGGATGGCGCTTATCATTGGAGGTAGTGCGTTCCATTGGGTTGGCGCAAATAGAGAGAAAGCACAATTCCTAGTTGATTGGGTACAGGTTCTTACTGTTGAAGGGGTCATGAGAGCGTTTACCATGCATGTTCTCCTGGTCCTGCTCTCCGGAGTTCGTTGTATGAGTTCTGAGAGTAAGGTTGCCGACATTCTATGCAGGGCCTTAAAAGTGAGTAGCAGTGCAATATGCAAAATAACTAATATGCAAACTAACGGGTCTTCCAATGACCCCCGATCTCTTCCCAATGACACCAATAATACCACATTGCACATAAAGTCCCCACAAATAGGCTTTTTTAACAATGCCTTGTGGTAACCAAGACCAGTTATTTTTGAAAATGTTTCTTGGATTCCTCACTGTAATCTTGCTTTGAAGAATATATTCGCCGAAGAAGAAGAAATTGACTAACTGATAGTCCGTTTTTTTTTATTTTAAAGAATGATGACTTGTATATTTCAATAAATTATTATGAGCTACATGCTTCTGGTAAAGGGTAGTTTTAAACTATGTCTCTTTCTGTATTAAGATATCAAAAAAAGCCATTTGAGTTTGATGATAAGTACTGTCAAATTGTTCATTTGGTTTCAAAGAATTAAGCCAACGAGTGAAGTTATTTAAAGATTCTAGGTCACCTTTCCATTAGCAAAAAATATCACCAAGGTATCTCTTCCAGAGATACATATGAGACATCCAATTCGATGAATATAGATAATTTTCTTCAAAGATTGACTCTGTAACCCGATTCAGGTAGGGGCACATCCGGGCTGTCTGGATGGCCCCAAGCAAGACGGGCCCATTTGGACCTGATTCTGGACCGTGGGAATAAAATGTTCCTGTGGTAACCAGAATTGGGCCCAAGGACAGCCCGGCATGCCACTGCCACCTGCAGTGATGTCCTCCCCGCAGACCCCACCTGCATCCAGCCCCGGCCGAGGAGTGATCCCTGTGCCGAATCACTGGTTTTGTTCTGCTTATTTCACCTTTGAGGTGGAATAAGCAGCACTCTCCACAGGCCTGGCAGGACATACAGGGCCGTGACCCTGAATCGGCCCTGTATGTTCTGCCGGGCTGGCCTGCCCACACTCTGCCCCGATCCTGCCCCCTCCGGCTCTTCCTGATGCTCAGGATGTACCGGGGGAGCTAGAGGGGGAATCAGGCCCAGACGGCATGCGGCTCACGCTCCAGAATCAGGCCCATAGAGTGCAGCAACTGTGGGAGCCACAGTCGCTTCCGTGGCCACCCTGAATTTTCAGTGAAACTAATCCCCATTGAAACAACAAAAAATTATTCTCCAATACCAAACTTAACAATTTGATCACATAAGTCTTAATGAGTCTTTTAGGAAGGAAATTACCCAGTCTAACAGCCCAATAATCTGCAAGGCCTCACGCTGATCAATGTTGGTATACAAAGACTGCCGAAATAGTGGCAAAAAAGATGAAATCACATACAATGCTGAGTCAATAATTTACCAACATGCTGCAAAATTGTAAATATTATGTTTGGCGAAACATATGAAAAAGAGATCTTGAAAATCCCTATGTCAGATAAGGCATAGTTACTCACCTGTAACAGATGATCTCTGGGAACAGCAGGAATCAGTCCTTCACAGATGGGTATCATCAGTACCAATGGAGCCCGTTCAGGAATGCTTCCCAGCGTCCAATAAGAGAGCTTTTGGGAGTAGTCCACTGTGTCTGTGTAGCTGCCTTCCTGTCTTCCTCACAGCTCTCTTCAGTTGTATTTGTAGCTGAGAGATAGAGGAAAATATTGTACCCAACAACTCCTAGGGAGGAGGATGGGATGTGAAGACTGATTCCTGCTGTTCCTGGAGATCACCTGTTACAGGTGAGTAACTATGCTATCTCCAGGAACAAGCAGGAATGCAGTCTTCACAGATGGAATTCACTAGCTTCCAGGCACTGGATAGAGCCTGTCCATGAGGCAGAAGAATGGAGCCAAATAGGTATGGACACAAGATTGCCTCAGTGGATTAGAATGCAGTAGCCGAGAACATGGAAGAGGGAATCAGGTGACAAAGATGGAACTGGTAGGAGTTGAGGTTAAGTTCCAAAGAGATGTTGAAGGACAGCCTGGCCAAAGACAATATCCCGACAGGAGACTCTGTCCAGGCAGTAGACAGCTACAAAGGTGTGACCAGCTGGCTGCTCAGCAGATCTTCTGTATGGAGACAGAATGGAGGTTGGCGACAGATGTCGCCAAGGCTCTGACCACTGTGAGTGGTAACGTGACCCTCGAGAGAAACCAGTCTGATCATAGATTAGCAAGATGTAGCTGGCAATCCAGTTGGATAGGGTGCACTTTGAAACTGGAAGACTTAAGTGAATGGGGTCAAAAGAAACAAATAACTGAGAGGATTTTCTAAAATCCTTAGATCTATGCAAGTAGAAAGCAAAAGCACGCTTGCAGTCCAGGGTAGGAGGCATGCGGCCAGGGAAAAAAGACCGGAGATGAAATGCAGATGAGTTTAAAGAACCACCTTCTCATGGTGCAATCGAGTGTAAGGAGGATCTGCCACTAAAGCTTGTAGTTCACTGATGCGACGAGCTGTGTTAAGGGCAAGGAGGAAGATTACCTTCCATGATAGAAATTTTAGAGGCGTGGTAGCCAGGGGCTCAAATGGAGCTTTGATAACTTGGGCTAGGACCACATTAAGGTCCCAAGCTACTGGCGGTAGTCTGATTGGAGGCTTGGAAAGCAGAAGACTGCATGAATCTCTGCACCAGAGGGTGCGAGAAAATAGAAAGTTTATCTTGAGGTTCATAATAGGCTGCAATAGGACTTAAATGAACTCTGACAGACTTTGTGAGTCCTGTGAAGAACAAGTGGAGAAGATATTATCGAATAAGCTCCACTGGGCAATCGGATAGGTTCACTTGCTTGGTCAACCAATGCCACTTGAAGGCATAAGATTGCCTGGTAGAAGGCTTGCAAGAGGCAAGCAGTATATCTTTGACCAGTCGCAGAAGATTGAGGTCGTCAAAGGTCATGCTTTGAGGAACCACGCCGTGAGATGGAGGGTTCGTAGATTGGGATGGAGGAGAAGTCCCCAATCCTGGGAGAGGAAGTAGGGGGCATGACCCAAATTGAGGGGTAGAGCCCATGCTAGACAAAGTAGCAGAGGAAACCATGTCTGACGCCGCCAGTAAGGGGCTACCAAGATCAGAGAGGCTCTGTCAGCCTGCAGCTTGAACAGAGTCTTGGGAATCAGAGGGGTTGGTGGGAATGCATAAAGCAAGTTCTGTCCCCAATCAAGGAGAAAAAGCATAGATTGCTAGACTGATCAGGGAGGGAACACTGGAGCAGAAGGGCAGTAGACATGTATTCTGAGTGGCAAACAGAACTATTCTGGAGGTCCCCCACATCTGGAAGAGCCAAGAGGCAGTCTGTGTGGATGAAGAATGCGGACGAGTCTGTCCGCTAAGATTTTGAGATTACCTGGGAGGTACACTGCCCGAAGGTGGATGCGGGGTGTGATCTCCAGAGACCAGAGGTGAAGGGCTTCCTGATACAGGGGTAGGATTCAGTATCTCCCTGTTCGTTCACGTAGAACATAGCTACCTGGTTGTCCATCTGAACAAGTAATCTCAGGCCGGAGGGACTGGGGTCTCGAGTCCCATGGCCACTCCCTGTGGCCTTGGGCAAGCCACTTAACCCTCCATTGCCTCAGGTACACTTAGATTGTGAGCCCTTTGGGAACATGGGAATAAAAAGTACCTGTTAGTATATGCATACATGCAATGTTCCCTCTAATTTTCTGTAGGCTGTGTGCGCATAAAAAAATTAGCTGTGCAGCTTTTGAAGGAAGGTTAAATTTTTGTGCGCCACATAACGACACTCGGAGTTATATACTTTAAAATTTGACTACACGTCAGAATACAGTATGTACACCACATTGATTTTAATCAAATTAAAGGAAAATAGACGATTACTACATGAAGCGGAAAATCTTTTAAATTTTAAGACGTCTGGGTTGTTTTCTATCAGAATCAGAACCAGAATTTTTGTGCGCTCTGTTGTAAAGTATGTGCGCTGGTTCGGCGAGGTGTGTGCGTGCACACACGTGCACAGCTTAGAGGGAACAGTGCATACATGTAAACACTCTGATGCGCATAGTAAAGGGTGGTATATCAAGTGCCTAAACCATAAACCATAATACATATTTGCCCGATATTTGGGATTGAAAAATCTGAAAGGCATTCGTGAGAACATGAAGCTCCAGGAGACTGATCTGCATCTGGGATATATGGGCTGTCCATTGCCCTTGAGTAGTGAGGTTGTTGAGATGCGCTCCCCAACCGAATTTGGAAGCATCTGTGGTTATGGTGCACTGGGTTGGGGGCATCTGAAAAGGTGGGGGGACCACCACTGAAGGGAACACCACCTCTGAAGGGAGTCAACTAGAGGAGGTGTTACACAAATCTTGTCTGAGAGCTGGCCTATCGCTTCAAACCACTGGGACAAAAGTGTCCATTGGGCTTGTCTCATGTGGAGACAGGCATATGCAATGCTGTGTACTGTTGAGGCCATGTGTCCCAGAAGGACATGTCTTGAGCTGTCATGATGTTTTGGCCTTGTATCATGAGGGTCAGCTAGATGAGGCATGTAGAATGATCCTTGGGAAGGAAAGCTCAGCCCTGACATGTGTCTAGAAGTACTCCAATTAATTCCAGCTGTTGTGCTGGAACAAGGTGTGACTTTGTAAAGTTTAAAATGAATCCTAGACCTTGGAGCACTGTGATAGTGCAATAAGAGACAGTTTTGCCTGCTCTGGAGAGTCTCCCTTTATCAAACAGTCATCTAAGTAGGGGAAGATGGAGATCTTCAGTGTGCGCAAGTAGGCAGCAATGACTGACATGCACTTTGTGAAGACTCTGGGAACAGAGGCTAGGCCAAAAGGTAGCAATTGATATTGGTAGTACACCTGTTGAACCCTGAAGCACAGATATTTTCTGTGATGAGGGTGGATCAGGAAATGTGTGTAAGCATCTTTAAGATCTAGAGAATATACCCAGTTTCCCTTCTGGAGATAGGGCAGAAGGGTTTCGAGGGAAATCATTTTGAACTTTTCCCAAATGAGGAACTTGTTGAGATCTCTCAGATCTAGGAATGGCCTATATCCTCCCATCTTCTTTGGGATAAGAAAGTAGGGAGAGTAGAAGCCCGTGCCTTCTTGGGTGGGAGGGATTCTTTCAATATTCCTCTGAGACAACAAGATGGTCAGCTCTGAGGCTAGGAGACTTGTCTTCAGAGGATTTGCAGGGTAAGGCCTTGGGGAGGTAGTTGGGGTAGGCTGTGGAAGTGAATCAAATAGCCCCTTGTGACTATTGTGATAAGGAAGCTTATCAGGACCTAGGAGATAGGGATCAGAAGAAGGAATTTACCCTAACAAAAGCTCCTATTTTAAAAGGTCAAGGACATAAAACCCCCATTGTACCTAGAAAACAGGTAATTCCTGTCTGCAATAAGTTACAGCATGGCCCTACTGGTGAAAAGGTGAGGGAATGCAAGCCCAGGGTAGGGAACCCTTACGTCACTGCATTCCCTAATCATTCAGCTGCCACGAGGGAATTTGATCTTTCTCACCTGAGAGGAGAGAGGGTGGAGCAGGTTCCTGGGAGGTTTAAGTTTAGCTCTGTTTATCCAGATGGAAGGGACAGCACGAGAACAGCAAGGAGCAACAAGAGCAGAGACAGCACAGAGGACGACAGCACGAGGAGGGGCAGCACAAGGAGAGCTGCTGATGAGAGAGAAAGAGAAGGAAGTAGGAATGCTTTCTGGAGAAGGAATGGAACAGTAAGAACAGCAGGAACCTGGAACACAGGGTGGAGAACATAAATTAACATAAATTAACAGCGCCTGCGGCGCTTGGCTGCTTGTATTATTGTTTGCCCCTGTGCTTATGCTATCTTTCTGCCTGCCGTTTCTATGTGCATATCTGTGTTTGTTTTTTAGAACCAGCTGTTTCTCATTGCTCCAGTTGCCTTCCGGTTCCTGCCTGGCCCCTCCCCCTGCTGCCCCGTGGCCGCGTGAGCATGTCCATGTTTGGAAAGGTATCCTGCACGTCTCCCATAAATTAACAGCGCCTGCGGTGCTTGTCGCCGCGGCACACGACTTGGGCGCGCACCGAAGGAGCGCACCTAAGGAGCACAACATGCTCCTTAGGTGCGCTCCTTGGGACCGCTCCGGCCGCGTAGGCCTTGCATTTGCATGGTTCCCCTTGCTGTGTTTCTTCCTGACCCCTTCTTGGCATTTCATTCACTCTCCGTCTCCTACAGCTTGCTTGTATCCACGCCCTCTTTGAGACGCCCTTCTCCTTGCCGTCACTGGACAATTCTTCCCCTTCTATCTTTCTAATTCCCCTCGCTCCCCCCTCTCTTCCCTCTCCGATGGCCCCCATACCTGTTATTTGGGGACGTCACCCAACCTTCTCTACATCACAGCGCTCTCGCTGTCTGAGTCATCTTCTTCCTTGTCATACCACTACTATTGCCCCTCCGGTCTCTTCCCTCTCACATCCCTCACCCCCTCTTCTGATGGGGCTCCTTAACTGTAGATCGCTTAGGTCTAAAACTCTCCTTGTCCAGGACCTCATTGTCCAAAACTCTCTGGATCTCCTTCTTCTCACAGAAACTTGGCTAAAAGAAGGGGAAGCCGCTCTCCTTGCTCGCTCTCTCCCCTCTGGTTATTCAGCAGTCTCTGTTCCACACTCTTGCCGCTCTGGCGGCGGGGTGACCGCTATTCTACACCCTTCTCTTTCCTTTACACAAGTCTCCTTCTTTACTCCACTATCCTGAGGCTTTACTCCTTCACCTTCACTCCCCTCTCTCACTATATATTCTCCTTGTCTATTCTCCGCCTGCAGTGCGGTCTGATCTTTGGGAATCCTTAATTCTCACTATTTCTGACCTGACTCTTGCCTTCCCCCAGCTCCTTGTCGCCGGTGATTTTAATCTCCATCTTGACTCTCCTGTATCCTCTAGGGATCATGCCTTCCTTTCTCTCATAGATGACCTTTCTCTCTTCCAACATGTCTCCTTCCCTACCCACACTGCTGGGCATACCCTTGATCTCCTCCTTACCCTTCCCTCCTCATCCCTTCATCTCTTCTCGTTGTCTTCTCTTACCCTCCCTTGGTCGGATCACTGCTGCTTGCTTTTCACTTGCTCCCTTTCTGATTCTCTTTCTCAGTCACCCACACTGGCACCCTCCCCCTCCCAGCATCTCTCTCGCCGCATCACCCCCTCTACCATACAACAATTTCCCCCTGCGTCCCTTCTTTTCCCCCCTGACTTCCCATCTCTCTCCCCTGACTCCCAAGCCTCTCTCTGGTTTTCTACTCTCTCTTCTGCACTCAACGCTGTGGCCCCCCTTCAACCCCACTTTCCAAAGCGTCGTCCTTCACAGCCCTGGTACCATCCTGGCCTCAGACTGCTCCGCTCTCAGCTTCGGAGAGCCGAGCGGCTCTGGCGCAAGGCCCCTTCTCCATCCACTCTCTCCTCATTTAAGGCCCATCATTCAAATTACCGTTCCCACATACACGCAGCTAAAAGAGATTATTTCTCTAATGCCATCTCAAATGCTCCCAATCAGACCCGACACCTTTATAATACACTTCACTCCCTTACCTCCCTCCTCCCCTCTACCTCTACTCCGTCCCCCCGCCCTTCTCCTTCACCTTCACTTCTTGCCACATTCTTTAATGATAAGATCCTCAACCTCAGGGCAACCCTTCCTTCTTGCCCCCCCCTATCTCCTCCCCCCCTCCTATCATGTCCCCTCCTTTATCCTCTACTCTCTCTCACACCTGGTCCTCCTTTTCTCTAATGACCTCTGCTGAACTTCACCAACTCGTTTCCTCCTCCAATAAGCCACCATAACCCCACATTTTGACTTTGCCAATCTAATACTAATAGGCATAGCAAAACAAAGCATTAAACGATTGCAATTAGCACAAAATGCAGCAGCCAGAATCACATTGAAAATTAACTCCCTCCAACACATATCACCAATACTAGCCTCCCTCCATTGGCTACCAATCCAAAGTAGAATAATCTACAAAACAATAATAACATCATTCAAGGCCTTACATGACCTGGCCCCATCCATGATATGTAACTTAATACACAAAGAACCACCTAAGTCTACACACAGAAAAGGACAATTAAACAGATTAAAAATCCCGAAAGATTTTACAAAAGCCCATAAATCAACAAACAATAGAGCCTTTTCTCATATAGCTCCTACAATCTGGAATTCCCTCCCAGAGGAGCTACGAAAGCTAACAGAAATTATGGAACTCCGCAAGAATTTGAAAACCTATCTGTTTACCAAACATTATAATATAGATAATTCATTATCTACATTAGACAAAGGTTAAAGAGATAATCAGATTGCTCCATGCAAAAGCCCTCTAACCCACACAGTTAGCACTCACCCATGATGATCTTTGAATTATGTCCCCTCCCTTCCATGTATTCCATGTATATATATTCATATATAAACTTGTATATAGTTTTCACACTGTTTGGTATTATATCACATTGTTTATTCGATATTTAATATGATGTTCCTTGTAAATATGTTTTGTTATATTCGACGTTCCATGTAAAACAAACATACTTGCTTTGTTGATTGTTGTTAACTGTAAACTGCAACTGAACTTTGGAAGTTGCGGTATATAAATGTGATTAAAAATAAAAAATAAATAAATAAGACTTTTTGCTCCCTCGATCCCATCCCCTCAACCTGGCTTTTGGATCCATCCCTGGCACTTTTTCCTTCCCTTCTTTCTATGCTCAATTCCAGCCTTTCCTCGGGCATTTTCCCCCACTCCTGGAAGCACGCACTGATTCGCCCCATTCTTAAAAAGCCCTCCCTTGATCCCCTGATCCCCTCTCATTATCATCCAGTCTCTAATCTTCCTTTCATCTCTAAACTTTTAGAAAAATTTGTATTCGCCCAGCTTTCCCACCACTTAGATGACATCAATTTTCTTCACCCACGTCAATCTGGTTTTCGTCAGGGACACAGTGTAGAAACTATTCTTCTTGCTTTCACTAACTCCCTTCACATAGCTCACGATCGTGGTGATATCTCGGTGGCGGTTGCTCTTGATCTATCCGCCGCTTTTGATCTTGTTGACCACTCTCTTCTTCTCCTCCGTCTCCAAGAGGCGGGTCTTTGTCACACAGTTCTTCATTGGTTTCACTCCTTTCTATCCTCAAGGTCCTGTTCTGTCCTCTCCTCTTCCCCTTCCACCCCTAATTCTGACCCTTTTCCTTTGCTTTGCGGTGTTCCTCAAGGCTCTGTCCTTGCCCCTCTTCTCTTTAACCTATTTCTAGCCCCCCTCACCCTTCAGATTCAGCAAACTGGGATCAGCGCCTTCTACTATGCTGACGATATTGTTCTCCTTCACCACACCTCTCCTTCTCACCCTGATCTCTCCCTACTCAATTCCTGTCTCTCCATGGTCGCTAACTGGTTATCACAAAACTGTCTTCATCTTAATCTTACAAAAACCACTGCCATCTGGTTTTCTCATGATGATTCTCCTCCTTCTTTTGCTCCTTCCTTCTTAGGCTCTCCTATTTCATTGGTCTCCTCCTCTTTTCGCTACCTTGGCGTTGTTTTTGATTCACACCTGTCTTTTCATGATCACATCTCCCACGTCACCAAAACCTCCTTCTTACGCCAAATTCGTGCCATCCGTCCTTTTCTCACTCCCCCTGCAATTGCTACACTACTTCTTTCCCTGGTTATGTCCCGCGTTGACTTTGCTAATTCTTTTTTCCTCGGTCTTTCTAAATCACAACTGCGCAGACTTCAACGTATACAATATACTGCTGCCCGTATTGCCACTTACTCCTCTATCCGTGATCACGTTTCACCTCTCCTCTCCCATCTCCACTGGTTGCCCTTACCCTTCCGTTTCCATTACAAATTGCTTACGCTGGTCCATCGAGCCTTCCACACCAACACTCCACAATATCTGGCTGACCTCCTCACTTTTCATACTCCCCAACGTACTCCCCGATCGTTTCATCTCAACCGCCTCACTCTCCCCTCCCCCTCGTCCGCTCACCTACAATCTACCCGCTCCTCTGCTTTCTTTTTCACAGCCCCTGCTCTTTGGAATTCTCTTCCTCCCTCCCTCCGGCTTGAACCCCATCACCCCACTTTCAAATGTAATCTGAAAACCCATCTCTTCTCCCTTGCCCTGGACCTTCCCTTCCCTTTTGTGTGATCTCTCTTTCTCTGCTCTCGTGTTGTGTTCTTTACCTCCCCCTCTTTTCTTTTAAGATTGTAACTTCCCTTCTTTTTTCTGGCTATTGTCTTTTAATTGTTTTATTTGGTTTTTATATGTTTTTATATTGTAAACCGCTCTGGTCTTCTTGAATGAGCAGTATATCAAATTTTAATAAACATCAAACATCAAACAGGACAAGATGAATGGTGGCCAGAGCATGAAAGAGGGAAAGCTGATACAAGCTTTGACCAAGGTATGAGTCCTAGAAGCTTATCTAATAAGGAGCACTACAGAGTTGCTAGAGACAGCTTTAACCATAACGGAAAGCAGTAAGATAAGCTATCTGAGTCTGAGTCAGAGATTGAGCCAATGCAACTGGGTGACCCAGATTTACCTTTGGTAGAAGAGGACTCATGTATGGATTGTTCTGTATGCCAGTCTGCCAATTCAGAGGGGTTGAAAGGGAGTCAACCTTAAAGGGAAAAACCTCCAATGTCCGATAGCCCTAAGAACTGTGTTCAGCTTGTGAAGGTTCTCAGTTCAGAAGAAGTGTTTTACTGTGCAAAGCTGAAGCTAATTACACTTGAGAACAGCTGTGAAGAGTGCTGTGCTCCGTCTGAAGCTGTACCAACAGAGAAAGTAAGAAAGGTTTTATTTGCCTAAATATTGAGAAAACCTTGCTAAGTGATTTTTCTACCAGTGAGAGTTTAACTGCCTGTAAGAAGTTTTGCTGTGTTTAAGAAGACAAAGTTCCCAGGTATAGCTCTGGACTGAAGGAAAAGAAACCTGATTTAAAGTTTTGTTCCTGTTTGTTTTGGACTGCACGGCAAGCCACGCCTGGTGGCATGTGCTGTTAAAAGTATTGAATATTTAAGCTGAAGAAAGCTGTTTTGTTTGAGTTCAAGTTGCATCCTGTGTTGAAATACAAGAATCCTGGTGAAACATTAAAAAGGTGAAAATTTGGAACCTTAGCGTGTCTTGTTGTTGTTAAGTGCCATCGAGTTGGAGTCGACTCATGGCGACCCTCTGGATAGCTATCCTAAATTGTGTTCGGTCTTCAGTCAGGCGGCTCATTGTTGACAGACTGGTACCCGTAGCTGCTGTTATTGTATCGATCCATCTCATTGCTGGCCTTCCTCTTTTGCGTTGACCTTCTATCTTGCCAAGCATGATGTCTTTCTCTAATGATCTCTCTCTTTGCATGATGTGTCCAAAGTATGAAAGTTGAAGTCTTGTCATCTGAGCTTCTAAAGAAAGCTTAGGTTTGATCTCCACTAGTACCGACTGGTTTGTTCTTCGGGCAGTCCATGGTATACACAGTATTCGCCGCCAGCACCATAATTCAAAGGCATCAATTTTCTTCCTGTCTGTCTTTTTCACTGTCCAGCTTTCACATCCATATGATGTTATTGAAAATACCATGGCTTGAACAAGTCGAATCTTTGTATGGAGAGAGACATCTCTGCTCTTGAGAATCTTATCTAGGTCTTTCATAGCCATTCTGCCAAGAGCAATGCGTCGTTTGATTTCTTGACTGCTTGTTGCTTCTTTATTGATAGTTGATCCAAGTAGGTTAAAGTTGTTCACAATTTCAATTTCTTCTCCTTCAACGATAAACCTGTTGATTATGCCAGTTGTCATGATCTTTGTCTTCTTTACATTAAGGTGCAGGCCCACTTTGAGACTATGTTCTTTGACTCTGAGAAGCAAATGTTTCAGATCCTCTTCACTTTCAGCCAGTAATGTAGTATCATCAGCATAGCGAAGGTTGTTGATGAGTCTTCCACCAATCTTCACACCTCTGTTGTCATCATACAATCCTGCTTCTCTGATGATTTGTTCTGCATATAAATTAAACAGGTAGGGGGAAAGTATGCAGCCTTGTCTTACACCTTTGCTTATTTTAAACCATTCTGTTTCTCCTTGTTCTGTTCGAACTGTTGCTTCTTGATCAATGAGAGGAGAGCAGCGGAAGTAATGACCACGGCCTACCAGATGATAATTAAAATACTTTATTGAGGACCCAGCATATCACCTAGATTACGTTGTCTACTATGCGCTGGTTGTCTATTTGCGGAAGAACATCTTCTTTTTCCTTCTTCTGTGTATTGAAGACCACCATGGCCTAAGCCAAATGGGACAATGTCTTCAGTTACTCTGAAGACCACCTCAACCGTCTCCTGCAGGAGCCTCCTCTTATAGAAGATGCAGTCGAGGATGTTAGTCTTGCGGACCGATGGATTGATATGATTCGCACCAGGAAGGCTGTGATTCGGTATGAACTTCACTATGCAAGCCTATTACAGTATTGCAGAGTCAAAAAAAATTCCACGAAGTCTGAGGATGACCAGAGAACCCAATATGTTCCGTGACGACAAATCTTTCACGGATCGATGGTGTGCCATCCTTAACAAGTGCTCCTTAGACCTCATGGTCCTTTTGGCTGAGACTTCCAAGAAGAAGGCTGATAAGATTAAAGAAGAAGCAGATAGAAAGATGGAGTCCCTTACGTCTGATGACAGACATTTTAATAGACTTATAGGTGACTATAATACGAAATTAGAGGAATATCGTAAGGAAGTGAAAAAGGGTAAATTAGACAAACATAGACGTGATGAATTAGATTATAAAAATGGCAATGTGTATCTGTGGTTAAAATCCTCTGCCTCCTCCAATAGTTCACGTCAAGTGAATTTCAAAGAAACCTTCCCTGAGAATTACAATTCTAGACAACGTGGTTCTACCACACTTAGACAGGAAGACCCCACCACCTCATACAATTATCAATCCCCCTTACGTAACAATGCAGCTATACGTAAGAAAAAGTTTTCACCCACACGCAGGACTAGCGATACATATGAAAGAGGTACAAAACGTATTAGAAGTGAATCTGAGGAACTGTTTGCCTCCCCTGCCTCCATCCCTCTTCCCCTTTCTCCTAACACATCACAAGATTTTTTATTCGAAGATCTCTGGAAGAAAGAATCAGCACGACGCCCCCCCCCCCCAAAAAAAGACCTCATTCTCACACCTGGAATTCAGGGGAAGGGGAAGAGGCAGAGGCAGGGGAAGCTCCTTTCGACCCCCTTACAGCCGCTCACACAATCAGTATTAGCCCACAATTCACATACTAATGAGTCCAGCATTTCTAATGACCTTCCTGTTTTTAATTTGTCCTCGATAGCTCTCACTACATCAGAACAAGCCCTTTTACAGAAAGGCCTATCTTTTGTTCCCACTGCTAAATATGATGCTTTTTAGACCAGAATTGACCTCCACAAGTTCTTTCGTAAATTACAGATTAAAATGTTTTTTTCTGATAAATCTTCCACCTCCAGTGATCCATCGGTTATATGTAACAAGTCACGATGGTATCCGCCGGGACCTGCAGATTGTGCCATACAATCCTTTATGGATTGTGTACTTCGTGACATCAAGTCTTTAGAACAAAAGTCCAGATGTCGGTACAATAATCTCTCGCATGAAGAGTGGTTAGTCTTAAATACACTTAGCAAACGGCAAGATATCATCATCAAACCAGCAGACAAAGGTGGCGGTATCGTTGTAATGGATCGATCCTATTATATTGAAGAGCTCACTAATCAACTCAATGATAAAAACTTTTATCAGGTATTGTCACACGACCCCACTTTGACCATCAAACAGGACATTGACTCTCTGCTTTCTTACGGCCTCAATGCTGCTTTTCTTACTTCACGTGAATTTTCATTTTTACAAGTTTCACATCCCATAATTCCTACAATTTATACCATTCCAAAGATCCATAAGTCCCTCCAATCCCCTCCTGGTAGGCCTATCGTTTCTGGCATTGGCTCAGTTCTTGAGCCTCTGTCTCAATTCATATATATTTTTTTACGTCCCTTTTGTACCACTCATTGCTACATACGTCAGAGACTCAGCTGATATCATCAATTTTCTTAATACTTTCAGTGGAAATCTTACAGATATTATTTTGGTGTCCTTTGACATAGAGTCGCTATATACCAATATCCCGCAGGATGGTGCTATTGCTGTCATCGCCAAATATTTAAACCAACGCACCTTACCTGTCCGTTTTCCCACTCACCTTTTGGTAGATTTGGCCCATATAGCTTTGACAAAAAATTAATTTCTGTTTAATGGCCGTTTTTTTCAACAAATAATGGGTACAGCTATGGGTGTCGCCATGGCGCCTGACATAGCTAACCTATACGTGGCAGAATTTGAAGATACTCATCTACAGGATTGTCCCTTTACTTCCTTTGTCATTTCTTGGAAGAGGTATATAGACGATATCTTAGTACTATGGAAAGGTACCGATTCCCAATTACATCAATTTCACGAATGGCTTAACAGTTTAGATACCAATCTAAAATTCAAAATGCAATTTAGTACTACTGAATTCCCATTTCTTGACATTCTTATTGGTAAATCACAGCACGGATTCACTACCACTATTTACCGCAAACCCACTGACCGCAATAAGCTTCTTCGGTTTGAAAGCTTCCATAACAGTCATCTTAAGAAGAACTTACCCTTATCACAACTTTTAAGACTGCGGCGTCTTTGTTCTAACAATGATGATTTTAAAGAAAAATCCTCCCATATGGCAGCGCGCTTTTATAATCGAGGCTATCCAAGAGAGTGTGTTCAGAAAGGCCTTGAACGGGCCAATTCTTCCTCTAGATCTCAGTTGCTCTTGCCCAAAGATAAACAATCTAATGATAAGTTTGTTTGCGTGCTCCGTTTTTCCCATCTCTCTTCTAAAATACAAAGGATTATAAGAGCCCATTGGCACATCTTACAAACACGCTCTTGTTTTTCAAATCAACATCTTACAATAGCGCATAGTAGACAACGTAATCTAGGTGATATGCTGGGTCCTCAAAGTATTTTAATTATCATCTGGTAGGCCGTGGTCATTACTTCCGCTGCTCTCCTCTGGCTGTCTATTTGCGGAAGAACATCTTATTTTTCCTGCTTCTTGATCAATGTACAGATTGTGTTCACACAAAACTTTTTTGGCCACTGAACGATTATGAAACTAAATAACTAATTTTATCGTTCTATTATAACTTCTGAGAGATCAGAACACACTCTTCTGACTGGCAGAGAAGGTTTCAGTAAAAAATAACACCTTATACTGCCGGGTTCTCAGCCCAGAGCTTTAAAGTGGTGTTTCTTAACATCAATAACCCTCTGTCAGTTGGTGTGCTGATTAAGAAACACCACTTTAAAGCTCTGGGCTGAGAACCCGGCAGTATAAGGTGTTATTTTTTACTGAAACCTTCTCTGCCAGTCAGAAGAGTGTGTTCTGATCTCTCAGAAGTTATAATAGAACGATAAAATTAGTTATTCAATGTACAGATTGTGCAAGAGAACGATCAGGTGTTCTGGTATACCCATGCTTCTTAATGTGGCCCAGAGTTTCTCATGGTTTACACAGTCAAAAGCCTTGCTATAGTCAATAAAGCACAAATAGATATCCTTTTGGTATTCTTTAGTCTTTTCAAGGATCCATCTCACATCCGCAATGATGTCTCTCATTCCTCGCTCTTTCCTGAACCCTGCTTGCACTTCAGGTAGTTCTTGTTCCAGGTATGGTTGTAGTCTCTTTTGAATAATCTTCAGTAGAATCTTGCTGGCATGTGGGATCAGAGCGATTGTTCGATAATTTCCACAGTCAGTTGGATCACCTTTCTTTAGTATTGGTATAAACACAGATCTTTTCCAGTCAGTTGGCCATAATGTTGTCTTCCATATTTCTTGGCAGAGCCTTGTAAGTATGGTAACAGCTGCATCAGATAGCTGCAATACTTCTATAGGAATGTCATCAATGCCTGGTGCTTTGTTCTTTGATAAGGCTTTCAATGCTGCTTCAACTTCTTCTTTCATCACCAATGGTTCCTGATCATAAGGTACAGGTTGAAACTTCTGTTGGTCCACTTGATCTTTATCATATAAAAACTCTGTTTATTCCTTCCACCTTTTCTTGATCTTTTCAGCATCATTCAACATAGAACCTTGAGCATCTTGTAACATTCCAATTCGAGGCTGGAACTTTTTCTTTAACTCTCGTAGCTTTAGGAAAGCCGATCTTGTTCTTCCTCTAATAGTTTCTGCTTCTATTTCCTTACATATGTCATTGTAGTACTTTTCCTTGTCCTGTCTTGCTGCAAGTTGGAAATCTCTGAGTTCTGCGATTGTCTTTCTTTCTCCTCTGGCTTTAGCTTCTCTGCGTTTCTGGGCAATTTTCAGAGTTTCTTCCGTCATCCATTTTGACCGTTTTTGCTTTTTCACCTTTTGTAGAGACTTCTCGCTTTCTTCCAACACAACCTTCTTGATGTCATTCCATAACTCTTCTGGAGCTCTGTCATTTGTATCTAAAGCAGCAAATCGATTTTGCAGTCAGTCTTTAATTTCCGGTGGTATATTCTCAAGGTCATATTTTGCTGCATTCATGAGTGATTTGCTCTTTTTCAACTTTAGCTTGAGTTTGCATACTAGTAGTTGATGATCTGTACCACAGTTAGCCCCAGGTTTTGTCTTTGTTGATGTTATAGAGCTTTTCCATCATTGACTTCCACAGATGTAGTCAATTTGATTTTTATACAATCCATTAGGTGAAGTCCATGTGTACAGTCGCCGCTTGTGTTGCTGGAAGAAGGTGTTTGAGATGAATAGATCATTGGTCTTGCTGAATTCGATCAGTTTTTCTCCAGCTTCATTTCTGTTGCCAAGTCCATATTTTCCAACTACTTTGCCTTCTTCTTTGTTGCCAACTTTTGCATTCCAGTCACCCATGACTATCAGGATATCCTGTTTGCATGTTCTGTCAATTTCAGCTTGTACTTGTTCATAGAACTCTTCAATTTCATTCTCTTCTGCAGCTGTTGTTGGGGCATATACTTGAATTATAGTTGTGTTGATAGACAATCCTCGTAGACGAATAGAGATTAAGCATTCGCTGACTGCATTGTATTTCATTACAGTTCTTGCAAGTTTCTTCTTTATTATAAATGCAACACCATTTCTTCTTTGTCTTTCATTTCCAGCATAGTAGACCATGTGATCATCTGATGCAAAGTGCCCGATGCCAGTCCATTTCAGTTTGCTGACACCCAACAGATCAAGTTGTACACGTTCCATTTTATTCTTGACCACCTCCAACTTCCCTTGGTTCATGTTTCGTACATTCCATGTTCCAATATGTAAGACATCTTTACAGCTTCTGACTCTCATTTCATGCGCAGCTACATCAGCAGTCAGACTTCCCGAGGGCTTTGATCCAACCACATCATAAATGCTGGCTTTAATCTGAAAAGTCTTCAGCTCTTCCCCAGTAGCTAGTTGAGTGCCTTCCGACCTGGGGGTCTCATCTTCCAGCACCATAGCACAATTTGTTTTGTTGTAACTATCCATTTTTTTTTCATGGCAAGATACAGAAGTAGATTGCCGGGCCTTTCTTCCACGCAGTTTAATTTTGGTGTTGTTGCCGTTGTCACAAAAATGTGATCCTCCGCCGTCAACACTATCCCATTCTGCTGCTGCCCAGATGGGTGATTTGTCTTGGTCTGGCACCTCAGCTGAGACCTGTCCATCTTGGGAGTCCCTGCCAGTAGTTAAACTACAGATAGTTTAGCTCTCAGCATCACTGATGCACGCAAGCCCTCACAGCACAACAAGCTGCAAACCAAGTGAGGTGTGTCTTATCAATGGTTAATTTCTGTCATTTGCCTACCACTCAACCCAACTACTAGAACGTGTCTTTTCTTTACCTGAGGCCGCATAACATCTAACTGAACTACCTTTCCCATAATGCATTAAAAAGCAACCAGTTAGGAAAAGGCCTTTAAAAGGTGAAGTATTCCAATAAGAAGCGCGCCCCTCCATACTGATGTAAGGGGCTAAGGGCGTGACACTGTCTTGAGAGTCCATTTCTATGAAGTGATGAGATGCCACTTGTGGGCATAGGCACAAAGATGACCTGAAATGTGCAAGGGCTGGGAACCCAAAAAGGTTTTCTCCAGAGCAAGGAATGTTGGCTAACTTATCTTGAACCCATTGCTCCAGATCTGATGCTTGAAGCCAAACCATTCTGTGAACACCTATGCAGACATCAGCTGCTCTTCTAGTAATTTCAAAAGTATCAAAGACAGCTTTGGTATGGAATTTAGAGGTATTTTTAGCTTGCTTGACCATAGTCAAGTATGAGTTACCTTTATTATCAGGGAGGATGGGGCAAAGTTTCCTAGATCCCTGGAGACATCTTTAAGGTACATCCCCATATAAAGGGTATAGGATGTAATCCTAAAAGCAAGCTTACAAGCTTGGAAGCAATGGCGTCCAAAGCCATTGAAAGCCCTGGTATCCTTGCCAGGAGGTACTGACAAATGAGTCTTAGTACTCTTATTGCATCTCATTGACGATTCTACTACCATTGAATTGTGTGGAAGTTGAGTCTTTTCAAACCCTGGGCATGGAGGAACTTTATACATGATATCTAGACATTTACTTATAGGCACAACAGTTAGCGGGGCCTCCCACATACATAACATTAGATCCTGTAGGATTCAATGCACCGGTTCCTGCCTCCTTGGTTGTTGAGGGGTGTTGGAGAATCTCCAATTCCTCAGCCCTTGGTTTTATTTCAGATGAAGCTGTGATTTGTAAAACCTCCTCCATATCTCAGATGAAGTCCTGAAAGGACATGTCCTCGGCGGGGAGCAAAACAGTGCATGAGGAGAGGAAGCATCGGAGGGAATATCCCTGGTGACCCTGGAGTCAGACTCAAGAAGAAGAGGAAGAGGAGTCTGAGTCTGAAAGGAAACCTAAGTATCAATGGTCTTGAACCAACATCGATGACGGTGTTTAGAGTGTACATAGAAACATAGAAACATGATGACAGAAAAAGACCACAAGGCCCATCTAGTCTGTCCTTCCATAACAACAACTACAACAGTCCACTTTTTACCTTTAGAGATCCTCTGTGTTGGTCCCATGCTTTTTTGAATTCAGTTACTGTCCTCATCTCTACCACCTCCACTGGGAGACTATTCCACGGATCCACTACTCTTTCCGTAAAGAAATATTTCCGCATATCACTCCTGAATCTATCTCCCTTCACCCTCATCCCATGTCCCCTCGTCACAGAACTTGCTTTCAATTGAAAGAGGCTCTCTCCCTGAACATTTATGCCACGGAGGTATTTAAACATCTCAATCATATCACCTCTATCCCGGAATGGGGGACTGGTGGGGTACTGACAATGCCTATCGGTTCCAGCGGAAGAATTGGAGGCAGGGGTCCCACAAATACAGATTCCAATGGAGGCACCTGAGAGAGGGGTCCCATCAATATTGTCTCAAGAGGTGGAATTGGCAGAAGTGGTCCTGAAGCAACCAGTTCAAGAGCTGGCATCGGACCCACAGATATGGGAACCAAAGCTGATAGCAGTATTGGAGTCACTGGGGCTGTAGCGACCAGTAGCTTCTCCAAGGTCCTTTTGATAGCCAAACAGCACTGGTTGATGGATGTTACTGATGCCTGGGTTGATTGTAATATGGAGCTGATAGCCACCATCCCAGAGCACGGTATCAGTAGCACTCCGAAGGTCGATGTCTCTGGAGTGTCCTGGTGCCCCTGAGTGGCTTTGGAGGATTGGTCCTTCCACCAGGGTTGCTTGGCAGGTCTGTCAGCATCTGATGCACCCTTTGATGAATCCCTCGGACAATGAGACTTACCTCAGTACTCGATATTGGACTTTGATGCCGATAAAGATTTTGATTTATGTTTGCACTTTTTGGAGACCCTAGACCCAGTAGAAGCCTTGACGATGCCAAGACTATTGAAATCGAATCTGGGCGAACAGTGATTCATACTGTTTGGCCCTGTTCTGTAGGCCTCGTTTGGTCATTTGCTCACACAAAGGACAGTTGTCTGGTCTATGGTCTGGGTCCAAACATTTAAGACATCAATCATGGGAATCAGTGACTGGCATAGTGCCGGAGCACTTAGAACACTTTTTAAAGCCACTGAAGTGTTTGTCCATGACAATCCAAAATTATATAGACCTGAGGCCTAAAATGGCGGTGGAACCACCTGAAGAAAAAAGAAAAGTCTAAAGAATAGAGCTGGTATCTGGGAGGGTACTGGCGTCGACAGGAAGGCAGAACACAGTAATAAACCCAAAAAATAAGAAAGATTTTGGCAGTGAGAGGAAAGGTTTCCTGCTGGCACCACAGAAAATGAAGAATTGAAGAGAGCTGTGAGTAAGGCGGGAAGACCGCTGCACAGGTGCAGTGGAGTACTCCCAAAAACTCTCCTATTAAACACTGGGGAGCATTCCCACGCAGGCTCCATCGGTACCAAACTATACCCATCTGTGAAGACTGCATTCCTGCTTGTCCTGGAGATCACTATTAGTCGGCGACTACATAATATGTCTCAGTACATTAAAGAAGCAGATTTATTTGCCATCCAGTAGGATGAGTCAACTGACATGGCAAGGGTGTGACTTGTCAGTGTAAAAAAGGTTGAAAGTCACTGCCTTAAGGGCCTAGTGCCTAGGTCTATTATTGAAACCACATTTGAAAGAGTGGCCATGGACCTGGTAGGTCCCTTTGAGTGCACTGCCTGAGGCAACAAATATATTTTAGTCATATTATATCATGCTACCCGCTACCCAGAGGCTGTTGCTCTAAGGAATATGAAGACTACTACGATTGCAAATGTCCTCTGGGAAGTATTTTTGTGGATGGGAATACCCAATGAAATCCTCATATGTCAAGGAACACCCTTTGTATCCAAGGTAATGAAGCAAGTGTGTGCCTTGGTGAAGGTCAAGATGTTGTGAACATCAGTATATCACTCACAGATGGATGGCCTTGTTGAGCGATTGAATAAAACTTTGGAACAGATGTTAAAGTTTGTGCAAGAGGACAGGAAGATTTGGGACATTCTCCCACCCTATTTGATGTTTGCCATCCATGAGATACCTCAGAGTTCCTTTGAATTGCTCTTTGGAAGATGTCCATGAGGTATATTAGACGTAGTGAAGGAAACACAGGAAGAACCACCTCGTGCCGAGTAGACTACGTTATATAAATGCAAGACTAGTTGAGGAAAGCTAGAGAGGTGGCTCAACTCAGTCTGGAAAAAGCCCAAGCTGAGCAGGCTAGGGGCTACAGTCGGGCAGTCACGCACCACACCTTCTACCCGGGAAACAGAGGTTTAGTCTTGCTGCCCTCATCCGAAAGCAAGTTACTCTGTAAGTGGCAGGGACCCTATGAGGTTGAAGAGAAAGTAGAGCTTGTTAACTACAAAGTTGCCCAGCCAGATAAATGGAAGAAAGCCAAAATTTGCCATATTAACCTATTGAAACAATGAACCCTGATGCCAGCCATGATGGTACATGGAGATGATTGTGTACCAAAATTTTCAGCTCAAGTCAGATCCAGCTGTCAGATCCAGCTGTCAGATTCAGCTCAAGTCAGATCCAGCTCAAGTCTCTGCTACCCAGAAAGAAATCTAGAAGGGTTGATCCACTGGAACCTGAAGGTCTTTTCCACCCACCAGAAATGAACCCACCTCATTTGTCATGATAACATTTCTGACTCTGGGGTGGTTATCCAGCAACAATCCTATCAGATTCTGGAGAACCGTTAACAGGCCATTGCCAAGGAGCTGGAAGAGATACTTAACCTGGGAGTTATAGAAGAGTTCATGAGTGACTGGTGGTCACCCATCATCTTGGTTCCTAAACCCAATGGAAACTTTTGGGGGGTAACAATGCATCTTCTAAACTGGAAGCGTATCCCATACCCAGAGTAGATGAGCTAATCGAATGACTCAGTGAAATACGCTTTATATCACTCTTGGATCTAACCAAGGAATACTAGCAGATACTCTTATCTCCATCTGCCAGAGAGAAAACTGCTTTTATGACACCGCATGGAACCAGGAATCCTTTCAAGGTAAGACATACAAAGATAGGAACTTTAACTGGGGAAGGAAGGGCCGGGAGACCAGCTTTGTGAAGGTGCAACAATCTTGGTCTGAATAAAAACAAGTTTTGTTTTCCCTGAACTGCTGTCTGTTTGGTGCTTCAACAGAAAACGCCTTCTCACCTCATGCCACACTACCACAGGGGCAAGCACAGAAGATCTCTAAGGGGAAAAAAGGGACCGTAGAGCTTAGTAGTTGCTATGGATGAGCAGACTAGATAGACGCTTATTTGTCTTTATAAGAAAATGAGTGTAAATCCTGCGGAGATAGTGCCTACATTGCAGGCGCAAACATTATACCTGCTTGAGAGTAGGCGTAAATCTCTGCATGTAGATTATTGAAGTGCACATATACTGTAAATTATTTTATGATCTACCAGCCCGACTTTCAACTTGGCGGTGCCATGAGCTCCAAACTGGCCTTTGCTGTTACCCTACTGATATGGGGTGATGGACCGGCAAGCAGAAAGAGATGAAATGAGTGGAGCCCTCTCAAGCACACCAGGCCTCTAGTTCTGTCAGATTACCATCGAGCAGGCAAGTCTGGGAAGGCATTCATACTCATCTGTTGAAGTCACTGGAGAGCAGGCTGAAGCAGCAACTCTCCTGACTGACGAGGTACCTTTGAGATGAGGTGAACCTATAGCTTTTCCAGCCTCGGGGATTGGCTCTCCTGATCTGTCAAGTTTGAGGCTGTTTGACACGGAAACTGTTGATTCAGCATGGAAGAGGGAGCCATCCGATCAGATGGTGAGCAGGGGAAAGAACAGAGATTCGCTAGATGCTGCAGGTTTGAAATCTGTAGAGTTGAGAAATATGCAGGGACTCCAGATAAATGGAACTTTGACAGAGATTGGGCTGCGTCTGCTGGTTTGGAGGCTGTTACCAGCTCAGACAGAAATGGAACTGGTTTCTGGTACCATAAGCCTTCATTTACAAATACATGAAGATTATTACCCTATTTATATTCCCTTATAATTTATCCAGCACGGCTCAGCTAAGGTCTTTGCAAGCATGGGCCTTACATTTGACCACTGGGTTTTGTTGTTGCACAGTGAGTTGAAGCTTTGCCCCTTCCAGAACTGTGAACTCTGCATTCATAACTTCCCTGCCCTAGAGTGCCAGAGGGAACAAAAAGCCTCACCTAGGAATCAAAGCCATGCCTTCTACATGGTAGTATGCAGCAGTACTGCAAAATCAATTTGTCCCAATACTGGGAGATTTTAATTAACAAGTCTGGAGCACATTTTGCACTCACAAAAAATTCAGATTAATCTTCTGCTAAGTATTTTATTTAGAGCCAGAGTGCAGCAGTCTTATAATGATAGGAAGCTATCATTTTATGTCAGTTAAATTATTGTTCAAGGTTAATTGTGAAAAATGTCCCTATTTAAAAAAAAACAAACGATTTTCAGTATTTTGACTGATAACAATTTTTAATGTTGTACAATTAATCACTGGGCTGCAAGTTTCTGAACTTTTCTGTCTTAAACATAACATAAAACATCAAAACTGTATAACCTTGGAGGAGGGGGGATCTCGGTAACCCCTGACCTTTTACTTTGAACAGTATGGAGTCATCCTAATGCTGAATAATGCAGTCAGGTCTCTCAGTTAAGAAATCACTTAAAATCATTATTTTAATGTTAGCATTTTTTCCAAATGCACAGTAGCTACAGTGGGGGATAGAGGGCTTTAGCACATATTAGGGATATGCATTCATTAGCATACATTTGGTTTGTTAGCAAGTCTTAAAAATTTGATATGTGCAAAGCTGATTTAACATGTGTTAGCCTATGAATTAACACATACGGATCCTCCCAGTTTACACACACCTGGACGACTTTTGCAACTATTTCATTACCCGGCCTCTCCTGTATGTTACAGTCCGCTCATAAAACTACAACACTATTAGATCCTATCTCCTCCTCATGGCTCAGTGAGTCCTCCCTTGGCTTACTTCCTATTATTCATGAAATCGTAAACCAGAGACTCTCCACAGCTGTAGGCTATACTCCGGCTCATTCAAAAAAAACAGCAGGGTAACCTTCAAGACCCCCGGAATTACTGTTGTATTTCTAATCTATCATATCTATCTAAACTGGTAGAGAAAACAATCTTCAAACTACTAACAGACCATATTGAACACACTCACTCCTTACATGCTTGGCAATCAGGATTTCGGACACTACACAGTACGGAGACCATTACCGTAACTGTCCTAAATTAAACTGTAGAGTCCATAATCATGGCAGGTTTGTAATCGTCATCTCGCTAGACCTATCTGCTGCCTTCGATTTGATAGATCATGACCTGATCCTAGCCCGCCTATATGACATCGGTATTTGCAGAATGGTCATGGTTCACCTCCTTTCTTTGTGACAGATCCTTCCAGGTCAAATATCATTAATGAAACATCTGCTCCATGTAAGCTCTTGTATGGAGTCCCACAGGGCTCATCTCTTTCACCTCTTCTTTTTAATGTCTTCTTTAGTCCCCTAATCACATTGATTCAAAGCCAGGGCATTTCCAGCTTTGTTTATGCAGATGATATTCCGCTCCTATATCCTACAGATGAAGATTCTCCCGATCTTATCCCGATTAATACTTGTTTGGCTAATATTTCATCTTGGCTGCACAAAATCTCATTAAAACTTAATTCATCAAAATCCCTGGCTATCTGGTTCATGGGGTCCCAGCCTTGCCCCACCTTGTCCCCTGTCCTGGAGGGTGTACTTCTGCAGCTACATTCTACCCTGTAGTATTTGGTTATTATACTGGATGCAGAATTGTCTTTTTCTCCTCAACTGGCAAGTGCTATCATGGAGGCCGATTCAGAGATCTGCATGTCCAGGCCATGTGGACGTCCAGAAAATGGACAGAGCACATTTCTACCAAACTCTTGCAGAGCCAGGGCACTTGGATGGCCTGGCATGCAGTCTATTCTGGTGGGGGAGATATCCGGGGACTTACCAGGCCAGGCTGCCCAACGATCTGGCTGGTGTGCTGGTGCCATGGCATCCCATCGCCATGGCACCCACATGTCCAGCCAGGGGAATGGAATTGCCAGACCCCGAACTGGCCCGTAAGCCCGCCACCTTACCCCCACTGTGGGCTCCCATGGCCAGGATCGGGTGGCTGATGCTCTCCCACGGCGGCATGATGGGGCTGTGGGGGCTGCGGGCTGCCAACAGAGGGATGCCCAGCACTTATTCCACCTTCAAGATGGTCCAAATGCCTGCTAGTGCCCCCCGCTCCGCCCCCTCTCTGCCTCTGTCCCGCCCCCTCTCTGCCTCTGTCCTGCCCCCTCCTGCCCCTGTCCAGCACTCCTTACACATCAGCCCTGCACGTGCAGAGAGCATAATGTGTGGAATATGGTCCCGGGCCTAAACAAGAGTTGGACATCCATTCCCGCTATTTATGGTTCAGTATTGGGCCCATAGCAACTTTCTTGGCTTTGTGTCATTTTTGAGCTGTACAACCATTCTTAGAGAAGCCTGCACAAACTTTACTGCATACAGTGCTGTCCAGACTGGACTACTGTATCTCGGTCTCCCCCAGAACCAGCTCAAATGCCTCCAGACCATACAAAACACAGCAGCACGTACTCTTACCTGGCCTAGGAAGTTTGAATATGCCACTCCATTACTTATACAACATCAGTTGGCGGATCCTGTTTAAGACATTGACCTTTGCCCACAAAGCTATACATGATGAAATCCCTGAATACCTGTCATCATTAGTCACTCTACATGCCCCAGCAAGAGCACACCGCTCTTTGTATGGTTTTCGGTTGCACTTTCCCTCCCCCGCCATAGTCAAGTACAAAAGTACACGGAAGGAATATTTTGCCCACCCCTATTTGTATCGAGCACAATTTCAAATGTTTTAAGAAAGCCCTTAAAACATTTCTTTTCGAGACTGCCTTTGGCCTCATACCATCAATTTCTTAAGGGACTGTTCCTTGCTGCGAGACTAGTAGAACCAATGCCCACCCTTCCACCCCCTCACACTGTAGTCTCATCCCACCCTTCTATTATCTGTACCATGCTATTAATTTGCCTTCTCTCTCTCTTTCCTGTTACATGAAAATGGAGTTCCTTTCCTTGTTTCTATTTTATTGTATTGTAAACTGTGGGTGTCGCTGCACAGATAAGAAGCCACAGGAGCTACCTGTGTAGCACCAATTAAGCCCCAGTGCCTTAAAGATAGGCGAGGCTTTCCCACGCCTATTTTTAAGGCACAGAGCGCTAACCGTGTAGCACCGAAAATCAGTGCTACACGGGTAGCGCCATGGCCTGCCTCCGCTCCACCTCCAAATGCCCCCAACATCCCGATACAATGCGGCACATTAGGGACATATCCGTGTAGATGTTCTTTGAAAATCCTGGGAAGTTACCCATGTAAAGGCCTTCGAAAATTGGGCCCATAGTATATAAACTGTTGTTCCATGCGAAGTAGCACCTTATCAACATCCCCATCCCTCCAACCTTTCTTAACAACCTTTAACACAAAAATACTGAGATAGAAGCTTTATGGTTTTCCTCTTTCCAATGATGAATAAGAGGTTTGTTATCCAAACCCTTGTTTAGCAACTCCTGTCTTCTATTATTCTGGTTCATACTTTCCTCTTTGTTTTGTCTATATACGTAAAATTACAAGGACATTTGATCATATAAATCACTTTGTCAATCTCACGATGTGAATGATTGAGAAAATATTTCTGGTGTGTATTTGGATGTGAAAAAAAGCTCCTTTATTATAACAGCTAACTTACACACTGAATCACAACCACTTCTATAATGGCCCCTCACTGTAGCATTTTCGATAGGTTCTGGAAGTGCTGAGGGAACTAGTAGTGTATCTTTGAGATTCAAACTCTTTTATGTGCAATAGTAATTGATTTGTCTGAAAAAAATGTTCGACTGTGTATTATATGTCATTCGTCCCGCAAGATCTTAGCTGTATTTCTGGATAAATTGGAAAAAGCTAACGGACATACACATTTCTCCTCTCTCATCCTGGCTCTTTTCTTTAGTAAAATAGATCTTTCAGATTTTGCCCAAAGGCATCCTTTCTTTACACAAGCCACTGAGTAACCTCTTTCCAAAAACATTTTAGACACATTTCTTGCATGATGTTCAAAATCCTCTTCTCTGGAACAAATTCTTTTATTACGGAGAAATTGGCTGATCGGTAAATTGTCCTTGAGGGATTTGTTATGACAACTTTGATAAATATAATAACTGCTTCCTATCAGTTAGTTTTCTAAATAAATTGGTAATAAAACCTTGAGGACCTTTTCTAATAGTTATGTCTAAATAGGAAACCACTTTAAAGCTACGTACTGCTTGTGATTGTAAATTGGTATCTAATATGTTGAACCAGATCAAAAATTCTTGCAATCTCTTTCACTGCTTAGCGTGCTTCCACTTCTCTCATTTGGCCACGATGCTAAAAAGTAACGCAGAGCCACATGCAACCTTGGTAGTGCATGTCAGGGCAGCAACTGGGCGAGACAGGGGCATTCCCTGCCACAGCATAGCTAGCGTGGGCTTGTACCTCATGCTAGCTATGCTTGGCGTAAGTAACATTAGTGCAACTAATGTCACCTCAGTGGGTGGCGTTAGTTGCTCCCGCAGCTGTTTTGCCTTGGTGAAGTGTGATAACTTCAGGGCGGTGGATGTACCCATTCCCCTGTAGTTAGCTCACAGCTCCACCCAAGTAATACAGCCAACTCACGCATTACTAATGCAGGCCTTAGTTAACATGCCCATAACAGAGTTATTAACATGTAATGCAACGTTAGAACATTCTAACACTGTTAGTGTGTGTGTTATTAATAACTAGGTCCCATTGTATAAAATAGGACCTAGTGTAAAATAACGTGTTAACGACAGTACCATGTGCTAGCAATGTAGCGCATGTCAGTAACTAGCTGCTACAGAGGATGCCAAATCTGGATGCTATGTTGTTGTTGTTGTTGTTGTTAAGTGCCATTGGGTCGCTATATAGGGCATCAGTTTTATGAAGCTCTAAGAGGCGTTTGACAGGCTCAGGTGTTTCCTGAAGTAGAGAAAATACATATATTTGAAGACCTTACTGATAGGGGCAGCACAGTTCTGATATTTACTTTTCAAAAATTGGTCAGCACCTTAGACTTGAGGTTCTCAAAGACATTTCTTTACTGCCAATTTAAAGCAAAGAAATCAGATTCCAAACAGTAACTACTAGACATTTTATCCAAATAGTAACTACTAGACATAAACACAGAAATTTCAATGCAAGTCACTTCTCAGAGCTGCTTAAGATTGAACAAGACTACGGTTACTTCTGGTCTCAGCCTTTAAAGGCTATGTAGACTCACGGGATCAAAATACATGAGTGTAATGGGGTATATAGAATGTTACCTGTCCCACTCAAAAGGGATTATCAATAGTTCCCTTTAAAAGAGTCTGCAGCCCAGTGTTCAGGGCTGGGAGGGCGTGGCTCACAGGGAGAGGATAAGAACCCAGCAGGCTGCAGGAGGGAGAGAGGGCCCGTTGGAGCCAGGAGTCCTTTCACGGCAAACCGTGGAAAGGAGTTTTGAGCTAGAAACGTTAACTAGGGATGGAGGAAGGGCTGGGAGGATGAGCTTGTGGAGGTTTAACAAGCTGGGACAGAATTAAACTGATTTTGTTTTCCCTGAACTGTTACTGTTTGTGCGGATAAGGATTTTCAGAAAGCGCTTTAAGAAGAGGTGACTGGGACAGAAGGGAGCATGCAAGAGAGAAACCCAAGGAAGAATCTGGATGTACTAATTCAGAAGGGTGGTGACATTTAGTAATTCCTCCTTAAAGATCACAATTGGCTATACCACATGATGTGCTACTACAGAGATCAGAAAAATGGACTGTGCACTCAAACCAAAATATCTGGTCAGCTCAACCAAGTGAGGACAGCATGCAGAGCCTGGTTAATGCATTTCTTTCCAAACCCTCTGCATGTGAGTTTATGTACACTCATGTGAGTAGATGGGTGTGTCTCTGTATGTGTGCTTGTATATGTATATTGTCGCCTTTTGTTGCCACCCTAGGCAGTTGCCTAAGGTAGGGTGAGCACTCTTTCTGTAGTTGTGGGTTTCAAATAAATTGAAGTCCGAGAGGCTTAAGGCTAACACAGGAAATTTATTGATTTTTACTACTTCTCCATACAGAGCTTTTAGAAAACTCAGCGCAAGGGCAAGAAGAAAGGAAAAAGTAGGATTTCTTCTCCTAACACAATTAGCTTCTGTCACTTCCAGAATTCACAAATCAGGCTTCATTATTTCTTCTAGCCTTTAAACATAAATGCCAGTTTGCCCTTCTTGAAACTTCCCAACATTCAAACAATCTTTCTGGCTTCATACAAGGAAACATTTCTAAAAGCACACAGGGCTTTAAAACACTGTCCAGCCTGTTTCTTTTTCTTTACTGGCTACTGCAGTTGTTTGAGCTTCACACTCTATAGTGCTCAAACACTTAACTTGTCTTGTGACACAGAGCACATTCCATTGCAGAACATTCAGAGTCAATATCAGAAGGATGACTTCCTGTCTCCATTTCCTCAATATCTGACTCTTGTGTATCGTGGTTTAAACTTCTCCGGGTAAACCCAGGCTCTGCCCTTTCTAACAGCTCAAGAATTTTCTTCCAGCAAGACTTTCCTTTGCCTCTAGAATTCTCAGCATATACTGGCAATTCTCTCTCTCTCATTAACCGGCTTATTGTCTGCAGCTGGCTTAACTTGCTGTTGGACACAGGGTTACTCACGGTTCTCCTTGTACCAGATAAGCTTTCACCAAGCCTTTGGCTTGCAGTAAAAGTGTCCCCATTTAAGGCTCCCTCAGAAGGAAATCTCCTGCCTTCAGGCTCCAAAGCAACTCTCCTGCATTCTGGATTCCTCCCTGGCTTATGGCTTTTTCCCCTGAGTGTTCCAGCAGATTCTACAGTGTCCTCTAAGGCTGGGCTTCTCTTAGAAGTCTGTCTCAGCAGTTCCTTCTCCTCCCCTGGGCTGTCCTGGGAAATACCTTTCACTTTAGCTGCCCGGGAGCTGCTTCTTCCTTCCAGCACGTTAGGACTTCTGCTGTGTTCTGAGTCTCAGGTAGCTCCTCCCCTGGGAACTCCCTTCCTCCTGTGATGCTGCCCCTCAACCTCGGCCTCTGCATCAGTGTCAGGATCCTGCTCAGCATTAGCATTAGGATTAGCATATCTCCTGTTACTGCCCTCTTCCTTTTGTAATCCCCTAGGGACTCTCCCTGCACGTGTTTGAGCAGTAACCACGTGCTGCTTCCTCAGCTGGCCTTCGTTAGCCCTACAGCTTGTTCCTGAGCTAGGGCGTGGCTTGTAGCTAGGCACTAGATGAGTTTTTTCTGTTCAAGAACATTTTGTGTTTCACATCCCCGCCTCCTGCTTCTCTCCCTCAAGGTAAAATTGTGCTTTTTTCCCACTTCTAAGGGCTCGGGAACATTTTGGCCATCACAATATACATATGTGGAGCATGTACATGTGTGTACATGCATTTGTATGTGTTGGTGCCTGTATGTGTGCACACGTGTGTGTGCATACACGTATACGTGCAAGTGTATAAGCATGTGTGTGTGTGTGTGTGTTTGTATGTGTTTATGTGTCTATATCTCTGTTTTGTATGTTTATCTGTTTTGTTTTTGTGTGTTCTAATGTGTATGGGTAAGTGTTTCTTTTCATGTGTGTTTCTGTGTCCGTATATGTATGTATTTTGGGGTATGTGTGTATCCATGTTTATGTTGGCTTTCAGTGTCTCTGATTCAGAGAGAAAATGAAAGGAGGTCAGTATGAAAGGTGCAATTCTTTAACCACTATGTTAAAGTGAATCAGTGTATGTATGCTGCAGCTGCTGGAACCACTTCTCTAATAGAAATGTATTGGGGTATTTGTTGGGTGGGGCTTATTTCTCTTTGCACTTCTCCACATGCAGCAATTTCACTTCTGTAGTACAAGAACTTCTCCCAGGTCACCAGCTCCGTCCTTGTGCTAACACTGCCTTCTAGTGCTTTGCCCAATAGCCTTCCCATTGGCTGGGTCCTACTCACATAGTCTATGTTGCTGGTTACTTCTGACTTGGATTGACCACTCTTGCAAACAGGATACCAGGCTTGATGGATCTTTGATCTGACCCAGTATGGCAAATCTTATATTCTTAAAGTGGAATAAGGTTTGGCAGGCTCAGGGCACAGGGGGGAAAATTGGAGAACTGCAGATGGAGATTTTAAACTCTGAAAAATGTCCACACGCATTAACCATCCTTCTACATTTTGGACATTGATGCAAAAATCTGTTAAATCCTGAAAAAATCCAGTTGGCAGCCCTATCCTCCTGCGTTCTAAATACCTCACAGGAACCCCTAAACATCTTGGCCCAAAGTATGTGTTTAGCTTGCCAGTGCCTTAATCTGCCCCGACCACGGCAACATATTAGTTGGCACTGCACACAGCAACCAATAAGAAATTTGTATGATTCAGTGAGTAGTTTTTACAGTAGAAATATAATATATATATTTAATTTTTTATTTATTTTTATTTATTTATCTAATTATAGTGCTAGCATGCCACAGATTTTTTTGTGTACTCTGCAGTTTACAAACAACACATGAAATAATTAAAACAGTATACAAACATATAAAACCACATAATACAATTCCAATTTTAACTTTAGTTCACATAAAATATTTCTGTCTGCTAGTAACCTAATAGATGAGCCAAATTCAAATTATCTGAAAGCTCGACTGAAAAAATACAATTTCTTCAGGAAATTCAGTGTGACATCAAGGCGTCTTAAATCTAAAAGCAACTGATTCCACATCCTTCGGTATTGATACAGACATCATTCAGTTCAATTAGTGACAAAGAAAAAAACATACATCAGAAGGACTAAAAGTGCATCCCATCAGGGATAGGAAATTATTTACAGTCCCTGTTAGGCCAATGCAGAAAAGTATGTTAGGCTCTGCAAACAGGTTAGCTCTGTTTTAGTACATTATTTTCTGTGCTACCAGTGCAAGAACAAGTTTTATGCATGAGCTTAACATACTCTTGCTTTGAGCAGACCGCAGCGTTTAAATGGGTGATAATGAAGCAATTAGCTAAGCAATGCAGATGCAGAGAAGTGCACAGAAGATCAGAAGGCTGAGTTCAAGACTGGAATTTTAACATGAGGTCCGAAGAGACGTTAAGTGTTAGCTCATAAGTCTGCGGTCAGTGCTGGTGAGGAACTGATGCCTGGTTTTGCACGTACAACACCTGCAACTTTTTTTCTGGTTTTGCTGAAGGCAGTGAAGAAAAAGAGGGCAGAGGAGGCGGGTTCAATCGATGTTATGAGCATGTGCTAGAATGCTATTCTAACGCATATTCTTATGCGCATTATTTCTGCTCAGAATAATATTGCCGTTTATGAACACCAATAATTTATTTTTATTTTATTTAGCTGTATTTATATCCTGCTTTTCACCGGGTCAAAGTGGTCAATTGGGGGATACATTTAACACAAGGGGATATGACACACATACGCTAATACTTACAGGGAACATGGGCAATGGAGGGTTAAGTGGCTTGCCCAAGACCACAAGGAGTGCCTATAGGACTAGAAATGAGATTGCTGTCCCCAGGTGGGATTGAACCCCCGGCCCTCCGGCCTGAGATTGCTGTCCCCAGGTGGGACTTGAACCCCCGGCCCTCTGGCCTGAAGTACCTTGTCCTAACCACTAGGCCACTCCTCCCTATTATTCTGAGTAGAACTTCTATGCAGAATAATATTGCTGTTCATGAACCAGATAGCATTGCAGCACGTGTACAAGAAACAAACTATTTTTTGCACAATATATAGGGACTGCTAATGTAGACCCCTGTGTGCATATGTGCCTCGCTTGCTCTCCTTGTTTAGCGCAGACGTTTTGTGCACAGCTGAGCATAACATCTGTGTTAAACTTGTGTTAGGTAATCCTGCATTAGAGCTTTAGTGCTGGTCTTTAGCTTAGATTTTCGGTATTGACCTGGTGTGTTTGCATATCTCTGTTATGTGTTATGTGTATGCTATCCGTGTGTTGTGTCGGGGGGGGGGGAGGGGTGTGAGAATAGCTTTGGGAGGTAGAGAAAGATACAAGGGAGAAGTTTTAAGGAGATGGGAGGCAGTTGTGGGGGTCATTTTGAAGGGTTGCGGCTAGTTGGATGGGATAGTTTGCTAGATGATGGGGCAGTTTGGAGGGATAGCTTTCTATTGCAGGAGGTAGGGCAGTTACAGGAAGGTAGTTGTGAGGAGGTTGGGGATGGGGTCAATAGAGAACAGGAGAGAAGCAGTTTGAAAGGTGGAATTCTTTAATTGCTAAGTTTCACTGTAAGTTTCTATGCTGCAGAAAGTGCACTTCTATCTTGCCTGATAACTGTTTCTTAAGAACATAAGATATGCCATACTGGGTCAGACCAAGGTCCATCAAGCCCAGTATCCTGTTTCCAACAGTGGCCAATTTAGGTTATAAATACTGTCATGCAGCAGGGGCTGATGAAAGCAAAAATGCAGAAGAAGCTGTTTTTCATGAAGAAAAAGATGTGCACAAGATGCAATATCCGCACAGAACAGCTAGAGGGAGCATGCGTGCATTCACAGAGCCTGAGTGGACACACTTAGCTAATCGAGAGCACCTGACAGTCAGCCCGGAAAGCTCAAACACAGGAGAGCTTTATAAACGGAAGACTGGAGACTGGAGAGGGCAGAGCAGTGCTTGCAGGTGTGGAGCTGGAGGTAAAGCTGAAGGTTTACGAGAGAGAAGCACCACAAGCAAGGACCAAGCAGAAAGAAGCACTTGGGAAACTAGTGCTGAGCAAAGGAACAATCACCTCTGGAGGCAAAGCAGAGTGAAAGAAAGAAGCCTGCTTGTACCAGAGGAACCTGGGGCTAAACCGAAAGGTAACAGAAGCTTTCAGAGAGGAGACTGGCACAGGGAGTGTGTTCCTGAAGAACTGCGGGAAGGAGTAAATCCCAGTTCTATATGCTGCTGGAAGCCAAGGTATGCTGACTCTGTTTCTATGAAGAAAACCTTACCTTATAAAAAGCCTTTTGAAAGTAATGCTAAACCTGTGAGAAAGGAAAGCAAAGCTACCTCTCATAAGCCAAGTAGCCAATGCCCGAGGGTAGGCCATGCTCATTGGCAAACACTAGAGGGACTCTTTAAACATTCAGAGAACAGGACTAGGGCCTGGCCAGAAATTTATAGCCAGTGAAACCACTGATACAGACAGAGATAATTCTGAGCAGGTGCAAGTGGAACTTGTAGAGCCAAGCCTTTTATCTCAGGAAGAGATGGACTGTTCTTTGTGTATTTCAGGCAGGGCAGAGTCACTGTTAAACTTGTGAATGATATATGTTATCTTCAGAATGTTATTCATTTGCTAAATGGAAGAAGAGTGCTGAAACATTTGCTTTACTCTGGAAAGCTTAACTAAGCATTGTTACAACTGTGAAGCATAACAGTTTTTCCGTTAACCTGAGTTGATTTCATTCCTGAAGTTAAGGACTTTTTCTTTAGGTTGTAACCCAGCTGAATCTTATGCATAAAGGGAAATAAATGCCTTGTTATCCCTCTACACTGCATTCACAATTTTTCTTAGTTAGGAGCTGAACTGCTAAGACCAGATTACACCTGGCTCTTAAAAGACCCTCCTCTCATAATAAAATAATTTTTGTGTCCCACCCACCCTTACGACCACTGGCCACCAGGGCGGTGCACGACAGTACCTAGCAGTTTCCCCAAAAGACACAGGTTCCACAATGCTTGTATTGGGTCAAGTGATATCCCGGGTCCCTTTTAATAATGGTTTATGGACCTTTCCTCCAGGAACTTGTCCAAACCTTTTTTAAACCCAGCTACGGCTAACAGCTCTTACTACATCCTCTGCCAGAACAATTTGCACCAGTAGAATTTGCAAGTCTATTCCCTTCTCTACTCTATAGTAGCCTCCCCTCTTAACTACTGCAACCTGCTCCTCGCTGATCTCCTTCAGAATCATCTCGTCCCCCTTCAATCTGTTCAGAACTCAGCTGCATGACTCATCTTCTGCCAGTGTCACTGTGCTTGTGCAATCCCTCTTCTCAAGTCACCTCACTGGCTCCCTATCCATATTTGCATCCATTTCTTTTTTTTTTAAACTTTTATTTTCATTTTGCAACAAACAAAAGAAACAACACACCAAAGGAGACAAAACAAGTATACAATAAAGAAAAGTAAACCCAATTACCCCCCACCCCCACGCTTCTTCTCTAGCTGATTATGTCAGCATGTGAACGCTTCCAAACAACAGTGATTATACATCAAAACAATCAAAAGAGTATCTGCGATACAGAATAATCATGGGACAAAGATATATACAAATTTAGACAGTCAGATGAGAGCATTGAGCAGAATGTACATAGTCATTGAGCATCTTCCATTTAGACCGATGATGAGGAGTCTGAATGGGGGAAGCAAACATACGAGGTATTTGTTCATATTTACTGTAGAGACAGACATGATTCCACCATTCATTGGGGCTCAGATGAGAGCTATTTTTCCAGTATTTCGTAATTAGGGAAATAGCAATGCCAAGCATAAAGTCCAAAAGGAAGTAAGCCGTTTTTGGAAGAGAGGGGATCCCCGCAGCTGAGCGAAGTCCCACTATCCTCCAAGAAAGGGGCTCTTGAAAGTGCAAAATAGACTGGATACGACCCCAGACCCGACGCCAGTAATACTGTAGTGCGGGACATTCATACATAACATGAGGTAGTGAACCAATGGCCGCATGACATGTCCAACAACTATTGCCCTGAGTAGTGTTCCATTTGGCTAATCTGTCAGGAGTGTAAAAACACCGGTGGGCTAGAAAGAAGAGTGTCTGAGTGAGTGAGGCGGATCGGGAGACCCGTGTCACTCTACTCCAGACAAGGCTCCATTGCTCCGGGGTCAAAGTCACATGCAATTCTCTCTCCCATGCTTTCTGCGCTATAGGGGTATCTCTAGTTATAGCATTACATAAGGTTTTGTAAAAATTGGATGCTACACCCGGTGAACTACCGATAGATCGGATAGTCTCCAACCAACCTTGTGTAGGGGAGGCCGATGGCGGGAGCACCTTAGCACTCCGAAGGCAATGCTGAAGTTGCACCAACTGAAAGTAGTGTTTCGCTGGGAGACCAAATTCAATTTGCAATTCCCTAAAAGTTTTCCAGCGACCTTCATGGAACAACTGACTAGGAATCCAAATGCCCCTAGTGTACCAGGGGCTCCACGCCATCGGCTTATTTTGTATTCGAAATCGAGTATTGTACCAAAGTGGGAGCTTGTCTAACGGACAGAGTCGGGAGTCTAAAGATTGCATAAGATTATTAAAGGCACCTAAGGTGTCTAAAAGCATTGGTGGAAAGTGGGAGTCTGATGGGAGAGTCATACCAGGGAGAAAAGTAAGAGGAATCGGTTTGCAAAGGTCCTCTTCTATGTCTAGCCACACAGGTCTACTCGGTACTGGATCTTCCAGCCAACGAGCGCCTTGTTTGAGAAGAAAAGATTGATGATACTTCAGGAAATCAGGGAATCTGACACCCCCATTTTCCTTATCTGCTTGCAGCTTATGTTTCGCTATCCTAGGTGTCTTGTTTTGCCACAAGTATCTAGTCAGAAGGCCCTCTATATCTTTATATATACGTCGAGGTAAGAGACAGGGCAACATTTCTAAGATATAATTCACTTTCGGAACAATCATCATTTTTATGGTTTCTAATCGACCCCACCAGGTAAGTGTTAAAGGAGTCCAGCGGTGAGTAAGCGCCCGGACTTTAGAGGTTAAGTCTTTGGCATTGAAGGAGATAGTGTCTTCCAAAGGAGAACAATAGTGAACCCCAAGGTATTTGACCATGCGAGGTTGCCATAAAAAGGGGAAGGGTTGCATATCTGCCTGATGAAGCAAAGGATTTAATGGAAAGGCTACCGACTTGGTCCAATTTATCTTATAACCGGACAGTTGTGAGTATTTACCAATTTGCTCTAGGACAGCCGGTACTGAGTCTATAGAGACAAAAAGCATAAGGTCATCAGCATACGCTGAAATTTTGATTTCCCTATGGGTGAAGGGGACTCCATGAATCTCCTCCGATTGCCGGATTAGTAAAGCCAAGGGTTCGAGTGCAAGATCGAAGAGAAGTGGAGACAGTGGGCATCCCTGGCGAGTGCCGCGTTGAAGGGGAAAAGGCTGAGACTTTAAAGCATTGGCACATATACTGGCTGTAGGCTGTGCGTACATGGTGCGAAGACAACGGAGAAAACCTTCCCCGAATCCATACCAGCGGAGGACTGCAAACAGGAAGGGCCACTCTAAGCGATCAAAGGCCTTCTCAGCATCAAGTGAGAGACCAACAAATGGGCGATCAAGATTAACTGCGGTAGTCAGTACATGACATAGAGTCCGAGCATTGTCAGCAGTTGATCTACCAGGAATGAAACCGCATTGATCTGGGTGTATTAAGGTAGGCATCCTATCAGACAGCCGGGTAGAGAGAATGGTGGCAAATATTTTATAGTCCGCGTTTAGGAGGGAAATTGGACGATAATTAGCTGTTAGTTGCGGGTCTCTCCCCTCTTTCTCAAAAACTACTACATTTGCCATTGAAAAGGACCCAGAAGGAGAACCCTCCTCGGCCAGAGCAGAAAAATAAAGTTTCAAAACTGGAGCTAAGTCAGCGTGAAAGGTTTTGTAGAATTCAGCAGGGAGACCGTCTGGGCCTGCGGCTCGACCTGAGGCACATTTCTTGATAGCAGAATGAATTTCTGAGACAGTAAAGGGTGTGTCCAAGGCCACTCTATCTTCGTCAGATAGGGTCGGTCTTTGTACCCCTGAAAGTAAGCGTTCAAATACATCTGGCTCAAAATCACATTCAGATTGATAAAGCCGAGTATAAAAATCACGAAAGAGTTCTAAGATTTCGGTATCTTTAGTGACCAAGCCCCCCCCCGACGGATTACGGAGGGCGGTAACACGCTTGGCTTCTTTTTGACCTTTTAGGGCATTTGCTAATAATTTGCCAGCACGATTATTTTCCCGATAATATAGCCCTTGTTGTGATTCAATATTTTTGACAGCAGCAGTGTACAAAAGCTGATTGTATTGAAAACGCAAGCGTTGTAAACGGAGTAAAATACATGGGTCAGTACGGGACGTGAGAAGACGCTCCCCAGCTTGTATCTGCTGCTCTAGAATCAGTAAATGCTGCTTTCTTTGTTTCCCCTGCCGAATTTGATAGCTAGTTATAGTTGCGCGGATAGATGCTTTAAAACCCTCCCACCAAGCCCAGCTCGCTGTGTCATGGGGTGAGTTAAAATGAAAATAATCTTGGATAGCGGCCTTTATATCAACCTGAAAATCTTTTTGACCCAGTAAGGATCTATCAAAAAACCAAGCTCGGGGAGGATCGTCCCGCGCAGTGACATGTAATGATAAAGATATGGCAGCATGATCTGAAATATGGAGAGGATGAATCCTAGTCGTGTCTACTTGAGAAATCATTGCTTTGGAAATGAGAAAGAAATCTATTCTAGATTGGGAGTGATGGGGGGCAGAAAAGAAAGTGAACTCTAAGTCGGAGGGGTGAAGCAGCCTCCATATATCTACCAGCGCAAGATCTTGCATCAGAGCTGTAAGGGTAGCAAGACTCTTGGGTGGACTACTCGTTCTAGGCGGCTGTCTATCTATCAGAGGGTCTAACACTTGATTAAAATCACCACCAAGTATTAATGGAGTATTGGCAGAGGCCTGTGCCAACTGCGCAATATTTGCATAGTAAGCAGGGTTGTCCACATTCGGGGCATAAATGCAAATACATGTAAATTCACTATCTCCCACCTTAAGATGTACTCGGGCCCATCTACCCTCCTTGTCAGCGCTAGTATCAATTACAGTAGCTTGCAAAGATTTCTTAACCAGAATGGCTACCCCGCACCGTTTGGAAACGGCGGGAGAATAGGCAGCCACCATGTAAGGCTTAACATTGAGTTTCAGTGTTTCAACAGAGTTTAAGTGCGTTTCCTGAAGAAACGCTAAATCAGCATGCTCATGGCTAAGATAGCTAAGGATTTTCTTTCTTTTGATTGGACTATTAATGCCCTTTACGTTGAGTGATAAGATTTTACATAAGGCCATTCAGACAAGTTAAAAATTCTGAGCATGATAGCGCACATAATTTCACAATGTCCCTCATATTGACTGTATCTGGCTGTACATATGGCATAAAAGAAAATAAGCTTAGATAATACAATGAAGCGCCCCACATTAAAAAAGAAAAACCGCAGCGCGGTAGAGAAGAAGCAGAACCCCAAAAATTACTGGCGACCATGTGTCTGCGGGGAGAAGCCCCAGAGAAGGCCGAAATTGAAAAAACACATAACCTGTAGGACTGTGTGTGCTCCGAATCCGACCGAGGCACACATCATGGAGGGATAGGAGACCAAAAAACAAAAAAGTCATAGAAAGAAAGAAAGAAAGTCCAGGTAGTCTCTGTGCTTGACTATGACCGCCGCATCGGGCCCTTCAAAATGGCGGACAGAGCCGGCAAATAAAAGTCCAAGTCGTTGGATTAGCGCATCTGCTCTGCTTCTTTGGAGTCTAAAAATGCTGATAGTAGATCAGGATCTTCGAATGTCCTGGTTTGGTTGTGGAGAGTCACTCGGAGCTTCGCGGGATACAACAGGCCAAAGCGAGCCTGTAGCTGTTGAAGTCGAGGGCGAAAAGCAAGGAGTTTCTTCCGTCGGTCAACGGTAGGCTTTGCCAAATCAGGGAAGAAGGAGACTTTGTGACCTTCAAATTCCAAATGATGGTTCGCCCGAGCAGCATTTAAAATTTGTTCCACTTGTTGATATCGTAGCAAGCGAAAGATAATAGGCCGGGGGGTCGTTCGGTTGAGCGCCATGTGGGTAGGAACACGGTGTGCACGATTGATTTCCAGTTCTTTATGAAAGGTGATCTTCAGCAAGGAGGGAAGAGTTTTGAGCAGGAATTCTCTCATATCTCCCGCTTCCACCCCCTCCGGTATTCCAATGAGCCTCACATTGTTGCGACGGGCTCGATTATTGCTATCTTCTAACTCCTTTTGAAGATTCTGTATCTGGCGCTCAGCCTTGTCCAGTGTGCCCAAGCGCACCGCGTGCGAGTCGAGGACCCCCGCCATATTGTCCTGCCGTAATGAGAGACTTTCAAGTCGGTCCTGGAGCACTCCAAAGTCTTCTCGCATGGCTCTAAGCGCCTCTCCATTGGACTGCACCAATTCCTTCACGCCGCGTATTTCCTCTAAAATCTCCAGGTGCAGTTCGGGGTTTTCTCGAAATGGAGCCATCTTCTGTGGGGAGGACACCTCTGTTTTGGAGCGTTTTCCGTGAGAAGAAGAAGGAGACCCGAAGTCCAAGCGCGCTGGTTTATGGGCCGCCATCCCCCCCGAGGTACCCCGGTCAGCCCGGAGCGAAATAGTAAGTTTGTATAGGTATTAAGTCAGGATTCTAAGTAGGCCTCTCGGGAGCTTCAGCGCGAAGCGTCTTACCCGCTGGACATCAGGCTCCGCCCCCCATTTGCATCCATTTCTATCTAATCCAATACTATTTTATATACCGCAACAATCCCATACTAAATAGTGGTTCTGCGCGGTTTACAGCAAAGAAAAGAAATCCATGTTTTCAACCTTTTACGAAATTGAGGAAAAGAAGAGATGCATTTCAAATATTTGGGCAATTCAGACCAATACTGTACCGCCAAATAAGGAACGGTGTGCCTAAAACATAATTTTAAATAAACACCCCTACAAGATGGATACAGTAAGATGCTAATAGATGTAAGCGCTTAGATTTACAAATCATTAGCGGAAGTAATAACAGCAAAAGATATTCTGGAACAAAATCATTAAAGAATTTGTATAAAAACATAAACAATTTAAACCGAATCCAGTTAGTGACCCTTAACCAGTGTTATTTATATACCAGAGGGGTTATTTTAGTACACCAGGAGACGCCAAAAATGAGGCGAGCAGCCATGGATTGATTCAGATGTAATTGTCTAATCTGAAATTGAGAACATTTCAGCAATAATACATTTCCACAATCCAGATATGACAAGATGGTTCTTTGCACCACAATTTGAAAATGTTCTATAGAAAAATAGCCTCTTAATCTATGCAATTGGCGTAGTTTATAAAAGGTTTTAGAGACAATCGAACTTACATAGGTCTCAAATGTTAAATCGTTATCTATCAAAACCCCAAGAACTTTTAAGACTGGATCTAACTTTAGCCCTAATTGTGCCAAACCACACATTAAAGAATCTGGTACAAGTTTATTATTATTATTAAAGCACATAACCTCTGTTTTTGAAATATTGACTTGTAAACATAATGATTTTGCCCAAATTTCCAATAAAACCTTTAGAAGAAGGGGAAAAAGACAACAGCAGTGAAATATCATCTGCATAAGTATAAAGTTTTAAATTAAATTGCTCAAAAGCAGACCCTAAGGTAGTCATAATCAAATTAAATAGAATGGGTGACAATGAGGAACCCTGCGGGACCCCACAGCAAGCAGTCCACTCAGAAGGACATTCTTGACCTAACTGCACCCGATATTTTCGGTACTTCAAGAAACCATGAAACCAACCACGCACTACATCATTTATCCCTATATACACTAATAGGAGAATTAGCGCATCATGGTCTACTAGATCACAAGCTGAACTCAAATCAAGCTACAGAACTGCCAGATGACCCTTTGTTAACACAGCATTTATATCATACACTAAAATTCCTAATAATAATTCAGTACTAAGGGCTTTCCTAAACCCAAATTGATATTCCTTCAAAATGTCAAATTTGTCTTCTGGGTTGCCAGGAGTCAGGACTGACTCAAAAGCACATCTCATTGCACCATAATTGATTCTGTAACCTTAATTAATAAACGTATATTAGCTATAGGGTGAAAGTTAGTAATTTCAGCTGAACTCAATTCAAACTTCTACTACCAATGCATTCATTCTGTGGCTTCTAACTACCTTTCCTTTTTTTATCTCACTCTACACTCCTCCTCTGGCAGATTTCTTTTATCTGTGCCCTTCTCTGCCACTGCCAACTCTAGATTTTATTCATTCCACCTTGCTGCTCCATATGCTTGGAACAAATTACAGAAGCAATTCTCTCTCCCAAAGTGTTTTCTGCCTGTGAAACCCCTCCCAGCCCAGGGAACTCGCACTTCAAGTCCTGCTCAGGGCTACTTTCTTGAAAGCATCATCCTCGTGTGGCAGGAAGTGATCCTGTAGCTAGGACCTGTCCTCCAGACGATGTAAAACCCTCTCGCACCGAGGAAGTTTATCCAGGGCCATGTGCCCATGAGGGAAGGGTTAAGACAGCCATTATAGTTGGTGATTCGATCATTAGGCATGTAGATAGCTGGGTGGCTGGTGGGCGTGAGGATCGCCTGGTAACATGCCTGCCTGGTGCGAAGGTAGCGGACCTCACACGCCACCTAGACAAGATCTTAGATAGTGCTGGGGAGGAGTCTGCTGTCTTGGTACATGTCGTTACCAATGACATAGGAAAATGTGGTAGGGAGGTTCTGGAGGCTAAATTTAGGCTTTTAAGTAGGAAGTTGAAATCCAGAACTTCCAGGGTAGCATTCTCCGAAATGCTTCCCGTTCCACGCGCAGGACCCAAAAGGCAGGCAGAGCTCCGGAGTCTCAATGCGTGGATGAGACAATGGTGCAAGGATGACGCTTTTGGATTTGTTAGGAACATGGGAATATTCTGGTTAAAGGAGGGGCTCTTCTGAAGGGATGGGATTCACCTTAACCGGGATGGAACCAGGCTGCTGGTATTAACCTTTAAAAAGGAGATAGAGCAGCTTTTAAACTAGATAATAGGAGAGAGCCGAGAGTTGCCCAAGAGCACATGATTCGGAACAATGTATCCTTGAAGGATACTACCAAAAAAATGAAGTTAGGGCACATCAGCAGAGAGGTTCCAATAAAGACAAAGGTAGCCCAAATGCCCTTGAGTACGGAGCAGACAGAGCTTAAAGATTCCAAATTACCCCTGCCTACCGCTAACCAGATTAATATGAATAAAATACAGTCTCTAAAATGCTTGTATGCAAATGACAGACATCTAAAAAATAAGATGGGAGAGTTAGAATATATATAGCACTAAATGATATGATTGCTATCACAGAGACATGGTGGAAGGAGGACAACCAGTGGGACACTGTGATACCTGGGTACAAACTATATCGTAATGATACAGCTTATCAAATTGGTGGAGGGGTTGTGCTCTATGTTACAGAGGGCATTGAGTCACAAAGGATTAAAGTTTTGCAGGAAACAAAATTCACTGTAGAATCTCGATGGATTGAAATTCCATGTAAAAAGGGGAAGGCAATGGCAGTGGGGTTGTACTATCGACCGCCTTGCCAGAATGAACAAATGGATGATGAAATGCTCAAAGAAATCAGGGAAGCTAACAAAAGTGATTTCAATTACCCCAATATTGACTGGGTCAGTGTCACGGTAGGACATGCTAGGGAGATAAATTTTCTAGATGAAATAAATGACTGTTTCTTGGAGCAGCTGGTTCATGAACTGACCAGAGGGGAAGCCATTTTGGACTTAGTCCTTAGTGGAACACCAGATCAAGTGCAAGAGATAAGGGTGTTGGGGCCACTTGGCAATAGTGATCAAAGCATGATCGTGATTGATTTAATGGAAGAGGGATGGTAAGGAAATCCACAGTACTACCTTTTAACTTTCAAAAAGGAGATAAAATGAGGAAAATAGTTAAGAATAAACTAAAAGGAGCAGTTTCAAAGGTTAAAAACTTATATTAAACTTGGGTGTTGTTTAAAAATACTATCCTGGAAGCCCAGACCAGCTGTATTCCACGCTTTAAGAAAAGTGGAAGGAAGTCCAAAAAACTGCCAGCATGGTTTAAAGGTGAGGTCAGAGAGGCTGTTGTTTGCCAAAAAAGCATCTTTCAGGAAATGGACAAAACAGCCAAATGATGGAAACTGGAAACAGCACAAGCTCTGGCAAGTTAAATGCAAGGCATTGATAAGGAAGGCAAAGAGAGAATTTGAGAAGAAATTTGCCGTGGAAGCAAAAACGCATAATAAAGACTTTTTCAAGTACATTCATAGCATAAGACCTCTGAGAGAGTCAGTCGGACCATTAGATGATAAAGGGGTAAAAGAGGCAGTAAGAGGGGACAAGGCTATAGCGGAGAGATTGAATGAATTCTTTGCTTCGGTCTTTACTAAGGAAGATGTAGGGATGTTACCCATGACTAAAGTGGTATTTAAAGGTGATACTGAGGAGTCCCCAGTTTTTGTGATGTTGTTCATCTTGATTAGTTTGTAAGTTCTGATGAGCAAAGAATGTCTCTTACATCGATATGAGAGCACACAAAAGCGAGTAGTGTGAAGGGTCATAGTTGCTTTATTAAAACCTCTATGCGTTTCGGCAATGTTGCCTTCTTCAGGGGGTAAAACAAGAGCACACTGTGTTAGAAACTTGATAGGAATTTGTATCCCAATGCAACAGCCTTCCTGATCGCTGGTGATCGCTACATATACTGCTAGGGCTGGAGCATAAAAGCGGTTTACAATAAAAAAAACAAACACGGGGTTGCAAAGAAAGAAAAGGAAAAGAACGCCAATTAAATAAAGGAAAGGAAGGAGACAGTAAAAGGACAATGTAGAGGAGATATAGAGAGAGAAGAATACAAAGGGGGAGACTAGACAAACAGAACCACAACACAAGGAGAGAAAAGATACACGAAAGACAAAAGCAGAGGAGGGGACAATTTAATAAAGGATGAAAAAGGCCAATAAAAGGAAATGTATCCTCAGGGCCACCTTAAACCTGGGAAGCAACAGTTCAGACCGGAGGGCAAGGGGGAGGGAGTTCCATAGGGCGGGGGCCAGGAAAAAGAAGGCAGCATGGCCAGAGCGTTCCAGGTGTGCTTGGGAGACAGAGGGAAAGCCAAGGTGGTGCATGTGAACGGAGCGCAGGAACCAGGGAGGAAGTGGAAGTGAATGAGGTCAGCTAGATAACATGTGGTGGAGGTATGGATAACCCTATGGGCCATAAAAAGGACTTTATAGTGAATGTGGTATTGAACAGGAAGTCAATGCAGATGAACCAGGAGAGGGGAGACATGGTCAAAACAAGAAGAGTGAGTGAGGATGCGTACAGTGGTGTTCTGGAGAAGCTGTAACCTGTGGAGCTGACATTATGGAAGACCAGCTAAAACTGCATTGCAGTAGTCAATCCGGGAGATCACCAAGGTTAGAAGTAATGTGGATAATGCCAAAACTCATAGGGGTTTTAATAAAGCACCTGTGACCCTTCACACTATTCACTTTTGTGTGCTCTCTTGTTTCTTGTGAATGTGTTCGCTCTGTTTGTGACTCTTACATCTATATGTACAGTGTTGTCTATGCCTTGTGTTGTTGTTAAGTGCCATCGAGTCTGTCGACTCATGACGACCCTCTGAATAGTTGTCCTAAACTATTCATGCCTTATAGCGCTATAGAAATTATTAGCAGTAGTAGTATTAGTCACCTTATATATGCTAGTGCAGCCAGGAAGCAGATCAGTATGCTACTGCCAAAGCTTTCTATTCCTATAACTTAAGGATCTATCATTAATACAACACATTATTTGCATATAAACATTATCAGCATGCACCCCCCGTCTCCCACCCCATGAGCCCCACTTGTCTGGACTAGTCTAGCAGGACAATATGGAAGGTGACATTTTACTTATCAGATAATGTCCTTTTCTTGAGTCCTGCTAGATCAGTCTGGGACCCGCCCCTGAAGCTATGTTGGTCTGTTTTGGTACGGTGATACCTTTTGGTCCACTATAATCTGAGTGGTTGGCCCTGCAGGCTCATAACCTTCTGACAAGCCTTCTGTTCATCCTAATCCTGTAAATAGTCTCCCGCTGTTTGGTTATATTTACGGTTTATCGGCATTTGATATACCACCCTTCGTAAAATATCAGAGCAGTGTACACAGTAAAATTACAATAAAAACATAATTAAAAGGAAAGATGAATGCCATTTAAAATAATAAAACCGACAAGGAAATGGGGTGAGAGGAGGAAGAATAGGGTAGGGGGGAAAGGCAGAATCTGATGCGGACTATATGCAAGCTGAAAAAGATGAGTTTTTAAAACAGATTTGAACTTAGGATAGGAGTGCTCAAGACAGGGATCCAAAAAGTAAAACACAATGTGATGAGTGGACTCAAGATGGGATGGTGATGCAGGGCAAAACCACAAATGATTACCTTGAACTGAGTGGAGGACAGGAGAGGGGGCATAAGGGATGAGACAGGAAGATAGATAAGCTGGGGAGCTGGAATGTAAAACCTTATGGATAACAGTGAGGAGTTTGAATTGTGTATGATGAGATAGTGGGAGCCAGTGTGACTTAATAAGAAGGGGGAGATACATGGTCATACCTAGTAGCATGTGAAGAAGGCATGTAGCTGAATTTTGTACTAATTGTAGACATTTTAATTAATAGCGGGGGAGACCAGAATAGATGATGCTATAACAGTCTAATCATGCAATCACCAAAGCCAGGAGAAGAGTAACAAGAGAAGAATCAGAGAGAAGTGATCAAATAGAACATATTTGCCTAAGTACAAAGGCCGCTTAACAACCAAACCAATGTGTTTGTTTAAGGTGAGTGAAGAATCCTAGATAATCCCAAGATATTTAATGGAGGCAACACAAGTTATTGAAAAGCCATCCAAAGAAGGATTTAAAGAAGGTGGAGTGAGAGGGCCCGAAAACCAGATAGCAGAGGTTTTAATGGGGTTAAGCTTAAAATGATTAGCATGCACCCAGGAGGCTACCTGGGAGAGGCACAAATTAACTGGGTTCAGAGTAGGGTTGCCAACTGGCCGGTTTTCAGCCGGCCTGGCCGGTTTTTCCACGGCCAGGCCGGCTGCCGGCGCAGAGGCAAAACCGGCCCTTTAAAAGCCGTTTTTTTTGCTCTGGCCGCAAGATCGGGAGCGGCCAGAGCAAAAAAAACCGGCTTTTCTCCGCTTCAGAGGGAGCCGGGGAAGCCCGCGCGAGGCCCCGGCTCCCTCTGTACAGCCACCAGCGTGAAGAGCCTTTTCCTTCACGCTGGCGGCTGTTCCTGTGAAGCCGCGAATGCTGGGAAAGGTTAAAGGGCAACCTTTAACCTTTCCCAGCATTCGCGGCTTCACAGGAACAGCCGCCAGCGTGAAGGTAAAGGCTCTTCACGCTGGTGGCTGTTCAGAGGGAGCCGGGGCCTCGCGCGGGCTTCCCCGGCTCCCTCTGAAGCCTCAGACAGCCGCGATGCTGGTCGGGGGGGGGGGGGGCAAGGACTGCCTTGGCTGTGTTGGGGGGGACCTGGACGGGAAAAGGGCCAAGGGGGGGGGGGGGGGATTGGACTGGATAAGGGCTAAGGGGGGGGGACCTGGACTGGAAAAGGGCTAAAGGGGGGGGACATGGAATGGAAAAGGGCTAAGGGGGGGGGACTTGGACTGGAAAAGGGCTAAGGGGGGGACTTGGACTGGAAAAGGGCTAAAGGGGGGGGGGACTTGGACTGGAAAAGGGCTAAGGGGGGGGACTTGGACTGGAAAAGGGCTAATGGGGGGGACTTGGACTGGAAAAGGGCTAAAGGGGGGGGACTTGGACTGGAAAAGGGCTAAGGGGGGGACGTGGACTGGAAAAGGGCTAAGGGGGGGCTTGGACTGGAAATAGGCTGTGATGGGGGGGGACCTGGACTGTAAAAGGGTTATGGGGGGGGGACATGGACTGGAAATGGGTTGTGATGGGGGTGGAGGGGACCTGGACCAGAAAAGGGCTATGGGGGGGGGGGGAAACTTGGACTGGAAATAGGCTGTGATTGGGGGGGGGGGACCTGGACTGTAAAAGGGTTATGGGGGGGGGGACATGGACTGGAAATGGGTTGTGATGGGGGGGGAGGGGACCTGGGATGAAACGGGGCAATGGTGGAGGAAGGGGGATCTTGGACTGGAAATAGGCTGTGATTAGGGGGGCTAGGACTGCAAATGGGCTGTGATGGTGCGGGGGGACTCGGACTGCAAATGGGCTGTGATGGTGCGGGGGGACTCGGACTGCAAATGGGCTGTGATGGTGGGGGGGGGCCTAGGACTGGAAATAGGCTGTGATGGGGGACTTGGACTGGAAATGGGCTGTGATGGGGGGGGGGGCTAGGACTGGAAATGGCCTGTGATGTGAGGGCTAGCACTGGAAATGGGCTGATGAAGAGCTGGAATAGGACTGGAAATGGGCTGATGTGGGGCATGGGAGAATGGGACTAGAAGGGAGTGGATGCTGGGTGGGCCTAGAACTATAAGGGAATTGATTTGGGGGGAGGACTAGAATGGATGGGGAATGAGAATGGAGAGGGGAAAAAATATTTTGTGTGGAAGAAAAGTCTATGATGGGCCGGTATTGGGAGAGTAAGATGGGCTTGAGAATGGAAGGGTGAAATTTAAACGGATGATAAAGGAATAAGGAAAGAATTGGGGGAAAGAGCAAAAGGGAAACAATCAGTATGTTAAAACAGAAATAGAGAGAGAATGGAAAACATCTAAAAGAGAAGAAAGGACAAATGGATAGCTCGCAGAAGACACGAAGAAACCAGAAGAAAGTGACTGGAGCAATTGCAACTGAAAAAGAAAACGCCCAAACAGAAGGTAGAAAAATACTTTTTATTTTGAATTTATTAACTGGAATATGTCTGGTCTGGGAAGTGTGTATTGCTAACATCTTTGCGTTTTTGTTTAGTGCAAGAGGAAATTACTTTATAGTTTTATTTCTCCAGTGTTGTACATTTCATGTTTGGATTTTGGGGTTCCCAGTTTAATTATTATCTGACCAAGGAAGTTAGCCTACACGTATCCTCGGTAATTTTTGTGGGTGGGGCTGGGGGCGGGGCAGGGGTGGGACTAGGGGCGGAGAATGGGTGGAGCATGGCGAGCCACAGGTGTCGGGTTTTTCTCGGTGAAAAAGTTGGCAACCCTAGTTCAGAGCAGGGAAGGGTGAAGAAAGATGAATGAGCAGCAGGATATCATCTGCATAATAGTATGCAGAGACACTCTGCTGCTGAACAAGAATAGCCAAAGGGACAAGGAAAACATTGAACAATAGGGGAGCCAGAACCAAACCCTGAGGAACACCATACGGAAGGGGAACACAGGAGGATGATGCAGCTTGAAAGGAAATATAGAAAGAGCACAATAAGAGGAAAGATGCAAACCAGTGAAATACCATCCCACATAACCCAGCCGAAGAGAGATATGAAAGAATATGAGAGTAGTTAACAAGATCAAAGGTGCAAGAAATATCAAGAGAGACAACAAGAGAGACATCACCCTTATTCCAAGATTCCCAAACTTCAGTGAGTACAGAAAGTAAGATGGTTTCCATGGTATGGCCAGCATGGAAATCAGACTGTTGGGGGTGCAGAAAATTAGTGTGCTCAAGATGTCAGGAAAGTTGTTCAAATACCAATTTTTTGAGAATTTTAGAAAGGAAGGGGAGATTAGAGACTGGACGATAGTAAGCAGGGACAGATGGATCAAGAGAAGAGTTCTTTAGGAGTAGGCGAACAACAGTGGTATTCCAAAAGAGAGGAAAAATACCTACAGACTATTGTTAACAGAGAAAGGACAAGGGGGGGGGGGAAGAGCTAGTGAGGGCTCCAGTATCCAGGATGATGGTATAGGGTCACTGGGACAGCAGGTTTTAGAAAAAGAGGTAATGGCCATAGAAAGAGATAGCATAGAGATGGGGGTGAAGGATGACCAGGAGTGCGAGAGAGCAGGACTGGAGTTGGAAGAAGGTTCCTCGTTGGGAACTAGGGGAAGATCAGACCCCAAGGGGATGGTGAGTGGATAAGAGGAGGGAAGTCTTGCTGTATCTGAATAACCTTAGAGAAAAACACAGCTAATTGCTCAACAGATAGGACTGAAGAGGGCACAGAGAGAGCAGGTGGCCACAAGAGATGAGAAACTACGGAAAAAAGCTGCTTAGGAAGCATTGGCGATGAGCATGCTGTAGTGGTTCTTTCAAGCCACCATCACAGCAGTACAATAGGAGGAATATATTTGGTGGAAAGTGGCCAAGGAAGATGCAGAATGAGAGTGACACCACAATTGCTTGACTTTGCGAAGCTGACGGCGTAAAAGGGAAAGTCACAGATGGTACCAAGGCTCCCTACGTTTGTGGTGCTGGCTAGTGCTAGGGACAAGAGGTGCTAAAGAATCAAGTGCTTCAGTAACAGTGGAATTCCAAGAAAGAGCCTGTTCATCGACTGAGAGAGTACCAAAATCAGAGGAGAACAAGATATCAGAAGAGGGGAATGCCTGAAGTGTAGAGGCTGTAATATGGGGAAATGGAGGCAGTGAGGACACAAAAGGGAGAGGGTAGCAAAAGCTGAGAGAAGACTCTGTAGTGGTTTGTCCAGGGAAGTCCATGAAATGCCACGAGTTGTAGACGAGAGGTAGAGAGGGCAAGAAGAACTAGAATATGGCCGGCTGCATGGGTCAGGAATGTAATGTACTGATGAAGTGAAAGATCTGAAATGCAGGACAGAAATAGCATGTCCCAGGATCTGTTAGGTGAGTCTATGTGAATGTTAAAATCCCCTAGAATGAATAGATCAGTAAATGCTGTGTTGATGTCAGCTAATGATGTTAAGAGAGAGTCCCACAAGTAGGAGGAAAGAGAAGAAGGAGCATAGAGCAGCGGAATATGAAGTGTATGGGGCAGAGGAAATCAGACAAGGAGGGTCTCTGGGTATTGCAGAGGGGAGGGAATCTCCACTAGTCCCAGAGAGTTATAGTAGATCAGGGTGACACCTCCACCGGCCTTGGAAGAACATGATGTAGAGAAAGCAGAGAAGTCAAAGGGGAGAGAGAGGTATAAGACAGGTTCCTCACCCTCCCTAAGCCATGTTTCTGAAAGACAAAGCAGGTGTTACCCTCATTGAGGTTATGTGTGACTTGCCATTCCTTACCATATGCTTTGGTATGAATACTGATTCGCCCCCAGTGGCCAAGGTTCATAGAGGTATGGGAGTGATTGAAACCATGTCATTGAAACCTGAACATTTCGTTGACTCTGTCTCCACACATCTGCTGGTAGGGGAACACAATCCACTTACCTGGAATGGTCTAACAGGATTCAGGGAAAGGACATTATCTGGTAAGTAAAATATCACTTTTTGTCACACTTGATGTGGCATTTTAGATGGGATATCTAAGGAAAATCTGAGATGTCCAGGGCAGAACATCCAAAAACCAAAGAAGTGCCAGCCATGCCTTCTGAAATCGCTCCATCTCCACCACAAAAAATGAACGTCTCAGTAAGTGGCTCTGGAGACGGGTACCACTCAGATAGCAGGCCACATACATGCATGGGTATAGGCCATTTTACAAATTATGGATGTCTCCAAAGTGCACGCCTATAGAACTGGGTACTTAGATGCCCTGGCCTGGATAGGTCAAAGAGGAAGTGTTTATAATATCAGACTAGCACTCTTACCCTGCCATTTCAGATACTCAGCCGTGCAGCAGCAGACCAGTAATATGTTTGGGTGTATGTATTTATGGGCAGGTTTTTTTGTCCAGCAAATATTAACTGCTGCGATGTGGGCGCATTTTGCTCTTCCCCTGAAAGCATTGCAGCCATGAAACAAGCACTTTTTTGCACGTTATTCATGGTTAGGAGCAGATATAGGCATGGATGCCTCAACAATCAGGATCTGACGTGCTTGTGGCATTCTGAAATCATATCATGACCTGCAATTCCCTTGCTTCTCCCAGGGCACGCCTCCACCACACCTCCATGCTACATGGACATTCTCGCACTGGGGATGTCTAAATACTCGGCTTTATAAAATCACTCTGGGACATCATGATTTGGACATCTATTTGACGATTTACAGACATCCAACTCATGAACAAAGCTTCTAAAGTAACTCCCTAAACGTGTGCATGTTTCTTCTTATGCATAATTCCTTTTAACCTCTGGTAGGTTGTATAGGGCCATTTCCTGTCCTTGACCTTTATTTTTCAAGCCCCTGCTTCCATTTAGCAGGCCCATCTCAAGAGCATGCTCAGTTTATCATGATCATGCTATTTAGCTTGCCTTCACTAGAAACCCAAACACCTTATTAAGTGAACCAGAGGTCCTAGCAGCTATTAAATAGCCTCCAGTTAGTGAACTCTTTCTGAACAGTATAAATGGTGAGCAAACCGGGCTAATTTTACGTGTTCACGCCGTGTTCTCAGACCCCATTAATGTGCATGGTAAAGTTTTTCTGCTTGTAATTTTTAACACACATAAAAGGCCTTGTATGCATGCTAAAGTTTATTGAATAAGCCCCGTGATATTTTAAATCATTGACCCTTAAACAAAACCACAGAGAGAGGGACTTTTTCAGCAAGAAAATAACTGTCAAATGGATATACTTTGATCACCCCTGTGATATCAAACAAACAAGCTGTCAGCTAAAAACATCAAAGCTATGTACAAAATCCCAGTCACAAAAAACAATCAATCTGCAGTAGCTACAAAGTGCAGAAAATTCTCATTCACACTCCTTAATACATCTAGAGAGTAATTCTATAACAGGGCAACATGGGTAGGTGCCTACGTAGGCGCTATTTGTCCTATTTGTCTTTATAAAATACTAGTTTAGGTAGCAAAGATTGCGCCTTAGAATTGGTGTACATGCTTGCACTTCAAACTGTAAATTATTGTATTTTATAATCTATGTGTGTGCCTGTGTGAGCAGCCCATGCTCTGTCCAAATTCTTCACATGTGCATGTCCGGTCGCAAAGCATGTGCCATTGTATAAACACTTATACTTTTAGCCTGGTCGGCAGTGGCAAGCCAAGGGTGGGGTGGTGGGTGCGGCTCACCACGGGTGCTGGCTGGGAGCGAATGCACCCCTGCCAAGCCCACACTTTGGAGGCAGCACAGCAAATTACTTTAAAGATGGGTGGCTTGCCGTGCTGCCTCCAATCCAGGCTGGCAGCTTGTCTCTCCTGGCCAAAGTCTCACGAATTGTGAGACTTTGGCCTGGGATGAGAACAACCACTAGCCTGAATTGGAGGCAGCACAGCAAGCCACCTGTCTTTAGGTTAAGTTTACCTTCCTGCCACCAAGGTGTGGGCCCAGATGGGAGGGGGATGCACCACGCCATGGCACACCGTGGGGGTATGCTGGTTGCAAGGGGAGTACCGGCCACAAGAGAGGACTAGGAACATCATTACTGGTTGGCAGGCCCGTACCTAGCCCTGTGCGAGCGGTGCGGCCGCACAGGGGTCAAAGGCTTAAGGGGCGCATTTTACCTGTCTTCCGTTGCCTGCCACCGCCATTTTTTCTTCTCTCAGCGGCGGCAGGCAATGGCAAGATAGCTAAAATGTGCCCCTTAAGCCTTCTTGGAGGGAAAGATCTGCTTAGCATGCTGGTGACTTGCACATCGGGTGCGCCTCCTCTCTTCCGCCGCGGGGAGGGGGGATGCCCGATGTGCAAGTCGCACAGGGCACGATTTTCCCTTGGTACGGCCCTGCTGATTGGTACTTTTATATGAGACCATTAGTATGAATATATGGCCAAGTATAAGCATAAATGACAAATACTGACAAAGCAGAAATATATTACTGTGTAAGGTTCACATCCCCTTATAATATTATCCCTAAACAGTACAAACACAGCACTAAGATCTTTCTCATCTATCAGGTGAGCTGACAGCCATCTTTCAGCCCAACCTGGATCCTGACTTCTTAAAAAGTCTCCCAAAAAAACTCTAAAGAAAGAGATGAAATATAAAATTAAAGACAAACCTACCTCAGATTTGATAAATGGTGTGGGTATGAAAACAAGCTTTAAAGGCCTACATTGGAACCCAGGCAAAACAAGCATCTTTGAAATGTGACTCATCACAGATCTATAGCCCCTCTTCAGGTTTCCAAGATATCTGTGGGTGATAACTATTTTGAATGGTGAAGATTTAGGGGCTTTTTACTAAATTATGCTAAGCAGTTAGTGCAAGGTAACAGTTGCTACAGAGGCCTGACAGCACATGCTAATTCATGTGATAACTGCAGAGCATGGAAAGAGATGGGGAATGGGCATAGACCGTTTTTTGCACTTCATGCTTGGTAACTTACTACATACACATTAACTGCTACTGTGGCAGATAACACAGACCACGTAATACCACCTCTGTAGGTGGCGTTGAATTTATCCACATTATCTGTTATGCACTAAATGTGTGGGAAACGTTTTTTCTTTGCTCTACCTGCATGGAAAGGTGCCCGGCACACCCCCAACTGTTATCACCCTTTAATTTTTGCAACTAATGGCACAGCAACTGCAAAGTTTTACTATACTTTAGTAAAAGGGCCACTTAGTTCTGACAGTCAGCATGAAGACTTAGCAAAGTGTTCACCAATAAAACACAGGCTGGTATGAAAAGCTATAGGAGATCATCTCAGTCAAGCCTTCAAGAGGAAATTCCATGTGTATGCCGCCACGTATGCGCATATATGGCCTCTTATGAAATTCCAATCCGCGTAAAAATACAAGCCTTAGCATAAACATGCATATTTTGCAGGTAGGCATAACAGAGGGCAGAGCTTGGGGATAGCGCCCAAGCATTCATGCAGACTATAACATCCAATAATTTATGTGTGTACCCTAATAAAATGGGGGGTGCACATTTACATTTAAGCATGGAAGTGCCATTGAATATCCCCATTTAAGGCATTTACACAGTTTACTGGGCTGTAAACCGTATAAATGCTCTTCAAAAATCGGGCCCATAGATGCCTAGGTGTCATTATAGTTTAGATTTAAAATAAGCACCACCTCCAAGGATCTTCAAACCCATTTATCAGAAGGCAAGCTTCCACCAGCACAAGAAAAGCTGATCCACTGCACCCTATCTGTAAATACAGAGCTCAAAATGAGTATTTTCCATTTACTGTATATACATGTTCCAGAATCTTCTCAAAGTTCATAAATCATATTGGTTTATTGATCACAATTGCCTTAAAACATATTAGGGAAACAGTTCATTTTTTGTTTTGTTGTACTGATGGGTACTACTAGTGGGGCAAGATTTTAGTAACAAAGAACAACCTGAGCAAAAAGGAAACTACACACATTTTTGCAAGGTTCCAAAGTGTATTGGGACTGTATTAAACTTCCTTCGATCTTCTTGGACCTTTGCTATTTGCATTTACAATCAGGAAATCTCCACCTGACCATTAATACCAAGCTGAAAGATCGATATGTAGATTTTGATATTGTTGCCTATGTGCAGAATAATCTATATCCAGCATTAGAAAGAGACTACTAGGGAAAAGACTCTTCAAGATTAGTCTTATGGTTTATGATTTATTACTACTTGATATATCACACCTTCTATTAGCAGGGCAATGTACAATTCAAAATACACACAATACAGACTCACAGATTAGGAAAGGAACACCATTTTGCAAATAGGACAGAAACATTCATAAAAGGAGAGAAGACAGACAAGAAAAGGATGGTCATGATGGGAGGTCAAATGCACGGCAGAATAGATGGGTTTTGAGCATGGTCTTAAAACATGAGTAGGAACGTTTTGAGTGCAGGTCAGTGGGTAGAGAGTTCCAAAGTGCAGGACCAAGGTAATAGAGGACAGAGGAACAGGTGGACTCCAGACAGGCAAGTGAGGATGATGGCAAATGAAGGCGGTTTTCATGTGGTGAATGGAGAGACCGGGGGGGGGGGGGGGGGGTACATATGGATGGAAAGTGCCGGATAAGTATTTTGGGATACCAGTTGTGATGTAGAAGCCCACACAGAACCTATGCAAATAGATAGAAAGGAGGAATTTACCTTTGAAACTGTTAGTCAGCCAGCATATACAGCTCATGAGAAACAGGGAAAGAGAGGAGCAGAGCTGACACACCCATGCTCTGACGTAGCAACAAGCTTAGAGCTTGATTACACTCACCTGGGCAAGAAAGCCGAGCCAGCCTGCAGGGAACAGAGAGATAAAAGGCGGAGGGTAGCTCCAGCAAGGGAGTGCTGTGATTCCCCAGAGAGAAGAGAGTGCTGCGATTCCCTAGAGAGAAGGAAGTGCTGTGATTCCCCAGAGAGAAGGAAGTGCCGTGCTTCCTCAGAGAGAAGCAGTGGGCGTGTCAGAGAAGCAGGAAGCAGCAGAGGAGAAGCTTCAAAGAAATGTGGCTGGAGAAGCACACAGACTACAGGCAGCTGGAGGTCCTGTGAGGAACCAGGTTGCAGCTCAGAGAGAGAAGCCAGGGCAGCAGAAGGAAGGAAGGCACACCCTGTGGCTAGGAACTTACCTGGACCAAGAGAGCAGGGAGTCTCTGCCTCCCTGCCAGAGGAGAGGCTTCAGCATTCATACAGGTGGGAGCTTAGCACTATAATAAGGAAAGCCAGAAGTTCTGTTCGGAACAGAGGGCCAGGGCACTGCTCAACACGAGAAGCATCAGCAGAAAGTTATAAAGGAGTTCCTGATAACTGGAGGGAACAAAAGGAGGGCCAGGGAAGAAACACCACAGCTACAGGTACTTTTAAACCTCACTGTATGGAACTGTGTTCTTGTGAGATACCCGAGTTCTCAACGAGGGTTTTTTCCAGAGACAGCAGTAAAGGTCTGAAGCCAAACCACACACACACTGAATGTGAAGATATGCAATGGGAGTGTAGCACTAGTGAACCCGAATATGCTCCTATGCCTTGCAGACAACATTGAGTCTTTATGCTGAGTTTTGTATATAGCAAAGAAAAAGAAGATATTTTTCTTTCAGAAGAAGTTGTTTGTTTTCCATGTTTGGTTTTGCACTCGAAAATCCTTTGGGAAGGGGAATAAATTCCTTGTTATGTTTTGCCTTGAACACTCGACTTACGACTATTATTTGCTAACAGAAGATATCAGGGTAACCCCAACCTTCGCACCCTAGGCGAAGGCCTGGCACCCGTTTACACAGTATGTATTGCCTTATGAATTAATATCAAGAGTTTATACTGTAGATGGTATTTGATGGGAAGCCAATGAAGTCGAATCAGGAGGGGGTGACAAGATTGAAACATGAGGAGTGCAGAAGAATCGAAGCGGCAGTGTTCTGAACAAGTTATAAACGAATGAAAGAGTACTGGGGAAGACCGAGGAGAAAAACATTACAATAGTCAAGTTTGGCAATCACCGAAGTCAGAAGAAGGGGTGGTAAGAGAGGTGGGTGAGAGAAACGGGCATATAGCTTGAACACAGCGGAGTGTAAAGAAAACCCGACGAATTGAGGAGGAAAGGTGAGTCTGAAAAATGAGAGAAGAGTCAAGGATCACCCCGAGATAATGAAGGGTGGATACCAAAGAAATCAGACCAAAAGGAAAAACAGGAGGGGCATTTGAGAGGGAAAACCAGATAGCGGCTGTTTTGTGGGATTCAAGTGAAGGAAGTTTTTAGGAGAACTAGGTGGAAATGCTGGAAGACAGGAATTGAGAGGAAGCAGATCAGGGGCACGAGAATCAGTGTGATGGAGGATAATGACATCGTCGGCATAGTAATATGCGAGGAGGGCATGTTGCTGGATGAGGAGTATAAAAGGTATCAGAAATATATTAATTAAAAGAGGGGCCAGAATGGACCATTGGGGACCACCATAGGTAAGTGGAATGGAGTGTGAGGAGTGTGGTGATGAATGGCAACCAAGAGCTGAAAATGATCGGCAGATGAGAAACGACTGAAACCAGCTGTGAACAAGTCCTGTGGATTCCCAGGTCATGCAAATGGGCAAGAAGGGTGCAGTGCTCAACAAGGTCGAAGGCAGAGGATAGGTCCAATGACACAGCTAGTGATATATTGCCCCGATTGTGGGCTTGATGAATTTCGTTGAGAAGAGAAGTGTAAATAGTTTCAATGCTGTGGCCCCTGTGAAACCCAGAGTGAGAGGGTAATAGCAAGATAGGAGGAAAGTTGATGAAAAACAAGCTTCTCAAGGACTTCAGCAAGAAAAAGGAGAGTAGAGACTGGGTGAAAGTGTACTGGGATAGAAGGGTCGAGCAAGGGGTTCTTCGGCAGAGACCAGACTAAGGTGTGCTTCCAAGCAGACGGAAAGGTTCCTGAGGTAAGACTATTATTGAACATGGAGAGAATTAGTGGAGAGAGGGCCAGAGATGATTCAGCTAGCCACGCTGAAGGAATAGGGTCAGAGGGGCAGTTGGTCTTGTGCAACGATGTTAGAGCTTTATGAAGCTCTGCTGGGGAAACTTGGCAGAAGGACAACCACGAGTGGCAAGGGACTTGGTGGGGGAGAGGGGAGGAGGGGACAAGGGGGATGTTGGCAATGATGGGGATGACAGAGGAGGAGGGCAGTTGGGAAAAGCTGAACAAAGAGAGTGGACCTTGGATTTAGATGAACCAGTACAGTCATTGTGTATGTGTCTACATGTATGGCACAAATAGTGTAGCAAGTGTGGACAGAAAGTGTAATACTATGAATCAGAGTAAATCAGCAGTTAAAGTGAACATGGCAGTGGGTTATGCATTCAGGCATTATGCACAAAGTGTAATTCCACTCCTCCGTGATTTAGCTGGGAGAGTGGAATGGTATGTGTGTGAAAATACAAGTATATCTGCAGGCAGGTGCCTTCCTAAAGAAATACCAGTTATAAATAGTTTTGCCAGCTATTTGCTTTAAAAATACTGGACACTTCCATGCCACACTGTGGAGAAACCCTCCATGATGTCAGCTCATCTCCCCACAGTACCAAAGCAGCTGAGGGTGCCAGTTTATAAACTGGGTTTGTTAGCACATTCATTTTTTCTTGAATCTAGCATCCAGTGATGCAGGCACTTGCCCAGGTGCAAGGAGGATACATCACTTCAGTCCATCCCAGTTTCTGTGCATTGTTTAATTGCTGGGATATTCTCAGTTGGATAGAGTGAATGCTTATTTCCTTATCAGGGCTATAGGCAATTAACTCATGAAGTTTGGCAGGCATCAGTCGTTACCAAACTGCATTGTAATCCTGGTCTTTTGAAGTTAATTAACTGCCTAAATAATTTCTGCTGAAAATTTGGGGCCGGGGAATATGTAACATTTTTTCTGGACAATGTGATGCCCATCCAAAAGCTACCCATTTAAAAGTGGAAGAGAAGTTCCGGGAGCAGGGATAAAGATAACGAGATAGAAATATTCAACTGCTATCCACTTATCTTCATTTGCTTAAGTGAAAATGCACAAATAGTTGTCCTAGCTTAAATGGATAGCTGTTTAGGACCTCATACTGCATTTATTCAGTTTAAATGGATGGTGAAGCTGAAAATCTGCATAGTGTCCACCCACTGAATTACAAAGGTACACTAAAAAAAATTTTTTTTAAACTGCCTCTAATGTTTCGATTGATTTTTACGTTTTTTGGTGCGCTGAATCCAAATCTGATAACCAATTTGCTCCATCACGTACAGATTTTTTGCTACATTGGGTTAGCAGTTTGAGGTGAACGTTTCAGATTGAGTGCGATCGAGATAAAAGTTTCTTGGATGAATTCTTTATACTAATTGTTTAGTAGTTATTCAAATAAGAATAAAGAAAATTGTAACAAGGCAGCACATAAGAATAGAGTAATGTCAACAAAACACACTGTGATGGTAGCAAAATTGTCTGCACTTAAAACAGCCACATACATGTGCACAAACATTGAGCATATAAGAGCGAGGTTAGACACAAAGCAAAGCAAAGAAATGTGCAAAAAATGTTGTACAGGTATGTATGTAAGACTAGAAAACGCAAACCGCACCATTGCAATACATGAAGACAAACACCCGATGGTGTGAAAATAAAATTCTAATAAATGAGATCCGACACTGTGGTAATAACTAGCAAATTTTTATTTCAAAGTTTAGTAAAAACACGATATTTGTCAACACAGTTTAGATTTTAAAGTCATTCTTGGGTCAATCAATCTCCTGGTGGGCCCATTTCTTCTTCCCCCGAATGCTTCTCTTGGTGCGCTGCTTGGCGTATTTTTCATCTGGGGTTTCCCGCAGCAGCAACCAGCAGAAATCAGCCATCATAGTGGTGTTCCATCTTCCTTGGTACCTTCTCTCTGCGTCCTTAATGTCCTGGTGAAACCTTTCACCTTGTTCTTCACTGTACGCCCCCAAGTTTTCGGGAAAGTAGTTCACATGGGAGTGCAAGAAATGGACTTTCAGGCTCATGTTACAGCCTTGTTCTTTGAAGGCATTGAGCATCCTGGCAACAATATCCTTATAGTTCTCATCCCGCCTGTTCCCCAAGAATTTGAGAACAACATCCTTGAAGGAATCCCAGGCTTCTTTTTCCTTCTCAGACATCGTTTCAGCGAATGCTCCATCTGAAATGAGTTTCCTTATATCAGGGCCAACAAACACTCCTTCCTTTAGCTTTGCTTCAGAAAGTCGGGGGAACTTTGAGCAAAGGTACCGAAAGCACTCACCATCTTTTGGAAGGGACTTGATGAATTGCTTAATGAGACCCAACTTAATGTGGAGAGGTGGTAATAGAATTTTATCACGAGGTACCAAGCTCTCATGAAGAACATTTTTCTCACCGGGTCTCAAATACTCCCGAATTGGCCAGTCTTTTTTCCCCCAGTGTAGGTCGCGGGCCCGGCTATCCCACAAGCAAAGGAAGCAGGGATATTTGGTGAAACCGGATTGCTGCCCTAATAGCATGGATAGAATTTTAAAGTCTCCACAAATCATCCACTTATGCTCATCATAACGAATCTTCTGAAGAATCAGGGCCAAATTCTCGTATTTTTCTTGGAGAATAACAGAGTGAGCAATAGGAACTGAAGCGAATGTGTTGCCATTATGAAGAAGAACACCTTTTATGCTGTCTTTTGACGAATCAATGAACAGCCGCCATTCAGCAGGATCATACTTGAGTTTAAACTTTTCCATCACTCCGTATATATCGTTGCAAAATACCAAATCTTCCTCTTTGCTGAAATACTTCAAAAATTGTGTCTCGCGGTTGCGGTACCAATAAAAAGTTGTTCCTGGTGACAATAGATTTTTCTGTTTAAGCCGAGAACCTAGCAGTTGGGCTGCATCTTTTGGGAGTCCTAAATCCCGGACTAAATCATTCAATTCAGCTTGAGAGAAAAGTTCAGGTTTCGGATCTGGTTCAGTTTCAAACTCGGAAGTACTGGACTCATCGGGAAAAGCCATCTGATGAGTCTCATCATGATCAGAACCGTCCACACAAATATGATCCAAAGATTTTGGTGGTTCAGGCACAGGTACTTCGTTGCTATGAGGCATAGGCCTAATTGCTGAGGGAAGGTTGGGGTAACTTATTACGTTCTTATTTTTTAAGTTGTATCCCTTCACAATGCAAGAGCAAAAATAGCAGTCACTGCTGTGGCCTCTTTGTTCACGCCACATCATAGGTATTCTGAAACGAAATGCTTGTTTTTTACCTTTCATCCATAAGTGTAGATCTTCCTCACATATCTTGCACACTTTGTGAGGAGCCCACGGTTTGTCTTGATCGCCTAACTTCAAACCGAAATAGGCGAAATATACTTTTTTAATAAATGCAGAAATGTTCCTCTGCCGCTTTTTCATGGTATATTCCCCACAAATAAAACAAAAACTGTCCGGAGAGTTGACGCAACCTCTGGCTCTGTGAGCCATCACAAATACACAGCACTGCAAACTACAACTGTAGTGAACCACTTCGGAATAAAGCTGGATTACGACTGAGCAAACAAAAGGTAATAATGAACTTGCAAGAAACTGAAATTTGACAGGAACGTTCATGTCGCAACCACCGTGTTTGAGCGAGCAAACGAGGCGAGGCGAACAGGAAAGAACATGCGCCAGCGCGAGTACTGGATTTAGCCCCTGCCTCCCAATTGTCCTGTTAATGTATAAAATGAATACAAAACACTCTAAAATATCATGAGGGAGTGTTTCTAGTTAGTTAACCATTACAACCTCTATTTTGGGCCAAGAAAATAAACTGCAGTCGGCTAAAAAGAAATTATGTGAACATTCCTTATATGGGTAAGAAATCTAATTTTGCAAGAAAACGTGACGTGATGGAACATTTTGGCTATTTTTCCTGGATTCAGCACCCCAAAATCTATAGGAATCAGTTGCAAAACTGGAGGCAGTTTTTTGGTAGTGTACCTGTGTTATCAGCCTCTTGTTGTATAGTAAAAATACCTCCCATGCCTGACATTTTGACAGTATAACACAATCAAAGTGGCCCCTGCTCAATGAAAAGAAGCAACAAGCAAATGACGGAGCAACACTAGGACAATGTGTCCCAGTTCCATCACAGACAGCATGAAGCTCGTCCCTTGGAGCAAGGACACCACCCTACCAGCAAAAGGAAGGTTACTCTGCTTTTAGAGATGAAAAAAATAGTCCTGTTATTACTTGTATTCACTGAGGATACACAGGTGACCTGGAAGCTCACAAATGTAATTAGTACAAGCACTCCTTCAGTTCAGCAACTGCAGTCTTTATGTCAAATGAAAGTCTATTTTAGTCTGTTTTAGAAGTGGGTAACTGGAGGGTATGTAAAACCGTGACGAAGGAAGGCTAAAATTAGCATGTATTCCAAGTACAAGATTCTTGGCCTTGTGCTAACAGTAAAATATTATATTATAGGCATCATTCTTTTCTATTCTAACTGAAGAAATTACCTCATGGCAGTATAGCCTATTTAGCTGCTACAACAATGTTGCAAATCCTTCATGAAAGTCGACACAAACTTCTTGGGGTTTTCAGAATGCAGAGGGGACGATGCGTTAACCCCTGGGATTTCCCGCAGGTTTGAGGCCCATTTCAGTGAAATTTACTATCAGTACAAATGAGCTTCTGTAGCAAGCTTTCAGGAGAGAATGTGCAGAACAAGACTAAGTTGGGTAAACAAGTGGTGACATGATCACGTTGCCAGGCTAGAATGGCTCTCAGACTTCTGAACGTAGTAGAACAACCTGCCAGAACTGTCATCCCTATTTTTTGTCTGGGCAGTTTGGCAGTCCCTTTCGGTGCGCTCTTCCTTGTGCACCCTCAGCACAGATTGGCTGAATGCTCTTTCAGCGCAGGATGCTGCTTTACTCTGGCAACGCTTGACTACTGCTATCTGCTACAAAGACCATTTTGGTCCTTAGCACAAGCACGGCCAGATCTCTTCTGAGTGTTCATCTGGAAACATAGAAACACAGAAATATGATGACAGAAAAAGACCACATGGCCTATCTAGTCTGTCCTTCCATATCAACAACTACAGCCATCCCCTTTTTACCTTTAGGAATCCTCTGTGTTTGTCCCATGCTTTTTTTGAATTCAGTTACTGTCCTCATCTCTACCACCTCCACTGGGAAACTATTCCATGGATCCACTACTCTTTCTGTAAAGAAATATTTCCGCATATCACTCCTGAATCTATCTCCCTTCACACTCATCCCATGTCCCCTCGTAGAAGAACTTGCTTTCAATTGAAAGAGGCTCTCTTCCTGAACATTTATGCCACGGAGGTATTTAAACATCTCAATCATACGTATCACCTCTATCCCGCCTTTCCTCTAATGTGTACATATTAAGATCCTTTTGCCGTTGCTTTTTCTACCTGTTTAGCTACTTTTAGATCATCAGACACAACCACGCCTAGGTCCCACTCTTCTTTAGTGGACAAAAATACTTCACCCCCTCTACTATATTGCTCCCTTGGATTGCTGCAGCCCAAATGCATGACCTTACATTTTTTAACATCCAATCCCAGCTGCCAAATTCTACACCATTCTTCAAGCTTAGCTAGATCGCTCCTCATGTTATCTATACCTTCCTGGGTGTCTACTCTATTGCAGATTTTGGTATCATCCGCAAAGAGGCAAACCTTACCCGACAGCCCTTCCACTATATCACTAACAAAGATGTTAAAAAGAACTGGACCAAGGACAGATCCTTGGGGCACACCACTGGTAACATCCTTCTCCTCAGAGTGAGCTCCATTTACTTGTACACTTTGTCGCCTCCCACCCAACCAATTTCTAACCCAAGTAGTAACTTTAGGGTCCATCCCTAGGGTGCTCAGTTTGTTTATAAGTCGCCTGTGAGGAACAGTGTCAAAGGCTTTACTAAAATCTAAATACACCACATCTATGGCTCTCCCTCGGTCCAACTCCCTGGTCACCCAGTCAAAGAAATCAATCAGATTTGTCTGACAAGACCTGCCTGTGGTGAATCCATGCTGCCTCGGATCCTGTAATCCACTGGACTCCAGAAACCTCACTATTTTCTCTTTCAGCAGCATTTCCAATAATTTACTCACCACTGAAGTTAAGCTAACCGGCCTGTAGTTTTCAACCACATCCTTACTTCCGCTTTTGTGTAAAGGCACCACATGAGCCTCTCTCTAGTCCTTTGGCACCACTCCTGACTGCAATGAGGCAATGAAAAGCTCAGTCAGTGGAGCTGCTAGAACGTCCCCAAGTTCCCTCAGTATTCTAGGGTGTATCCCATCCGGTCCCATCACTTTGTCTACTTTAAGTTGAGCTAGTTTCTCACAAACACAGTCTTCTGAAAATTGTTCAAGATGTCCCTCGCTTCTGTTCCTATTTGTGGGTGTTTTCTGAGGTCCTGCTCCTGGTTCTTCATCTGTGAACACAGAACAAAAATATTTGTTAAGCAATTCCGCTTTATCCTTATCAGCTTCTACATATTCCTCCCCTGCACCCTTGAATATGACAATACCACTTTTGCCCTTCCTCTTTTCACTAATATATCTGAAAGATGTATTATCCCCCCCCCCCCCCCCCATTTTATTGCATTGGCTATTTCCTCCTCCTTTTGAATCTTTGCCTTCTTGACTGCTAGCTTCTCTAAGTTTTTCCAGATACAGATGCCTGTCTTCCTCTCTCTGTGATCTCTTGTATTTCATAAAGGCCTCCCTCTTTTTCTTCACTTTTTCAGCTACTTCTTTCGAAAACCATAGCGGTCTCCTTTTCCTTTTACCTTTATTTACCATTTTAACAAAAAGGTTGGTTGCCCTTAAAATATCCCCTTTCAGTTTTGCCCAATGTTTTTCTACATCTCCCAGCTGTTCCCATCCCACTAACAACTCCCTGAGGTATTGGCCCATCTTCGCAAAGTTAGTCTTCCTAAAGTCTAAGATCCTCACCTTTGAATGGATTCTAACAGCCCTAGTCCTAATACTGAACCACACCATCTGGTGATCACTGGATGCAAAATGATCTCCCACTACAACATAAAAAACACTTTCACCATTGGTAAGCACCAAGTCCAGTATGGCCCCTTCACGTGTGGGGTCTGTTACCAATTGCCTGAATAGTTCTTCCTCTAGAGAATCCAGGATCTCCTTACTTCTAGATGATACTGCAGCAGGAATGTGCCAATGAACATCTGGTATATTGAAATCTCCTATCAGTAGCACTTCCCCTTTCCTAGCAATGCTGTGTATGTCTTCAATTAACTCTCTGTCCACCTCTTCCTCTTGTGAGGGAGGTCTGTATATCACACCAATGCAAATAGATTTCTCTTTCCCTCTTTCTAGTTTAACCCACAATGCCTCCTCTCTCCCTTTTAAGCTCTGTAATTCCAAAGCTTTAATAGTAGTTTTTACATATAGTGCCACTCCTCCTCCCCTTTTTCCTACCCTGTCCTTTCTGAATAAAGTATAGCCAGGTATAGTTACATCACAACCATGGTTTTCTGTGAACCATGTTTCTGTAACTGCCACTAAATCCAAGTCAGCCACTCCCACCAAAGCTTCAACATCAGGGATCTTATTTCCCATGCTACAGGCATTTATACACACTGCTTTCCATATGTTACCCCTGTTACCCATTTCCATAAAGGTATTTAATTTATCACCTACCTGGGGGCTTTCACCTATCTGGGGGCTTTCTTCACCCATCCCCAATGAATCTAGTTTAAAGCCCTCTTCAGTAGATTAGCCAGTCTACTACTGAAGATGCGTTGACCTTTCTTGGACAGATGGATGCCATCTCTGCTCTGCAACCCTTAGAACAGCATCCCATGGTCTAGGAAACCAAAACGCTCTCGATGACACCATCCACGCAGCCATGCATTCATCTCCAGGATGCGAGCCTCTCTGCCTTGGCCTTTACCCTCAACAGGGAGGATTGAAGAGAACACCACCTGTGCACCTAACTGCTTCACCCTCTGTCCCAGAGCCATGAAGTAACTTTTGATACGTTCCGAGGTATACCTGGCAGTATCATTTGTTCCAACATGGATTAGCAACATTGGGTAATAGTCAGTGGGCTTGATGAGTCTCGGCAAACTCTCCGTAACATCTTGGATTTTGGCACCAGGCAGACAGCATACCTCTCTGGACATCAAGTCTGGTCGGCAGATGGATGCCTCACTACCCCTCAGAAGAGAGTCTCCAATCACCACTACCCTTCATTTCCTTCTGGTTACTGATTCTACAACTTTGGGGTACTTGAGCTCTGGTTCTTCCCTTTCCAGGGATGCTTTCACCTCCTCCACTTCCAGGGCTGCATAATGGTTCTTCAATTCAAGGGCTGGAGAAGTTGGATTGGTGATTTTGCAGGCCCTGGTGACTTGTGTCCAACCATCAACATTCTGTTGGCACCCATCTTCTCCTCTGCTGGAGAGCTTGGTTGCTGCAAGAAGCATCTCATCAATGTATTTCTCACTGTCTTGAATGCTCCTCAGCCTCGCCACCTCCTCTCTGAGTTCCTCCACTTGTTTCCTCAGAGCTTCAGCATGCAGGCACCCTGCACATGGAACCGGTCCTTCAACTGGCATTAGGACCTCTGTCTGGACCGAGGCAGAAGCTGTAATGGGGGCAACAGCTTTAGCGATACGATTTTTCCAGCCATTGTTCTGTTCGTGGAGCTTAGGTATCTGTTAAAGCAAAAGAGAGAGATCTATCAAGTACCAGCCGGTTTCCCAGCTGTCCTTTCAGAGAAAAAGCAGTTAAATCTCTTTAATTATATTCAAAATGTGCTGGTCCAATTCTCTGTGCTTTGTTGAATGGGGAGGTGCCCTATAAAGCAAGACTGCCCTATAAAGCAAGACTGCCAAGTCTCTAACACTGGTGCCATCACCAAAATCGGATGACCCACCATCAGAAGCTTTGCAGAACAGTACTGATCATTCTTTCTTGCTTCTCCAGTGCATTATGGGGCTGATACTAGTGGCCTGTCTGTGGTCTGCTCAGAATCAACACTTTCCTCCAGGCAAGTCTAAAGGTATTGGCTTCTATTTCCTTCTGGTGGGATGTGTCTGGGTCTAGCCTGTACGTTCCTTGTGGTCTTGGGCAAGCCACTTAACCCTCCATAGCCCATGTTCCCTGTAAAATAGTTATCTCCAAGTTATAATTCCCTGTTCAATGTAATTTCAGTTTGTTCAATGTAAACCACACTGATGCAGAATAGCGTGGTATATAAGATAATGTAAATAAATAAATAAACACCTAGTCATGGTATCCCTCTGAGTCATCTCTCTCCCCTTCAATCTGTTCAACACTCTGCTGTGTGGCTACTCTTCCACCAGCCTCATCATGCTCATGCTACCCCTATTCTCAAGTCTCTTCATTGGCTTCCTATCCAGTTCTAACTTCTCCTTCTGACCTGTAAGTGCATTCACTCTGCAGCTCCACCTTTCCTCTCTTATCTCTCCCTACATCCCTCCTCGGGAACTTCGCTCTTCTGGCAACTCCAGACTTCGTTCCTTTCACCTTGCTATTCCTTATGCCTTATACCTGTGTCTGTATGTCAGGTGCCTTCTCTGACCTATTTCAAATCCAGGCTGAAAACTCACCTCTTCGCTGCCGATATCGGATCTTGACTCACCTGATCTCCTTTGTGTTTTCTTACCATTCCCCCTAGCTATATCCCATGTCTACAGCTACTGTGTTGTCTGTCTCGACTAGATTGTAAGCTCCGATGAGCAGGGACCATCTTTTACATATGTCTGTGCGGTGCTTGTATGCCTTGTAGCACTACAAGGGAAGCAGGAGAAGAGAATCTTCCGCAGGAGTACCAATGGATCAGAGCGGAAGCTAATAACCACGGCCAACACAATGAAGATGGTGTAAAATAGCCTTTATTAACAGACCCAGGCTATTTTACACCATCTTCATTGTGTTGGCCGTGGTTATTAGCTTCCGCTCTGATCCATTGCCTTGTAGCACTATACAAATGTTCAGTAGTAGTAGTAGGCATAACAGAACGTACTGTATCTTGTCTGCTGATCCTCTTACAACATAGTCAATGAGTTTGATGAGGGTTCTTGCAAATATGATCCAAGACCTCAATATTAAGAACTCATATCACTGCAACTTTTTCTTGTCTGTTGGTGAAAAACCTGCGCACACACATTATTTCTTTGAAATCTGAGGCTTTCAAAATTGTACCTTATGAGCGTGGTGGAGCCACGGTGGCCAAGAAAATCTGTCTAATTCTATGCTCCTTGTTATAGGTCTCACATCTAGAAATATAGACTTCCTCATAGCTGAGATCTCCTCTTCGATAGATAAGAGAGGACCACTTTTAAAATAAAATACAATAATGAATACCAAACAACTTAGAAAATAACAGTGTATCTCTCCATCAATAACACTTGCGCTATCTGAGCCAGGAGGTAAATTAGAGCACAAAGCTATCTACCTACAAGGCATTTAATATTTTTCAGTAGACAATAAGAGGGTAGTTTTATAAGGGGGTGCCTAGATAAAAGGCACCTATGTTAAAGTCTATTTTTTTTATTTTATATTTATGCAATTTTACAAACATAATCAAGCAAAAGCTTGTACAGAAAACACCACTGCATAAAGAAAGGGGGAAAAAAACCAACAATATCATAAAAAAGGAAATAGAAAACATTACACAGGAGTAATTAGCCCACAAAACGGGGAAGTGAAAAGAAAGCAGGTATACAGGGCCAGGTAAAGCCCTGCACCATAACCAGGAAACATAAGACTATAAATACCAAGAGGGAGGCATGGATCAGAGCATATTACATACAACGAACTTTAACACCTAGGCGATGAGGTCAGCAAATGTGACGAAATAAACATAGATAAATCCTCCGGCTGAAAAAAAACATACTTATTCTCCCTAAAATAAACTATACATTTACAGGGAAAGCGCAATAACATTGTAGCACCAATAGAAGCAACACCAGGTCTCAAAAGCAAAAAAGCATTTTGCCGCTTCTGCGAATCTCTGGAAACATCCGGAAACATAACAATTTTCTTTCCCATAAATAATGCAGTACGTTTCTTGAAATACAACCTTAGTAACCAATCCCTATCTTAGAAAATTACAAATGTAACTAAGAGAGTGGAAACTTTAATGTCAGCTTCTTTAGGGGACTGTAACAAAGCAGACACCTCAAGGGTGTCCAGTTTTAAAGACCCCAAGTCAACCTGAGCCCCCCGTTTACCCGGAGGAAGAAAATACGCTTTCACTGCTGGTGGAGTTAAATCTACTGGTACAGATAAAGATTCATGTAAATACTTTTTAAATAAATCCACCGGTGAGAACCCACTAACCATAGGAAAATTTAACAAATGAACATTTGACGCCCGAACGGCGTTTTCCAAATTTTCTAGTTTCCCTCTGATAGTCAAATTATCTTTCACAATTGAGTTGGTTAAGAGAGAAACTTGAGAAACTTTTTGTTCACTGTCCTTAATCTGTGTACCAATCACAACCAGATCTTCCTGAATCTCAACCGTAGCAGTTTCCAACTTTTCCAAGCGCTGGGATGAAGTTTCCATCTGTTGATGAACTGCAATCGTAAGCTGCGAGATTGCTTCCCAAATAGTTTCCAAGGAGAACACTTTCGGGCGTTCCAAAGGGAGAACTCGAGGTAAAACAGCCGAGGCCGAGGAAGTCCCAACAGCTGGCACTACATCTTGATGCAAGATTACCTTCGACTCCACAGACTGCAGTCCGACCATTTCTACAGCCCCCGATAGCAAGGGGTCACTCCAGGACATAACTCTGGCGAGGCCCGCTCTTGTAAGACAGCACCAACACCTTCCGGACGCGCTGAATCACCACTCGCGAGAAGAGACACTGGAGGGGTCAGACGCTGAGGAGGCGGTCGATCGTCGGGGGAGAGAGACACCTCCAGGGCAGCCAACACCGGATCTACCTCCACCGGTGCCACAACGCTCGCTCGAATCTCCCCTTTCTTCTTCTCCGATAGTTGTACAAACCGATCCATCGGACCCAAGGAAACCGCAGGTACAGGCTCCGCGGGAGGAGCCTTGTGCTTGCCCTTATGTTTAGGCATACTGTCCAGGCAAACTCACGCCACCATCTTGGAAGTAACCACCGTTAAAGTCTATTTTAAAATCACAAGTAGGCGCCTACTTGCTTTATGAACGACTAGTATAAGTAGCATAACGTGCGCTTATATTTATTTAGCTGCATTTATATCCCGCTTTTCACCGGGTCAAAGCGGTTGGGGGATACATTTAACATGAGGGGATATGAGACACATACACTAATACAGGGAACATGAGCAATGGAGGGTTAAGTGGCTTGCCCAAGACCACAAGGAGCACCTGTGGGACTAGAAACCCCAGTCCTTCCAGCCCAAGGTTGCTGTCCTCTAGTGGGATTTGAACCACCGACCTTCTGGCCTGTAGTACCTTGCCCCAACCACTAGGCCACTGCTCCCTCCTGCAGTTGTGGCATTTACTATAGCCCTGGAGCTGATGTAAATGCCCACTCCTATATTTTTCAAGTACTCATGTATGCCCCAGCTCGACATATATGCTCGCCCAATGCCAAAGTACACATCTTGATGACAAAGTAGATAATGTTCTGCCATTCTGTATTTCATAAGAAGTAACTTACATATGTATATGACTTTCTCAAATTACCTCCTATATGCCTAACACTCTAAAAGATTCAATTTTATTTGTTTATATATAAAAAACAAATTCAGTCTGTTTTCTGCTGCACACCTAGGCCCAGCTGGAGAAGCTGTGCAATCTGGGACCCCCTCATATATGCAACTTATGACATATTCCGTACTTCCCCTAGAAATTCAGCTTCCACCAGAGCAGCCAAGAGTTGCTCTTAGGTGCATGCCTTTGCTTTATATGAAGACCTCCATACCACACTGCCTAGCTCCGTGCATGGGAGAGTCCTTATTGAAGTATTACTGTCCTGTCCTGTAGCATCCCTCTGCTATTTAACTGACAACTAATTCATCCTATCAATTCTTCTCAAAACCCTTGGGCAATCACTTAACCCTCCATTTCTCAGAATAATCCAAGTTATCAATGTCCCTGCTTAATGTACATTACCAAGTTTAAATTACAATGTAAACCGCTTTGACCTAAATGATAAAGCGATATAAAAAAAACCCCTGTTAAATGAATAACATAAATACTGCTAAGTTAGCATAAAAGAACCTTCCTGCCTACCAGATGCAATCTGAGCAGATACAAGGTTCTATTTTCATTAAACACTGGTAACGTGACAGACCAAAGCAGGCTACTTCCCCTCAACCAAAACAGCAATTTTCCTTCTGATACTTGTCTGCTCTCACAGCTAGTGTTTCTCAGAATTTGCAACCTATTCTATCAGGGACGGACTGAGGTTACTTATTCCATGGGCACTGGGATCAAATCAACATGGATTCCTGGGTTCTCAGCATACTCAAAGCAGACTTCAACTGACTAATGGACTGGTGTTGCAGTGGGTCGCCTGCCCCAGACCTGTACCAACCTGCTTCAGGAAGAAGTCAATCTATTCCTGTTATCCAATGAAACAGAGCCAAACCTATCACAGGGAAAAACCCAAGGCTTCTGCTCTAGGCATTTCCTGATTCATAAGAAGATAAGATTCTTGTTCCCTATCCAGCACCCCATAGACCTTAACCTCTACCTTTGTATAGAAATATTCTGAATGAACACCCTTACCTCTACTCTGCCATTGCAGAGAGGGGAGACTGCTAGTATTCAATGGACCTCAAAGATCTTCATTTAGGGTTGCCAACTGGCTCCAGATGCGCCCGACAGGCTTGATCCAGTCCTGGGTTTACTCCATTGCATGCAGGGACATGTAGTTCTGATTTCTCCATTGCACTCCATAAGAAAAGCCAGACTACAAGACCCTGCATGCAATGGGGTAAACACAGGACTGGATCAAGCCTGTCGGGCGCATCTGGAGCCAGTTGGCAACCCTATCTTCATTGCAGAAATTAGTAGTCCACATAGTGGAGGAACCAGAACTATCAATTCAAGATGCTACCATTTGACCCCCTTTGGTACAGACCCTAGGCCTCTTTTCAAACTCCAGGGTCTGTATAAAAATGCCTAGTAGTGGCAACTGCCCATCTACATAAGCAAGGTCATGAAGTTTCTCCATACCTTAAGGACTGCCTCCTAGCAGCCTCATCAGAAAGTCTATCTCTAGCCTGCAGGGACAAGTTTAGGTCTCAATATCACCTTCTAGAAATTACCCTGCAATCCTACCAATTGGATTTTGTTTATAGGGACAATTCTTAGGGATATGTTTACAAAATGGCAGTAGCGACTTCCGTGCGATATCGGAGCCACGGTCCCATTGATTTCAATGGGGCTGCGGCTCCGATATTGCACGGAAGCTGCTACCACCATTTCATAAACATACTCCTTAGTCACAATACAGTGGCTGTCATGTCTAGTACTCTCACAAAATGACACCCAGCAGTTGTGTTTCATGTACAAAGAAAGTTAAAAACAAAACAAAACACTTATCTGACAAAGTCAAACAGATCCCACTTTCAGTTTTCTGTAATGACTGGTAAATTTGTTTTAATTTCTCTTGGCAACCAAACTTAATTTTCCTGAATTTAAAGCTTGTTTCTGCTTCCCTCTCCCCAACAAGAAAGTACAATGGAATTTGAAGCTTATCTTTCTTAACTATCCCGTTATAAAAAAAGGTGTTGAAAAATTAAAACTATGAAACTGACAATACAAAATCAGCCTAATGAAAAGGAAACATGTTCTTGTTGAATATTACAAATATTTTGTAAAACTATGCCCTGTGCTATTGTACTGTCAAGAAAAGACTTACTTGTCTAAAGTACAAAGAGCTTTCAGAATATGTTTCACATGGGTCAATTTTCAATTTACATGGGTAAAAAGTGAATTACCCGGGCTAATTTTATCAGACAATTCTGTGCATAACTAGAATTACTCGCAGTTCTGGATGAAGTTTTAACCACAGGCATCCAAAATTTCATTCTTTGAGAGAATAAATTAAAGATAAAATGTATATGTGTATAGCAAAGCATACAATTAATCTAACAAGCAAACCAGAATAAATAATTATGCATATGAGTGCAACTGTCTTATTGCCTATATGTAGAACATACTGACTGAGGAAACCAGTGGCTGATCCTTGGAGGTTATGCATAATCTGTAATATCCCTGCACTAGGGATCATCGGCACCACTTTGGAGCAGACCTTAAGCAGGAGCGATTGGGCATTGCTCATGCTCCCACTGTCCACCAATGACCTGTGGTAACCATGGAGTTGCGAATCTGGGGATAGAGGGTGGGAGATCTGTCAAGGGGAGACCAATCAGGGGGATGTTGTGTTAGAGGTGGGTTCAGAAGAGTGTTGTGTCATGGCGGGGCATTTGGAGAAGTGTTGAAGTTGCCTGAGAAGGGGAGCTTGGTAGGGTTACTGGAGGGAGGAGATGGGGGGGAATAGGAGCTGTTTGAGGAGTAGGGAGGCTTGGACACTGGATAGAGGATGGGATAGAGTCTGTGGGAAGCAGGGGGGTCCCTGAGGGTGGAGCAGCAATGGGTGGGGACAACTTGTGGTGCTGAGCTGGGTATGCTGTCTGGCAAGTGCTCTCCATCTTCTTACTCTGAGACCTGGCTCCTCCCAGATGATACTGCATCTATCACTGCTCTCTGTCATGGGAGCTATCAGTTCTCCCACACGCCTCGTTCCACTGGCTGTGGTGGTGGTGTTGGGCTTCTACTTTCTCCCTCCTGACAATTCCAACCCCTCCTGCTGCCTCAGTCTCACTCCTTTTCCTCTTTTGAAGTCCACTCCATCCGCCTTTTCACTCCACTACCTCTCCGGGTAGCTGTTGTTTATCAACCTCCTGACATACTTCTACTTTTCTCACTGACTTTGACTCGTGGCTATTCTTCTTTCTGGATTCCTCTTCCCCCACTCTTATTCTCAGGGATTTTAACATTCATGTTAATAACCCCTCTGATCCTTATGCTTTACAACTCCTTTCCTTTACCTCCTCGTTTGATCTCCAGCTTGCTCTACTGCCCCCACTCACCAGCATGGCCACTGCCTTGACCTGGTATTTTTCTCTAGTTGCTTACCCTCGAACTTCTGTAGCTCAGTTCTTCCCTTATCTGACCATCACCTTTTAATCTTTAATCTTCATCACCCGCCACCTCAACCTCGTCTTGTCTCCTCCAGCCTATTTAGAAATCTTCATGCTACTGATTCTTTGGTTCTCTCTTCCACTGTTTCTTCATCTCTTTCCTCCACTATGTCATCTAAGTCTGTTGACAAGGCAGTAGCTTCCTATAATGCTGCACTCTCCTCTACTCTGGATACTCTTGCTCTGCCCATGCCACGTCTTGTGAGGCATTCTGCACCCCAGCCCTGGCTTTCATCCACTACCCTCTATCTACATTCCTGTGCCCGTTCTGCTGAGCATGCTTGGCTCATATCCCGCTCCCTTGCAGACTTTCTACACTTCAAATTCATGCTTGTCTCTTTCCAGTCAGCCATAGCTCTTGCCAAACAAGACTATTATCTCCATCTGATTAACTCTCTTGCCTCTGACCCTCGCTGTCTCTTTAATACTCTCAGCTCTCTCCTCAAAGTGCATCCGCCTCTGACACCTCCCTCCCTTTCTGCCCAAACCCTGGCTGACTATTTCCATGACAAAATCCATAGATCACCCTCCAATTCCCCACAAATTCAGCTACTTCCCCTGCTCCCCCTCTTCACTCCCAACCTCCCCCCCCCCCCAACCTCTGCTACCCTCTCTTCCTTTCCTGTGCTCTCTGAAGAGGAAACTGCACACCTTCTTTCTTCCTCCAAACTCACCACCTGCTCCTCTGATCCTATCCCCACCCATCTCCTAAGCCCTTTCTCCTCCACTGCTATCCCTTCCGTCTCTCATATTCTCAACCTATCGCTCTCCATTGCAACTGTCCCTGCAGCCTTCAAGCATGCTGTGGTCACACCTCTCCTCAAGAAACCCTCACTTGATCCCACCTGTCCTTCTAATTATCGACCCATCTCCCTCCTTCACTTTGTTTCTAAACTACTTGAACGCACAGTTCATCACCGCTGCCTCTCCTCTCATGCCATCCTGGATCCTTTACAGTCTGGCTTTCATCCTTTACACTCTACTGAAATGGCTCTTGCCAAAATCTCCAGTGACATATTCCTGGCAAAATCCAAGGGCCTTTACTCTGTCCTCATCCTTCTTGACCTCTCTGCTGCTTTTGAAACTGTAGACCACAATGTTTTCCTTGATACCCTTGTCCTCATTTGGTTTTAAGGGCTCTGTACTATCCTGGTTCTCCTCCTATCTCTCCCATCGCTCTTTCTGTGTTAGTTCTCGTGGCTCCTCCTCTTCTGCTATCCCGCTCCCAGTTGGTGTACCCCAAGGATCTGTCTTGGGTCAGCTCCATTCTATACCCAGTCTCTTGGTGCGCTCATCTCTTCCCATGGCTTTCAGTACCATCTTTATGCTGATGACTTCCAGATCTACCTCTCTACACCTGAAATCTCTCTGGCAATCCAGACCCGGATCTCTGCCTACCTTTCTGACATTACTGCTTGGATGTCTCACCGCCACTTGAAATTGAACGTGGCCAAAACTGAACTTATCTTTCCCCCTAAAACCTCCTCTCCTCTTCCTCCTTTCTCAGTCTCTGTGGATAACTCTCTACTCCTTCCTGTTTCCTCGGCTCACAATCTTGGGGTTGTCTTTGACTCCTCTCTCTCCTTCTCCACACACATTCATCTGATAGCTAAGACCTGCCGTTTCTTTCTCTATAGCATCAAGAAAATCTGTCCATTCCTTTCTGAACACACTACTAAGACGCTTATCCACTCCTTAATCACCTCCCGTCTTTACTACTGTAACCTACTCCTTGCTGGTCTCCCTTTGAATCATCTCTCTCCCCTTCAATCTGTTCAACACTCTGCTGCACGGCTAATCTTCCGCCAGCCTCATCATGCCCATATTACCCCTCTTCTTAAGTCACTTCATTGGCTCCCTATCCGTTTACGCATCCAGTTCAAACTTCTCCCGCTGCCCTATAAATGCATTCACTCTGCAGCTCCTCACTACCTTTCTTCTCTTATCTCTCCTTACACCCCACCCCCCCCCTCGGGAACTCTGCTCTTCTGGAAAACTGCTTCTATCTGTGCCCTTCTCTTCTATTGCTCGACTTCGCTCCTTCATCTTGCTGCCCCATATGCCTGGAACAAACTACCTGTATCTGTACACCAGGCACCTTCTCTGACCCTTTTCAAATACAGGCTGAAAACTCACCTCTTCGCCACTGCTTTTGAATCTTGACTTACCTGATCTCCTTGTTTCTTTACCTCTTCCCCTTGTTTTATCCCTGTCTACACTTTCTGTGTTGTCTGTCTTCACTAGATTGTAAGCTCTGATGAGCAGGGACTGTCTTTTACATGTCTGTGCAGCATTGCGTACAACTTGTAGCGCTATACAAATGCTCAGTAGTAGTAGTAGCCATTTTAAGAAGCTGCTCCATGTCTAGGAAGAGGGATTTTCCACGTCTTTTTTCCCCTCATGTAACTTCTTAAAATTGCTGCTCTTTTCAGATTTAGTGTGGCATATCTGTGCAGTCCTGTGCCTATTTTATGGCTCTGTGTTTGGCGGAACCTCTTGTAAAATACTATCATAAGTCTCCTCTTCCTGACATGGGTGGGTGAATTCCCCTCCCTACGTCCTTTCTAAAATGTTCCTTCATAACAAGTAATAAAACATTCTCTGGTGGAAGCTCTCTAGCTTTCTGCAGTACACCCAAGCCACCCAAAAAGAAATATGGGTAGCTCCTTCCAAAGCAGTTCATCAAATAATCTAACACACCTGGAAATATTTTGAAGGTTTGTCAAATTTGTTTAAGCAATTTCTTCTTAAAATCTGCTTCTGATTAAATTATTTCAATTCCTTTGAAATTTTCTCAAAATCCATTGGGGAAAAATGTGACAGATTTCACAAGCTATCTAGGAAAAATAATCCAAAACTTCCAGCAAATTCTAAGTGGACTGAAACGGATCTAAGCTTGTTTGATTACAGAAATGTTCCCATATTGTATGCTCAAATTCTGGGGTTTTTTCAATGCTTCACAGGTAAGGATTGCATCTACTTTAGCTAAAATGAGATAATTGAAAGACCAGAACTGGATTATTGCATCTGCACTTAAATAAGTATATGCATAAGCTAGCTAACATTTCTCTTCAAGCTGTCAGATTCAAAAACTCTGTTCTGGGACGAAAATAATTGTCCAGCCCTCCTGGAGAGAATTAGAACCCTAGCTCCACTTTCCTCTGATTCCCTTCAAAATGTGCTATACTAAACAGCACTTTTTAAAACCTAATTACATACACCATACAGCCATGTAATATGGATAGGACCAAGCTGTGTGTTTTGCCTTTGACATTTTGCAGTACAGGGTGATTAATAGCCACTTTCTGGTAAAAGTAAGGATGGTAAGGCCCCTAATATTTATTCTCCATCCCTCAGCACTCCATTAATTTCATCTGACAGCAAAGGTTTTGTGTATTTTCCTTCCATGAGAAATGAATGATAGGGGAAAGTTCTATTTTATTGATTTTGAATTCAGTAACGGCTTTCTATGGGTTGAGTATATTGCACACACCTTACAGTGTGTGTGTGGTGGAACAATCATAACAGTGGCTATTAACACATTAGGCTTTATACTTCAGTGAAGTTAGGGTTTATATGTGCACACTCCACAGAGTATATCCATGACTGAGAGATGCTAGAATGTGTACAGATGCACATATTGCAAAAATATAGTTCTAGAAGAATCTCAAGAGGTTGTTCAGGGGCTTATGAAAATATGTAACCGGGCAAGGTGGACGTGTAGCTCGAGCCCCGTCCCAACCACCCCGCCCCCCAAACAGTTCTTCTCCCCCCCCCCTCCTTGAAATAACCACAATCAGAGACAATATGGCATTACAACTGGTCGCAGCTTTATTAAGATAACATTATCCAAACAATAAACAACCATAACTTCTTAATCCAGGTTCCAGCAGCGGAATGAACCCTCACAAGCCATGTTATTAGCAAAGTGAGTTCCCTCCTGCCTCCGCCGGGCACCGTCCACCGGCAATTCCAACCCCCCTACTCCAGCTTCGACATATTATTAGCAAAAGCCCCGAGGGGTCCACCGGGTCGGGGGTACCCCACCCCCGCCCTGCGCATTGCCAAGCCTCCGGACCCCGGACACCTCCAGGATCCTGCCCACCCCCTCCAGCTGCAACACCCCTATCCGCAAACCGCCCCTTGACACAAATGCCCAACACGGGGGGGGGGGGAGGGCGGGAACTCCAGTCCTCTTCGGCTAACCCCCGAGGACTGAAGCCTCGTGGCACACACCCTCCCTCACCCCCCCCCCAAACCTTCCTTAACTTCCATTGGCTCCCGCACCAATTTGCAACTTGCGGGAGCCAATCAATTTGAAAAATGCCCTGCCTGCGCCTCCCCACTGCCGTACTCACCGCCGATGCCGGGGCCACAAAATATGCTAGCGTGTACACATTAAAATTACCATGTGCATGCATATAAATGAAGAAATGTTACATGCAGATGAAGCTGTAGTGGGTGTGAGCTAAATAGTGTGCTAAACTCTCTCTCATGCCCTATTCATCCCTAACCCTAAAATTTAACACTTGCCTTGAACCTGGTATGAAGGTTTCAGCATGTACACGATTTAAAAGACTTAGCTATCAACAAGCATTGTAGCTGAAAGATGAAGATCCTGTATAAAAGTTGACACTGACATTTTATATAACACTCGGGCAAAGCAAATAATTTAAAATGAAATAATAAACAAATATTTGCAACAGGTGCAAAAATATTCAAAAAATACTCATAATATTTTTTATATATATCTAAAAGGAAGAAAAAGATCCCAGATGTATATAACCTGTTATATGCTCAATGGCTAAAGCAAGGTTTTAAAATTGATAATTGGTAACAAAAACAAAACATTTCTTATAGCAAACATATGAATATGTCAAAATCAATGATCAAAAACGTCCATTACACCACTGTATCATGAAACTGTGCTTATCTTAACAGCTCATTGGTGTTTCTCCACTGTTGGTCTTTTCTCCTTCATAGCCTCCCCCTTTAAGCAATCTTCTTCAATAAAATTCAAAGTAATTCATCCACACTACTAAGGGTTACCCAATGAGGCTCCAAGTTCGGTAAATCTTGCTTCAGGAGTTAAAGCCAAATTTCAAAATTTGAAAGCTCCTTAACGTAGATCCACAAACAAATGCCTTTTGCTTGGTGCATCTCTTAGCACTAGTTGGCAGGCATTTAAATCTTCTTTCACTATACTTAACAGCCAATCACGGCTCTCCAAAGGAAGATGACCAATCAAAACCACCCATCTCGTACATACTCAGTGCTGCACAATCTTCATACAAATCTCTGCTGGTCACAAAAAATGCAAAGACTGTTGGTCTGTCAAAAGAAAACACCTCAATCGACCAAAGAATTTCACCCATTGGGTTCAATGGTATTAAAGGCAAAACCCAAAGTACATTTTCATGATGCGGTGTGGTATCAGAAATTTTTGTTCATTAATTTTAACGTATTTTCTTTAAGAAGGTTTATTAACCAATGATCAATTTTAAAACCTTGTATTACACATTGAGCATATACAAGTTACATCTCTGAGGTCTTTTTCCTATTTATATATGTATATATGAATTTTTTTAGCTTTTTGGAGTATTTTGCACCTGTAGAAAAAATATTTAGATAACAGTAGAAGATATGCCATACTGGGTCAGCCAAAAAGTTTATCAAGTCCAGTATACTGTTTCCAGTAGTGATCAATCCAGGTCACAAGTACCTATCAAGTTCCTAAAAGTCCGTTTGGAAGGACTGAGCTGTGATGGTATGATATTCTGTCTCTCTGGATGTTATAATGAGCCTTTCCTCTTGTCTCTTCTATTTCTTTGACTGTCACTGTATCTCTTACTCTGTCCTATTTTATTAATGGCATTCTTTTCATATTTTCAGTATTTTTGTATGTAATATTTTAAACCGCTCTGATGCTTTGGCCTGAGCGGTATATCAAATGTAATAAACATAAACATAAAAGATAGAATCCATGATATTTATCCCAGGGGTAAGCAGTGGATTTCCACAGTCCACTTTAATAATGGCTTATGGACTTTTCCTCCAGGAACTTGGGCATATCTCTTTAAACTCATTTACACTAACAGCTTTTGCTATATCCTCCAGCAACAAATTCCAGATTTTGACTATTTATTATTTCACTGTACAGTTTTACGCATAAGCCTTTGAAGTGTATAAGCATGATGGCAGATAAAGCGTAGTTACTCACCTGTAACAGGTGTTCTCCGAGAAGAGCAGGAATCAGTCCTCACATATGGGACTCCCTAGCTCCAAGCTACCAAAACCCTGTAGAACATCATGGGTGACTGAAAAGGTGAGTCATGAGCAGCAGCAATAAGATCCCAAGTCAATAGACTCTCGAGTGACCTTGGTGTCCAGCGAGAACCATCACTCCGGTAGCCTGAACACAGAAGAGTCGGAAGGTAAGAGTTGCCTAAACCCTGAAAAAAATTATGGAGTACAGCCTGGCCAAAGGTGCTGTCACATCAGGACTCCCGCTACAGGCAGTAGTGAGCTGCAAAGGTATGAATCAAAGACCAAGTGGTGGTCTGGCAGATGTCTGTCATAGCGCAGGTTTGCCACTGAGGCTGCCATGGCCCTGAAGCCGTGTGCCATGCTTCTATGCTCCAGTGGGAGCCCAGTCTGCTCACAGGCGAGGGCAATGCAGTCAGCCATCCAGGTGGACAGGATCCACTTGGTCACTGCCTCCCCCAGCTGATTGGGGACATAGGAGATGAAAAACTGGGAGACTTTGTGGTGGCCCTGGGTACACTGCAGTTAGAAGGACATGGCCCTCTTACAGTCCAAAGTATGGAGGATAGCCTCCGCCCTGTTGGTGTGAGGCTGTGGAAAGAAGGTGGGGAGCAACACTTCCTGGTTGAGGTGTAACGAGGACACCACCTTTGGAAGGAATTTGGGGCACATGTGAAGCATGACCCTATTCTTATAGAATCTGGTATAGGGTGACTCTGCCACCAAGGTCTGAAGCTTGCTGATCCTGCGAGCAGATGTGAGCACCACCAGGAATATGACTTTCCAGGAGAGATACTGAAGATGGCTTGTAGCCAAGGGTTCAACAGTGTCTCAGTGAGCCATGACGGTACCACATTGAAGTCCTACTCTGCCAGAGCTGGGCGGATTGGACAGCAGGAAGACCCACAGAAAGGGGATAATGAGGGGCTTCACAGAAAGAGGTTTGCCCTCGACAGGACGGTGGTGCACCAAGAGGGCACTCAGGTGTACCCTGACAGAATGGGACTCGAGTCTGGCCTGTGAGAGGTGAAGCAAGTACTGCAGCACCATCTGCAATGAGCAGGAAAATGAGTTAACCTGTCACTCTGTGCACCACACCAAGAATCTGTGCCATTTGAAGGCATAGGCCCACCTTGTAGAGCCCTTATGGGAAGCCAGGAGGACCTCCTTCACCTCCCCTGAGAGGTTGAAAGGGGCCAATGCTGCTCTCTCAGCAGCCATGGTGTTAGAGTCAGGGGTTGGGATGTAGGAGTGAGCACTCCTCCTAAGACAGTAACACCGGGACATTCCTCAGAGGAACCAGGGGTTCTGTAGACAAGCGGAGCAGCAGCAGGAACCACGGTAGCCTAGGCCACTGTGGGGCCATCAAAATCAGCAATGCCTCTTTGTGCGGAAATTTGAAGAGGGTCTTGGCAATCAACGGCATGGGCAGGAATGTGTACAAGAGGCCTTCTGACCACGGAATGAGAAAGGTATCTGCTGCCACCCGGGATGTATGAGGTTGACGTGAGCAGAAACAAATACAATATTGAATTCAAAAAAGCATGGGAGAAACACAGAGGATCTCTAAAGGAAAAGGGGAGACTATTGGAATAGTTGATATAGAAAGGCAGACTAGATAGAAACATGATGGCAGAAAAAGACCACAAGGCCTATGTTTCTAACTATGTGTTGGCCGGGCTTGCGAAGAGATCCACTAGTGGAGGCCCCAAGAGCCAGAAGAGGCGATAGGCCACACTGGGGTCCAGCTGCAACTCATGCAGTTGGAGAACCCTGCTCATCCCTTGGCGGTGCATGTATGAACAGAGAGCTACCGCCCCCCTGCTTGTTGACATAGAACATTAGAGCTTGGTTGTCCGTCTGAATCAGCACTGACTGATGGTGCAGTAGGGTGGCGGAAAGCCCTGAGGGCCAGGAGTATGGCCCTGAGCTCCAGAAGGTTGATCTGCTGCTGGCTTTCCGCTCTGGACCAGCTGCCCTGAGTGCAGAGGTCCTTGAAATGAGCTCCCCAGCCCAGCAAGGATGCATCCATGGTGAGGACTTGTTGAGAGGCGGAGGACTGGAAAGGCATTCCCACCTGTAGGTGCTGAGCAGCCTGCCACCAGTTGAGGGACTCCACCAGCCGGTGGGTCACAAACACCCTGTCCTGTAGCCGGCCTGTGGCCTGCATCCATTGTGAGCATAAGCACTGGGCCACCCTCATATGAAGGCAGACATATGGTGTAATGTGGACCATGGAATCCATTTATTTATTTATTTACATTCTCTTATATATCACGCTATTCTGCATCAGTGTGGTTTACATTGAACAAACTGAAATTACATTGAACAGGGCATTATAACTTGGAGATAACTATTTTACAGGGAACATGGGCTATGGAGGGTTAAGTGGCTTGCCCAAGACCACAAGGAGCACCTGTGGGACTAGAAACCCCAGTCCTTCCGGCCCAAGGTTGCTGTCCTCTAGTGGGATTTGAACCCCTGACCCTTCCGGCCTGAAGTACCTTGCCTCAACCACTAGGCCACTCCTCCACTCCACTCCATGTGGCCACTAGGCCACTCCTCCACTCCATGTGGCCAAGGAGGCACAGCAGGAGGCGAACAGACACTGAACATCAGTGCTGTGGCCAATGTCATGAGGTGATCCACCCTGTCCAGGAGGAGGAATGCCCTGGCCTGAAGAGCTTCCAGCTATGCCCCTATGGATTCCAGATACTGTGTTGGGACGAGATGGGATTTGGGGTGGTTTATCATGAACCCCAGATGTTGCAGGATGTTGATGGTGTCATGTTCCCCTTTATGAGCTACTCAGCCAAGCAGGAGAAGACAAAGGTCCCTTGGAGACTGAGGTAGGCTGCGACCACCGCTAGGCACTTGGTGAAGACTCTTGGGTGCGGAAACCAAGCCAAAGGTTAGTACCCTGTACTGGTAGTGGCCGCCCCTGACCATGAATCTTAGATACTGCCTCTGGCTGGGATGAATGAGGATGTGGGTATAGACATCCTTTAGATCCAAGGAGTATAGCCAGTCTCCCTGCTGGAAGTATGGCAGCAGTGTTCCAAGGGAGAACATCTTCAACTTCTCCATCACCAGGAACCTGTTTAGGTTCCACAGGTCTAGGATGGGCCTTAGGCCCCCGGTTGTTTTTGCTATGAGGAAGTACCGGGAGTAGAACCCCTTGCCTCTGAGATGCTGAGGCACTGATTTCACTGCCCTGTCCTTGAGAAGACCGCAAGTTCCTGCAGCAGCAGGGTCTGGTGGAGGGGAGTCCTGGAGGACTCTCCCAAAAAAATGTGGGACGTGTCTAAGCCAGGAGAGCCCAGATATTGGTGGTGATGGCTGGTCACTGGTAGGCAAAGTGGATCATATGTCCCCCTGTGGGCTGCTGACATCCTGGGGGTGGATAGACTATGCCCAAGGAGTCAAAAATCCATGCCAGGCAGAGCTGCGGCTGGTGCCTGGGTTTTGGGAGCCTTCTGCTTACAAGGGTTATGCTCAGGTCCCTTGGCCAGCTGACCCTGCTGGGGAGGCCTGATACTGCAGGTAGTTTCCATAAGCTCTTCCCTTTCTTAAGTAAGGGAGCTTTTTACTCGAGGATTTCCATTGAGGAAGGGTAGCGATCTTCATGGAGAGCCTAGTCCTCATCAGGAACTTGGTCTCCAGCTCAGCAGCCTTCACAGTCATGGGTTTGCTTAAGTGGTTCTCCTCTGGCAAGGGACATCGACCAATTTGTCCTGAACCCATTGTTCCAGGTTGGACGACTGTAGCCATGCCTGGCATTGGGCACTGATGCCCGCCATGGCTACTCTAGCCACCGACTCAAAGCAGTCATAGGCTGCTCAAGTCATAAACTTGGAGCACTCTCTGACACTCTTGGCCAAGTTCCAGAACCATTGGAGGGGCTCTTCGGAGAGACCAACCGAGAACCTGGTGAGCTCCTTTCCCAGGTCCCTCAAGTACATGCCCATGTACAGCTGTTATGCCTGGATCTGGCTGATGAGCATCAAGCCCTGGTAACACTTTCTGCCAAAAGCATCCAGAATGTGGGCCTCCCTACCCAGGGGCTCCAAGGAGGATGTCTTCTGGCTCTTGAGCTGACGCATGGCCGACTCCACCACCATGGAGTTGTGCGGCAGCTGTGCTTTCTGGAAGCCTGGGCTCCAGCAGACACGATACATTAAGTCAAGCCGTCAGCTCATGATGGGCACCAATGCCAGTGTTTCCCACATATGGAGGGGCACCTGTTCCAGGATGGGAGGGACAGGCACTGTCAGGGCCTCCCTTAGCGGGGCTTTGTACTGGAGGATTTCGAGCACCTCCATACAAGGATCCTCCTCTGACTTGGTGGTGAATGTCAGTGCCTTTGCATGTTCCGCATGAAATAAAGGAATACCATGTCCTCGGGCGGGGACTGGCATCAAGTCTCGGAAGGAGAAGGGTCCAAGGGCACATTGTGGTGGCAGCGAGTGTCTGGGGACTCCTCATCCTTGGTTTCCCAGTTTGAATAGTTGGTGGAGGAATTGAAGATGGATCAGGTCCCAGGGGCAGGCCCTGTGTGTGGAGGCCCCCATCTCTCGGAGGCTGCATGGCCAGAGCTGCGAGCACTTGCTGGGGATAACTGCAGTCTCATGGAATGGGACCAGGATCGAGACCGATATCAAGGATCTATTCAAGGCAGCATACTCTCAAGGATTGGCTCGACATCTGGGGAAATCCTCGATGTCAAGGGTCCAGTGGTCTGGACAGATGACCCAGTGGAACTGGGCATCCTGGACCACTGCAAAGCCATGATGCAGTCAGACTGCGCTCCAAGGCCGCCATTCTGGTCTCCAGTCCAGATGGCTCCTCAGCCTTCGGCGTGAGCTCCGGGGATGCCGGGCAAGACGCCAGCTCAGAAGAGGGGGAGTGCTCGATGAGGATGGCCTCAGGGATCCAAGGCTGATCGCCAGAGTCGATGATCTCTTCCAGGGAACCTTGGAAGGGTACTCCCGCTCCGACCCCTCGGGCTCGCGACGTGGACTGCGTGACCTGGTGCAGGACTTACCCACCTTTCCTGACTCATCCAGAGAGGCAAGTCTTGAGGATTTCTTCTTCTTCTGCTCCCCTCCAGGAAGCCCCATTCGGAGGACACCTGGCCCCAATCGGTAGCCATGGGGCCACTACATGATTCCAGGGTCTTAGAGGCCTTGGAGTGTGGTACTACCGGAGACTCCTGGGCAGAGTCTGATCTATGGAATATCTTGTCCTACTGCTGATGACGGCTCTTGATAGCCTTGGCGGATATTTTTTTACAGAGCCTGCAATCCAAGGGGTCATGGTCTTGCCTGAGACAGAGGAGGCAGCAGTTATGTGTGTCGGTGAAGGACATAATGCACGAGCACCGATCACACTTTTTGAATCCGCTGGCAGAAGCCATGGGGGAAAAAGGTCCCAGCAAGGTCAGAGACCTCAGGTAATGCCAGCAAAAAAGGGCACGAAATTGCGCCGAGGAAAAGGACTAAAAGAAAACGATTCCGAGATACAATGCTAGGTGAAGCAAACTTGGAGGCAGGAAAGGAACCTGTCGTGACTGGAGAAAGAGAATATTAAGTACGAGAAATGCTACCTTTTCCGTGAGAATCGGACACACGTCGGGTGGGCTCCATGAAAAAAAAGGAGACTGGACAAGATGGAAACCTTGGGCGGGAAGGGGACCACGCATGTTTGGTTGCATCTCCCAAAGGCTTTCTTTGAAAGCTGGGAAGATGCTTCCACAGGGACTCCATCGGTGCAGACATCACTCATATGTGAGGACTGACTTCCTGTTTGTTCCCGGAGAAAGGCCTATCCAGTCTGCCCTTCCATATCTACTATTACAGCCCCTTTTTTTCCTTTAGAGATCGTCTGTGTATGTCTCATGCTTTCTTGAATACAGATACTGTACAGGCCTGGTCTCTACTACCTCCACTGGGAGACTATTACATTCATCTACCATTCTTTCCGAAAATAAATATTTCCCTATATTAATCCTAAGTCTATCCCCTTTCACCTTCATCCTATACCCCTTCATTGAAGAGCTTTCTTTCAATCAAATGAGGTTCTCCTCCTGTGCGTTTATGCCACAGAGGTATTTAAATGTCTATCATATCTCCACTCTCCCATCTTTCCTCCAAAGTATACATATTGAGATCTTTAAATCTGTTCCCATATACCTTATGATGAAGCCCAATGACCATTTTGGTAGCCACCTTCAGCCATCCTGATTATATCCCTTTGAAGGTGTGGTCTCCAGAATTACACACAATACTCCAAATTAGGTCTCACCAAAGACCTGTACAGAGGCACTATCACTTCTTTCTTCCTGTTGGCCATTCCTCTTCCTATGCACCCTAGCATTCTTCTGGCTTTCACTGTTGCCTTTTCTACCTGTTTAGCTACCTTAAGATCATCAGAAACAATTACACTCAGGTCCTGCTCTTCTTTCATAGACAGAAGTATGACACCCCCTATATTGTACCACTCCTTTAGATTTTTGCAGCCCAAATGCATGCCCTGCAACCTGTGGTTGGTGTACTTTGATCTGCAAGATAGTGCTCCTTGGACTTTACACCACTGGTAACATCCATCTCCTCAGTGTGAGCTCCATTTACTTGTACCTTTGTCACCTCTCACTCAACCAATTTCTAATACAGTTAGTCACTTTAGGGTCTGCTTATGCAGAACAGTGTCAAAGGTTTTATTGAAGTCTAAGTACGTCACATCTGGAGCTCTCCCTCATTCTGAATCTCTGGTTGCCCAGTCAAAGAAAATGAATTAGATTTATCTGACAAGACCTGCCTCTGGTAAAATCATGCTGCTTTGGATCCTGCCATCCATTGGACTCCAGAATCTCATTATCCTCTCTTTTAGCAGTGTTTCCATTTACTCACCACAGAGCTCAGACTAACCGGCCTGTAGTTCCCAATCTTACCCTTACTTCCGCTTTTGTGTAAAGGGACCACATGTGTCTACTCCAGTCCTCTGGGACCACTCCTGACTACAAAGAAGTATTGAAAAGGTCAGACAGTGGAGCTGCTAGAACGTTCCTAAATTCCTTAAATTCTCTCAGATATATCCCATCCGGCCCCATTACTTTGGCTCCTTTTAGTTTAGCTAGCTTCTCATGAACACAGTCTTCTGAAAATTATTCAAGATCCCCCTCTCTTCTGCTCCTATTTGTGGGTGTTTTCTGAAGTCATGCTCCTGGCCCTTCTTCTGTGAACACAGAACAAAAATATTTGTTAGGCAATTCCACTTTCCTCATCAGTTTCTACATATCCCCCCTCCCCCTTCACCCTTGAATCTGACAATATCACTTTTGCACTTTTTCCTCTTACTAATATATCTGAAACATATGCCTCCATCCCAATGCACCTTCTCTATGGTTAAAGCCAGTTCTGGCCCAAACACTGCAGATTGCACATAAAAGATAAATGATCAGATGTTGATGCCTTCTAGATTCAGGGCTGACAGGATTTCCTTCTCCATACCCAAAGATCCTGTTTAGAGGATCAAATCCATATACTACAGTCAAGTCATCTTTATTATTCTTTATAGTTGTTTAGTTTTATATTTTTGTAGGACCATGATTAACCCAATGAGGTCATCAGCCTATCCTCAAATACATTTCTCTGAGGTCCATTTTTTGTCTTAAAATTATTCACTATTGAATGCATGCTTAGTGCATATCTGTATATATAATAAAGTATTTAATTGAATTTACCATATCAATGTGCTTTCTCAATAAAAAATATTCACCTAAGTACTTGAACCTAAGACTTTACAAATAGCTTATTAATGCTTGTCCATTCCTCTAAATTCTTGAACCTGTGACTCATTGATGCTTTAAAAATATTCTGTGTTAATGCTCAACAAAAAATGTTTATTAAACAAATCTCAGATATATGCATTTGAGGACAGGCTGTCAACCTGCTCAGATAAAGCTAATGTATAAAATAAATAAAATTACAATCAAATTCTCTGTATTATTATATGTGGAGGCAGATTTCATAAGATTTACGTCCAGGCCGTGGGCATATCCAAATAAGAGACGGAGATGTTTTAAACCCACTTCCAGTATGGTTGCACCTGCGTGTCCGGAATTGGAGACGTAGAGGTCAACAGCTTGGACATCCCCGCCCTCACGATATGCTGAAAAGAAAAACGTCCACGATGCTGCCCGCCTCCACCTCCCTTGTTAAAACGTGCATCCCCTAAGCTGCTCCTCTTGCTGACAGTGTTGTGTTCATGTACATAACACATGAATACTGATCATACTTACATGCAGATGCCAACAAGACTAAATTTACTAGTCTGTTGGATGCCCAGAACACTGCAAAGTAAGCTCAGTGCAGTCATTGATATAATACCAGCAAGTCTAATGTGATCTGTTTGTCCTGACATAGCTGCCATCAGATCATACATGGCAGTAGAACTCCTCAGCTAATCATAGTAACGTAGAAACATAGAAAAATGATGACAGAAAAAGACCACATGGCCTATCTAGTCTGTCCTTCCATATCAACAACTACAACAGTCCCCTTTTTCCTTTAGAGATCCTCTGTGTTTGTCCCATGCTTTTTTGAATTCTGTCCTCATCTCTACCACCTCCACTGGGAGACTATTCCACGGATCCACCACTCTTTCCATAAAGAAATATTTCCGCATATCACTCCTAAATCTAACCCCTTTCACCCTCATCCCATGTCCCTTCATAACAGAACTTGCTTTCAATCGAAAGAGGCTCTCCCCCTGTGCATTTATGCCATGGAGGTATTTAAACATCTCAATCATATCACCTCTATCCCGCCTTTCCTCTAAGGTGTACATATTAAGATCCTTAAGTCTTTTCTTATATACTTTATAATGAAGACCACTAATCATTTTGGTAGCCACCCTCTATACTGACTCCATCCTGTTTATATCCTTTTGAAGGTGCCCAGGACTGGTGTGGCGGCCAGGGCTGCCTACCACCTCTCTCTTTGCACAATGCTGAAATAGGTGTGGGGAGTGTGTGTATGTCTATCCAGTGTTTTGTGGCTGCCTACACCTTACTGAGCCCACAATGCTTGCACTGATTCCAGTGTTAGCCTGCCAATGTGCATAATGAGGAGCAAGGTACTGTGGGTACGGCCCGGACAGGATGCATCTGCACAGGGCATAGAGCAATGGCTGGGACATTGTAGTGCCCGACCACCACCTGCCCAGACAGGGTGGCCACAGCATGTCATGCTGGATGGCCACTCTCACCCCGCAGTGACCATGGCATGGCTAGGTTCCCCCATAATGCTATACAGTATTTCTCTCAAGTGATATCTATGAGTTCCCTTTTCTGGGGCCCAATCACTGACATACCTGCTTCGTGTGTGTGTTCATCCCATTTTTGGGTGCACACTGTTCCTCCAGGCACATGCACTATGTACTAGCTAGCAGACTGTTTGCAGTTAGCATGTGTATGGCTGGAACACCTTGCAGGGTGCAGTGGGTGGAGACTGACTGTGTCCTCTGCTGGTGAATGTCAGATAGTGGTGGGGGGCAGCTGAGCTTTTCCAGACCTACTGTCTGTCTGCTAGTGCCCTATGTGATGTGTACAGATCTGCACTCACTGCCCTGTAGGGTGCCTATTCCCCAGCAGGACTGGGGTTGATGGTCCCCTCTACTACCACCATTGCAGAGATGTAGAATGTGGATCTGTTGGTGGGAGATCCTATCCCCCACCCTGACCCACAAAGGGTGGGTTGGGTGGTGCTACATAAGCCGCATGTGGGTCCAAGCACCACCCTTCTCTTATAACATGTGACCATGGCAACCACACAGGATATCCACAAGGGCTAGACGTGACTGGGAAATACAGATGGACACAGGTGTTTCCTAGGTGTGTCTGCAAGGGCTACCTATCACACATTGGCACTGATGGGGACCTGCAGCACAGCCTATCTCAGCCAAGCCAGGTGCTGTGGACCTGGTGCTGGGCGCCCGACCTCACCCTCAGGGTGAGCACAGCAACTGAACAATGTCACAGTCTGTAACTACTCTGTGCCAGTAACACACAAGGTCAGTTTCCCCTACCAGGCCGGGGTGCTATAGAGGCGCATAGCCCATCTTGTGATCAGATGTAGGCTGCTGATCTGCATGTGCAGTGCATCATGGGTACGGGTGGATTTACCCTATCCTGGTAACCACAGCAGACAGTTTGTGTGGTGACCTGCAGCCAGCCAGCGGTGTGTTGGACGCTATAGGGATGTAGCCCACTGGTTTTTTCAATGACTGCAAAGGCAGAGGTCATGGGTTTGATCCCACAGTGGTGTTATTTAATAAGGCTGTCTGAGGCTTTTCCTTTTAATTTAAATCAGTGCTGCCAGCAGAAACACCCTCACAGTGCCGTAGCCTAAGGTGCCTCATAGGGCGCCCTATAAAGCACCCTATAGGGCACATTATAAGGTGCCTTGGCAGACAGGGCACTTTATAATGTGTCCTATGGAGTGCCTTATAGGGCGCCTTATGCAGCACCTTAGGTTATGGCACTGTGAGGGTGTTTTTTTTTTATTTATTTTTATTAAATTTTATGCCAACACACCATTACAACACCAAATACAAGAAGCCAGAATATACATACAACATCCCCTTCCCTTCCCCCCCCTACCTTCTTGGTCCCCGACCCCCCCCCCTGCCTCCCCCTCTCCCCCCGTCTCCTCATGCGCTCAGCTCTACAGCTTTAGTTGCATGGCTTACCCTAATCATCCCACCACAACTAATCAAAAATGCAATACTCTGGCCTTAGCAGCAAAGTCATCTAGATAATTCCATTTTGACTTTCCTGATGTGGCCTTACACCCTTTCCAGCCTGAACCCAGATTTGCATCAGGTATCATTTTCTGACAATTTCTTTTGTACTGCTCTTTCTCATATCCTGTATACATACATATTAAATTTCACCAGTACATAGCGTCTAACTTTGTTGAGTCCTTCCAGCAGCTTACAATCAACTTGATGGCCACGGCCATCATGAAATCAAACAGGAATACTGTTGCCTTAATTAATGATATGCCACAATCTTTGGATCGAAGGATTACAGTCTTCCAAGTTAACTGTCCTTGAAAACCCAAAATCTCTTGCATCTTGCACCAAATACTCCTCTAAAATACCTGAACATGTGGGCATGCAAACATCATATGTTCCAGGGTGCCAGGGGAATGACCACAGGTCCAACACTTATTTCCTGCTGTAGGGTCCCACTTGGTAAGTTTAACAGGGGTTACATAAGCTCTATGCGTGAAAAAAAACCAACAACTGAGTTATTGATGCCCCCTTGGAAACCCTATTAACCCACCCCCAGATTCCCTCCCAATGTACCTGTGGGATACTAACCCCCAAATCAAATTCCCATGCTTTGCCAGGACCAGACCCTGTTGCATGGGACCTATCCCTTAACATCCCATAGAATTTGGAGGATGCACCCTTCAACCCTGCGTGCTGTTCAGCTACCTCCTTTAACTTCCACTCCTTCTCCAACACCCCCGCCCAAATATTGGCTTTTAGCAGGCAATGTGTTAACTGTATCCACTTTAAATACTGCTTTGCAGGCAAAGCAAATTCTTGAATCAACTCTTCAAAGGTTTTCCACCTCTGAAATCGGACTAGCTGCCCAATTTGCCAAATGCCTTTATTTGTCCACTCTTTCCATAGTGTTAATTTATGACCAATCTTAAGCCTAGTACTATACCACAATGGCTGAGGACCAGTGGGAAGGTCCTCCAAAGCTTGCGCTAGTTCATGATAGGATTGCTGGGTAGCATGTATTACCCTGCCTGCCACAAAAGACTCCGGGAGCTTCATACCAATTAACAATGCTAAAGGAATAGGAGCGACTAGGCGTTCCTCTACGCACAGCCAGATGGGGTTCTCTCCCCTAGAGTCCGGTCCTACCCAATACGCTCCCTGCTTAAGTCTGAACGCATGATGATACTTCCGAAAGTCTGGAAATTGCACTCCCCCCTCACTTTTTTTAGCCTTCAATTTTCTAAGGGCAACTCTGGGCGGTTTACCTCGCCACAGAAAATTTGTTAACAACCTCTCTATCGCACCATAAAAGTGTTGGGGGAGCTCAATTGGAAGCATTTCCAATATATTTATTTTTATTTATTTATTTAACAGTATTTCTAAACCGCCTTATCTTATTAATCAAGGTGGTATCATAGCAAACAATCGGGTAAAGTGAGTGTGTTATACATGCAGTGAGGGTGAACTTTAGTTGAGTGTGTGTTGTATTGTGTGCAGGATTAGTTTGAGCTATGTACAAAGTGAGCTATATACAGTGGGGCTAAAAAACATTTTCTATACATACAGTGTTAGGCGGTATCATGTGCTGTTATACATTCTCTGAGGTTATGTGATGTGTCCATAGTGTTCTATGAACAGCATGGTTTTCAGCTGTTTTCTAAAGTCTTTGAGGTCTGTAGTTGTCCTCAAATCGTCCGGTAGTTTGTTCCAAATTGTTGGAGCAGCCATGGAGAGTGCTCTGTCTGTTGTGTCCTTGCGTGTGTGTTTGTATTCACTTGGGGTGCTGACTCGGTTGTGTGTTTGTTTTCTTCTAGGACGTGTGCTGGTGTCTGGTTGTATGAGGGTGTGTAGGCAGTTGGCTGATGTGTGCTGATTTATCTTAAATAGGTTTATGATAGTTTTGTATCTGATGCGTGCACCGATTGGGAGCCAGTGTAAGTCCTTTAAGATAGGTGTGATGTGCTCCTGTCTTGCAGTTCCGGATATTATTCGTGCTGCAGTGTTTTGTGCCAGTTGGAGTGGTTTGAGGGCTTGTTTCGGTAGTCCAAGGTATATCGGATTGCAGAAGTCCAGAAGTGGGGTTATCAGTGCTTGACAGATGGTACGGAAGTGTTCGGGGGCGAGGAGTGGTTTCAGTCTCCTGATGATTCGCATCTTGTAGTAGGCTTTTTGGATTGTTTTGTCTATGTGTGGCTTGAGATTGAGTTTATTGTCCAGAGTAACTCCGAGGTATCTCACTTCTGATCTTATTGGTATAGTAGTGCTTTGTATCTTTATATTTGGTGGGTGTATGAAGCTTTGGTTCCGAGTGATGATTAAAGCTTCGGTCTTGCTGTAGTTTATTGCGAGGTTGTTGTTTTGACACCAACTCATCATTTGGGTAAGGCAGTCTGTTATCTTAGAGAAGTCCGGGTTGTCGATTGATATCGGGGTGTATATCATGATGTCGTCTGCATATATTGTGTATTGAATGTTGTTCCCTTTCATGATGTTGCATATTGGTTGGATGTAGATGTTAAATAGGAGTGCTGAGAGTGCGGATCCTTGAGGTACTCCTTGACGGACATTTATGGGTCGGGAGGTGTTGTGTCCCACCTTGACCTGTAGCTGTCTTTTGGTTAGGTATGAGTGGAACCATTTCAATGTGATGCCGTGTATACCAGTGTTCTTTAGTCTTTCCAAGAGCGTGTTGTGGTCCACTGTGTCGAAGGCTGAGGAGATGTCGATGAAGATCATTATGATTCCATTCCTGGTGTTGTCAATTATTCTTAAGATGCTGTCGAAGAGGTAGATCAGTAGCGTTTCGACTCCATGGTTGGGACAAAAGCCGTGTTGGTTGTCGTCAAGTGTTTCATGTTTGTTGATGTGTTCCTGAAGTTGTAGTTGAACCGTTTTTTCGATGATTTTTGCCAGGAAGGGTATGCTGGAGATTGGTCGGTATGCTGCTGGATCTTTTTTGTCGAGAGTTGTTTTCTTTGTGATTGGTCTTACTGAGGCAAGCTTTAGTTGCTTTGGCATGAGTCCTTGAGTGAGTGAGTTGTGTACCATTTTATGTATGGTGTGGATGAAGCTTGATTTGGTGGCTTTGACCCATGACACTGGGCACTGGTCTGTAGGAGCAGTGCTTGTGTTGATTGTAGAGATGATGTGGAATATCTGCTCTGTTGAGGGTGACTAGAATGTGCCCCAGGTTTTGGTGTGTACGTCTGTCCTGGTGGTCCCACTGGGTGTTGTTCGCTCTGTGGATTGAAATTTGTCTTTGATGTGGTCGGCGAATTCCTGTGGATCTACTTGTACTTCCCCGTCTGTTGTTTGCTCTTTTGTGAGGATTTTTACTATTTCAAAAAGCTCTCTGGGTTTGTTGATGGAAGTATTTATCATGTTTGTGTGGAATTCCCTCTTTGATTGGTTGATGTGTTCATTGTATTGTTTTTGCCTTGTTAGGTAAAGATGCTGGTCGGCTGTTTTGTTTTTTCTCCATCTCCGTTCAATCTTCCTGAGCTCCCTCTTTTCCTGTCGTATTTTTGCTGAGTACCATGGTTTGTTTTGTCTCCTGTTGTGGTGGTGTTTCTCGGGCCCGCCACCAGATGGTTTGGCGGCGTTAGCTAAAATGCTGTTCCAGCTGGAAACTTGTTCCTCCAGGTCGTCTGTAGTAATGTTCAAGTGTTGTATTGTGTCCTGTATGAATTCGTCCCTGTCAAAATTCTTGAATCGTCTTTGTGTGTGTGAGATGTTTGCTCTTTCGTTTGTCTGGTCCTCTTGTGATCGCAGCTTTATCTCGATTAAGTAATGGTCAGACCATGGCACTGGGGTAATGGTGGGTGGAGAAATTAGGTCTCTTGATGTTAGGTAATTGGATGCGAAGATGAGGTCTGGGGATGATCCATGTCTGTGCATTGGTGCATTGATTATCTGTGTGAATTGAAGTGAGGTCATTGCTTGAAGGAAGGCTTCTGCGTCTTTGGCATTGGTGGACTTGAGGTTGAAGTCTCCAATCAGTAGCGCTGGTTTGTTATTTGTTGTTATAGCACAGGCTTCTTCGAGTGTGAAGGCTAGTTCATCGGGTGGAGCTCTGGGTGCTCTCTAGGTAAGGCAGATTGCAATGTATTTGTTCTTGATGCTGATTGTGTTATATTGCTGTGTATCGGTGAAGTTCTGTGTTTTGAACTTTAGTTTTGTCTTTGCTATTATCAGGACTCCTCCTCCATGCTTGTGGGTGCGTGGGCAGTTGTACGCTGAGTAGTTGTCCGGTACTAGTTGGTTGAGTAGTACATTGTCGGTAGGATTGAGCCATGTCTCTGTGATGCATATTATGTCGGGCATTGATCTTGGGCATTGATCTTGGGCATTGATGTTGGCGGCTGTTCCTGTGAAGCCGCGATTGGTGGGAAAGGTTAAAGGCAATGCCCTTTAACCTTTCCCAGCATTTGCGGCTTCACAGGAACAGCCACCAGCATGAAGGAAAAGGCTCTTCATGCTGGCGGCTGTGCTGCAGAGGGAGCCGGGGCCTCGCGCGGGTTTCCCCGGCTCCCTCTAAAGCCTCAGACAGCCGCGGTTTTGTGGGGGGGAGGACAAGGACTGCCTGGGCTGTGATGGGGGGGGAGGGGACCTGGACTGGAAAAGGGCTAGGAGGGGGGAATTGGACTGGAAATGGGTTGTGATGGGGGGGGGGGGGACCTGGACCGGAAAAGGGCTATGGGGGGGGGGGACTTGGACTGGAAAGAAATGGGCTGGGATGGGGGGGGGGACCTGGACTGTAAAAGGGCTATGGGGGGGAGGGGACAGGGACGGGAAATGGGTTTTGATGGGGAGGGGGACCTGAACTGGAAAAGGGCTGGGGGGAGGACATGGACTGGAAATGGGTTGTGAAGGGGGGGACCTGGACTGGAAAAGGGCTATGGGGGGGCCGTGGACTGGAAAGAAATGGGCTGTGATGGGGAGGGGGACCTGGACTGTAAAAGGGCTATGTGGGGGGGGGGGACATGGACTGGACATGGGTTTTGATGGGGAGGGGGACCTGGACTGGAAAAGGGCTATGGGGGGGGGACATGGACTGGAAATGGGTTGTGATGGGGAGGGGGACCTGGACTGGAAAAGGGCTATGGGGGGGGGGAACGTGGACTGGAAATGGGCTATGGTGGAGGGAGGGGGAACTTGGACTGGAAATAGGCTGTGATTAGGGGGGCTAGGACTGCAAATGGACTGTGATGGTGGGGGGGGGGTAGGACTGCAAATGGGCTGTGAAGGTGCGGGGGGACTCGGACTGCAAATGGGATGTGATGGGGGGGGGCCTAGGACTGGAAATAGGCTGTGATGGGGGACTTGGACTGGAAATGGGCTGTGATTGGGGGGGGGGGCTAGGACTGGAAATGGTCTGTGATGTGAGGGCTAGCACTGGAAATGGTCTGTGATGTGAGGGCTAGCACTGGAAATGGGCTGATGAAGAGCTGGAATAGGACTGGAAATGGGCTGATGTGGGGCATTGGAGAATGGGATTAGAAGGGAGTGGATGCTGGGTGGGTCAAAACTATAAGGGAACTGATTTTGGGGGAGGACTAGAATAGATGGGGAATGAGAATGGAGAGGGGAAAAAATATTTTGTGTGGAAGAAAAGTCTATGATGGGCTGGGTATTGGGAGAGTAAGAGGGGCTTGAGAATGGAAGGGTGAAATTTAAATGGATGATAAAGGAATAAGGAAAGAATTGGGGGAAAGAGCAAAAGAGAAACAATCAGTATGTTAAAGCAGAAATAGAGAGAGAATGGAAAACATCTAAAAGAGAAGAAAGGACAAATGGATAGCTCGCAGAAGACACGAAGAAACCAGAAGAAAGTGACTGGAGCAATTGCAACTGAAAAATAAAACGCCCAAACAGAAGGTAGAAAAATACTTTTTATTTTGAATTTATTAGCTGGAATATGTCTGATCTGGGAAGTGTGGGGTGGGACTAGGGGCGGAGAATGGGTGGAGCATGGTGAGCCACAGATGTCGGGTTTTTCTCAGTGAAAAAGTTGGTAACCCTAAAGGAGACATGTACCTATCCCCATATAAGGTCCTAAATGGGATAGCCAGCTTTACCGATAGCCAGCAGCCTCAATCTTTTAACTCTCCTCTTTACTTCCTTTTCAGCCCCCCCAGCAACCCAGCCTTCTTACAATCCCAACTTGTTAGCACATTTACCAAGTTTAACATCCCTCACACACCCAACCATACAACATTTCCCTCACACAGAACATTCCACACCCCAGTCCTTGTGTCTCGGGCGCCAGATAGAACTCAGTCCGGGCTCCTCATCTCATCATCGCAGTCTCTTGTTCTTCCAGGAAGGCACGTAGTGCAGATGTATCCTCAAACATCCGAGTCTGATTATGAAGAGTCACTCGCATCCTCTCCGGGAACAGTAGGCCATACCTGTCCTGAAGGGCCTGTAACTGAGGTCTCAAAGCTAGCAGCCGCTTTCTCCTTTCGACTGTCGCCTTATGGAAGTCCGGGTAGAACGCTACTTTATGGCCTTCCAGCAGAGTATTTGGAAGCGCTCGCGCAGCCGCTAAAATCTGAACTGCCTGGGAGTGCCTCAACGCATACAAAATTATGGGTCGCAGTTGCTTCACCTGAGGGCCCGGGTGCGTCGGTATCCGATGAGCCCTTTCGATCTCAAACGGGAGCTCAAATTCTAATCTCAACATTTTCGGTATTGTTGCCCTTAGGAAAGCTTTGATTTCAGTGCCTTCCGCTCCCTCCGGGACACCGATTACACGGACGTTGTTTCTCCTAGTTCCATTATTCAACTCCTCCAGGTTCCGTTCCAGGGTTGCTATTCTCCTAGTGTTCATGCCAACTTGTTTAAATCGCTCCTCATGGGACGCTACCTTGCAGTCCAATCCACTTCTCTGTCAAAGAAACAATTTGCTGTTTTAGCTCTTTAAGCTCCGCGACATCTGCCTGTACGTCGTTTAGGGTTTCCCCATTGACAGCAACCATCTCTCGCACGGCGCAGATCTCCGCCAAAACCTCTCGCAGCCCTTCCGGGCCTTCTCCGGCGCCCGCCATCTTTTGCAGCGAGGGTGGATCAGGTTTGGCTCTTTTCACTCTAGATCCCATTTCGTATTGTACTCTAAACGCACAGGTTTGCTCACTGACATTTCATAAGCCTGTATGGTAAGTAAGCAACAATGCAAAGGCCTCCAACATGGTGCTAGGGAGCAGGATTGCGATCGAGGATGCTGAGCTCAGGGCTTAGGCAGCCATCTTAGATCCTGCTGGCTCCGCCTCCATCACTGTGAGGGTGTTTTTGCTGGCAGCACTGATTTAAATTACAAAAGGAAATGTCTCCAACAGCACTGATTTAAATTAAAAAAGGAACTGCCTCAGACAGCCTTCTTACATAACGCCACTGCGGGATCGAACCCATGATTTCTGCCTCCACAGTCATTGCAGTAACCAGTGGGCTACATCTTTATAGCTTCTAACACTGCGCTGGCATGAACTTAAGGGTTTACACGCACTAACGTGCCATGGCGCCCACTATCGCTCTATACAGATTCTTGCTACCTTGCCGCCAGAACGCCCACTACCTTATATGGCATTCTTCACATTAATGCTGCAACTAACGCTGGTAACATTAAGACGGTTTAGTAAACATACCCCTAAGTTTCACCAAATATAGATGCATGTCTTCCTCTCTATTTCATGAAGGCTTCCCTTTTTTTCAAAGACTCTCTGAGGTATTGCCCATCTTTGCAAAGTTAGTTTTCCTAAAGGCTAAGACCCTCGCTTTTTAATGGATTTTATCAACTCTAGTCCTAATACTGAACCACACCACTGGATGCAAGTTGATCTCCCACTGTAACATCAGAAACACTTGCTCTGTTGGTAAGCACTAAGTCCAGTATGGCCCTATCACATTTGGGTTCTGTTACCAATAGCCTGAATTGTTGTCCCTCAAAGACTAGTGTGAATCCTTCCTCTACCTCAGGGTGAGATTGGAAGAGGACTGATCCCAGGTAACCTTACTAATGCCCGATTCTGAATGAGCTGGAGAGTTGCCAGTATCGAATACAGCTCCGGGGTCAATGGTGACTGATGCTGATGGGCTGGTCTTCTGGGCAGCGCTTGTCTCTGATCCTACAAACCTAATTTTGTCATCTGCAAACACAAAAGGTATGCAGCACTGTACAGAGACATCCATACAGGTGTAGTATAAAGGCCTCCAATTCAAACGGATAGTGAATTGATTTTTGATATTGCAAAGATAGCCACGAAGGGGGCAGTGATCATATTGGGTGACTTTAATCTACCCAATGGGGATTGGAGTATTCCTTCTGAAAATATGGAAAGAAGTAAAAAAATTGTGGATACCTTCCAAGATGCATTACTTAGACAAATGGTGATGGAACCGACCAGGGAAAACTCAATGCTGGATTTAGTGCTCACCAACAGAAATAGCAAGTCGAATAGCCGGGTGCATGCCCATGTGAGCAGCAGCAATCATCACACAGTGTGGTTTGAGATAAAAGCCAAGGTGGAGTCCAATCACAGTAAGCTCAAAGTCCTAGATTTCAAAAAAAATTTCTTCAGTAAAACGGCCAAGTACTTGAAGGAAGAGTTGGCAGGGTAGGGAGGGGATAAGGGAAGTGGAATTGCAATGGGCTAAACTGTTGTTGTTGTTAAGTGCCGTCGAGTCAGAGTTGACTCATGGCGACCCTCTGGATAGCTATCTTGTAACTATCCATTGGGTTTTCATGGCAAGATACAGAAGTAGATTGCCGGGCCTTTCTTCCGCGCAGTTTAAGTTTGGTGTTGTTGCCGTTGTCACAGAAATGTGATCCTCCCCGTCAACACTATCCCATTCTGTTGCTGCCCAGATGGGTGGTTTGTCTTGGTCTGGCACCTCAGCTGAGACCTGTCCATCTTGGGAGACCCTGCCAGTAGTTAAACTACCGATAGTTTAGCTCTCAGCATCACTGATGCACACAAGCCCTCACAGCACGACAAGCTGCAAACAAAGTGAGGGAGGGCTAAACTAAAGGAGGTAATAAAAGGGGCAACAGATACATATGTAAGGAAAGTAAATAAAAACAAGAGGAAAATGAAACCTATTTGGTTCTCCAAAGAAGTGGCTGCACAAATAAAGGCAAAAAACCACAGCTTTCATAAAATTCAGAAGTTCACAGAGGAAAACAGAAAAGAACACATGACAAAACTAAAAGAGTCAAAAAGAGAAATAAGGTTAGCAAAATCAAAGGCAGACGAAAAGATGGCTAAAGTTAGTGTAGTGACAAAACTTTTTTCAGGTATATTCGGGAGAGGAGGAAAATCAGAGGTTGAATTGCAGGATTCAAAATTACTAGAAATGGATTTATGGAAAGTGTCAATAAAAAAGTGAAAATGCTAAACAAATAATTCTACTCTGCTTTTAGTAAAGAAAATCCTGGAGAAGGACCACCTGTGACTGACAAATATACAAATGGGAATGGAGTAGATACCACAGCATTCACAGAAGATGATGTTTTAGAAAAGCTTGCAAAACTGAAAGTGGACAAGGCAATGCGACCGGATGGGATACATTCTAGGATACTGAAAGAGCTCAGAGAGGTTCTTGCTGGGCTGTTAAAGGATGTTTTTAATAGATCCTTGGAGACATGAGAAGTTCCACAGGACTGGAGAAGGTCTGATGTGGTACCTCTCCACAAAAGTGGTATTGGGGAAGAAGTGACAAACTACAGGCCAGCAAGTCTTACCTTGATGGTGGGAAAAGTAATGGAAGCACTCCTGAAAGAGCAAATAGTGGACTTTCTCAAAACCAACAGGTTGCATGATACGAGACCACAGGTTTTTATCAAAGGACAATCTCGCCAAACAAATCTGATTTAGTTCTTTCACTGGGTAACCAGAGAACTAGATCAATGGCATGCGATGGATGTGATCTACCTAGATTTCAGCAAAGCCTTTGATACTGATCCTCATAGGAGGTTTATCAATAAACTCAACAGCTTGGGGATGGGTCCTAAGGTTGTGAACTGGATCAGAAATTTGTTGACTGACAGACGACAGAAGGTGACTGTAAACAGAAATCACTCGGATGAAAGGAAGGTGATTAGCAGTACACCCCAGGGTTTGGTCCTGGGACCGGTACTGTTCAATGTATTTGTGAGTGATATTGCTGAAGAAGTGAATGGAAAAGTCTGTCTTTTTGCAGATGACATGAAAATGTGCAACAGAGTGGACTGCCCTGAGGAAGTGGATAACATGAGGAAAGATCTACGAAAGCTGGAAGAATGGTCTAATGGCTTTTCAGTTATGATTTAATGTGAAAAAATACAGTGTCATGCACTTGGGAAGTAGAAATCCAAGGGAATTGTATGCGATAGGGGGCGAGAGGTTGATGTGCACCATCCAGGAGAAGGACCTCGGAGTCATTGTTTCTGAGGATCTCAAGGTGGTGAAACAGTGTGACAAGGCAGTGGCAAAAGCCAAAGAATGATGGGTTGCATACAAAGAGAAATTACCAGCAGAAAGGAAGAGGCACTAATGCCACTATACAAGTCGCTGGTGAGGCCTCACTTGGAATATTGTGTTCAGTTTTGGAGACCATATCTCACAAAGTATATAAAAAGACTGGAAACAGTTCAGAGGAAGGCAACCAAAATGATTTGGAGCCTGCGTCAGAAGACTTATGAGAAGAGACTTGAAGACCTAAATATGTAAACTCTGGAGGAGAGGAGGGACAGGGAAAATATGTTTCAGACCTTTAAATACTTAAAGAGTATTAATAACCAACAAACCTCTTCCTTAGAAGGGGAAGCTGTAAAACTAGAGGGCATAACATGAAGCTGCAAGGGGGTAAACTAAAAGGCAATGTCAAGAAATACTTTTTCACTGAAAGGGTGGCAGATGCTTGGAATGCCCTCCCGATGGAAGTGGTGGGGGCAAATACAATGACAGAATTCAAAATGGCATGGGACAGACACAGTGGATCCCTTTAGAGCAACAGGATAAAATAAAAATAAACACAACTATCTCTTATATCTCAACAAATAGCCTACTCGGAGTGGTGAGTACACCCCTAAACAAAGGTGTGGGGAGGGGTGAACTGCAAGGAGTGGCAGGTGCATCTACTCTTGACGCCTTATTGGGCCGACTAGATGGACCATGCTGGTCTTTATCTGCCATCATATACTATGTTACTATGTAAGAGACAGTCCCTTCTCCTAAGAACTTACAATCTAGTCAAAATAGACAACACAACTGGGGATTAGGATATATCTAGGGGAATAGTAAGGAAACACATAGGAGGGGAACAGGAGACTAGGGGGATCAGGATCCAAAAGCAGTCTCAAAGAACTGAGTTTTTATCCTGTATTTGGACAGGGCCAGAGATGGAGCCTGACAGACTGAGTTTGGTAGTTTGTTCCAGGCATAAGGGACAGCAAGGTAGAAAGATTGAAGTCTAGAATTGGCAGTGGAAGAGAAGTGCACAGATAGAAGGGATCCTCCTGAAGAGAGGAGTTCTCAAAGAGGGGTGTAAGGAGATAGAAGAGAGGAAAGGCAGTGAAGAGCAGCCGAACGAAGGCACTTATAGGTCAGTAGTGTTTGAACTGGATGTGGAAACATATAGGAAGTTAATGAAGTGACTTGAGAAGAGGGGTTACATGAACATAGTGACACTGGCGGAAGATTAGCCACGCAGCTGAGTTTTGAACAGATAGAAGTGGGGAGAGATGACTGAGAGGAAGACCAGCAAAGAGGAGGTTGCAATAGTCTAGACAGAAGGTAACTAGAGAATGGATAAGAGTCTGAGTAGTTTGTTCAGAAAGGAAGGTGAGAATTTTGCCAATATTACACAGAAAGAAACGGCAGGCATAATTTGTGAGTGTCCATGACAGATATGGTGGTGTTGCACTTGGAGCACTTTTAAATCCACTGGCAGGCTCTTGGGACATATCAAATGGAAAAAATAATGGCAGTGAAATCAAACGGCTCCATCGTGAATGAAAAATAATGTAAAAATGAAGAAACCCAACCGAATGTGCCTGAATGTGGCCTATATGTGCCAAAGAAAAGAAAGGAGACTTAGAAAATGACAAAAAAAGCCTGACTAAAGAAGCCACGGGCAGGAGAAACACTTACCCAAAGAGGAAAAATGACTTGGCAACACCATTTATCTCCAGACGTGAACAGCAAGAGAGGGGATCGTACACATGACCACTGTTGGAAACAGGAAGCTGGGCTCAGACACGGCATATCTTAGATTAAGAGAGAATACTGTTCTAGAAGCTGATCTAGATTAGCTGTGAAAATGATTTAGGAATCTCTAGGTTATTTTCTTTAACTTGAAAATAAGGGTTTTCTCTGATGTGGATATAACCACTCAGAGAAAGAAGAAATTATTTCTGTAGTGTTACAGCTTGGGGCCTCTTAGTATTAAAATTTCTTTTTATGGCGTTAATTTTATACTTTATGAACCAGCACAGTTGGCAATGTTCCTAAATGACAAGCAGGCCCCGGGGACAAATCCTGTTGCATCTTCTGAACTTGAGATCTTTCAATTTGTTTGGTGTTGTATCCCATTAGAAATATGACCTCCCTACCTCTGCTCTTTTGGTTTTCCTTGTACTTTGGTTTGGATTGCATTTGCTGTTTTCCCCTTGAGGCTTTTGACTTCAACATGAATCCTCTGTAGAACTGTAAACTATTTGTTTTGAATTTTATTTGCTGCGCTGCTACCTTGGTATTCTATTTTTAGGGTTTTTTTCAAATTCATTATGTTTTCCTTACAAGTTTAAATTGTTTGGTGTGAACCTCAATACAATTAAAACCATTATTTGCAAAGTTACAAAATTATTAGCATGGATGACAGCTATTTGTTGTTTGATATTTATTTATGTATGCCACTCTTATTTCTGCACTGACACATCTAAGGCTGTAATGATTTAACATCTAATTGAGTAATAGTAATGATGAACTGATGGTAGACTTGATGTTTCATCCCTTAAAAAAACAGATCTGATTAATGGGGAGCTGAGTAGTAGTAATAAGTATGGAGGTAATTTAGAAGGCTTGCAAAGCATTTGCATGTGGAAATGATGCAATGCATCTAAGCAGTGATTTTTAAAAAGTCGCTGCTCACATGTGCAAGTCACAGCATGCATAGCTATGTGCTTGGTTTGGGTAGGCCTGTCACGTATTCATCTATTTCCAATGTTGTAACGGCAACCATGCAGTTTAATATAGGCCAGAGAAAAAGCTGATCTAAATTAAAAAACACAGAGTTATAACTATGGCAGCTGAATACGTACAACTGTATATAATTATATTCAGTGCTATCATCTATCGAAATGGCAGCACTGAATATACATAATATTTGTAAATCCCACAGCTGGCATTTCAAAAATGACTTTAACCCGGGATATTCAATGCTGGGGCCATATCCGGGTAGCTGGATTGCCATGAAGCAGTATTCAGCTACTGCTCGGTTAGCTTCAACAGCAAAGATTAGGCCAGCCTTTACTGCATCTGACATTCGCTGCTTAGCAGTAACCAGTTAGCCTAAGGGCATGCAGCGGTGGCAGACGCGGATATTCAGTGGCACTTAACGCGTAATCAAACTCTGGTTGGAGGATGTAGTAAAAAAGGTTTGAACAAGTTCCTGGAGGAAAAGTCCATAAACCATAATTAAAATGGACTGCATAAATACACTGCTTACCCCTGGGGATAAGCAGCATAGCATTTGTCTATCCTTTTGAAACCTGTCAGATACTTGTGATCTGGTTTAGCCACTGTAGGAAACATGATACTGGGCTTGATGGACCCAATATGGTATATCTTGTGTTCTTAGGCTGCGGCCTAATATGCTGATTATGCTTTCCAGCCACTGTCATCCTCCAGATCTTGAACTTTGAGTGAAGGGTCAGTGATAAATCTGGGAAAGGGGTCATATTGGTGGTGGGGATAGAGAAAGTGAGTAAGGAAAGTGACTGGGGGAATATGAGTTGTAGACAGTACTTGGTGTATAGGAGTGCCAAACAAGCAGGGTGAGTAAGGGAGATGTGTGTGTGTGGGGGGGGGGGGGGAGAGATTACAGGTTGGGTGAGCATGAATAGGGGAAAAAAAAGTTCAAAGAAGAGTGAAAAATCGAAGAGGATATGGATTATGAGTGAAGCAATTGGAGAAGGAGCAGGGAGTGAGTAAGAGGATCAAAGTGCTGTGTGAGGAAGGGATGAGAAGATTAGAATGGTGATGTGGGGAGAGAGAGTGACAAGATCTAAAACTGTATAGGAGAATGAGGGGATCCGAGGTGGGAAACAGGGCAGAAAGGACCTGATATGGTGAGATGTAGATGGTGCTGTGAACTGTGAGTGGGGATTTGAGGTGGCAAGCAGGGAGATAGTGATAGCAATAAAGGAGTTCTGGGGTATGACAAAGGAGATGGGGGACTATGGAATGTGAGCAGACTTGTTTCTCCCTCTCTTAACAAATTTTCCTCCTCATTTCAGGATTCCATCTCTCTTCCAATCTTCCATGATCCCCTCCCACTTTCTTCCTTTCTTTTCCTCGGCTCCATGATTCTCTTTTCTCCTTTCCCACTACATCCCAATTTCTTCTTCCATCTCATTCCCTCTCCATCCCTCAGACCTATTCCATTATTCATTATCCTCTTCATTCTTTCCCAGAACCAATCACTAAGATCCCTTTCCCCTAAAAAAGGACTAAATAAATTGTACACATAAGAAATGCAAGAAAATATTTGTATGTAATTTTTTTTAAGGTGCAAATAAACAGATAGACAAAGGTGGGTCAGTCAATGTAGTGTATCTGGATTTTCATGAGAGACTCTTAGCAAAACTAAAAAGTCATGGAATAGGAGGCAGTGTACTATTGTGGATCAGGAACTAGTTAAAAGATACAAAGCAGAGGGTTGGGATAAATGGCCAATTTTCTCAATGGAAAAAGGTGAATAGTGGAGTACCCCAGGGATCTGTGCTGAGTCTGCTGCTTTTTAATATATTCATAAAGGACCTGGAAATGGGAATAACGAGTGAGGTAATCAAATTTGCAGATGACACAAAATTACTCAAAGTTGTAAAAACCCATGAGGATTGTGAAAAATTATAAGAGGACCTTAATAAATTGGAAGACTGGAAGTTCAAATGACAGATGAAATTTAATGTGGACAAGTGCAAAGTTATGCACCTAGGAAAGAACAACTCAAACTATGGTTACACGATGCAAGGTTCCACATTGGGAACCACCACCCAAAAAAGAGATTTAGATGTCATCAGTGTGCAGCAGCGGCCAGCAAATAAAATGCTACGAATCATGAGGAAAGCAATGGAGAATAAAACACCTTGAATATTGTGTGAAATTCTGATTACCATATCTTAGAAAGGATATGGAGGAATTAGAAAATGTAGAGAAGAGTCACCAAAATGGTAAAAGAGATGGAAGGATACCCCTATGAGGAGAAGTTAAAAAGGTTATGGCTCTTCAACCTGGAAAAGAGACGGCTGAGGGGAGATATGATAGAGGTATATAAATAAATGAATTGAGTGGAATGGGTAAATGTAGATCAATTGTTTATACCATCAAAATGTAGAAAGACTAGGGGACATGCAATGAAGCTACAGTGTAACCCATATAAAACTAATAAGAGAAAATATGTTTTCACTCAACGTGTAATCAAATTCTGGAATTCGTTACTGGAGGATGTAGTAAAAGCTGTTAGTGTAGCTGGGTTTAAAAAAGGTTTAGACAAGTTCTTGGATGACAGGTCCATAAACCATTATTAAAGGGGACCCAGGATAACACTGCTTGTCCCAGTACAAGCACTGTGGAAACTGCGTCTTCTGGGGAAACTGCTAGGTACTTGTGACCTTGATTGGCCACTGTTGGAAACAGCATACTGGGCTTGATAGACCTTGGTCTGACCCAATATGGCATATCTTATGTTATTACATAATTTACATAATTATGTAATAACATAAGATTATTACATAATTCTCTCACTTGGTTTGCAGCTTGTGCTGTGAGGGCTTGCGTGCATCAGTGATGCTGAGAGCTAAACTATCGGTAGTTTAACTACTGGCAGGGTCTCCCAAGGTGGACAGGTCTCAGCTGAGGTGCCAGACCAAGACAAACCACCCATCTGGGCAGCAGCAGAATGGGATAGTGTTGACGGCGGAGGATCACATTTCTGTGACAATGGCAACAACACCAAACTTAAACTGCGCAGAAGAAAGGCCCGGCAATCTACTTCTGTATCTTGCCATGAAAACCCAATGGATAGTTACAACAAAATAAATTGTGCTATGGTGCTGGAAGATGAGACCCCCAGGTCGGAAGGCACTCAACTAGCTACTGGGGAAGAGCTGAAGACTTTTCAGAGTAAAGCCAGCATTTATGATGTGGTTGGATCAAAGCCCTCGGGAAGTCTGACTGCTGATGTAGCTGTGCATGAAATGAGAGTCAGAAGCTGTAAAGATGTCTTACACATTGGAACATGGAACATGGAACGTACGAAGCATGAACCAAGGGAAGTTGGAGGTGGTCAAGAATGAAATGGAACGTGTTTTTGATCTAGTATGTGATACTTCTGTTTGCAGCACCACACCGGTGCTCTCTATTGAGTGACGACTGACATTAAAGAATAGCCTACTATTCCATCTGAAAGGTTCCCCTGGCACTATAGGTGTGATATTAATCAGGTGATTTCCCCTGCAAAAACAGCCTATATGCCCCTGAAGAAGGCTCTTTTCCGAAACACGGCCTGTGTTGGGCCAATGGCTGGAGTGGAATATTTTTAATAAAGAATTTTGTGTGTCCTTTCAATTGCATTCCACGTTTTTTACTATGAAATACAATGCAGTCAGCGAATGCTTAATCTCTACTCGTCTACGAGGATTGCCTATCAACACAACTATAATTCAAGTATATGCCCCAACAACAGCTGCAGAAGAGAATGAAATTGAAGAGTTCTATGAACAAGTACAAGCTGAAATTGACAGAACATGCAAACAGGATATCCTGATAGTCATGGATGACTGGAACGCAAAAGTTGGCAACAAAGAAGAAGGCAAAGTAGTTGGAAAATATGGACTTGGCAACAGAAATGAAGCTGGAGAAAGACTGATAGAATTCTGCAAGACCAATGATCTATTCATCTCAAACACCTTCTTCCAGCAACACAAGCGGCGACTGTAAACATGGACTTCACCCAATGGATTGTATAAAAATCAAATTGACTACATCTGTGGACGTCAACGATGGAAAAGCTCTATAACATCAACAAAGACAAAACCTGGAGCTGACTGTGGTACAGATCATCAACTACTAGTATGCAAACTCAAGTTAAAGTTGAAAAAGAGCAAACCACTCATGAATGCAGCAAAATATGACCTTGAGAATATACCAATGGAATTTAAAGACTGCCTGCAAAATCGATTTGCTGCTTTAGATATAAATGACAGAGCTCTGGAAGAGTTATGGAATGACATCAAGAAGGTTGTGTTGGAAGAAAGTGAGAAGTCTCTACAAAAGGTGAAAAAGCAAAAACGGCCAAAATGGATGACGGAAGAAACTCTGAAAATTACCCAGAAACACAGAGAAGCTAAAGCCAGAGGAGAAAGAAAGACAATCGCAGAACTCAACAGAGATTTCCAACATGCAGCAAGACAGGACAAGCAAAAGTACTACAATGACACTTGCAAGGAAATAGAAGCAGAAACTATTAGAGGAAGAACAAGATCGGCTTTCCTGAAGCTACGAGAGTTAAAGAAAAAGTTCCAGCCTCAAATTGGAATGTTACAAGGTGCTCAAGGATCTATGTGGAATGATGCTGAGAAGATCAAGAAAAGGTGGAAGGAATATACAGAGTTTTTATATGATAAATATCAAGTGGACCAACAGCCGTTTCAACCTGTACCTTATGATCGGGAACCATTGGTGATGAAAGAAGAAGTTGAAGCAGCATTGAAAGCCTTATCAAAGAACAAAGCACCTGGCATTGATAGCATTCCTATAGAAGTATTGCAGCAATCTGATGCAGCTGTTGCCATACTTACAAGGCTCTGCCAAGAAATATGGAAGACAACATCATGGCCAACTGACTGGAAAAGATCTGTGTTTATACCAATACTAAAGAAAGGTGATCCAACTGACTGTGGAAATTATCGAACAATCACTCTGATCCCACATGCCAGCAAGATTCTACTGAAGATTATTCAAAAGAGACTACAACCATACCTGGAACAAGAACTACCTGAAGAGCAAGCAGGGTTCAGGAAAGGGCGAGGAATGAGAGACATCATTGCAGATGTGAGCTGGATCCTTGAAAAGACTAAAGAATACCAAAAGGATATCTATTTATGCTTTATCGACTATAGCAAGACTTTTGACTGTGTAAACCATGAGAAACTCTGGGCCACATTAAGAAGCATGGGTATACCAGAACACCTGATTGTTCTCTTGCGCAATCTGTACATTGATCAAGAAGCAACAGTTCGAACGGAACAAGGAGAAATAGAATGGTTTAAAATAAGCATAGGTGTAAGACAAGGCTGCATACTTTCCCCCTACCTGTTTAATTTATATGCAGAACAAATCATCAGAGAAGCAGGATTGTATGAAGACAACAGAGGTGTGAAGATTGGTGGAAGACTCATCAACAACCTTCGCTATGCTGATGATACTACATTACTGGCTGAAAGTGAAGGTGATCTGAAACATTTGCTTCTCACAAAGAACAGTCTCAAAATGGGCCTGCACCTTAATGTAAAGAAGACAAAGATCATGACAACTGGCATAATCAACAGGTTCATCGTTGAAGGAGAAGACATTGAAATTGTGAACAACTTTAACCTACTTGGATCAACTATCAATAAAGAAGCAACAAGCAGTCAAGAAATCAAACGACGCATTGCTCTTGGCAGAATGGCTATGAAAGACCTAGATAAGATTCTCAAGAGCAGAGATGTCTCTCTCCATACAAAGATTTGACTTGTTCAAGCCATGGTATTTTCAATAACATCATATGGATGTTAAAGCTGGACAGTGAAAAAGACAGACAGGAAGAAAATTGATGCCTTTGAATTATGGTGCTGGCAATGAATACTGTGTATACCATGGACTGCCCGAAGAACAAACCAGTCGGTGCTAGAGGAGATCAAGCCTAAGCTTTCTTTAGAAGCTCAGATGACAAGACTTCGACTTTCATACTTTGGACACATCATGCGAAGAGAGAGATCATGAGAGAAAGACATCATGCTTGGCAAGATAGAAGGTCAACGCAAAAGAGGAAGGCCAGCAATGAGATGGATCGATACAATAACAGCAGCTACGAGTACCAGTCAGTCAACAATGAGCCGCCTGACTGAAGACCGAACACAATTTAGGATAGCTATCCAGAGGGTCACCATGAGTCAACTTCGACTCAACGGTACTTAACAACAACATATAAAATTTATGAAAATGTAGTATATAATTTTATTTAACATCTTTTAACGTCTTTTTTATACTGTGCTCTTTAAAATCAGCGTGGTTTACAGAAAACAAAGTTATGCAGTGCAGGCAGGACCTACACTGGACTTACAATGAACAGGGTTTCTAACAAGGCTAACAGAGTAACTATGTACAGTCAAAACTGGCTGTCACTGACTACTTGGGCAGCTCACAACTATTTACAGGTTGGCCTGACTATATACAGATTGGCAGGTTAGAATAGGTATTCATTGTTCCTGCTGGGGTATTGGAGTCTAGAGGGCAGGGCTACAAATGGGCATAGTGGATGCTTTGGGGATTGCTGCAGAATCTGAAACATTCTGCTGCAGAAAACTGGATGTGTGCCTTTTTGTCATCCTACATGTCATCGTATCCATATAAACTGATAGGCAACTCTGCCAGGTTAGATTTTTGGTCTAGAGTTTTATTGAATTCAATGAGGCAGCAGCTCCGATATCACACGGAGGCCACTACAGTTGCCATGTAAACATACCCCTAAGTATAAATGCAGTGAAAGTTTCCATAGTATGAGGGAGATTTTATAAGGGAGACGCAGAAAAAGCCATGTCTCCTATACGCGCAAGTCCATATTTTCCAGGACACTTCCACACATTATTTACTAATTGCGATTCTGTAAGGTCATGCGGAAGGGCCCAGTGTGCCGGATCTTCGGTAGGGGGGGTTCGTAGAGATGCACCGTGAATGGGCATAAGCATGGCCTCAGAGGATGTGAGTACATTACAGAATACTATGATGTACCATTTTTCTGTGCAAATCTAGGTGCTGTGACCTACACCAGCTCTAGGTCCTGAGCAAGCCCATCCACCATGCTGGCTAGGTGGCTGCCTAGGCCATCATACCTTGGTGGGCAGCACAGCGGCTTTGTGCTGCCACTTTGGTGCCCACGGCGCTACAGCCATGGCCTGCTGCTTCTGCCCCCCTTCCAATGCAACTTCCTGTTGGAGGGGGCTCATAAGCGGCAGGCTATGTGTGCTGAAAAGCGCATGGCCTGCCGCAGGCACCAAAGCAGCGGCAGAAAACCGCCACTTTTAAACAGCTGCTGCCATCACTGCCAGCCCGGAAGATACTCCAGAAGGCAGTATCAGCAACGGTGGCTTGGCGGGGCAGGTGGGGGGCCACCCTGTCTAGGGCAGCTGTAACTGCCACACCTAGAGAATGGTGCACCAGTGCTATTATATGTGCATCATTTTCAAGAATAGGGCTAATACATATGCGTGGTGCTGAATGTTTCCTGTATGTATTGTACCCGAACCATGCCCAGAACATGCCTCCTTAACATTTGGATATGTTGTTACTTCCATGTGTCAGTGGCACCTTGTCTAAAACTACTATATATACATCTATGTCATTTTACACGCATAAATTGCACCTAACCCTTCTAAAGCCACTTCCTATATGTGGGGTAAATGACCAACACTATGACTGTTCAGTAAAGCATTGCCAGAGCATTTAATCTCCCCATTATAACTAATGTTGGTAAAATCCCAGAGCACCCTGTTATTTAGGATTTAAACAACTTATTTTGCTGTGGAATCAGAGCTTAAATTTTAAACACTGGGTTTGATTTGATTTTTATAATCCTCCCAGTCATATTTTTGTCCCATGGCATATATAGAGATGTAGTCTTTAGTTCTTTTGGGAAGAGAATAAGAACTATGGGGGGGGAGGGATATTCAAGATATTTACATATTTTGCAGATCTGCAAACCATATAAATGCTGGTTAGTAGGATATTCAGTGGTAGTAACATGGTTAGTACCACTGGATATCCACGGATGCTGCAATCACACGCCCCAATGCTACGCAGTTAGCATCAGGGTGTTCCGAGTTGGGTGGAATGAGGTGGAGTGGAGGCAGAATCCATCACAAAGTCTGGCCCAACTTTACCCAAGGAAGCTGACTGGGCAGCATCTCAATATCTCCGCTGCCCAAATATGGCCCCAGCATTGAATATCCAGGGTTAGTTTTCAGCAGAGACAGCTAACCGCATTAGCAGCACTAGCTTCCGCCACTGAATATGCCCACTACATCTGCATGCATGCAATGAGGCAACACATTACAGTTTCATTCCCTTTTGCATAACCTCAAAGAGCTTGGAACCTAACATGCAGGGACTATTTCAGCCAGATTTTCCAACACTACCAGTCACATGATTATGTTAAACCAGAGGTTCCCAACCCAATCCTTGGGACACACCTAGCCAGTCATGTTTTCAGGACAATCACAACAAATATGCATGAAAGAGATTTGCACTCAAGGGAAGCAGTGCATGCAGATTTACCTCATGCATATTCGTTGTGGTTATCCTGAAAACCTGACTGGCAAGATGCATTCCAAGGACTGAGTTGAGAATCCCTGTGTTAAATCAGCAACAGATGTGGCTGTTTTTCTTTTCTATCCTTCCTCTGGTGATGATATTTAATTTTTAGTCAATTTTGTGTCCTGCTGTGATTGTGTAAATATTGAATTGTACCTGCCACAGCACACTAACACTAAATATTCTAACTTCCCGGCTTCTCAGCTCAGTGTCTTTCATGGTTTGCTTGTTTTCCTTCTCTTCCCATTCTTGGGTGTAACAAACCGGTAACTGTTGAATGAGAAAAGTTCTTTCACAGTCTATTAACACAGACAGAATGGCAGGACATAGAATGAATCCTAAGCAAACAGAATCATAGGCCCAACAAAAATTAGATACCCATGTTTCATTTTAATACTGTCTCTGTATTGTAACCTTGTCCGAAAAGGTTTTGGGGTTACACGAGTTCCTTTGATATGAAAGCAACAAAGACCAACATGTGTGCCATGGTCAGGTCTGTCGCCTCATTTTATGGTTCAACCTTGTAACTTTGAATGCATAACACTGCCAAGTAGGAGACTCCCAGGCCTTGCTCCTCTACAAGTTGGCCAATGAAAGATTTGCTATGCTCGGTCTGTCTGTAAAAGACAGCAAGTTGGCAGAGATGAATAAATACAGATTTAATAACTGTATGCATACAGAGCTTTCAATTATGCATTCATCTTATCCTGTGCTTCTAGGCTGCTCATGTAATTCATCAAAGATCTAAGAGAGAGTTTTTTTCAGATAACACGGTCTTGAAGGGAAAAAGGCACGATTGCAACACAGCAACATTTTGCAAAGAATGGAACCTTTTCTTCAAATGAAAGATGTTGAGAGACTCTTTGTTTTCATATCTACCATAGCAATAAGAATTTTATGGTAAATTGTGGGAACAATCAATGTACAATGCATGAAATATGTTGTCTGGTTTTTAAACTAGGGTGTGGGTGTATTTGAATTGAATTTGACCTCTCTCTTCAATCTAGGTTATGTATGAGTAATATGGGTGAGGATTTGGTTTAAGATTATCCAAACTGCAGAAGACCTTGACACACAAGGAGTTTAATTGAAGCCAAAACTGTTAAATTCAGCTCAGTAAAATCTGACGTAATCATAATTTGCCTCTAATTCTCATTTTCTTAGATTGTAAACCCTCTGGTGACAGAAAAATGCCCACTGTATCTGAATGTAAACTACCTTGAACTTCTGAGAAAAAGGTGTGAGCTAAATCCAAATCCCCTAATTCCATCTCATGACAAGTTCCTGATTTTTCACCCCATGGTACTGTAGTCTGGTAATTCTTCCCGCTTAGTTCAATGCAGTGAGTGCTAGAAGTCAGAAGCCTGCACTAAAAGCTGGCCATTAAGCCTGCCCCCCACTGACTTAGCATGCCAATATAATAAAAGTAAAAGCCACATTCCCCCAGGCTTAGGAAAGCATAGTTACTCACCTGTAACAGGTGATCTCCGGGAACAGCAGGAATTTAGTCTTCACATATGGGTATCGTCAGTACCGACGGATCCTGCGTGGGAACGCTCCCCAGCGTCCATTTAGGAAGCTTTTGGGAGCATCCCACAGCGCCTGCATGCTGCCTTCCCGCCTTTCCCAACTGCCTCTCTCCAGTTGAGTTTAAAGCTGAGACAAAGAGAGAGAGAGAGGAAAAGAGAAAGAGATAGAGAGATACAACTCCTAGGGGAGGTGGGTGGGTTGTGAAGACTAAATTCCTGCTGTTCCCGGAGATCACCTGTTACAGGTGAGTAACTTTGCTAACTCCAGGAACAAGCAGGAATGTAGTCTTCACATATGGGGACTCCCTAGCTTTAGATGCCAGGGAGAGATCCCAGAAGTTGTGTGCCCCTGTGAAAGGGCTCCACTTCCCCCCATGGATCTCTGGCATCCAACCAGGGATGGTGGGTAGGAGTTGATTAGCTATTGAACAGGTGTTAAAGAACAGCCTGACCAAACAAGGCATCCCGGCGGGAGTCCTTGTCCAAGCAGCAATGGGCTGCGAAGGTATGAACCGAGGCCCAAGTGACTGCTCGACAGATGTCGTCGATAGACACAGAGTGCAAATGAGCCATTGAAGCTGCCATGGCTCTCACATTGTGAGCTGTGACATGGCCCTCCAGAGGAAGGTTCTTACCCTGATAGGCAAAGGAAATACACTGTGCAATCCAGCTGGACAATGTTCTCTTGGAGACTGGAAGTCCCAAATGAGAAGGATCAAAAGCAACAAAGAGTTGAGAGGGCTTTCTATGTTGCTGTGTTCTTTGCAAGTAAAAGGCTAAAGCTCTTTTACAGTCCAAAGTATGAAGGTTCCTTTCTGCATTTGATGCATGAGGTCTTGGAAAGAACACAGGCAGGTAGACCGCTTGATTAAGATGAAAAGGCGAGACCACCTTTGGCATAAAGTGTGGATGAGTACTAAGGACTACCTTGTCATAATGGAACCTTGTATAAGGTGGATCAGCTACTAGTGCCTGCAACTCACTGATGCGGCGTGCTGATGCGATTGCAATGAGAAAGATAACTTTCCAAGAAAGGAGTTTCAATGAGGTAGTAGCTAAGGGTTCGAAAGGTGGCTTCATGAGCTGACCAAGAACCAGGTTTAAGTCCCATGCCACCGGTGGTGGCCTAATGCGAGGCTTAGTTAGAAGAAGGCCTCTCATAAATCTTGCTATAAGAGGATGAGAGGAGATAGGTCGTCCATTTAGAGGCTTGAGAGAAGCTGCAATGGCACTCAAATGGAACCTTACTGAGTTAGTTTTAAGTCCTGCATTGGATAAATGAAGGAGATACTCCAGTAATGATTCCAGAGGTATCGCAAGGGGATTAAGACCCTTCTGCGAACACCATATAGTAAACCATTTCCACTTGAAAGCATAAGAGTGTCTTGTGGAAGGCTTCCTGGAAGCATAAAGGACATCCTTTACTTGCTGAGGGAGATTAAGATCATGAAGATCTAGGCCTTCAGCAACCAAGCTCTGAGATGCAGAGACTGGGGATTAGGATGCCATAACATTCCGTCCTCCTGAGACAGGAGATCTGGAGCAGACCCTAACTCCAGGGAGGGAGCTTGAGAGAAATGTAGAAGCAGAGGGTACCACACTTGCCGTGGCCAATGTGGAGCTATGAGAATCATGTGCCCTCTGTCTCTCTGAAGCTTGAATAGGGTTTTGGGAATTAGGGGAATAGGTGGAAAGGCATAAAGGAAGTCTTGACCCCAGTGAAGGAGGAAAGCATCCCTGGCCTGAGAGCCCTGAGCCGGAATTCTGGAACAGAACCGGGGAAGTTTGGCATTCAACGGACTTGCAAAGAGGTCTATGTCCAGGGTTCCCCAAATTTGAAAAATCTTGGCCACCTGGTCTGCATGTAGAGACCATTCGTGTGGAAGCAGAACTCAAATGAGTCTGTCTGCCCAAGAGTTTTGTATACCTGGAAGATACACTGCCAGGAGATGAATCTGATGCTCTCTTGCGAGGGCCCATAGTTGCAAAGCTTCGTTGCAAAGCGACAGAGAGCATGTTCCCCCCCTGCTTGTTCATGTAGAACATGTCTACCTAATTGTCCGTATGAATGAGGACTGTCTTGTAGCTGAGCTCTAAGAGATTGATATGTAGATGAGTCTCCTGTGGAGTCCAGGTGCCTTGGGTGGAGAGGTCTTGCGGATGAGCTCCCCAACCCATTGGTGAAGCATCTGTTGTGAGAGTTGTCTGGGGTAAGGGTTGTTGAAATGGGGACCCCAGCAACAGGTTCTGAGTGGACTGCCACCATTGGAGGGACAAAATAAGGCGATTTGTGTTTGCTATTTTGTCTGACAGCATCCTGATGCCTGGGTCCATTGAGTGGATAAAGTCCACTGGGCTGCTCTCATATGGAGGTGAGCATAAGGAACCACATGCATGGTAGATGCCATGTGGCCTAGTCGTTGTAGCATTTCTCGGGCAGTGAGATGAGACTTTAGTACTGCTTGAGAAGCTAACTGCACTATGCGAAGGCAACGGACATGGGGAAGATAGGCCCTTGCTTTTCTGGTATCCAGCAAAGCTGCTATGAACTCTAGAGACTGAGTGGGAGTTAGACTGGAATTTTGGATGTTTATGACCAGACCCAAATACTGAAGGATACGCATTGTGCAAGTCAGAGAAGTCCTGGCCTCTGACTCTGCTGGGGCTCGAATGAGCCGGTCGTCTAAGTAGGGGAAGACGAATATCCCTAGAGTGCGCAGAAATGCTGCTACCACAGCCATGCATTTCGTGAACACTCTTGGTGCTGAGGCCAGGCCAAAAGAAAGCACCCTATACTGGTAGTGCTTTCCTTGAAAAAGGAACCGAAAGAACTTTCTGTGATTTGGATGGATGAGAACATGGGTGTACGCCACTGTTCCCTCTAAGCTGTGCGCATATGCGTGCGCACACACCTCGCCGAGTGAGCATACATACTTTCTGATTCTGATAGAAAACAACACAGACGTCTTAAAATTTAAAAGTTGTTGTGCATTTACGGTTTTCACAAGTTCTACAATATTTTCTAGTGCAATCAATGTGGTGTACATACTGTATTCTGGCGTGTAGTCAAATTCTAAAGTATATAACTCCGAGTGTCGTTATGTGGCACACAAAAATTTAACCTTCCTTCAAAAGCTGCACAGCTGATATTTTATGCGCACACAGCCTACAGAAAATTAGAGGGAACATTGGTGTACGCATCCTTGAGATCTAGAGAACAGAGCCAATCCTGACCCTGAAGGTATGGCAGCAGAGTTCCTAGTGAAATCATCTTGAATTTCTCTTTGAAAAGGAATTTGTTCAATTCTCTGAGGTCCAAAATAGGTCTGTATCCCCGTTTTCTTTGGGATAAGGAAATAGGGGGAGTAAAACCCTGTACCCTGTTGAAGAATGGATACTTCTTCTATTGCCCCCTGGGCAAGAAGCATAGTGACCTCTTGATCTAACAGGTTGATGAGAGAGGTCTGAGGATTGAACTGTCTTACCATTGTGGGAGGGGGCATGCACAGAAAGTGCAGTTTGTACCCCTCTCTTATAATGGAGAGTGTCCAATGCTCTGATGTTATCTGCTCCCACCTGGGGGCAAAGTGACATAACCTTCCTGGAATGGTGGAAGACTCTGGTCCATTGAGGGCCAGGAAGGCTAAGTTCTCTAGAAGAAAGTCAAAGGCCCTGTGGAGGCTGAGACTGCTGAGACGGTTGAGGCTTAGCAGTCTTTGCTTTCCTTTGTTTAGGTGGTTGCTGGACTTTTCGGGCAGGCTGACCTGCAGAAAGTCCCTGCTAGGAATAAGAGGGATAAAACCTCTTCTTTTTTGAGAAGAAAGGCTTCTTAAAAGATTTCTTTCTCGCAGGATCAGCTGTGGCTTTGGATAGCCTATCCAAAGTGGAGTTGTCGGCATCTAATTCATTGACATTTTCTTGCCAAGTCTTGCCAAATAGATTCTCACCTGTACAAGCAATATTGCCCAGTTTGTCCTGCACCCAGAGCTCCAAATTGGATGCCTGGAGCCAGGCAATTCTACGTGCACCTATGACAATGGCAGAGGTTCTGCTTATGCACTCAAAACAGTCAAAAGCTGCACAGTTGACAAATTTAATATCCTGGGCATGTTTGACCAGTGTGAGAAAATCCTGCCTTCTATCCTCAGGAAGAAGAGGGCTCAAAACCTCTAAATCACCTGTGACTTCTTTAAGGAACATTCCCATATATAAAATATAAGAACTGATCCGGGCAGAAAGCATGGAAGCCTGGAAAGTACGACATCCAAAGGCATCCAAAGTTCTACACTCGCGTCCTGGAGGATTAGAGGCATGCTTCTTTGCACTCCTGATTCTTCTCATAGCTGATTCCACTACAATAGAGTGGTGAGGAAGCTGAGTTTTTTGGAATCCAGGACAAGGAGGGACTCGATACATGGTATCCAGTCTGCGAGAGTGAGGAGAGGTGGTGAGAGGTGTCTCTCACATTCTCAACATGAGATCATGTAAGATCTCATGGATAGGCAAGGTAGCTGCCTCCTTAGGAGCTTTGGGATATTGTAAAATCTCCAACTCCTTAGCTCTGGGCTCTGTCTCAGGAGTCACAGTAATGGACAACCCATGAGCCACCTCCCTGATGAAATCTTGAAAGGAGATATCTTCTGGAGGAGACATCCTACGTTTAGGAGAGGAAGGCTCCTCTGCGAGAAGTATCCCGGTACCGGCAGAGCTATCAGAATCCTCGGAGTCCTCCGAGGATTCGAAGTATCGTCTGTCCGGATGCTCTTGAAGAGCTCGATACCTGTACTGACCAAAGTCGGTACCGGGGGTAATCGGTACCGGTGTATCGGCACCAGAAGGCATCGCATGACTGGGTGCCAGCAAAGCCGATACCGATGTCGATGTCATCGGTACCGGTACCGACACTGGTTGAATTGTCTGACACGGTTCCGAGGGCGTCGATGCCGCAAGGAGAGCCATCAGACTGCATTCAATAGCCAGGAACCTCTGGTCTATTGACGCTGCCAATGCCTGGGTGTCAGTACTGGAAACAACCGGTACCCCAGAGCATGGCACCAGTAGTTCTGCCGAGGTCGAGGCCTCGAACATCCTGGATCCACGATCATGCTTTGGAAGCCAAAGCCTCCCGCCAGGGCAATTTTGCCGGTATGGAACCCTCAAAGGCAATGCCAGAGGCATCTCGATGCTTGGAAGGAGATCTACCCTTTGAGGACCGGCTCGACTTTTGTTTACTTACCTGAGATCCATGGGAGGAAGACGTCGATGCCACCGAAGCTGCATCGGAGGGAAAAAGGGCACTGAGCTTGTCAGCTCGGTTCTGTTGACACCTTTTGGACATCATGGCACAAGCCATGCACTCGGAGATGGAGTGGTCAGGACCTAAACATTTAAGACACCACTCGTGGGTGTCAGTGATGGAGATGGTACCACCACACTTGGTGCATTTTTTAAAACCCAAGGCGGGTTTCTCCATAGTGGAGGAAATTTTGGGCCTAAGGCCCAAAATGGCGCACCTGGAAAGAAAAGTTTGGAAAAAAGAATACTATTTTTTTTTTTTTGAAAAAGAAAGAAAGAAGAACCTGCGGTACCGGTATAGCATCGAGGAAGGCAGATGCGACCACAAAAAAGAAGAAGAAGGAAAATAATTTTCTGCGGTGACAGGAACATGACCTGCTGGCTCCGCGGAAAATGAAGAACTGGAGAGAGGCAGTTGGGAAAGGCGGGAAGGCAGCACGCAGGCGCTGTGGGATGCTCCCTAAAGCTTCCTAATTGGATGCTGGGGAGCGTTCCCGCGCAGGCTCCGTTGGTACCGACGATACCCATATGTGAAGACTACATTCCTGCTTGTTCCTGGAGATAACATCTTTTCCCTCTAAGACCCTGGATTCCTCATACCCACTTGGTTCTCTGAAAACATTTTACACTTGAACCCCTCTAAAACAGCCGCTATTTGGTTTTCCCTCTCCAATGCCTCTCTGTCATTATCTCCCCGTTTTTCCTTCTGGACCAATTCCTTTGGTAGCCACCTTTCGATACCTCGGGGCGATCCTGGACTCTTCCCTTAATTTTCAGGCACCCATTTCATCCTTGGTTCGCCGAGCCTTCTTCTCACTCCACCGTATTCAAGTTGTCTGCCCATTCCTATCACCCTCTTCTCTTATCACTCTTCTCCTGACCTTGGTTATTGGTAAACTTGACTATTGTAATGCCATTCTTCTCAGTCTTCCCCAGTACTCTCTCGCTTATTTACAACTTATCAAAAACACTGCCATCCACATTATTACACATGCCACATGCTTCTACCATGTCACTCCCCACCATGTCACTCCCCTCCTGATTCATCTGCACTGGCTTCCCCTCAAATATTGTGCACAGTATAAACTCTTAATACTTGTCCATAAAGCAATCCCTACTGGCACTCCTACCTATTTATCGAATGTTCTCCACTTACATGACCCCCCGCACTCTCCATTCACTACACGCCAACCGTCTTCATTTACCATCCCTTATACACACCTGCCTGAAGTCCATCCACTCTGCGGCCTTATACTACCTCGGTCCTGCACTCTGGAATTCACTGACCACTGACTTAAGCTCACAACCTTCCTATCCCCGCTTTAAAGCTAAACTTAAAATGCACCTTTTCTGCTGCGCTATTGACCTTCCTCCCCTGGATCCCTGACCTTCCTTTCCTCTATCCTTCTTCCTAGCTCTTATATGAATGTTTGCCTTTCCTGTATGCATATGGCATTCTTTTCTTTCTTTTTGTATTTCTTCATATTTTTTTGAATTGAATACCGCCCTTCTATTAGAAGGTGAGGTATATTAAGTGAGCAATAAACCACAAACCCTTTATCTTAACCAATCTGAGGGGTTCAAATGGAGTAGAAGCGATCTCGCATCATTCCGACTCCACCAAAGCCATTCTTCAAAATGACAGGTGAGGCTGGTACCATTTTGAAGTGCTGCTTTAATGAGACAAGAAGACAATTACCCCTTTCACATCTGGACTTCAATGATTGAGTAAAAAAGGAGAATAAGAGCCCCAGAAATCAATACTGATGATCTGGCTTGCTTCCAAGGAAAGATCTCTCTCAATTTGTTTAGTATACCCTTACAAATTAAATTCTGGATGTGCTAATGATTGTAAAATTATCTCTATTTTAATTTTGTAAAGTTGGATACATGCTATCATCCATTCAAGGAAGCTATTGTTTCCTTCAGTTTGCTGTCACTGAAAGAAAATCTTCCACTTACTGGGGTGTGAAGACACATTTCAGAAAGGCCAATTGTGTAGTGGGGGGACGACATTGAAGTGGAAATGTGAGTAAATCTATGCCAAGTTTAGAAGAGAGGAAGCACGCATATAAGGCCAATGCCACCCCTCAAAATGGATGTAATTGTTAAAATCGGGTTGTGGACAGAAGAGAGTCCAGGAACACATTGGGACCAATCTCTAAATGGAGTGGGAGGAGCCACTTCACAAATATACACAAGGGATGGGGGAAATCAGTGGAGGAAATCTGACATGTAAGTGATGGCAACATGCGTGTATAAATATTGGCACTTAAAGGTGCATCTTGGCCATTTCACAAGCCTAGACATGGAACTGCTCTTAATCACCTCAGAGGCCTCTATTACCTTTATGGAAATGGGTAAAAGGGGCAACATATGGAAAGCAGTGTGCATAAATGCCCGTAGCATGGGAAATAAGATCCCAGATGTTGAGGCTTTAATGGAAGAGGCTAACTTGGATTTAATGGCAGTAACAGACAACCATGACTGGGATGTAACTATACCAGGCTATACTTTATTCAGAAAGGACAGGGTAGGAAGAAGGGGAGGAGGAGTGGTACTATATGCAAAAAATAATACTAAAGCTATGGAAATGCAGGGTTTAAAAGGGAGAGAGGAAGCACTATCGTTAAACTAGAAAGAGGGAAAGAGAAATCTATCTGCATTGGTGTGATATACAGACCTCCCTCACAGGGAGACAAGGTGGACGGAGAGTTAATTGAAGACATATGCAGCATTTCCAGGAAGGGGGAAGTGCTACTGATAGAGGATTTCAATGCCAGATGTTGATTGGCAGATCCCTGCTGCAGTATCATCTAGAAGTAAGGAGATCCTGAATTTTCTACAGGGAGAACTAGTCAGGCAACTGATAACAGAACCTACACGTGAAGGGGCCATACTGTACGTGGTGCTTACCAATGGTGAAAGAGTGTCTGATGTTATAGTGGGAGATCATTTCACATCCAGTGATCATCAGATGGTGTGGCTCAGTATTAGGACTAGGGCTGCTAAAATCCATTCAAAAGTGAGAGTCTTAGACTTTAGGAAAACTACATTTGCCAAGATGAGCCAATACCTCAGGGAGTTGTTAGCGGGATGGGAACAGCTGGAGGATATAGAAAAACAGTGGGCAAAACTGGAAGAGGATATTTTAAGGGCAACCAACCTTTTTGTTAAATAGAGATAAAAGGAAAAGGAGACCACTATGGTTTTCGAAAAAGTAACTGAAATGGTGAAGAAAAAGAGGGAGGCCTTCATGAAATACTAGAGATCACAGAGAAATGAAGACAGGCATCTATATTGGAAAAAACTTAGAGAAGCTAGCAAAGTAGTCAGGAAAGCAAAGATTCAAAAAAAGGAGGAAATAGCCAATGCAATAAGATGGCAGGATAAGACATTTTTCAGATATGTTAGTGAGAAGAGGAAGAAAAAAAGTGGTATTGTCAGACTCAAAGATGAAGAGGAAGAATATGTAGAAGCTGATGAGGATAAACCGGAATTTCTTAACAAATATTTCTGTTCTGTGTTCACAGATGAAGAATCAGGAGCAGGACCTCAGAAAACACCCACAAACAAGAACAGAAGTGAGGGGCTTCTTGAACAATTTTCAGAAGACTGTGTTCATGAGAAACTAGCTAACCTTAAAGTAGACAACGCGATGGGACCAGATGGGATACACCCGAGAATACTGAGGGAACTTGGGGACATTCCAGCAGCTCCACTGACTTGACCTTTTCAATGCTTCGTTGGAGTCGGGAGTGATGCCAAAGGACTGAACAGAGGCTCACGTGGTGCCTTTACACAAAAGCAGAAGAAAGGATGTGGTTGAAAACTACAGGCCGGTTAGCTTAACCTTGGTGGTGAGTAAATTATTGGAAGCGCTGCTGAAAGAGAAAATAGTGAGGTTTCTGGAGTCCAATGGATTAGCGGATCTGAGCAGCATGGATTCACCAGAGGCAGGGCTTGCCAGAAATCTCTGATTGATTTCTTGGACTGTTAACCAGGGATTTGGACTGAGGGAGAGCCCTAGAAGTGGTGTATTTAGATTTCAGTAAAGCCTTTGACACTGTTCCAAACAGGCGACTTACAAACAAACTGGAGATGGACCCTAAAGTTACTGCTTGGGTTAGAAATTGGCTGAGTGGAAACAAAGGGTACAGGCAAATGGAGCTCACTCTAAGGAGGAGGAGGTTACCAGTGGTGTACCTCAGGTATCTGTCCATGGTCTGATTCTTTTTAACATCTTTGTTAGTGATATTGCAAAAGGGCTGTCAGGTAAGGTTTGCCTCTTTGCAGATGATACCAAAATCTGCAAAAGAGTAGACACCCAGGAAGGCGTAGATAATATGGGGAGTGAACTAGCTAAGCTTGAAGAATGGTCTAGAATTTGGCAGCTGAGATTTAATGTTAAAAAATGCAAGATCATTCATTTGGGCTGCAGAAATCCAAAGGAGCGATATAGTATGGGGTGAAGTACTTCTATACACAGAAGAGTGGGACCTAGGCGTGATTGTGTCTGATGATCTTATAGTAGCTAAACAGGTAGAAAAGGCAACAGCAAAAGCTAGAAGGATGCTTGGATGCACAGGGAGAAAAGCCAGCAGAAAATAGGAGATGATAGTGCCTCTGTATAAGTCTTTGGTGCAACCTCACTTGGAGGATTGTGTGCAATTCTGGAGACCGCACCTTCAAAAAAATATAAACAGGTTGGAGTCAGAACAGAGGGTGGCTACTAAAATGGTTAGTGGTCTTTGTTATAAATCATATGAGAACAGACTTAAGGATCTTAATATGTATACCTTAGAGGAAAGGCGGAATAGAGGTGATATGATTGAGATGTATAAATACCTCCGTGGCATGTTTCTATGTTTCTATTTTTAGCTTATTGGAGGGTGAAATAAATATTGGGGGATTCAGGAGGCCGTCACTGAGTGGAGGAGAAGCCAGAGCAGTGGCTGGTAACCAATCGAACAGGATTCAGTTCCTAGTGGCATTCCTTGTGGCCTTGAACAAGTCACTTTACCCTCCATTGGCTTGGAAGAAAGGGCTGCCAATCTACTTCTGGCCACCTCATACAAAGAAAGCCCAGGGGCTGCTGGGTTCCTAGGAAGCAGCATTGACTTAGTGTCACACATTGCTTATGGGGGATATCCCCCTTAATGCCTCCTGTAAAAGGCTGACTGATAGAGGCACTTTTAAAATGCCTATTTCTGTCAGGGAGCAAGTGTAAATATAGACATGGCCAATTTCAGACTTGCACGTGCATTCCCTAAATGAACTGGGGAATAAACATGCAGATTTTGGCTCCGCCCAGGTCACATCCACATCTACTTTCTACATGGTATAGGCATAAACCTGTAAAAGAAGCCTTTTTGTAAAATGGCCATTTATACATGTAAGTGGTTGTATTGACGTGTAAATCATGATTAAGTCTAAAATAACACCTATAATTTCTGAAAGAGCAGAAGATAACTCAGCTTAGAAACATAGAAACATGATGGTAGAAAATGACCACATGACCTATCTAGTCTGCCCTTCCATATCAACTACAATAGTCCCCTTTTTATCTTTAGAGATCCTCTGTGTTTTGTTGCATGCTTTTTGAATTCGAGACTGTCCTCGTGTTCACCACCTCCACGGGGAGACTATTCCACGCACCTACCACTCTTTCTGTAAAGAAATATTTCCACAAATTACTCCTGAGTCTATCACGCTCAACCTCTGGTCCCCTTGTAGCAGAGCTTGCTTTCAATTGAAAGAGACTTTCCTGTGCATTTATGCTATGGAGGTATTTAAATGTCTCAAATGTGTGTTTACAGGCATACAGGCAAACCCCAATTTAAAGCAGTGAGCTGCTGGGTCAGGCGGGAGGGCTTCATTTTCTTTCCATGCTGTGCTTTAATGATGTCAGCTAAAGCAAGCTGTTGGCGAGTGCTCTTTCTGCTGCCAGTTAGCTGAATGCTTGGTACAACGCACATGGCTTATGTTTCAAGCTCCCGATGAGTTTGCCTGCTGCTATTATTCAAGGCCCTTGTTACATATGTTGCATGCGAGATGACAAATACGCGGAATTAGGTGCATATTGATCTGTTTGCTGCGTTTCATTGCAGAGAAGAAGGGAGGCAGGAAGCAGGTGGGTGTCTGAACAGTAGAGGTGGTGAATAGTTTTGTCGTAATGCCAGGTGGCATGAGGGAGAAGTTTGCACCTCTTAATGGATTTTATAATTTTCTTCTGAATCATCTGCCAAAGTGCAGAGCTCTCTCACTCTTCAGGAAACCAACCCTGCACTTAGCACTAGGATATTGAGTGTTTTGTTTAAGAAAGAAAAGTTGTGACTTCCAATCTGCTCTCAGTTGTCAGAAAATGACAGTCTTCTTAGAAGCATGGCCTTGGGAAAGCAGCTTAGCAAAGGGTACACTATGATAAATCAGCGGTGAATTGCCATAGAAGGTACCCTATGTTTTATCTTTTTTTGATGGTTTTGTGAAAAAAAGATTCTTCTGCCATTACTTTTATAATATAACATATTTTTCTTTATAAAGGCGTTAAACAGCTAGGATATGCATGCATGCATAAGGCCAAGCCATGTGGCTTCTCAGAGACAAGGGGATGACAGCTTTTTAGGGGCAGAAGGCCTATGTCTTAGTGACTAATTCATTAAGGGACCGCAGTCACCATGTTGCTGTCCTCAAGAGGAGTTGTCAAGGCTGTTTTGTTTGCCTAATTTTTCTTTTACTATTTATAAAGACCCTGCCAGTACTACCCATGTTTCCACCCTGTGCAAATGATTACTGCGCTGCCCCCCACAGCGTTAGGATGGCGATCACAGAAATCAGAGCCCAATGTTTTCAGCGTGTTGACTGGCTCTGTAGTGCTCCTGCCTTCTGCAGGGGTTTCCTTTTACAGTGATTTGTACACCAAAGCAAAATGATAGATAAGTTTGTTGCCCGTGAAAGAGAACCACAAAACGTGAATGTGTGCCAAGTGACAGCAGTTCATTTAGTTACAGAGGGGAAGTGCAGTGTTTTTATCTACAATATAAAAAACGCAAATAAAATGAACTGTACAGGGTGCCATGATTATAACTAAAGTGTTCGGGAAAACACTTCAGAATTTATGCTCATACATGATCATCCCATAATCATTTTTAAGTTGCATTATAAGGAAAACTAAAACTGCGACCCGTGCCCCCTAACTGGGCTTTTCTGTGGCCAGCATGACATACAGCAGGTTTTTCACATTGGCATTATTTTGGCAAGGATAATGCACTAGCCAGCAGAGGCTCAATTTGCATTTTGTGCATGAAGAGCACCCATTGAAATGGGGATGACACATCTTAGTACAATTTTACCATAGTGCAACTTGTACCACAACAAATGATTTATATAATGGGCCCTGTATGCACATATATGAGCCTTCAGGAAAGTGCTAGTTGCTGGTTATGAAACAGATCTAAACCCATTTATTTCCCAAAATAGGTTTCTTGTCTTACTTTGTGAAAGAACATGACAGAGAGTAGGAAGAATACAGACAGGGAAATATTCAAGATGGAAATCAAAACCTTCAGGCCTGTGATAAGGGGATCAGCATGTGACAGAAAGAAAAGGAACATTTTTCACACTGAACCTATACTTTGAAAAACTCAAAACTGTTAAACAGAGAGGAAGAGGAAGATGCAAAGGATAGAGAGAATATAGGACAGAGCCTGCATTCTTGCAGATAATTTGGTTTTTAAAGAACAGTCTCAGGGTATTAGGGAGCACAGGCAGGGAAGAGAAAAGGAAGGCAGGAAAAGAAAGAATGGCTTTAGAGCAGTGGTTCTGAACTCAGTCCTCTAGGACCCCCAGACTACTTCCATTTTATGCAGATCTATTTTATGCATATTCATTGTGGATATCCTGAAAGCCTGACTGGTCTGGGGGTCGCAGAGAATTGGGTTGAGAACCACTGCTTTAGAGTATCAATAATTAGATCTGGAAAAGGTAAAATGCTGAAAATAATGAAGGTGCTACTGCTTCATCAAGGTTAAGCAAGATCAAGGAAGTGGGGAATAGCTCAGGGAGTAGAAACATGCTTCAGAGCAAAATTGCTTAAAGCAGGAGTGGCCAACTAAGGCCCTGGTGCACCACGACCCAGCCTGGTTTTCAAGATGTATTGTGATAAGGAAGCTTATCAGGGCCCAGGAAACAAGGATAAAGAGGCAGAATTTACCCTTATCAAAGGACCTGTATTGTCAGGTCATAGATACAAAACTTCAGTTGTACCTAGAAACCAGATTGTACCAGGCTGCAATAGGTTGCAGAGTGTCCCTAGTGGTGAGAAGGAGGGGGAAAGCAAGCTCAGAGTAAGGAACCCTTACGTCACTGACTTTCCAAATTACTCAGCTGCCAAGAGGCAGACTGATTTACAACACCTGAGAGGAGAAAGGGCAGGGTTAGAGCCTTGGAAGTTTAAAGCTAGGACAGAAGATTCAGGAAGGGAGAGGAAAAGGAGTAGGAATGCCTACTGGAGGAGAAATGGAGCTGAAGCCCTGAGAACCAAGAGCCCATGCTGGAGGACAAGACAGGGAAGCTCAGATACATGCTGGCCAGAATATGAGGGAGGAGCCACTGAACCAAACCTTGACCCAGGTATGAGTTTTGGAAGCCTGTCTGATGAGGAGCATTACAGATTTGCTGGAGACAGCGCTTGTCCTGATGGGAGGCAGTCAGCTAAGCCCTCTGAGCCAGAAGTAGAACCCATGCAGCTAGGAGAACAGGAATTAGTTCTGGAGGAGGATGATTCTTACATGGACTGTTCTTTATGCCAAACTGCCAAGCACAAAGAAGTCCTGAGAGGGAATACATCATAATGGAACCTTCCAGAGTCCAGTACCCTAGAGAGCCCATATGTGAAGTGAAAACGTTCTTTGAAAAGGAAAATATTTGTGCTGAGAATGTCTGCAGCTGCTTAATTGTTTACTCATTGACCAGCTGAAGTCAGTGCAGTGCAGAGCTTATGCCGTACTCACGGTGGATTTAAGAAGTTTCTTTTGGAAAGAGAGAGCTGTTTATGTGAAGCTGATATTTTTAGTTTTGTTTTAAACAGCACTGCTAGGCACGTTTGCTAGCAGTGGCTGTGGAAAGGACTTTCTGCTTTGCATTGAAAGACATTACAAGCTGTTTGTGCTTAAGTTCAGTTATATCCTGTTGTACTAAATATTATCCTGGAGAAGAAATCCAATAGGTGACAATTTGTGAACCTTATTTGCGTTTACCTCATAAATAAATTCTGTCAATGCCTTAACCCTCGACCAACTACAAAAGAGTGTTTTTCTGCCTAAAAGTCAAGTGTAACCTGACTGGACTACCTTTCCCATGGTGCACTTCAAAGTCAGTCAGTCAGGTACATTGCTGATGTGGTGGAATCTGCTATAACAAGCACGCCCCTCCACACTGCTGTAAGGGGCTATGGGCGTGACAGTATCTAATGAATATTCATGAGATATATTTGCATATAGTGGGATACAGTGGGTGCAAATATAACTCATGAATATTCATTAGGGCCATCCTGAAAACCAGGATGGATCATGGTGAACTAGAACTGGAGTTGGCCACCCCTGGCTTAAAGGAAGTAAAATTCTTGAAGTGGTCCTAGCAGCATACCGTGTTAAAGATGCCAGATAGCTACCAAAATAGTCCAGCTAATCTTTCAAATAGCGATTCATCCACTTTGTGTAGATATCCCAACCTCCACCACAGGTAAAAACATCCATTCTGCTTATATCAGTGCCCATTCAGAAAAGGGGCAGCATCTGGGCAGAAAGAACTCAGGGGAAGGAAAATCCAAGCCAGGCTTTCATTTTGAAAGCCACACATGTATTTTCCTTGCATAGATTTACACCTGCTCAACTTGCAGAGCTATTCCCTCTGTTCCCCACCAGCTCGTATTTCTATAAGGAAACTATTTCCCCTAGCAATGTGCTTGCAGGCCTGTGGGTATAATGTACCTGTGGGCTTGCAAGCACTATAGGCTATCTGGCAATTGCTCCTACTTTCAAATCTTTAATGCTAACAAAAAAATTTCAAATTGATTCAACAAATTGATTTCATTCATAACCATGTCTCCCGCCCATTTATTGGCTTTCACTTTGGCAATCAGTGTATATAAAGAAAAATTCACTAAGGCCTTTCTCTCATTCCGTATGCATATGGGAAAAAAATGCATAGAGAGTTATTGTCCATCCAGTTGTTATAAGTGCTCCCTCATCCTTCATACAGAATTTTAACTGCTGCTTTATGCAGTTTACTTCTTCCCATGCTATCGTAAGACGTGCAAAACTCAATTCACTGTTGTTCTGAGATAAACCACTCAATGCTCATCTTTCCCCTTCCTGGACCCGATTCTGTCCCGGATGTCATTCCCCTCTGTACGTCCGGCCTGAACCAGACGTACAGAGGGAATCACTAACAGTCCTGCATGTGCAGGATGGGATTGCGATTCAGTCTGGCCTGCATATGCAGAACTGTCCTTGGCTAACTCAGTCAAGGCTCTTCTATGGAGCCGCGGTGCTATGGTGTCATGTTGCCATGGCACTGCGGCTCCATTGAAGAGTGTGATGCCAGCCGCTGGAGAACAAATGCTTATACCTCACAGCCCGACCTCTGATCTGGCCTCCTAAGGCCAGGGTCGGGCTGCAGAGAATGTCCTCCAGTCCCCCCTGCGCCATCCGCGCTCCGGCATATCAAGAAAATCACGTCCAGGGATGTTATTCCACCTCGACATTAGAATCGGCCCTGTATGTCCAGGACCAGCGACTGCCCAGACTCCACCCCCGAGCTGCCCCTTCCCCACCTCAGTCTAACTTCCCTGCACAACCGGTGGGGAAGTTAGCAGTGGCCGGGTGAAGGCACGAATAGTATTTAAGAAGTGGACTGCGGGCTGCACCCAGGGATAACCAAGCAGCGTCAATATTTAATCGCTGCCAGTTATCTCTTGGTGGCAAAAGTTAGGCACATTAAAGTCAGGTCTAACTTTTGCTGCCAGAGCTAACCGGGCAGCGACTAAATATCACTGCACTAAGGTTATCTTCAATGCTATCTGGCTAATCCAGATATTCAATGCCAGTGGCTGGCTATGGCTCTAGCGTTAAATATCCTGGTCTTAGTATCAGCGGCAGCAGCTAACTGCTTTAGAAAGAGTATCCACAACTTCTGAATAGGCCATAATTTATATGTTACATAACTCACAAAAAACACTGTTTTACAATGCATGGTCATGTTTAGATTAGTTTATTTACACAATTGATAAACGCCCTTTCAAACAATACCAAAGCAGTGTACATAAAATAATTAAAAGTACAAACTGTAAAGATACATGTAAATGAAATACAGTCAAAGAACAAAACAACAAAACACAAACTAAATCTAAAAACTCCAAATGACAACATCAAGATGCATATAACCTGCTATGATAAAACTATGATAAAATGAGGAAAATAGTTAACAAAAGACTAAAAGGAGAGGCTGCACAGATTAAAGATTTGCATAAAGTGTGGGCATTGTTGAAAAATACTATCTTGGAAATCCAGAACAGATGTATTCCACGCTTTAAGAAAAGTAGAAGGAAGGCCAAAAAACTGCCAGCATGGTGAGGTCAGAGAGGCTGTTGCGGCCAAAAAAACATCTTTCAAGAAATGGAAAAAGGAGCCAAATAACAAAAAGAGGAACAACATAAGCATTGCCAAGTTAGATGCAAGGCATTGATAAGGCAGGAAAAGAGAGAATTTGAAAAAAAGCTTGCTGTGGAAGCAAGAATGCATCATAAAAATGTTTTCAAGTATATTCATAGGAAAAAACCTGTGTCAGTTGGACCATTGGATGATAGAGGAGTAAAAGGGGCGGCTAAGTGAAGACAAGGCCATAGCGGAGAGACTGAATAAATTCTTTGCTTTAGTCTTTACTGAAGATGATGTAGGGAATTTACCCATGCCTGAAATGGTATATAAAGGTGATGTATCAGAAGAATTGAAAGAAATATTGATAAACAGATTGATTGAAGATGGTATACATCCAAGGGTATTGAAAGAACTGAAATATGAGACTGCAGGCCTACTATTAGTTATCTGTGAACTATCATTAAAATCAATTATGGTATCTGAAGAGTGGAGAATGGCCAATGAAACGCCAATATTTAAAAAGGGTTCCAGGGGTGATCCAGGAAACTATAGACCTGTGAGTCTGATATCAGTACTGGGTAAAATGGTAGAAACCATTTTAACATAATAACATAGTATATGATGGCAGATAAAGACCAGTATGGTCCATCTTGTCTGCCCAGCAAGGCAGCAAGAATAGGTGCACCTGCCGTTCCGAGCCGGTCACCCTTCCCCATGCCTTTGTTTAGGGGTGTACCCACCGCTCCGTGTAGGTCACCCCTATTTTTTGAGATATAAGAGATAGATATGTTTGTTTTTATTTTATCCTGTTGCTATAAAGGGATTCGCTGTGTCTGTTCCGTGCCATTTTGAATTCCATCGCTGTATTTGTATTTAAAGAAAAGAAATACTGATCATGTATATAGTTATGGTTTAATGGTAGAAAGCCAACATGGATTCAGCCAAGGAAAGTCTTGTCTTACTAATTTGTTATTTTTTTTGAAGGTGTGAATAAACAGGTAAACAAGGGTGAACCGGTTGATACAGGGTATCTGGATTTTCAGGAAGCATTTGACAAGGTCGCTCATGAGAGACTCTTGGCAAAATTAAAAAGTTATGGGACTGGAGGCAGTGTAGTATTGTAGATCAGAAAATGGTTAAAAGATAGAAAGCAGAGAGCATGACTAAATGGCAGATTTTTTTAATGAAGAAAAGCAAATAGTGGAGTACCCCAGGAATCTGTGCTGGGCCCGCTACTTTTAATGACCTGGAAATGGGAATAACGAGTGAGGTGATCAAATTTGCAGATGACACAAAATTATTCAAAGTTGCAAGAACCCAAAAGGATTGTGAGAAATTGCAAGAGGAGCTTGATAAATTGGAAGACCGGGTGTCCAAATGGCAGATGAAATTTAACGTAGTCAAGTGCAAAGTTATGCAACTAGGAAAGAACAACCCAAATGATGGTTACACAATGCAAGGTACCACCTTAGAAACCACAACCCAGGAAACAATTTAGGCGTCATCATGGATAATACATTGAAACCCTCCGCCCAGTGTGCAGCATAGCCAAGAAAGCAAAGAGAATGCTAGGAATCATAAAGAAAGGAATGGAGAATAAAGCCAAGAATATTATAATCCCTCTATATTGTTCCATGGTTCGACCGCACCTTGAGTATTGTGTGCAATTCTGGTTGTGTATCTTAAAAAGGATATTCTAGAATTAGAAAAGATACAGAGAAGAGCCACCAAATTGGTAAAAGGGATGGAAGGATATCCCTATGAGGAAAGACTTAAAAGGTTAGGGCTCTTCAACTTGGAAGAGAGAAGGTTGAGGGGAGATATGATAGAAGTCTATAAATTAATGAATGGAGTGTAATGGGTTAATGTAGATCAGTTGTTTATGCTATCAAAAAGTAGAAAGACTAGAGGACATGCAATGAAGCTACAATGTAACTCATTTAAGACTAACAAGAGAAAATATTTTTTCACTCAATGCATAATCAAACTCTGGAATTCATTACCGAAGGTTGTAGTAAAAGCTGTTAGTGCAGCTGGGTTTAAAAAGGTTTGGACAAGTTTCTGGAGGAAAGGTCCATAAACCATTATTAAAGAGGACCTAGGAAATTCACTTCTTACCCCAGGATGAGCATTGTGCAAGCTGTTGACTTTGGGTGCCTGCCAGATACTTGTGACCTGGATTGGCCATGTTGGAAACAGGATACTGGGCTTGATGGACCTTGGTTTGACCCAGCATATCATTTCTTACGTTCTTAAATGGCTACTGGAAAAATAAAATGAAACACAAAGACTTGCTTTATAAAACAATTTTGTCATAGACAAAAATATTTTTTTATATTTTTAAATAAATCATGCACTCAAGAGGTAAAATACTACACATTATGATTTGCTACAGTTTTCCCTCACTTCTGCAGAAGAATAGAAGTCCCATAACTCATCTGTGCATGCCACGATGGCGTCCTATTCCTGAGTACAGTTGACGTTTCTTATGAAGGAGATGCATTTCAGTACTCTGTTTTCATTCCCTTGGTACTGGAGTGCCCAATTGAAAATGCTCAGCTTGGATTCCTTCTCTGTCATAAAGTTCAAATTGTAGAAAGTTCCAATGGGCTGCAAGGTTCTTGATGTTCCTGCTATCTTTCCACACAGTCTTCCAGATGCCAATAAAGGACAGCTCTGGGGAGTATGAGGACCCTGTAGGTAGGAGTTCACAGAGCTTCTCTCAGGAGCTCATTCTTAGTTACGGAAGAGGGGATCCTTACTTACCACATCATTTCCACAATAAATTCCAAGTGTGCCAATAACTCCACAGAACCATGACCATATACAGTAGTCCAGGGGTTCCTAAATTCTGTTTTTCAGGATTTCCAGAATGAATTTGCAAAAAGATCACTTTTATTATGTGCAAATCCAAGTAGATTGTACATTGCCTCAAGCAACATATTGAAGGAGGGTGGTCAAGAAAAGTAAAATAAATATATAAGACATGCAATCTCTCTCATGCATATTCATGGAGGAAAACCTGAAAACCAGACTGGGTTGTAGCCCACATGGACAAGATTTGGCAATCTCTGAACAGCTCACAGTGGTGGCCTATGGCCCTGATAGCATATGCCTTTTCAAACTGATTTTATTCTCATTGCCACCAGTTCACGCAGGTAATGGGAGTAAACCCAGGACTGATTCAGTCTGTGCCTTTTCACCTGGAGCAATATAGTCATCTTAATTCACAATGCCAAAGTTCATGCAGTAGAAAAAGAAATTGCCATAAATGAATTCATTTCTGTACCACCAATAGATTCTTATAGCTTTTGAGTAATGGAATGTATGTTTTGCTTTGCTTTTCCTATTAATGTGGAATGCAAATAGTAATCACTCTTTCTTCCTATGTAATTGCAATAGATCACATCATTTTTAGTTATGTAAAAAACTCATATGAATTATTTAAGAACCAGCAAAAACACACAGTGATATTCACTGCCTTTAATTCAACAGATTTAGAGGCTGACGTACTAACCCATGAGATTGCTGTGGGTTAGTTGGCTCATTCACATGAGAGTTTTCTAAACACATGAATTAGCTGTATAGACAAACATCGGTGTAAACCTGAGCTCCAGTACCAGTGGATAATGGGGAATTACTTGCAATACAACCATAAACATCTTACTGGGCAGACTAGATGGGCCACTTTGGTCTATATTCACCGTCATTTACTATGCTATTTAATCTGGAGGTTTCCCCCCATTTAAGATTTATTTAATTTCAAAATGCTTACAGTACACATAGGAATGTAAAACAAAACAATAAATTGAGAATCAAAATGAAAAAAGTTTAACAAAAAATAGCTCAAACATACTCAAAGTAGGTCTGCAGCACGCTAGCCTGACCTACTCAAATGACTGAGGAAAATTTAAGCTTTTCAAGACAGTTCCAAATCATCCTAATCTGATCCATGAAGATGGGCAGAGAAGAGTCTGAAAGCTGTTCAGGTTTAAAAAAGAAAGACACATCCTTCCCCCTGGTAAATTGTCTTACATTTACAAAGATATTGAAGAGAACAAAAATCTCCTAACACCCTAGGCTTCAAGGCTAAACATTCTTTCCTACGATTTTGGGTCTCCGAAGCCAGGTCTAGATCCTGATAGTTTGACCGAGAAATGTCTGATCTCATTTAGAGAAAAATAACAATTAACCAATCTCAATCAGACTCTATCAGAAAATAAACAATTAAATTGGTGAAACCTAAATTTTCAGGCAACAGACTTATCTAAATTCCCATCCTTTTGCCTATCAAGCATCTTTTACCCTTCTCTAAAGTATTCAGTCGTGAAAATAAATAGTAAGCCAAGATCACCATTTCGAACATTTCTTTCATTTAATTTCAAAACATATCTTTTAGCGTAATACTAGCCAGCTCAAGAAATTTAGGGGCTTGTTTACAAAGCCGCGGTAGCGGTTCGCGATCGTTATCGGAGCCGCGGCCCCATTGATTTCAATGGGGCCGCGGCTCCGATAACGATCGCGAACCGCTACCGCGGCTTTGTAAACAAGCCCCTTTAGTGTTATAGTCTTTTTCCTCATAAGATTTTCTAAATTTTTCATTTGTGAGTCATAACAGTTTTAGCTTAAGCAATCTGAAAAGTTATTTTGAACCGAAGAGACAGCAGATTCAACTGAAAGAGCTTTCTTTTCCACTTCCTCAACAATTTCTCAAAATGTTGAATCCTCTCTCAAAATGTAATTACTGCATTATGTTGTAACTCAGTTTTAGTAAGAACCACAGACTCAACACATGCAAAAGCTTGCAATATCAGATAGCGTCATCCTTAGATGAAATGGAGTAATATTGTTGGAAAGGGACTTCTAAAGTTACAGTCTGTCTATCACTAAGCGTATTCTGAGAAATATCAGAAGATTTCAATAATAAAACCTGTTAACTGATCACTAACAATATTTGTAGTTCCTCCAAGAGCTGGTTTCTTGACCGAAGCTATAAGGTAAGAAACATTAGAGTTCGTCTCTGAAGCTGATCGTCACAGCAAGTTCGACTTTCAAATAGTTTCAGAGAGGATAAAAAAAAAAAATCTCTTCCTCATTTAAAGAAGAGATTTTGCGGGATTTCATCCAGACCTCCGGTGTACTAAAAACAGCACCATCCAATGAATAAGCCAAAGACACCAGCGTCTGAGTTAGAACATAAGAACATCAGATATGCCATACTGGATCAGACCAAGGTCCATCAAGCCCAGTATCCTGTTTCAAAACAGTGGCCAATCTAGGTCATACGTACCTAGCAGTTTCCCCAAAAGACACAGGTTCTGCAATGCTTGTACTAGGTCAAGCATTGATATCCTGGGTCCCTTTTTAATAATGGTTTATGGACCTTGTAGGGATTATAAGGTTTAGGTATATGTTCCTGGTTCATAATCACTCAATGGCCTTTATTCTGCTCTGCTCTAATAAAAATATGTCAACCAAACTACTATACAGTGGGCAAGGAGAAGCAGGCCAGCATAAAATCATATAAATCTTTGCACTGCATATTACTGAGCTGGAAGGCCCAGAAATAGTCATGCAAACACATACACAGGAAACCATGCAAAGAGCATAAGCTGAGCCGTTAGCCCTGAAGACAGTAGACGGTTTTTGACAGTTGGTGAGTATAGGCAAGACAGAGGCCTGAGGAATGTTGAAACAGAAACAGAGGGGTCAGAAAGGTCAATGACAGGAAACAGAAGGAGGGAGGAGAGGGGGCCTCACAGAGGGATGAATGTGGAGACTGTATGCATATACGGAAGTAATACACGGAAGCAAAAAATGTATATAAGTAATATGATTATTATACTCAGGGGGAGGAGGGATTCTGATGTCTGATGACTGACAGAAATTCTCCTCTCCTGCCTGTATTGTTCCATCAGTTATCTAATAAACAGAGATTCTGATTGCACCTGTACTGACTTTTGGATCTGGTCTTTATGACCAAGATACAAATTTAAAGATTTGGATTCCCCTCAAGAAAGAAGAGGGAGGTACGTTCCCGGTGCGTAGTAGAGACCGGAGGAGAAGAAGTGAGTGACGGATTCCCTAGGATGACGGCGGCTGTGATGACGGCGTCGTGAGTATAAGTATTTTTAACCAAGCTTGGTAAGTGTTGTTTAATTTTTGTTTTTGTTATATGAATAAAGTGTAAGAATAATTTGCTGTTATAAACTGGAACTGAATGATAAGTGATTGAGACAGTACGTGTCGTCTGACACGAAGCGTGTGTGTGTTCTTGCTCACGGTTCCATACCTCCGCGAGGAGATTGGCTGGGCTTGAACGAAGCGAATTCTTGTTTGAAAGGTGTCCTGGACATTTCGTGCACTTCCTTCCTCTGTAAATAAAGAGGGTGGATATTGAGATCCTTAAATAAAAGGTTGCACGTAGGAATCATGTCTCTGTTTAGGAGAAAGAAAGATGGCAATCAGGACATAATGGTAAATCAAGTTTCCCCAGTGACTCCGGTTGAATGGATGATGAGAGATAATCCCTTATTAGGAAAGGAAATATTGAAAGTTTGCCTTAAATGGGCAAAATGGAGCGCTGCTCCTGGAACTCCTCTTGGCTGGCCACCGGAGGGGTCCTTTGATGGTCGTTGTTTAGTAAAAATTAGGGATTATGTTTTATTTCATAAGACTGGGGCTAGTCAGCTGAAACACTTAAGGTACATTTCCATGTGGATGAAACAGGTAGATCCAAAAACCCTCAGTAGTGATGATCCACCCCCCTATTAGACGACAGAGAGTCGTACAATGGCAGCGATAGGTTATGCAGACCCTTCCATAGATCTAGACCTCATGGAGACAGAATTAGAGGACAGACCTAAAGATAAAATTAAAGATAAAAGACCAGCAGAAACACACAAGGAAAGAGTTAGATACTGGGATGAGATAAAAACACCATCTCTTATTGAGACTCTCTCATGTAATCCAATATATCCCTATCGGGAATTGGAAGACATAATGCAAAATAATAACTCCCAACCATGTAGAAGATCCCGGTCTGCATCTCCCCGCCGGGAACAGCATACGGGATGGGTCCAGGTAGCAGGTAAATTACATTTGACCCCTGATCCAATCCCTGAGCCCCCGGTGTGTGACCAGTCGTTGCTGGGGGCCACAGGGGGTGATCAAACCCAAGTACAGTCCATTCCCTCTGTCCTTGACTCCATTAATTGCGATATGTTTCCCGTGATATCAGCAGACAAATTCCCTGGTAATATTGATTTACCAGAAGGTCAATGGGAGCGTGATTATTTTTCTAAACAACCATGTGAAAGTAGACAGAATGATAGGAACCGGACGACCAGAGCCCATGATTATCAATTACTGCCCGTACAGGGTTCTAAAGAACCAGTTCAATCTAAGAAAACCCCTGTACAATTTAACCTCTATTGGGGTAATATTAATACATTTCCAAGAAAATGGCGTTCCTCTACACAAATTTCTGCTTTAACAGGTCACTATTTTCTTTGTGGGGAGGCCTTACTACAGAAAATTAATATTTCTCACTTGCCCTGTACCCTTGTCCGTGTATCTCTCTATTCTGCCCTTATTCCTTTAAATGTTTCACACAAAACTCATTCACTCCTCCAGCGAGTTAAACGCTCTCTAGTAGGATCAGGTCCATGGGATGCGAAAGTTTCTGAAGATGAGGCCATACAGGCATCTTTTGAATATAATAATTCTACTTACCCCTTGACCAAAACACGATTAGATGCTTTATCCTGGACAGCATGGATTCCTTTTGCTACCCCTGCCCTCACTGCTGAATTAGGAATGGCTATACGCCGGTTACAATGTTTGCTTCATGTACAAATGAAAGCTGTTACTGATTCTATAACTAAGCTATCAGAGTCCCTAGAGCAAAATACACAAATGACTCCACAAAATAGACAAGCGCTAGATTTGCTCCTTGCTTCTGAAGGAGGCCTTTGTTCTTTTATTAATGCCACTATTTGTTGTACGGTCATAGCGAATCATTCAGTGTTTGTGCTTAATGCTATGGATAAAATACGCTACCTGGACAGATTTACATATTGATGACTTTAAGGGAGGACTGAATGTAGGTAATTGGTTCTCATCCCTTACCTCCTGGTTTCACTCGCTAGGTGCTGGCCTAAAAGGCCTTTTAATTTCTGCTGGCATCTTTGTAATTTTTGCCTTGTCCTTTTGTTGTATTGTTTCTATTGTCATCTCCTGTTGTAAGAAACAGTGTACCAAAGTGTCCACCTCACTTCTGCCTGTTCAAACATGCCATACACATGTGAACTATTCCTATGCTGCGGTCCCCACTTCTGAATTCTCTGACTTGATCTTATCTCCTCCACAATAAAAAAAAAATGGGAGAATTGTAGGGATTATAAGGTTTAGGTATATGTTCCTGGTTCATAATCACTCAATGGCCTTTATTCTGTTCTGCTCTAATAAAAATATGTCAACCAAACTACTATACAGTGGGCAAGGAGAAGCAGGCCAGCATAAAATCATATAAATCTTTGCACTGCATATTACTGAGCTGGAAGGCCCAGAAATAGTCATGCAAACACATACACAGGAAACCATGCAAAGAGCATAAGCTGAGCCGTTAGCCCTGAAGACAGTAGACGGTTTTTGACAGTTGGTGAGTATAGGCAAGACAGAGGCCTGAGGAATGTTGAAACAGGAACAGAGGGGTCAGAAAGGTCAATGACAGGAAACAGAAGGAGGGAGGAGAGGGGGCCTCACAGAGGGATGAATGTGGAGACTGTATGCATATACGGAAGTAATACACGGAAGCAAAAAATGTATATAAGTAATATGATTATTATACTCAGGGGGAGGAGGGATTCTGTTGTCTGATGACTGACAGAAATTCTCCTCTCCTGCCTGTATTGTTCCATCAGTTATCTAATAAACAGAGATTCTGATTGCACCTGTACTGACTTTTGGATCTGGACTATACAGGAAATTAGTGATAATTAGTAATCGGTCTCTTGTGAGTAACAGGGCCTCACAACCTTTCCTCCAGGAACTTGTCCAAACCTTTTTTAAACCCAGCTACACTAACAGCCTTTACTACATCCTCTGTTTATTTTATTTATTTATTTATTTAGCTGTATTTATATACCGCCTTTCACCGGGTCAAAGTGGTGTTACATAGGGGTGGGGGAATTAACTACAAGGGTGGGACCATCACCGGGGAGGCAACATTGATGATTTTGACATAGGAAGGACTTTGGACACAGGACAAACGTTGGACATAGACAGGTTAGGGTAGCTTTGGGTTAGAAGTTCATTGTGGATGAGATCGGGGGTTTGTGGGTTTTACGGTGGGTCTCGAGTTGAAGTATTCTTGAAAGAGGATGGTTTTTAGCTGTTTTCTGAAAGTTAGAAGGTCGATATTGCATCTGAGATAGCTTGGTAGAGAGTTCCATAAGGATGGAGCATAAAGTTCGAAGGCTCGATTGCAGGTCCGTTGTAAGCATTTGGTTCTTTTGTGAGGGACGGTGAGGAAAATGCTGGAGGTTTGTCTAGTAAATCTGCCGTGGGCTGGACGAGCCAGTAGGGTGCGAAGCTGGGTGTCTTGTGTTTGATGGATAGCTTTGTGGGTGAGTAGGATGGCTTTGTATTTTGTCCGTGCTTCGAGGGGGAGAATGTGTAGTTCTTTCAGAATTGGGGTGATATGGTTGGTTTTGTTTGCCCTCTGAATGATTCTTGCGGTGGTGTTTAATGCAGTTCTGAGGGGGTTGGTGTGGGTGGCTGGAAGGCCATGGTAGATTATGTTGCAGTAGTCCAGATGTGGGAGTGTCATGGCTTGCATCACTGTTCGGAAGTCTTGATGTTCCAGGAGGGGTCTGAGACGTTGCACTGTTCGTGCTTTATGAAATATAGTTCCGGAGGTTTTAGTGATCTGTTGCTTTAAGGTGAGGGCTTGGTCTATGATAATGCCCAGGTATCTTATCTGTGGTTGAATTCGGATGCTTGTAGTTCCAATGATGAGGTGTGTGGGTGGTGTAAAGTCAGGGTCCCTTGTCACTATGAGGGCTTCGGTTTTCTTTATGTTGATGGATAGGTTGTTTGTCTGTTGATGGATAGGTTGTTTGTCTGTAACCAGTCGGAGACTGCAGTGAAGCATGCTGATAGGCGGTTGTTTGTAGGGTTTGTGGTTGTAATGGGAGCGTAGAGCATGATATCGACAGCATAGATGTGGAAGCTGACGTTGTGGGTGCGTATGACGGTAACAAATTCCAGAGTTTGATTACACGTTGAGTGAAAAAAATATTTTCTTTTATTAGTCTTAAATAGTTTACCCTGTAGCTTCATTGCATGTCCCCTAGTCTTCCTATATTCTGAGTACGTAAACAGTCAATCTACTTTTACCCGTTCCACTCCATTCATTAATTTATAGATTTCTATCATATCTCCCCTCAGCCGTCTCTTTTCCAGGTTAAAGAGCCCTAACCTTTTTAGCCTTTCTTCATAGGAGTATCCTTCCATTCCCTTTACCATTTTGGTGGCTCTTCTCTGAACCTTTTCTAATAACGCTATATCCTTTTTAAGATACGGCGACCAGAATTGCACACAATATTCAAGGTGCGGTCTCACCATGGAACGGTATAGAGGCATTATAATATCTTTTGTTTTATTTTCCATTCCTTTCCTTATGATACCTAGCATTCTATTTGCTCTCTTGGCTGCCGCTGCACACTGGGCCGAGGGTTTTAACATGTTATCCACAATGACGCCTACATCTTTTTCCTGGGTGGTGGTTCCTAATGTGGAATATTGCATCGTGTAACCATAGTTTGGGTTGTTCTTCCCTAGGTGCATAACTTTGCACTTGTCCACATTAAATTTCATCTGCCATTTTGATGCCCAGTCTTCCAATTTATCAAGATCCTCTTGCAATTTTCCACAATCCTCTTGGGTTTTAACAACTTTAAATAGTTTTGTGTCATCTGCAAATTTGATAACCTCACTCGTTATTCCAATTTCCAGGTCATTTATGAATATATCAAAAAGCAGCGGACCCAGCACAGATCCCTGGGGTACACCACTATTCACCTTTCTCCATTGGGAAAATTGGCCATTTAGCCCAACCCTCTGCTTTCTATCTTTTAACCAGTTCTTGATCCACAGTAGTACAGTGCCTCCTATCCCATGACTCTTTAGTTTTGCCAAAAGTCTCTGATGAGGGACCTTGTCAAAGGCTTTCTGAAAGTCCAGATACACTATGGGGCTTGTTTACAAAGCCGCGGTAGTGGTTCGCGATCGCTATCGAAACCGCGGCCCAATTTAAAACAATGGGGCCGCGGCTCCTATTACGATCGCAAACCGCTACCGCGGCTTTGTAAACAAGCCCCTATATCAACCGACTCACCTTTGTCCACCTGTTTAGTCACACTTTCAAAAAAAACATGACAGATTAGTAAGACAAGATCTTCCTTGTCTAAAGCCATGCTGGCTGTCTCCCATTAGGCCATGACTATCTACATGCTGAGTAATTTTATTCTTTATGATGGTTTCTACCATTTTTCCCGGTACTGATGTGAGGCTCACCGGTCTGTAGTTTCCTGGATCACCCCTCGAACCCTTTTTAAAAATTGGTGTTACATTGGCGATCCGCCAATCTTCAGGTATTAGAGATGATTTTAATGATAGTTCACAGATTACTAATAGCAGGTTTGCAATCTCATATTTCAGTTCTTTCAACACCCTTCGATGTATACCATACGGCCCAGGCGATTTGCTACTCTTCAGTTTATCTAATGACTGTAATACATCTTCCCGATGTATCGATATTTCCTTCAATTCTTCCGCACCTTTAAATACCACTTCTGTCATGGGTAACATCCCTACATCTTCCTCAGTAAAGACCGAAGCAAAGAATTCATTCAGTCTCTCCGCTATCGCCTTGTCGCCTCTTAGTGCCCCTTTAACTCCTCTATCATCTAATGGTCCAACTGACTCTCTCACTGGTTTTATGCTACGAATGTACTTGAAGAAATCTTTATTTCACGTTTTTGCTTCCACAGCAAGCTTTTTCTCAAATTCTCTCTTTGCCTTCTTTATCAATGCCTTGCATTTGACCTGCCAGTGCTTGTGCTGTTTCCAGGTTTCATCGTTTGTCTCTTTTTTCCATTTCCTGAAAGATGCTCCTCAAAGTTCTCCCACTTTCAAGCAATTGCATCGCCAGGTAAGGCTCTTTGTCCAACTCGAAGCATACTGATTAATCGCAGATTAAAGCACTATCTGAAACTGGGGAGCTTTGAACAGCTTCTAGCATGCACATCCTTAGGACTGGTGGCACCGACCTAACCCGGGGATCTGGTAGTATCCCCCAGAGAATCCCGTTTCACCAGAAATGGAAGAATTGAGGTCTGATGAGACTCCAGCATTAATAAAGGTGAACACCTATTTTTGGTCATAATAAGAGATCAAAGAATTAGGAGAATTAATAGCAAAACTATAGTTTCAGATGGAGGCAATTTACAGAAGGTTGCTACAGTACGGCCGCTATATAATCTATTTGCAAAAGCTCCATGCCACAGTTTCTGCACCACTTAGATGAGAAGCTGCTTTACACAAGTTTGCATTGCAACAGCTCATCATCTTAGAATTATAGCAAACCTTTCTGCATAGCATGCTATATGCAAAAAGGTTTGTAACCAGTTTAAAAATAAAATAGTAGAAATGTATTTACCTGGGATACTGATGGTCTCAAGGAGGTTGCCTTGCCTGGTTTGTTGTGTTGAAGTACCCTTCAGCATGTGTAAATAGGAAGAGAATGACAGTTTAAAAACAAAGTTAAAAAAGAGCTAGGGAAGTATAAGCTGGAGAGCAGTCTATAAAAAAATTAAGAAGTTGGGGTGTTGGTGCTGCTGTGAGTCAACCGTGCAGGTGTTTGTAAAATAAATAAATGTGAGGGGCATTGGGCTGTAGGAAGCATAGCTAAATTTTAATAAGTACAGACCTGTTTACCTTTGTAGTTAAGATGGGGCTGATCAGGGTTGCTACAACTGGTGTGTTTAGCTTCTCAGAGATTTGATTTCAGCTGGGGAACAGCAGTCCTGCAGGCCAATGCAGAAAGCCGGCACTGAAGTCATGCACTATTAACTGTGTATGCATTTTCGTAGTACACCGATAGCATGAGATGTCAGTGCCGGTATGCAGCACAGAGTGTGTATGCAAATGAGCTATATGCAAAACTTTGACATAAAGTTAAAAGGAGGGAAGTCAATACATGTGCATACAGATGCGCTACAAGTGACCGTGTGCCCATGTGCATAAATGTCAAATGTTCACATTATGCGCACACGACATACAAGTTCTTTTATTACTCAGCATTTGGTGCAGCAACACTTTTTTGCCCAAAAACATTTTCTTATGAAATTACAAAAGAGACCTAACAGTAAGAGAATGATATTGAGTGAGTCCAAAAAACACCTAAGGATAAGAAGCAGAAGACATTTGTTCCTGGATGCCGAACTTTCACTTATATGCTGAAAGATATACGCAGAAAATTTTCATGTTGAACATAACTGTTCACCGGTACATACCCTGGAACAGTCTTTCCCTATATATGCAAGATGTTTAAGTCGCCTCAGACCAGGCATAGGGATATTGGCGCTCTTGCTGGTTATGTAATTCTCTATGAGCCCGATCCCATAAGGGACATGTCACTGAATGGCCCAGACTATACCTGATTCTGCACCATTGGAGCAAGATGCTCCCATGGTAGCAGGAGCGGGCACTGGCCAGGCGTGCCCCTGCAGCAGCCGCGGGAGAGGTCCAGACATCCCGCTGCCATGACACCAAATGTCCAGTAGGAGTGCTGACAGCCAGACACCCCACCAGTCCAGTTTTCCCACCGCCCGACCTTTGACAGGTCTGCCAGGGCTGGAATCAGGCACTGGGAACTCACCTCCTGCGGATGCTGTGCTGCTGGGGGGCTGCCGGGCTGGTCCACTGCCATTGCTGCTGCTTATTCCACCTCTAAGGTGGAATAAGCAGCATGGCCATCTTCTGCCGGACATACAGGGCCGTGATCTGAATTGGCCCTGTACTTCAGGGTGCCTGCCCCACCCACTCTCTGCCCCCATCCAGATTTCCCCACACTGCGGCTGTGTGTGTGCGGGGAGATTGTGTGCTAGAATACGGGCCAGATGGATAGCATGGCTGCACATCCCCACTATTTATATCTCTGGATCGGGCCCTACGTGTTTTTCTGCATCGGGTGCAGACCTTATTACCATCTCATTTTAACATATGCAGCTCATTTGCATATAATTTAAATTTGCTGTCATTGCTGTGTGTGTATGCTTTTACTCCCTCTTTATGCGTAGGTCAAGCTCTTTTCTGCATTTGGCGTGGTGAAACTTGTGCATAGAAGTTGCATTTCCTATGTGTGAAGGGCACGCCAGTCTTTCTGCATCGGTCCATTGGAGAGAGACAAGCTGGGAGCTTTGTGCTAGGAGCTTTGTGGTGGTTGTATTACTAGAGTCCCTGGCTTAGGCCTGTCGGGGAGGCTAGGGTTGCCAACTGGCCGGTTTTCAGCCGGCCTGGCCGGTTTTTCCACGGCCAGGCCGGCTGCCGGCGCAGAGGCAAAACCGGCCCTTTAAAAGCCGGTTTTTTTGCTCTGGCCGCAAGATCGGGAGCGGCCAGAGCAAAAAAACCGCTTTTCTCCGCTTCCGCGGGAGCCAGGGAAGCCCGCGCGAGGCCCCGGCTCCCTCTGAACAGCCACCAGCGTGAAGAGCCATTACCTTCACGCTGGCGGCTGTTCCTGTGAAGCCGCGAATGCTGGGAAAGGTTAAAGGTTGCCCTTTAACCTTTCCCAGCATTCGCGGCTTCACAGGAACAGCCGCCAGCGTGAAGGAAAAGGCTCTTCACGCTGGTGGCTGTACAGAGGGAGCCGGGGCCTCGCGCGGGCTTCCCCGGCTCCCTCTGAAGCCTCAGACAGCCGCGATGCTGGTCGGGGGGGGGGGGGCAAGGACTGCATTGGCTGTGATGGGGGGGACCTGGACTGGAAAAGGGCTAAGGGGGGGGGACTTGGACTGGAAAAGGGCTAATGGGGGGGGGGACTTGGACTGGAAAAGGGCTAAGGGGGGGGACTTGGACTGGAAAAGGGCTAAGGGGGGGACTTGGACTGGAAAAGGGCTAAGGGGGGGACTTGGACTGGAAAAGGGCTAAGGGGGGACCTTGGACTGGAAAAGGGCTAAGGGGGTGGGGGGGACTTGGACTGGGAAAAGGGCTAAGGGGGGGGGGGGACTTGGACTGGAAAAGGGCTAAGGGGAGGACTTGGACTGGAAAAGGGCTAAAGGGGGGGACTTGGACTGGGAAAGGGCTAAGGGGGTGGGACTTGGACTGGAAAAGGGCTAAGGGGGGGACTTGGACTGGAAAAGGGCTAAGGGGGGGGGGACTTGTACTGGAAATATGCTGTGCTGGGGGGGACCTGGACTGTAAAAGGGTTATGGGGGGGGATATGGACTGGAAATGGGTTGTGATGGGGGTGGAGGGGACCTGGACTTGAAATGGGCTATGGTGGAGGAAGGGGGATTTTGGACTGGAAATAGGCTGTGATTAGGGGGGCTAGGACTGCAAATGGGCTGTGATGGTGCGGGGGGACTCGGACTGCAAATGGGCTGTGATGGTGCGGGGGGACTCGGACTGCAAATGGGCTGTGATGGTGGGGGGGGGCCTAGGACTGGAAATAGGCTGTGATGGGGGACTTGGACTGGAAATGGGTTGTGATTGGGGGGGGGGGAGCTAGGACTGGAAATGGCCTGTGATGTGAGGGCTAGCACTGGAAATGGGCTGATGAAGAGCTGGAATAGGACTGGAAATGGGCTGATGTGGGGCATGGGAGAATGGGACTAGAAGGGAGTGGATGCTGGGTGGGCCTAGAACTATAAGGGAATTGATTTGGGGGGAGGACTAGAATGGATGGGGAATGAGAATGGAGAGGGGAAAAAATATTTTGTGTGGAAGAAAAGTCTATGATGGGCCGGTATTGGGAGAGTAAGAGGGGCTTGAGAATGGAAGGGTGAAATTTAAACGGATGATAAAGGAATAAGGAAAGAATTGGGGGAAAGAGCAAAAGGGAAACAATCAGTATGTTAAAGCAGAAATAGAGAGAGAATGGAAAACATCTAAAAGAGAAGAAAGGACAAATGGATAGCTCGCAGAAGACACGAAGAAACCAGAAGAAAGTGACTGGAGCAATTGCAACTGAAAAATAAAACGCCCAAACAGAAAGCACAGTTACTTACCTGTAACAGGTGATCTCTGGGAACAGCAGGAATTAGTCATCACATATGGGTACGTCGGTACCGACGGAGCCTGCGCGGGAAAGCTCCCCAGCTTTTCAAATGAAAAGCTTTTGGGGCCTCCCACTGCACATGCGCGCTGCCTTCCCGCCTTCCTGACCAGCTCTCCTCAGTTCGAGTTTAAAGCTGAGACAATAGAGAGAGAGGACAGGAAGATAGAGGAATAGAGAGACAACTCCTAGGGGAGGTGGGTGGGTTGTGATGACTAATTCCTGCTGTTCCCAGAGATCACCTGTTACAGGTAAGTAACTGTGCTATCTCTAGGAACAAGCAGGAATAAGTCATCACATATGGGGACTCCCTAGCTGAGATGCCTGGGAGATCCCCCTCCAAGGGTAACCATCTTCGGATGGATCTCAGGCATCCATTCTGGGAAGGTGGGCAGGAGTTGTTTAAGTATGGAACAGGTGTTTGAGGACAGCCTGACCAAACAAGGCATCCCGGCGGGAGTCCTTGTCCAAGCAGTAATGGGCTGTGAAGGTATGCACCGAGGCCCAAGTGGCTGCTCGACAGATCTGGTCTATGGAAACAGAGTGGAGATGAGCCATAGAAGTGGCCATGGCTCTCACATTGTGAGCCGTGACATGGCCTTCCAGAAAAATGTTCTTACTCTGGTAAGCAAAGGAAATACACTGAGCAATCCAGTTGGAAAGTGTGCGTTTGGTGACTGGAAGTCCCAAATGAGAAGGATCAAAAGCCACGAAAAGCTGAGAAGACTTTCGATGTGGCTGAGTTCTATTGAGGTAAAAGGCGAGAGCTCTTTTACAGTCAAGAGTATGAAGGTTCCTCTCTGCACTGGATGCATGAGGAGCCGGAAAAAAGACAGGTAGATATACCTCTTGATTAAGATGAAAAGGCGAGACCACTTTAGGCATAAAGTGGGGATTCGTCCTAAGGACCACCTTATCATGATGAAATCTGGTATAAGGTGGATTCGCCACCAAAGCTTGCAGTTCACTGATGCGGCGAGCCGAAGTGACTGCAATAAGGAAAAGGACCTTCCAAGAAAGAAATTTCAGGGAGGTAGATACCAATGGTTCAAAGGGTGGCTTCATAAGTTGACCCAGAACTAAATTCAAGTCCCATGCTACCGGAGGAGGCCGGATGGGAGGCTTAGTGAGGGTTAGGCCTCTCATGAATCTTGCAATAAGAGGATGAGAGGAAACAGATCGTCCATTTATAGGTTTCAAGGATGCTGTAATAGCACTTAAATGGACTCGTACTGAATTCGTCTTGAGGCCTGCATTGGAAAGATGCAGGAGATAGTCTAGTAGAGAATTCAAAGGAAGTGCCAGAGGGTCAAGACCCTGTTGAGCACACCAAATGGAAAAACGTTTCCATTTAAAAGCATAGGAACGCCTGGTAGAGGGTTTCCTAGAGGCATAAAGGATATCTTTCACTGGTTGAGAAAGATTAAACTCTTGAAGGCTTAAGCCTTCAGTAACCAAGCTCGGAGATGTAGGGGTTTGGATGCCACAAAGTCCCCTGCTCCTGAGACAGAAGGTCTGGTGCAGCTCCCAGGTCCAGGGAGGAGCCCTGGGAGAGCTGTAGAAGGAGAGGGAACCACACTTGGCGTGGCCAGCGTGGAGCAATGAGGATCATGGATCCGTGATCCCTCTGAATTTTGAACAGAGTCTTGGGAATCAAAGGAATGGGTGGAAAAGCGTACAGGAATTCCTGACCCCAATGCAGGAGAAAGGCATCGTTGGCCTGAGCTCCCTGACACGGAGTCCTGGAACAGAACCGGGGAAGTTTGGCATTCCACGGACTTGCAAAGAGGTCTATGTCCGGGGTCCCCCATTCCTGAAAGATTCTGCATATTTGGTCCATATGTAGGGACCATTCGTGTGGGAGCAGAACTCGACTGAGTCTGTCTGCTCGAGAGTTTTGAACTCCTGGAAGATATACTGCCAGAAGATGAATTTGGTGCTCTCTGGCGAAGGCCCATAATCTGAGAGCTTCGTTGCAAAGCGACAGAGAGCCCGTCCCTCCTTGTTTGTTGATATAAAACATGGCCACCTGATTGTCTGTCTGAACTAGGACAGTCAGGTTGGCAAGGAGGGTGTGGAAGACTGTGAGGGCAAGGAAGATTGCTCGCAGTTCCAGAAGATTGATATGAAGGGTGGTCTCTTGGGGAGACCAGAGTCCCTGAGTGGAGAGATGTTGAAGATGAGCTCCCCACCCTGTTTGGGAAGCATCTGTTGTGAGGGTTGCTTGGGGCAACGAAGGTTGGAAGGGGGTCCCCAACAACAGATTTTTGGAGGATGTCCACCACTGGAGAGACCAAAACAGACATTTTGAGGTGAGTACCTGGTCTGACAGCAGTCCCGATGCTTGAGACCACTGGGTGGCCAATGTCCATTGAGCTGCTCTCATATGGAGACGAGCATAAGGTACCACATGAACCGTGGAGGCCATGTGGCCGAGAAGTTGCAGCATTTCTTTGGCTGACAAGTGATTTCTGGACTGAGCCTGGGAGGCCAAGCTTATTAGCCTTTGGCCTCGGACCAGAGGGAGGTAGGCCCTTGCAGTGGTGGAGTCCAATTGGGCCCCTATGAATTCCAGGGACTGAGTAGGGATGAGTTGGGACTTGGGAATGTTTACCACAAGTCCCAGATATTGAAGAATACGCCTTGTGCGGTCCAGAGAAATCTGGGCTTCTGACTGAGATGGAGCTCGGATGAGCCAGTCGTCCAGATATGGGAAGACAAAGATTCCCATGCCTCTGAGAAATGCGGCTACGACTGCCATGCATTTTGTGAAGACTCTTGGAGCAGAGGCCAGACCGAAGGGTAGTACTCTGTACTGGAAATGTTTTCCCTGGAACAGAAATCTTAGATATTTCTGTGGGATGGATGGATGAGTATATGAGTGTACGCATCCTTGAGATCTAGAGAACAAAGCCAATCCTGACTCTGAAGGTATGGAAGGAGAAGGCCCAGAGAGAGCATTTTTGAATTTCTCCTTGAATAGAAACCTGTTCAATTCTCTCAGATCTAGGATAGGTCTGAAGCCCCCTGTCTTCTTTGTTATGAGAAAGTAAGGGGAGTAGAAACCTAACCCCTGTTGTGGAGGAGGAACCTCCTCTATTGCCCCTTGGGCAAGGAGAGAAGAGACTTCCTGACCCAACAGGGTCAGAAGAGATGGGGGAGAACTGAATTGCCTCACCATGGTATGGGGAGGAAGGCTGGAGAAATGAAGTTTATAGCCTTCTCGGATAATAGAGAGGGTCCATTGCTCTGATGTTATTTGCTCCCATCTGGGAGCAAAGTGAGATAGCCTTCCAGGAATGGTGAGGGGCTCTGGCTGTGCTAGAGCCAGAAAGGGCAAGTTCTCTAGAGGGAAGTCAAAACCCCTGAGGGGGTTGAGCCTGCTGGGATGTAGCAGACACTGCAGGCTTTGACTTTACCTGCTTAGATTGTTGTCGCTTAGCCGCAAGGCGAGGCTGAGCAGATTGCTGGCCAGTATTTGTGGGAAATCTGGTCTTTTTATAGTAAGGCCTTTTAAAAGGCTTCTTTTTGGTAGGGGTAGAAGTAGACTTGGAAAGTCTATCTAGAGTGGCATTTTCTGCATCCATTTGAGCAGCTTTAATCTGCCAGTCTTCCCCAAATAAGTTCTCACCGGTACAGGGCAGATTCCTGAGGCCTTCTACAACCCAGGGTTCTAGGTTAGAAGCCTGGAGCCAAGCGAGACGTCGGGCTGCAATAGCAATTCCCGAAGCTCTGCCTGCAACCTCGAAAGAATCAAAGGCTGCCCTGTTGGAGAACTTGGAGACCTCTGAAAGTTGTGTCACCATAGAAAAGAAGTCCGCCCTTTGATCATCAGGGATAAAGGGGGCAAAATTCTGTATTTTTAGGGCAAGTTGCCCAAGATACATGCCCATATAAAGGCTATAAGAGTTGATCCTGGCTATAAGCATACTAGCCTGGAACATCTTTCTTCCAAAAGAGTCTAAGTTCTTACATTCACGCCCTGGAGGGGTAGAAGAATGCCTCTTAGGACTCTTTATTTTCTTCATAGCAGACTTCACCACAATGGAGTGGTGAGGCAGCTGAGTTTTTTGGAACCCAGGCGAAGGAGGGACCCGATACATGGTGTCCAACCTGCGGGAATGGGGAGACAGTGTTAAAGGAGTCTCCCACAAATCCATCAAGTGTTCTTGAAGGATTTCATGGACAGCAGAGTGACTGCCTCTTTAGGAGCTTTTGAGTATCCTAAAATGTCCAATTTTTTTGATCTGGGTTCTCTTTCAGAAGATGTAGTAATAGAAAGTGCTTTAGCTACATCAACAATGAAATCCTGAAAGGATAAATCCTCTGGAGGAGACATCCTCCTCTTGGGAGAAGAGGGCTCCTCAGGAAGAGTAAGCTCAGCAGAGTCATCAGAGGAATTAAATTCATCAGAAGAATCTGAGTACTCTTCTGTGCTTCCAATGTACGATACGCATACCGATCGGTATCGACATCGGGGCGTATCGGGCATGGGATCGGTACCGGGCGAAAGCCGGAATCCGGTATGCGAAACCGATCGACGTTTAGAAGTCGATGGTCTCGGTTCCGGTGTAGATACCGGAACCGGGGTCGGTACCGATGAAATCGGTACCGAGGGCGTCGCAGCCTTAATGAAGGCCAGTACGGCCTGCTGCATGGTCTGGGACAGTACTGCCCATAGACGCCACTACTGCCTGGATGTCGGTACCGGTATGGGCCGGTACCCCAGAGCAGTCCAGCAGGTGATCTGTCGAGGCCGTGCCATCGATGTCAACCTGTGACCCCATGATTGCTTTGGAGGCCGGAACCTCCCGCCGGGGTTTTTTGGCCTGGGCAGAATCCTCGAACTCAGAACTGAGAGCCTCTCGATCTTTAGAAAGAGATTTGCTTTTAGAGGATTTGCCCACAGAAGTTTTGGTTACCTGAGATCCATCCGGAGAGGAAGACCTGGACGACTGTGATGCTTCTGAAGGAAACAGCACATGGAGCTTGTTAGCCCGATTCTGCAACCCGCGTTTAGACATCTGGGTGCAGGATGGGCAGTCCGGTATGGAGTGCTCAGGTCCCAAACATTTGAGACACCATTCATGGGTGTCTGTGACAGAAATGACAGCACTGCATTTGGTACATTTTTTGAAACCAGGGACTGGCTTCTCCATGAGGAGAAATGGTGTAGGCCTTAAGGCCTAACGCCGGGTACCAAGCTGTGCTGAAGAAAAAATAAAAAAGTATTTTTTTTTTTTTTTGATATAGAAAGAAAGAAAGACCGGCGATACCGGTATCGGTATGGGGAAGGCAGGTACGCGGTCTAAAGAAACAAACAAAAGTAACAAATTCTTCAGCGGTGACAGGAACACGACCTGCTGGCTCCGCGGAAAAGAAGAACTGAGGAGAGCTGGTCAGGAAGGCGGGAAGGCAGCGCGCATGTGCAGTGGGAGGCCCCAAAAGCTTTTCATTTGAAAAGCTGGGGAGCTTTCCCGCGCAGGCTCCGTCGGTACCGACGTACCCATATGTGATGACTTATTCCTGCTTGTTCCTAGAGATGGTAGAAAAATACTTTTTATTTTGAATTTATTAACTGGAATATGTCTGGTCTGGGAAGTGTGTATTGCTAACATCTTTGCGTTTTTGTTTAGTGCAAGAGGAAATTACTTTATAGTTTTATTTCTCCAGTGTTGTACATTTCATGTTTGGATTTTGGGGTTCCCAGTTTAATTATTATCTGACCAAGGAAGTTAGCCTACACGTATCCTCGGTAATTTTTGTGGGTGGGGCTGGGGGCGGGGCAGGGGTGGGACTAGGGGTGGAGAATGGGTGGAGCATGGCAAGCCACAGGTGTCGGGTTTTTCTCGGTGAAAAAGTTGGCAACCCTAGGGGAGGTGGAGCTAGAATTAAAGAAGCCGTGCCCTTTTTACTGTCTGTGAACAGAGAGAAGGGGGGTTGACTTCTCAGGACTCGGGTGGGGGGGCTCTGGAGCCTCGTATTTGGAAAAGATTGTTACAGTGGGTGTTGAGATACTTGGAGGAGTCAGATTAACTAATGAAATCAAAAAGTTTAAGTTTATATGGGTAGCGTTTGAGGTTTGTATGAGTGTTGAACATGCTCAGTAGGGGTTACAGAAAGAGCTTACTGGTGCTGAGGCAGAGCAGGGATCTACTAAGGTTTGTTTATTCCCTGTTTCTTGGGGAGACAGACTGTTTTAGGTGGCATCATTTATGTAATAGAGTTAAAAAAACCCAATATCATCTGAAAGTAAAACTGCCATTAAGTGTATTATGGGGTTCATGTTCTGTAAAAACATCTGTTAAGTACTGAATTTGGGGTCCCATGGACTATTTAATGCTGGCGTAGGAATGCTCATTTTTGTACTGAGCTGGAGCTGAGTGCATCTGCTCTTTTTCATTTAGAGTGTTGGAGTTCATTGCTAAAGAGACAGATTGAGGGTGAGAAGGAGGGGTACTGGGAGAAGTTTATTTGAAGAGATTTTAAGTGATTTTAGTAAGAAAAGAGTGGGAAAAGGTGAGAGAAGCTAATGTAGTAAAAGAATCTATTGGATTGATGCTTTTGGAGGCACTCAATAATCTGAGTTTCCTTCAAGAAAACATTTGACAGGTTAGTTCTGTTTCAGCAGTTTGGAATTATATTTCCCTTAAGGGAAAAAGGATTCAGATATTTTTACCACTGCTTTAAAAAGAGATTCTGCCACCATCACACGCTGCCTGGAGATCAAAGGGCAAGCGGCCCTTTAAGCAGCGGGCTCCTGCTCCTGCCGGAGCCACCATCACACGCCGCCGGGAGATCAAAGGGCAAGCGGCCCTTTAAGCAGCGGATTCCTGCTCCTGCCGGAGCCACCATCACACGCCGCCGGGAGATCAAAGGGCAAGCGGCCCTTTAAGCGGCGGGCTCCTGCTCCTGCCGGAGCCACCATCACACGCCGCCGGGAGATCAAAGGGCAAGCGGCCCTTTAAGCGGCGGGTTCCTGCTCCTGCCGGAGCCACCATCACATGCCGCCGGGAGATCAAAGGGAAAGCAGCCCTTTAAGCGGAGGGCTCCTGCCGGAGCCACCATCACACGCCACCGGGAAATCAAAGGGCAAGTGGCCCTTTAAGCGGCGGGCTCCTGCCGGCGCACCCGCACCTGAGGGCCTCGCTAGAGGGCCCTTTGGCGGGGCCCTTAGGCGCAGGCCCGGGGGCACTCTGGTGTGGTCCATCCATCCTGCTCTTCCATTTCACCGCAGCCCCCTGAATCTGAGTAAGTATGATCGCTCTCTGCTTGAACTGCTACCACTGCCCGCATAGACCTGTTACCCATTGCTGCTTGAACTGCTACCATTGTTGCTTAGAGCTTGAACTGCTACCACTGCCCGCGCAGAGCTGTTACCCATTGCTCCTTGAACTGCTACCACTGCCCGCATAGAACTGTTACCCATTGCTGCTTGAACTGCTACCATTGTTGCTTAGGGCTTGAACTGTTACCATAGCCTGCGTAGAACTGTTACCCATTGCTGCTTGAATTGCTACCACTGCCTGCGTAGAACTGCTACCATTGTTGCTTAGAGCTTGAACTGTTACTAGTGCCTGTGTAGAACTGTTACTCATTGCTGCTTGAACTGCTACCATTGTTGCTTAGAGCTTGAAGAGCTACCATTTCCCGCGTAGAACTGTTACCCATTGTTTGCTCAAACCTTGCTGCCCACTACCATGGCCTCACATTTCATTGTCATTCTCTTCCTCTTCCTCCCCAACTGCCTCCCCTTCTATCAACATCCTCCCTCCTCTTCCCCCTACCCTACTCACCTCTCCCTCCACTTTGCCCCCTAGCCTAGCACCCACTCCAGAGCCTCTCCACACTATTCCCCGCATCCAACCTGCCCCCTCTCTACCTTCCTCACTTCTCCCTCTGTTCTGCCCCCTAGCCTAGCAATTGCTCTTGAGCTTCTTCACACCATCTCCCGCATTCAACCAACCCCTTCTCTCTTAGGCAACCCCATCCTTGCTTCCACCGTACTATCTCCACTTTACCTCGCTCCCTAATACTCATTCTCCTTCTCTCATCAGGTAACATCAACCCCAACCCTGCCCCCCCCCCCCGATTTCTCTCCCACACTAAAGAAAGTTCCTCATGTACCCTATCTAATCTCATCCACATCCCGCTCCTCCCTCCTTTCGCCCTCCCCCATTCATCCCACAGTCACTCAACCTTTCATGTCAACTCCAACCCTACCCCCAAATAACCTATCTGATACCATCAATTTATCCCTCACTCCCCCCCCCCATGTCCCTCTTGGAGAGCACATACACCCAGACATATCCACCCACACCCTACTTCCTCTAAATCTCAGTACTACCCTAGAAATAGCCCCCCATGCTACTCTGATAAGAAATCTCGATACTACCCTAGAAATAGACCCCCACGCTACTCTAATAAGAAATCCACATGTAACTTATCAAATCTTATCCATATCCCTCTCCTCCCCCCCCCTCCGCTCTCCCGTTTACGTGTGCCCTATGGAACGCATGCTCAGTCATTAAAAAACTACTTTTATTCACGATCTCTTCATCTCTAATGCCCTACACCTTCTTGCCCTGACCGTGACCTGGCTCCCCCCAGATGACACCGCATCTGTTGCCTCTCTCTGCTATGGGGGCTACCAATTCTCCCATACACCTCGATCTACTGGCCACGGTGATAGCGTTGGCCTCCTACTCTCCCCCTCCTGCCAATTCCAACCCCTCCTGCCACCCCAATCACATTCCCCCCTTTCCTTTGAAGTCCACTCCATTCGCCTCCTCACACCACTTCCCCTCCGTGTAGCTATTATCTATCGCCCACCCGACAACTCCAAATCAACCTTCCTCACCGACTTCGACTCCTGGCTTTCTGCCTTTATGGATCCCTCCTCCTCCACTCTTATTGTTGGCGATTTCAACATTCACGTCGACAGCCCCTCCGACCCCCATGCCTCAAGGTTCCTCGCTCTTACCTCCTCGTTCGACCTCCAACTCTGCTCCACTGCCCCCACACACCTACACGGCCACTGCCTTGATCTAATACTCTTCTCCAATTCCTCTTCCTCAAACTTCCACAAATCAATCCTTCCCTCATCTAACCATCACCTACTAACATTTACTCTTCAGCTCCCACCATCCCAACCTCGTCCTGTCTCCTCCGACCACCATCCCAACCTCGTCCTGTCTCCTCCGACCTATTTAGAAACCTTCATAATATTAATCCCCTGACTCTCTCCTCCACCATTTCTCCGTCTCTTTCCTCCATTTTATACTCCGAGTCTGTCGACAAAGCATTATCCTCATACAATGCTACACTATCCTCAGCCCTTGACACTCTTGCCCCTCCCACCTCACGTCCGGTAAAACAATCTACTCCCCAACCCTGGCTTTCACCCACAACCCGTTACCTACACATCTGTGCCCACTCTGCCGAACGAGCCTGGTCCATATCCCACTCCCTGGAAGACCTTCTACACTTCAAATTCATGCTTGGCTCCTTCCAGTCAGCCCTAGCACTTGCCAAACAAGACTACTACATCCATCTGACCAATTCCCTTGCCTCTGATCCACCCCATCAATTTAACACCCTCAATTCTCTTCTCAAAGTCCCCCCGCCCCGATCCCGCCCTCCCTTTCTGCCCAAACCCTAGCCAACTACTTCCAAGACAAATTTCTCAAAATTACCCTCCAATTCCCTACCCCCTCATCCACCTCCCCTCCCCCATTTCTCCTCCCCCACCCATACTCCCCCTGCTACCCTCTCCTCCTTCCCCCCGATCTCTGAAGAGGAAACCACACTTCTTCTTTCCTCCTCCAAACCCACCACCCGTTCATCAGACACTATCCCCACCCATCTCCTATGTTCCATCTCCATCACCATTGTCCCCTCCATCACTCTATCCTCAACCTCTCACTCTCCACTGCAACTGTCCCCGCTGACTTCAAACATGCTATTGTCACACTCCTCCTCAAGAAACCCTCACTTGATCCCACTTGCCCTTCTAACTATCGGCCCATCTCCCTCCTTCCCTTCTTATCCAAATTATTAGAACGAGCAGTCCACCATCGTTGCCTCTACTTCCTCACCTCCCAGGCCCTCCTGGACCCACTACAATCAGGATTCCGTCCCCTACACTCCACTGAAACGGCACTTACAAAAGTCACCAATGACCTCTTCCTGGCTAAATCTAAGGGCCACTAATCTAAGGCCCATCTAATTACAGTGGGAATTTTTTTGTATTTGGTCTTTCTAAGTCTGATGAGTTGATAATAATTGCAATGTGTTTTTGATAATCAGATTGTATTTGCAATTTGGTGGTTCTATTTGTGTTTAAATCTAAGAGCCTCTATTCTATCCTCATCCTTCTTGACCTTTCTGCTGCCTTTGACACCGTTAACCACGACCTTCTCCTCACCACCCTCTCCTCGCTTGGCTTCAGGGACTCTGTACTATCCTGGTTCTCCTCCTACCTCTCCCATTGTTCATTCAGTGTATGCTCTGGCGGCTTCTCCTCCTCCCCTACCCCGTTCCATGTAGGTGTACCCCAGGGATCTGTCTTGGGCCCCCTCCTTTTCTCTCTCTATACCCAAGGCCTTGGCGCGCTTGTCTCTTCCCATGGCTTTCAGTACCATCTCTATGCCGATGACTCCCAAATCTACCTCTCCACACCTAATATTTCTCTGGCAACCCAGTCCAAGATCTCTGCTTGTCTTTTGGACATCGGTGCCTGGATGTCTCGTCGCCGATTGAAACTGAACATGGCCAAGACTGAACTCCTTGTCTTTCTACCCAACTCCTCCCCCCCCCACTTCCCCTCTCTCTCAGTCCATGTGGATGGATCTACTATCCTTCCTGTTCCCTCGGCCCGCAATCTGGGGGTCATCTTTGATGCCTCTCTCTCTCCTTCTCCGCCCATATCCAGCTTGTAGCTAAGACCTGCCGCTTTTTCCTCTACAACATCAGCAAGATCTGCTCCTTCCTCTCTGAACATACTACCAAAACGCTTAGCCACTCCTTAATCTCCTCTCGCCTCGATTACTGCAACCTACTCCTCGCTGGTCTCCCCGTGAGCCACCTCCTTCCCCTCCAATCTATACAAAATCACGCTGCTCAACTAATCTTCTGCCAGCCTCGCCATGCCCACATTACTCCTCTCCTCAAGTCACTTCACTGGCTCCCTGTCCAATTCTGCATCCAATTCAAGCTTCTCTTGCTGACCTATAAGTGCATTCACTCTATGGCCCCTCAATACCTCATATCTCTTATCTCTCCCTATGCCCCCTCACAAAAACTTGTGCTCCACTAACAAATTGCTTCTTTCAATGCCTTTCACCCGCACCGCAAACTCCCGACTGCGCTCCTTTCACCTTGCTGTGCCACATGCCTGGAATAGCCTACCTGCATCTGTGCGCCAGGCGCCCTCCCTGGCCCTCTTCAAATCCAGGTTTAGGACCCACCTCTTCACCGTTGCATTCAGATCCTGACTTCCATCCTCATCCTACCCTAACCCCCATCAACGTTTACCACCAAACTATAGACCAAGCTGTACCTAACTGTACCACACCGTACCTTCCACTGAACTGACTAATGCTCTGTACTGTTCTAACTAGATTGTAAGCTCCGATGAGCATGAATCTGACGGGCAAGGACTGCCTCTTGTATGTTAGCCACCTCTTGTAGGCTAGCTGTGCAGCGCTGCGTGCGTGGTGCTATATAAGTGCTAAATAGTAGTAGTAGTAGTAGTAGTCTCTAGGAAGCTGTAACAGCCAGATTCGGAGAGGAGAAGAAACCAGTCTAAGACTGGCACCTATATAACTGGTGAAGAATAGAAAGTAATACTTTGAAGGAGTAAAGAATACTTTCTCTTTTTTAAGGAAGCTTGAAATCTTAACTGAACTTACTGGCTGAGAGTATCAGAGTGGCAGCTGCGTTTGTTTTGCTTTAAAGAATAGCGACTAAGTGACAAAGAAGCTAAAGAAGAAGATATCATCATTTTAAATCTGTAGCAGCTAAAAAGAAAGTGTTGGTCATAAAATAGACATGTGAGGTATTCCATCATTCTCTGTTGGAGATGCAGATTTATCCTGATGATAGATCATCAGTCCCTGAAGTGGTTGGGCCAAAATAAAGAGACTAGTTCTATATTTTTATATGCTAGTTCCCACATCTTCAATCCTTCTCACATGAGATACTACAAAGGCCCATCACTAGAATGCAAGTTTCCTTCCTTATAGAGGCGATCATGGTAGAAGCAGGTGCTCAACTCAGGGAGGATGAAATGAGGGGAAGGTGTGTGAAGGAATGTATAAGAGACAGAACACCTCAACCAACCTTAACAGAAACTTAGATAAGGGAATCAGGAGAGAAGGGTGTTCTCAAGGGAGAAAATTTTAAAAACACAGGTCCATAGAGCAGAAGGGAGGATCCAGACTGGGAGAAAGAAGTCCCAGAGAACACAAGACTATACATAATATAAAATTGTTTTTCTTATGAAGCCTGCAAAGATAAGCCAGCACTCGCTTATATTTTCTGTTCTTGAATAAGAATTTTTTTGTTGTGAACCTGGACTCAGCCTGCTTGCCATCACAAGGTGCTTCATCACACAGTCTGGAACCTAGTCAGTTTGTTCAGTCTATCAGAGAGCTGTATATGAAAAAAAAATGTGCAAAAGGCTGAACGTTCTGTGCATAGAACCTCTGTGAAAACATTTGCTGATTAGTATATTAGTCTCTTGGAAGACTTTCTAAACTGCAGTATTTGCAGGTTAGTAAAGCATAGTTACTCGCCTGTAACAGGTGATCTCTGGGAACAGCAGGAATTTAGTCTTCACACATGGGTATCGTTGGTACCGACGAAGCCTGTGCGGGAACGCTCCCCAGCGTCCAATAGGAACGCTTTTGGGAGCACCCCTCAGCACATGCGCGCTGCCTTCCCGCCTTTCCAACTGTGCCTCTTCAGTTAAGTTTGTAGCTGAGTGAAAGGATAGAAGGAGAGAGGAAAGAGACAGAGAGATAGAGAGACAATTCCTAGGGGAAGTGGGTGGGTTGTGAAGACTAAATTCCTGCTGTTCCTGGAGATCACCTGTTACAGGTGAGTAACTACGCAATCTCCAGGAACAAGCAGGGATGTAGTCTTCACATATGGGGACTCCCTAGCTGAAGATGCCAGGGAGATAGCCCCAGGAAGCTGCCACCTATAGTAAGGTGGGCCATGCTTCTTCCCATGGATCTCTGGCATCCCACCAGGTTGGTGGGTAGGAGTTGAATTAGGTCTGAAAGAGATTTTGAAGAACAGCTTGGCCAAAGAAGGCATCCCGACGGGAGGCTTTATCTAGGCAGTAGTGGGCTGTAAAGGTGTGTACCGAAGCCCAGGTGGCTGCTCGACAAATGTCATCAATAGACACAGAGTGAAGGTTAGCCATAGAGGCTGCCATGGCTCTCACATTATGAGCTGGCCTTGAAGAGGAAGACTCTTACTCTCATAAGCAAAGGATATGCATTGTGCAATAAATTTGGATAGAGTTCTCTTGGAGACTGGAAGTCCCAAATGACTAGAATCAAAAGCAATAAAAAGTTGAGAAGACTTTCTATGTTGCTGTGTTCTTTGTAGGTAAAAAGCCAAGGCTCTTTTACAATCCAAAGTATGAAGGTTCCCTTCTGCATTAGAGGCATGAGGCCTTGGAAAGAATATTTATTTATTTATTTAGCTGTATTTATATCCTGCTTTTCACCAGGTCAAAGTGGTCAATTGGGAGATACATTTAACATGAGGGGATATGACACACATATGCTAATACTTACAGAGAACATGGGCAATGGAGGGTTAAGTGGCTTGCCCAAGACCACAAGGAGTGCCTATAGGACTAGAAATCCCAGTCCCTCCAGCCTGAGATTGCTGTCCCCAGGTGGGACTTGAACCCCTGGCCCTCTGGCCTGAAGTACCTTGTCCTAACCACTAGGCCACCTCCTCCCTGGATATAGAATACAGGAAGATAAATTGATTGATAAACCACCTGTGGCATAAAGTGTGGATGAGTTCTGAGAATAACCTTATCATGGTGAAACCTAGTATAAGGAGTATCAGCCACTAAAGCTTGCAATTCACTAATGCAGCATGCAGAGGTGATTGGAATTAGGAAGATGACCTTCCAGGGCAAAAGCTTTAGGGTTGTAGTGGCTAAAGGTTCAAAAGGCAGTTTCATGAGCTGCCCAAGAACTAGGTTTAAATCCCATGCCACCGGTGGTGACCTGATGGAAGGCTTTGTTAATAGAAGACCTCTCATAAATCTTGATATGAGTGGATGAGAAGAAATTAATTGTCCATTTAGAGGCTTATAGGAAGCTGCAATTGCACTAAGAGGGACTCTTACTGAATTGGTCTTTAGACCAGAATTTGATAAATGAAGTACATCCTCTAGTATAAATTCCAAAGGTAACATAAGGGGGTTTAACCCCTTCTGTGAACACCATATAGTAAAACGTTTCCACTTGAAGGTGTAAGAGCATCTTGTGGAAGGTTTTCTAGAAGCCTGAAGGATATTCTTTACCTGTTGGGAAAGGTTGAGATCCTGAAGTTCTAAGCTTTCAGCAACCAGGCCCTGAGATGCAGGGACTGGGGATTCGGATGCCATAGCATCCCGTTCTCTTGGAAGAGAAGATCTGGAGCATAGCCTAACTCCAGAGGTGCAGCTTGAGAGAGATGTAGAAGCAGGGGATACCACGTTTGGCGTGGCCACCATTGTGCTATGAGGATCATACGACCTCTGTCTCTCTGAAGCTTGAAGAGTGTTTTAGGGATGAGGGGAATGGGTGGGAAGGCATAGAGGAAGTCGTGACCCCAGTGAAGAAGGAAGGCGTCCCTTGCTTGGCAATTTTGAGCCGGAATCCTGGAACAGAACCGAGGAAGTTTGGCATTCAGTGGACTTGCAAATAGGTCTATGTCTGGGGTCAGGAGTGATATGCAGAAATATTTCTTTACGGAAAGAGTAGTGGATCCGTTGAATAGTCTCCCAGGGGAGGTGGTAGAGATGAAGACAGTAACTGAATTCAAAAAAGCATGGGACAAACACAGAGGATCTCTAAAGGTAAAAAGGGGACTGTTGTAGTTGTTGATATGGAAGGACAGACTAGATAGGCCATGTGTTTTTTTCTGTCATCATATTTCTATGGTTCTGTGTTTCCCCAGATTTGAAATATCTTGGCCACCTGATCTAGGTGGAGAGACCATTCGTGAGGCAGCAGTACTCGGCTGAGTTTGTCTGCCCAAAGGTTTTGAATGCCTGGAAGATATACCACTAGAAGGTGAATTTGATGCTCTCTGGCGAGGGACCATAGTCGTAAAGCTTCATTGCATAACGACAGAGAGCCTGTTCCGCCCTGCTTGTTCACGTAGAACATAGCTACTTGATTGTCCATTTGGACTAGGACTGTCTTGTAGCTGAGCTGGGCATGGAATACTCGAAGAGCTAGATAGATTGCTCTGAGTTCCAGGAGGTTTATGTGAAGACAAGCCTCCTGTGGAGTCCAGGTATCCTGGGTAGAGAGATGATGCAGGTGTGCTTCCCATCCCACCCGTGATGCATCTGTTAGGGTGGCCTGGAATAGGGGTTGCTGGAAAGGAGACCCCACTAGAAGATTTTCCAGTTTTTGCCACCATTGGAGGGACAAAATCAGTCGTTGTGAGTTTGATGATATCTTGTCCAACAGACTTCCTGTGGCCTGTGTCCACTGTGAGGATAGGGTCGACTGGGCTGCGAGCATATGAAAGCGAGCATAGGGAATCACATGAACCGTGGATGCCATATGTCCCAATAGTTGTAGTAGTTCTTGAGCAGTTAGGGAGGACCTCACCACTGCTTGAGAAGCTAGCTGCACTATGCGAAGACAACGGGGTTGTGGGAGAAAAGCCCTTGATTGTCTGGTATCTAAACGAGCTCCTATGAACTCCAGGGACTGAGACAGAGCAAGTTGGGATTTTGGGAGGTTTTTGACCAATCCCAAGTATTGAAGGATTTGCATTGTGCGAGAGTGCAGAGCTGGCTTCTGGAACTGTGGGGGCTCGAATGAGTCAGTTGTCTAAATAAAGGAAGACGAATATCCCTAGGGTTCGCAGAAATGCAGCTACTACTGCCATGCATTTCGTGAATACTCTTGGTGCCGAAGCCAGACCAAAGGGAAGAACCCTGTATTGGAAATGTTTTCCCTTGAAAAGGAATCGTAAGAATTTCCTGTGATCTGGATGGATCAGAATGTGAGTATATGCATCCTTTAGATCTAGAGAACAAAGCCAATCCTGACTTTGAAGGTATGGCAGAAGAGTTCCCAGAGAAATCATTTTGAACTTTTCTCGGAACAGATATTTGTTCAATTCTCTGAGGTCTAGAATGGGTCTGTGTCCTCCTGTTTTCTTTGGAATAAGAAAATTGGGGAGTAGAACCCTGTACCCTGTTGAAGAATGGGCACTTCCTCTATTGCTCCTTGAGCAAGGAGTGTTGAGACCTCTCGATCCAGTAGATTGTCTGTAGAGGTTTGGGAATTGAACTGTCTTACGATTGTAGGAAGGGGCATGCTGTGAAAATGAAGCTTTTACCCCTCTCCCACAATGGACAGAGTCCAATTTTCTGCTGTTATTTGGTGCCATCTGTTGGCAAAATGACACAACCTGCCTGGAATGTTAAGGGGTTCTGGACCTTTCAGAGGCAGGAAGGCTAAGTTCTCTATGAAGGAGTCAAAGCCCTTGAGAGGGGCTGGGCCTGTGGAGCTGGTTGAGCTCTAAGGCCTTTTGGCTTCTTTTGTCTGGATTGTTGCTGTTGACCCTTCTGGGCAACCTGACCCTGAGCTTGCCCTTGTTGGGTATAGGAAGGATAAAACTTCCTCTTTTTGCTGAAAAAGGTTTTTTATAGGGTTTCTTTTTGGCTGGAGTGGCTATAGATTTTGACAATCTGAAGTGATATTGTCAGCATCTATCTCATTAGCCTTTTCCTGCCAATTCTTGCCAAAGAGGTTTTCTCCTGTGCAAGGGATGTTTCCCAATTTATCCTGTACCCAAATCTCCAAGTCTGATGCCTGAAGCCCGGCAATCTGACGTGCACCAATGGCAATAGCCGAGGTTCTGCTGATGCATTTAAAGCAGTCAAAGGCTGCACGATTTACAAACTTGGAGAAATCTTGAGCATGCTTGACAAGAGTAAGGAAGTCTTGTCATTTGTCCTCAGGGAGAAGGGGGCTCATAAGCTCCAAATCTCCTGTGACCTCTTTGAGGAACATTCCCATATATAAAATATATGAGCTGATCCTAGCTGAAAGCATGGAAGCCTGAAATGTTCGACGCCCAAAAGCGTCAAAAGTCCTGCATTCACGACCTGGAGGATTGGATGCATGTCTTTTTGCACTTTTCATCCTACGCATTGCTGACTCCACTACCATTGAATGGTGTGGCAGCTGAGTTTTTTGAAAACCAGGACATGGTGGAACTTGATGCATGGTATCGAGTCTCCTAGAATGAGGAGAAGTGGTCAAAGGTGTCTCCCACATTGAATATCAAATCATGAAGAATTTCATGAATGAGCAGAGTGGCTGCCTCCTTGGGAGCCTTAGGGTATTGGAGAATTTCCAATTCTTTTGCTCTAGGTTCTTTTTCAGGAGCTACTGTGATTGAAAGGCCTCATGCCACATCATGAATAAAATCCTGAAAAGACATGTCTTCCGGAGGGCTTATGACCGGAGGGCTATATGACCTAGATTGGCCACTGTTGGAAACAGAATACTGGGCTTGATGGACCTTGGTCTGACCCAGTATGGCATATCTTATGTTCTTAAAAACATAAGAACATAAGATATGCCATACTGGGTCAGACCAAGGTCCATCAAGCCCAGTATTCTGTTTCCAACAGTGGCCAATCTAGGTCATATGTACCTAGCCGTTTCCCCAAGAGACACAAGTTCCACAATGCTTGTACTGGGTCAAGCATTGATATCTTCGGTCACTTCTTAATAATGGTTTATGGACCTTTCCTCCAGGAACTTGTCCAAACCTTTTTTAAACCCAGCTACACTAACAACCTTTACTACATCCTCCGGTAACAAATTCCAGAGTTTGATTACACGTTGAGTGAAAAAATATTTTCTTTTATTAGTCTTAAATAGTTTACCCTAGTCCCCTAGTTTACCCATGTCCCCTAGTCTTTCTATATTCTGATAACGTAAACAATCGATCTACATTTACCCGTTCCACTCCGTTCATTAATTTATAGACTTCTATCATATCTCCCCTCAGCCGTCTCTTTTCCAGGTTAAAGAGCCCTAACCTTTTTAGCCTTTCTTCATAGGGGTAACCTGTGGCTAGCCATGCTCCACCCATGCCTGTCCCCTGCCCTGCCTCTGCCCCACCTGTGAAAATAACTACAGAGAGGGCAATGGTGCAGGCTTTAGTATCTGCAGGCTATATCAAGGTGGGGGGAGGAGTTCAAGAGATTGAACTCTTCAGCATCTATTCAGCCTCAGACTGCTCTAATGCCTTTCAGCCTGGGCGGTATATCAAGAAATTAAATAAAGATAAAAATAAAGCCCCTTCTGAGGCCCCTCCAACACACACATGCTCTCCCATATGGCATTAAATCCAAACATATATTCTGCGTCCACCGAACCTAACCCACCGCCCCTTCTCCAACACTCTATGCAGAGCAGAGCTAGAACCTTCCCCATAAAAAACTTATCATACTAGAAAAAAATCACTTTCATTATCAAGCATATTGCGAATTAATCAGGGTTAGACCCAGATCTGATTCAGTGTTAGAACCCTAAGAAAATCTTAACCCATATGTCCCCCGTGGCTGTTTAGCTTTGAATGCCCTACTCTCTGCCAACCCCCAGAAGTGATCCCCTAGGAATTAATACAAAAAAAGTCATTTAGGACCAAGAGCAAATCTACCTTGCCAGTACCAAAACTCACACAAGGACCCTACCTAGAAAAAGACAGCACCATAAATATAGGCATGACAGTATCTGAATTCAAGAAAGTATGGGACAAACATAGAAGATCTCTAAAGGAAATAAAAAGGACTCTATTAGTTGGTATGGAAGGACAGACTGGATAGGCCATATGACCTTTTTCTGCTGTCATGTTTCTATGTTTCTATGTCCATCATCTGCCCTCCACTCCTCTTTCTGCTCTCCATCACCTTATGCTCCACACCATTTCCAGCCTCTGTTCCCCACCCATGTCCAGCATCTAACCCCCAGTCCTATCCACAATCTGCTACTGCTAATTTGTGTACTGCCCTCTATTCCCTTATGTTCTTACGCTGTGTCTGCTCTGTACCATCCACCCCTTCCTTTGTGTCCAGCATCTGTCCTAGGCCCTCCCCACTTCCCATCCAGCACCTGCCTCTCCTCCCTCCGTGTCTCCAGCATCACCACTCTATCTCAAAATTGTCCTCACTTTGCTTTTACCTTACTCATTCTCCCTATGCCTCCTTCCCATGTCCAGTATCTCCCCTTCATCTCCCTAGCCCCTCCTCATCTATCATGTCCCCTCTTCTTCCTTATACCCCCCCCCCAAATCCAGCATCTCCCCACTGTCTCCCTGTGCCCCTCCACATCTCCCCTCCACCTCTCAATGCCTCCCATGTCCAGCATTTCCCCTAATTTCCTGTGACCCCCTTTGTCCAGCATCTGCCCTGCATTCAATATCTTCTCCATTTCCATGTCCCTTTCACTATGTCCCCTCTGTGTCCAGTATCTCCCTCTGTCTCCATAGCTCTCCATCCCCATGTTCAGTAACTTCCTCTCCATCATCTTGCTCCACTCCTGCTGCCCTCCAACTCTGTCCCCTTCCCAGACTCTCCCTTTCTCCCTCACTGCTTAGAAGGCTGTTCTGATCCCACTCCCTCTGATGTGAACATACATCAGAGGAGGGAGGGACCAGAGAAGTCTTGCAAGTGCAGAGTCACGAAGACCCACAGTTTTGTTTTTTTATTGCAGGTCTTTCGCTGCAACCACTGCCTCTGGAACAGGAAAAGTGGTGGCAGGGGAAGGCAGCATGGTGGGGGGAGGGAAGCTGAGGCTGGCGATCAGCAGAAAACTGGCCCTTCATTGGCCAGTTTTATGATCCTGCTGGCCGCTAGCCTGCAGCTTTAAAACTGTCTGGGCCAGCCTAAAACTGGTTGGTTGGCAATCCTAGGGATTAGGGAGAAGCTGGGATTCTGTTTTACAGAGGTAGGGGGGCTAGAGGTACTGACTGTCTTGTGTTAACAGAGTGCTTGGGATGAGAAGAGAGACAACAAGAGTTGGAGATGACAGGGTAGGTGGGGAACAGTTGATTGTATATTTGCTAGTTGCCTACAGTTGTACATCAAGGGGTTGATTTACTAAGTTTATTTTCCCTTGGCCATGGAATGAGAAAAACAGCCTTAATAAATAGGCTTCAAAGGAGCTACAGTGCACCTCTGTAGAGATCTCAAACCTCCTCCCTCCGATCTTCAAATTCAGTAGAGACAGAGGGGGAGGGGGAGGGGCTCAGCTGCTGGCTTCGAGGTTTCTGGACTGGCACCTAAATCTAAAGAAAATTTCTTGAGACCCGACTTAAGATACTCTGGAATAGGAATGAGTTTCATTTCTGTGATGGTATGTGCAAAACTAGCCCATTTGGAGAGAGAAGCCCCAAGAGAGAATGAGATCTTGGAGTGGAAGGAAGCTGCAGCAGAAAGCCTGGGAAAGCTGAAAACATTTGAAGTGAAGAAATATCTGAAGTGGAGCCATGAGAGACGCACCATGACCTGAGGAATGTTCCTGGAATGAGACCCAAGCCAACAAAGAGCGGGGGAAGCAGGAAAGCAAACCTGAGAAGCGCTCAGAGCCTAATAATTATTACAAATAAGAATAATTACCCCATGCTGTAGTTAGAAACATAGAAACATGACAGCACAAAAAGACCATATGACCTATCCAGTCTGCCCTTCCATACCAACTACTATAGTCTCTTTTTTCCTTTAGAGATCTTCTGTGTTGGTCCCATCCTTTCTTGAATTCAGATACTCTCCTTATCTCTACTACCTCTACTGAATGACTGTTCCACACATCTACCACTCTTTCTGTAAAGTAATATATGTCTGCATATTACTTTACTTTCATCATCTGCCACCTCATTGCAGAGCTTTCTTTCAATTGAAAGAGGCTTTCTTCCTGTGCATTTATGCCATGGAGGTATTTAAATGCCTCTATCATATCTCCTCTCTCCTGTTTTTCCTCCATGGTATACATATTGAGATCTTTAAGTGTGTCCCCATAAGCCTTAAGATAAAGTTCATTGATGATTTTGGTACCACCCTCTGCACCGACTCAATCCTGTTTATATCCTTTTGAAGGTGTGGTCTCCCGAATTACACAAAATACTCCAAATGAGGTTTCAACAAAGACTTATATAGAGGCACTATCATCTCCATTTTCCTGCAGGCCATTCCTCTCCCTATGCACCCAAACATCTTTCTGGCTTTTGCCGTTGCCTTTTCTACCTGTTTAGCAACTTTAAGATCATCAGAAACAATCACCCCCAGGTCTCGGTCTTCTTTTGTAGACAGACATACTTAACCATCTATACAGTACCACACCCTTGGATTTTTCCAGCCCAATTGCATGATCCTGCAATTTTTTTATCATTAAATTTCAGCTATCAAATTCTTGACCATTCTTCAAGCTTAGTGAGATCCCTTCTCATGTTATATACTTAGTCCTGGGTGTCTATTTTATTGCAGATTTTGGTATCATCTGCAAAGAGGCAAACCTTACCTGAGAGCCCTTCAGCAATATCACTAACAAAAATGTTAATAAGAATTAGACCAAGATCTCTGCAGCACACCACTAGTTATATCCTTCTCCTCAGAGTGAGCTCCATTTGCTTATACTCTTTGTTGCCTCCCACTCAACCAATTTCTAACCCAGTCAGTCACTTTAGGGTCTATTTCTATGACCCGGTGAAAAGTGATATCTAAGCACAGCTAAATAAATAAATATAAATAAATTGAGCATCCTAGGAAAACTTATTTTAAGTCACCTGTGCAGAATGGTGTCAAAGGCTTTACTGAAATCTAAGTCCACCGCATCTAGGGCTCTTCCACGATCCAACACCAGCGCTTCAACCTCCCCCTCATTCCAGCAACACCAGGGAGTACCCCAAGGATCCACTCTGTCAGCCATGCTCTTCAATATTTACCTCCAGCCACTCTGCACAGTCATACGCACCCACAACGTCAGCTTCCACATCTACGCTGACGATATCATGCTCTATGCTCCCATTACAACCACAAACCCAACAAACACCCACCTGTCAGCATGCTTCACAGCAGTGTCTGACTGGTTACAAACAAACAACCTAACCATCAATATAAAGAAAACCGAAGCCCTCATAGTAACAAAGGACCCAGACTTCACACCACCCACACACCTCAACATAGGAACTACGAGCATCCAAATTCAACCACAGATAAGATACCTGGGCATTATCATTGACCAAGCCCTCACCTTAAAGCAACAGATCACTAAAACCTCCGGAACTATATTTCACAAGGCAAGAACAGTGCAACGTCTCAGACCCCTCCTGGAACATCACGACTTCCGAACAGTGATGCAAGCCATGACACTCCCACATCTAGATTACTGCAACATAAATCTACCATGGACTTCCAGCCACACACACCAACCCCCTCCGAACTGCATTAAACACCACTGCGAAAATCATTCAGAGCGCAAAGAAAACCGACCACATCACCCCAATTCTGAAGGAACTACACATTCTCCCCCTTGAGGCATGGACAAAATACAAAGCCATCCTACTCACCCACAAGGCTATCCATCAAACACAAGACAACCAGCTTCGCACCCTACTGGCTCGCCCAGCCCACGGCAGATCTACTAGACAAGCCTCCAACGTTTCCCTCACCATCCCTCACAAAAGAACCAAATGCTCGCAACGGACCTGCAAACGAGCCTTTGAACTCTATGCTCCATCTTTATGGAACTCCCTACCGAACTATCTCAGAAACAATACCAACCTGCTATCTTTCAGAAAACAGCTGAAAACCATCCTTTTCCAGGAATACTTCAACTCGACCCCCACCGAAAAACCTGCAAACCTCTAAGCTCACCCACAATGAACCTCTACCTCAAGGCCTATGTCTATGTCCATTGTCTGTCCTATGTCCAAAGTCTATCCTATGTCAGTATCATCAATGTTGCCTCCCCGGTGGTGGCCCTACCCTGTACTTAATTCCCCCCCCCCCTATGTACCACCGCTTTGACCCGGCGAAAAGCGGTATATAAATACAGCTAAATAAATAAATAAATAAACTCCCTAGACGCCCCTAGTAAAACCATGCTTCCTCAGATCCTGCAATCCATTGGACTCCAGAAACCTCACTATCTTCTGTGTTTCCATTAATTTGCTCAAAGGAGAGGTTATACTAACTGGCCTGTAATTTTCAACCTCATTCTTTACTTCAGCTTTTGTGTAAAGGGACCTTATGTGCCTTTCTCCAGTCCTTCCGTGACCCCTCCAGATTCTAAAGAAGATTGAAAAGGTCAGACAGTGGAGCTGCTAGAACTATCCCAAGTTCCCTCAATACTCTGGGATGTATTCCATTCGGCCCCATCGATGTCTACTTTTAGTTTAGCTAGTTCCTCACAAACACAGACTTCTGAAAATCCTTCAAGATCCCCTTCACTACTGTTCCTATTTTTGGGTATTTTCTGAGGTCCTGCTCCTGGCCCTTCATCTGTGAACACAGAACAAAAAGATTTGCCAAGCAATTCTGCTTTATCCTCATCAGCCTCTACATATTCCTCCCCTTCATTGTCACCCAGCATTTCTTTTCCTGCGTAGCCATCAGCATGCCAAGTGAACGGATAGTCTCAATGTCAGGGGATATCGTGAGTTCATGTCACTCGTGACTAGCATCAGACTTCATAGAAAAGCCACTGTTTCTAAAGACAAACCACCCTGATTTCCCGCCATTTCCATATGATTGGGAGGAGGACAGAGTCCACAGCTTTACTAAAGCAACGCCCGCCCACGCTTTGTCATCGGCGACTTGCTGTGGCTCTGCCTGTTGGCACTCTAGCCCCACTACTGCCTGGTCTCTTTTTTTCTCACCTACGAAAATATAAGAAACAAAAAACAACTCCTCTTCCCTGCTCCTCTGCTTCTGTCATTGCCTGTCACTGCCTATTGTGTCTGCTCCAGGCCCCGCTACTGCCCAGCCTGATGCCATGGTTCAGTGCTACTGCCCTGCTGCTTTGCTGCTTGCGCCACTCTAAGCGCTGCTGCTGCTGCCCACTGTGAAAGCTGCCATCACTCTTGTTTCCACTGGAATTTTTGTTTATAATGGGAAGAGTGTTGTTGGGGTGATTATTATTACTGTTCTGTTTAATTTGCAAATTATTGGTCGGGGAGGGGCAGAACTAGAAGCCTAGAAGCTAATTGATGGGTTGAAGGGGGTCATAAACCTTAAGGTTCACGTAGGATGGTTAATACCCTTGCATTGGCCCTACTCACTGTTAATGGCTAATGCAGAAATTTCTGGATTACTGCAAGAATATGGTGTGCACATTTAAAAACAGAATAGCATGTTCTGCATCAGTATTTTGAAGATTGACAGTGGAACACAACTTTAGAGGATATGCTTTCAGCGTACACAAATGAGGCAGACAGAATTCTTCATTTACCTAGGAGAGCTGTTAAATGTGCTTTGACCGATATTCCTGTTAATACTGAAGAAATTACAAAGTTTACTGTAATATTGAGAAACAGAGAAATATGATGACAGAAAAAGGCCACATGGACTATCTAGTCTGTAATTCCATAACAACAACTACAACAGTCCCCTTTTTTCCTTTAGAGATCCTCTGTGTTTGTCCTAAGCTTTTTTGAATTCAAATACTGTCCTCATCTCTACCACCTCCACTGGGAGACTATTCCATGGATCCACCACTCTTTCTGTAAAGAACTATTTCCACATATCACTCCTGAATCTATCTCCCTTCACCCTCATCCCATGTCCCCTCATAGCAGAACTTGCTTTTAATTGAAAGAGGCTCTCCCCTGTATATTTATGCCACGGAAGTATTTAAACATCTCAATCATATCACCTCTATCCCACCTTTCCTCTAAGGTGTACATATTAAGATCCTTAAGTCTGTCCTCATATGTTTTATAATGAAGACCACTAACCATTTTAGTAGCCACCCTCTGTACTGACTCCATCTTGTTTATATCCTTTTGAAGGTGCGGTCTCCAGAATTGCACACTATACTCCAAATGAGGTTGCACCAAAGACTTATACAGAGGCATTATCACCTCCTTTTTTCTGCTGGTCATTCCTCTCTGTATGCACCCAAGCATCCTTCTAGCTTTTGCCGTCACCTTTTCTACCTGTTTAGCTACTTTAAGATCATCAGACACAACCACGCCTAGGTTCCGCTCTTCTTTAGTGGACAAAAGTACTTCACGCCCTATACTATATTGCTCCCTTGGATTGCTGCAGCCCAAATGCATGACCTTACATTTTTTAACATTAAATCCCAGCTGCCAAATTCTAGACCATTCATCAAGCTTAGCTAGATCCCTCCTCATGTTATCTACACCTTCCTGGGTGTCTACTCTATTGCAGATTTTGGTATCATCCGCAAAGAGGCAAACCTTACCCGACAGCCCTTCCGCTATATCACTAACAAAGATGTTAAAAAGAATCGGACCAGTGACAGATCCCTGGGGCACACCACTGGTAACATCCTTCTCCTCTGAGTGATTTCCATTTACTGGTATTCTTTGTCGCCTCCCACCCAACCAATTTATAACCCAAGCAGTAACTTTAGGGTCCATCTCTGGGGTGCTCAGTTTGTTTATAAGTCGCCTGTGAGGAACAGTGTCAAAGACTTTACTGAAATCTAAATGCACCACATCTAGGGCTCTCCCTCGGTCCAACTCCCTGGTCACCCAGTCAAAGAAATCAATCAGATTTGTCTGACAAGACCTGCCTCTGGTGAATCCATGCTGCCTCGGATCCTGTAATCCGCTCGACTCCAAAAACCTCACTATTTTCTCTTTCAGCAGCGTTTCCAATAATTTACTGACCACCGAAGTTAAACTAACCGGCCTGTAGTTTTCAGCCACATCTTTTGTATAAAGGCACCACATGAGCCTCTCTCCAGTCCTTTGGCACCACTCCCAACTCCAATGAGGCATTGAAAAGGTCAGTCAGTGGAGCTGCTAGAACGTCTCCAAGTTCCCTCGGTTTTCTAGGGTGTATCCCATCCGGTCCCATCGCTTTGTCTACTTTAAGTTGAGCTAGTTTCTCAAGAACACAGTCTTCTGAAAATTGTTCAAGATGTCCCTCGCTTCTGTTCCTGTTTGTGGGTGTTTTCTGAGGTCCTGCTCCTGGTTCTTCATCTGCAAACACAGAACAGAAATATTTCTTAAGCAATTCTGCTTTATCCTCATCAGCTTCTACGTATTCATCCCCTTCACCTTGAGTCTGACAATACCACTTTTGCCCTTCCTCTTCTCACTAACATATCTGAAAAATGTCTTATCCCCCCCCCCCCCCCATTTTATTGCATTGGCTATTTCCTCCTCTTTTTGAATCTTTCCTTTCCTGACTATTTTGGTAGCTTCTCTAAGTTTTTCCAAATATACAGTAGATGCCTGTCTTCCTCTCTCTGTGATCTCTTGTATTTCATGAAGGCCTCCCTCTTTTTCTTCACCTTTTCAGCTACTTCTTTCGAAAGCCATAGCGGTCTCCTTTTCCTTTTACCTTTATTTACCATTTTAACAAAAAGGTTGGTTGCCCTTAAAATATTCCCTTTCAGTTTTGCCCACTGTTTTTCTACATCCCCCAGTTGTTCCCATCCCGCTAACGGCTCCCTGAGGTATTGGCCCATCTTGGCAAAGTTAGTCTTCCTAAAGTCTAAGACCCTCACCTTTGAATGGATTCTAACAGTCCTAGTCCTAATACTGAACCACACCATCTGGTGATCACTGGATACAAAATGATCTCCCACTATAACATCAGAAAGGTAATTTTACAGAAGCCTGTTTGAATTTAAAACATCATTTTATTCACAAATAAGCTTCTAAAAACTACTTTCTTATTTAGCAATCATTTACCATTTTTATTCAGGTTTTGTATTCGAGGCTGGACTCTTGACTACCATGCTGACATCAGCTCACAAGCTGCAGAATCTTCACGGAACGACTTAACACTTTCAAGAAACGTCATCACCCCGAGCAGAAGTCAGAATCGGCTACTAGAATGAATTCAACTATTAAGCTGTATGATCATGAGATGCCCACTTTATAAATCAGACACAAGATAAGAGACAGCATTTAAAAAAAAAACAGCATAGCTTTTGCAAATCCTGCTGCTTTAAAAGGAAGGGAGAAGGTGGGATCTTAGATGCTAAAAATAAGCCATAGGGAAACAAGGTCTGGTAGAAAAATGTATGGATTTTTAGGGATGGTGGGTGTGTATATGGAGGTATGTGTAAATGTGAGGATGCACTGTAAGACTGGTGAGTGGGGACATGCACACTTGCTCTTTAAATGCATGCTGTTCTGCTTCTTCCCCTCCTCCTCTTGCCGTTTTCCTTTTATTTTTCTGACACAGCACTGGCTGAGCAATATCCTTGGAGGGGCTGGCAGCCTGCAAAGATGGTTTAAGCATCAGGCTCAGCTCTGCACAGCCCGTGAGCTGGAGACTCAGTGAGTGTCATCTGCAGCAGAACAGCGGCAAGGAATCAAGGGGAGCCTATTCTTTGCTTTAGAGGGAGGAAGGGGGCCAAGAACAAGCAGAAGAAAACACGAATTGTCCAACTGCAAGAGATAAAAAGAGACCAGGAGAAGGAATCCGCTTCCAGTGGTTCCTCATTTCTGGAGTAGATTGCCTAGGGAGGCTGGAGCTGGGAATCTCTATGTCAGGCTTCCCGGCAGAACACGGGGGGAGAGAGAAACTGGGAGCCTTGAGATAAGGGCCACCTGCAGGCTTGGTGGCAGCCTGATGTGCCCATGGCAACTCAGTACTCAGACCCCCAGCAATACCCAGTGGGCACTCGCTGGATTTATTAGCTGTCTCAGCTGCTACTAAAGGCACAACAGTTCCAGCGTCTGCAAAGGCAGCAAATCCTCCAACACATCCTCAGACTGGAAGCAGAGGAAGGCTGGCATTTCCTGCCAAAATTCCTAGTCATCTCTTTAATTTTCCAACCATGGTTGCTGAATTGTTAGCACAGCACCGAGCGCTGCATTTCCTGGGCTCACCCGGTCCCTCTCTGCCTCAGCAACCTCAATTCTGTCTTAGCAATATCTTCTCTGGATGAAAGCAAAGGCTTTCAAATTTCACCCTTAAGCCCTTTGGATTTTTTTTTGTTTTGTTTTTTTATTGGCACCCGTTTAAAATTCAATAGGATAAAAAGGATGTCATCGTTTTTAATCCCATTCTTTTTTTTTTTGCTAACCTGGCATAAATCTGGATAGAAAAAGAGGCAAAACCAAACCAAATCAAGCTATATGATTGATCTCTTGGGATGGAGCAATCACGGTGGGGGTTTCTTCCTGGGTTGTAAAGGGTTAAGGATTCCTGTTCCTCCCTGGCATTAGTCTTCTGCTGGCTTCTTTCTGTTAAGGGATGCCTGGCAATGCCATTCTAGTTGGATCAGAAAATCCCAACTATAAGGAAACAGAAAAAAGGAACTGGAGCAATAGCCTATGACAGGATGACACCTGTAATGCACACATATCTGAAATAAGATCAGAGCACCTGGCATCCGGGAGAACTCTTAGCAAAGGGGTCTTTTCAGAAGAGTTTCCCTCCTGTCTTCCTTCTCCAGTAAGTCATTTTTGTCTCGCTTCATTTCTCTCTCTCCCTTGTCTTTTTTGTGCATAAGTAATAATAATTGAAGTATTTAGCCAGGAAAGCCCTTTGGGTTCACCCTGGCATCCATCTTTCAGCTCAGGTAGAGCAAAATGAATGGAAGAGAGCATAGGGTTTAATACAAGCAAAATTCAAGTTTAAAGCTTCCTGTTCCAACAGAACATTACATACTTGAGGGTAAGTAAGGGAACAGATAGTATTGTTAAGGTTTCCAATAAAAATTTCTGTTTGTGTGCATTTTTCAATGCATGTACACCCGGGTGTACTGTATCTTAAACATCAAACTGAGCTATATGTCCTGCTAGCTATGTTTATATCTAAACAGGAATGTATGACCATTTCTCTCTATCATCTACTCTGTATATGTCCATTTGTTTGTGCGTCAATGGATCACTGTACATACATGGATGCATTAAAAAAAAAAGATACTGGCTCTTAGAACATGTGAGTGACATGATGCCTAAGCATTCACAATAAGGCAGTGCCTCATTATAACACATAACTGAATCCATGTATGACTTCTGAGAACGGAACGGGGTTCTTAAACAGTCCTGAGGGTCGCTAGCTCAGGTGAGGGTGCAGGGGAATTGTAAAGAGGAAAAAATACCACCACCAAGTGAGCGTGCAGGGCTTGTTTCTTTTAGAAAGGGTGTTATTATAAGATATGGTAAGAGTGCATGGAGGTCAATCCTTAGAGGTGGTCAGAGTTTAGGTAACGGTAAGAGAGGGGAAAGTCATTAGAGGAGGTGAGAGCACACAAAGTTGTATGAAGGAGCAGTCATTAGGCAAAATGACAGTTCAGGAGGTTCTATACAGAGGAAACAACCAGCAAACTGGATGGGAGTGTTGTAATGAGGGAACAGTCACTAGAGTAGGTAGGTAATAAGGTGGAAGCATTAGAAAAAGGGGCATTACTCCAAATAAAAGAATGAGGAGGAAAGAAGGACATTAGATACAAGGAACATATGGCCAGTGTTATGCAGAGGAAAAAGTCATTAGATTGGATAAGAATGCAGGGAGTGTTATAAAGAGAGACTAGCCCTTAGCATACTGGGACCATTGCACTTTAAATGCTCCAGTTAGACTAGGGCAGATCAGCAGATCAGAGACTGCAGCAATAACGATATTGAGTCACTGGACATCATATAGGGGACATAATAGATACTGGCCCAAGAACAGCCATTAGTCTAGCTCATTAAACTGGAGCCGATGATAGTGATTTATACAGGGGGTGTCATCAGGTCAGTATACCTGGTGGTGTATGTACTGGGTGCAGCAAACAGATCGGTTTCTCTTGTCTAAATAAAATCTATAATTCATCATTTATTGTCTCATATTGCAAAGCAGTTAAAAAACAAGAAAAATTCCTTCTGTTTTACAAAGGCAGTGTTTAAAAATGTATTGCATATGGGAAGAAAATAATTTATTATTTGAAGTTGTCATTTTACATCCCTGCATATGAATAAAACACCTAAATTTGCCTGTATGATAGCCCCAATCTCCACTCCATCTTCTCACTGTCAGAGTTTACTGTTATATTTGTGGATCTGTAGTTATTGGATGAAACGGAAGGTCATAATATGCAAGGATATCTATTTTCTTGAGTCTGCTGTAGTGATTCATGGTATGAGCATCTTACGCCAAAACAGGATGTCAAGGCACTTTAAGTCAGGCATGTCAGAAACACTCAATACATGATGCAAGTACTGAGAGTGGATGATTTGCACATTTTTGATACTCAGATTGCTTGCAACATTCCTAAAGGAAGCTATTATAATGAGGGTTCATGGTTGTATGGCATAAAATAGTAAAGAGAAACTCAAAAAATGAACTGTCATTCTCTTATGAATGTAAAGCTCAGGAGAAAGTTTCAGAAGGCTAATACTAGCCATTGAATTCTTCTATTTCACTACAGAATAGGTACAGAATGAGCCATGGTAGTACAAGCTTTTCTTGCCCAAAGTCCCATCAGAGAACAGGTGCAACATAGTCAGGAGCTGTGCAAGCTGCTTTCACACATGGCCCCCATCAAAAAACAGAAGCAGCACAGGCAGTGGCAGCACAAGTTTTCCTCACACTCTATACTATCAATGTGCTTCAAAAAACTCTTAACTGTGCAATATTGGGTCTTCCTGAAGATATTGACTGGCATTTTCGAAGGGTCATCTAGGAAACATCTAGGCAGAGAGCGGAATGTCTAAAAACCAGGGGAACGGCTGCATTGAAAGGAGGTATGTATATGTGCTGCCTAAAATTGCTCCCAATCCACCCAAAACTATGGGTGTCCCTGCAGCTGAGAAATGAGGTGGGACTATGAGGCCTGGTACATGCCCAGCTGTAGATATTTTAGAAAGGTCGATGTCCCAAAATTGGACAACCGTTCAAATGGCCTACTGAACATCCCGGCCAGGAATTTTCAGAAGGGGGATATCCACAATCAACAAAAGTGCAGACATTCAGAGGCGGGTTAGTAATCTGTTTGGTGGTTATATTTACATACAGGTTTCTTTCATCAGGAAGCATTGTAGCCATGTAACAAGCGTTTTTTTGTTCCTTCTTTGTGGTCAGAAGCAGGTATAGGCATGGATGCCTCAGCAACCAGGGCCAGAAGTGCTTGCGCCATTCTGAAATCGCACCACAATGTGCATCTTCATTGCACTACTCAGGCCCCTATTCTACTTGGGTATCCTCGCACCAGGGACATCCACATAATGGCTCCTGGGATGTCCTTGTGATTTGGACGTCTGCATGTCCAATTTTGAACATCTAAAACATAAATAAGTCTTCTAAAATTACCCCCATATTCAACAGTATTGTTAATTGGCCCCAACTAGCAGGGCCTGAATTAAAGGATGGACACGTGACTGAAATTTAAAAACTGACTTGCAGTAGATAAAAAGCCAGGAAAAGCGTAGCTTTCCTTCTAGCATCGTGCTGGGGAAAAAATCTAGCACTCAGGCTGGAGAAAGGCAGGAGAGGAGTGGGTAGCACAAATACACTTTCTGCCCCCAATTAAAATGTCAACTTAGAGTTCTGACAATTGGTGTTGGTGGTTTTTCAGATGTAGACACGTGCACTAGAAAGTGCACAGAAATCACCAACTCATTTCACATAGGCTTCCTAACAGCTGCCACATGACAATGACATTTGATTTGAACTGGTGACCCAGAGGTACAGGCTCTGTAATCATGTCAGGTCTCTTGGGTCATCCAGGCAGGACCAATGTTGGGCTCAACAGCAATCCATGCAATTGAGTGGAGGGGAAGGTAGTCCCATTCTGATGATGAGACTTCATGGGAGTGACTCATATCCAAGCTTGCCTTTCTCTCTCCTCCCCTCATCTCCAGTTTCCATGCATGTTTCTACATGCACTCCCGACCCGCACCTCTATCCAGCTATTCCTCCTGTGGATGTACCTACACCTTAAGAAATTCCATACTGGGTCAGGCCAAGGTCCATCAAGCCCACTATCCTGTTTCCAACAGTGGCCAATCCAAGTCAAAAGTACCTAGCAATTTCTAAAAAAAGACACATAGGTCCCATAATGCTTGTCTTGGGGCAAGCTGTGGATTACCTGGGTCCTCTAATAATGGTTTATGGACCTTTCCTCAAGGTACTTGTCCAAACTTTTTTAAACCCAGTTACGCTAACAGCTTTTACTACATCCTTCAGTAATGAATTCCAGAGTTTGATTACGCGTTGAGTGAAAAAATATTTTCTCTTATTAGTCTTAAATGGGTTACACTGTAACTTCATTGCATATCCCCTAGTCTTTCTACTTTTTGATGGCGTAAAGAATTGATCTACGTTTACCCGTTCCACTCCATTAATTTATAGATGTCTATCATATCTCCCCTCAGCCATCTCTTTTTCAGGTTGAACAGCCCTAACCTTTTAAGCCTCTCCTCATAGGGGTATCCTTCCATCCCCTTTACCATTTTGGTGGCTCTTCTCTGTGCCTTTTTTAATTCCGCTATATGTTTTTAAAGATATGGCGACCAGAATTGCACACAATATTCAAGGTGCAGTCGCACCATGGAATGATACAGAGGCATTATAATATCCTTCGTTTTATTCTCCATTCCTTTCCTTATGATTCCTAGCATTCTATTTGCTTTCTTGACTGCCGCTGCACACTGGGCAGAGGGTTTCAACATATTATCCACGAAGATGTCTAAATCTTTTTCCTGGATGGTGGATGCTAATGTGGAACCTTGCATCATGTAACCATAGTTTGGGTTCTTTCCTTGGTGCATAACTTTGCACTTGTCCACATTAAATTTCATCTGCCATTTGCATATACAGTCTTCCAATTTATCAAGGTCCTCTTGCAATTTTTCACAATCCTCTTGGGTTTTTAACAGCTCTGAATAATTTTGTGTCATCTGTAAATTTGACTACCTCACTTATTATTCCCTTCTTCTTTCTATTGCAGTCTGTGAGGTTCAGTGATGAGCTGTTGGAACTCTGCATCAGTAGAGCCCCATCCTCTTCAAACAGCTGATGAGTGAATCCCATGGCCACAGGAAGGAATGGAGAAGAGACACCCCAGTGACAGGAGGGCACTGCTCCTCTCTTTCTGCACCATTGCCCTAGCTGAATGCCCCAAGTGATATCTGGCTCCTCTGTTCCTTGCACCAGCCCTGCATCGAGTCCTACTTGCTTCACCTACCCTACCACATTCTTCTTTTTTTGCATCTGCATATCAGGCACGTACTTTTTGAACACAAGCTTCTCTATTTTCCTATCTTTAATTCTTTTTATTTTGGCTCTTAAGCAATTCATGTTTGCACATGATAACTTAAGCATGTTATAAAACAAACAACAAGGCATTATCTATGTCTTTTTAATTTTTCTCGTTTCTTTTGCTGTGTTTCTGTTTTCACCGCTCTACCTTCACATCTCTCTGTAACTATTCCCAAGGTAAATCCTTCTTCTTAGCACTAACTGGGATGTAGAACATGACATGCTTCTCATCACTAATGAGGTTCCAAATGGTCCTTCCTTTATCCTTATAGTAAAGTGGTTTACCCAAGCAGAGATTGCTCTGTCATTTCCTTCTCTTGAACTCCTTTACATTTTTTTCCTGTTTTTTTTTATGAATAATAAAAAAAATGAATGCAGATAGATTTTTTAAACTTAAATTCCAATTGTACTTATCCAAAATAAAAATGGAAAACCAGGATTCCTAATTAAGACTATCGCATTAAATTTAGGGAAATGTAAGCTATGTTTCAAATAAGGGCTTGGCCAAGACTTGCAGAACCTGAAATGGCAGAGTAAGTCTTTCAACCCATGTTCCAAAAAAATCCTCAGTGTCTCATAATAGCTCTGTGGATAGGGTTCCCATCTCACCCTACACAGCCATATTTTGGGAGGAGGGAGAGGGGGAGAATCAGATCCAGTCCTGATCCCCCCTCCCTCTTCCCCCTATTCCGAATCGACATGAAGGACAAGATATTTCAAGCACATGTAAATAGTTAAAGTAAGTTAACCACTGTTCCTTTTCTCTGTACAAAGTTACCTGTTTATCATTGTAAGCGTTCGTTGTAAAATCAAGCTCTTTATCAACCGCTTTGACCTCTGTGAAAAGCAGTATATAAATACAGCCAAATACATAAATAAAGGCATGGATACTTAGCCCAGCTTATTAACTATGGGCTCTATATTTGGCAGCAATGATAAGCGTGATTGCAGTGCCTAGCCATCGGGGCTGAATGATAAACTCGGATATTTAGTGCCAGGGCCATATGCGGCTACTGGCACAGCCCAGAAGCTAAGCGGTCAGCAGCAATATTGAGCCACTGCCCGGTTAGCTCCAGTGGGTAAAATAGGCTAGTTTTTAGAATGACTGTTGTTACTCGCGGGTTGCTAACCGGGCAGTGTTGACTAGCTAGCAGCAGGTACTGCCCTAGGAACGCCCTGATGTGTACCATCAGGACATATAGCGGTGGCACTTGCTTAGAGGCACTTACACAGTTTACAGATCTGTAAACCATGTAATTGCATTTGAATATCGGGCCCTATGCCTCTAATGCAGTGGTTCCCAAATTTGGGGCCCCCAAATGGAGTCACATCATCAGTGGATGAGGTCACAGACAAAGGGACATTTCCACTTCTCTCTGGACTTTCACTCCGACCTATGCCATGTGACCACAGTCAGCATGTGGCGTGTGAGCCAGTGGCCATTCATAAGTTCTTGCCCCCTCCTGGGTAAGCTTCCTGTTGGACTGGAAACTCATGTAAAGTACTGGGGTCTGTAAGCACACGCTGCACACTGACACAAGGGCCCCTGTGCTGACTGCTGCTGCTGTTACCACTAATGTTGCTGCTGCTTCCTGCTTTAGATGAGTGGAGGGAGGGGAAGGAGGCCGGAGACCTATGGTTATGATTTTATCTTCATCTGGGGGCCACATGAATTTTCAGTTGCTAAAATGGGGTCATGTGGGATAAAAGTTTGAAAAGCACTGCTTAAATGGTTAGTGCATGCCTATTTGTAACTAAGTCCCATTAAATAACATGGAACCCTGTTACAAACTGCATGCACTAACCATTAGCCCAGCTTAGTAAACATGCCCCATAGATTTACCTTTTCCTTAGGACAATCGGAATTCCATGCATGCAATGGAGCAAAAGCCAAGACCAGGATGAGATGGTAATGCCTGCCTAGCTGTATTCACTGAACATCCCTGTAATTTTAAAGGCTGCAGCCTTTACTTTACAGCTAGCATTTCTCCATTGCATCCTGTTATTTGTTGCTGTTGTTTGGGTTCCACTATACTATGCTTTTCCAGTACTTTTTAAATTTTGGTTGCATGCACAAAATCTTTTGAACACTGCAACTAATTCATACAACAGTTATTAGGAAGAAAGAAATTGTTTCCTGTTATCCTCATGCAGCATCAGACGAAAGACTAATAGCTTTTGGCTCCTAGCTCATAAACGTAAATGAGGCTCAGAATTTCTCTGTACGTATACAGAAAACCATATTTAAACATGCCCTGCATTTAATGTGGACAATTCAGTTTCAGATTCACAAGGTACAAAAAGGAAGACATACAAAAGGAAGCTATGCAGCAGTGGCTGTCAGATATTTCCTCTCAGTCCTTGGCTGATCAAAATGTCCTGCATTTGAAGGAACACGCCACGATCTACCTGTGTCCATCTATTCCATGTGTCTTTCTGAAAACAACCCATACAACAATGCATTCCGGGTTTCAAGCATTCTGTAGCTGCCATATTAGTTTGCTTTACTGGTTAATAAATAAAAATATAAACAAAAAAAATAAGATGATACCTTTTTATAGGACTAACTATATATTTTTAACTAGATTTTGAAGGATAAAACCTTCTTTATTACAATGTGTTTCAAAACCTTTCAATGCCTGATTAGATAGATGTTAACCCATGATATGTCAGCTTAATCCACAGCTCATGACATTGCAGGCTCCATCAAAACATCTACTGGGGAGAGTGGAGTATATAGTTTAAAACTACAAATCATCTGTTGTCATCCTATGGACAATCACTACCTGAATTCAACAGTGCCAGTCCATAGGTTGCCAAGGAAACCTGTGGGGTGTTACAAGATGCAGACAATGACAAGTATTTTTAAACTGCTAAGACCCGTAAAGTACAGTAAAAAAAAAAAGGTCTGTATGTTGTGAACACAGAACAAATATTTCTGTTCTGTGTTCATAGATGAAGAACCAGGAGCATGACCTCAGAAAACACCCACAAAGAGGAACAGAAGTGAGGGACATCTTGAACAATTTTCAGAAGACTGTGTTCGTGAGAAACTAGCTCAACTTAAAGTAGACAAAGCAATGGGACCGGATGGGATACACCCCAGAATTCTAAGGGAACTTGGGGATGTTCTAGCAGCTCCACTGACTGACCTTTTCAATGCCTCGTTGGAGTCGGGAGTGGTGCCAAAGGACTGGAGAGAGGCTCATGTGGTGCCTTTACACAAAAGAGGAAGTAAGGATGTGGTTGAAAACTACAGGCCAGTTAGTTTAACTTTGGTGGTGAGTAAATTATTGGAAAAGCTGCTGAAAGAGAAAATAGTGAGGTTTCTGGAGTCCAGCAGATTAGAGGATCTGAGGCAGCATGGATTCACCAGAGGCAGGTCTTGTCAGACAAATCTGATTGATTTCTTTGACTGGGTGACCAGGGAGTTGGACCAAGGGAGAGCCCTAGATGCGGTGTACTTAGATTTCAGTAAAGCCTTTGACACCGTTCCACACAGGCAACTTATAAACAAACTGAGCACCCTAGGGATGGACCCTAAAGTTACTGCTTGGGTTAGAAATTGGTTCAGTCAGCAGGGTTGGGAGGAGGGGGGGTAGTTGGGTGGCAGGGGTAGGGATGGGGGGAGGAGGATGGGTTGGGATTAGGAACATGGGGGGGGGGATACAGGAGCAGAGTTTTGCATTTGCCTCTGTTTATTTCAGGCATTGTATGTACCTTCTACTTTCAGCATTGTATTGCCCGGATGCAGACGGGATTCTAGTTTTAAAGTTTAGGAGGGTCTGGGAGTTGTAGTGGTCTGTCCTATATCTCACAAGGCTGTTTTAGTCTGCATTATTCTGATCTCTTCTGATTTGTTTTGATCTGTTCTGAATTGCATTAATGTGTGTGGCAGCACTTCTGTCTTTTTCCTTTTGTCTCCATTTGACTCTCTACTGTATAGGTCCCTTGTTCTGATTTGGGTTGTGAGGGAGGGGAGGTGCTTTAGCACAGGGATGGTTAGTTTCTGACATATGTTACCTTCTTTTGGTTCTGGTATATGTGCTGGCTGATTTACAGTGCTTGTTATTTTAACCTGCTACTTACTTGCTGGGTGGTCATGTTTTAAACGAGTGGAGATTGTATTACATTGTTGCGGTTTGATGTGTTGGAATGTATGCTATTGAACTCTGCTCGATAAAATTTCTTACACAAAAAAAAGAAATTGGTTGGGTGGGAGGCGACAAAGAGTACAGGTAAATGGAGCTCACTCTGAGGAGAAGAATGTTACCAGCGCTGTGCCCCAGGGATCTGTCCTTGGTCCGATTCTTTTTAACATCTTTGTTAGTGATATAGCGGAAGGGCTGTCGGGTAAGGTTTGCCTTTTTGCGGATGATACCACAATCTGCAATAGAGTAGACACACAGGAAGATGTAGATAACATGAGGAGGGATCTAGCTAAGCTTGAAGAATGGTCTAGAATTTGGCAGCTGGGATTTAATGTTAAAAAATGTAAGGTCATGCATTTGGGCTGCAGCAATCCAAGGGAGCAATATAGTATAGGGGGTGAAGTACTTTTGCCCACTAAAAAAGAGCGGGACCTAGGCGTGGTTGTGTCTGATTATCTTAAAGTAGCTAAACAGGTAGAAAAGGCGACGGCAAAAGCTAGAAGAATGCTTGGGTGCATATGTAGAGGAATGGCTAGCAGAAAAAAGGAGGTGATAGTGCCTCTGTATAAGTCTTTGGTGCGACCTCATTTGGAGTATAGTGTGAAATTCTGGAGACCGCACCTTCAAAAGGATGTGAACAGGATGGAGTCGATGCAGAGGGTGGCTACTAAAATTGTTAGTGGTCTTCATTATAAAGCATATGAGGACAGACTTAGGGATCTTAATATGTACACTTAGAGGAAAGGCGGGATAGAGATGATATGATTGAGATGTTTAAATATCTCTGTGGCATAAATGTTCGGGGGAGAGCCTCTTTCAATTGAAAGCAAGTTCTGCTATGAGGGCACATGGGATGAGGGTGAAGTGGGATAGATTCAGGAGTGATATGCGGAAATATTTCTTTACGGAAAAAGTGGTGGATCCGTGGAATAGTCTCCCAGTGGACGTGGTAGAGATGAGGACAGTAACTGAATTCAAAAAAGCATGGGACCAACACAGAGGATCTCTAAAGGAAAAAAGGGGACTGTTGTAGTTGTTGATATGGAAGGACAGACTAGATAGGCCAGGTGGTCTTTTTCTGTCGTCATGTTTCTATGTTTCTAGTTGTAATTTCTTTTGAGGTGTTATAAAATGTCCCAGGAAAAAATGAAGTGTGATTACATCATAGGTTTCAATTCACCCAATTCTTTAGTCCTCTAGAAGTTGTAAAGTGGAAGAAATTCACATGTTCTGTGATCATCATACAGTGTTGTTTGAGGTAAAAACCAAGGCAGAGTCCAATCACAGCTAACAAAGTCCTGGACCTGACTTCAGTACAATGGGAAGATACCTCAAGAAGTTGTCAGGATGGGAGTTAATAAGGGAAGTGGAACTGCAGTGGGCTAAACTAAAAGAGGCAATAAAAGGGGTAACAGATACATATGTAAGGAAATTAAATAAAAACAAGATGAAAAGGAAACCTATATGGTTCTCCAAAGAAATGGCTGCACAAATAAAGGAAAAAATCACAGCTTTCACAGAATTCAGAAGATCTCAAAAACAGGAACACAGAAAAGAATACAGAATAAAGCTAAAAGAGAAATAAGGGTAACAAAAGCAAAGGCAGAAGAAAAGATGGCTAAAGATTTGAATTGTGGAGACAAAATGTGATTCAGGTATTTTCAGGAGAAGAGAAAGATCAGAGGTAGAATTGCAAGACTCAAAAGTGCCAAGGATGGATTTGCAGAAAGTGACATTGAAAAAAATGAAAATGCTAAACAAATACTTCTGTTCTGTTCTGTTTTGTTTCACGAAAGAAAATCCTGGAGAAGAACTACCTGTGAGTGACAGATATACAAATGGGAATGGAGTAGATACCACACTATTCACAGAAGATGATGTGTTTGAACAGCTTGCAAAACTGAATTTGGACAAGGCCATGGGACCTGATGGGATACATCCCAGGATACTGAAAGAGCTCAGAGAGATTCTTGAAGGGCTTTTAAAGGATGTTTTTCATAGATCCTTGGAGACAGGAGAGGTTCTGCAGGACTGGAGAAGGGCTGATGTGCTACCTCTCCACAAAAGTGGTAATAGGGAAGAGGTGACAAACCATAGGCCTGTAAACCTTACCTCTGTGGTGGGAAAGATAATGGAGGAGCTTTTGAAAGAAAGAATAGTGGCCGTTCTGGAAACCAATGGATACAGGCAACATGGTTTTACCAGGGGAAGATCATGTCAAACAAATTTGATTGAGTTCTTTGACTGGGACCAGAGAAGTAGATCAAGGGCGTGGAGGAGTAGCAGCCTAATGGTTAAGAACACTGGCTTGGGAACCCTGAGACCAGGGTTCAAGTCCCACTAGCACTCCTTGTGGCCTTGGGCAAGACACTTAACCCTCCATTGCCTCAGAAAAATCCAAGTTATCAATGCCTCTGTTTAATGTACATTACCAAGTTTAAGTTTCAATGTAAACTGCTTTGATTGAAATGATAAAGTGGTATATAAAACTAGTTAAATAAATAAAGGACATGCAATGAATGTGTTATACCTAGATTTCAGCAAAGCCTTTTATACTGCTCCTCATAGAAGGCTTATCAATAAACTGAGCATCTTGGGAATAGGTCCCAAGGTTGTGAATTGAATCAGAAATTGTTTGACTGACAGACAACAGAAGGTAGTGGTAAATGGAACTCACTTAGAAGAAAGGAAGGTGTATGATGGCGTGCCTCAGGGATCGGTTTTGGAACCGATACTGTTCAATGCATTTGTGAGTGACATTGTGGAAGGAGTGAATGGAAGTGTCTGCCTTTTTGCAGATGACACAAAAATTTTCAACAGAGTGGACACTTCTGAAGGAGTGGACAACCTGAGGAAAGATCTAAAAACCCTGGAAGAATGGTCTAATGCTTGGCAGTTATGATTTAATATAAAGAAGTGCAGAGTCGTAAACTTGGGATGCAGAAATCCAAAGGAAATGCATGCAACAGGGAGAGAGAGGTTGGTGTGTTCGGACAAGTTTAGTTAGTTTAGTTTAGTTTATTCGCATTTGATATACTGCCCTATGTTACGTCAGGGCGGTTCACAATTATGTAAACAGTCAAAGAAAGGCGCAAGGCCAGAAAAGGGAAAACAGAACTACAATTTTTTGACAGGAAAGGAGAAAATGATAAAGAACGTAGAGAGAAGACATAGTGCGATTTGGACAAAACATAAATAATCCAGGTCAGATTTGAGAGGCTGCGAGATTACAGGCTGTGCTGAAGAGATGTGTTTTCAACTGTGACTTAAAGGATGAATAGTTTGTTTCGAGGCTGTGTGAGTTGGGTAGGGAGTTCCATAGGGCTGCGCCATGAAAGAAGAAAGCAGAGTGTCGGGTGGATTGAAGGTGAGCACATGCAGGTGAGGGGAGATGAAGGCGATTTACATGGATCGAACGGAGGGAACGAGTGGGAGTATGGAACTGAAGGAGATCGATGAGATACTGTGGTGTGTGAGTATAGATGGCTCGGTGAACTAGAGTAAGGATTTTGAAGTGTATACGGAATTCCATGGGAAGCCAATGCAAGTGAATCAGAAGTGGTGTGACATGATCCCTGTAAGATGAACAAGTGATAATCCGGGCTACAGTATTCTGCAGGAGTTGTAAGCGACGTAATTGAGTGCGAGTGATCCCTGTGAGAGCAGAGTTGCAGTAGTCAAGACGAGAAAGTACAGTAGCTAGAGTGAGAGTAGTCAGAGCAGAGGAGGAGAGAAAAGGTTGTATGGAACGTATTTGGCGCAAGAAAAAGTAGGACGTTTTAGTAAGGTAGGAGATATGATCCTTGAAGGACAGTGTTGAATCAAGCAGAACCCCAAGATACCGGAAAGAGGAGACAAGCAGGATTAAGGAACCATCAATAGTGGGTGCGAGTGTAGGGCAAGTGTTCCCAAAAGTAAACCAAGTACAAGAGATTTTGGTTAAACTGAGATGAAGACAATTGGTAGAGAGCCACTGTGATACAAAAGCAAGACAAGAGTTTAGAGGAGTGAGATCGGGATGGAGAGGACTTCTGTGGTGTAAGATAATAATGTCATCTGCATAGAAGAAAGTGGAAAGACCAGATTGCTCAATACAGAGGGCAAGGGGCCCAAGGAAAAGATTGAACAGGAGGGGTGCCAGAACAGAGCCCTGCGGGACACCACAGGGAAGGGAGGTGGGAGCAGAAGAGCAGTGTGGACCAGAGGATGAAACCACAGAAAGTGCGGGAACCAATGGTAGACTGTGCCCCGAAGTCTAGTGTCCCAGAGACGAGAGAGGAGAAGAGAATGATCAACCAGATCAAAGGCAGCTGATAGGTCTAATGAAACCACCACCAAAATGTCACCTTTGTCGTGGGTGGAGTGAAGATCATTAAGGAGTGCTACTAGAACTGTGTCCATACTGTGGGAGAGAGACCTCGGAGTGCTAGTATCCGAGGATCTCAAGGTGGCAAAACAATGTGACAAGGTGATGGCCAAAGCCATAAGGATGCTGGGCTGCATACAGAGGAATAACCAGCAGAAAGGAGGAGGTATTAACATCCCTGTAGAAGTCGCAGGTGAGGCCTCACTTGGAGTATTGTATTCCATTTTGGAGACCACATCTCATAAAGGACATAAAAAGACTTGAAACGGTTCAGAGGAAGGCGACCAAAATGATTTGAAGCCTGCACCAGAAGACATATGAGAAGAGACTTGAAGACCTAAATATGTATACCCGAGAGAACAGTATGGATAAGGGAGATATGATACAGACTTTTAAATACTTAGGACATGATACACTTGGGCAGGCTATGTGCTGCTATGGCGCAAAGCCATGTCTGCTCACCCTTAACCCCAGATATTCAATGCCAGGGTCATAAGTGGCCCCAGCATTGGATATCCGGGGATCACCGCACATACCAGAAGCCGCAGTAGTTAACCGGACAGCAGCGATATTGCATGCTGCCCGGTTAGCTCTTGCACCTAAAAGATAGGCAATGTTTTCTTCACCTATTTTTTAAGTGCAGGTCGCTAACTGGGCAGCATGCAATATCGCTGCTGCTGGGGTACTGATCATCTCTGCCTCTGCTTCTGCCAGGAATGCCCCCGACATGCCCTGATGCTAACAGGTTAGCACTGGGGCATGTAAGGACCATAATCGTGGATATTCAGTGGCACTCACCACGTTAGTGCTATTGAATATCCCTCTCAGCAGCAGTTATATGGTTTACAGGGCTGTAAACCGTGAAACTGCCCTTTGAATATCGGGCCCTTAAAGTTATCAGTGAACAAACACACCTTTTTCAAAGAAGGGGAAGCTGTAAGACTAGAAGGCATATGATGAAGCTGCAAGGCAGTAAACTTAAAAGCAACATCAGGAAATAATTTTTCACTGAAAGGATAGTGGATGCTTGGAATGTTCTCCTGATGGAGGTAGTGGGGGCAAATACAGTGACAGAATTCAAAATGGCATGAGACAGACACAGTGGATCCCTTTATAGCAAGAGGATGAAATCAAAACAAACTTAAATATCTTTTAATAGAAGGGGCTGACCTGCATGGAGCAGCGGGTACAACCCTAAACACAGGCATAGAAAAGGGGTGATCTGAACAGAGCTGTAGTTACAACCACTCTAGCCACCTTACTGGGCAGACTAGATGGACCATACTAATCTTTATCTGCCATCATATACTATGTTACTAGGTATACAGTATTTAACTAACCATAAAGAAAAACATTTGTTAGGTAGTGAAAAAGCTATTTGGAAAATGGAGAAGCCACCATAGCCGATTCACTAACATTCTTCACTCTGCTTACAAACACCCATTTATACAGATAGATGAACTTTTATTTCTCTCCAAGATCCTTCAAACTCAGAGTAGCAAGTAGCAGAGGATTAGATGCTGTATTATAATTGAAATGACCAGATGTGTTTTCTTTGAAATAAACTTCCATTATGCTTGATTAAAAAAAAGTAGGTGCTACCAAATCAAATGCCGACTCCTGGCGACCCAGCCCTTGGTTTTTAATTTAATTTAATTTAATTTAATTACATTGCTTATATTCTACTTTTACAACCCACAGACACGCGTAGCAGATTACAAAAAGAATAATAAACAATTCAAATCAAGTATAGCTAAAAATATTTCCTCTATAGCCACGTCTTTAGAGCTTTACGAAACTGGACATAGTCCACAAGATTCCTAATTACAGAAGGTAAATTGTTCCACAATTTTGGTACTGCAGCAGAAAAACATCTACCTCTAACCCTCTTCTGCCAAAAAAGAGGAAGCAGAAGGCAATACCACTGTACAATGAGTTGTAGAACGTAAAGATCTTGTTGAAGAACAGAGAGTCAACCTATTTGATAAATAAATCAAGCCTGTCTTATTAATAGCTTTAAAAGCCAAATATAAAGCCTTAAACAAAACTTGTGCATCTATTGATAACCAAGGAAGGTTTAACAATAAAGAGGTACTCTCTTCTTTGAATCTGTTGCAATTTATGTAACAAATGTTTAGTGTCACCAGTAACCACCCCAGAGCCGGTAGCACCTAGGGTTGGTCAGCCTGGGCATCCTTACTTAGAAAGTATGGCAAGGCTTTTATGCATGCACTGCCTCATGGGAGTTGTAGTTTCCACTTACTTTCCAAACAAGAAGAAATTGTAGTCGAGTGGGTTAGGCACAAGGGACACGATTTTTATTTCCCCTTCCGAGCGGATTAAATGCAGTTGAAACACAGAACAAAAATAGCCATACACTTCTGGCATAAAGGAAAATACAGGAACTCAGGAAAACAGCTTCTTTCGCTTCAAAACTTCAAACATGCAGCTTAGCACAAGCTCAAAGGTAACAGTCTCTTTTATATCAAAAAGACACACTCTGCTTTTCTCCTGCTGTTTGAGACAGCCTTCTAAACAGCCTAGTTAGCAGAGTGAGATTATATGATCAGCTATAGTTAAAGTACAGTCCATTTGTTCCCCTGCTATGTCCTCAATAGCAGGCTCCATCTGCAGCTCTTCACAATCACTATCAGCTGAGTAAGTTTTCACCCTATCATACGGTGTTTCAAAGCACACTCGCCCCCTCTCTTCCCGAGGCGTCCCTTCACAGCACTCTAAGGAGCAGGGTTGAGCATTACCGTATATATGGGATTTTATATAAGGAGAGTCCAGCACATCTTGGCACACACATGGAAAACTCTGGCACTTAGTTTCCCCTCTATACCACTTGGGCAGCCTATCTTTTGGCTTTTGAGCAGAGGACCTTCTCAGCACTGCTGGGTCCGCACAGAATCCAAACACTGGATGTGTTTTCCTGCCTTTTAGCTTCTCTTTCTCCTCGGACATACAAATGTCATCAGGCCAGCACCTCTCTCTCTCTGGAGTTTCAGCGTGCTTCCAAACTAACCTCTCAGGCAATCTTTCAGCTACTGCCCTCTTGGCTGCTGCTTCACTTCCTGTCCTCGTCCCAGTGCTAGTGCACTTCCCGGTGCCTTCCTTCGTGCTCCTCCTGGTGCCTTCCTTCTTACTCCTCCCGGTGCTTTCTCCTCTGTTCCACCCGGTGCCTGTGCTTAAATCTAATGAGCACTTTTTATCTCTCTGCTTCTTAGGGCTCAGCTCCGCCCCTCCCCCAACCAGGTGTTTTCCCTTAACTCCTGATGCCGGGGAACCATTGCAGCAGGGGCGTGTTTTCTCCTCCCATCACTCATTCTGTTTACGTTTCCCTTGGCAACCCTGAGCCATGTGCTCTGCCTGCCTGTCAGCTTGTGAAGCCAATTCCTCTGCTTCACTGAACTCTATGGGGCCAGAAGGGTCTTCTACATGACATTAGGCATTCCCAAAAATATAGAATTACAATAGTCCAGATGATTCAGGACTATTGACTGAAACGCCATCCGGAAATATTGTGGTCTTAACACTGATCGTAATTGCAAAGTGTGACCATTGCAAAGTGTGACCACCAGTAAGTCTACAGCACCTGATATTCTAAGATGGTCTCCCATCCAAGTACTTGCCAGGCCTGACCCTGCTTCTGAGATCAGCCAAGATCAGGCTCATTCAGGATGGTAAAGCCATAGTGTCATTACCTGATCATTTTTTTTCCTTGAGACTGCCAGATCGTTCCAGACCTGTGGGTTAAGTTACACCTGCCAGCAGATGGAGACAAAGAAACAATGCTTGGCTTCCCTAGATATGATGATGCAGCACAGAAGATGATCAGTATTCCTGTATCACAGCTTCCTTTCCTTCTTTAATTTCCTCTGCCACTTATCTGTGGTTCGTGCACTTTGTTACTTATTTAGTTAATGATGGATCATCCTTGGGTGGATCTCTGGAGTGATCTGGCAGGACTCGAGGAAATATGCCAATATCAGGGACCATACCCACATAACAAACTCACATAAAGGTACTACAAAAATAGTAAATTATGGAGTAAAGAGACCATCTGCATGGCACCCAGTGCTCTTCTCCAAGCCTTTATACAGAACTGTGTCATGTCCTTACCCATTAACTGGTACTCTACTCATATGATCTTCAATCATTTTCTAAATATCCATTTTTTAGAAGTTTTTTCTTATACTTAAAACTATTTCATAATTTTCCAGTAAATTAAATAAGAACAGGCACTTATCTCATAATTTTCCAGTGGATTAAAAGAGTGAAGGCACTTATCTTTTAGTTTTTAATCCTAAGCAAGCTAAACTCAGCATTTTGCTTCTTCAATGGTAATGTCTCAGAGCTTTTAACACGGCCCACCAACAGACCCGACACGGTCCATGATTCAAGTTCCTAAGAACTCTGCCTCCATTCAAAGATTACTTGTAATCATCTACAGTCACTCCTTTCAGGCTATTATTGTACATGTTGATTGGGGGACAGTATTGAAAGCACTGCATACTGATCAGAGGATGTCAATGTATTGCCCACGATGATAACTTACCCACTTAAAATGCCATCTGCCATTTGGATGCTCGGTCTCCCAATTTCACAAGGTCCTCCTGCAATTTAACAACCTTGGGGTACTCAATTGTTCACCTTCCTCCACTGAAAAGACTGGCTATTTAATCCTACAAAATAAAACAAGATATGACATTCTGGGTCAGACCAAAGGTCCATCAAGCCCAATATCCTGTTTCCAACAGTGGCCAATCCAGGTCACAAGTACCTGCCATGTTCTCAAAAGGTAGACACACTCTATGCTGCTTATCCCAGGGGTAAGCAGTGGATTTCCCCAGTCCACTTTAATAATGTATTATGAACTTTTCCAAATCTCTTTTAAACTCAGCTATACTAACAGCTTTTACCACATCCTCCAGCAATGAATTCCAGAGTTTGATTACGCATTGAGTGAAAAAATATTTTCTCAGATTAATCTTAAATTTGCTACATTGTAGCTTCATTGCATGTCTCCTAGTCTTTTTACTGTTTGCAGGATTTAACAACCAATCTAGGTTTACCAGTTCCATTACACTCATTTATAGACCTCTATTATTTTTCCCCTCAGCCGTCTTTTCGAAGTTGAAGACCCCTTAGCTTTTAAGGACTTTCTCATATGGGTACCCTTCCACCCCCTTTACCATTTTAGTGGCTCTTCTCTGTACCTTTTCTAATTCCGCTATATCCTTTTTTAGATATGACGACCAGAACTGTACATAATATTCAAGGTGTGGTCACACCAAGAATCAATAGAGAGGCATTATAATATCCAGGTTTTATTCTCCATTCCTTTGCTTATGATTCCTAGCATTCCATTTGCTTTCTTGGCTGCCACTACACACTGGGCATAGGGTTTCAACGTATTATCCATGATAACGCCTAGATCCTTTTTTTGGGTGGAGACTCTTAATGTGGAACCTTGCATCATGTAGCCGCAGTTTGGGTTGTTTTTCCCTAAGATGGTCATGCCAAAACATCAATAGTGGATTGCATGTCCAGTTTGGATGTGCATCCCCGGTTAGTCGCAGGGATCTTATTCCACTCCCTTGCCTTCCCACATGTACTATGCCAGTGTGCGGTGAGCACTGGATAGGGGGGGATGGAGGCGGAGAGCGGGCAGAGCAGGGGTGGGCCGCAGCACCCAGACATACAGGACCTAAAAGGTTATGGTCCTGTGCGTCTAGTGGGTGACAGATGGATGTGGGACTTATTCCACCTCAGAGGTGGAATAAGTCCCAGGAACAGCAGCAATTGGGTCTGGCACCACCCACCAACCCATGACGCAGATGAAGGCGAGTCCCCGCAGCCCAATCCTGGCCTTGGCAGACCCCACTGAGGGTCGGGCGGTGGGAAAATGCAACATGTTCCGCTGTTGGGCCTGCTTACTCCTCCTGGGCATTCAGGTGCCATGGCGATGGGACGCCAATGCACCAGCACACCAGCAGGAGCACTGAGCGATGGGGATGGACAGCCTGCTGTACGTCTCACTGCTCAGGATACTGTGTGCCCCGGTCCATCTAAGTGGCTGATCCTGCCCCCGTGGGAACGTATAGCTCCTGCGGTTGCAGAATCGGATGCACCTGTGCCTCGTCCATAATCTTGCCGCCCAGATGAACCGGACATACAGATTATGGAATTGGCTCCATATACATAAATCTGCACTTGTGGATTGAGAACTGGCTAAAGATAAACAGACAGCTTTCCAGGATAGTATTTTGGAACACCATCCACATTTAATGTAAACTCTTAAAGCTTTGCAGCTGCTCCTTTTATGTTTATTCTTTTATAATTTTCCTCATTTTATCATAGTCTCCCTTTTGAAAGTTAAATGCTAGTTCAATTTATGATCACCATAGCCAAGTGGCCCCAACATCATAACATCATTACCTCACAACAAATCCTAGGTTCTACTAAGGACTAGGTCTAAAATTGCTCCCCCTCTTGACAGTTCTTCAACCAGCAACCCCAAGAAGCATTCATTTCTTGCATCTATGAACTTTAGCTCCCTAACATGCTTGGCATGGGTTATCTGGATGGGATAAATCCAAGAATACTGAGGGAATTTGGGGATGTTCTAGGGTCTCCACTGTCTGACCTTTTCAATGCCTCTTTGGAGCAGGGAGTGGTGCAAGAAGACTGGAGAAAGGCACATGTAGTCCCTTTACACAAAAGCAGATTGAGAACTACAGGTCAGTTTGTCTAACCTCTGTGCTTAGTAAATTATTGGAAAGGTAACTATAGGAGCGAATAGTGAGGTTTCTAGAGTCCAATGGATCGTAGGATCTGAGGCAGCATGGATTCGCTAGGCAGGTCTTGTCAGACAAATCTGATAGATTTTTTGACTGGGTGATCAGGGAGTTGGACCGAGGGAGACTTCTAAATGTGGTGTATTTAGATTTCAGTAAAGCCTTTGACACCTTCCGCACAGGTGACTTATAAACAAACTGAGCACCATAGGGATAGAGACTAAAGTTACTGACTGGGTTAGAAATTGGTTGAGTGGGAGGTGACAAAGAGTACAGGTAAATAGAGCTCAGTCTGAGGAGAAGGAGGTTACAGTGGTGTGCCGCAGGGAGCTGTCCTTGGTCCAATTCTGTTTAACATCTTTGCTAGCAATATTGCAAAAGGACTGCGTTTTGAAGGACTAGAAAAGGGGACTGTTACCTCTGGAGAGAGATCTGCAATTGTGAGTATATACTTCTGGGAATTTTCTGAAAGGAATTCTTTTTATTAAAGCTAATTAATCTGTGAACCCACTATTTTTTGTTAAATCAGTCAGCGCCTAGTAGCAGCAGTTGAAGTTTACATTTAAAACACAGAAGAGTGCTTTCTGGTTAAATTTAGAACCTAGCAGAGAGCTTGTAGTTTAAATTTCATAATAAGTTAGAGCCTAGCAGCAGCAAAGAGCTATAATTTAAATCAAATAAGAATATAGCTTACCTCAGCAGCACAGGACAGGGTACTGTGTAGCAGCCCTCTTTTAATAAGTGTTATTGGTTAAAAGATAGAAAGCAGAGGGTTGGGCTAAATGGCCAATAGTGAATAGTGGTGTACCCCAGGGATCTGTGCTGGGTCCGCTGCTTTTTGACATATTCATAAATGGCCTGGAAAGTGGAATAACAAGTGAGGATATCAAATTTACAGATGACACAAAACTATTTGAAGTTGTTAAAACCCAAGAGGATTGTGGAAAATTGCAAGAGGATCTTGATAAATTAGAAGACTGGGCATCAAAATGGCAGATGAAATTTAATGTGGACAAGTGCAAAGTTATGCACCTAGGGAAGAACAACCTAAACTATGGTTACACAATGCAAGGTTCCACATTAGGAACCACCATCCAGCAAAAAGATTTAGGCGTCATTGGGGATAACATGTTAAAACCCTCGGCCCAGTGTGCAGCGGTGGCCAAGAGAGCAAATAGAATGTTAGGTATCATAAGGAAAGGAATGGAAAATAAAACAAAAGATATTATAATGCCTCTATATCGTTCCATGGTGAGACCGCATCTTGAATATTGTGTGCAATTCTGGTCGCCGTATCTTAAAAAGGATATAGCATTATTAGAAAAGGTTCAGAGAAGAGCCACCAAAATGGTAAAGGGGATGGAAGGATATTCCTATGAAGAAAGGCTAAAAAGGTTAGGGCTCTTTAACCTGGAAAAGAGACGGCTGAGGGGAGATATGATAGAAGTCTATAAATTAATGAACGGAGTGGAACGAGTAAACGTAGATCGATTGTTTACGTTATCAGAATATAGAAAGACTAGGGGACATGCAATGAAGCTACAGGGTAAACTATTTAAGACTAATAAAAGAAAATATTTTTTCACTCAACGTGTAATCAAACTCTGGAATTTGTTACCGGAGGATGTAGTAAAGGCTGTTAGTGTAGCTGGGTTTAAAAAAGGTTTGGACAAGTTCCTGGAGGAAAGGTCCATAAACCATTATTAAGAAGGGACCCAGGATATCAATGCTTGACCCAATACAAGCATTGCGGAACCTGTGTCTTTTGGGGAAACTGCTAGGTACGTATGACCTAGATTGGCCACTGTTGGAAACAGGATACTGGGCTTGATGGACCTTGGTCTGACCCAGTATGGGATATCTTATGTTCTTATGACTGTCGGGTAAGGTTTGCTTGTTTGTGGATGATATCAAAATCTGCAATAGAGTAGGGATCAAGCTAAGCTTGAAGAATGGTCTAGAATTTCGTAACTGAAATTTAATGCTAAAAAATGCAGGGTCATGCATTTAGACTTCAAAAATCCAAAACAGCGGTACAATGTAGGGGGTGAGGTACTTCTGTCCACAAAAGAAGAGCATAGGAACATAAAACATAGAAATATGACGAAAGAAAAAGACCACATGGCCTATCTAGTCTGTCCTTCCATAACAACTGCAACAGTCCCCTTTTTACCTTTAGAGATCCGCTGTGTTTGTCCCATGCTTTTTTGAATTCAGTTACTGTCCTCATCTCTACCACCTCCACTGGGAGTCCATTCCACGGATCCACCACTCTTTCCGTAAAGAAATATTTCCGCATATCACTCCTGAATCCATCTCCCTTCACCCTTATCCCATGTCCCCTCGTAGAAGAACTTGCTTTCAATTGAAAGAGGCTCTCTCCCTGAACATTTATGCCACGGAGGTATCCAAACATCTCAATCTTATCACCTCTATCCTGCCTTTCCTCTAAGGTGCACATATCAAGATCCTCCAGTCTGTCCTCATATGCTCGACAATGAAGACCACTAATCATCAGAGGCGGCCCAAGGGGGGTACGGAGCCATGTGCGGATACTCGGTGCGGGGCCTCATTTGCATAAGGTGCCTCATTTGCATAAATATTTGCATAATGTTACCATACACCAACTTTTAGTAAACATGCCTCTTAATGAGTATATGAATAAAGAAAGACTCAAAGATTTCTACATTACTATAATCCAGTACCAACCACCAGCCACATTAGGAACTACTACAAACACTGCCCATTGAGAACCCATAGCAGACCCGCCGTATCCTAACAGCACTACCAGGACTCACAAGCACCATACCCTACCTATCAAAAGGCAACACTGCAAATATTAAACCAATACATTTCAGAGAATAACAATACATGATCTATTTATTTATATTTATTTTATTTAGCTGCATTTATATCCCGCTTTACACCGGGTCAAAGCAGTTGGGGGATACATTTAACACGAGGGGATATGAGACACATACACTAATACTTACAGGGAACATAGGCAATGCAGGGTTAAATGGCTTGCCCAAGACCACAAGGAGCACCTGTGGGACTAGAAACCCCAGTCCTTCCGGTCCAAGGTTGCTGTCCTCTAGTGGGGTTTGAACCACTGACCTTCTGGCCTATGGTACCTTGCCCCAACCACTAGGCCACTCCTCCCCTACTGGGACTGGTAATGGGCTATGGGGAGGAGTGGCCTAGTGGTTGGGGCAAGGTACTGGAGAAAGAGAACAAGTGGCAATGTCAAATAGGAATTATATAAACAGAACACCTCAGCTCAGTTATGCATGCAGAACATAGACCATCACCAAACAAGGAATCACAATTTAGAAACAGGAAGACAATAATTAAACTGGGAACCCCAAAAGCCAAACTTGGAATGCACAACACTGTAGAAACAAAACCATAAATTAATTTCCTCTTGTACTAAACAAAGTGCAGACGTTAATGATGCACATTTCCCAGAGCTGACATATTCCAGTTAATAAATTCAAAATAAAGAGATATTTTTCTACCTTTTGTGCATTTTTTTTCAGTGGCAATTGCTCTAGCCACTTTCTTCTGGTTTCTTTGTGTCTTCTGCTAACTCTCCATCGTCTGCTGTCCATTTGTCCTTTCTTCTCTCTTCTAGTTTTTTTCCATTCTCTCTCTACATCTGCTTTAACATACTAATCTTTCTCCTTTTGCTCTTTCCTCATTCCTATTTCATCCACTCAAATTTTACCTCTCCATCCTCAATCCCCACTTACTCTCCCAATATCCGGCCAATTGTAGATTTGTCTTCCCTCCTTACACAAAATATTTTTCCCTCTCCATTTCACCCTCCCAGCTCCATCCCATTCTAATCCTCCCCCAACATCAGCTCCCTTCTAGTTCCAGCCCCACCCAGCATCCGCTCCCTTCTAGTCCCTGCATCAGCCCATTTCCAGTCCTAGCCCCCCATCAGCCCATTTCCAATCCTATCCTAGCCCCACCATCAGCCCATTTCCAGTCCTAGCTCCCCCATCCATTTCTAGTCCTATCCGAGTCCCTCCATCAGCTCATTTCCAATACCAGCCCCCCATCAGCTCATTTCTAGTCCTTTCCTAGCCCCACCATCAGCCCATGTCAAATCCTAGCTCCCCTCCACTCAGCCCATTTCCAATCCAAGCCCCCCATGAGCCTACTTCCAATTCTAGCCCCTCCATGAGTCCATTTCAATTCAAGCCCCCACCACAGCCCACTTCCAATCTTAGCACCCCCCAACAGCCCATTTCCAGTCCTATCCTAGCCCCTCCATCAGCACATTTCCTGTCCTTGCCTACCCCCCCCACTCCGCCAATTTACAGTCGTCGCTCCCCCCTCACAGCCCATTTCCATTTCAAGCCCCCCTCCCTATCAGCTATTTGCAGTTCAAGACCCCCTTCCACTTAACCCATTTCCATTCCAAGCCCCTGTCCCCATCAGCTATTTGCAGTTCAAGCCCCCCTTCCACTCAGCCCATTTCCAGTCCTAGCAACCCCCCCAGCCCATTATCAGTCCTAGCCCCCCCCATAGCCCATTACCAGTCCTAAGGCCCCCATCAGCCGACTTCCAGTCCTAACCCCCCATCACCCCATTTTCAGTCTTACCCCCCCACTGCCCATTACCAGTCCTAACCCTCCATCAGCCCACTTCCAGTTCTAACCCCCCATCAGCCCATTTCCAGTCTTAGCCCCCCATAGCCCATTACTAGTCTTAACCCTCCTCATCAGCCCATTTCCAGTCCTAACCCCCCCCCATCAGCCCACTTCCAGTCCTAATCCCCCATCACCCCATTTTCAGTATTAGCCCCCCCCATAGCCCATTACCAGTCCTAACGTCCCCCATAACCCATTATCTGTCCTTACCCCCATCAGCCCACTTCCAGTCTTAGCCCTCCCATAGCCCATTACTAGTCCTAACCCCCCATCAGCCCATTACCAGTGCTAACGCGCCCCATAGCCCATTACCAGTCCTAACCCCCCCCATCAGCCCACTTGTAGTCTTAGCCCCCCCCTAGCCCCTGACCTGTCCCAACCCCCCCCCCCCCCCCCCCATAGCCCATTACCAGTCCTAACCCCCTCTCCCCCATCAGCCCAGCTAGGTTAAAAAAAAAACACAAACCAGCTGCTGCTGCCGCTACCATCGTGGCAGCGGCAGAATTGAGCATCCCGCGGGCCCCCCCCCCTATGCCCTGCAGAGTTCTCCATGCGGCCTCAGCTCCCTCAGCGTGGGCTTTTCAGAGCTGCGCGAAGGGAGAATTTCCCTTTCTCGCAGCTCTGTTAATCTCGCCATGGGGCTGATGGGATTTCCTAGTCATCAGCCCCGTGGCGGGATTAACAGAGCCGTGAGAGGAGAAGCTCTCTCTTCGTGCGGCTCCGACAGCCGACGCTGAGGCTGCATGGAGGACTCTGCAGGGCAGGGGTGCCCCGCGGGATGCTCAATTCTGCTGCTGCCATGGCGGCAGCAGCAGCCGGTTTGTGTTTTTTTAATGTAGCTGGGCTGATGCAAGATGTTTTTTGTGCAGGGCCCCCTGAAACGCAGGGCCCTGTGCAAAAAACATTCTTTCTCAATGGACGGGCCGGCCCTGCTTGTCAGTTCCCTTCCAGCTCCCTCCCTCCATACATATAAGCATGTCAGCCCCCCCTCCATCCATGTCAACCCTTCCTGTCAGCCCCCCTTCCTCCATCCATCTATGTCAGCCCCCCTCCCCAGCCCTCCCTCCCTGTCAGCCCTCCCAGCCCCCCCTCCCTCCATCCATCCATCCATGGCAGCCCTCCCTCCCTCCATCCATGCCAGTTACCACTTCCTTTGGAGGCGGGACAATGCTGCACGGAGCCCGCAGAGAGGCTCGAAGGCTCCACCAGCACAGCCGCGGTTCCCTAAGGTACAGGGAACCGCGGCTGCAGAAGAAGGGAAGCAGCAACTTTTAAGGAAGGGCTGGCTGACATGGATGGAGGGAGGGAGGGAGGGTTGACATGGATGGATGGGAGGGGGCTGACGGGGAGGGATGGAGAAACAGCAGGGGCAATGGCTCTTTCTCCCGGCTCAGACACCAGAATTAGTAAAAACCGGTCACAGACACCTTCAGTGCCGATGAGCCAGCCAAAACAGAGCTCTCCAGACCGTCAACACCGAGACCGAAGTCCTCCTCCTCCACACAGAGCCGGCAGCCAGATAAGGGACCAGGAGCAATGAACAAATTTTTACAAAAATAATTTTACTTACTGTGTGTTGTTGGCTTTTTTTTAAGATTCCCAAAGTTTAAATAGTAATCGCCGTCACCGTCGGAGGAGAGTCGGTCGCACTCGCGTCGTTGCAGGCAGCCAGCAAAATCCAGTTCCACGTGCAGCAGGCGTGCTGTCAGTGGGAGGAGTTTTAGAACTACGTCATGCGTGTCTGCCTGTAGTGAACGGCGGCGGCCAGCACATCAACGTCGGGCAGCAAAAACAAAACACAAAAAGGAGTTGGATCGCAAGAGGGGGGCTGCCGCCCGGGCTGGCAGAATGGCAGATTAAAGCAGAATGCAGAGGCGCCACAGCAGGACGGAGCACTTTTTCTAGGCATTCAAGCAGGCAACTTGAGGCAAGACAAGGGCAGCAGCAGCATTGCAGCAAGAGTGTCTTTAGCGCGGGGCCCCCCGAGACGCGGGGCCCTGTGCAAAAAACATTCTTGCTCAATGGACGGGCCGGCTCTGCTAATCATTTTAGTAGCCATCCTCTGCACCGACTCCATCCTGTTCACATCCTTTTGAAGGTGCGGTCTCCAGAACTGCACACTATACTCCAAATGAGGTCGCACCAAAGACCCACATAGAGGCACCATCACCTCCCTTTTTCTGCTAGCCATTCCTCTCCACATGCACCCAAGCATCCTTCCAGCTCTTACCATCACCCTTTCTACCTGTTTAGCTACTTTAAGGTCATCAGACACAACCACGCCTAGGTCCCGCTCTTCTTTAGTGGACAAAAGTACTTCACCCCCCATACTATATTGCTCCCTTGGATTGCTGCAGCCCAAATGCATGACCTTACATTTTTTAACATTAAATCCCAGCTGCCAAATTCTAGACCATTCTTCAAGCTTAGCTAGATCCCTCCTCATGTTATCTTCCCCTTCCTGGGTGTCTACTCTATTGCAGATTTTGGTATCATCCGCAAAGAGGCAAACCCTACCCGAAAGCCCTTCCGCCATATCACTAACAAAGATGTCAAAAAGAATCGGACCAAGGACAGATCCCTGGGGCACACCACTGATAACATCCCTCTCCTCAGAGTATTCCTTGTCGCCTCCCACCCAACCAATTTCTAACCCAAGCAGCGACCCTAGGGTCCATCCCTAGGGTGCTCAGTTTGTTCACAAGTTGCCTGTGAGGAACAGTGCCAAAGGCTCTACCGAAATCCAAATACACCACATCTAGGGCTCTCCCTCGGTCCAACTCCCTGGTCACCCAGTCAAAGAAATCAATCAGATTTGTCTGACAAGACCTGCTTCTGGTGAATCCACGCTGCCCTGGATCCTGTAATCCGCTGGACTCCAGAAACCTCACTATTCTCTCCTTCAGCAGCGTTTCCAATAATTTACTCACCACCGAAGTTAAACTAACCGGCCTCTAGTTTTCAACCACATCCCCACTTCTGCTCTTGTGTAAAGGCACCACATGAGCCTCTCTCCAGTCCCCTGGCACCACTCCCGACTCCAATGAGGCATTGAAAAGGTCAGTCAGTGGAGCTGCCACAACGTCCCCAAGTTCCTCCAGCATTCCCGGGTGCATCCCATCCGGTCCCATCGCTTTGTCTACTTTAAGTTGAGATAGTTTCTCACGAACACAGTCTTTTGAAAACTGTTCAAGATGTCCTTTGCTTCTGTTCCTATTTGTGGGTGTTTTCTGAGGTCCTGCTCCTGGTTCTTGATCTGTGAACACAGAGCAAAAATATTTGTTAAGCAATTCTGTTTTATTCTTATCAGCTTCTCCATATTCCTCCCCTGCACCCTTGAGTCTGACATTACCACTCTTGCCCTTCAAGAGCCGGACCTTGGCGTAATTGTGACTGATGATCTTATAATAGCTAAACATGTAGAAAAAGCAACGGTGAAAGCTAGACGGATGCTTGGATGCATAGGGAGAGGAATAGCCAACAGAAGAAAGGAGGTGATAGTACTTCTGTATAAGTCTTTGGTGCGACCTCATTTGGAGTATTGTGTGCAATTCTGGAGACTGCACCTTCAAAAGGATATTAACAGGTTGGAGTTGGAACAGAAGGTGGCTACTAAAATGGTTAGATGTCTTTGTTATGAAGCATATGAGGACAGATTTAAAGATCTTAATATGTATACTTTAGAGGAAAGGTGGGATAGGGGCGATATGATAGAGACCTTTAAATACCTCCATGGCATAAATGCACAGGAGTATCTCTTTCAATTGAAGGCAAGCTCTGCTACAAGAGGACATAGGATGAGAGAGAAAGGGGATAGACTCAGGAGTAATATGTGGAAATATTTCTCTATGGAAAGAGTGGTAGATGCATGGAATAGTATCCCAGTGGAAGTGGTGGAATTAAAGCAGTATCTGAATTCAAAAAAGCATGCGACAAACACTGAGGATCTCTAAAGCTAAAAAGGGTACTATTGTAATTGATATGGAAGGTCAGATTAGACAGGCCATGTGGTCTTTCTCTGTTGTCATGTTTCTATGCTTCCATGTTTCTATCCAGTCAATATGGGCATAACTGAAATTTCCTTTTATTATTGCCTTGCCAAATTTGTTGCCTTCCCTGATATCTGTTAACATTTCATCATCTCTATATTCATTTGGCCAGGTGAGTTCTAGTATACCCCCTACCACTATACTCTTTCCCCTTCATACGTGTAATTTCTGTCAATAAAATTCCCTATTCCGTTTGACTCAGTGCCCTATCATTGTGATTGATTGATTGATTGATCTATTCTTATAGATCACTTTACCTCAAAGTCAAAGCGATTTACAAAGTAACTGCAACTTTATACTTTTACATAAAAAGTGATATAATTTGTACTGGGCCTGTACATGCAGGCAAGGACGCGATTCCGATCAGCCTGCAAGTACAGACCCCTGCCCGACTAACTCAAATAGGCTCCTGAATGGAGCTGCAGTGTCATGGCATCCAATTGCCATGGTACTATGGCTCCATTCAGGAGTCACAATCCCTGGTCGCCGACCATTTTTTCCTTTCCCTACAGCCCAACCCCTGATCTGGCCTTCCATGGCCAGGGTTGGGCTCTGGGGAACCCCCTGCACTCCCTCACCTTTCCTCCATTGCCCAGGCCTGCCTTTCCCAGATGTCCAGGGGGACATATTTCATCTCCAGGGTTTAAAGTCCCCCATCCAGTCTGCCGACCCCGGACAGGGCTGACCTCGGAATCGGCCCTACACATCCGTGGTCGCAAAGAGCCCATGCTTCGCCTCCGGAATGCCCCCTTCCAAACCTCCCCATAAAAACTCCTTGTTCATAAGGGGAGGCTTCTGCTTGGGATGGAAGGGAGACAAATAGCGGGGATGGACATCGCGTTACAGAATAGACCCCATAGCTTCTCCATGGGGGTGCTCTTAGCTTGGGAACATAACCACCCCTGATTATATTGAGCATCCACTGGTCCTCTGCTACAACCACTGGAGACACCCCTCCCATGGAGACCTCCTGAGCATGGATTCCAAAATCATCTAATATTCTCACTGGGGCGCTGATACCCCTGACTGCCCAATCTTCTTATACCTTCAAAGACCAGAGACTTGCTCACAGGTCTGGATTTCTTCAAGATGCAGTATTGGCCTTGTTTAAATTCTCAGAATCATGAAACATCTTTCTTATGCCACTGGGAGAACATGCTACTTCGTATTCCTTCAGTTTTCATTTGTTTCTCCAGCTCATCACCAAACAGCTGCTGACTCTTAAAAGGCAACATTAGGCTCATTGTTGAGCAATTAGGCAACCAGTGAGCATCGATACAAAACTGGTGGCCTAATAGCAGAGCTAAAACTCTTCAAAGATAAACAATTCACCAGCTTTTCTGCTGAACTTTATATTGTGCTCCTCTTGACGCCTCCAAGTGCAATTTCTCCAAATGGGTTAGTTTGCGCATACCATGACAGTCATGAGCCTCACTCCTAAGCCAGGGAATGTGTGATCTCAGTCTCTCAAATATACTGCTAATGCTCAGCGTAGTACTTGCATCATACCAAAGAGAGCCTCTTTCTGGAGTTCATAAGATGCAACTTGTAAGAGTAATTTATCAAGATGTGCTTGGAAATTCTTCTTAATCAAGCCTGTGGCACCCAACATGATGGGAAATAACTTGCTATATTTCTGCCATATTTTCTTGGTCTTTGACTACATTTCTTGGTACTTGAAGATCTTCTCATTGAGATTCACTTGTCCCTCCATGGGCAGCTGATTCCTGCAGAGAAGAGGGAGGAACAGCTTGCCAAGGCTTCTGCTGATTAGTTATCACCCCTAGGCTCTACATGATTAAGAAGATCTAAAGAGGAGCCTCTGCTAAAGAAGCTTACTCACTGTTCTTCCTCACTGAACCAGTCCAGGCTTCTCCTCTCCTGGGTATAAAGCAAACTGACTATGGTGGGGTGGGGGGAGCCATATAGGGAAGGTAAGTAGTTGTGCTCATTTGCTACCCATTGATCTGCCATGGATGAAAAGAAATAGGGTTTAAGAGAAGATATGACAAAATAACCCAATGCAGGCTTCTATGATGCAGTCAATGGCATTGCTATGAACTGTCATAACAGCCCATAATAGAAACCATTTGACTATTTTGGGTCACTGTAATACTGTACAAACTCTCTATAATATTGGCAAAATGTGTCCCTTTCTTTCTGAACACACTACTAAGATCTTTACCCATTCTATGGCCAGTACCCCTCTAGACTATTGCAACCTCCTCTTTGCTGGTCTTCCTCTGACACATCTCTCTACACTTCCATCTGTTCAAAACTCAGCTGCAAAGCAAATCTTCCAACAGTGTTGCTATGCTCATGTCACCACCCCTCTTCTCAAATCACTTCATTGGCTCCCTATCAATTTTCACATACAGTTCAAACTTCTACTACAGACCTATGCATGCCTTCATTCAGCTGCTCCTCACTACCTTTCCTCTCCTATCTCTCCCTACACTCCTCTTTGGGAACTCTGTTCTTCTGGCAAATCCCTACTATCTGTGCCCTTCTCTTCTACTGCCAAATCCAGACTTTGTCTTTTTACATTGCTGTTCCTTATGTCTGAAACAAACTACCTGAGTCAATATGTCAGGCTCCATCTGTGGCCCTGTTTAAATCCATGCTAAAAACTCAGTGCCCAATCTTTGAAGGCATTTACACAGTAACAGTTCATGTTAACCGTGTAAATGCCTTAATCGGGGATTTTCAATGGCACCTACATGGCTAGTGCCTTTGAAAATCCCCAATTAAGTCCCCTACATGCCCCAATGCTATCAGTTGTCATTGGGATGTGTTTGGGGGTGTTCTGGGGTGGAGCAGAGGCGGGGAATGGCGCTAACCGGGTGGCAGCGATTATGGATGCTCTGCAAACCCTTGCCTATCTTTAAGGTGCCAGGCAAACTGGGCAGCATCCAAAATCGCTGCTGCCCAGTTAGACTTGGCGGCTTTCTGGCTGTGAAAATTTGGGGTTAAGGGGTGAGCGGGCAGGCTACGCGGCTATGGCGCCTAGCCCTGCCCGATGTAATATCGGGCCCTCACTTCTTTAAGACTAATTTTTGATCCTGTCCCCTTAGTTTCTTTTTTTTTTTATTATTATTTATTTATGAATTTTATACAGAATTAATCAAGCAAAACTCATACAGAACAATAATACTTGCATATTAGTAATATTAAGCAACATAACAACATGAAAAGGCAAATACTGCAAGAATTATAAGTAGTCCCCCAAATGGAGGAGTAAGCCGAAGGTAAAGGAGAAAACCCCTATCACATAAGTAATATATAAAAAGAAAATAAGAGGAGACAGTGCGCCAAGGAGAACTAATATAAATTAGATGGTCATAACTCAGGAGAGGAGCTAATAGGTAAATGTGAAGTAACAAAAGCAGAAAGATCCTCAGGGGAGAAAAAGACATATTTCTGAGTTTTATAGGTAATTAAACATTTGCATGGAAATCGTAACACAAATGACACACCAATGCGCACTACCCCTCGTTTTAATAATAGGAAAGCCCTCCTTCGTTTCTGTGTTTCCCGCGCATCAGGGAAAATAAATATCTTTTTCCCATGGAACAAACTATCTCGTTTTTTATAAAACATTTATAACAACCATTCCCTATCTGAGGAGAGAGCTAATGTAACTAACAAAGTAGATACTGCTATGTCCTCCTCTTTGGGGGTAGAAAGCAAAGCAGAAACATTAAGAGAATCCATCTCCAAAGGTCCCACTGAAACTTTCCCAGTTTTTTTCCCTAAAGGAAGATAATAAATTTTAGAGACGGGAGGCATCAATTCCGGAGGAACCAAAAGTACCTCTTGAAGATAACCCTTAAATAAATCTAAAGGTGCCTGCCCGGGTATAATAGGAAAGTTTAAAAGCCGGACATTAGCTGCCCGAGCAGCATTCTCCAATGACTCCGCTTTAGCCCGCAAAAGAACATTATCTTTAACCAAAGAGTCAGTTAGATCTGAAAGTCCTGCTAATCGTTGATCCATACTTGCTTGCTTGGTACTCATTAACCAAAGAGTCAGTTAGATCTGAAAGTCCTGCTAATCGTTGATCCATACTTGTTTGCTTGGTACTCAAATCCTCAATAGAGACTTGCACAGACGGGGAAACCACTTCAAGAGCAGAAATCCGAGCAGAAAAGGCAGAAAACTGGTTGCCCACCATATGACAAAGGTGAGAGATAGCGTCCCAAATGTTATCCAAAGTTACTGAAGCCGGACGAGCCAGAACGAAGGAAAAATCTGAAGAAAAAGGTGGAGACTGATCAACGCCGGTCTGAGGCAAAGCAGCACCTTCCATTTCCTGAGCATAAGCCCCGGTCTCAGGCTGAGGTGGAAGTGCCGAAGCAACAGCCTGCAATCCTCCTGTGCGATCTCGAATCTGCTCTGGAGGCGAGTCCCGCTCTGATGACAGAGTTGCTACCGCTCTGGGAGACTTCTCCTCGTCACTCAATGACCGGGCAGCCAAAGACCCAGGAGGCACCGGGGGAAGACGTCCATCAGGGGAGAGCGCGGTGTCCAGGGCGGAGGACGCCGAGTCTAAATCCATCGGCGCCGCCAAGCCCGCTCGGATCCCCTGAACCTGCTCCTTGGACAACTGAACGAAGCGGTCCATAGGCCCCTCACAAGAAGGTAATTGCTCTGCGGGGAGAGCTTTAGCCTTAGCTTTACCTTTCCTCTTAGGCATAGTCAGTTGACTAATACTCCACTGCCGCCATCTTAACAAGGCCACTCCCTGTCCCCTTAGTTTCTAGTTCACCTCCTATGTGTTTCCTTATCATTTCCCTAGGTATATCCTAGTCCTCAGTTGTTGTGTTATCTGTTTTGACGAGACTGTAAGGGACTCTCTCTTACATGTCTCTGTGCAGCGCTGTATATCCCTTGTAGCACTATACAAATGATAAGTATAGTAGATTGTCACAGCAGACAATTTCAGAGGCCTTAAAAAGACTTATATGCGAAGCTCTTTGTCACAGCAGACAATTTCAGAGGCCTTAAAAAGACTTATATGCGAAGCTCTTCAGGGTATATGTGACAGGCCTTGCCAGATAGCAAGCACAAGCTGAAAAGGATCAAGGATAGCATTACTTTAAAATCTAGAATACAATTCTCCATAGTAACAACAGTAGTAGGACTCACAGTAGAGGATTCCATCATGTCATCATAATATTTTAATAGTATGTTCAAAGGTATATAAACAAACATCTCTATGCAACTTAGAGGTAGGTACTTTATGAGAAAACGCAAAATATGACCTGGACAGGATTATTGGCACCCTATAATTTTTGATTGTGCATTCTTTGACAGCGATGACAGAGTCCAAACCTTTCTTGTAGCCATCTATAGGTTTCTTACGGCTGTCTGCTGGTAGTTTCTTCCACTCTTCAACTACGATTTGTTCCAACTCATGAATGTTTCCAGGATTCATTTTACCAATGGCAGATTTCAGCTCTTTCCAAAGGTTATCGATTAGACTGTGAACAAACTCTTTGCTGGTCAATTTTAAACAGTCCATTTTTTCCTTTTTAGCCATTCATTTGTACTTGTGAATTTATGTTTTGGGTCATTGTCCTGCTGGAGGACCCATGAGCTTAAACCCAGACCTAGCTTTCTGACACAAGGTAAAACATTTCGCTCCAAAATCGTACCTTGGTAGTCCTCTGACTTCATGACTGCTTTAATACATTTCGAGCCTCAAGTTTCCGAGGCAGCAAAACAGCCCAACAATATTATGGAACCTCTGCCATATTTAACTGTAGGAAGGGTGTTTTTTCCTCATAAGCTTCATTTCTAGCCTTTAATTATATTGTCAGTCTGCATTGCCAAAGAGCTCAAGTTTGGGTTCATCTGTCCACGGAACATTTTCCCAGAAGGATTGTGGTTTCTCAAGGTGGGTTTGGGCAAAGATCAGGCATGCCTTTTTATGTCTGTCTTTGAGCAGTGGAGTCCTCCTTGGCCTTTACCCATGATGTCCTTCATTGTTTAGTGTGCAGCATAAGGTGTAGATTAAAACCAACACTCCAGATTGATCCAGGTCAACCTCAAGCTCTTTGGCTGTTGTTGTTGTTGTTAAGTGCTGTCGAGTCAGTGTCAACTCATGGTGACTATCTGGATAGTTGACCTAAAATGTGTTCGGTCTTCAGTCAGGCAGCTCATTGTTGATAGAGTGGCACCTATAGCTGCTAAGAACATAAGAAATGCCATACTGGGTCAGAACAAGGTCCATCAAGCCCAGTATTCTGTTTTCAATAGTGGCCAATCCAGGTCACAATTACCTGGCAGGTACCCAAAGTCCACAGCTTCCACAATGCTTGTCCCGGGGTAAGCAGTGAATTTCCCGGGTCCTCTTTAATAATGGTTTATGGACCTTTCCTCCAGGAACTTGCCCAAACTTTTTTTAAACCGAGCTACATTAACAGCTTTTACTACATCCTCCAGTAACAACTTCCAGAGTTTGATTAAGCGTTGAGTGAAAAAATATTTTCTATTAGTCTAAAAATGGGTTACATTGTAGCTTCATTGCATGTCCTCTAGTCGTTCTACTTTTTGATAACAAACTGATCTACATTAACCCATTACATTACATCCATTCATTCATTTATAGACCTCTATCATATCTTCCCTCTGCCTTCTCATTTCCAAGATGAAGAACCTTAACCTTTTTAGACTCTCTTCATAGGGGTATCCTTCCATCCGCTTTACCATTTTGGTGGCTCTTCTCTGCACGTTTTCTAATAATGCTATATCCTTTTTAAGATACAGCCATCAGAATTGCACACAATATTCAAGGTGCGGTCGTACCATGGAACGATACAGAGGCATTACAATACCCTTTGTTTTATTCTCCATTCCTTTCCTTATGATACCTAGCATTCTATTAGCTTTCTTGGCTGTCGCTGCACACTGGGCGGAGGGTTTCAATGTATTTCTACGATGACGCCTAAATCTTTTTCTTGGGTAGTGGTTTCTAAGATGGTACCTTGCATCATATAACCAAAGTTTGGGTTGTTCTTTCCTAGGTGCATACCTTTGCACTTTTCCACATTAAATTTCATCTGCCATTTGAGCGTCCGGTCTTCAATTTATCAAGGTCCTCTTGCAATTTTTCACAATCTTCTTGGGTTTTAACAACTTTGAATTATCTTATGTCATCTGCATATTTGATCATCTCACTCATTCCCATTTCCGGATCATTTATGAATATGTTAAAAAGCAGTGGGCCCAGCATAGATCCCTGGGGTACTCCATTATTTACTTTTCTCCATTGAGAAAATTGGCCATTTAGCCCTACTCTCTGCCTTCTATCTTTTAGCCAGTTTCTGATCCACAATACTACACTGCCTCCAATCTCATGACTTTTTAATTTAGCTAACAGTCTCTCAGGGACCTTGTCAAAGGCTTTCTAAAAATCCAGCTACACTATACACCGGCTTACCTTTGTCTACCTGTTTATTCATGCCTTCAAAAAAATGTAACAGATTGGTAAGACATGACTTTCCTTGGATGAATCCATGTTGGCTTTCTCCCATTAAACCATGACTATATACATGATCAGTAATTTTATTCTTTTATTTTGCCTGGTACTGATGTCAGACTCACAGGCATGTAGTTTCCCAGATCAGCCCTGGAACCCTTTTAAGTATTGGCATTACATTGGCCGTTCTCCACTCTTGAGATACTACAGCTGCTGTTATTGTATCAATCCATCTCATTGCTGGCCTTCCTCTTTTGCGCTGACCTTCAACCTTGCCAAGCATGATGTCTTTCTCTAACAATCTCGCTCTTTGTATGATGTGTCCAAAGTAAGAAAGTCAAAGTCTTGTCATCTGAGTTTCTAAAGAAAGCTTAGATTTGATCTCCTCTATTACTGACTGGTTTGTTCTTTGGGCAGTCCATGATATACACAGTATTATTTATTTAACTTTTTTTCTATACCACCATTCAGAATTATCAAATCAGTTTACATTAACCTTCAAAGACTTCTGGAATTAATTTTCTTCTTCCCACTATCTTCTCAGAGGTTCTTAACATTTCCATGAGCAGAAAACTTCTTAATAACATTGCAAACTGTAGACACAGGAATCACAAGGTTTTTGGAAATGGCCTTTTACCCCCCCCCCCCCTTTGAAGTTTGATGTTTGGTGATAATGGTTTTTCTGACAAACTCAGGCAGCTCTCATCTTCACCATTGTGAAAATGGAACAGGAAGTAAATTTTAAACATTAGAGCCATCATTCATTCATTGATTCAAACCCCGTAAGTACTGACAATTGATCACAGGTGCATCTAATTTTACTGTAATGGGAATGTGATTCTTCTGTTCAAAATTATTTGAATTGTTTATAAGGATGCCAATAATCATGTCCTGACAATGTCCCAGTTTTTATACTATTTCCTACTATTTCCCTTTTTAATTGGTCTTGTTTGATTTGACTTTCTGCTCCCAGTTATCATATTAATCTTCTGAATGTGGAGCTCAGTGAAAAGGGAGCTACATTTATTGGTGATTCACTGAATCTCCTGAAGGCCTTGTGCACTCAGTATAAGTAAGCCATGACGTCTAACTGAGGAGTATCATGATTAAACAAAATTCAGCCACTCCCTAAATTGCTAACAACATTGGTGGGCTATAGTGAAATGAAAAGCACAATCAAAAATATGTGCTCATAGTACTCAGGAGAAAGTTCATCACAATAGTGAAATGGTTAGGGTGCACTGGAAACACCAAAACAACAACAGCAAAATTTGCAGGTGATCCAAACGCTTCTCATGACCCATAAGTGACCTCAGCTCTCGTGGTTATTCTTGAAAAAAGCTGAATTGATTAAATTGCCCAATTTGGACTTTACTTGTTAGAGTCTGAATGCACAACAGACATCAGCTGAACAGATAGTTTGAGTCTTTGCAGCTTCAACATTTTTAAGAACCCTTGACCTGTTTCAATGACTTACCTCATATACGGCTACTCCCTAACTGTGACTGTCAGTCACAGGCATGATCAGTCCCTGGGGTTTTAATGGGATGACTGTGGTTCAGGGCCGGCAGCCGGGAAAAATAAGCAGATAGATAGAGCCTATCAGTTTCTGTTTTTGCCAATTATCCCCTCCAAAATCATTCAATTTTACATTATTGTTTAGTTTTGACTGCATTTTTCCTGCTTCCATGAGTATCTGTGGTTGGTAAACCTTAACTGTGACATTGTGGTAGTGGAAGTTGGTGACTCTCTTCTGAGGGGTACTGAGGCATCCATCTGCCGACCAGACTTGATATCCAGGGAGGTATGCTGTCTACCAGGTGACAAAATATGAGATGTTACAGAGAGTTTGCTGAGACTCATCAAACTTACTGACTGTTATCCAATGTTGCTCAACCATGTCAGCACAAATGATACTGCTAGTTATCCCTCTGAACGTATCAGGAGTAACCTCAGAGCTCTCGGACAGAGAGTGAAACAGACAGGAACACAGGTGGTGTTCTCTTCAGTCCTCCCTGTTGAGGGTAAAGGCTGAGTCAGTGAAGCTCACATCCTGGGGATGAAAGCATAGTTACTTACCTGTAATAGGTGATCTCCGGGAACAGCAGAAATTTAGTCTTCACATATGGGTATCGTCGGTACCGACGGAGCGTGCGCGGGAACGCTCCTCAGCATCCAATTAGAAAGCTTTTGGGAGCATCCCACAGCACCTGTGTGCTGCCTTCCCGCCTTTCCCAACTGCCTCTCTCCAGTTGAGTTTTAAAGCTGAGACAAAGAGAGAGAGAGGGAAAGAAAATAAAATAGAGATACAACTCCTAGGGGTGGGTGGGTGGGTTGTGAAGACTAAATTTCTGCTGTTCCCGGAGATCACCTGTTACAGGTGAGTAACTATGCTATCTCCAGGAACAAGCAAGAATGTAGTCTTCACATATGGGGACTCCCTAGCTTTAGATGCCAGGGAGAGACCCCAGAAGTTGTGTGCCCCTGTGAAAGGGCTCCACTTCCCACCATGAATCTCTGGCATCCTACTGGGAAAGGTGGGTAGGAGTTGATTAAGTATGGAACAGGTGCTGTAGAACAGCCTGACCAAACATAGCATCCCGGTGGGAGTCCTTGTCTAAGCAGTAATGGGCTGTGAAAGTATGAACCGAAGCCCAAGTAGCTGCTCAACAGATGTCGTCAATAGACACAGAGTGTAGATGAGCCATTGAGGCTGCCATGGCTCTCACATTGTGAGCTGTGACATGGCCTTCCAGAGAAAGGTTCTTACTCTGATAGGCAAAAGAAATGCACTGTGCAATCCAGTTGGAAGTCCCAAATGAGAAGGACTGAAAGAAACAAAGAGTTGGGAGGACTTTCTATGTTGCTGTGTCCTCTGTAAGTAAAAGGCAAGTGTTCTTTTACAGTCCAAAGTATGAAGATTCCTTTCTGCATTTGAAGCATGAGGCCTTGGAAAAAATACAGACAGATAAACCGCCTGGTTTAAATGAAAAGGTGAGACCATCTTTGGCATAAAGTGTGGATGAGTCCTAAGGATTATCTTATCATGATGGAACTTCGTGTAAGGAGGATCAGCAACTAATGCTTGCAATTCACTGATGCGATGTGCTGATGTGCTTGCAATGAGAAAGATAACTTTCCAGGAAAGGAATTTCAAGGAGGTAGTAGCTAAAGGTTCAAAAGGCGGCTTCATGAGCTGCCCAAGAACCAGATTCAGGTCCCATGCCACTGGAGGTGGCCTAATGGGAGGCTTAGTTAGAAGAAGGCCCCTCATAAATCTTGCAATGAGAGGATGAGAGGAAATAGGTTGTCCATTTAAAGGCTTTAAAGAAGCTGAAATAGCACTTAAATGGACTCTTACTGAGTTAGTCTTAAGTCCTGCATTAGATAAATGAAGGAGATACTCCAGTAATGATTCCAGAGGTATCGCAGAGGGGTGGAGACCCTTTTGTGAACACCATATGGAAAACCTTTTCCACTTGAAAGCATAAGAGCATCTTGTGGAAGGTTTCCTGGAAGCACAAAGGACATCCCTTACTTGTTGAGAAAGGTTAGGACCATGAAGGTCTAGGCTCTCAGCAACCAGGCCCTGAGATGCAGAGAGTGGGGATTGGGATGCCACAACATCCCGTCCTCCTGAGACAGGAGATCTGGAGCAGATCCTAACTCCAGAGATGGAGCTTGAGAGAGATGCAGGTGCAGAGGGTACCACACCTGCTGTGGCCAATGTGAAACTATGGGAATCATGTGGCCTTTGTCTCTCTGAAGCTTGAATAGGGTCTTGGGAATTAGGGGAATGGGTGGAAAGGGATATAGGAAGTCCTGACCCCAATGGAGGAGGAAAGCATGCCTGGCCTGAAAACCCTGAGCTGGAATTCTGGAAAAGAATCGGGGAAGTTTGGTATTCAATGGACTTGCAAAGAGGTCTATGTCCGGAGTTCCCCAAATGTGAAAACGTTTTGCTACCTGGTCTGCATGGAGAGACCATTTGTGTGGAAGCAGAACTCAAATGAGTCTGTCTGCCCATGAATTTTGAATGCCTGGCAGATACACCGCAAGGAGATGAATCTGATGCTCTCTGGCGAGGGCCCATAGTCGCAAAGCTTCGTTGCAAAGTGACAGAGAGCCTGTTCCTCCCTGCTTGTTCAGAAAGAACATAGCTACTTGATTGTCCGTCTGAATTAGGATTGTCTTGTAGTTGAGCTGGGTATGGAACACTCAAAGAGCAAGGAAGATTGCTCTAAGTTCTAGGAGACTGATATGTAAGTGGGTCTCCTGTGGAGTCCAGGTGCCTTGGGTTGAGAGATCTTGCAGATGAGCTCCCCAACCCACCTGTGAGGCGTCTGTTGTTAGAGTGACCTGAAGTAGGGGTTGCTGGAAAGAGGACCCCACCAACAGGTTTTGGGTTGACTGCCACCATTGTAGAGACAAAATAAGGCGACTTGTGTTTGCTATTTTGTCTGATAGGCAGCCTGATGCCTGAGTCCACTGAGTGGATAGAGTCCATTGGGCTGCTCTCATATGGAGGCGAGCATAGGGAACCACGTGCACGGTAGATACCATGTGGACTAGTAGTTGTAACATCTCCCGAGCAGTGAGATGAGTTTTTAACACTGCCTGGGAGGCTAACTGCACAATGAGAAGGCAGCGGGCCTGTGGAAGATAGGCCCTTGCTTTTCTGGTATCCAGCAAAGCTCCTATGAACTCTAGAGACTGAGTGGGAGTTAGGCTGGATTTTGGGATGTTTATGACCAGGCCCAAATACTGAAGGATACGCATTGTGCAAAATAGAGAAATCCTGGCCTCTGACTCTGATGGGCTCAAATGAGCCAGTCGTCTAAGTAGGGGAAGACGAATATTCCTAGAATGTGAAAAAATGCTGCTACCACAGCCATGCATTTCGTAAACACCCTTGGTGCTGAGGCCAGGCCAAAAGGAAGCACCCTGTATTAGTGCTTTCCTTGAAAAAGGAACCGAAGGAATCTTCGGTGAGTTGGATGGATGAGAACATGAGTGTAGGCATCCTTGAGATCTAGAGAACAAAGCCAATCTTGACTCTGAAGGTATGGCAGCAGAGTTCCCAGAGAAATCATCTTGAATTTCTCCTTGAACAGGAATTTATTCAATTCTCTGAGGTCCAAAATGGGTCTGTGTCCCCCTGTTTTCTTTGGAATAAGGAAATAGGGGGAGTAAAACTCTGTACCCTGTTGGGAAATGGGTACGTCTTCTATTATTGTTTACTATTGTTTATTGTTTACGGAACACTTGATATACCGCCCCCCATTACATCGGGGCAGTTTACATATAAATAAAAAAGACCTTAGAACAGAAAGGAAAAATAAATTACAACAAATTAAAGGACAGAAGAGATAGCGAGTGGAGACAGTTTAAAGCAAGAGAAGAGAATGAAGTTATGAGGAGTCATAGAGAACCATGAAAAGCAGAGGAAAAAAGATGGGTTTTGAGAAGAGAGCGGAATTTAGGGTAGGATTCTTCCAATCAGAGGGCAATAGGTAAGGAATTCCATAGGGAGGGACCAAGGTAGAAAAAAGCTGATTTTCGAGTGGATTTTAGGTGTGCACGAGAGGGAGCCGGGAGGTTTAGCGGTTGACATGGATGGAACCGCCTAAACCCCCTGGGCAAGAAGTAAACTGACCTCTTGACCCAACTGAGTGTTGAGTGAAGTCTGAGAATTGAACTGTCTTACCACGGTAGGGGGGGGCATGTTGAAGAAATGAAGCTTGTACCCCTCTCTTACAATGGAAAGAGTCCATTTTTCTGCTGTTATCTGCTCCCATCTGGGGGCAAAATGACACAACCTTCATGGGATAGTGGAAGGCTCTGGCCCGTTGAGGGCCAGGAAGACCAAGTTCTCTAGGTGGAGGCTGAGTCTGCTGGGCCTGTTGAGGCTTAGCAGCCTTTGTTTTCCATTGCTTTGGGGTCTGCTGTCCCTTTCGGGCAGACTGACCTGCAGAATGCACCTGCTGGGTATAGGAGGGGTAAAACCTCTTCTTTTTAGACAAGAATGGTTTCTTGTAGGATTTTCTCCTTACAGGATCAGCTGTAGACTTGGATAGTCTATCCAAAGTGGTGTTATCAGCATCTAGCTCATTAGCTTTCTCTTGCTAATTTTTGCCAAAGAGATTTTCACCTGTACAAGGGATATTCCCCCATCCCTGAGAGAGAGTCAGTTGGTCCATTAGATGATAAATGGGTTAAAGGAGCACTAAGAGGCGACAAGGCGATAGTGGAGAGACTGAATGAATTCTTTGCTTCAGTCTTTACTGAGGAAGATGTAGGGATGTTACCCATGACTGAAGTGGTATTTAAAGGTGCGGAAGAATTGAAGGAAATATCGATACATCGGGAAGATGTATTACAACTATTAAATAAACTGAAGAGTAGCAAATCACCTGGGCCGGATGGTATACATCCAAGGGTGTTGAAAGAACTGAAATATGAGTTTGCAGACCTGCTATTAGTAATCTGTGAACTATCATTAAAATCATCTCTAATACCTGAAGATTGGAGGATCGCCAATGTAACACCAATTTTTAAAAAGGGTTCCAGGGGTGATCCGGGAAACTACAGACCGGTGAGCCTGACATCAGTACCGGGAAAAATGGTAGAAACCATCATAAAGAATAAAATTACTCAGCATGTAGATAGTCATGGCCTAATGGGAGACAGCCAACATGGCTTTAGACAAGGAAGATCTTGTCTTACTAATCTGTTATGTTTTTTTGAAGGAGTGAATAATCAGGTGGACAAAGGTGAGTCAGTTGATATTGTGTATCTGGACTTTCAGAAAGCCTTTGACAAGGTCCCTCATCAGAGACTTTTGGCAAAACTAAAGAGTCATGGGATAGGAGGCAGTGTACTATTGTGGATCAGGAACTGGTTAAAAGATAGAAAGCAGAGGGTAGGGCTAAATGGCCAATTTTCCCAATGGAGAAAGGTGAATAGTGGTGTACCCCAGAGATCTGTGCTGGGTCCGCTGCTTTTTGACATATTCATAAATGACCTGGAAAGTGGAATAATGAGTGAGGTTATCAAATTTGCAGATGACACAAAACTATTTAAAGTTGTTAAAACCCAAGAGGATTGTGGAAAATTGCAAGAGAATCTTGATAAATTGGAAGACTGGGCATCAAAATGGCAGATGAAATTTAATGTGGACAAGTGCAAGGTTATGCACCTAGGGAAGAACAACCCAAACTATGGTTACACAATGCAGGATTGTTTACCTTATCAGAATATAGAAAGACTAGGGGACATGCAATGAAGCTACAGGGTAAACTATTTAAGACTAATAAAAGAAAATATTTTTTCACTCAACGTGTAATCAAACTCTGGAATTTGTTACTGGAGAATGTAGTAAAGGCTGTTAGTGTAGCTGGGTTTAAAAAAGGTTTGGACAAGTTCCTGGAGGAAAGGTCCATAAACCATTAAGAAGGGACCCAGGATATCAATGCTTGAAACAATACAAGCATTGTGGAACCTGTGTCCCTTGGGGAAACTGCTAGGTACATATGACCTAGATTGGCCACTGTTGGAAACAGAATACTGGGCTTGATGGACCTTGGTCTGACCCAGTATGGCATATCTTATGTTCTTATGTTCATTTTGTCCTGTACCCAGAGTTCTAAGTCAGATGCCTGGAGCCAGGCAATCCTACGAGCACCTATGGCAATGGCAGAGGTTCTGCTTATGCACTCAAAGCAGTCAAAAGCTGCACGATTAACAAACTTGGAAACATCCTGGGCATGTTTGACAAGTGTAAGATAATCCTGCCTCTTATCATCAGGAAGGAGAGGGCTCATAAGCTCTACATCTCCTGTAACCTCCTTAAGGAACATTCATAAGAACATAAGAACATAAGACATGCCATACTGGGTCAGACCGAGGTCCATCAAGCCCAGTATCCTGTTTCCAACAGTGGCCAATCTAGGTTATACGTACCTAGCAATATCCCCAAAAGACACAGGTTCCACAATGCTTGTACTGGGTCAAGCATTGATATCCTGGGTCACTTTTTAATAGTGGTTTATGGACCTTTCCTCCAGGAACTTGTCCAAACCTTTTTTAAATCCAGCTATACTAACAGCCCTTACTACATCCTCCGGTAACAGATTCCAGAGTTTGATTACACGTTGAGTGAAAAAATATTTTCTCTTATTTGTCTTAAATAGTTTACCCTGTAGCTTCATTACATGTCCCCTATTCTTTCTATACTCTGATAGCGTAAACAATTGATCCATGTTTATCCGTTCCACTCCATTCATTAATTTATAGACCTCTATCATATCTCCCCTCAGCCGTCTCTTCTCCAGGCTAAAGAGCCCTAACCTTCTTAGCCTCTCTTCATAGGATTAGCCTTCCATCCCCTTCACCAATTTGGTGGCTCTTCTCTGTACTTTTTCTAATAACGCTATGTCTATAATAACGCTATTCCCATGTCTAAGATGTAGGAACTAATCCTGGCAGAAAGCATAGAGGCCTGGAAGGTTCGACGCCCAAAGGCATCAAGAGTCCTACATTCACGTCCTGGAGGATTAGATGCATGTCTTTTTGCACTCTTGATCTTTCTCATAGCTGACTCCACCACTGTGGAGTGGTGTGGTAACTGAGTTTTTTGAAATCCAGGACAAGGAGGTATACGATACATGGTATCCAGCCTACGGGAATGAGGAGAAGTGGTAAGAGATGTCTCCCACATTCTTAACATGAGATCATGCAAGAGCTCATGAATAGGCAGAGTAGCTGCCTCCTTAGGAGCTTTAGGATATTGTAAAATCTTCAACTCCTTTGCTCTGGGCACTGTTTCAGGAAGCACTGTAATGGAAAGACCTCTAGCCACCTCCCGGATAAAATCCTGAAAGGATATATCCTCTGGAGGAGACATCCTACGTTTAGGAGAGGAAGACTTCTCAGAGAGAAGTACTCCAGTACCGACAGAGCTGTCAGAATCCTCAGACTCATCGGAGGATTCAAAATATCTCCTGTCCGGGTGCTCTTGCAAAGCACGTTACCAGTACCGATCGAAGTCGGTACCGGAGGGGTCCGGTACCGGCCTGTTGATACCGGAGGAGATAGCATGACTCGGTGTCGGTAACACAGTCACCAAAGTCGACACTGTTGGTACCGGTGTCGATACCGGTTGAACTGTCTGGAGCGGTCCCAAAGGCACCGAAGCCACAAGGAGAGCCGCCAGACTGCGTTCAATAGCCAAGAACCTCTGGTCTATTGACGTTGCCGATGCATGGGTATCGGTACCAGACGAAGCGGCCAGTACCCCAGAGCATGGCACCAGTAGTTCTGCCGAGGTCGAGGCCTCGAGAACATCCTGGAGCCCCGATAGTGCTTTGGAAGCCGAAGCCTCCCGCCGGGGCAATTTTTCCGGTACAAGTCCCTCAAGGGCAACGCCAGAGGCATCTCACTGCTTGGAAGGAGATCTACCCTTTGAGGACCGGCCAGATTTATGTTTGGTTACCTGAGATCCATGGGAGGAAGACGAAGCCCTGGAAGACGTCGATGCCACGGATGCTGCATCGGAGGGAAAAAGGGTGCTAAGCTTAGCAGCTCGGTTTTGCCAACCCCTCTTTGACATCATCCCACAGGCAACACACTCCGAGATGGAGTGGTCAGGACCTAAACATTTGAGGCACCACTCGTGAGTGTCAGTGACGGAGATGGTACCGCCACACATGGAACACTTTATAAAACCCGAAGCGGGTTTTTCCATGTTGAGGAAAAATGTGGGCCTAGTGCCCAAAATGCCGCGTGGCACCTGAGAGAAAAAAGGCTGGAAAATCCAGAAAAAGAAAGAGCAATTTTTTTTTTTTTAAAGAAAGAAAGAACCGGCGGTACCGGTATAGTGTCTAGGAAGGCAGACGCTACCACAAAAAAAAGAATGAAAAATACGGGATAATTTCTGCGGTGACAGGAAAACAACCTGCTGGCTCTGCGGAAAACAAAGAACTGGAGAGAGGCAGTTGGGAAAGGCGGGAAGGCAGCATGCAGGCACTGTGGGATGCTCCCAAAAGCTTTCTAATTGGACGCTGGGGAGCGTTCCCATGCAGCCTCCGTCGGTACCGACGATACCCATATGTGAAGACTACATTCCTGCTTGTTCCTGGAGATTGCATGTCTGCATGGATGGTGTTATCAAGAGCATTTTGGTTTCATGGACCATGGGATGATTTTACAAGGGCTGCAGAGCAGAGATGCAATCTACCTATCTAATAAATACACCTTAGAGGAAAGGCGGGATAGAGGTGATATGATAGATGTTTAAATAACTCCGTGGCATAAATGTTCAGGGAGAGAGCCTCTTTCAATTGAAAGCAAGTTCTGCTACGAGGGGACATGGGATGAGGGTGAAGGGAGATAGATTCAGGAGTGATATGCGGAAATATTTCTTTACGGAAAGAGTAGTGGATCCATGGAACAGTCTCCCAGTGGAGGTGGTAGAGATGAGGACAGTAACTGAATTCAAAAAAGCATGGGACCAACACAGAGGATCTCTAAAGGTAAAAAGTGGACTGTTGTAGTTGTTATGGAAGGACAGACTAGATAGGCCATGTGGTCTTTTTCTGTCATCATGTTTCTATGTTTCTACCTATCCAAGAAGGGTCAAAGTGTCTTCCGCAGCAGACTGGATGGTCTACTGAACAGGGCTTTAAAGTAAATTCATTGGGGATGGGTGAGGAAAGTCCACAGGTAAGTAAAGGTCCTCAGGTAAATAAAACATTAAATAACTGTAGAAATGAGTAAAATAGGCAATATCTGGAAATTAGTGTATATAAATTCCCACAGTATAGGAAATAAGATCCCAGATGTTATGGCGTTAATGGAGGAGGCTGACTTGGATTTAGTGGCGGTTTCCGGAGACATCATTCATGGACAACCATGATTGGGATGTAATTATACCGGGCTATATTTTATTCAGGAAAGACCGGGTAGGAAGAAGGGGAGGAGGAGTGGCACTATATGTAAACAATAATATTAAACCTACAAAATTACAGGGCTTACAAGGGAGTGAGGAGGCACTGTAGGTTAAACTAGAAAGAGGGAATGGGAAATCCATTTCCATTGGTGTGATATACAGATCTCCTTCACAGAGAGCAGAAATGGACAAAGATTTAATAGAAGCCATATGCAGTATTGCCATGAAAGCAGAAGTATTACTGATAGGCAATTTCAATATGACGGATGTTAATTGGCACATCCCTGTTGTGGTGTCATCTAGAAGTAAGGAGATCCTGGATTCTCTACAGGGAGAACCATTTCAGCAATTGATAACAGAATCCATACGTGAAGGGGCCATACTGGACCTGGTGCTTACCAATGGGAAAAGTGTTTCTGATATTATAGAGGGAGATTATCTCACATCCAGTGATCAACAGATGGTGTGGTTCAGTATTAGGACTAGAGCTGATAAAGTCCATTCAAAAGTGAGGATCTTAGACTTTAGGAAAACTAACTTTGCCAAGATGGGACTGTGGTAATATGGCTTGCATTGGGAAGAATTTTTCACTAAAACAGCGAACAGACAGCAGCTCAGGGAAACCAAAATTAACTTTTCCTCTGTCCCAGCATGTTAGACCTTCACAAATCTAAAGCACAGAACAGACAGCAGTCCAGGGAAAACAAAGTTAGCCGTTATGCTGTACCAGCTTGTTTGTTCTTCACAAGCTGGTTCTCCCAGCCATTCCTGCAGCCCCAGTTAAAGCTCCTATCTCAGAACTCCCTTGCACAGCTTGTCTTTGAAGGACCTCTGGCTCCATGGGCCTCTCTTTCTCCTGCAGCCTGCTGGATTGTTAACATCACCCTTTGAGTCACTCCCTCAAAGCCCTGAACTCTGGGCTGCAGACTCTCTTAAAAGGGACTGTTGATCATCCCTTTGGGGAGGGACAGGTAGCATTCTATATACTCCATGACAGGGAAAATACCTCGTGGAGTCGTTAGTGGGTTGGGAACAGCTGGGGGATGTAGAAAAAGCAATGGGCAAAACTGAAATGGGATAGTTTAAGAGTAAAATACCTTTTTGCTAGAAAGGTAAATAAATATAAATGGAAAAGGAGGCCATGATGGTTCTCAAAAGAAGTAGCTAAAAAAGTGAAGAAAAAGAGGGTGGCCTTCATAAAATACAAGAGATCACTAAAAAGAGGAAGACAAATATCAATATTTGGAAAAAACTTAGGGGTCTGTTTACTAAAAGGCCGGTGGTGTGCGGTCCGCGGTACCGAGCGGGTGCTGTATAAGGAGTGGGCGTTCCGTCGTGAAGAACAGAAGCTGTGATTGACAGATGCGCTAAGGTGCGCGGCGCCCGTGTGGTTAGTGCCCTGTGACATTACGGAGTTTGATCTGTGCACATGGTTCACACTGCTCACGGTTTTTTGGGCTTCCACTATTGTGCTGCACATTGCTGACGGAAACGGTTTCTTTTCCCTGCACAGCACCTCTAACGCGAGTGTTTCACTGGCGTTATATTTCTTTGCAGATTCGGGCACGCTCCTGTGCGGCGAGTCTCTCCCCTCCCACATTCCGCCCACTGACCCCGTCTCTCCGCCCCTAGGGGGCCTTCCTCCGCCCTCATTTCGCCTTTGCACGCCTCTTTCGCACATTACCCGCCCCGCAAATGTGCGCGTTGTCGGCGCACGCTTGCGGGACCCGTTAATGTGCCGCGCACTCGTACGGGGCGCTTAAGAGCACTTAAATACATCTTTTAGAGCGCTCATGTGCGCCCCGTACAAGTGCGCCGTTTAGTAAACAGACCCCTTAGAGAAGCTAAGAACATAGTCATGAAAGCAAAGATACAAAAAGAAGACAAAACAGTCAATGCAATAAAATAGGGGAACAATAAATTTTTTCAGTTACCTTAGCGAGAGGAGGAAGTGCAAAAGTGGTATTGTCAAACTCAAAGGTGAAGGAAAGGGAAAAATATGTATAAGTTGATGAGGATCATGCAAAATTGCTTAACAAATATTTTTGTTGTGTTTTCACAGATGAAGGTCCAAGAGCAAGACCTCATAAAACACCCACAAATAGGAACAGAAGTGAAGGGGATCTTGAACAATTCTCATAAGACCATGTTCATGAGGAACTAACTAAACTAAAAGTAGACAAAGTGATGGGACGGGATGGGATACATCCGATAATATTGAAGGAACTTGGGGAAGTTCTAGCAGCTCCACTGTCTGACCTTTTCAATGCTTCTTAAGAATCGGGAGTGGAACCAGAGGACTGGAGAAAAGCGCAAGTGGTCCCCTTTAACAAAAGCAGAACTAAGGATGAGGTTGAAAACTACAGGCTGGTTAGTCTGACCTCAGTGGTGAGTAAATTAACGGAAATGCTGCTAAAACAGAGAATAATGAGATTCTTGGAGTCCAATGGATTGCAGGATCTGAGAAAGCATGGTTTTACTAGAGGCAGTTCTTGTCAGACAAATCTAATTAATTTCTTTGACCAGGCAACCAGAGAATTGGATCGAGAGGGAGCCCTAGTTGGGGTGTACTTAGATTTCAGTAAAGCCTTTGACACAGTTCAGCACAGGCAACCTATAAACAAATTGAGCACCGTAAGAATGGACCCTAAATTGACTGACTGGGTTAGATATTGGTTGCTTCTTGATCAAACTGATAAATTGAGCAGAATCTTCTCCACCTCACTTGAGAGGCTGAAAGGGGCTAGGGTCACCCTTTCAGCAGCCATGCTGTCAGCACCAGGGACCCCAGGTGCAGAAGAGATCCCCCCTCCTTGGACAGGAGCCTTGGAGAATTCTCCAATGGGATGGTAGTCTCCACGGATAGCCGGAGGAGTAGCAGGAACCATGGCTGCTGGGGCCATCAAGGGGCTATCAGGATGAGCGAGGCTTTGTCATGGAGGGTCCCGAACAATGTTTTGGCAATTAGAGGAGTGGGCGGGAAGGCATACATGAAGCCTCTTGACCACAGGATGAGGAATGCATCCACCGTCACCATGGTGGCGTGGACTTGCCTGGAGCAGAAGCGGGGCAACTGGTAGTTGTCCAGACTGGTGAACAGGTCTATCTCAGGTTTCCCCCAGAGCTGAAAGGGCCGGTAGGCCACACTGGGGTCCAGCTGCCACTCGTGCGGCTGGAGGACCCTGCTCAGTCTGTCAGCCAGCGAGTTGTTCTGGCTTGGCAGGTATGCTGCCCACAGGAGTATACTCTGATGGAGTGCATAGGAGCAGAGGACCACTGCTTGACAGAGGACATGAGACCCCATGCCCCTCTGTTTGTTCACATAGAACATTGCCACCAGGTTTTCCATCTGGACCAACACTGGCTAGTGCCATAAGTGGTGATAAAAGACTCGGAGGGCTACGTATATGGCCTGTAGCTCCAGGAGATTGATCTGCTGGTTGCTTTTGTCCTGCAACCAGCTGCCCTGGGTGCAGAGTTCCTCACAGTGGCTCCCCAGCCGAGCAAGGAGGTGTCCGTGATGAGGACCCTTAAGGTGTTTGGGATTTGGAAAGGCATCCCTGCCTTGAGGTTTTGGGGAGCCTGCCACCAGATCAGGGAGTCCGCCAACTGAAGGGTCATAGAGGCTTTGTCCCGGAGGCATCCCGTGGCTTGAGTCCACTGGTCCCGAAGGCACCACTGCGTGGTCCTCACATGGAGGCGGGCATCTGGGGTGACATGGACCATGGAGGCCATATGCCCGAGTAGGCGCAGGAGCAGCTGGGTGGGTACTGAGGAGCGGTGCTGTAATTCAGGGCCAGGGCCCTGAGATGGTTGGCTCGGTCTCCAGGCAGGAAGACATTTGCCTGAAGGATGTCCAGTCTTGCCCCTATGAACTCCAGACACTGTGTTGGGAGGAGGTGGGACTTGGGGTAGTTTATCACAAATCAAGCATTGCAGGACCTGGATGGTGTGTGCAGTGGTCTGCTGCACCTCTAAGGCTGTGCCTCCTTTTATGAGCCAGTCATCCAGATAAGGAAAGACAAAGACCCCCTGGAGGCGAAGGAAGGCAGCTACAACTGTCAGATATTTTGTGAATACCCTTGGGGCAGAGGCCAAGCCGAAAGGCAGCACCCTGTATTGGTAGTTCCCCCCCCCCCACCACCATTAATCGCAGGTACTGCCTGTGGTTGGGGTGAATGAGGATGTGGGTGTAAGCATCCTTCAGATCCAAGGAGCATAGCCAATCTCCCTGCTGGAGGTAAGGTGGTAATGTTCCAAGGGAGAGCATCTTTAACTTCTCCCTCACCAGGAACTTGTTCAGGTTGCACAGGGAGAGAATGGGCCTTAGGTCTCCAGTCCTTTTTGGCACAAGGAAGTACCTGGAGTAGAACCCCTTGCCTATGAGATGGTGGGGCATTGGTTCTACCGCCTTGTCCTCGAGAAGGCCTGCGAACTCCTTCAGTAGAAGGTCCCGGTGAAGGGAAGACCTGAGAGGCTCTCCCAGAAAGTAAGGGGGAGGTGTCTGAGTCAGATGGAGGAGGTAGCCCTCCCTGACCACATGAAGGGCCCAGGAATCAGTGGTGATAGTTAACCACCTTTGGGCATAGTGGATCAGACGTCTCCCTGTGGGCTGCTGACTTCCTTGGGGTGGAGAGGCTATGCTCAAGGAGTCAAAAACTACCTCCTGGTTGGGCCGAGGGACGATGCCTGGGGCTTGGGAGCCTTCTGCTTACGAGGGCCATGCCCATGTCTCTTGGCCTGCTGACCCTTCTGGTGAGCCGGGGAGGCCAGAAATGTGGGTAGTTTCTCTAAGCAGCCCCTTTTCTCAGGTAGAAGGGCTTTTTATCCGAGCCCTTCCATTGGGAAGGGGAAGCAATCTTTTTAGAGAACCTGGTCCTCATCATGACCTCAGTCTCCAGCTCGGCAGCCTTGTCAGTCATGGGCTTGCCAAAGAAGTTCTGAACCCATTGCTCAAGATCAGATGTCTGTAGCCAAGCCTGGCATCGGTCACCAATGCCCACCACTGCAACTCGAGCTGCCGACTCAAAGCCATCATAGGCTGCCCAAGACAAACTTGGAGCACGTATAACAGCCTTGGCCAGGTTCCTGAACCACTGCAAGGGTTCCTCGGACAGACCAGCGGAGAATATGGCAATTTCCTTTGCCAGGTCTCTCAGGTACATGCCCATGTACAGCTGGTATGCCTGGATGTGGCCAATGAGCATCGAGCCCTGGTAACACTTTCAGGCTGGGAGGCACTGAGGAGTGTGTCTTCTGATTCTTCAGTCAATGCATGGCCAACTCCACCACCATTGAGTTATGTGGCAGCTGTGATTTCTGGAGACCCGGGCTCTGGCGGACTCGATACATTGAGTCAAGCTGCTTACTCACCACCGGCACTGATGCCGGCATCTCCCACACATGGCGCATTAGCCATTCAAGGGTGGGAGGGATGTGCACCGTAACGATTCTCTCGGTGGGGCCTCATACTGAAGGATTTCTAGCTCCTCTGCCAGAGGATCCTCCTCCAATTCTGTCAGAAATGCTAGGGCCTTAGACATGTCCCTGATGAAGTCAAGGAATGCCATGTCCTCTGGTGGAGACTGCCGCTGGGGCTCCGAAGTGGGGGATTCTGAGAGGATGTCACGATACGACGGGTGTTGGGCGACTCCTTGTCCTCTATCTCCCACTCAGAGTAGTCCATAGAGAACTCAATGGAAGGCTAGTCCGTGGGCCCCAGGACTGACCTTGGGCCATGGCCCTCAGAGGCCCCATGGTTGGTGCCGAGCGCACTGGCTGGGCATAATCGCGGTCCCATCAAGTGGGAACCAGATCGAGACTTCTGCCGAGGATTGGCTCTGCCTCCGGGGATGTCTTCGATGTCGAGGGCCTGGTGGTTGGGGCGGAGGAACCGGTCATGCCAGACAACAGCACTGCTGCTGATCCATGAAGGCAAACTGTCTTCAGGGTCTCCATTCTGGACTCCAGGCCAGAAGGCTATATGGCATTCGGCATGGGCACCAAAGGAATTGGGCCCAATGCAAGTTCCCCCGAAGGGGAATCCTCCACAAGTATGGTGTCTAGTGACCGAGGCCAGTCCAAGGTTGAGTTCTTTCAGGGGACATGCGCAGGCTGCTCCCTCTCTGATCCCTCGAATGAGCATCTTGGACTGCGGGACCTGGCCCGGGATGTGCCCGGCCTGTTGTATCCATCCAGAGATGCCGCCTTCGAGATCTTATTCTTCTTGGGTTCCCTCGAGGGAGACCACCTCTCCGAAGAACCACAGTGCCACTTGGGTTCCGCAAAGCCGCCTCAAGATGCCGTGGCTTCAGATGAGGCCCTAAGCTTTGGAGGTACTGGGGACTAAGGGAAAAACTTATCGTGCTGCTGCTGGCAGCTCTTGAGGGCTTTGCTGGACATCTTTTTGCAGAGACCACATGCTGCAGGGTCGTGGTATGTCCCAAGACGGCAAAAGCAGCAATCGTGTGTGTCAGTCAAAGACATAATTTTGGCACACCAATCACACTTTTTAAAACCACTGGTAGCCATGGGGGAAAAAGGTACCCCAGCGAGGTCAAAGACCCACCTGGCTGCCAGTTGGAAAAAAGGTGCAAAGATGCCAAGGAGGAAAAAACTACAAAAAAGACCCAAATTCGATGCTGAGGCAGTGAGGTCGGGTGGCGGGAAGAGTACTGGTACAGGACCGAAGATGAGTATGAAACTCAGGCTGAAAAATCAACTTTTTCAGGAGACCAGCCAGACAGACGTCTGAAGGGCTCCATGGAAAAAAGGAGACTAAGCAAGATGGCACCCTTGGGCGAGAAGGGGACCACACATGCATGGTAGCATCTCCCAAAGGCTTTTTTGAAAGCTGGGGGGATGCTTCCGCGATGGCTCCGTCGGTGCCGACGTCACCCATATGTGAGGACTGACTTCCTGCTTATTCCCAGAGAAGGTCTTTTTCTACCATCATGTTTCAGTGTTTCATTAGCTGCTGAGTAGCATCTGTGACTAAATAACAAGATCAAGTAGCAAAGATGCTCAAGTCTTCTGGTTTGTGTGTGTACACGTTTTGAACATTTGTCAGAAAGGATTAGATTTAAGAATCATGTAGAAATCCCATTGTGCCTTTTACACAACTTTTCCCTTGACAATTTTTTGCCTGCCATAAGTTGCAGAAAATTAAATCCTTGGGCTGCATGATTTCAAAATTGTACAAGCTAATTTGCAAGTTTATTCCACATGCTTTGGTCCTATTTGTAAATCTTCCACTAAGAGGCTTATAGCAAACATTGAATGAATGAAAGCAACATTACTATAGTCAATAAATACTGTAGAATATTGGATGAGAAGGCATCCTGAAAGGGCTGTAGTTCTATCCAAAAGAGGGAGCGGCGACTCCCTGGATGTCTGTCAGAGTGGCCCCTGAAGCCGTCTATTCCAAGGGTATCCCATGAAGCCGTTTGTTTCAGAACAAGGGTGATTTTGCGAAGGAGCTGCTATAGAACCAAACCAATTTCAGATATTCACTCTCTGGATTCCATTTTCACAAAGGAAGCCAAAGCAAATGTTTATTCAGACGATGACATTTCACACTTACTGCAGTCGTTTGCATAAAAATGTCCTGAAAAATGCGCACGCTCTTCCTTATTCTACTGGCCACAAGCATAAAAGAAAGAGAAAGCGTAATGCAAACTTGGCTGAGAAATGCACAACACAGCCAGTGGCTTGAGTACTGACTTGTTTTCCTCTATTTACATAGGCTGCAGAATGGGGTGGGCCACAGGGGCCATAGGCTCAACAATATTTTGCTCAACACAGCATCAGCTACTAAAGAGCCTGGGGGCAGGGCTGGAGATTGATTTGTTTAGCCCCTCCAACCAAACAGATGTTCCACAGCCCCTATCTATTTGAAAGTAAAGGCTTTTTTGTCTCTTGCTTGCATTAACGTGTCCTTTGTAATAGCACAAGAAGACAAACATTTGTCTCTGCAGGAAAAGTGTTAAATACATCTTGCAGGTTATCCTAAAATATCAATGGCATGTGGGGAAGAGGCAAATAAAAAGATAAAGAAGGGAGATAGGTCAAGGAAAAAAAGATGACAGGACACAAAGCAGACAATCTTCCCTTTAAAGGCTGAAGTGGGAAATGGTAGATGGCAGTTGCGGTTTCGTTGGATCTTTCTGCCGCCTTCGACGTTATTGACCATCGCACCCTTCTCACCCGGCTGTCGGACCTTGGTATCCAGGGCACTGTCCACCGATGGTTTCATTCTTACCTTTCCTCTTGGTCCTTTTTGGTGCGCTCAGGTTCCTCTTCCTCTACTTCTATCCCCCTTCACTGTGGTGTACCGCAGGGTTCTATCCTTGCACCACTTCTTTTCAATGTTTTTCTTGCCCCATTTGCCCTCCTGATTCAACAAACTGGTATATCCGCCTACTTTTTCGCCAATGACATTCTCCTGGTCCATCACACATCGTCACTTGTTCCCGATCTTTCCCGTCTCAACACTTGCCTCGCCTCTGTTGCCAACTGGTTCAATAACAATTACCTCATCGTCAACCCCTCCAAATCAGCTGCTATTTGGTTTACTTTTGGTGCCCCTGCTCCTACTCTGGCGCCACTTGTGTCAGATTCCCCCATTCCCTTGTCACCCACTCTTTGTTATCTTGGGGTTACCCTGGATTCCGCACTGTCCTTCCATCAACTCATTTCCGGGGTGGTGCGTAGTTCCCTTTTTCAGCTCCGTAAAATTAGGGCCGTCCGCTCTCTTCTAACTCTTCCATCCCTCACTACCCTGGTCCTTTCCCTGGTAATCACCCGTCTCGACTATTGTAATTCCCTGCTTGCCGGCATACCTCAATACCAACTCCGTCGGCTACAATTGATTCAAAATACGGATGCTCGCTTGCTTACCCGGTCATCCCCTCGGGATCATGTCACTCCTTGCCTTCTTTCCCTTCACTGGCTTCCCGTCAAAGTTCGCTATATATAAACTTCTCATCATCACCCACAGGGCACTCTTCACTTGCACTCCCCAGTATCTAGCTGATCTTGTCTTTCTTCAACCCACACCCCGTTTGCTGCGTTCTGCACATGGAAATCGTCTGTTTCTGCCATCTCCCACCCATGCCCATCTTGAGTCTACTCGTCATGCTGCCTTCTTCTTTGCTAGCCCTGCTTTATGGAATTCTCTCCCTCATTATATTCGCACAGAACTATCATTTTCCCACTTTAAATCTCTTCTCAAAACATATCTTTTTTGTCAGGCTTTCGATCTCCCCACTCCCTTGCCCACTACTGCTCAACCATCCCTTGCACTTCCTCCTAATTCCTCCCCGTAGGTTTGTACAACCGCTAACACATTCAGGTCTCCCCTCCCTCCCGAACTCTTACCTCTCCCTATGTCCCTACTTGTTATGTCACTTGTCATTTGTTTTGTCAACTGTCGTTTGCCTTGTAGTTTATTGTCTCTTATGTTGTTATTGTCTGTTACATTATCTGCTGTCTTTCCTTTCTCTCTGTTGCTGTTTGACTGCTTTCCTATCCTTTAATGGCGTTCCTTTCTACCTTTCCTTTCTGCAGCCGATATGCTTTGTATTGTACACCGCCCTAATACTCTGGTAAGGGGCGGTATATCAAATGTGCCAAATAAAGATAAAGAATAAAGATAAAGACAGCTTAACAGACAGACAACTTATGCTTTTATTAATCTGTGTAGAACTAATATTGAGGAGCATATTAGAAATGCACAGAAACAGATAGATTTCGGTTCAAAGTTTTGCAGTCATGCATCACAGAACTGTATCCATGTGATTTAGGGACTACAGTCATAACAAAGACATCCTGGTAACCCTGAGGATGCAAAGGCATCAAACAAAGATAAAAGAAGCTGGAACCAGTGGAATTAGTTGAATGACTGCATTTGCAATCTGTAACTACTACGAGGAGTAAACCGTTATAGATGTGAGGCACAGAGATAACATTAAGGGCATGCTTATTAGGCTGAGCCACAGTTTTGGAGGTGTTGAGAGTAGAAATCAAAGCACAGTACATGCAACGGTTCTGTGCTACCTGTTGGGGGCGTCTTCAGCATGGCCCAGCAGATATCACACTGATTCAGACCCTAACATGTGCCAGCAGCAATCACACTTAGGGCCCGATTCAGAGTAGCGACTTGTGGTGCTGAAGAGCCCCGCAAGCCGTCCTGCCCCTATTCCCCCTCCAATTCTCCCCTCACGGCTAGAGCAGCAGTATGGGCAGAGCCAAAGGGGGGCAGGAGGGGGCAGAGTCTGGGCAGTGCGGGGGCAGGCCAAGGCGGCAGACAAACAGGGCCAATTCCAGTCATGGCCCTCTAAGTCCTGCGGGGTCAAGGGGAACGTGCTGATTATTCCATCTCAAAGGTGGAATAAGCAGCACAAACTGGGTGATCAGTGCCTGACTTCCTCCCCCCTGCCTTCCTCCCCCGTGGCCGGGGACGGGTATAGGGAAGTCCCCGCCACCCGATCCAGGCCCCAGCTGGCCAGCCATGGGTCAGGCAGTGGGGAAGAGGAGGGTCGGTGCAGTGGGAGCAGGGGAGCCTGCAGGGAGGACATCCCTGCAGGCATGCAGGAGCACGCCAGGCTGTCCTCGGGCCTGATTTTGTATGCTGCAGGAACATCTTGCTCCCGCAGTACAGAATCAGGTCCTAACGGGCCCGTCCTGTTCTGGGCCATATGGATGGCCCAGACGTGCCCCTTTCAGAATCAGTCTCCACATGACCACAAATTAATGCCACCCACTGATGTGGCATTAAGTGCATCTGTGCTAATTGCAACATTGACAGTGAAAGCACATTGCCAACCACCATGCAAACCGCGATGTGCACTCTCTGTCCCTATCCCACCACTTCCCCCTCCTTGTCAAAGTGAACCAAATAGTGTGTGGTTAATTTCATGCTGTCTGTTTAGCATGCATGCTGTTCCACGGCCCTGTGTATGAAACCTTTGAAGCTAGCACAGCTGTGAAAACATGCCCCCAAGTGTCACTCTCTCTTTCTCTAAAGGAGCAACCACCTTGCTCCATTGGTAATGCAGTCTCTCTCTACTTCTCCTGGCGCCACAGCTCTCTCTCCCAGCAGCACTTCTGAAATGACAATCATGCCCTTCATGTCTCTTTCTGGAGGTTAGCATGTCAGGCAGCACGAATGGTCTTTCTAGCATTTTAAGATCAGATAAATTCAGAAAGTTCGGTGGTTCTTATTGGAAATGGCAGCCAAGGTACCACAGTCAATCCTACAGCATGCATGAGTGTAAAAGATTGATGCATTAGATTCTTCCTAAAAGAGCATTCATAGGGCCAGCCAAGTACCCTTTTATGCAGTCTGTTCTTATAACAGCAACTTCAGTAGCGATTATGCACTAGCCGACAATTTAACATGATGTGCAGAGTTTTCTGTGACACAGCTTATCAAACTGAGTTAACAAGAAGTCATTGTTCTCATAGGAAACAATTACTTCTGGTGTATTAAATCACTTTTATATCACAGCAGCTCTGTCCTGTTACAAAATATTGTGACAAGCTTGCCAATAGCTCATGTTTCTGTAGCATGTCACAGGTGTGAACATGAGGCAAATTTAAAAGTATGTTCTTTTCAGCACAACATTCTTACAACATGAATTACATCCATAAAAAACAAACAGCCTGCCTGGGAGTTTGTAAAGATGTTCTTATGTGTGGTTTTCCTTTAGATGAGTCCATATGCACGGATCTCACTATATATTATTTTCCCTTGCAATGCCTTAAGAGTGAGTCTGGATAGGGAGTTGCTGTTTCGTCCTCACAGTAAGGCTAAGGAAGCTAAAAGATTATCTTCACCTTCTGCATCATAGACTTTTTTGCAGTTGTTGCTGTTGTGACCTCCCTGTTGTGTGGGCTTCTAGCCTCATATGTTCGTCCATTGCAGGAAGCTCTGAATACAGCAGCTTCTCTGATTGTTGAAGTTAAGCTTCATGATCGTATTTCACCAATACTGTTTAACGTGCTTACGTTCTTCTTTAAGGAATTACGTTTAAAATAATTTTTGCCTATTGATTTTGCTCCTGTATTTTATGCTGTGGGGCACGCATCAACATCCCAAGTCCTTGGGCTTCTGGCTAGTCCTTTTCCTTCTGGTTGTGGGAAACAAATTTTAGAGCAGATTGGGCCAAGAGAAGGAAACAGATGATGGAATGACATAACTAAAGTGGTTTGATTAATTAGCAATATCTGTGATTTCCAAAAACAAGTAAAAAAGGTTATTTTGCCAGGACATTTGAGTGTATGTCATAACTACACTTTTATGGTTATTCTCTTTGCTTATTTTATCTTTTTGTTTGTCTTTTTTTATTATTTCTTATGTTTTATTGTAAACTGCTTAGGAAAAGCATAATTTTTGGTATATAAATATTTTTAAATAAATACAAATTTTCTTGTGACTTTATGGTTCATGAATGTGCCCAACCAGCAGCAAGGGAGTTTGAAGCTCTCCACTGCAGCACAGGCAACGGCAATGTAGGGATCACTCTGCCAATGTGCCCTAACCTGGCTCTGGAGGGACCTTGTTTAAGTATAAGGGGGTAATTCAGTCCACTGACCTTGCAGTCCTTGGTCTATCTGCTGACCCTGTAAACAAACATTCCAATTAGCATCTCTGAATGATGAAACCATCACTTTCCAGCAAATATCACAATTACTTTTGTTTTGTGTTGACAGGCGATGACTGGTCTTTTTGACCAAAAACTACACAAAAGAAAAAATAGAAGCAACACAACGCTTAGCAGCCTCAGAAGGAATTGATGGCTCAGATCTGAAGTGGAACGAAATGGTTTGCATGTTTCCAATACTAACTCGTTTACCACAGTCTTGCAAACCCTAAGGAATCACATGGACACATTTTCATTGGAAAAAAGCTACAGCCCACATCTACAGTGTAGACAACAGTAACATTTGTTCATGTGTGGAATGGCTTACAAAGGCATTTATCTCTAGAAAATGTTCAAAATTCCCTTCTGAGGATACATCCCTTTCCAGTTCAAATATCATTCTTCTCATGCATACATCAAGCATAGCATGGATTGCCAAGTGCTGGATTTTATTTTCTCATAAGCTAACCTTTTATTTTTGTTAGATCTGAGGGCAAAGGTACTTTTTTGAAGGAGAGGAATTATTTGTAACACCTTTACCCATGATTTCATTGAACTCCTTTCTTCTTTTGAACAAATCAAATGTTTGCCAGCTTCCTACTTCAAACGCTAAGAACGTGCCACTCTACCAATATACTTTCATCGTCCATTTCTTAACCTGATTTTATTTGAGATATTTTTGTTCTTGCAATCGTTTTGCACATTAACTTTTCTGTTTTTGCTGCCATAATCTTGTGAGAAGTTGGAAATTAGAGGGACAGTGAAGTGGAGGGAGGGAGTGAAACGTTAAGATGAGGAGCGCTCCCCAGATGAGAGGGGCTCCATGGAGGCACAGGAAGTCTGAGGAAGGGCGGTATGGCCAGCACAGCTCTGCCCAATTTCCCAGGCTTGTGAAGAATGTCCACCCGAGGCTTACAGGAGAGGGAGCCGAATGACATTCCCAGGAACAGCAACGAGAGAGAGCGCATCAGGAATCAGATGAAAATGGTGATTGGACAGCTGGAGGGCATTCTGCAGGAGCTGAAGAAAGTGGCCAAGGAGCTCAGAGAGGTAAGAAAAATCAAATAGAAGGCTTTTTCTATTGAACTTCAAGATTTGTCTTCCTTATAGGAAACACAAAGAAGAGTGTCTAGTCCCCACAAGGGCATAGGGCAAACAAAGGGCATAGGGCAAACAAAAAAGAAGGAAAACAAGAGAAAGGATCTCTAACTGAAATTATATGAATAGTTTTTATTGAAAAATCTGATATAGCCATGTTTCAGTGTACAGCTGCCTAAGTGTGGGGTATCTTATGAGAACAAACAGCTATAAATATCTAAACATATATATACACACAGATAGACACACACATACATGACAGAAATAAAATCTTACAAAGAAAAATTAAATACAAAAACATAAATACCACAAATTAAATGTACAAAAATTGCATTTCAAAAGCAACATGCATGTGGTATCTATATTTTTGTATTTAATTTTTTAGTTGTAAAATTTGATTTGTGTGTTTTTATCATTCATGTGTGCTATTTATATGCATATCTATTTGTTCTCATAAAATATTCTTGATATAGGTCATTGTGCACCAAAGCATGGCCACATCAGGTTTTTGAAGAAACTATTAATATAAGTTCACTTGGTGATCCTCTCTCTACTCCCTTCTTTATTTGGCCTATGCCTTTTATATAGCCTGGTTTGGTTCAGTAAATTGAACTATGAAAAGATTTTCAAAACAAAATTGCAATTTTATGCAGCCTATATTTGAATGAGTATGGTGGATAAAATCGAACTAGAAAAGGAAGAATCGGTATGAACTGGTGAAAACCAAGGGGGTTTGGGGGCTAGAGAGAAAGGATTATTCTGTAACTGAAATTAACTTCAAGAATAAAAAGGCATGGCTGACAAACTCCTGCAATATGTGAGTCGTTACACATGCTGGAAATAAGGGCAGGACATGCAAAGTGATGGACTTTCATTGACAGCTGTATGTGATTGTTTATCTATTATTACACATATATGTAGTTATCAAACTCTTAAGGGCGAAAGAGAGATGTTGGGAGATATATATATATATTGGAAAGAGTGAAAAGGTTCAGGAATGTGCATCCTGGGAAGGCAGACTCTTACCCCAACCAAAAAGGGTAGGAGTAGGTCAGCTTGGTTATAGGCTGGGAAAAGAAAAGGGTAAGGAAACCTCCTGCACATATTCTCTCTATTTTCCTGCCTCATTCTTGGCCATTTGGCCGAGAAGAGATTAGTTTCTCCAAAATGGGAAAAGCTGAAGCACAACCAATAAGCTGAGTTAACTGGAATCACTAAGAGCAAGAACTGCTGAGCCAGAGACTTAGCAGGCCTGCCACTCCTAGTGCCAGAATCCCTTCTGAACAAGGAAGGACTTGCAAAATGTTGAGCTGCTGCTGAGAGGAAACGCTGGTTGGCTCCAGGCTCAAGTTTCAATGACTGAAAAGCACCCAGAGTAGGTGCCTCTAGGTAGAAAGGGTCTAGCAGCTGAGAAGACCCAGAATGGATGCCCCCTCCCCCCCCCCCCACACTTAACAGAAGGGTTTAGGGGCTGAGACAATGGATGGCCCCAGGCCGCTCAGCCAAGCGGGTGTCCATGACTGAGAAGCACCTTGAGTGGCAACCCCCCAGGTGAAAGGAGGTCCAGCAACTGTGATGTCAGATGGCCCCAGTCAGCTCAGCTGGACTGGGATCTAAAGAAGCAGAGTCACAGCCCCAGGAAGGGTGGATCTAACAACCGATGTTGAACTTTGGGACCAGGGAGCACAGTAGCAAAGACAGGCCAGATCAGATACAGCAGATCCTCTCAGGACTTGGAGGCTTTTCCTGTGCAGCAGCATTCCTGCATATGGACAAGACTTGGGACACAGTGAACAGGAAAACAGGGAGGAACCTGGGGGAAATAAAAGATTTTTATCATCTAACTGGTACCACTGTACCCCCAATTTATCTGAAGGGGTATCTGCTACTCTGGAGGAATATACAAGAGAATTTTGCAGTTCTTTGATTAATTATGTTTCAGGAGGATTAATATCTAAACCAGTGATGGCTAACCTTTTTGAGCCCGAGTGCCCAAACTGCCGCACAAAACCAAAGAATTTCCTCAAAGTGCCAGCACGTCAATTAAACCTTAACAACAATATTTTAGAGCCTTATAATGATGTTCCAGATCACCCATTTTGGGCAAGGATACTGGGGCGTTACAAATTACACAACACTTGTCTTTCACCATGATGAAGAAGTAGTCCATTTCCCATTCATCATGAAAGTGGTAGGTTTTGCTCTTCTTTGGAACCCAGCTCCCGCGCGGGTCCTATAATCTCGCGAGAGGACGGCGCACGAGCCCTAGCGTGCAGCTTCTCGGCGAGAGGCGCGCAGAAGCTCCGACCGGAAGGGGAAGCGCGGGGCCGGGCTGGGGCCTTTCTCCTAGCACAGGGGTCTGCAACCTTTAAGACATAAAGAGCCACTTGGACCCGTTTCCGAAGGGAAAAAAAAACTGGGAGCCGCAAAACCATTGCGACATTTAAAACAAATCTAACACTGCATATATTGTTTCTTACAGTGTACCATCATAATCACAATCACAATCATAGCCTGAGGTAAATATGAGGGCCCAAATGTAATCCACATTATAAATATATTATTATTATTGTCACTTTTCTTTTAATATTTTTTTGACCCCCCTCAGAACTACTTTTCATAGAAAACGTTAAATTTACTTACCGTATTTTCCGGCGTATAAGACGACTGGGCGTATAAGACGACCCCCTACTTTTCCTGTTAAAATATAGGTGTTTGGCCTATACTCGCCGTATAAGACTACCCCTCTTCCAGCGCACACCAAAAAAAATACGCCGGAAAATACGGTTAATTAATCACAACAAGTAACAATATTTGATTTCAAAATTATGATGATTTTGTAGTCAAATCACTAATATGAAATAAAATTATTTTTTTCTACCTTTGTTGTCTGACCAATTTATTCTCTGATCATGCTGGTCCCGATCTGAGGCTTCTGCTTTCCTGTCTTCTCTTAGCTCTGTTTCTGTGGTCTATGGTCCATCTGCCATTTCTTATCTCTTCTTTCGTTTTCTTCACTTCTTTCCATCAGCCTATTTCCAGTCCCAGTAACCCTCCCCAGTATCAGCCCCTTTCCAGTCCTCACTCCCAGTACCTTCCAATGTCAACTTGCATTCCCATGATTGCCACTGGTGTCCATTCCCTTCCAGTCCCCCTCCTTCCCCACTGACCAGTCCCTTCTAGTACAAATACCATGGCAGCCCCTCTCAGATCCACTCCCTTCCAGTTCCATTCTCCCATCCCCTCGCATCAGCCCATTTGTAGCCTTAGCCCCCAGTTTTCTTCCAGGGCCAGCAGCTCTATCCTCCCCTCCCCACAATCAGCCCATTCTCAGTCAAAGCCCCCCAATCAGCTCACTTCCAGTGCTAATCCCCCCTCAACCCCATTACCAGTGCTAGACTCCCCTAATCAGCCCAATACCACCAGTCCTACCCCCCCCCCATCACCAGTCCTATCCCCCCATCAGCCCATTTCCAGTCCTAACCTCACCGATCAGCTCATTTCCAATGCTAGCCCCCCATCAGTCCATTATCAGTCATACCCCCCTATCAGCCCATTACCAGTCCTAACCCCCCCCCTTGATCAGTCCATTCCCAGTCCTAGCCTTCAACCCATTACCAGTCCTAGTCCCCTCCCATCTGCCCATTACCAGTGCTAGCTCCCCCATCAGTCCATTATAATCCTAAGCCGCAATGTCTCTCGCCTCTCTCCAGCATTTATCCCGTCTGTCCAGTATGTCCCTGTCTCTCCCCTTTGTGCATGCCAGCCCCCCTCCCTCCATGTCAGCCCCCGTCCTTCCATCTGTCCATGTCAGCTCCCTCCCTCCCTCCCTGTCAGCCCCACTGTCCATGTCAGCCTCCCTCCATGTCAGTCCCCCCTCTGTCCATGTCAGCCCCCTCCCTCCATCTATCCCTCCTTCCATGTAAGCCCCCCTCCTTCCATCCATCCATATCAGCTCCCTCCCTCCATCCATCCATATCAGCTCCCTCCCTCCATGTAAGCCCCCCTCCTTCCATCCATCCATATCAGCTCCCTCCCTCCAAGTAAGCCCCCCTCCTTCCATCCATCCATATCAGCTCCCTCCCTCCATGTAAGCCCCCCTCCTTCCATCCATCCATATCAGCTCCCTCCCGCCATGTAAGCGCCCCTCCCCCCATGTCGATGGTAGCCCCCCCCCTCCCCCCATCTCGATGGTATCCCCCCCCACCCCCCATGTCGATGGTAGCCCCCCCCTCTCCCCATGTCGATGGTAGCCCCCCTCTCCCCATGTCTTCCTCCCTTCGTCTGCAGCCGCGGCTCCCTGCCTGTTAGGGAACCGCGGCTGTGCTTGTAAAATCGTTGCGGAGCCCTTCCTGTCTTGACGGGCTCCGTGCAGCATTGTCCCGCCTCTAAAGGAAGTTACAACTTCCTTTAGAGGCGGGACAATGCTGCACGGAGCCCGTCAAGACAGGAAGGGCTCCGCAACGATTTTACAAGCACAGCCACGGTTCCCTAACAGGCAGGGAGCCGCGGCTGCAGACGAAGGGAGGCAGACACCTGTCCTAGCGGACCTTCCCGCGTGCCAGCTGCAAGGCCTTCGCGTGCCACAGCTGGCACGCGTGCCATAGGTTCGCCATCGCTGATCTAAACTATTTAAATACACAAATATAATTTCACAGAAAGTGCCAACAGTGTCAATTAACAAAACTTGCAAATGCTGCCAGCCAGCTTTGTCCACAAACTCTTTTTATGGTTTGCCGGAGGGCAGGGAGAGGAGAGGAGGGAAGTTAAATCCCACCTGCTAATACCCTTCGTTCTCTAATGGAAGCACTAGCTGACAGGCTTCCAGGGACCAACAGAGCCGGACTGAAGGAGGGACCTCTGCCCCACAAGATAATTAGGCACTGGTGTCAACTGGTATGTTTTAAGGAAACAACCTGGCCCTCAGCCTAAGTACTGATGTAGTTTTGCTATTATAGTTGAATCCTTCTAAAGGCAAAGACAATATTTCCCTTTTCAAGATGACCCTCTTATGCAGAATGGTCTGGTGTCATTGTGTACAGCTGAAATACTGTATAATCCCCTGAGAGTTATCCAAATATCTAATGCCTCTCATTAAAATTTCACATTAGTGACCTTAATTGTACTTTGGAAATGCGGAATAGTTATTTAATTTGTTAGTCAGACATAAAAGATCTGAATCTGACTGTAAGAGGGGATTTTTTCCACACAGTATCGGTGTCATAGATTTTGTTAACAGATCCATGAAGTGATAGTTGAAACTATGATAGACATCTTTTTAGGCATTTGATAATTCACTCCAAATCCGAAGGGCTGCCAACGGATCAGGTTATCCGTAATGAATATGCATGACAGATTTGCATACAATAGAGGTTGGAGGCATGCAAATCTCTCATATGCATATTCGTTAGGGCTATCCTGAAAACCAGGTGGCTTAGCAGTCCTCAATGACTGGGAGTGATACCAAGGCTCTAAGCCATCACTGTAGTCTTTGGGAACATCACTCCTGGGGAATTCTGCACAACTGCACAGCACAGAACTTGCACAGAATCCTGCGCTTGGTATGCAGAATTCTGTGCAGGTACCGGCCGGCATCAGTGAGCAGTGAGGCAGGCTCGGAATGCCCAAGCTTTAAGGGTGCCCGAATCTGCCTCACTGCTCGCTGAAGCACAGCCGCAGGAGCATTTCCTTTCATTCTCGTGGCTGTGCTACACTTCAGATGCTGGCATCGGTAAATTTTAAAAAGGTCAACAGAAGCACTTCCTGCCCCTAACAAGAAACAGGCAGCACTTCCGTTAACCCTTTTTTAAAACAGGCGATGCCGGCATCAAAAATGTAGCACAGCCACAGGACGGAAAGGAAATGTTCCTGTGGCTGTATTTATACCGCTGCTGTCCCTGCCGTCGCATTTGGGTTGAGGAAGTGAGTGGCTGGGGGCCGGAGATGGGCTGATGATGGGATGTGGGCCAGAGATGGGTTCATGGTGAGTTGGGGGAGGGCTGTGGCAGGAGATGGGTTGATGAGAAGTCTAGGGGGGATGGCTAGGAGCTGGAGATGGTTCTATGCCTGGGAGATGGGAAGAAAGAAAGGTGGAGGTATGTGCCTTGGAAGAAAGGAGGACAGGTAAGGGAGAGATAAGGGTAGGTGCACGGGGAGGGGAGGGGAGAAAGGAGGTAAGATGGGGGTATTTGCATTAGGGGTAGACCTCAGGGACAGACAGCAATAGGAATCTTCCTAGAAGTTAGAGGGAGAGAGAAAAAGGGGGGGGGGGCAAGAAAGGCTTGGGTGTTGGAGAAAGAGTTGAGGAGGGAAAAGGCATGGGAATTTCTGGTCTATATAAGGAGTTAGGCTTTATGATGGGGGAATTGTGAAGAAAAATGTACTAATAAAACATGCAGACGTTTGCAGAATTTTAAAATACTGTGCACAGAATTTTCCAAAGTTTTGTGCAGAATTCCCCAGGTGTATAACATGAGTTGAAATCCTGATACCTGACATTTTTTTCCTGTAAAATCAGTTGTCCATCTTAACAATGTCCCTCTTATATTGAATATCCTGCATTAATAGCCCTTATATTAGGAGCATCTCCATGTGTCAACTAGCATCATCAGTACATGTAGATCAGCTGCACATACAAATAGTGATTTTAGAACATCGTTATTTGCAAGTGGCGATCTACAAACCATGTCCAGATTTCAAGGGGGTGTGGTTTGGGCAGGACAAAAATCTAGAAGTGCATTCTCCATTTTACAAGGGGAATACCTGTGGTGGCCAATAAATCTTGGATGTCAGCTTTTTTACCTGCCTCAAGGCATGTACAAGTGCCAGCTTGAAGGGACAAGTGCAAAGGTCAACACCACCACCCCTTCTCCTCACATCATCCAATGTTCCCCCTGGCACCAAAAGCATCCCCTGAACATCATCCTATTTCCCTCCTGCCCAACACCCTCCTCTGACATCATTCTCAATATCAAATCCCTCTAATCGCCCCTCCCCCTGCCAAATCCTACCCCTGGCTCTTACTGGGGATGCTTGGTGGTCTAGTGGGATTACTGCTAGGATTTAAGGGTTCCATTTTGAACTCTGAGCCACAATGAGCAGGAGCGGCTGAGATTGCTCTTGCTCCCATTAGATCTCCGGTGACTCCTGCTATGAGCCAGGGGTGAGATCAGGGGTAACATCAGATGATGCTGGGGGGGGGGGAGGGGTGAATGGATGTATGGATGTCACGAGTATGAGAAAAAAAAGTGGCTGCTCTGGATGTCTCTGCAAGTTTGGAAACTACAGATTAAATTGTTCCTGAAATTTGTTTAGTACAATTTGCTCTTTCATTGGATAGAGACTGGCTTTTGCATATGTTTTCAGGAAGTACAGCATTGGATTTCAGGGGTTACAGGTTTGAGCTTTTCCCGACCTGGCATGAGAGACTCAAAGGCGATGAAAGGAGTTTCCTCTTCTTCACCCTAGGGTCTCCCAGCTGGGTGCAATGTTCTTTCTCAAGTACCCATGTAAATGTATTATTAAATTTCAGTCTCATACTTATATGTTTGTGTATCCCTCTCAGCTTGTTTCGTTTCTCATTGTTCACCCCCGCCCCGGGCCCTGTGATGGAGATGTCTGAACCTGCCTCAAGTTAAATGATGGGCTGTACTATGGCTCCCTTTTTCCTTCATGTTATTGTAATTAACTTTCCTTTGCCTTTTCTTGGGTCCCCCCTTGCAAAGGGCTAGGGTTTGGGTCTGGTGTATTTTGTTTTCTGTTTTGCTTTTCCTGGCTGATATAGTATTGATATTGTATCAGGCTATAAACTGTTCCCAGTTCCCATGGTTTCTTTAGTAGAGATTTCTACTGTGGTATATAGTAAAATGCATAAATAAATAAAAAACAAAACAAAAGTGGCTGCTCAATGGACATGCTAGCAAATACACAGGCAGCTCTGGATACCCGTACGTGTATTTTACAAGCAGCTCCATGTTTGACAGAGCCTTTGTAAAATACAGAGGGGATAGTGCACATCCCAACCAGAACGTCTCATTTCCCCTCTCAACAACCTTCATATTTGGCCATACCTTTCTCTGTTTTCATTCTTCTCCAACAACATCATGAGCAATGGAATAGAGATGTAAGACGTAAAAGTTATAATTGGTAAAAGCAACATTTCACTAATGCTTTTGACAAATTATCCAGACAACCTGCTTACACTTAGGAAATGAATAAGAATGCCGGATAGACATGACTTCGGGTTCTTGATTTGGTAAACTGGTGAGAGACTTTGGGGAGTTCTTAGTCTGAGACTTGCAATGTGGCAGATAAAGGTGACTGAGGTGGCTAAGCATCATGGACCAAGACTGAATGTGTTGGGGCATTACTGGAAGAGGCAGCAGGATGAACATGTAAAGAGGTGTGGACTGAAGGATAGAGAAACCGGTGAAAGAATGGAGAGAAACTAGAAGGAGTAATTATTTCTGAGGCTTTAGGAGACTGCCGAAGCAAATGAAAAGACAGGTCGTAGTGCAACATGGGTCATTTGTGGAATATTATGATTTATTGGACCAGGGTCCAGCTGGTTTTAGAACCAGCAATGGAATAAAATCATTATCAGTTGCTCTTATGGATATAGCATATGGTTATTTAAATAAATATGATCTGGTACTGCTAACTTCACTAGACCATTCTCCAGTTTCTGACAGCTGGGCATATCTGGTAAAGTATTAAATTGAATTGCTTCTTTTTTCAAGGCCTAGAAATTTCAGGACAGTTTGAGGACAAATGCTCTATGACTAAATCATTGACGTGGAGAGTGCTGAAAGGTTCACCACTGTCACCATTTCTATTTAAATATTTTTCTGCAACCCTGGGGGGTTATTGTTCATGCATTTGGCATTTTGTTTGTGTTCTATTGGGTGGTGATCCCACTCAGACAATTGAATGTCTAAACAACTATTTCTTGCAAATATTGGATTGGATGAAGTGCAATGAGATTATTCTCAGTGTGCAGAAAGCAGAATGCCTTTGCCTTGGATCACTGAACTGGAATGAGATGAGGTCAAAACCATCAAATGACAACTGGGTTATTCCAGCAAGAGAGTTTCTTAAATCTTTAGGATTGCGACTGCATCAGGATGGGATAGGATATGACCAATTGGTGAGGGTGACTAAGAATTTGTTTAGTAGATTACATTTGATAAAGCAGCTTTAAAGCAGTTCTGTAAGAGCAGGCTCTCTGTGCATTTACGCATGCTAAGGTGCTCCACATTGCTGAAGTCCACATAGGCAACATCCACTGCACCTTCCCGATCCACGATGGAGATCCAGGACCTTCATTAGACTGAGTTTCAGTACAGGCTTGAGCCTATTACTGAAACACACAGCTTTTTGATCAGCGGACGGTAAGGCCATTTTTTTTTTTTACTAAGCTGCATTATAAAGTTTGCGGTTACTATACATTAATGGCCAAAATTAACGTGCAGTAACTGCCAAGCTGTTGCTTTAACTGTTGGGGGTATGCCCTGCATTTTCTGATAGAGTTAATACAAAGAAAATACTCGTAACACGGATGCACATAATGTCACTTACTGTTATCTTCTACATTAGCTATTAACTTGCATTAAGTGCACATTAAGTGTAAAGTGCAGCCCCTGCCCATCCCCCAGCCTATTTCACATGTGTCAGTTAATGCAAGAATTTACATGCATTGTGTCAAGCTGCTGCATCAAGCATTAAGTGTGGGTGCGCCCTAATTGCTGCATTACACGCATAACACATTTTAGTAAAAAGCCCAGTGACACTGTCTCCATTTGTCCATAGCAGATCCAGAGTAATAACTGTCATGAGGAATGAAGGATGCTGCGGATATTTCCATGTCTAGTCTATGTTGCTGCAGGACGACTCTAATCCAGATCTCGTAGATTGAAGTCACCTATGAAGCTGGACCTTACCTTTGTGCACCATCCTGCTGCTACCCATCATTTCCAAAGGGCTCTCTTTTCTCTGTGCTGGAGTATTACTCAAGAATACATAGAAATCTTTTAGGGGGTTTCCAGAGCAACCCACAGCAATTTTCTTCCTTCTGTCCATATTTTATCAGTCATTAATGCTGTTTTCCTAATATAAGGAACCACTCTGCTCCTTTTTCTTGTTCCAAAGAGTTTATATCCTGAGATGATCATATCCCAATCCTGGATTTCCATTACAGCAAAACTCAGAAATTGCAACTGCAGCAAAGTTTGTCTCTGTCGTGGTGATCTCTAGGTCTGTGGTTTTGTTAACAAGAGACTTTGAGCACTGGTATACCAAAAAGAAGAAGGCAACACATCATCTTGTACAATTTCCTTTTGGCTTTTATTGTTTCCGTTAGCAATCTTATCAAACCCTTTCCTCAACTTCCAACTGCCATCTCGCATGGCTAATTTGAGACCGTTCCTCCTTCGAGCCTTACCTGGTTTATCTCTGCAGTCTGTCTCTCACTAGAAGGTGCTGGTAGCCCCAGAGATCATTTTAAAAAGATCACATAAAAGACATTACATGCTTTAAGTAGAGGAAAACAAATATGGCCAACAAGTGCCATAAAAGATTTTGGTTGATGGAGGGAGGCAAAGCTCAAAGTCTAAGCTGCAGGGAAAGCATAGGTACTCACCTGTAACAGATGATCTCCGGGAACAGCAGGAATTTAGTCTTCACATATGGGTACATCGGTACTGACAGAACCTGCGCGGGAACGCTCCCCAGCGTCCAATTAGGAAGCTTTTGGGAGCATCCCACAGTGCCTGCATGCTGCCTTCCCGCCTTTCCCAACTGCCTCTCTCCAGTTGAGTTTAAAGCTGAGACAAAGAAAGAGAGAGAGAGAGAGGGAAAGAGAAAGAGATAGATAGAGAGATACAACTCCTAGGATAGGTGGGTGGGTTGTGAAGACTAAATTCCTGCTGTTCCCGGAGATCACCTGTTACAGGTGAGTAACTATGCAATCTCCAGGAACAAGCAGGAATGTAGTCTTCACATATGGGGACTCCCTAGCTTTAGATGCCAGGGAGAGACCCCAGAAGTTGTGTGCCCCTGTGAAGGGCTCCACTTCCCCCCATGGATCTCTGGCATCCAACCAGGGATGGCAGGTAGGAGTTGATTAGGTATGGAACAGATGTTGAAGAACAGCCTGACCAAACAAGGCATCCCGGTGGGAGTCCTTGTCCAAGCAGTAATGGGCTGGGAAGGTATGAACCGAGGCCCAAGTGGCTGCTCAACCGATGTTGTCGATAGACACAGAGTGTAGATGAGCCATTGAAGCTGCCATGGCTCTCACATTGTGAGCTGTGACATGGCCCTCCAGAGGAAGGTTCTTACTCTGATAGGCAAAGGAAATAACACTGTGCAATCCAATTGGACAGTGTTTTCTTGGAGACTGGAAGTCCCAAATGAGGAGGATCAAAAGCAACAAAGAGTTGAGAGGAGTTTCTATGTTGCTGTGTTCTTTGCAAGTAAAAGGCTAAAGCTCTTTTACAGTCTAAAGTATGAAGATTCCTTTCTGCATTAGATGCATGAGGTTTTGGAAAAAAGACAGGCAGGTAAACCGCTTGGTTTAAATGGAAAGACGAAATCACCTTCGGCATGAAGTGTGGATGAGTCCTAAGGACTACCTTGTCATGACGGAACCTTGTATAAGGTGGATCAGCTACTAGTGCTTGCAACTCACTGATGCGACGTGCTGATGTGACTGCAATGAGAAAGATAACTTTCCAAGAAAGGAATTTCAATGATGTAGTAGCCAAAGGTTCGAAAGGCGGCTTCATGAGCTGACCAAGAACTAGGATTAAGTCCCAAGCCACTGGAGGTGGCCTAATGGGAGGCTTAGTTAGAAGAAGGCCTCTCATAAATCTTGCTACAAGATGATGGGAGGAAATAGGTTGTCCATTCAGAGGCTTGAAAGAAGCTGCAATGGCACTCAAATGGACTCTCACTGAGTTAGTCTTAAGTCCTGCATTGGATAAATGAAGGAGATACTCCAGCAATGATTCCAGAGGTATCGCACAGGGGTTAAGACCCTTCTGCGAACACCATATGGTAAACCTTTTCCACTTGAAAGCATAAGAGCGTCTAGTGGAAGGTTTCCTGGAAGCATAAAGGATATCCTTTACTGGCTGAGGAAGGTTAAGATCATGAAGATCTAGGCCTTCAGCAACCAAGCCCTGAGATGCACGGATTGGGGAATGGGATGCCATAACATTCCGTCCTCCTGAGACAGGAGATCTGGAGCAGATCCTAACTCCAGAGATAGAGCTTGAGAGAGATGCAGGTGCAGAGGGTACCACACCTGCTGTGGCCAATGTGAAACTATGGGAATCATATGGCCTCTGTCTCTCTGAAGCTTGAATAGGGTTTTGGGAATTAGGGGAATGGGCGGAAAGGCATAACGGAAGTCCTGACCCCAGTGAAGAAGGAAGGCATCCCTGGCCTGAGAGCCCTGAGCTGGAATTCAGGAACAGAACCGGGGAAATTTGGCATTCAACGGACTTGCAAAGAGGTCTAGGTCCGGGGTTCTCCAAATTTGAAAAATCTTGGCCACCTGGTCTGCATGTAGAGACCATTCGTGTGGAAGCAGAACTCGACTGAGTCTGTCTGCCCAAGAGTTTTGTATGCCTGGAAGATACACTGCCAGGAGATGAATCTGATGCTCTCTGGTGAGGGCCCATAGACGCAAAGCTTTGTTGCAAAGCGACAGAGAGCCTGTCCCCCCCTGCTTGTTCATGTAGAACATGGCTACTTGATTGTCCATATGAATGAGGACTGTCCTGTAGCTGAGCAGGGTGTGGAACATTCGAAGAGCAAGGAAGATTGCTCTGAGCTCTAAGAGACTGATATGTAGATGAGTCTCCTGTGGAGTCCAGGTGCCTTGGGTGGAGAGGTCTTGTATATGAACTCCCCAACCCATTGGTGAAGCCTCTGTTGTGAGAGTTGCCTGGGGTAAGGGTTGTTGAAAAGGGGACCCCAGCAACAAGTTTTGAGAGGATTGCCACCATTGGAGGGACAAAATAAGAGAATTTGTGTTTGCTATTTTGTCTGACAGGCATCCTGATGCCTGAGTCCATTAGGTGGATAAAGTCCACTGGGCTGCTCTCATGTGGAGGCGAGCTTAAGGAACCACATGCACTGTGGATGCCATGTGGCCTAGTAGTTGTAGCATTTCTCAGGCAGTGAGGGAAGGTTTTAGCACTGCTTGAGAAGCTAACTGCACCTTGCGAAGGCAGTGGGCCTGGGGGAGATAGGCCCTTGCCCTTTTGGTATCCAGCAAAGCTCCTATGAACTCTAGAGACTGAGTGGGAGTTAGACTGGATTTGGGGATGTTTATGACCAGACCCAAATACTGAAGGATACGCATTGTGCAAGATAGGGAAGTTCTGGCCCCTGACTCTGATGGAGCTCGAATGAGCCAGTCGTCTAAGTAGGGGAAGACGAATATCCCTAGAGTGCGGAGAAATGCTGCTACCACATCCATGCATTTCGTGAACACTCTTGGTGCTGAGGCCAGGCCGAAAGGAAGCACCCTGTATTGGTAGTGCTTTCCCTGAAAAAGGAACCGAAGGAACTTTCTGTGAGATGGATGGATGAGAACATGAGTGTACGCATCCTTCAGATCTAGAGAACATAGCCCATCCTGACTCTGAAGGTATGGCAGCAGAGTTCCTAGAGAAACCATCTTGAATTTCTCCTTGAACAGGAATTTGTTCAATTCTCTGAGGTCTAAAATAGGTCTGTGTCCTCCTGTTTTCTTTCAGATAAGGAAATAGGGGGAGTAAAACCCTGTACCCTGTTGAGGAATGGGTACTTCTTTTATTGCCCTTTGGGCAAGAAGTATAGTGACCTCTTGATCTAATAGGTTGATAAGAGAGGTCTGAGAATTGAACTGTCTTACCATTGTGGGAGGGGGCATGCACAGAAAGTGCAGCTTGTACCCCTCTCTGATAATGGAGAGTGTCCAATGCTCTGCTGTTATCTGCTCCCACCTGGGGGCAAAATGGCATAACCTTCCTGGAATGGTGGAAGGCTCTGGTCCATAGAGGGCCAGGAAGGCTAAGTTCTCTAGATGAAAGTCAAAGACCTTGTGGAGACTGAGACTGCTGAGATGGTTGAGGCTTAGCAGTCTTTGCCTTCCTTTGTTTGGGTGGTTGCTGACTTTTCCAGACAGGTTGACCTGCAGAACATGACTGCTGAGAATAAGCTGGATAAATATTTTTCTTTTTAGAAAAGAATGGTTTCTTAAAAGATTTCTTTCTTGCAGGATCAGCTGTAGACTTGGACAATCTGTCCAAGGTGGAGTTTTCAGCATCCATCTCATTGGCTTTTTCCTGCCAATCTGTACCAAGCAATTCTATGTGCACCTATGGCAATGGCAGAGGTTCTGCTTATGCACTCAAAACAGTCGAAAGCTGCATGGTTGACAAATTTTGAAACATCCTGGGCATGTTTGACCAATGTGAGAAAATCCTGTCTTCTATCCTCAGGAAGAAGAGGGCCTAGAGCCTCTAAATCTCCTGTGACTTCTTTCAGGAACATTCCCATATATAGACTATAGGAACTGATCCTGGCAGAAAGCATGGAAGTTTGGAAGACACGACGTCCAAAAGCATCCAAAGTTCTGCACTCACGTCCTGGAGGATTAGAGGCATGCCTCTTTGCACTCTTGATCCTTCTCATAGCTGATTCCACTACAATAGAGTGGTGAGGAAGCTGAGTTTTCTGGAAACCAGGACAAGGAGGGACTCGATACAGAGTATCCAGTCTACGAGAATAAGGAGAGGTGGTAAGAGGTGTTTCCCACATTTGTAACATGAGATCATGCAAGATCTCATGGATGGGCAAGGTAGCTGCCTCCTTAGGAGTTTTAGGATATTTTAAAATTTCCAACTCCTTAGCTCTGGGCTCTGTTTCAGGTGCCACAGTAATGGACAGACCTCGAGCCACCTCCCTGATGAAATCCTGAAAGGAAATGTCCTCTGGAGGAGACATCCTATGTTTAGGGGAGGAAGGCTCCTCTGGGAGAAGTATTCCCGCATTGACAGAACTGTCAGAATCCTCAGACTCCTCTGAGGACTCGAAGTATCGTCTGTCAGGATGCTCTTGAAGAGCCCAATACCCGTACTGACCGAAGTCGGTACCGGGAGTAATCGGTACCGGAGTATCGATACTGGAGGGCATCGGATGACTAGGTGCAATGCAGACACCGATGTCGATGCTATCGGTACCGGTACCGGAGTTGGTGCCGGTACTGGTTGAAAAGTCTGATGCGGTTCCGAGGGCGTTGACGCCGCAAGGAAAGCCGCCAGACTGCGCTCAGTAGCCAGGACTCTCTGGTCTATCGACGCTGCCGATGCATGGATGTTGGTACCGGAGAAGACCGCCGGTACCCCAGAGCATGGCACCAGTATTTCTGCTGAGGTCGAGGCCTCCAGAACATCTTGGAGCCCCGATAATGCTTTGGAAGCCAAAGCCTCCCGCCAGGGCAATTTTGCCAGTGCAGAATCCTCAAGGGCAACGCCAGAGGCATCTCGATGCTTAGAAGGAGATCTACCCTTTGAGGACCGGCTAGACTTATGTTTAGTTACCTGAGATCCACGGGAGGAAGACGAAGCCCTGGAAGACGTCGATGCCACTGAAGCTGCATCAGAGGGAAACAGGGTACTGAGCTTGGCGGCTTGGTTCTGTCGACCTCTCTTGGACATCATGGCACAGGCCATACACTTCGAGATGGAATGATCAGGACCTAAACATTTCAGACACCACTCATGGGTGTCGGTGATGGAGATGGTACCGCCACACTTGGTGCACTTTTTAAAACCCGAGGAGGGTTTTTCCATTATGGAAAAAATTATGGGCCTAAGGCCCAAAATGGCGCATGCACCTGGAAAAAATGGGAAAGTACTAAGGACTTTTTTTTTTTAAAGAAAAGAAATACAGAAATAAAGAAAAAACGGCGGTACCAATAAAGCGTCGAGGAAGGCAGACGTGACCACAAAAAGAAGGAAAATTTTCTGCGGTGACAGGAACATGACCTGCTGGCTCCACGGAAAATGAAGAACTGGAGAGAGGCAGTTGGGAAAGGCGGGCAGGCAGCATGCAGGCGCTGTGGGATGCTCCCAAAAGCTTCCTAATTGGACGCTGGGGAGCGTTCCCGCGCAGGCTCCGTCGGTACCGACGTACCCATATGTGAAGACTACATTCCTGCTTGTTCCTGGAGATAGCAAAAGACGAAAGACAAAATACCAGTCGGCACCAAAGGATAAATTTAACTTTCTTCAAAAAGTATTTAGAGCTCTCAATAAGAAAAATGAAAAATATATCCAAAGTAAAAGTGGATTGGAAGTATGCTTCAAAGTCTTTGGGCCTGATATTCTCCTCCAGATCTTCCCTTCTTCTTTAATCATCCTGTGAGTCCCTGGGAGGATGTCCCACTTTTCTCAGGAAACGTTAGAGTTCGTTCTCTTAGTATAAAAGACTGCAATGTGTACCTTTGGATGAATTGGAAGGGAGCTTTGGATACAAACATCAACTTTCCTTTGGTTCTATAAGTAATAGAGGGGTATATCCCCTAAGGAGATATGGAAATTAGAGAATACAGTATCTTCTCTCCTCCACAAGATGCAGACAATAAGATCTTAACCAAAATCAGATAACATGTATCCCCTTTGACTTGGAGGTGAGGGTTGCCCCTGGGAGACAGGGTCCTACTCGTGGTTCTAAGAGGTTCTCCTTCTTCCTTACAGGCAGCTGGAACTAACTACTACTACTTCTACTCAACATTTGTATAGTGCTGTAAGGCGTACACAGCACTGGAACCTCTGCAACAGCTACCCAGGTGGTCTTTACTGCCCTGATACCCTTGGATATCAGCCTCCTTGGCCCTTTGTTTCAGTTTGTAGTTCGGCAAGTCTAGCTGGCTTGCGGGTTTACTGCAGTCTTATGGCAGGCGGCCTAGCTGACCATCTAAGACGTGGCTCCAAGGATGGGCAGCATCTGTTTTTGGCAGGGGCGGCCCAAGGGGGGTGTGGGGCCATGTGCGGAGACTCGGTGAGGGGACTCATTTGCATAAGGGGCCCCATTTGCATAAATATTTGCATAATGTTACCATACACTAACATTTAGTAAATATGCCTCTTAATGAGTGTATGGATAAAGAAAGACTAAAAGATTTCTACATTACTATAATCCAGTGCCAACCGCCAGGCACATTAGGAACTGCTACAAACACTGCCCATTTAGAACCCATAGCAAACCCGCCGTATCATAACAGCACTACCAGGACTCACAAAGCACCAGACCCTACCTATCAAAAGGAAACACTGCAAATATTAAACCAATACATTTCAGAGAATAACAATACATGACCTACTGGGAAAAGAGAACAAGTGGCAATGTCAAATAGGAATTACATAAACAGAATACCTCAGCTTGGTTACACATGCAGAACATAGACCATCACCAAACAAGGAATCACAATTTAGAAACAGGAAGACAATAATTAAACTGGGAACCCCAAAAGCCAAACCTCGAATGTACAACACTGTAGAAATAAAACTATAAATTAATTTCCTCTTGTACTAAACAAAGCGCAGATGTTAATGATGCATATTTCCCAGAGCTGACATATTCCAGTTAATAAATTCAAAATAAAGAGATATCTTTCTACCTTTTGTGCATTTTTTTCAGTTGCAATTGCTCCAGCCACTTTCTTCTGGTTTCTTCATGTCTTCTGTTGTCCATTTGTCCTTTCTTCTCTCTTCTAGTTTTTTTCCATTCTCTCTCTACATCTGCTTTAACATACTAATCTTTCTCCTTTTGCTCTTTCCTCATTCCCATTTCACCCACTCAAATTTTACCCTTCCATCCTCAATCCCCACTTACTCTCTCAATACCCGGCCAATTGTAGATTTTTCTTCCCTTCCACACAAAAAGTTTTTCCCCTCTCCATTATACTCTCCCAGCCCCATCCCATTCTAATCCTCCCCTGTCAGCTCTCTTTTAGTTCCAGCCCCACCCAGCATCTGCTCCCTTCTAGGCCCCGCATCAGCCCATTTCCAGTCCTAGCCCCCCCATCAGCCCACTTCCAGTCCTAACACCCCTATCACCCCATTTTCAGTCTTAGCCCCTCCCCATAGCCCATTACCAGTCCTAACCCCCCATCACCCCACAGCCCATTACCAGTCCTAACCCCATCAGCCCACTTCCAGTCCTAATCCCCCATCACCCCAATTTCAGTGTTAGCCCCCTCCATATCCCTTTATGATTCCTTACTCCCCCATTGCCCATTACCAGTCCTAACCCCCCATCAGCCCATAGCCAGTCCTAACGCCCCCCCCCCCTCAGCAAAAGTAAAGAAAAAAAAAAAAAGCTGGCTGCTGCCCTGCCTGGCAGAGTCCTCCCTCCCTGCATCTGTTCCCTCTCGCGCTGGCTTTCAGAGCCGCAAAGGGGAGAGTTTCTCCCTTGCGGCTCTGTTAAGCCCGCTGGGGCTGATGGAAAACAAGCATTTTCTGTTTCCCATCAGCCCCAGGCCCCGGTAGGCTTAACAGAGCCGCGAAAGGGAAACTCTTTTTCGCAGATTTCTTAAGGATATTTTTGGTTACCCTGAGGCTGGTTTTCCTCCAGTACAGAAGATCTTCTATCTACCATCTGGGGTCGCTAGTGGCACTACTGGTGCGGTTCCTGTTCCTCAACCTGATCTTTCCCTGGATTCTTTGGATTTGGAGAATTTATCTGCAATGTTGGAACAGTCTTCTGAAACAGTATGGTCCAGAGCGACACTATTAGTTTCTTTCGTGTTTCTTCAAGATAAAAATGCATTGTTACATCTGTTTCTAAAGAAAACCAATATTTCCTTTTGGGGGGGTAAGATCCAGATTTTTACGGATGTGTCTCGTTGGACGCAAGTCTGTAGAAAAACATTTTTGGAACTTCGCACTGAGGTGGTATCACTCGGTGCTAAGCTTCAATTAAGATTTCCTTGTAAATGCATTGTTTATTTTCAGAATTCTGTATATCATTTCTTTGAACCTTCTCAATTATGCTTCTTTTTGGATGCTAAGAAGTTGTAGGGCTGATTGGGGTTCGACTGGAGTGGAGGGCCATTGTTGGGGCAATAGAATTAGGTGTTTTGCCGTTTGTTCTGTTATATTTTGTGGGGGGGGGTTTCATTTTCTTCTTACTTATCCATCCCTCTGGATTTCCGATTCTTGGATCTCTCCCTTTTGTGGACTATTTAGTATTTGGTCTTTGGGTTTTTTTTATTGCTCCAGGTATATATTATCCTTTGCGTTGTTTTTGCTAGACCAATACTTGTGTTTGTTTCCAAATTTTGCTTGGTGTTATGTAAAACTTGATAAACAATAAAATAAAATAAAATAAAAAAAGAAATGGGGTCAAGGTAACATCTGCATGTCTAGGTCTGCAAAATGGCCCAGATATGTGTGCAAGTGCCGATGTTTACATGTGTTCATTGTGAAATGCCAACACCTACCCACATAAGTTGCTGGGTCTCTCCGTCGATTTTTTCCACCTACATTATTTGTGAAATGGTTCTTTCCACTGCACACGGAGGTGCGTTTTAGAAATAGTTGCACATTTGGCAGAGCTTTTCCTAAAATATCATCAGAATGCAGAATGTTCTGAGCTTCGTGTCTTCTCTAGAATGTGTCTTCGCAGGAATAAGATATCCATTTAAGGATTCGCTTTCAAAGATAAGTTCCAGTGAGAGTTATGTCCATCAGCCCTAATCGGAACGTGCTGTTGAATATTCTCCATCTTGGCACTGTCTGGATAGTGTCAGGGCAATCTGGGAGCGGAGTCAGCATTTATCCAGATAGCAGCGATATTCAGATACTATATAGATACATTTAGGCCATTTAAAAGGCCTCCCTAAATATATATCCAGTTAGCTATCCAGGTTGCAAGCCTAATATAATGCTATCTGAATACAGCTGGCAATGTTGACTCTAGAAATTCAGAGCTGTCCACTACGGAGTGGAGGAGTAGCCTAATGGTTAAGAACACTGGCTTGAGAACCCAGAGAATAACAATCCCACTAGCACTCCTTGTGGCCTTGGGCAAGTCACTTAACCCTCCATTGCCTCAGAAAAATCCAAATTATCAATGTCCCTGTTTAATGTACATTACCAAGTTTAAGTTTCAATGTAAACCACTTTGACTGAAAGGATAAAGCAGTATAGAAAACCTGTTAAATAAATAAAAATATGGATACCAGCACTGAATATCCAGATCTTTTGCCAATAATTAAACAGGACTGCCGAGGCCGTTTCCATGTGTAAAATCTGTTTTATACACAGAAAAGGGGTTTTATAAATTTGTGCAACAGCGAACGCATGTTAAGTATGTGCACTGAAAATGTGCACGTACTTTTATGCAATCGGTTCACAGGCAATCGCGTTGTTTGGGCAGAGTTATGAAGCAAGTACATATTTTATAAAATGCGCATAGACTATACACACATATTTCTTGAAGCAGCTGTAAATTTGTGCGTCTGCATTTGTAAGCTATCGGGGCCGGAGCTGGCAGCCTATTTTATAAATTCACGTGGGTGCCTTTGTTCTTTTTATAAAACACAAGTAAAATTCCAAAAAGGCATCTATGTCCTGTTCCAAAATTATGCCCTATAATCCTATTTATACCAATGTACATCTCTGTATTATTAACTCTTTCCATCAATGTAATACGGCCACCGTATAAGAACTAAAATAAGAACAAAAGAAATAATCAGTGGAAAGCACCACATTCTAGAATGTCTCAATGCCTTTGGCTTTCCCCCTCCTCCTGAACAGCTCCCTCCCAAAAACCCCAACTAAAAGTTCCTTATGTCCTATATCAGGTTTTATTAGAACTGGCCCAGTGGTTTTTGAAATATAATGAACTGAATTTATCCCCATGGATTTCTCATAAGAAAACCATCAACTTTTAACGCCCTCTTATTTATTTATTTATTTAGCACACATTTATATACCGCTCTTTCACAAGTATCAAGTGCGGTTTACAATGAACAGAAAAAATTCAAGGTACATGATTAATCATATCCTAGTCGATTACAGGGAACAGATTTAAATTTTTACATTTAACAGTATAATTAAAACTTGCAAACATTGTTTACATCCTGAGGTATAGTGAGGATGTAATCACATTTTTTACATATTTACATTAGTTTTATACAATTTGAGTTGCATGAGAACAACGTTTTAAAATCAGTTTTTGCATTTATTTATTATCATATAGATGTATGTTTAGTAAAGTTTATTATCCTGTGTCTCTTTTAGTTTGGTTAGCCAGAGGTGTGTAATGTAAGGTAAATAGGTGAGTTTTTAGTTTTTTTCTAAATTCTTTAATTTCAGTCAGGAGGCGAATGTTGTCAGGTGGGTTATTCCAGAGAGTTGGTGCACAGTGGGAGAAGGCCCTGTTATTGGTTAGTTTTCTAGCTTTTTTGTAGTCTTTAGGTAATGATATTGTGTTTGTATTTCTACTCCTTTGTGTTTGCTTATTTGGTTCCATGTTGATTAGGTTATTAAGTGCGGATGGTGCAAGTTTATTTATTAATTTGAAGGTGGTAACTAATATTTTATATTGTATTCTGTTGTGAATTGGTAGCCAATGAAGTTTAGCAAGTATTGGTGTAATGTGTTCTTTTGAACTTACATTCACTATAATTCTTGCTGCTATATTTTGAGTTAATTGGATCTTTTTAATGTTTTGCCGCGTGATGCCCTGGAGGATTATGTTCGCAAAATCAAAGTGTGGGGTTATGATTGCTTGTATTATCGATATGAAGTCTTGTAAGTGAATTAAAGGGCGTATTTGTTTCAAAGTCTTGATTTTGAAATGTATGTTTTTTGTAAGGTTTTTTATGTGTGAGTCCATATTAAGTTTATTATCAAGTATTACACCTAGGTATTTTATTTCTTTTTTTGTTATAATCTCATAATTACTTAGGATGATGGAGTTTGGAGGTGTATATGTTTGGTTTTGTGACATAGAGGATATCAGTTTTTGTAAAATTGATATGCAGGCTGTGATCAGTGAGCCATGATGTTAGGTCTTTAAAACATTCTTTTATTTGTTGTAGAGGTGGGTGAGGGATTTTAAATGGGAGATAAAACATTATATCATCTGTATAAATGTGATAATGTACACCGTGACGTTTAAAGATGTTGCAGACTGGTTGGAGGTAAATGTTAAATAGCAGCGCTGATAGAGCAGATCCTTGTGGAAGGCCTTGGGTTTGGTTGAAAATTATGCCCCTCCAAATATCTCCCCTACTCTGAAATGAACAAAAAACAAGCTTCTACATCTGCACAAATTTTCATTCAGCTTGGCCAACCATTTAGAAACTGAAAGAGGGTGGACACACATACCAGGCTACTTGATAAGCCTCTTTTCCTTAACAAAGCAAGGAATTTGTATAGACACTTGGAAAATTAAGCAATAAACATCAATTTAACAAATTTTTTAAACATATTTTCTATATGGCTTAATCACAGCAGGTCAAAACAGTTTACAAAAAACATGCATAATAGCAAAGCACTGACATATGCAATGTATATAATAACACAACAAGTCCAATCCTGTATAGTCATAAATCCAGATAAGGCCCCAGGAGTTGGTTCAAAGTCTTGATGTCCTAGTCAAGCCTTAAATTTTATACCCCTCATGGCTGTCAGAAGCTATTGTTTAGCTTTGAATGCACTGCTCTTTGTTGGCACTGCCCTCACCCAGAAGCTGGGACCCTAGGCAATAACCTAGTTTGCCAAATGGTTGGGCTGGCCCTGCTTACTCCATACCATACTATTCAATAAACAAATATATTTTTAACTTCCTTCTAAAATCCTGCAAATCCTTGATCGTCTTTAATGTGTCTGACAAAGAATCTCACAATCCTGGTACATATAGGAAAAATGCCCTAGAGTACACTGTTTCCTATATGTGCTTGCAGCTAGAAAAGCGTAAGTATCCCGAGAATTGGCACGTATGGGATAGTTATCATGTATTTCTATAATTTCCATCTTAAACCCTCTGGCATGATATTACCGGTAATCTTAAAGACGGTCATCAGGACTTTATATCTCACTCTGCTTCCCATAGAAGCCAATAAAGCTGCTTCAATAATGGTGTTATATGTGCCTATCGAGTCAGCTGTAATATTAAACTGACAGCAATAGTATGTATTACGTATAGATATAGACATAATTTATTAGAAAAATAAGCATGAAAATATACATTTTTTTTATTTATAAAATATAATGCTTTCCAAATACAAAACGTAAAGAAAATAAGCGGTACAAAGAAAACAAAACAAAACAAAAAAAAAGCAAGAAAATCAAACTCATCCTATACCGCTACACAGCCCACTTCATGGAGGAAACAGCAGTAGGAGAACAACTGGGGATAAAATTAAAGGCTACATCTCCTAACCTTAAATTGCCATATAAAAAACAAAATTGCAAAGCAAAAGTACAACTTATCTTAAACCTGGATAGAGACTAAAAGTGTTTCAAGTTGCAGTGGATCCACAAAAACAATCTATTCCTTGCAAAGTAATCAAACACTTACATGGAAAACGGAGAAAGAAGGTTCCTCCCACAGCCAAAACACGAGGTTTGAGCTGAAGGAAGGACCTCCTCCGAATTTGAGTGGAGCGGGAGACATCGGGAAAAATGGATAACCTATGGCCGTGAAAGGAAACATCTTTTTTTAAAAAAAAAAGGCCTTCATAATTCTGGCCTTATCAGCAAGATTGACCGAAGTATCACTAGAGTGGCAAATCAGAAAATCAGTTAAATTCAAGTCACTCTGCTCCACAGACAAAGCAACACTATTTTCCACAGACGCCTCCTGCTCCGGCAAATAGAAGGAATGAGCAATCAAAATAGCTTCAGCTTCTTGCAATAACAATATATCTTTACAATACTGCTTAAACAGAAGAAGAGGTGACATAAAGCGAGTCTTAGGAAAATTCAAAATACGATTATTTTTTGCCCGAGAAATATTTTCCAATGATTCTAGCTGTTTATACAATAACAGAATATCTTTTAGGGAGGAAGCGCTCGCCGATTGGAAAGCACCGGCTTGAGCCTCCACCCTATCAGCACGTTGAGATAAACTACCAACAGATACTTCTAACACTGGAACTCTATTAACAACCTGTTGAGAAAAAACAGCAGTTTGTTCCATAAATTTAGTCAACAAAGAATTAGTAGCAGAAACTTGTTTCCAAATATCAGATAAGGTAATGTCTACAGGATTAACAGCATCAGATGAGGAATGAACTTCTTCTAAATTAATAGCCATAATTGGAGCTAAAGAAGATACTTCACGAGGTAAAGTTAAGGAATCTAAGGAAGGAACCTCTTCCTCCCCGGAAACAGGAGAAACCCCAGGAGAGGGTACGACCGTGACCGGAGACGGAGACAAACCTGGGTTAGGTGGAGGAGTCCTGTTGATGGAACTTAGGGAAGCACCGGATGCAGGAGAAGAAGAAATCTGTACAGCAGAAACAGCCTTCTGTGAAATAATCACTTGTTGGTCCATAGGGCCAATTGCCACTTTAGAAGTAGAAGTATCGTCAGAGGCTTGTTTTGCAGTCTTACTCTTCCGTTTAAAATGTCCTCTGGGCATTCCCATAGCGACTTGGGCCCAAAGGCCCCAAATTGGCACCGAAGGGGCACCAAAGGGGCGATCCCCCTTTGGTCATGCCCCCTTCGGGTGTGCGGCCGCAAAAGGGTGGCCAGTGTTTTAAATGCTGCAGGAAGCTCAATGGTAAGGAGAGATGGGAGGGGTTTCAGCTGCAGCCCAATCACCGATGTTAGAGATAGCCGCCAAGCCCCAGTATCTCCCGCCGCTGCTCCTCCGAAAATATACATTTTTTAAATAAAAAAGCAAGTTGTGACAAAAGCCATAATTTTGAAGAGACGCCCCACACAGAACTAATGGTGTGTATGATATATGCATGGATTTGTCTTTGGATACAGAAAAAATATCCAGCTCTGGCCCCCGTTAACTCTACCTGCCATCTCCTGAAAGTTTTGGATCAGATGCAAAACCAAAATGTTTAGGTTGCATGCATTCTGTAATAAGTGCATCTCCCCCTTCCCCGCCACCAAAAGGCTACTCCTCTCTTGATTCTCATGGACTACCTGATGGGTCTTTAAAATTTGATCTGTATCAGATGGAAAACCTAAAAGACAGATGTGGAGGATTGCATGCTTGAACAAGGATCCAAAATAATCATTACAAAAAAAAAATTCTCTTATAACAATTCCACTGTTCCCCTTTGCTATCTCCTGAAAATATGTTATGGATCAAACAGAAAAGAAAAGCTGTTAAGTGCTGTAATTTCATAAAAGTTGTTAGTATAAATATGCATGCATGTTTGTGGAATCTCTCAAAAAAATATCTCTTCTTGATCCGTGTGAAGATGCTGTAATAACTAGAAAAAAAATTAGGAGTCAACAATTGTGGATGCATATTTGTAAAATAAATGGTTGGAAAAAAATCCACATCAGAATCCTCCTGTCTCATCTAACATGCCTGAAAACTTGTGTGGATAGGATACAGAAAGTGAGGATTGTTCGTCATGGACAGGTAAGGGATTGCACAAGCCTCCCCCCCAGGGCTGGCTTAACTATGAGAGACAGACTAGGCAGTCAACTTGGGGGGGGGGGGCAAAAAGCTGCCTCATTCACAACAAAACAAAGGTGCCCTGACAGCCACAGAAATTCAACTTCTACTTTAACCCCCAGTTTTCAAATATAACTAAGGGGCATGTTTACTAAAGTGTACTACTCTGGTAGCGTGGAATGAGCACGTGGTATCAGTGCTACATAAACAAAATGGGGTGGCACTCCACACTACCTAGGTACCGTGCATTTGGACAGCGAGAGGAGTGTTCCCCCCACAGTGTTTGAAGTTCACAATGCCTCTGACCAGCACAAGTAGTGCAGAGGGAACTAAGACCACCACAAAGGGTGGTGTTATTTGCTCCTGTAGCAGATGTACAATGAAACTGCAGGGAAACAGCTCCCCCCCCCCACCTACAGTTAGTAGCATGTTTACTATAGGTTGACATTATTAATGCGCGTTAAGTACCACTGCATAGAAACAGAGAAATATGACGACAGAAAAAGACCACATGGCCTATCTAGTCTGTCCTTCCATAACAACTACAACAGTCCATAGGAATAAGACGGTACTGGCACTTAATGTGTGTTAACTCTATTAATGTGCATAAATCCCTTTAGGAGGCGTGCCCTTTAGTATGAAGCCCCCCCCCCCATTAGTACTGGAGCTCATACCCATTTTACTAGCATGGGGCTTAGTAAACATGTCCCTATGTACATTTTTTAAAGTTCAAAAGCTATTTATTATGATTTATTATCCACCTTTATGAAGGGATTCACCCACTGTGGTATACAGCAGCTATAGCTGAATATAGATAACTTACATACATGTAACTACAATAATGACAAACTGTTAGTATCATACACAATTAGAACAATACGGTACACTCAAAAATAGACAAATTAAATCACAGTAATAGCAGTAATATGGCACAATGTTGGTAAGAAAACACATTACAACAACACAGCAGAAAATTCATAACACTGGCATGGAGGAGTAGCCTAATGGTTAGAGCACTGGCTTGGGAACCAAGAGACCAGCATTTGATTCCCCCTAGTACTCGTTGTGGCCTCAGGCAAGTCACTTAACCCATTGCCTCAGAAGAATCCAAATTATCAATGTCCCTGTTCAATGTACATTACCAAGTTTAAGTTATAACGTAAACTGCTTTGACTAAAATGATAAAGTGCTACAAAAATCCTGATAAATAAATAAACACAGAAATATGATACACAGAGTCAGCACGATAAAGAGGAAAAATTTAACAGGCAACCGATAAGGACAAATAGTGTAGATAGACAAGCTGGGTTAGACAAAAGATAGAAACATAGAAACAAGATGACAGAAAAAGACCACATGGCCTATCTAGTCTGTTCTTCCATAACAACAACTACAACAGTCCACTTTTTACCTTTAGAGATCCTCTGTGTTGGTCCCATGCTTTTTTGAATTCAGTTACTGTCCTCATCTCTACCACCTCCACTGGGAGACTATTCCATGGATCCACTACTCTTTCCGTAAAGAAATATTTCCGCATATCACTCCTGAATCTATCTCCCTTCACCCTCATCCCATGTCCCCTTGTAGCAGAACTTGCTTTCAATTGAAAGAGGCTCTCTCCCTGAACATTTATGCCACGGAGGTATTTAAACATCTCAGTCATATCACCTCTATCCCGCCTTTCCTCTAAGGTGTACATATTAAGATCCTTAAATCTGTCCTCATATGCTTTATAATGAAGCCCATTAATCATTTTAGTAGCAACCCTCTGCACCGACTCCATCCTGTTCATATCCTTTTGAAGGTGCGGTCTCCAGAATTGCACACCATACTCCAAATGAGGTTGCACCAAAGACTTATACAGAGGCATTATCACCTCCTTTTTTCTGCTAGCCATTCCTCTCCGTATGCACCCAAGCATCCTTCTAGCTTTTGCCGTCGCCTTTTCTACCTGTTTAGCTACTTTAAGATCATCAGACACAACCACGCCTAGGTCCCGCTCTTCTTTAGTGGACAAAAGTACTTCACCTCCTATACTGTATTGCTCCCTTGGATTGCTGCAGCCCAAATGCATGACCTTACATTTTTTAACATTAAATCCCAGCTGCCAAATTCTAGACCATTCTTCAAGCTTAGCTAGATCCCTCCTCATGTTATCTACACCTTCCTGGGTGTCTACTCTATTGCAGATTTTGGTATCATCTGCAAAGAGGCAAACCTTACCCGACAGCCCTTCAGCTATATCACTAACAAAGATGTTAAAAAGAATCGGACCAAGGACAGATCCCTGGAGCAAACCACTGGTAACATCCTTCTCCTCAGAGTGAGCTCCATTTACTTCTACTCTTTGTCGCCTCCCACCCAACCAATTTCTAACCCAAGCAGTAACTTTAGGGTCCATCTCTAGGGTGCTCAGTTTGTTTATAAGTCACCTGTGAGGAACAGTGTCAAAGGCTTTACTGAAATCTAAATACACCACATCTAGAGCTCTCCCTCGGTCCAACTCCCTGGTCACCCAGTCAAAGAAATCAATCAGATTTGTCTGACAAGACCTGCCTCTGGTGAATCCATGCTGCCTTGGATCCTGTAATCCGCTGGACTCCAGAAACCTCACTATTTTCTCTTTCAGCAGCGTTTCCAATAATTTACTCACCACCGAAGTTAAACTAACCGGCCTGTAGTTTTCAACCACATCCTTACTTCTGCTTTTGTGTAAAGGCACCACATGAGCCTCTCTCCAGTCCTTTGGCACCACTCCCGACTCCAACGAGGCATTGAAAAGGTCAGTCAGTGGAGTTGCTAGAACATCCCCAAGTTCCCTCAGTATTCTAGGGTGTATCCCATCCGGTCCCATCGCGTTGTCTACTTTAAGTTGAACTAGTTTCTCACGAACACAGTCTTCTGAAAATTGTTCAAGATGTCCCTCGCTTCTGTTCTTATTTGTGGGTGTTTTCTGAGGTCCTGCTCCTGGTTCTTCATCTGTGAACACAGAACAAAAATATTTGTTAAGCAATTCCGCTTTATCCTTATCAGCTTCTACATATTCCCCCCCTGCTCCCTTGAGTCTGACAATACCACTTTTGCCCTTCCTCTTCTCACTAATATTTTATTTATTTATTTATTTAGACAGTTTTGTATACCGCCTTATCCTTCAATCAAAGCGGTCACAACACAATTGGGGGATACATTTAACACGTGGGGATATGAGACACATACACTAATACTTACAGGGAACATGGGCAATGGAGGGTTAATATATCTGAAAAATGTCTTATCCCCCCATTTTATTGCATTGGCTATTTCCTCCTCCTTTTGAATCTTTGCCTTCTTGACTACTTTGCTAGCTTCTCTAAGTTTTTCCAAATACAGATGCCTGTCTTCCTCTCTCTGTGATCTCTTGTTAATAATCGGGATAATCGGGATAAATGAAATATACAGTCCAATAAGGTACGTGCAACTCGTCTCAGAGGGTTTGTGGCAAGCAATGCCTGATGCAGTGTGAACGATAGGTTACTAGCCACAGAGATTAAAGGCTCGGGAGAAGAGTCAGGCTATACGTCTGCTTTCAGAAGTAGAGGTAGTCTTAAGTTTAGCATAGCCTTCTGGGAGCAAGGTCCAGAAGTGGCAACTGCTTCTGTAAAAGGTTTCTAGTAGGTGTCACACTGCATGATTTCTTTTGGTGAAGGTACAATTAGGAATGCTCCTTAGTAGGTCTTTAGAAGCCTCACAAGCTATGCGGAAGATTAACATATTCTTTAAGTACTCTACGCCATTTCCTCTAACAGCCATGAAGATCAAAGATAGGGTTTTAAATCTGGCTCTGTAGGGTACTGGTAGCCACTGACATTTTTGAAGGATGGGTCAATACGCATCAAATAAAAGTTTAATATTAAGAAGTAAGCGGTCTGTATTCAGCCAACACAGTCACCGGTGCTGATACCTTACGTAATACGCGCATTCACCATCACTCTACAATTCAAATTATCATCTCTGGTTCACCGAGTCCTTTATACTCATACACCGCAAAACCTTGCTGATCTTCATTTCCACCCTCCGCACGTAGTCTTCGCTCCCTTCATGCCGATCGACTCCACCTCCCCTCACCCTCTCGTGCGCACCTACAATCCACCCGTCACTCTGCCTTTTTCTTCCATGGTCCAGCTCTTTGGAACTCTCTGCCCACTTCACTCGTCTAGAAGAAAACTACACCACCTTTAGGTCGCTACTCAAAACCCATTTCTTCGCCTCTGCATACAACCTTCCGGCCGCGCCCAGCTGACTTGGCCTATATATGTTATCTATGTCCTGTCTTCCTCCCGCTTTATGTCTTGTTTTATGTCTATTTTCTTCTTTCCTGTCCCAATTTTGTAGTTCTTTTCTTGCTACGGGGCCCTGTGCCCACTCTAGTTTGATTTTGTATATGTGAACCGCCCTGATGTAACAAAGGGCGGTATATCAAATTTAAATAGACATAAACACTCTTGTACAAGCAGCAGTGCTGAACATGCATATCTAGTGGTGACCATACTGGCACTAAATCTATGTGGATTGCAGGCCTAAGTCCAGCCAAGTAACTCATCCATTAGCAGCAGAATTCTGCAAACAAACAAATACAAGCCAGCTCTTTCCCTAATCCGGCCCTGATCTTTATAAAATTTGTCATTTAGCCATTTAAAAAAACAGCCCATTTTTATCTGGATAATTTTTATGGATAATTTTATCTGGATAATTTTTCATGCATTCACTACTGTACATGCCAGCTTTCAATACCAGACTAATGATGCCCAGTTATGCATTTTTACAGTCTCAGTGTGGAAAGGTTGGTTTAGGAATAAATCATGATTTAATTTAATGGCATAATTTACTGTACAGTCAGTACAATCTTTTTTGAGACTGAAGCTTGGACAATTAAAACTTAATAACATTAAAACAAAAATATCATCGTAATTTATTTATTGCCATTTAATATTCCGTTATTGAAACAAGAACTTTGAATTGCATAGTTGTTTACAAAATAATTGGTTAAGGCCAAAAAAGCCAATGGACCTTAAAAAAAACAAACAACCAAAAAACCAACAACAACAATAACAGCACAACAAAAAAAAGAGAGAAAAATTACAATAAAGGAGAACAAAAAACCCAAAAAGGATAGCAGAGAACACATGAGGGGCAACAAGGGAGGAGGAAATCCAGGCCTTACCCAGATGTCAAACAGAGGAGTAAACCAGAGACCTGTAATTAGGCAATAAGCTATCCCTGAAAGAGTTTTGGAATAACAAATTTAGGAAATTGCTGAAGACCTGGTTATGTGAATTATCTGAATGGTTAAGGAAAGAGGGGAACAGCATTCCAGAGAATAGGAGCACAGTATGTGAAAATGGAGGGCCAGATCTATTCAAATCTGATTTAGTGGCGGACCACGTTTTAGGGAAAGTGGCCTGTTTGAGGGCTACGGTGGCACCTGGTCCGCATGGAGTTGTGGAGACTGGGGTGGATGTTAGATGGTCTACTTTTGGTTTGGTATCTGTGGCTGAGGTGAGGAAGCTGCTCCAAGGGATACATCACACCTGGATGTATTTGGACACGGTGCCTGGGCTGCTTTTTTGGTGGGCTCCAGAGGAGCTTCTGGAATGAGTGGCAAATTTAATCAACGCATCCCTTAGTCAGGGTTGTTTTCCTACTGACTTAAAGGAGGCTATGGTTTCTCCCATCCCGAAAAAAGGTTCTAATTTGCGCCCTATTTCATCTCTTGATGGGTTGGCCAAGGTGATGGAGAAAATGGTCCTGTTGCAACTGTCTGTATTTTTGGATCAAGTGGGCTGTTTGGAATGGGAGCGAGATGGATTTCAGAAAGGTTCCGGAACGGAATCCTTACTGGTGTCTGTAATGGATTTCTTGTGTAAGGTGAAGAATAAAGGGAGAATGGTTTTGGTGGTTACATTAGATTTGTCCGCCACATTTAATCTTGTAGACCCTGATATTATGGCTCAATGGTGTAGGGCCATAGGGATTGGCAGCCGGGTTCTCCAGTGGCTAATTTCTTTTATGACCGAGAGGCTGTTATGTGTTTGTTAGGGAACATGATCCTCCAAAGTGTGGAGCTGGGTGTGTGGGGTCCCCCAAGGATCTGTTTTATTCCCAAGTCTTTTTAACATCTATATGAATCCTGTGGGGAAATTTGTAGAAGTCATGGTTTTCTGGGCTTTCTATATGCAGATGATATCCAGCTTTTGATCGACATTGAAGATGAGGCTACAGTGCTTCAACGTGCCATCTGTTGCTTGGAGGATATTGCAGTGTGGCTGCAGTCTCATCGTCTAGTGCTTAAATGCCACTAAATCAGAAGTTTTACTTTGTAGTAAGTTAACTGAGGAAAGCTTGCATAGTGGACCTGAATGGGGGCACTCATCTGTCTTGGCAGACTGAGATTCATGATTTGGGTGTCATTTTAGATGGATATCTTTGTCTACATCGGCAGGTATCTAGTGTGGTTCGTGTAGCCTTTGGGTTTTTGCAGGTGGCCCAGCAGCTCAAGCCTTATTTATATTAAGGGGCTTTGCAGTAGTCCAGGCGTTAGTGATATCTTGGCTGGACTACTGTAATGCTTTGTATGTTGGATTGCCATGCTACCTGTTGAAAAAACTGCAGGTCATGCAAAATACAGCAGTTCCTGTTATTTGGGGTCTCCGAAGGTGGGGCCCGATAGCTAGTATGTTGCTGCATTTCCATTGGCTTCCCAATAAACAATGATGTGTATTTAAACTGTTGGTTTTCACACACAAAGTTCTGCATGGTATTGGGCCTTGGTATTTGCGGGAGTTCGCTCATTGGTATAAACCCAGCTGCACTTTGCGTTCTGCTGAGGACCATTCGTGAACCATTCTGGGACTCTATGATGTTTGTTTACAGTGATGGTGGGGATGCATTTTCTTGGTGGTTGTTCCCACTTTGTGGAACTCTCTGCCGATAGTATTTTGGAGGGAGACTAATTTGTTATCCTGCCGCAAAGCTTTAAAAATGTTCCTTTTTCCAGGTTTGAGTGGCAACTGATGGCCGGTCAGTAGCGATTGACTTTGTAGCAGCTGCTATTTACAGCTTGTATAGCAGCTGGGTGAGGTTAAGGGGTGGATAATGGGTCTCATGGGTGGGACCCTTTTTATATTGTTTTTGTATTGTTGTATACCACTTTGAATGCTTCGGCAAAAGGCAGTTTATAAATGTGTTAAATAATAAAATAATTTGTGATACAATTTTGCCAGTTGTTCCTTTGTACTGTATGTGAAGAACATAAAGATCTTGATGGAGAGTCAGGAATCAAAGAGAATGCAAGATATAAGGTGGGCCTTGATGAATTTTCCTTGAATCTAAGAGCCAGCCGAAAAATCTAGGATGCCCCACCTCCCCCCAAAAAAGGTGTATAGCAGTTACTTTTTTAGATTTTAGGGCCTGATTTACTAAGACTGTTTTCTCTTAATAAACCAGGCTCTTAATGGGTATTGCACAGTGCCAACAAAAGACAGTGGTCCCCACTCTTCCTCCTCACTCTCTTACCACCCTCACTGACCTATTAAGCTACACGTGTGTGTGTGCATGATGTGCAGATGGGATGCTTCTGTATGTGTGGTGCAGAAGAGGGATGCATGCATGTGTGTGTGTGTGTGTGTGTGTGTGGTGCAGAGATACTGCATGTTTGTGGCGGGAGAGGGGTGCACCTTTTGCACATACACATTGTGCCCTTTGCTTTGCATACATTTATCCTGTCCCTCCCCCAGCCCCTGACTCTCCCCTTCAACCTCCCTCTTCCTTGCACTCACCCTCTGCCCTTCATTCCCCCTCACCATTCACACAGACCTACTGTCTCTTTAATTTATTTAGCCATCTGTGCAGTAAGCTTACTAATTTTTTTTTTTAAGTCTGTGTAGACACCGGCTCTCATAGCCGCGACCGCTGTCCTCCAACACTTCTGCCTGCGGGGATCCCAGCCCCTACAGGCAGACATTGGCTGCTCATGTGCTCTGAACCCCAGGTACCAGGTCCGATTTTTTGGTCGTCATGGCAACCTGGTGCCAGGGGTTTGGAGCCCTAATATAAGGGATAGCCAATGTAAATTGAATCATTGAGTAAGTATGAGAGTCACAGTCATCGTCTTTTGCCATCGTTGATATCGACTTATGGCGACCCTGTGTATGGCTGTCCTAAACTGTGTTCAATCTTCAGTAGACAGCTGATTGTTGATGAGTGGAATCCATAGCTGCTGTTATTATCTGTCTTGAATGTGGTGTTGTCAGTCTTGACTAGACTGTAAGCTCTTACGAGCAGGGACTGTCTCTTACATGTCTCTGTACAACGCTGCATATGCCTTGCAGCATAATTTATTTAGCTGTGCTTATATACCGCTAAATCTAAGAATTAGAGCGATTTACATAAATCAGGCCAATGTGGCTTTACATAGAACATTGAATGAGAGTTGGAGGGGTTAACTATATACAGGTTAATTGGATGGGGATAAATAAGTAGAACAACATGCTTAGGATTAAAGCATCAAGAGCTTATTCATATATGTAATTATGTGTAGGGGGAGGGGCAGGAGGGATGCAGTTCGCTGGCTGGTTTGGTTTCATCGGCAAAGCGCTCAAGGAAGAGGAGTGTCTTGAGGTTCCTTCTGAATGTCATTAAGTCATCTGTGGCATAAAAGTTGTCAGGGATTGCATTCTATAGTGTTGGTGCAAAGAGCGAGAAGCCTCTCTTTGATGTAATACAGGTAAGTCTTAGTATTTAGTGTGGGTATGCATAGGGAGTTGAGGGAACCAAATCTTCTATTCCTGTTGTTTGGTACTTTTTAATCAGTGATTGTAGGTGGATGGCAGAGAGGGGGTTTTTTTTTGTTTTGTTTTTTAGTGCCGTCTAGTCAGTGTTGACTCATAGCGACCCAGCTACCTCTGGGTTTTCTTGGCAATGTATCACCAGAAGTAGATTGCCAGCCTTTTCTTCCAAGGCAATGGAGGGTAAAGTGACTTGCCCAGAGTCACAAGGAGTGCCAGTGGGGATTGAATCCTTGATCTTCTGGGTAACTAGGCAGTTGCTCTAACCACTAGGCTACTCCTCCACTCTGGCAGAGAGGTTATGGCTTTGAAAATTGTTAGCAGGGATTTGTATTTGATCCTTTGAGTGATGAGTAACCAGTGCAGCTGCTTGAGTATGGGGATGATGTGTTCAGTTCTGGACTATACATAGAAACAAAGAAAGATGATGGCAGAAAAAGCCCATATAGCCTATCTAGTCTGCCCTTCCATATTAACTACTTATGGTCCCTTCTTTTCCTTTAGAGATTTTCTGTGTTTGTCCTATGCTTTTTTTGAATTCAGATATTGTCCTCGTCTCTATTACCTCCACAGGGAGACTATTCCATGTATCTACCACTCTTTCTATAAAGACATATTTCTGCATATTACTCCTGAGTCTATCCCCTTTCACCATCATCCTATCTCCCCTGGTAGCAGAGCCTGCTTTCAATCAAAGAGGCTCTCCTCTTGTGCATTTATGCCACAGAGGTATTTAAATGTCTCTATCATATCTCCTTTATCCTGCCTTTCCTTTAACGTATACATATTACGATCTTTAAGTCTGTCCTCATATGCTTTATAACGAAGACCACTAACCATTTTAGTAGCCACCCTCTGCAATAATTCCATCATATTTATGTCCTTTTGAAGGCGTGGTCTCCAGAATTGCACACAATAATCCAAATGAGGTCGCACCAGAGACTTATACAGAGACACTATTGCCTCCTTTTTTCTGCTGGCCATTCCTCTCCCTATGTACCCTACATCCTTCTAGCTTTTGCCGTTGCCTTTTCTACCTGTCTAGCCAACTTGAGATCATCAGAAACAATCACGTCCAGGCCCCGCTCTTCTTTCATGGATAGAAGTACTTTGCCTCCTACACTATACTGCTCCCTTGGATTTTTGCAGCCCAAATGCATGATCCTGCATTTTTTAGCATGAAATCTCAGCTGCCAAATTCTTGACCATTCTTCAAGCTTAGTTAGATCCCTTCCTGCATGTCTACTCTATTGCAGATTTTGGTATCATCTGCAAAGAGGCAAACCTTACCAGATAGCCCTTCCCCAATATCACTAACAAAGAGATTAAAAAGAATCAGACCAATGACAGATCCCTGAGGCACACCACTGGTAACCTCCCTCTCAGAGTAAGCTCCATTCAACTTTATCCTTTGTTACCTCCCACTAAACCAATTTCTAACCCGGTCAGTCACTTTAGGGTCCCATCCTTAGGGTGCTCAGTTTGTTATAAGTTGGTATCAAAGGCTTTGCTGAAATCTAAGTACAACACATCTAGGGCTCTCCCTTGTTCATACTCCCTGGTCACCCAGTCAAAGAAATCCATCAGATTTGTCTGATAAGACCTGCCTCTGGTAAACCCAGGATGCCTCGGATTCTGCAATCCATTGGACTCAATATCCTCCCTTTTAGCAGTGTTTCTAATAATTTACTCACCACAGAGGTTAGGCTAACCGGCCTATAGTTTTCAACCTCATCCATGATTCCACTTTTGTGTAAAGGGACCACATGTGCCTTTCTCCAGTCTTCTGGGGTCACTCCCGACTCTAAAGAAGTATTGAAAAGGTCAGTCAGTGGAGCCACTAGAACATCTCCAAGTTCCTGTAATATTTTTGGATGTATCCCATCCGGTCCCACTGCTTTGTCTACTTTTAGTTTAGCTAGTTCCTCAAACACAGTCTTCTGAAAATCGTTCCCCCATCACTTCTGTTTCTATTTGTGGGTGTTTTCTGAGGTCCTTTTCCTAGCCCTTCATTTGTGAATATAGAAAAGAAATATTTATTAAGCAATTCCACTTTATCCTCATCAGCTTCTACATATTCCTCCCCTTCATCCTTGAGTCTGACAATATCACTTTTGCACTTCCATCTCTCACAAACATAGCAGAAAAAATATCTTATCCCCTCATTTTATTGCACTGGCTATTCTTCTTTTTGTATCTTTGCTTTCCTGATTACTTTGCTAGCTTCTCTAAGTTTTTCCAAAAATAGATGCTTGTCTTCCTCTCTCTATGATCTCTTGTATTTTATGAAGGCAACCCTCTTTTTCTTCACCTTTTCAGCTTCTTCTTTTGAGAACCATAGTGATCTCCTTTTCCTTTTACATGTATTTATCTAACAAAAAAGTTTGCTACCCTTAAGATATACAAATGAAAAGTAGTAGTTGCCAATCTTCTTTTGCTTTAACCTTCAACCTTGCCAAGCATGGATGTCTTTCTCTAATGTTCTCTCTTTCTTTGAATGATTTGTCCAAAGTATGAAAGTTGAAGTCTTGTCCTTTGAGCTTCTAAGAAAAGCTTAATGTCCATGGTATATACAGTATTCTTTGCCAGCACCATAATTCAAAGAATCCATTTTCTTCCTGTCTTTCTTCTTCACTGTCCAACTTTCACAGCCATATGACATTATTGAAAATACCATGACTGGGACAAGTTCAACCTTTGTACACATATACATCTCTGCATTTGAAAAACTAGATCCTTCATAGCTGTTCTGTGAAAAGCAATGCATCATCGGATTTTTGGACTGCTTGTCATTTCTTTATTAATTATTGATCCAAATAGGTTAAAGTTGTCTACTATTTCTATTTAATCTCTATCAAGGATGAAATTGATTTTTCCAGTAGTCAGGATCTGTCTTCTCCACGTTATAGATGCAGGCCCATTTTAAGACTATGGGGTATGCTTACTAAGAGCCAGTAAGGGCGCAAAGGTGCCATGTGTGTGCCTTATCGGTGCCTGGTAGCAATTACCACTGCGTGAAGCACCGATAACATGGGCTTACTGGCCGATAACATGTTACTGGACAGTATGTTGCAAAGGGATGGAGAAGGAGCGTTAACTGGGCAGAGCGTAGGTGAAGAAAGCATGTGCTCCCCTAACGGCCATTCCAGTACTGTGCGTTACAGCATGTGTTTCCCTAACAGTCATTCTAATACCATGCATTACAGATGCAGCCACCAGGAATCTTAATGCCACCTGCCATTAAGGGCTCATTTTAAAGCCTGCGAGCCATTCTCGGCCGTTAAACACCACACAGGGAGCCCTTTCACATGTAAGCAGTATGCAGCAACCAGACTGGAGCCCTGAAATTAATGATAATAGTAGCCTATTGGCAGTTACAGCATGGTGCCCTTTCAATAAAGGGCACTATGTTGTTGGTACCAAAGTGGCAGATGTGGTGCCATGTGAATGACTGAGCGGGGCTGGTTAGTCAGCTTGGTGGACAAGGCGGCCACCTAGTGTGTACATCTGCAATGTCTTTGCGACACATCCATGCCACTGCTGTCACAAAGGAGTCATGCCACCGCCACTACCAAAATGCAGCCTTGGCAGCAGTGTGTGGGGATGAGAATGGCGGTGGTGGTGGCAGTGGCTTCTGACTGGTGCAGAAGATACCTTAGTTCTTGCACTACTGCTGCATCTACAGTCAGGGGCATGGCAAGCATGTCACTGGCAGGAAAAGTGGAGCCCATGGTGATTCCTACTTTTTGTGGTGGCGAGGCTTAAGGCAGCAGCCCATGTGCTTATGTCTTTCCGCTCCTGCCCCCTTATGACACTTCCCGTTGGAGGGGGCAGGAGTAACATGCCATGACTAGCTGCATGTGTGCCACTGGCTTTAATACTGCCCACAGCATTAAAGCAGCAGCTGTGCCATGCTTGCAGGAAAGGAGGGATCGGCCGGCATTCTGTCCACCATGATTGGTAGACCTAGACAACTGCCTAATTTGCCTAGTGGATGCACCCGGCATTAGGTACTGTGAGCTATGAACAGCTGAGTTAGGACTGACCATCCATTTCCTAACAAGAGACAACAGTGTGTGACCCATAAACTGCATTGTGAGAGAATGCATGGACAAGCACAATTAATGGTGCCGACAAACAGCAACAATGTAAAACCACCCAAAAAACTGATTCCAAAAAAAGAAACTATCTTCAATATTTGTGGATCCACTTAAAATGGCCTCAAAAACTTAGAAGCCACCTAAGTTCACTTGAAAAACTATATATTATCTCATTCACTACTAAGCGTTAAAAGGGAACACTTTGATTTGCTTTGACATAGGGTATCTCTACACAACACTTAGCAGAATATAGATAGTGTTTGTATGATTGGGTGTAGACAGGAATGGGAGTGATATGAATGCATAGAGTAGATATAAGGGTTCTAATTGGACGAGGGATTGAATGGAATATATGTGATTGGTTATGTTTAGAAGATTAGCTGTGTGTGATGAGTGTTTGATTTAGGGGGGTTGAGAGATTTTAGCTGATTGGACCAGGTGCAACAGGAAGCCTCTCCTTTCACCCTTAAAATGAGTATGATAGGCAGCTGTTTTTTTTTTTTTTAATTATGGCACCACTTTTAAATGTAAAGGTTTTGGCACTGCTTTGGTGAGTCGTTTTGTATTGGAATTATTTAAACAGTTGTCCTGGGGGGCTTTGTAATAGTTATTTTAAATTTGGTTTTTCAGAATGCCTGTGATAAAACTGCTGTTACCGCAGTGAAACCACAGTCAGCCTGTTGAAATGAAGTGCAGAAAAGGCATGTGTTGTCTTTAAAAGTGGCAATCTGCAGAAACATTAAAGTGCAGATAAGGAATTGTATCAGTCCATGCAAGTTATGTGTTGATTGAGCAGCAGGCTACATGTTGCAAAGCTTAAAGCCTTTAATCGATTAAGCTTATGTTGGAAGGTTAAAAGCCACAGTGCCCCTGCAATATATATATTCACTCAGCATTGTATATCAATTGGGGAGCGATGATGACATAACAACAATGGTTGGCTCAAGATAGGGGCCAGTAAGTCTATGAGTTGAGCTCCTTTAAACGCTTAGTAGTGAATGAGATAATATATAGTTTTTCAAGCAAATTTAGGGGACTCCTAGGGTTTTGAGGCCGTTTTAAGTGGATCCATAAATACTGATGCCTATACACAGCACAAATGTGGCACCTGTAACACCCAGAGTCTGGGAAGTGGTGTCTGCCAAGTGCTATCGCCTTCATGCCCTGATTGTGTATGTGGTGTCTCCTGGCTGTATAATCAATCACAAAGTGGTGCGCAGGTTGCTTGTGTCCACCCATGACCCCTACATCCCCCACACTCCTACATGGCTTCTCTGTGGCTTCAAACACATGGCCAATGTGTGTGAGAAAGAAGGGTCATGGGTCCAAGACCAGCCTGTGGATCAGGAATGATAAGTCCAGGTGTGTTAACTGTATCCGAAATTTCCAGAGCTCTATCAGCATGTGCAACCCTCCCTATCTGGTCCAGAATGAGTCTTCACACTTTGCTGCCACACTGAGAAGCTGCACAAACACTGGCTAGATGCAGTGCACACTACTAGCACCCACATACTGTGCAGGCATTATGAGGGATGTGTGGAGGTGCTATTAGCATGCGTACACACAATGCGGGCATTGACAATGTTCAGGCATTAAAGGAGGCCTAAGGGCCAAGTAAGAATGACAACTGGCACCTATATTGGACAGTGGGGTCGTGTGTGTGTGTGTATGTGTGTCCAGAGAACTGTGAGCTACAGCAATGCATGTGATGCCCAGGCTTTATGGCTCTGCATACAATATGCTGCATGGTCAATTAGCAACTCTACAAACTGGGTGAGACACCATTTACGGGCAGAAGGTTAGTTTTCATGAAGTAGTTACAACCTGTGGGAGTCACTGGATGACTAGCTGTGCCTCTACACATGTCCCCAAAGCTGTGACACTCCAATGCATTCCCAGTTATACCATCCTCAACGCCCATCCCCACAGTATGTCCCTACACTTACCTCTGCTGAACAGCTCCTATATCACCTGCTGGTTTGACTGGAGTGAGCTTGGGAAAAATGGTCTCACCAGGGAAAGCACCATCACATGCTTGTGTGCAGCAACTCTCATTTCTGACTGAGCCTCCAGGCCTCTGGACACACTTGGCTGCACAAGTTATAAGCCTGATTAATGACAACTGCATTAAGAGCTGTATCCATAGCAACACTGTAAGCCCCCTTGGTGCATCTGCAGCCTATTGGAAGCTAGGCTCACATGGAGGACTGGCCTCTATGAATGTCCAATGGAGTCACTGAGTTGGTGGAACAGTAAAGAATCTATGCTCTTGTCCTACGCTGCAGTCACAGAGTGAACTCTGGGGGCCTCTTAGCTCCATGCACAGTGTGTACATATAAGCATGTCCGTCTCAGGCACATCTGCACACAATATACACTATCTCAGCACTGTCTACTGATCATTGACCACAGCAGTCAACATGACATTATATAACAACAACCAGCCTTATGTTTACAGAAACAACATGTTTTGGTTTGACTGATTGCAAATATGGGACACTGATCTCTGAATGGGCCCTGCAGAACTCCAGCTGGAGGAGTGTGAAGGGACATATGGCCTGTTGGTCTCTGCATTGCCTGCCACCATATGGGAAGGCAGTGCCTGGAGGTGAATGTTGGGGTGGAAGGGGAAACAGTCCCATGCATGTTTGGAATGTGTCCTGGTACATAGCATAGCTGGCCAGAGGCTCTGTTCAGATGCACAGAAGCTCTGAGGTTCTACTCAGTCTCTGCATGTTTCACATCAGAGGCCCTGCATGACAGCATCATCCACTCTCCATGGATACCAAGTGTGACAGCCACAAGGATGTTGTTAAAGTACATAGAGGATGAGGATGGTGGTGTATGTGTAGCCAGCAACTATACCAACATCTGATCCCATGTTCAACCTGCTATCCCTTCCATGTGCTCTTGGGGGGAACTGCATCCGAAGCATGGGGAGTGCATGTGCTCCACTGGCCATTTTTTGCAATGTTCATGGCCAGGAACATGACATAATATGGGAGTACGAGCATAGTACTTCGTTTAATGCTCACTGCCACAAGCTGTGTAGGGGGACACAGTCTACTGGTATGTGACAGACGTGGGCCATTGCAGGCCAACATGCAGTCACAACCACCGGGCCACTTTTTAGTGCTCTTTGCATTGTATTAGCTGTCCCCAAGTTCAAACTAGAAGGGTACACAAATGAAGAGCAGAGGATCCTGCGTATTGCCCAAAACAAAGCAGTTTGCACAGGATGCATACGAGTCAGAGGTTAGGTAAACATCTGAGCAATCTTAATGTGGGTTTTGCAGAGCATGGCCTAAGTGCACACATCTGTTCATGATGAGAGGCCATTCTAACTCTGACCGAGCTGGGACCATGTCATGGCTATGTATCCACATAGTGCTATTTAGGGTCAAGCTGCAGTGACACAGGTGCTGTTTCTTTATGGCAGTCCAGTAACTAGCCAGGTGGCTGGATGTCCATACTGTTTGTACGAAGGCAACATCTTCATGACAGCTATGTGTACATGCAGTGGGTAGTGACTAGCAGACTGGGCACAGAGAGTATGTGAGTGACTAATACAACCCACTGTTGCATAACATATGCAGGATGACTGGGATTGATCTAGTTGATTAGATGTCTCAGAAAAGGAGGAAAACGGCTTTTATTGGGCTGCTGGTAAGTGATGCTGTCTATAATTTTGGCATGCCCTGTGGGTTAGCACCAGCGCACCTCCCCCCTTCCTGCCTAGACAACACACATTCCATTCAGGTTCCTTGGAAACAGTTGCCCCAGCTTGAAAGCATGACAGACGATGTTACCAGAGAGTCTCTCACCAAAAGGTGCAGGACACAAGGAACAGATAAAATATGCCACTCCAACATGCTGCAGTTGTGCAGGGTACCAAACAGCTAGCATCACATACGGCATTAAACAGCTACGGTATTCTGGCAGTGAAACTGATCTTCTCCAGAAACCTGGAGAGACCACTGGGGACAAAGTGATGTGTACCCTTCGTAATATTCAGGTTGGCCGGTGAAAAGGGACACTTGTAAATGTGGTGGCTGTTATGGCCATGAAGCACACAATGTGCCTCACATTACAGAGCTCATGTGATGGATCCCTGTATTCTCTATAGGAGCAAAAGTAGCATATAGGTTCCAGATTGTGAGGTACATCTTGGGAAATAAAGGGGCTAACCAATACTAGCACATATAGCCCACACTGCAGCCATAGTGGCGATCCTGTTCACTGAAGAACTGCTAGTACCTGTATGTGTGCATGGCCCCCTGAAGAGAGCAGGATGGTTTGGGATGGACCTCATGGTCATGACTGAGGTTGGAATTTGGTGTATGTGCAAAAGTACTTATCTTGTACTGTGGAGCAGGTCACATGGGAACGCATGCCCTGCACATGTGCTGCATCAGAGATCAGTGCCACACTGCAGCCCAGCAGACCTCTGTGTGCGAATGTTGTTTGGGTTAGAGGGTACAGTGGAGGTAGGGGCATCTTTACCTCACACGTGGCTTGGCCTTTGGACAGGAGATTGATACTGCTGCTTTCTGTATCTTATGCAGATGTAGTACTGAGTATCTAGTGCAGTCCGCACTGCATGTGTACCATTGCAGGCAGGTCCTAGATGTGGTTTAAAAACTGTCTCAGACTGTGTTTGCAACTTTATTTCAAGTCCTAGGTTTAGCCTATTATAGGCAGGGACTTGTAGTCTGGTTTATTCTAGAGAGTGCTGTACAGAAAGACACGTAGGTGTAACCGAATAGGTTAGAGCACTGGTTCAGTAAGGAACCGACCAGCGTTCAAACTCCACATGTGGCCTTGGGAAAGTCACTTCACCCTCCATTGTTTCAGAAGAAAGGCCTGGCAATTTACTTCTGGTCTCGCTGCTGAGTTGTCGGGAGTCAGCATACATTATTATTAGTCTGTTTTTGTATGTTAGGATTTCAAATCGGGTCTGCAAGCATGCACATTGCAATCATACTCATCTGACAGCATGACTTCATTGGCTCTACTGCAGCACATTGTAAAGGGTCAAACAGCTTCACCCTGCAGATGCATGACACATGACTGAAAACTTTCATGATAACTGTGAATGAACATATTTTTCTCCATCACATATACACAGTACATGCAGGAAAAAGATACTCCTGAGACGGCCACCTGCCCATATCATCACAAGTCCTTGCTTGCTCCATATGGCCCCTGGGGGAGACACATCAGTCCAGAAACATGAATGGATGCCAGGTGTGTAACATCATGCGAGTGACCTTGTTCCACCAGACAGTATGAGTGTAGACCCTATCTGTACAAGAACACTTTGCGTTTTACATGCAGCTTGTAAAGATGTGTGGCTGTTCTGTACTTACTTGGCCAATTGTTATATTCATATCTGTCAGGAAGATTGTATGGTGATTTCAGTATGCCTGATGTTGATCGGAACATCTCTGCTATGGTGTCATCTAGAAGTAAGGAGATCCTTGATTCTCTACAGGGAGAACTATTCAGACAATTGGTAACAGAACCCACATGTGAAGGGGCCATACTGGACTTGGTGTTTTCCAATGGGGAAAGTGTTTCTGATGTTCTAGTGGGAGATCATTTCACATCCAGTGATCACCAGATGGTATGGTTCAGTATTAGGACAAGGGCTGATAAAATCCATTCAAAAGCGAGGGTCTTAGACTTTAGGAAAACTAACTTTGCCAAAACTGATTAGATTAGAAATTGATTGCGTAGGAGGTGACAAAGGGTACAGGTAAATGGAGCTCACTCTGAGGAGAAGGAGGTTACCAGTGGTATGTCGCAGAGAGCTGTCCTTGGTCCGTTTCTTTTTAACATCTTTGTTAGTGATATTGCAGAAGGGCTGTGGGGTAAGGTTTGCCTCTGCAGATGATACCAAAATCTGCAATAGAGTAGACAACCAGAAAGGGTGTAGACCGATGCCCAAAAGTCCTTACAAGCCTCCACTAGCCCGCCAGCCTCCGACTCTGAGAGGAGAGTTTTAGCAACTCCTGTGCCACCAACTGCCCTGACCATCACCAGGGAGAAGAACAGGTAGGCAAGCCTCGCCCCCAATCCATACCACAAAGCCAATCGGTGATGGTTTAAAGCATATTTATACAACACTGGCACCAACCAGCCACAGGTCATTGCACTCCACACATGATCAAATTAGAACCAGCTAGAAAATGTCCATCCTCTTCAGCTAACTGTAAGCACAACCAAGCATTCCCCCACGAGGCAGAGATCTACCTCCATAAGAACCATCTAGACCAGCTCCTCCTCAGAGTTTAACTGCTCCTTCAGCTATCTCATCCCAGACATCCCACTCAGAACTAAACATCAGGCTACGAAAATGACAACACAATACAGTAGACTTACAACTATCATCATGCAATCTGTCCTATTCTTCCTAATTTTCACTGTCATTGCTCAATCTGCCATCCCAGTTCATAGTAAAACCATTCAAGTCCTATAGACCCATACTCAGGGGCGGCCTAAGGGGGGGTGCGGGGCCATGTGCGGAGATTAACTGCGGGGCCTCATTTGCATAAGGAACCTCATTTGTGTAAATATTTGCATAATGTTAACATGTGCTTTTAGTAAACATGCCTAATGAGTGAATAAAGAAAGACTAACGGATTTCTACATTACTATATTGCAGTGACAACCACCAGGCCCATTAGGAAGTACTACAAACACTGATCATTTAGAACCCATAGCAAACCCACCGTATCATAATAGCACTATCAGGACTCACAAAGCACCAAACCTTACCTATCAAAAGGCAGCACTGCAAATATTAAACCAGTACTTCTCAGAGAATACCAATATATCCCCTACTGGGGAAAGAGAACAAGTGGGACTATCAAATAGAAACAATATGAACAGAATACCTCAGCTCCGTTACACATGCAGAACATAGACCGTCACCACACAAAGAACAAGGGATCACAATTGAGAAATAGGAAGATGATAATTAAACTGGGAACCCCAAAAGCCAAACATGAAATGTACAACACTGGAGAAATAAAACTATAAATTAATTTCCGCTTGCATTAAACAAAAACGCGAAGATGTTAGCAATACACACTTCCCAGACCTGACATATTCCAGTTAATAAATTCAAAATAAAAAGTATTTTTTTACCTTCTGTTTGGGATTTTATTTTTCAGCTGCAATTTCTCCGGTCACTTTCTTCTGGTTTCTTCGTGTCTTCTGCGAGCTATCCATTTGTCCTTTCTTCTCTTTTAGATTTTTTCCATTCTCTCTCTATATCTGCTTTAACAAACTGATCTTTCCCCTTTTGCTCTTTCCCCCTTTTCTTTCCTTATTCCTTTATCATCCACTCAAATTTCACCCTTCCATTCTCAATCCCCACTTACTCTTCCAATACCCAGCCCATCGTAGACTTTTCTTCCACACAAAATAACTTTTCCCCTCTCCATTCTCATTCCCCAGCCCCAACCCTTTCTAGTCCTCCCCAAAATCAGCTCCCTTATAGTTCTAGATCCACCCAACATCCGCTTCCTTCTAGTCCCAATCTCCCAGGCCCCCACATCAGCCCATTTCCAGCCCTATTCCAACTCCACTCAGCCCGCTTCCAGTCCTATTCCAGCCCCCATCAGCCCATTTCCAGTCCTAGCCCCCCATATGCTCTTTTCCAGTTCCAATCCTAGCCCCCTCGTCAGCCCATTTCCAGTCCTATTCCAGCCCCCATCAGCCCATTACCAGTCCTAGCCCCCATATGCTCTTTTCCAGTTCCATTCCAACCCCATCAGCCAATTTCCACTCCAAGCTCCCCCATCAGCCCATTTCCAGTCCTAGCCCCCTTGTCAGCCCATTTCTAGCCCTATTCCAGCCCCCATCAGCCCATTTCCAGTCCTAGCCCCCCCATATGCTCTTTTCCAGTTCCATTCCAGACCCCATCAGCCCATATCCACTCCAAGCTCCCCCATCAGCCAATTTCCAGCCCCCTCGTCAGCCCATTTCCAGTCCTAGCCCCCCCATCGCAGCCCATTTTTCCAGTCCATGTTTCCTCCACATCACAGCCTATTTCCAGTTCTAGCCCCTCCCACCATTACAGCCCATTTGCAGTCCTAGCCCCCCATCACAGTCTATTTATTTATTTATTTATACATTTTTTCTATACTGCCACTTCCAGAGATCAGTGGCGGTTTACAGGTAACAAAAACATTAATAATAGCGTGGCAGACTATCATTTTTACAGAGAACAATTGAAGAACATTTTTAACATTTAACTGTTAACATCAAAGCAGGAGGAACTAGGTGCACAATAATATGCCGTTTCATATAACTGATTGCATTCAATATTAAAAAGGTAACTATTTACATTAGTGATAACAAATGTATTCAAGAGTTAGTTGATCTAGGTAGGTATTATGACTGAGTGAGAAGTGGGTGAGTGCCTTGATTAGGTAGGATCTAAGTATAATTGTTGTTCAGTGCTGTTCTGTGTGTTCTGAACATTATCAAGTTGAAGGTTGTGATAGTGCAGAGTAAAAAGGTGGGTTTTTAGTTCTTTTCTTTTTTTTTTTTTTTTTTAATTCTTTATTTTTGTTTTATAACAACAAAGGAAAAGGAAGACATACAGCTAAAAGACAGATACATAACGTGTAATACATACACCAAAATAAACCCCTACCACCCCCCTCCCCCCTGCTTCTTCTCTAGAAAGCTAAGCATTCCCGAAGCGGGCGTGTGCTTACATTATTGTGTTATAAAACCTAACGGTGATCTAAAACATGATGAGTGCGCATTATACAGGCATGTTGGAGCAATGAGCAGATTGTACATAATCGTTAAGCATCTGCCATTTAGACAAGCGAGAGTGAGTTTGGACATGGGGGATAGCTCTCCGAGGTATCTGCTCATATTTACTATATAAGCAGACGAGGTTCCACCATTCATTGACAGTAAGTCGAGAGCTATCCTTCCAATTCCTCGTGATTAAGCATATGGCTATACCCAGCATGAAATCAAGGAGAAAGCGACCCTTCTTAGGAAGAGAGGGAACCTCCGCTACAAAGCGGAGTCCCACGACCTTCCAAGAGAGAGGTTCATAAAAGTGTAAGATAGAATTGAATACGACCCCAGACCCGCCCCCAATAGACCTGCAGTTGAGGACATTCATAAATAACATGAGCGAAGGTTCCCACAGCAGTATGGCAAGACCAACACAGGTCCCTAGCATTTGGGTTCCATTTGGCTATTTTTCTGAGGTATAAAAGCATCTGTGTGCACAGAAGAAGAGAGTTTGGGTAACAGAGGCAGACCGGGAAGCCCGCACCACCCTACACCAGAAAACGCTCCATTGCACAGGGGTCAAAGTGGTTTGCAATTCGCGCTCCCAGGCTTGTTGGGCTCTAAAAGTGTCCGTGTCTGTACCCTGGCATATTATAAGTAATCCTGTATGGCTGCTCGAATTTCTGACTGGAACTCTGGCTGAGTTAACAGGGCTCTATCAAAGAACCAGGCTCCCGAATTTCCCTGGGGTACAGTAGCGTTTAATTGAAAGGAAATGGCAGCATGATCTGAAATATGTGGGGAGTGAATCTTTGCAGTGTCCGCCTGAGGAACTAGCAGTTTTGAGATTAGAAAGAAGTCTATGCGAGACTGAGATTAATGAGGGAAGGAGAAGAAGGTGAAGTCAAGCTCATTGGGGTGTAGTAACCTCCATAGATCAACTAAAGCAAGATCCTTAATCAGGGAGGTAAGCGTGGCATGACTCTTGGGGGGACCACTCGTCCTAGGCGGCTGTTTGTCAATCAGGGGATCAAGGACTAGATTGAAATCCCCCCCAATAATCAAGGAAGTATTAGCAGAAGCCTGCGCAACCTGAGCAATGGTAGCAAGGAAAGGCGGGGTCATCAACATTAGGAGCGTAAAGGCATATACATGTAACTTCAAGGCTACCTATCCTGAGGTGAACTCTAGACCATCTACCTTCTGTATCTGAGCTAGTCGCAATAACAGTAGCCTGCAAAGATTCCCTAACCAGTATGGCAACCCACATTTCTCAGACACGGCTGGGGAATAGGCGGCCACCATGTAAGGTTTAATATTGAGTTCAAAAGTTTCCTTCGAATGTAAATGCGTTTCTTGGAGAAAATCAGATCCGCTGCGTCCTGACTGAGGTAGCTTAGGATTTCCTTCCGTTTTATCGGATTATTGATTCCTTTTACATTCAATGAGAAAATCTTACATGGTGCCATCAATCGATAATAGACATTTTAGGTAAGGGCGCTTGATAACATATAACATAAGCAGAATCTGTACAACAATGTCATAATCACCGAGTATTCTGGCTAATACACCCCATATTGAAAAGTATGTACCAACGTATCTTAGAGAAGAAGCAAACCCCCAAAGAATATGGCGACCAGAAGTCTGCGGGAGGAGGCCCTAGAGAGGAAATAGAAAGACATAAAAAAAAAAAAGAAAAGAAACACCAGAGTCCATAATAACACTGTCTCTGATACTCATCAAGGCTGCTGTGGGTAGATGGAGTTGGGTCACAGATACCATCAAGAGTAAGGCCACAGACTGCCCACGCCAGACTCTTTGCTAGGCTGCGGCAGATCCAATATGGCAGGTACAGCGGATATGAGGAGACTTGCAGGAATATTCTGGAAGTCAGCGCATCAAGTCGGCTTCTTTGGAATCCAAAAACTCCGCTAGTAGATCAGGGTCCTCAAATGTTCTTGTCTGATTGTGAAGCGTGACCCGGAGCTTGGCCGGGTACATCAGGCCATAGCGTGCTTGCAGTTGTTGAAGCCTCGGCCGGAATTCCAGAAAGCGCCTTCGGCGGTCGACCGTGGGTTTAGCCAAGTCGGGATAGAAGGAGATCTTGTGGCTCTCAAACTCCATATGGCCCTTTGCCCGAGAGGCACTTAGAATTTGCTCCACATGTTGATATCTCAATAGTCGAAAAATGATAGGCCGCGGGGTCTTCCTGTTGAGCGTTATGCTTGTGGGTACACGATGAGCGCGATCAATCTCCAAATCTTTGGTAAAGGTGATGTGGAGTAGGGAAGGGAGGACTTTGCATAAAAACTCTTTCATGTCTCCCGATTCCGCTCCCTCCGGTATGCCCACGAGTCGTATGTTGTTGCGGCGCGCTCTATTATTGCCATCTTCCACCTCTTTCTGCAAGGCCCGCACCTGACGTTCAACTTTGTCGAGTTTGGACAACCGGGCCGCATGGGAGTCCAATATGCTCTCCATTTTGTCCTGACGCGAAGAAAGCCCTTCTAGCTTGCTTTGCAGCACACCAAAATCTTCCCGCAGCGCTCGGAGTGCTTCACCGTTTGCCTGCACAAGGTTTTTGACCCCTCTAATCTCTACGAGGATTTCCTGCTGCATTTCGGGGCCCTCGCACAAGGCCGGCCCCTTCTGCGGGGACGGAGGTTCAGTTTTGGAGTGTTTGCCGCGAGAAGCCGCTGGAGATCCAAATTCCAGGCGCGTTGGTTTGGTCCCCGCCATCTCACCAATGTGCCCCGGCAAGATCAGAGTAGAAGTTCTAAGTTAGTGAGGTGTTAATTCAGGATTCTGAGTAGGCCTCTCGGGAGCCTCAGCGTTATGCGACCATCCCGCTGGACATCAGGCTCCGCCCCCCCCGTTTTTAGTTCTTTTCTAAATGATTGAAGATTTTTGAGTTCTCTAAGTTCAATTGGGAGGTTGTTCCATAATGTAGGAGCGAAAAATGAGAAGGCAGTCCATTTCCAATCCAGGTTCCCCACCCCCATCACAGCCCATCCAGTCCTAGCCCCCCCCATCACAGCCCATTTGCAGTCCTAGCCCCCCCATCACAGCCCATTTCCAGCACCACTTCCCCCTCCCTCGATTACATCTCATCCAGTCCTAGCGTTCACCCCCCCCCCCCCGAAGAGCCCCGCGGCCGTCGAAAAGGCTGCAGAGGGAGCCGGGGAAGCCCGCACGAGGCTGTATCTGTGAACCTTTCTCAGCATTCTCGGCTTCACAAATACAGCCGCCAGCATGAGGGAAAGGACTCCTCATGCTGGCGGCTGAGCAGAGAAGCCGGGGCCTCGCGCAGGCTTCCCCGGCTCCCTCTGCAGCCGTCCATTGTGGGAGAATGGAGTTCGCACTGGACCCTGTGCGAACATTCTCGCACAATGGACGGGCCCGGCCCTGCCCATATCAAGTATCCCCTTTGTCACAAAAATCCTGGAGAAAATCGGTTACACAACTTCAAGACTACCTTACAGAAAGTGCCCCACTTGACTGATTTCAACACAGATTCAGGAAGCATCATGGAGTTGAAACTCTTATCACCTCTCTGCTAAACACACTCACAACAGGATTGCAAAACCATAAAATGGCTTCATACCACTATTCCTTGATATTTGCTCTGCCTTTGACTCCATGCCCCACCACCTGCTTCTTCAGAGGCTCTCAGAAATTGGACACCAAGGGATCACACTCTCCTGGTTCCATTCCTACCTTGACTCCAGGAAGCAGCAAGTCAGAAACAACATTCCCCAGGGCTCAAGCCTCTCAGTCTTCATTTGCAATAGAGCCTTTACACTATTTGCCTCCACATTATGGAACTCCCTCCCTCCCTCCAACACTAAGAGAGAGCACAGACTTGTTGGACTTTAGAAAACAACTCAAAATATAACTTTTCCAGACTGAATACAGCATGGACACAGATTTGAGATTTCAACCACCTTAAAATGAACACTAAATATACAATAGATAAATTCTTCAGTATATGAACATAAGTTGATCAATCCAACTATTAAAACCATAACTGTAAATAGTCAGAAACCTAGCTATAAATAGTAAAATGTTAAATAGTTATACTTTTGTTATACTATTTCTACTGTTTCTTGTTCCAGGTAATACAGTTTCCTACTGCCCCTATTCAATATAGACAGTATGTCGACCAGGCATACTGTCACAAATTTGTTGTATGTAAACTGCTTGGAATTGTAGAAAGACAGTATAGAAATAAGCGTAAATAAATAAAAACATGAGGAGGAATCTAGATGAGCTTGAAGAATGGTCGAGAATTTGGCAGCTGAGATTTAATGCTTAAAAAAGCGGGGTCATGCATTTAGGCTGCAAAAATCCGAGGGAACAGTACAGTGTAGGGGGTGAAGTATTTCTGTCCACAGTAGAAGAGCGGAGCCTGGGCGTATGTGTGTCTGACAATCTTAAAGTAGCTAAACAGGTAGAAAAGGCAACGGTGAAAGCTAGAAAGATGCTTGGGTGCACAGGGAGAGGAATGACCAGCAGAAAAATGAAGGTGATAGTGCCTCTGTGTAAGTCTTTGGCGCAACCTCATTTTGAATATTGTGCGCAATTCTGGAGACCGCACCTTCAAAAGGATATAAACAGGTTGGAGTCTGTGCAGAGGGTGGCTACTAAAATGGCTAGTGGTCTTCATTATGAAGCATATGACTTAAGGATCTTAGTATGTACACCTTAGAGGAAACGTGGGATAGCGGAGATATAATAGAAATGTTTAAATACCTCCGTGGCATAAATGCACAAGAGAAGATCTTCCTTCAATTGAAAGCAAGCTTTGCTGTGAGGGGACATAGGTTGAAGGTGAAAGGGGATAGACTCAGGAGTAATATGCGGAAACATTTCTTTACAGAAAGAGTGGGAGATGTGTGGAATAGTCTCCTAGTGAAGGTGGTAGAGATGAGGACATTATCTGAATTCAAAAAAGCATGGGACAAACACAGAGGATCTCTAAAGGAAAAAAGAGGACTATTGTAGTAGTTGATATGGAAGGGCAGATTAGATAGGCTATGTGGTCTTTTTCTGCCGTCATGTTTCTACGTTTCTAGAGCAGCTGAGACAGCTGTGACACCCAAATAGATGGTAATAGACCTTTCCTGTGGCACAGCAACTATTTTTCTCCACACACTACAACTGAGGTTAGCTGCATTTGTGAGGTCACATCGGGTACATTGGGGTAGCAAGGCCATACAGCACTCTCATCTACCCCCATCCATCAGCATATATTCATTATATTCATTCATGTATTCTCCTGCCAGCTTCTACACCATGGCCCACATGGTAAAAGCTTACTCATTAGGATGTATCACGCACACCTCTCCTGCGGCTAATATACACGTTACCACTCCTGCCAGTCAAGTCATTCTTTTGATGCCCACATCATGGCCATGCTGGCACCTCCAGGGCATACTACTACCCAATACTATGCCACCCACTGACATCACAGCAGGTTGCATGAACACCCCTCACTGATACAGTCAAACTGTCTCCCACATTATCCTCACACTCACTGTGTAGTGGTTGATATGGAAGGACAGACTAGATAGGCCATGTGGTCTTTTTCTGTTTCTATGTTTCATTGTTTAACACATAAGGGACATATGGATGTGGCATGTCCATCAGCTATTACTGTTGCTCCCATCCAGCAGTTCAATTGTGACTGGCAGATAACTCCCGATTAGGCCGGTTGCCTTAACCCAGGATAAGGGAGCCTAAGGTGCACGCTTGTCACCCTTACCACCTAATATCCTATTACCACCCAATAACTGACTGCTAGCACCCTTACTGCCAGAAAGCTTACTCTCCGCCCCATCCTTTAAAGCATGCTGGAGCCCTTAAAACTATCGTTTTGCAATTGCAAATGGTGTGCCCTTAATGGTCCTTAGTAAACATACCCCCATGTTCCTTGATCTTGATAAGCATATGTTTTAGATGGTTTTCAGTTTTAGTCAGTAGCATGGTATCATCAGCATAGCAAACATTACTGAGCCTTCCACCGTATCTTCATGCCTTAGTTGTTTCCATATAGTCCTACTTCTCTGATGATTTGAACTGTATATAAATCAAATAGCTATGAGGAAGTATGCACCTTTGTCATATGCCTTTGCCAATTTAAATCAATCATTCTGTTTCTCCTTGTTCTGTTTGAACTGTTGCTTCTTGATCCATATAAAGTTAGTTCTCATGCACAATCAGGTGTTCGGGTATTTCCATGCTTCCTAATGTGGCCCAGAGATGTTCATGATTTATGCTATCAAAGGCCTTGCTAAAGTAAAATGAAACACATGTAGATATCTTTTTGGCGTTCTTTTGTCTTTTCAAGGATCCATCTCACATACGTGATGTCTCTTGTTCCTCGCCCTTTCCTGAATCCTGTTTGTACTTTGGGCAGTTCTTGTTCCAGGCATGGTTGTACTCTCCATTGAATGATCTTGAGTAAAATCTTGCTGATGTGTGGAGAGCCAATGCTGTTCTATTAAGAAAATTGGAACAGGGTCTGAAGGCTTGGTAAAATAGATTGATTTAACCACTGTCTTTTGAATAAGTTGTAAATATTTCAAGGCGCATTATGGTATGCCAATTAGTAGCGAACTACAATTGTCTAACCAGGTCATTACAAGAGAAAGGAGAAGAGCTTTCAGAAATCTGGAGTCCAAGAAAGATCTAATTGATTTTATGAGTCTCGGCACAAAAAAAGATTTCTGTATTAACATAGCAATTTGAGAAGGTCATTGCATCTTTATTAGGAATAAAATTCCTAGCCATCCAGAAGTCTTGGAAGACCAGATGGCAGAGGATTAATTATAAGTTAGCCAGTCAGCAAAGCGGTTTAAATGAAGAGAGATAGTTGTCTGAAAAGATGAACCCCAAGTGCTATGAGAAATGAGTATCTGAATATCAGCTGTGTAGAAATGAATGCTGAGTTTAAGATTCTGTATCAGTGAGGCAAGGGGAATGAGGAAAAGATTAAATAAGGTAGGGGATAAGATTGATCTGTGGAGAACGCCGCATTTTAGAGAATATCCTTTTGAATAGGTATTATCTAGCTTGACCTTAAATGAGCAGGAACAGAGGAAAGGCCTAAACCAATTCAGTGATTTAGATAGCAAAATGTTCTGATCTGGAGAATAACAAAGCATGACTGTAAGGTCAAGTTGCAACAAGAAAATTCTTTTGCCCTCATCCAGGTAATATATGATCTCATCATACAGAGAGATTTTAAAAAAGTTTCAATGCTATGAAGCTTTCTAAATCCAGACTGTTTTGGATGGAAGGCATTAGATCAGAAGAACCCTCTTTTTTCACTATTTTCACCATAAAATGATAAATTTGAAATGGGGCGGTAAATTGAGGGAACTGAGGGGTCTGATTCCAAATCTTTCAAGCAGGGTCTAACCACAGCTTTCTTCCATCGATTTAAGCTTGAATTTAAAATAAGGAGGACATTAGATAAAGAAGGTGGGATAACTTTAATAAGTGGAGGGAGGATTAGGTCAGAATTTGATGGCTTTAAAATCATAGAGTTTCAATTTATCCAACTCAAAGCTGTTAAGGAGGGGAATGGAGCAAAGAGTGCTCACTGGAACCGCAGTATTTGATGCTGACAGAAATTGGTAACTGGAAGGAGATACTGTACATAAGAAAGAATGAAACTACATAGGGAGTCAACTCTTGCTAATTAGGAAGTGTCCACACTGATCAAGAGCGATAGAAGAAGCAAAGCTAGACTGTAGACTAACAGGAGCAAACTTGCTAACCATCCATAGTTGACAGGGAATAGTCTCATTTTCTTTAACTTGGCTGCCATAATATTCTCTTTATCCTCTTGATCAATGCCTTATATGCTTTACGAAGTGTCAGGAGGTCAGATTTACTCTATCATTTCTCCATTCCCCATTTTCTTTCAGCTTTATGCGGGTTTTGCTTAAATTCTTTCAAGGTGGCATTAAACCATAGGTAATCTCATGAGGGTTTGAAAGTCTTCACTCTAGCTGGTATCAATTGATTTAGGGAGAACTTATTTTCCCTAAATTTAATTTGGCCCCCTGTCTCCAAGCATAATCTACACACACTTATTCATATCTCAGAATGGCAGACTCAATAGGTCATACAGTCTTTACTGCTTCATTTTCTATTTTCCTATGTTATGTTTCTAAGTTAAGGAAGGAGCTGTGATTTTTAGGCTCCATCCAAGGACCACCGCAGTGATGGCTGAAGTAGATTGGGTCAGGAGATAGGGTAAAAAATGTGAAAAGAAAAATCCTTAGGTTGTTGCAAATTAAGGCTCATGGGTACAATAGCTCCAGTAGTGTAGTTGTGAATGAGCTGAAAGCTTAAAGAAGCAGAAGGAAACAACTGCCTCCTCCCCCCCCCCAAAAAAAAGGTTTACAATGCTAGCTAAACTCTATGATTGATATAACCAATTTTAAAAGTTATTAAAGGATATTATAATGCCTCTATATCGTTCCATTGTAAGACCACACCTTGAATATTGTGTGCAATTCTGGTTGCTGTATCTTAAAAAGGATATAGCAAATTAGAAAAGGTATAGAGAAGACCCACCAAAATGGTAAAGGGGATGGAAGGATACCCCTAAGAGGACAGGCTTAAAAGATTAGGGATCTTCAACCTGGAAAAGAGACAGCTGAGGGAAGATATGATAGAGGTCTATAAATTAATGAATGGAGTGGAACGGGTAAACGTAGATCGATTGTTTATGCCATCGACAAGTAGAAATACCAGGGGACATGCAATGAAGCTACAGTGTAATCCGTTTAAGACTAATAAGAGAAAGCATAGTTACTCACCTGTAACAGGTGATCTCCGGGAACAGCAGGAATTTAGTCTTCACATATGGGTATCATTGCTACCGATGGAGCCTGCACAGGAACGCTCCCCAGCGTCCAATTAGAAAGCTTTTGGGAGCATCCCACAGCGCCTGCGTGCTACCTTCCCGCCTTTCCCAACTGCCTCTCTCCAGTTGAGTTTTAAAGCTGAGACAAAGAGAGAGAGAGAGGGAAAGAGAAAGAGATAGAGAGATACAACTCCTAGGGGAGGTGGGTGGGTTGTGAAGACTAAATTCCTGCTGTTCCCGGAGATCACCTGTTACAGGTGAGTAACTATGCTATCTCCAGGATCAAGCAGGAATGTAGTCTTCACATATGGGGACTCCCTAGCTTTAGATGACAGGGAGAGACCCCAGAAGTTGTGTGTCCCTGTGAATGGGCTCCACTTCCCCCCATGGATCTCTGGCATCCAACCAGGGATGGTGGGTAGGTGTTGATTAGGTATGGAACAGGTGTTGAAGAACAGCCTGACCAAACAAGGCATCCCGGCGGGAGTCCTTGTCCAAGCAGTAATGGGCTGTGAAGGTATGAATGGAGGCCCAGGTGGCTGCTCGACAGATGTCGTCGATAGACACAGAGTGTAGATGAGCCATTGAAGCTGCCATGGCTCTCACATTGTGAGCTGTGACATGGCCGTCCAGAGGAAGATTCTTACTCTGATAGGCAAAGAAAATACACTGAGCAATCCAGTTTGATAGTGTTCTCTTGGAGACTGGAAGTCCCAAATGAGAAGGATCAAAAGCAACAAAGAGTTGAGAGGACTTTCTATGTTGCTGTGTTCTTTGTAAGTAAAAGGCTAGAGCTATTTTACAGTCCAAAGTATGAAGATTCCTTTCTGCATTTGATGCATGAGGCCTTGGAAAGAACACAGGTAGGTAGACCGCTTGGTTTAGATGAAAAGGCAAGACCACCTTTGGCATAAAGTGTGGATGAGTCCTAAGGACTACCTTGTCATGATGGAACCTTGTATAAGGTGGATCAGCCACTAGTGCTTGCAACTCACTGATGCGACGTGCTGATGTGATTGCAATGAGAAAGATAACCTTCCAAGAAAGGAATTTCAATGAGGTAGTAGCTAAGGGTTCGAAAGGTGGCTTCATGAGCTGACCAAGAACCAAGTTTAAGTCCCATGCCACAGGTGGTGGCCTAATGGGAGGCTTAGTTAGCAGAAGGCCTCTCATAAATCTCACTATAAGAGGATGGGAGGAAATAGGTTGTCCATTTAGAGATTTGGAACAAACTGCAATAGCACTCAAATGGACTCTCACTGAGTTAGTCTTAAGTCCTGCATTGGATAAATGAAGGAGATACTCCAGTAATGATTCCAGAGGTACCGCAAGGGGGTTAAGACCCTTCTGCAAACACCATATGGTAAACCTTTTCCACTTGAAAGCATAAGAGCGTCTTGTGGAAGGCTTCCAGGAGGCATAAAGGATATCCTTTACTTGCTGAGGGAGGTTAAGACCATGGAGATCTAGGCCTTCAGCAACCAAGCCCTGAAATGCAGAGACTGGGGATTGGGATGCCACAACATTCCATTCTCCTGAGATAGGAGATCTGGAGCAGACCCTAACTCCAGGGAGGGAGCTTGAGAGAGATGTAGAAGCAGAGGGTACCACACTTGCGGTGGCCAATGTGGAGCTATGAGAATCATACGGCCTCTGTCTCTCTGAAGCTTGAATAGGGTTCTGGGAATTAGGGGAATGGATGGAAAGGCATAAAGGAAGTCTTGGCCCCAGTGAAGGAGGAAAGCATCCTTGTCCTGAGAGTCCTGAGCCGGGATTCTGGAACAGAACCGGGGAATTATGGCATTCAACAGACTTGCAAAGAGGTCTATGTCCGGGGTTCCCCAAATTTGAAAAATCTTGGTCACCTGGTCTACATGTGGAGACCATTCGTGTGGAAGCAGAACTCGACTGAGTCTGTCTGCCCAAGAGTTTTGTATGCCTGGAAGATACACTGCCAGGAGATGAATCTGATGCTCTCTGGCGAGGGCCCACACTTGCAAAGCTTCATTGCAAAGCAACAGAGAGCCTGTTCCTCCCTGCTTGTTCACGTAGAACATGGCTACTTGGTTGTCCATGTGAATAAGGACTGTCTTGCAGCTGAGCAGAGTGTGGAACACTCGAACAGCAAGGAAGATTGCTCTGAGCTCCAAGAGATTGATATGTAGATGAGTCTCCTGTGGAGTCCAAGTGCCTTGGGTGGAGAGGTCTTGCAGATGAGCTCCCCAACCCATTGGTGAAGCATCTGTTGTGAGAGTTGCCTGGGGTAAGGGTTGCTGAAATGGGGACCCCAGCAACAGGTTCTGAGTGGACTGCCACCATTGGAGGGACAAAATAAGGCGATTTGTGTTTGCTATTTTGTCTGACAGGCATCCTGATGCCTGAGTCCACTGAGTGGATAAAGTCCACTGGGCTGCTCTCATATGGAGGCGAGCATAAGGAACTACATGCACGGTAGATGCCATGTGGCCTAGTAGTTGTAGCATTTCTCGGGCAGTGAGATGAGGCTTTAGCACTGCTTCAGAAGCTAACTGCACTATGCAAAGGCAACGGGCCTGGGGAAGATAGTCCCTTGCTTTTTTGGTATCCAGCAAAGCTCCTATGAATTCTGGAGACTGAGTGGGAGTTAAACGTCCCAAAATCCAGTCTATGACAAGACCCAAATACTGAAGGATACGCATTGTGCAAGATAGGGAGGTCCCGGCCTCTGACTGTGATGGGGCTCAAATGAGCCAGTCGTTTAAGTAGGGGAAGATGAATATCCCTGGAGTGCGGAAAAATGCTGCTACCACAGCCATGCATTTCGTGAACACTCTTGGTGCTGAGGCCAGGGCGAAAGGAAGCACCCTGTATTGGTAGTGCTTTCCCTGAAAAAGGAACCGAAGGAACTTTCTGTGAGATGGATGGATGAGAACATTTATTTATTTATTTATATTTTCTTATATACCGCGCTATTCTGCATCAGTGCGGTTTACAGTGAACAAACTGAAATTACATTGAACAGGGCATTATAACTTGGAGATAACTATTTTACAGGGAACATGGGCTATGGTTAAGTGGCTTGCCCTAAACCCCAGTCCTTCATGAGTGTACGCATGAGTGTACGCATCCTTCAGATCTAGAGAACATAGCCCATCCTGACTCTGAAGGTATGGCAGCAGAGTTCCTAGAGAAACCATCTTGAATTTCTCCTTGAACAGGAATTTGTTCAATTTTCTGAGGTCTAAAATAGGTCTGTGTCCTCCTGTTTTCTTTCGGATAAGGAAATAGGGGGAGTAAAGCCTGGTACCCTGTTGAGGAATGGGTACTTCTTTTATTGCCCTTTGGGCAAGAAGTATAGTGACCTCTTGATCTAATAGGTTGATAAGAGAGGTCTGAGAATTGAACTGTCTTACCATTGTGGGAGGGGGCATGCTCGAAAAATGGAGCTTGTACCCCTCTTTTATGATGGAGATTGTCCAATGCTCTGCTGTTATCTGCCCCCATCTGGGGCAAAGTGACACAACCTTCCTGGAATGGTGGAAGGCTCTGGCCATTGAGAGCTAGGAAGGCTAGGTTCTCTAGATGAAAGTCAAAGGCCTTGTGGAGGCTGAGACTGCTGAGATGGTTGAGGCTTAGCAGCCTTTGCTTTCCTTTGTTTGGGTGGTTGCTGACCTTTCCAGACAGGTTGACCTGCAGAGCGTCCCTGCTGGGAATAAGCAGGATAAAACCTCTTCTTTTTGGAAAAGAATGTTTTTTTGAAAGATTTCTTTCTTGCAGGATCAGCTGTGGCCTTGGATAATCTAGCCAAGGTGGAGTTGTCAGCATCCAACTCATTGGCTTTTTCTTGCCAATCTTTGCCAAACAGGTTCTCACCAGTACAAGGAATATTGCCCAGTTTGTCTTGTACCCAGAATTCCAAATCAGATGCCTGGAGCCAGGCAATTCTACGTGCACCTATGGCAATGGCAGAGGTTCTGCTTATGCATTCAAAACAGTCAAAAGCTGCACGGTTGACAAATTTAGAAACATCCTGGGCATGTTTGACCAATGTGAGAAAATCCTGTCTTCTGTCCTCAGGAAGAAGAGGGCTCAAAACCTCTAAATCTCCTGTGATTTCCTTTAGGAACATTCCCATATATAAAATATAGAAACTGATCCTGGCAGAGAGCATGGAAGTTTGGAAAGTACGACGTCCAAAAGCATCCAAAGTTCTGCACTCACGTCCTGGAGGATTAGAGGCATGCCTTTTTGCACTCCTGATCCTTCTCATAGCTGATTCCACTACAATAGAGTGGTGAGGAAGCTGAGTCTTCTGGAAACCAGGACAAGGAGGGACTCGATACATAGTATCCAGTCTACGAGAGTGAGGAGAGGTGGTAAGAGGCGTCTCCTACATTCTTAGCATGAGATCATGCAAGATCTCCTGGATGGGTAAAGTAGCTGCCTTTTTAGGAGCTTTGGGATATTGTAAAATTTCCAACTCCTTTGCTCTGGGCTCTGTTTCAGGAGCCACAGTAATGGACAGACCTCGAGCCACCTCCCTGATGAAGTCCTGAAAGGAAATATCCTCTGGAGGAGACATCCTGTGCTTGGGGGAGGAAGGCTCCTCTGGGAGAAGTATTCCCATACTGACAGAACTGTCAGAATCCTCAGATTCCTCTGAGGACTCGAAGTACCTTCTGTCCGGATGCTCTTGAAGAGCCCGATACCCGTACTGACCGAAGTCGGTACCGGGGGGAATCGGTACCGGTGTATCGGTACTGGAGGGCATCGCATGACTGGGTGCCGGCAATGCCGACACCAGTGCCAATGCTGATGCTGTCGGTACCGGTACCGGAGTCGGTGCCGGTACCGGTTGAACTGTCTGAAGCGGTTCTGAGGGTGTTGATGCCGCAAGGAGAGCTGCCAGACTGGTTCAATAGCCAGGAACCTCTGGTCTATCGACGCTGCCAATGCTTGGATGTCGGTACCAGAGAAAACAGCTGGTACCTCAGAGCATGGCACCAGTAGTTCTGCCAAGGTCGAGGCCTCGAGAACGTCCTGGCCATACATTCCGTGATGGAGTGGTCAGGACATAAACCTTTATGACACCACTCATGGGTGTCAGTGACGGAGATGGTACCACCACACTTGGTGCACTTTTTTAAACCCGAAGCAAGTTTTTCCATTGTGGAGGAATTTTTGGCCTAGGGCCCAAAATGGCGCGTGCACATGGAAAAAATAACTAAGTATATATATATATATTTTTTTTAAAGAACAGAAAAAAAAGAAAGAAGAACCAGCGGTACCAGTAAAGCGTCGAGGAAGGCAGACGCGACCACAAAAAAGAAGGGAAAAAGGAAAAATTTTCTGTGGTGACAGGAACAACGACCTGCTGGCTCCGCGTAAAATGAAGAAATGGAGAGAGGCAGTTGGGAAAGGCGGGAAGGCAGCATGCAGGCGCTGTGGGATGCTCCCAAACGCTTTCTAATTGGACGCTGGGGAGTGTTCCCGCGCAGGCTCCGTCGGTACCCATATGTGAGGACTACATTCCTGCTTGTTCCTGGAGATAATTTTTTCACTCAACGCATGATCAAACTCTGGAATGTAGCAAAAGCTGTTAGTATAGCTGGGTTTAAAAAAGGTTTGGACAAGTTCCTGGAGGAAAAGTCCATAGACCATTATAATAATTATTAAAGAGGACCCGGGAAATATACTACTTGCCCCAATACAAGCATTGTGGAACCTATGTGTCTTTTGGGGCAATTGCCAGGTACTTGTGACCTGGATTGGCCAATGTTGGAAACAGGATACTGGGCTTGATGGACCTTGGTCTAACCCAATATGGCATTTCTTATTCATTTATTTAACAGGTTTTAAATACTGCTTTATCATTTCAATCAAAGCGGTTTACATTGTAACTTAAACTTGGTAATGTACATTAAACAGGGATACTGATAACTTGGATTTTTCTGAGGCAATGGAGAGTTAAGTGACTTGCCCAAGGCCACAAGGAGTGGTAGTGGAAATCAAACCCTGGTCTCTGGGTTCCCAAGCCAGTGCTCTAACCATTAGGCAACTCCTCCACTCCACTCTTATGTTTTTATGTTCTTAATTTAAGATAGATGTCTAGAAATTAAATGGTCAGACCTGTAATATAACTAAAGAAGCTAAATGAGGATAGGTACTGTGAAGTTCAATACTGTACATATGCATTTCTTCTGGAAAACGGACATTCATTATGGGTAAACTTCATCCCAGTTTAGATTTTTATCTGGGATTCTCTGAGGGGCTGTAACCTAGTCTGTATCAACATCCAATTTTTTTTTAAATTATTGATTCAGATTTGCCTAGCTTTCTAGATAAAAGTATAAACAGGTGAGCTTTCTCTTATCTACATGAAGCAGCTAACTTTCTTGTGATTCTTTCTAACAACTACCCCACGAGACAAAAATCAAGAGTGTGTCAAACCCAGCAAGCTCTCCATTTTCCCTGCTCATTGTGACAAAGCAGACCCTATTTGATCTTAGACATTGTGCTTGTTTTCTCATCATCAAGAATCAATAGTCCATGTCCCATGCTATTGTCAGTTCTAGGCATCACCTCATTTCTGTAATTTTACTTATAGGACACTACAAGGAGTAGAGAAGTAGCCTAGTGGTCAGAGCAGTGGTCTGGTTTATTGGGGTTCAAATCCTGTTTCTCCCACTGATGCTCCTTGGGCAAGTCACTTTACTCCTGCTGCCTCAGCTACAAACTAGGACCTAATAGTTTTGTTCCTATAATCACAGAATGGGTAGAAGGCCTTAATAAATCACATCCATTGATTGTAAGATTTCTGTGGAATAGAAAATATCCATCGTACCTGAATGTAACTCTACTTGAGCTCGGGTTTTGAAAGGCAAGTTAAATCCAAAGCATGGATCCCAACAGTGGTAAAACCTTTATGCTTTATTCAGAATTCCACTGAGGTAAATGCCTGTTCTTATTTTAATTACATTGCGCCTGTGCCATCAAGACGTTTCACAGTATTTGTAATAAAGAATTAGAAAAACTCATTACACATGCTGATACAGATGAGTAATAAATGGTGCAAATGTAATTTAGATGGCAAACCAGCTTTTCAGCTGCATTTAAGGTAGTATCACTCTATTATTAATGGTTTTCTTGTTTTGCCTTAGAATTTAAGAGCGTGCTGTGAAAATGAGGGCAGCATTGTAAGGAAAAATGTCTTGCCCATCAATATTGTTAGTGCATTTGAGCTGTTTCCATTAAGGTGTTTAGAAAGGCTAAATATATAAAATACAAATGACTAGCTGTGAATAAAAATGCCATATTCCACTGGGGATTCTGGTGACATCAGAAGCCAGAAGATTACTGAAAAATATATATCCCATTAATCATACAAGAACTGTCTTACTGGGTCGGACCATCCAGCCTAGCATCCTGTCTCAGCTTATCCAATCCAGGTCACAAGTACCCGGCAAGATCCCACAAGTACTTGGTTAGTTATGTTTTAACCACTTTGATGATATATTGTAATATAAACAGTGCAGTTTGCTAACAGAAATGAATACAATTGAAAGATCTGGGTTTGATTCCTGCGCCTAGCTTCTGCTTCTTGACCTGATCAGGGCTAGAGATGCAGTGGAGCTTAGGGGAGTCTCAGCTATCACTGAGCAGCAGCACCTACTGGCTTGGCTCAGGATGCATATATATTGGCTCCTATGGCTGTTGGTAATCTATGTATAGCTCCTCAGGATACATCTAGACCAGAGGTTCTCAACTCCCGTCCTGAAGGACCAAACACCATTCAGGTTTTCAGGCGGTCCCTAATGAATATGCATGAGATACATTTGAATATAATGGGGGCAGTGCATGCAAATGCATCTCATGCATATTTATTAGGGACAGCCTGAAAACCTGAATGGTGTTTGGCCCTCCAGGACTGGAGTTGGGAACCTCTGATCTAGACAGTCAGGTTTTCAGGATAACCACATTGAATATGCATGAGAGAGATTTGCATGCACTGCCTCCATTGTGTGCACATTCCTTGTAGTTATTCTGAGGACTAGGTTGAGGACTCCTGAAGTAAAGCAATGGGTATGCCCAAAGGCATCCAGGGATAGCTTCCAGCAAATCAGCAGCTCTTTGGCAGGCTGTACTGTATCTTTCCAAAAATGTGACACTATTATTGTTCTGTTAGGCTACAAATGATCACCAGCTTGCACCAAAACCTACAATGCATTTTATTTTGCACTGGTCGCCTTGCATGAAATTGTGATGCTGCATTAACAATTCATGGTCCTTTTCATTGGCAGCTCACAGTCTGCAGATTTATGTCCTACTTAACCTTTTCCAATTTACTAGCAATTGCAGTTTTAAGGAACCTTAGATACAGAGGGAGAGTACTGTATTGGTAAACATAAAGGAAGATTCTTTTGAAGTCTACATTTACCAGCTCTCGCTTTTTCAGTGACTGCTTATTTAATTGCACAGTCCTCAGTCTTTACATATCATCTCTTTCCCAAATTGTGTCTCCTTTTTTTATACAGCAGAGCTAAAAGGCCTGCCTAATACCTGCTCTCTCTTATCCTACTTCCAAAGCCGAGTTGCACCGGCTTGGCCTGTAGCACATATAATAGAAACCTGCTGAGATAAAACAAGGACAGCAGAGTTCAGGCTTAAAAAGCTGCAGGCTCTCAGCGAATCTCTGGGACATCAGCAAGAATCGAGTCCCAATCCATCACATGAAGCTGCCTTCATTTTCATATGTATCTGCAACTTCTCAACTGTCTTCAGGGTTCAGATTGTTATGCTGAGAGATCTAATCGTACAGATTCTCCATATTCATATATTTGACTAACAGGTGACCTTAACCCTTTGAAAGAATATGATCAATCGATGGAAGCTGAGTCAGGAGTTTTCAATAATGAACTTGTGGCTAAATATTCAGAGACAAGGAGCACTGATGGCGCTGTCTAATAGGAGGGACACACGAGGTGTCCTTCTGGTCTCCTTCCTACAGTCATATGTGCGTACATATTGGGCCCGATATTCAAAGGCATTGAAAGCATGCAGCTGCCCTCAGCAGGATATTCAGTAAGTACTAGCACAGTTCGTACCATTGACTATCCATGCACTCCTAGATTCTAATGGGTTAGCATTGGGGGGCGCCGAGCCGTTCCAGGGTGGTACTCGTCACTAATTAGGCAGCAGTGACATTAAGCTGCTGCTGGTTAGCAATATACGGTGAAAGTAAGGCACAGTAAATGCCGGCCTAATGTTCACCGAAGAAACTAATGGGGCAGCGGTTGAATATCAGCACTGTCCAGTTAGCTTCATGGCCCCAGTTATGGCCCCAGCATTGAATATCTGGGATTATAGTTCAGTGGTGATGGCTGGCTGCTGCCGCTATCGGGCCCATTCCTTTCAGGCTTTGAAGTTAATTTTCAAAAGCCCTTCTCCGGATAATTGCTGCCATTTTCTGGTGATGATTTTCAGCCACTATCCGATTAAGGTATCCATATAACAACGTAGGACAGCTTTTTCTGTGGCCCAAGCTATCCGGCTAGCAGCTAAAAATTGCCACTGTCTGGATTATGGAGGCAGTGACTGCACAATCGAGATATTCAGCGGCAGGCAGTATCCATACCGTGCTGTTTAAACATCCAGTGCTCTGATCAGCCTTCCTTAGTTTTATTGACATGCAGCCCCCCTTCTCTGGAGGAGAGAGGTAAAGATTTGCTCCAGAGGGTAGACATTAAAGATGGGTAAAACACAAAATAAAGAATTTCTGGTGGACAAAGGGAGGCAGATGCCCCCTCAATGCTCTCACTGCTTAACTAAAAGTAAAACTCCCCACAACTCAACAGTTACAAAAGAAATTTTAGTCCACGTCAAGGGATTCCTTCAATAAAAAACACCTTTATTGGGCAAAACCCCCATAATCTAGTATAAACAATGTAGCAAAATGACAAAGGCAAAATCAGAGAGAGTAAGTTAGAGAAAACCCCAGTTCTTTTTGCTCACCAATTTGTTTCTGGGCGGGCCCCTTTTTATTGCTCACCACTGTAATTCTTTCTGGGGTCCTGGTGGATATTTCCTCTGCTTCAAGGTTACTGGATAGAAAATCCACACTCCTCCTTGATAATATCCTGCAAGACACTCTCACTGAAAATACTTTCAAAAATCACTATACCTTCCTTAAACGTAACCACAGTTTATTCGGCACCTGTGGACCTTCAGTAAGAGAAGAAAAGTCCCTTTTATTCCTCAAATTTATCTCCTTTAGAAGATACAAATTAAGGAAAATTACTCTTTCTTCTCAAAAGACAAAAATCCTTAGAAAACCTTTAAAATACTTCTAAAATATTCCTGCTCTGAGTGCTATGGATGCACTGGCATTCAGTCTCTCATATAGGTTGCACCATGTTGGTCCCCCTCACTTCCTGAGAAATACTCAAAACATTACACTAGTTCTTCCCCCCCCCCCTTCCTTCTTCAAAATCTAGTCTTTAAGTTAAGCCAAGCTACTGTAGAGTAGCTTCACTCCCTGAATAAGGCCTTTCATATCTCAAGTCCAGTCAAGAACATCCCCCTCCCCCCATCCCAATATGCAAGGCCTTAAATAGCTTCTTCAAAATCTTACAAAGATACACCCATTGCAAGTGGTAGACATGCAAGACTATCCTCCACTATAGTACTTCAAGCACAGGTTACATTAGAAACAGGGACTCTAGAATTTTCCTCACTTTAAACAGAGAGGAACAACTGTATACTAACTGATTTGTGCCAACTGGATGGGGTGTCTCCAAGAAGAAACCAAGGAAAGTTTTAAATTTTGTTCAGCATAAATGAAGGAAGTGGTTTCTCACTGTGAGATTTATCAACTGATAAATCTCCCACATTTTTGTAACCAGTCGCCACACCCCCCCCCTCACCCCCAAAGTAGGTGTTTATTTATTTAACAGATTTTATATACCGTCTTTCTACAAATCAAGACGGTTTACATAAAACAATGTGGCAGTATGTTTCAACTGTTTACATGGAACCACATGTGTTAGATGTGGTTCCATGTAAACAGTTGAAACATACTGCCACATTGTTTTATGTAACCACAGGTGTTTTATGGAACCACAGGTGTTAGATGTGTCTGATATATATGCATGTATTTTAAATGATAAATTAGCTTGTTTTTCAAGAAAAACATTCATACCATGTGACATGAGTTTCACTCAACTCTTACTTCTTCTTGCATTTTTTTTATAATTCAAATTCTATTCTTTCACTACTGGTGGCTGTCTTCTCAAGTCACTCCAAAGGCATTTGTTCCCACCTTCCCCCTTCTTATTTATTTTATTTGTACCTAACCATCTACATAGGCTCAGGGTGATTTGCACAACAATTAACATATCCACATATCGTGTTTAGTACAACACAAACTCTGATCTTCTTCTCTTCTTTAATCTTTAGCTGGCGTTTGGGGAGCAGGTCGTCCTCTCAACCATTATGCTGCTGTAGGTGCCATTGTATTTCATGTGTTGTTCATAATACACTTACAACCTTGCCAATCAATGGCAATATTTCTGGCCTCGTTGATGGTCAGTCACTGATTCCTTAGGTCTTCCTTGATGTGTTTGAGCCATGTTTTCTTCGGTGCTGCTTGTTGAACCCTCCAGTGGACAAGTCACTCTCACCAGAGGAGTTGTATGGCAGCCAACTGGTATTTATTCTGCAAATGTGGCCAAACCATCGCAATCTGTGTTTTTGGATTTGTTCTTTGACTGAAGGTTGATGGTTGCACCTTGTCTGAATTGTCTTGTTTCGATGACGATCACGAAGAGAGACACACAAAATCTGTCTCAGGTGTTTCATTTGAAAGACCTCAAGCTTGTTCATGTCAAGTTTGAGCAGAGTCCATGTTTCCAATCTGTAGAGGAGAATTGGCAAGATCAGTGTTCGGAAAAGGTGAATTTTGGTCTTGGTGGAGATATTGGCCTTCTTCCAGAGTCACCATTTGAGTAAGATGAACACGACTGTTGCCTAGCCAATCCTACTGTTAACTTTGGTGGTGGATGCCACCTTCTTCTCCTGCACCAGCGATCCCAGGTATTTGAATTCTTGGACCTGCTCAATTTGGATTCCATAGAGGTGAACATTGGCCTGTGATCCATCTGTGGTCAAAACGTTGGTCTTGTCCACACTGATTCTTAGTCTATAAGATTGGGCAATGTGAGAGATGCGGTAAAGGATGTTGTGGCTTTCTCATCCATGTCAGCAAATATGGCACTGTCATCTGCGAACATCAAGTCAGTCAGGAAGTTGTTCATGTCATACTGGACCCCGCATCTGTCCTCGAATGTTTTCCCATAATGGCGTTGATCACGATATTGAAAAGCAGGGGTGAGGCGACATCACCCTGGCGGACTATAGGAAATTCCTTGGATAGTTTATTTTGGATCTGCACACTGTTGGTTCAGTCATTGTATGATGCTTGGAGAAGTTGGATGATTTCAGCAGCATGTGCTCGTTCTCCAATGCCCTCCACAGGGCGGGCCAGTGAACGCAGTCGAATGTGGATTTGAAGCCAATGAAGATGATGATGGTTCGCTTTCCCTGATCCTTTCCTTCGCCAGTTGACAAATGGTGAATATTTGATTGGTGCAGCCCCGATGTGGCCTCAATCCTGCTTGCTCTTCTTGGCTGGTTTGTTCACAGTGTTTCTGCAGCCTTGATTGTATGATCTTCATGAACACTTTGCCAATGATTGAAAAGAGGCTGATGCCGCGGTAGTTCTTGCATTCCTAGCTATCACCTTTCTTCAGGACTGGCACGATGATTGCTTTCTTCCATGCTGATGAAACTTGTTCCAGGCACCATACTCTGACCAGACCACATAAATTAGCAAATTCTAAAATCTCCAAACTAAGACTCTGTGTAGTAAGAGGTGCATTACAACACTGCATTAAACTTCAGCTAACACTGTTCTAACACATGTTCTAAAGAAACAGATGCTTTTACTCCTTATGCAGTAAACTAAGAGCATGCAAATTACAGCTGTGTTAAAAAGTATTCATTGTCAGAAAAAATACACTACCACAATATGGATAAATTTTACATACCTGATAATTTACTTTCCTTAAATCCTGCTAGATCAGTCCAGACAAGTGGGTTATGTTCCTTGTCAGTAGGTGAAGGCAGATTTGAGTAACTTTCAGTGATATTATCACTCAATATTTCCTCTGGTGTAATACTAAGAGAAGCTAGTATGAAACTTCCCAAGCAGTAAAGCAAGACTGAAAAACTGAGAAAACGTTATTAACCACTAACAACTTTGTCACAAATAGTGTGAGTAAATATTTGGCTTGCTTACCATTGTGAAATTGGTGTCAGACCACAAGACCGACTAGCCTAACAGCAGCCAGACCCCCAAAGCTGCAGAAAGTCTTCCAGGGTAGGTCCTAGACTGGTCTAGCATGATTCAAGAAAAGTAAATGGTGAAATTTATCCTTCTGTATCATCCTGCTAGACCACAGTCCAAACAAGTGGGATATACCCAGGGTAGGAAGAAGACTATGCTCAGGACAGACTACCCTGCCAAAGGTACCATCTGTACCAACCCTCACAAGCATTCTGTAGGGCTTCAGAAAGAACTTCAATGAAGACCAGGAAATCTCCTTATAAATGTCCTTTGGAGACAGAGCAGACTCTGCCCTGGGAGGCCTGAAGCTCTGACCCACTACAGCACATGCTTACCAGCCAGAATATACATTGACTCTCTTTAAGCCAGCAGACAATAGAGGACTTAACTTCTACCAGTTCACTTCTCGACCCAACAAGGAGGACAGAAGAAGATCCAGTCAGTAGAAGAAATTAGCCATTGTCATTTATTTGAGCAATACTCGCCACACATCCAGTAGATGCAGCAAGGTTTCCATTCGAAGACCCTTTTCTGAAGGAAGGCAGAACCATAGTATGGTCAAGATGAAAAAAGAGAGGCCACACCCTTGAAAGAAGGATGGCATAGATCTCAAAGTGAAATAACCCATTAAGAAGACCAGAAAGGTTCCCTGCAAGACAAGGCCCACAGCATGGAAACCACCTAGCAGAGGCTAGAGTCTCCAGGAAGATATCATTATGGGCCAAAGAAGGGTCCTTTTAGGGCCCTCAACTTCAGACAAACCTCACTGAGACACAAAAGGATATACAGGTGAACAAAACTGCTTCACTCCAAAGAAGCGGCAATGCTGAGGTGCATTGCCAAGGAAATCCTTAGGATGAGACTTAGGATGAGCACAACAGGACCTGCACCCAAACCTTGAGAGTTCGGGCCAAGCTGCGATCCAGGTCAGACTGCCAAAAGGGCTCTGACATATGCTAGGGACACAGAAGTCCCTGGGCCATAAGCAGAAATGCTAGCGCAGCTCCTTAGTGGTCCTTCTTTAAAAGCCTATACTCCATAAGGGCCAGACCATAAGCGATAAGGGATTGGGAGCCTTCAATATCAGGAGCCCCCGCTTTGGCAGGCCTGTGTCTTCAGATAACAAAATAGAGGGCCACGCTCCCTTGATCAAGAATCCTATACCATGGTCTGCAATCCGGGGCCACTAGGATCACCAGGCCTGAATTGGCCCAAAACCCATACAAAATATGGCTTACCAAGGACTAGGAAGGGAGATGATATATAGCATCCCTTCCCAAAGTCATTCCTGAAATAGGGCCTCCAAACCTGCCATCCTTGGATCCTTGCCATGGCTGAAATAGCTCCTTGTATAGGCATTCTTCTAACCATCAAATGGAGCACTGGAAGGCCCATCTTTACACTGTGAGGTTGCATGCAGGAGAGCTGAGTTCTCACTTTACCCAGACCCGTGGAGTTCTGACACAGAATATTGGCCTGCAAGTGGTCAAAGCTTGCAATGTATACAGCAGACAGGGCAATCAAATGTTCCTCTGCCCAACAACACAACTCCACAACCTCATGATCCATTCTGGCACTACAAATTCTGCTTTGTTAACAAACATATGCTATACCCAGGGCAGTGTCCAAGAAAACACAGCTAGCTTTGTCCACTAGAAGAGGCCTGAACCTCTCCATGGCTAAACTGATCATTTGGGCCTCCAGGTGGAGGATCGTCCAGGAGGCCTCCTGAGGGAGCCCAGAGTCTCTGTGCCAACTGGCCTGGGCATCACACCCCAGTCCTTCAGGCTGGCATCCAAAATGACAAGCACACTATCTGTGTTTCCGGTGGTGCCCTGGCCATCAGATGGTAGAACTGCAACCAGCATCTCAACTATGCCTTTATCTCCTGGGGGAGAGGAAAGGCCTGGTCAAACATGGAACATGGAAACCAGAAGGATAGCAGATGCCTCTGCAGTTAGTACATATGTACCCTGGGGTCCAAGGAACAGGCTCCAAGATTGACATCATGAATCCCAGAGCCTGAGCAGTTCCAGACCCATGAAGCTGACCCAGAATCATATGCACCAAGATAGCTGAGGCCTGAGTGACTGCTCTGTTGGGAGGAAATTCATCTCAGGAGAGTATGGAACTGATTTAGGGCTGGCGCTACCATTAGCAAACCAGGCAGTCCAGGGTGCATCCATTGCTGTCATCTTTCTCTAGGGCCTGCAGTGCCAGCAATGATTCAGAAACATGACACGGTGTTTACCTCAACTCACCAGCACTGCGTCATGGTTTCTGCTCCCTACTGTGTCTCTTCTGCCCCCCTCTGACGCAGACTTCCCATTTGCAAAATTGCTGGAGGTAAACACTGCATCATGGTTTCTGAACCACTACCAACTCTGCAGGCCTCGGAGAGGGGCAGTAGTGGTGACAATGGGGACAGGGAAATGGGGGCACCTCCAATCCTTGTGCCAGCCCTGAACCAACCCCCAGGTACTCAAAATCCTGGGAGAGAATCAGGCTGTTGTAAAGACAGGCGATTACTAACTCCAACTTTCCCAGTCAGAGCTTACCAGACCTACAGTTGTAGTCGACATTATTGGCACCCCAATAAATAAATAAAACATAAAAACCTCTTAATGTCAGATATCTCCGGAAAAAAAAAGTGGCCAGTGAAATTGTTTTGGACTATATATGCATTCATATTTGACACATAAAAGAATCAAATAAAACAAGACCAATTAAAAAGAGAAATAGTAGGAAATAGTATAAAAACTGGGACATTGCCATGACATGATTATTCAAACACAAACTTTAACCCTCACTCCAATATATATGTGTTCCCTCTCTCCCTTCATGTCAGCCTTCTGTATCCCCCAACTGTAATCTGCCTCTATCTCCTTTTCTTAAGATTTTATGGCATTCCTTTTCTGCTTCTCTTTTCGCAGCTCTATTTCTTTTAATTTGATTTTATGTATTGTGAACCGCCCAGATGCTAATCGTATTGGGCGGTATATAAAGTTTTAATAAACATAAACATATAGCAACTAAACTTTCCAGAGTGAATGTACAACAGTAACCAAATCAACAAATATTTTTGTCGGAAGTTGTAGCCATGGGAGGAAATCCTCTCTTGAAGCGTAACTTCCCTTTTATTCAAAATATGGTTAAAATTACCAATGAAAAATCGTGAAATATGCACACTAATCAGTGCTACATCACAATAACATAATAATCTGAAATACTCATTGTCACAAAAACTTCACAGTTGAATCCACGTGCCACTATCGCAGTTAGAAAAACGAACACAGCACTGCGTTTGGGACCAGGGCACTTCAATCCGGTCCTGTTTCAATGCTTAAAGTTACTGCGAAACAGCAATCAGTCAAATTTTAATATTTAGCGTGGAGCTTTAGCAAACACTCCGAAACGCTGTGAATGATTCAGTCCAACGTCATGACCACTAAATACAGAAGACGAAGGTTTTTAAACGCAAAAGCCAATCAGCTGATGTTACATCATAATAAGCTAGTCCAATCCAGTTCAAGGTTAAGCCCAGTTGGCTCCACCGACGATAGACGAAAAATCCAAGATTGTTCAAGCAATTGAAGTTTCTTCTCCCTATCGCCCCCTCGAGGGTTAGCAGGAACATGATCCAAAACTCGCCATTTAAAATCACTGAATTTGTGCTGAAAGTCCACACAATGTTGTACTATAGGTGCAGAATGCACGACATTTCGCACTCTTGAAGCATGTTCTTGTAAACGATGTCGCACTACACGAGTAGTGCGTCCAATATACAGCTTCTGACAAGGGCATATTAGCACATATACAACAAAAGATGACAGGCAGGAAGTAGACCACTTCAAGACATGATGAAAATTCATATGAGGGATCTGCCATTCCCTTCCCTCAATGGCTTGTGCACAAAATTTACATTTAGAACAAGAAAAATGGCCCAATGGTACTTCCGTAAGGGGATTTTGAGTACTGGTCCAACAAGAAGTACTGCCAATCAAATCACCAATATTAGGTCCCCTGGTGTAAGCAATCCTTAGTGACTTACAAAAACAAGGGTGTAATGCCAGTAAATGCCAGTGGTTTTTTTAAATATTATGAACTTGAAAAACATTTGACATGTGAGGTAGTATCCCCGTAATATGTTCCGAATCCCCCTGTATGGTAGTCTCCTGAACGGTAGGGGTAAGAAGCCATTCTCTATAAGTAAATCTAGCTCTGGTCCAAGTTTTTTTAACTATGTGAAATGGATAGCCTCTAGATAGTAACCGTTGCATAAGTTGACTAGCATGATAGTCAAACTCAGCTATGGAGCTGCAAATCCGCCTTAATCGCAAAAATTGACCATAAGGCAGACCACGTTTCAAAGCGGGTGGATGGAAACTAGAGAAGTCAAGCAAAGTATTTCTCTGTACTGCCTTACGAAAAAGTGTTGAATATAATAATTATAATAATATAATTTTAACCATATTTTGAATAAAAGGGAAGTTACGCTTCAAGAGAGGATTTCCTCCCATGGCTACAACTTCCGGCAAAAATATTTGTTGATTTGGTTACTGTTGTACATTCACTCTGGAAAGTTTGGTTGCTGTATGACATGATTATTGGCACGCTTATAAACAATTCAAATCAATTTGAACAGAAGAACCACATTCCCACTGCAGTAAAATTAGATGCACCTGTGATCAATTGTCAGTACTCACATGACTTGACTCAACCAATGCATGATGGCTCTAATGTTTAAAATGGCCACATTCACTCCTTGTTCCATTTTCACAATGGTGAAGACAAGAGAGATGCCTGAGACTGTCAGAAAAGCCATTATTACCAAACATCAAACTTCAAAGGGGTACAAGACCATCTCAAAAGACCTTGGAATCCCTGTATCTACAGGTCGCAATGTTATTAAGAAGTTTTCTGCTCATTGAACTGTTAAAAATCTCCTGAAATGGCATAAACAGGGTCCATCAGTGAAAAGGTGGCTCATGAAGATCCTAACCTTCCCTTGGGGGGACAACCACCCCATCCTCTTCAGACTTACCTTCACACAACAGGAATTTCACTTGAGTCCATTAACCAAGGGGAATAAGGTTGGGCTCCCAGAGGAATGGAGGTGTGCAAGAGTGAAGCAGGGGCTGTGAGTATGGAGGAGCACAAGGACAAAATAGGAGGCTAGGACCCCTCTAGCTGCCCGTGATAGAAATGCTTGTGGGCTTTGGGTCCCCAGAGTAGATGTTCAGGCCTCAGCCCCGAAGAAGGAGGCTGCCAAGTAGGTATCAATACTGAATACAGCTTGCGAGCTGTTTCAGGAGCTACAATGCAAGCTGGTTGACAGGGAGAGCCCAGGGCTCCCAGGCATGTGGGTAAGGCCCCTACTATGCTGTACCTCCTCTGAATTTGCTCCACCTCCACCTCCAAGCCGCCATCTGAATTGGCTGTGGTGCCTACTGGCAGGAAAAAAAAAAAAAGAGAGCAGCGGCAGGGACCACAAGAGCAGCGGGAGGGGGGGGGGGTGTCACAGAATGCCAAAAAAATGTGTCTTGGGCTTCGTAGCCACAACAGGAGAAATAACAAGCAGCCACAGTAAACAAAACTCTAGGGGATGCAGATTGCATTGGGCCACACAGCTGAATACTGCAGCAACAAAGTAAAAAAAAAAAAAAAAAAACACACTGAAAAAAAAAACCCAATGCCACAACAAAAAGGGAGTCCTGAAAATGGAATCCCAAGACCTGTCAGGCTTACCAGGGGAACCATAATAGGGAAACTCTGGGACACCTAGGCGGGCCTGTGAGGTGCATTTGCCAATCAAGGCCTTTTGTTGTTTAATTTGGAGCTGCTTTAATAAAAAGCAGCAGAGAGCCAAATAATGCCCATTGAAACCAATAGGAGAAATTTGCTCAAGTCTGCCTTCACCTGCTGACAAAGGAGCTTAACCCACTCGCTGGACTGGTCTAGCAGGATGATAAAGAATTGGATTTTTGTAAAAAGTGTGAGGACTGGGAGGGATATTTTGATCAATCCTTTCTCCTGATAATTTAATAGGCTCCTGCATTTTGTTCCCTTTTAGGCTCTAGTGCAGTAAACTGCGCTTTTCTTTTGCACAACAATTACTCGACATTTGCCTGCACTAATCTTAATCCCCTGCAGTAAGAATTTTTAACAAGAAAATCAGTAGTAAAACCATTGCACTAAAGGGTAGCGTGCACTTGCAAAAAAACAAGCCAAGCACTGATTGAAAAATTGTTTCTGATGTAAACAACAGTTCAAATTTAGCTCATTTTTTCACGCTTCTCCTAGTGCTGAATCTTTACACCGTCTCAGAGCTGGAGTAAAAATGCAGGACAGGAGCAAGAGGTTCATCTGAGGTGAAGCACAGCACTTTGTTACAGTTGACTCAGGACCCTGGTGGTCCAAGGACACTTGTGCATGCCTCCTTCCCCCAGGGCTATCTAATCTGGTCTAAGAAAGGGCACGGGATGCAAATTCTACATGGATAATGAAAGGAGGCTCTTAAAACATTGGCTTTGTTTCTGTACTGTTTGCCCCAGCCATTCACTAACAGTACCCAAACATTGTTGCAATATCCAAGTTTATCCCTTTCCAACAGACCCTGCATCATATCTCAATGTTATCCACAAGCCTATGAAATTCTAGTCCCCACTACCTAATTAAAGCACATAGTGGTCTCAGAGAGATGTTGTAAAACAGTGGGGACAGTACTGAGCAATGGAGGGGGGATCCACATGATAGTACCCTTGGATCTAATTTAACATCTCCCTATTTTCTGTATTCTGTTATTAAGAAAATAATAGAATCATTTGCATCATGGTACCTTCGACATAAAGGACCTGTAGGCATTCCAGAGGATGCCATTGTTTATGGTGCTGAAGGCCACCAAAAGATGAAGGTGAATAAGTATGAAGTCCCAGTTCCTATCCCTCTTCTTCCTCAGATCATCCACAAAGACACTAGTACAGTCCTCGTGCTGTGACTTGTCTGAGACCTACTGTAGAATGATTATCATCAAAACAGTCTCCATCGTCTACAATTTGGGTCAACTGTGACCCCATAGTGTACTTTATCACTTTTCCCAGAAATGGCAAATGAGCAACTGGTTGATAAATGTTCACATCCGCAGGATCAAAATGCCTTTTCTTCCATAACGGAGAGAATAACATCTCCGTCAACCTATTAGAGAACATCCCCTGCTTAAGAGAGCCAATAATGTTCAAGGGCATTAGCCACGATGGACATTAGTTCAGCTCACACATCGAAGGATTAACCATATCTACTAATATATTCTCAAATTCTCTAAATTCCTCACTAAAAGAAGGGAGTGTTCAGAATCCCTACTGAGGCACTCAGTATTATATTCAAATTCTTCTGGATTTAATTCACTTTTTTTCCTAAAGCTATTCAGAAATTCCTCATACATGGGAAATACAGAAGTTAACGGAGCTTGCTCTTTTTCCCAGTTTTGATGCAACCCTAAATAGGGCTTGTGATCAATTTTCTGCCTGGGCTATCCTGGACACAAAATAACTCGTTTCTCCAATCTATAATTCATAGGACTTAAGATGCTGACGATATGCAGACTTTATCTACCTCAAGGGAGAGTTTCTTCCATTTTCTCTCTTTTTTTTTTAAACTTTTATTTTCATTTTGCAACAAACAAAAGAAACAACACACCAAAAGAGACAAAACAAGTATACAATAAGGAAAAGTAAACCCATTACCCCCCACCCCGATGCTTCTTCTCTACCCGATTATATCAGCATGTGAGCGCTTCCAATTAACAGTGATTATACATCAAACGATCAAAAGAGTATCTACAATACAGCATGATCATGGGACAGAGATATATATAAAGTTAGACAGTCAGATGAGAGCATTTAGCAAAATGTACATAGTCATTGAACATCTTCCATTGAGACCAATGAGAAGGAGTCTGAACGGAGGAAGCGAACAGACGAGGTAGTTGTGCATATTTACTGTAAAGACAAGCATGATTCCACCATACAGTTTCAGCAGAGTTTAAATGCGTTTCCTGAAGAAACACTAAATCAACATGCTCATGGCTAAGATAGCTAAGGATTTTCTTTCCTTTGAGTGGACCATTAATGCCTTTGACGGTGAATGATAAGATTTTACATAAGGCCATTCAGAAAAGTTAAAAATTCTGAGCATGATAGCACACATAATTTCACTATGTCCCTCAAACTGACTGTATCTGGCTATACACATGACATAGGAAAAATAAGCTAATATAATACAATGAAGCGCCCCACATTAACAAAGAAAACCGCAGTACAGTAGAGGAGAAGCAAAACCCCAAAATTACTGGCGACCATGTGTCTGCGGGGAGAAACCCCAGAGAAGGCCGAAATTGAAAAAACACATAACCTGTAGGACTGTGCGTGCTCCGAATCCGACCGAGGCACACATCATGAAGGGATAGGAGACCAAAAAACAAAAGTCATATAGAGAAAGAAAGAAAGTCCAGGCTATTTCTGTGCTTGGCTATGACCGCCGCATCGGGCCCTTCAAAATGGCGGATAGAGCCGGCAGATAAGAGTCCAAGATTTGGGATCAGCGCATCTGCTCTGCTTCTTTGGAGTCTAAAAATGTTGATAGTAGATCAGGATCTTCGAACGTCCTGGTTTGGTTGTGGAGAGTCACTCGGAGCTTCGCTGGATACAACAGGCCAAAGCGAGCCTGTAACTGTTGAAGTCGAGGGCGAAAAGCAAGGAGTTTCTTCCGACGGTCAACGGTAGGCTTTGCCAAATCAGGAAAGAAGGAGACCTTACGACCTTCAAATTCCAAATGATGGTTCGCTCGGGCAGCATGCAAAATTTGTTCCACTTGTTGATATCGTAGCAAGCTAAAGATAATAGGCCGGGGGGTCGTGCGGTTGAGCGCCATGTGGGCAGGAACACGGTGTGCTCGATCGATTTCCAGTTCTCTGTGAAAAGTGATCTTCAGCAAGGAGGGAAGAGTTTTGAGCAAGAATTCTCTTATATCTCCTGCTTCCACCCCCTCCGGTATTCCAATGAGCCTCACATTGTTGCGACGGGCTCGATTATTGCTATCTTCTAACTCCTTTTGAAGATTCTGTATCTGGCGCTCAGCCTTGTCCAGTTTGCCCAAGCGCACCTCGTGCGAGTCGAGGACCCCCGCCATGTTGTCCTGCCGTAATGAAAGACTTTCAAGTCGGTCCTGGAGCACTCCAAAGTCTTCTCGCATGGCTCGAAGCGCTTCTCCATTGGACTGCACCAATTCCTTCACGCCGCGTATTTCCTCCAAAATCTCCAGGTGCATTTCGGGGCTTGCACGAAATGGAACCATCTTCTGTGGGGAAGACACCTCTGTTTTGGAGCGTTTTCCGTGAGAAGAAGAAGGAGACCCGAAGTCCAAGCGCGCTGGTTTATGGGCCGCCATCCCCCCCGAGGTGCCCCGGTCAGCTCGGAGCGAAATAGTAAATTTGTATAGGTATTAAGTCAGGATTCTAAGTAGGCCTCTCGGGAGCTTCAACGCAAAGCGTCCTACCCGCTAGACATCAGGCTCCGCCCCCCCCATTTTCTCTCTAGTTGCCGCATCTTTGTGCCTCTCTCAGTATCTCTCTCTTCTCCTCCAGAGTCCGCCCTCTTCCCCTATATCTTGGTCAATCAGCACTGTCAAGCTTGTCAAACCATATCTGTTAAAAGGTTGAAATTGATTAATTAGGCCAACTGTTCCATGTCCCAGATAATATGATAAAATGGATAGAAAATTAGCAAAAATTCAATTGGCTCCCTAAGGAATGCCTCATTATATGTTAAGGAACTCCATTATCACTTACTCTGTAAAACGGCACGCTTGATGTTATTGGAAAGTACAGAACTTTAGACTAGAGGCTGCTCGAGCTGGCTCAGCGTCAGAGATGCATTGTCATTACAGGAGGACATTATAGCAAAGTTGCAAGTGCAGGGAGGTTAAAGTGGGAAACAACAACAAAAAAAAAAGCTAGATCAGCCCATCATCTTTGCTAAGCCCAGCGGATAATGCACCAAGCGCAGCAGATTTTACAGCTGTGCCTTGTACACAGTGTTCCCCCTAGAGAGGACAAAATCGTCAAAGTATCTCTTATACCTGCAAAAGTCATTTTGTTAAAAAGAAATAAAAAAGACCTCTAGGGTTCTTAGCTGTACTTGTTCTAGGGCAGGGATGCATAACTCCAGTCCTCAAGGCTTGTAAAATAATCTGATTTTCAAGGTGACCAAGATATGCAAGCCATTCTGGTTCTGAGATTTCTAGATACATGGGCCAATATTTAGCTGCTATGGTTGGCATTTTTTTTTAAAACGCTAGCCACAGTGGTCAAAAATAGTTTTGATATTCAATACTGGTATCTGGATAGTGTCCAGTGCTTATAATCCAGATAATGCGATGGCAGGTGCTGTTGTCTGGACAATAGTGATAGTCAGTCAGCTATCTGGATAGCGGGCTGATAGCCAACTCTGCCTTTACTCTGCCCACAGACTGCCCTGGCGCTATCTGAAAGTGCCTAAGCGGTCAGGAAGATATTTACATGGCACTGTCAGGTTAACGCTGCTGAATATCACTGGATAGCAGCATCTGCCATGTGGATAATTGCTGCTGAAAATTTACCCCATAGAGCCCATGAATATTCAATGCAGGTACTTTATTTGCAACCAATGAACTGTAGATCTGTAACCCATTATCTAGTATGCCTCTGTTTTGCATTCAATGGAGCCAGGGGCGGCTCAAGGCAATCTGCTGCCTGAGGCGAAGAATGAGATGGCGCCCCCCCCCCCTTTAGAGGGGGCGGGGCTTTTTCAGAACTCCAATCAGGGACTGAACCAAACCAAAAAGCCGATTAGATTATATGGAGGGAATGCAAGATGTTTGCACACAAGGCCGTACCGAGCTGCAATCGCGCCCTTTGCGACTTGCAGCTTGGGGGCATGCCCCCCCCCCTTCCATCCAGCGCTGCCTGCTCTTTCCCTCTGTTTTTTTCATGGTGGCACCGGCAGCAGGGAAAGAGCAGGCAGCGCTGGATGGAGGTATGGAGAGGAGGAGGGGGGCATGCGTTCGATCTGAAAGGCGCCGGCACTTTAAGTAGATCTGTCCCTCCCTGCTCAGACATTGCGTCGGAGGAGGGAAGGACCTGACCTGCTTAAAGTGCTGTGAAAAGACTTGGGGGGCACATTTTGGCTGCCTGCTATTGTCCTGCCAGCGACGGCAGGGCAACAGCAGACAGCCGAAATGCGCTCCACAAGCCTTTGCGCCCTGTGCGGCTGCACCGCTTGCACAGGGCTAGGTACGGTCTTGTTTGCACACCAAGGAACTAAAAGAGAGAAAGAACCAACAGCACAGTTTATGAAACTAAATTATAACTGATTTTTATTTTGTTATTATAAACTGTGTTATGGTACTTGCTTTTTCTTTTTCAAGATATATTTAGCATCCACAGTGGGTGCAGGGCAGAACCAGAACATTCACACAAAGAACTCATTATTTTAAAAAAATCTGATTCTGATCATCTCACTAACAACAACAACAACCACTATTCTCCAGTACCAGGCATATTGTGAACTAATACAAAACCCTACAACACTGATACTCTGTGACGGGCGGTATATAAAGTTTTAAATAAACATAAACATAAACAAAGAGCAAACCTACCATACCATACCATACCATATCAGCACAAACTTCCAAAAGTCTCATAAGAAGCCCATCCAAAAAAAACATCACTGTAAATACTACAGTGGGCCCTGGAACAACCATACACCTATTTGAAAAGCTGAACAAGTCAAATTAATATAGTACAGTATAGATCTTTATGTACAAACAGAACACCTGGCCTCAGTCACACACTCACAACATCGACCCTCACCAAGTACAGAATAAGTAACCATAATCTAAAGTAAAAATAAAAATATGTAGACAAAATTTAAAATGAAACCCCAAGATGCCAGAGTCCACATGCAGTGCAACATCAGATAAATAAGAGATGCAGTACCCCAATACTGTGTAAAACATAAAAATAGCACAAAGTCCAATCACTAAAGTTAAATAAAATTATTTTTTCTACCTTTGTTGTCTGACTATTTTATTCTCTGATCATGCTGGTCCCGATTTGATGCTTCTGCTTTCCTGTCTTCTCTTAGCTCTCTTTCTGTGGTTTATGGTCCATCTGCCATTTCTTATCTCTTCTTTTGTTTTCCTCACTTCCTTCCATCAGCCCATATCCAGTTCCAATAATCCTCCCCAGTATCAGCCCCATTTCGAGTCCTCCCCTCCCAGTACCTTCCAATGTCAACCGCCTTGCATTCCTGCGTCTGCCAATGGTGTCCATTCCCTTCCAGTCCCACTCCTTCCCCACTGTCCAGCCCCTTCTAGTCAAAATACCATCACAGATATTAGCTCACGTCCACTCTCAGTGCCACCCCCCCCCAGTCAGCTCCCTTCCAGTCCCCCTTTAGTACATCCCAGGTGAAAGCTCCATTCCAGCCCCCTCCTTCCTCATGTCAGCATCCTTCCTGCCCCCTCCTTCCCCTGGCAGACTCTCTAAGTATCCGCTCCCTTCCAGTCCTATTCTACCATCCCCCCACATCAACCAGCCCATTTGTAGCCCTAGTCCCTAGTTTTCTTCCAGCACTCTCCTTCCCTCCCCCATTAGCCCATTTCCAGTCCTATCCCCCTTATCAGCCCACTCCAGTCCTAGCACCCCAATCAGCACATTACCAGTCCTAGCTCATTTCCAGTGCTAGCCCCCATCAGCCCATTTCCAGTCCTAGCCCCCCAATCAGCCCATTTCCTGCCCTAGCTCCCCCTAATCAGCCCATTTACAGACCTAACCCCACCAATCAGTCCATTCCCAGGCCTACTACTAATACTACTGAGCATCTGTATAGCGCTACAAGTCGTATGCAGCGCTGTACAGACATGTAAGAGACAGTCCCAGTTTATCAGAGCTTACAATCTAGTCAAGACAGACAAGACAGAAGGTATAGGCTGAGATAAAACAAGGGGGAAAGGAAATGAAAAAGGAGATCAGGTGAGTCAAGATCAAAAAGCAGCAGCGAAGAGGTGCGTTTTATAAGAACATAAGATATGCCATACTGGGTCAGACCAAGGTCCATCAAGCCCAGTATCCTGTTTCCAACAGTGGCCAATCTAGGTCATACATACTGTCACCACGCCCCCTGCTGGTAGCTTGTTGAAGGGACAAGGTGAACATTTTAATTATTTTGTAGAAGTAGGAAACCTTTTTGGACCAGAGGGATCATGGTCCTTGTAGTCCTTCTTCTTAAGAAATGAGTTGTGTATGCCTTGTGTAGGGTCAAACAAAAGGCTTTTATTCCCCTTTAGCAGTAAGGTTCGCTAAGAAACCAAAAGTAGAATTTACCTTATTTTCAGGTTTATGCCAAAGTAATTACAGAGCAAGAAAACTGTTATGAGAGCTTCACAGTTCCTTGTAAAAATACACAGGGTTTTCAATACCGTAGTAAAACAAATAAACAAGCTCTTCTTTAGCTCAACACAGGCAAAAGATATTGTTAAAGCATGTTCTGGTAATTACAGCTCTGGGAGAGACTCTAGGCTTTCAGCAATACACATCGAACAGTCCATTTGTTCTTCAGGCATCAACGGCTCTGGTTCCCCAAGCTCAATCTGCATGGGTTCCAGCTCAGCCATGCTTTCTTCTACACCTGAGCTTTCCCTGGCTGAATTAGTTTGCAGGTCAGAAGTTCTCTTTCCTAGTTTCCAGCCTGGCAGTTCTGGGTTTTGCAAATAAGTGGTATGTCTTGTTCCTATGCTTCTTTGTAGTGGTTTCCAAAACTTCTGCCAGCTTCCTTTCCTTTCAGTATTGCTATCTGAGTTATAAGTCTTTCTAGGAAATGGCTTCTTTGTGAGAAATAAAGTATCACTGTACCTTGGCTCCTTGAAGTCTGTGCCACTGGTATTCCCCCTACCAGGCACCCTCCTTCTGATACCGTCTTCTCTGAAGACTGTTTCTTGGAGATCTCTGGGCTGGGCTTGTCCTCCCTGGAGTTTAGCTTTGCCACGTAAGGATTCCAAACTCCTCTGCTTTGCAGTATAGGAGGTTCCTCTATCAGGTCTCTCCTTTCCAGATCCTTTCTCAGAGCTTCTCTCTATGCGTAGGCCTCTCTCTAGGCATGGCTCTCTCGGCAGCCGTGGCTCTCTCCCTTGCCGAGGCTCTCTCTCTTGCCGAGGCTCTCTCTTTTGCCGTGGCTCTCTCTCTTGCCTTCCTGCAGAGCCCTGCTTATAAAGCCCTTTTTCCCTTGAGTTTTCCGACCCTCTCCTCAGCTGCACCTGATTAGCTTCTGCTTCATCAGTACCTGGGTGTGTCAGCTCAGCATCTGCAGGCTCGTGCCTGCCTCCTCTAGCTGTCCTGCTAGGTGATTGCACCCTCTGCAAGTCAGCTGCTTTATGAAAAACAGCGTTTTTTTCTAAGTTCATAGCTTCACTAGCTTCAGCTCTATCACAGTACCTAGCAGTTTCCCCAAAAGACAAAGGTAATGCAATGCTTGTACTGGGTCAAGCATTGATATCCTGGGTCCCTTCTTAATAATGGTTTATGGACCTTTCCTCCAGGAATTTGTCCAAACCTTTTTTAAACCCAGCTACACTAACAGCCTTTACTACATCCTCAGGTAACAAATTCCAGTTTGATTACACGTTGAGTGAAGAAATATTTTCTTTTATTAGTTTTAAATAGTTTACCCTGTAGCTTCATTGCATGTCCCCTAGTCTTTCTATATTCTGATAACGTAAACAATCGATCTACGTTTAACCGTTCCACTCCGTTCATTAATTTATAGACTTCTATCATATCTCCCCTCAGTCGTCTCTTTTCCAGGTTAAAGAGCCCTAACCTTTTTAGACTTTCTTCATAGGAGTATCCTTCCATCCCCTTTACCATTTTGGTGGCTCTTCTCTGAACCTTTTCTAATAACGCTATATCCTTTTTAAGATACGGCGACCAGAATTGCACACAATATTCAAGGTGCGGTCTCACCATGGAACGATATAGAGGCATTATAATATCTTTTGTTTTATTTTCCATTCCTTTCCTTATGATACCTAGCATTCCATTTGCTCTCTTAGCTGCCGCTGCACACTGGGCCGAGGGTTTTAACATGCTATCCACAATGACGCCTAAATCTTTTTCCTGGGTGGTGGTTCCTAATGTGGAACCTTGCATCGTGTAACCATAGTTTGGGTTGTTCTTCCCTAGGTGCATAACTTTGCACTTGTCCACATTAAATTTCATCTGCCATTTTGATGCCCAGTCTTCCAATTTATCAAGATCCTCTTGTGATTTTCCACAATCTTCTTGGGTTTTAACAACTTTAAATAGTTTTGTGTCATCTGCAAATTTGATAACCTCACTCGTTATTCCACTTTCCAGGTCATTTATGAATATGTCAAAAAGCAGCGGACCCAGCACAGATCCCTGGGGTACACCACTATTCACCACTTAGCCCAACCCTCTGCTTTCTATCTTTTAACCAGTTCTTGATCCACAGTAGTACACTGCCTCCTATCCCATGACTCTTTAGTTTTGCCAAAAGTCTCTGATGAGGGACCTTGTCAAAGGCTTTCTGAAAGTCCAGATACACTATATCAACTGACTCACCTTTGTCCACCTGTTTATTCACACTTTCAAAAAAACATAATAGATTAGTAAGACAAGATCTTCCTTGTCTAAAACCATGTTGGCTGTCTCCCATTAGGCCATGACTACCTACATGCTAAGTAATTTTATTCTTAATGATGGTTTCTACCATTTTTCCCGGTACTGACGTGAGGCTCACCGGTCTGTACTTTCCCGGATCACCCCTGGAACCCTTTTAAAAAATTGGCGTTACATTGGCGATCCTCCAATCTTCAGGTATTACAGATGATTTTAATGAAAATTCACAGATTACTAATAGCAGGTCTGCAATCTCATATTTCAGTTCTTTCAACACCCTTGGATGTATACCACCCAGCCCAGGTGATTTGCTACTCTTCAGTTTATCTAATAGTTGTAATACATCTTCCCGATGTATCGATATTTCCTTCAATTCTTCCGCACCTTTAAATACCACTTCAGTCATGGGTAACATCCCTACATCTTCCTCAGTAAAGACCGAAGCAAAGAATTCATTCAGTCTCTCCGCTATCGCCTTGTCGCCTCATAGTGCCCCTTTAACTCCTCTATCATCTAATGGACCAACTGACTCTCTCACAGGTTTTTTGCTACGAATGTACTTGAACAAATCTTTATTTCGCGTTTTTGCTTCCGCAGCAAGCTTCTTCTCAAATTCACCCTTTGCCTGCTTTATCAATGCCTTGCATTTGACTTGCCAGTGTTTGTGCTGTTTCCAGGTTTCGTCGTTTGGCTCTTTTATCCATTTCCTGAAAGATGCTTTTTTGGCAACAACAGCCTCTCTGACCTCCCCTTTAAACCATGCTGGCAGTTTTTTGGACTTCCTTCCACTTTTCTTAAAGCGTGGAATACAGCTGGTCTGGGCTTCTAAGATAGTATTTTTCAACAACACCCAAGCTTGATGTAAGTCTTTAACCTTTGCAACTGCTCCTTTTAGTCTTTTCTTAAGTATTTTCCTCATTTTATCATAGTCTCCCTTTCGAAAGTTAAAAGGTAGTACTGTGGATTTCCTTACTATCCCTCCTCCACTAATTAAATCAAAGGTGATCATGCTATGATCACTATTGCCAAGTGGCCCCAACACCCTTATCTCTTGCACTAGATCTGGTGTTCCACTAAGGACTAGGTCTAATATGGCTTCCCCTCTGGTCGGTTCATGAACCAGCTGCTCCAAGAAGCAGTCATTTATTTCATCTAGGAACTTTATCTCCCTAGCATGTCCTGCCGTGACACTGACCCAGTCGATACCGGGGTAATTGAAATCACCCATTATTATTACTGCACTATAACTTTTGTTAGGTTCCTTGATTTCTTTGAATATTTCATCATCCATTTGTTTATTCTGGCCAGGCGGTCGATAGTACACCCCCACTGCCATCGCCTTCCCCTTTTTATATGGAATTTCAATCCATAGAGATTCTACAGCAAATTTTGTTTCCTGCAAAACTTTAATCCTTTCTGACTCAATGCCCTCTCTAACATAGAGCGCAACCCCTCCACCAATTTGATCAGCTCTATCATTACGATATAGTTTGTATCCAGGTATCACAGTGTCCCACTGGTTGTCCTCCTTCCACCATGTCTCTGATATTCCAATCATATCTAACCTCTCATTTAGTGCAATATATTCTAACTCTCCCATCTTATTTTTTAGACTTCTAGCATTTGCATACAAGCATTTTAGAGACTTTATTTTATTAATATTAGTTTGGCTGTTGGTAGACATGGGAAATTTGGGATCTTTAAGCTCTGTCTGCTCCATACTTGAGGGCATTTGGGCTACTTTACTCTTTTTAGTAACCTCTCTGCTTTTGGTAGTATCCTTCAAGGATACATTCTTCCGAACCATCCGTTCTTGGGTAACTGTCAGCTTTCCCCTATTATCTAGTTTAAAAGCTGCTCTATCTCCTTTTTAAACATTTCAGACTGGATTTGAAGAGGGTCAGAGAAGGAGCCTGGTGTACAGACACAGGTAGTTTGTTCCAGGTGTAAGGTACAGCAAGGTGAAAGGAGTGAAGTCTGGAGTTAGCAATAGAAGAGAAGAGCAGGCCCTAACCCTATCAATCAGCCCATTACCAGTTCTAGCCCCCTCCCGATCAGCCTACCTCTATTCTTAACCCCCCCATCAGCCCATTTCCAGTTCTAACCCCCCCCCATCAGCCCAGTACAGTGCCGAGTATGCCTTGTAGCACTATACAAATGATACATAGTAATAGTAGCAGTAGTAAGAAGAGTAACAACCCACATTTTGTTGTTGAGCTGAAGAAAAGTCATTCATATCTCACATTCTGCTCTTAGTCTCCTAAATGTTTCCAAAATTATGTGTTTTTTCTTTTTCCGTGTGTTACGAGGGAAAGTACTAAAAGATCCTGTCTATAATTCACATCAGAAGGGATATAAAGTGTCACATTTGTGAAAGAATAGAAAAATGGTCAATTGTGTGAAAGACAACATCACTTTGAGGTGTGTGTGTGTACAGAAGAATGGAAGTCCTTCCATTCTTCTGTACACACACACACCTCAAAGTGATGTTGTCTTTCACACAATTGACCATTTTTCTATTCTTTCACAAATGTGACACTTTATATCCCTTCTGATGTGAATTATAGACAGCGGCATCACCAGAGGAATGAAGCATACGAGGACAGACTTAAGGATCTTAATATGTACTCTTTAGAAGAAAGGCGGGATAGAGGAGATATGATCGAGACGTTTAAATACCTCCGTGGCATAAATACATAGGAGAGCCTCTTTCGATTGAAAGCAAGCTCTGCTACGAGGGGGCATGGGATGATGGTGAAAGAGGATAGAATTAATATGCAGAAATATTTCTTTACGGAAAGAGTGGTAGATGCGTGGAATAATCTCCTAGTGGAGGTGGTAGAGATGAGGACAGTATCTGAATTCAGAAAAGAATGGGACAAACACCGAGGATCTCTAAAGGAAAAAAGGGGACTGCTGTAGTAGTTGATATGGAAGGGCAGACTAGATAGGCCATGTGGTCTTTTTTTGCAATCATGTTTCTATGTTTCTAAGGAAGTTGCCAGTTAGTACATTCCCTGTCTATGCTTTCTGTCTCAGAAATGCACAGAGATCCCTACAAGCTATAGGGATGCATAATTTTTCTTTCAAGTTTGCTTGGTATTGTAGGGTTATCTTTGTGAAAGGCGCAATAAAGAAATTGATATGGGTCCCTTAAAAAAATCCCTCTTTAACTAACTGGAATTCAACTGTAGACCACATCTGGCCACCTTACCAGATTGAACGATTTCAAGCCACAAGCAAGCAGGAGGCCGTCTTTGTTGTTACTTTAAAGACAAAGAATCTGTCCAATATGCCATGGTGTCTTGGAATTGCTCACTACAAAATAATATTATTGTGCCTCGCTCTATTTTTTTCCCTTATCTTCTATTTTTTATTTGTATTCGGCCCACAGCTTTCTAGTAGAAGTTCAAGGTGAGTTACAAACAGCAGGGATTTTCCTGTTCCCAGAGGACTTGCAATTTAACTTTATACTGAGACAATGGAAGGTTAAGTAACTTTCCCAAAGTCACAAGGAACGTCAGAGGGGACTTGAACCCGACTACCCTGCTTCTCACCCTGATGTTCCATCCACTGGACTACTCCTGAACTCCAGGTTGGTGTTTTATTACTAAAAGAGATGATCCCAACCAGTGGTCTTCAGATCCTGGGGTCCCATGAGACCATTACAAGGGGTCTGCAGGGTATAGAAAAAAAAGAGCAAAGTCATTTCATGGTGCTGTAAGCCATACAATACAGTAGAATACAGAGGCTGCTACAGAGGTAGAATAAGCAGTGATCGATGAGATGATGGTAGCTTAATCAGCGGTTGCATGGAACAGAAGAAACAGCAACTGTAGGGGTGGGATCAGAAGCAGAAGACGACTGACTGGGAAGCGTGAGAGACTGATGGCGACAGGAAGGGGATGGGATGGGAGATAAAGAGGGCTAGTGGGGATAACTTGGCAATGAGGGGAGCAGTTCCAGGAAGAATGATGGGGATGAACTGGGAGTCTTTGAACCTTCTAGGGGATAAATACTGAGTCCACACAACCAACCAAAATGTTTGGGAACCTCTGTACTAAAACACAAAGAAAAATAGCTATTTTATCTAAAAATATTTATATTCCATACTAGAACTCTAGGCAGATTACAATAGCATATGCATAAAATAAAATTTAAGACAAACACACAATTATACAGTTGTGGCCAATTGGCACTCTTGCATTTTAGGTATATTGTGTATAATATCTTGAGAAATAATTCAAAATATTCCAACTGTATGTCATCATAATATTTTAATAGTATGTTCAAAGGTATACAAAAAAAAAGATGTCTGTGCAACTTAGAAATAGTAATTTCGCAGAAAGAAAAATATGACCTGGACAGGATTAAATGGCACCTTCTCTAATATTTGGTTGCATAACCCTTGGCAGTGATAATAGCCTCCAAACATTTCTTGTAGCCATCTATAAGCTTTGTACATCTTTTTGCTGGTAGTTTCTCCCATTCTTCAACTATAATTTGTTCCATCTCATGAATGTTTCCAGGATTCCTTTTACGAATGGCAAATTTCAGCTGTTTCCAAAGGTTCTTGATTAGATTGAGATCAGGACTCATTGCTGGCCAGTTTAAAACAGTCCATTTGTTCCTTTTTGACCATTCTTTTATACTTTTGGATATATGTTTTGGGTCATTGTCCTTCGATCTTCGACCCAGACCTAGCTTTCTGACACAAGGTAGCATCTTTTGCTCCAAAATACCTTGGTAGTCCTCTGACTTCATGATTCCTTTAATATATTCCAGGCTCGCAGTTCCTGAGGCAACAAAACAGCTCCACAATATTATGAATCATATTTAACTATAGGAAGGCTGATCTTTCCTTATAAACTTCATTTCTTCATCTGTAAATGTATCTAGCTAGTCTGCAATGCCAAAGAACTCAAGTTTGGTTTCATCCGTCCAAAGAATATTTTCCCTGAAGGATTGTGGTTTCTCAAGGTACGTTTGGGCAAAGATCAGGCGTGCCTTTTTATGTATGTCTTTGAGCAGTGGGGTCTTCCTTGGCCTTTGCCCATGAAGTCCTTCTTTGTTTAGTACGTGATGTATGGTGCGGGTTGAAACCCCCACTCCAGATTGCTCCAGGTCAGCCTTAAGCTCTTTAGATGTTGTACATGGTATTTTTCCAATATTTTACACTAACCTTCAAACACGTTTTGGATTCATTTTCCTCTTCCCACCACGTCCTGGGAGGTTCTTGACATTTCCATAAGTACTCATAAAACTTCTTAATAACATTGCAAACTATAGACACAGGAATCCTAAGATTTTTAGAGATGGCCTTGTATCCCTTTGAAGTTTGATGTTTGGTGATAATGGCTTTACTGATGGTCTTAGGCAGCTCTATTGTTTTCACCATTGTGAAAATGGAACAGGGAGTGAATGTGGCCATTTTAAAAATACAGCGGTGCATCGAATTTTACTGCAATGGGAATGTGGTTCTTCTGTTCAAAGTGATTTGTTTATAAGGTTGCCAATAATTATGTCCTGGCGATGTCCCAGTTTTTATACTATTTCCTATTTCCTTTTTTAATTGATCTTCTTTTATTTGATTCTTTTATGTGTCAAATATATGTGCATATATAGTCCAAAGCCATTTCACTGGCCACTTTTGTTTGGGAGATAGTGGACATTAAAGGGTTGACCTGCAAGGGCACCAATAATGTTGACCACAACTGTACCAAAAACTCAAAAAAATCACATCTAACACTTATCCACTATTCATCTATAGAGCACCCTCTCTATTCTCCTCCTCAAACAACACAAGTCCCATGGTCTGACCATTACCTAGTACATTTAACCTTCCCAATTCTCCCTCCTTCCCCCAATCTCAAAACACACTATATCTGAACAAATGATTTAGACAATTTGATAAGGACACCCTCCTGAAAAACATTTTACCTCAGCTAAAAAACCCCATCATCAGATCTCAGTGATATCCTAATTAATTGGAATACCACAATACAAAAAGCAGCAATACCCATAAACCTGCATGCAAAAACTACCTATAAACAGTCCGAGAAATGGTACTCTCGTGAACTAGAAAAACTGAAAAAAGAACTAAGGAAACATGAGCATAAATGGAGATCCACCAAAATCCTTGAAGATAATCGCCTCTATATGACAGTCCTTAACACTTACAAAGAAGCAATCAACAATGCAAAGAAGTACTACCATACCAAAATACTTAATAAAGCCCTGAAGCACCTGAGAGAACTCTCTGAAATCGTAAAATCACTAACTAAAACCCAACAAAATGAACCTAACAACATTATCATAAAGCCTCAAACGCTGACTACTATGCAGACAAATTAAAAAGAAAGAATCTTATAGATGCCATTCACCCCCCTGACCATCCCATAACCCATAGCACATGGCACACATTCCACCTAATAGACCAAAAACAACTTCTCAACACTATCACAAAAATTAACACCACAACCTCACCCCTAGAACTCTATCTCATAGCTTGAATTAAAGCTATGCAAATGGAACTAGCTCCTTACATTCTCAACATAGTTAACCAAGCATTCCAACAAGGAATCATGCCAAAAGATCTTAAACTCACTACAATTAAACTAATCCCGAAAAACAAAACTCTCAACAAGGAAGACCCTAGCTCAAGGATGTCAAACTCCAGTCCTGGAGGGCCACAAACCAGTCAGGTTTTCAGGGTATCCCTAATGAATATGCATGAGATATATTTGTATGCATTGCCCCTATTGTATGCAAATATATCTAATGAATATTCATTAGGGATACCCTGAAAACCTGACTGGTTTGCGGCCCTCCAGGACTGGAGTTTGACATCCCTGCCCTAGCTCATATAGACCTATCACCAATATACCTTTCTTTTCCAAAGTAATCGAGAAGTTGTCCAAATACAACTCCAGGACTACATAGACTAAACACACCGCTAGACGACCAACAATATGGTTTTCGCCCGTATCTTGGTGTCAAAACCCTGTTACTAGCTCTATTCGACATTCATATGTGGAATGGATGACACAAAACAGGAAATACCACAAGGTGTACATATTAAGATCCTATGGTTACACGATGCAAGGTTCCACATTAGGAACCACCACCCAGGAAAAAGATTTAGGCGTCATTGTGGATACCATGTTAAAACCCTCGGCCCAGTGTGCAGCGGCGGCCAAGAGGGCAAATAGAATGCTAGGTATGATAAGGAAAGGAATGGAAAATAAAACAAAAGATATTATAATGCCTCTATATCGTTCCATGGTGAGACCGCACCTTGAATATTGTGTGCAATTCTGGTCGCCGTATCTTAAAAAGGATATAGCTATTTTAGAAAAGGTACAGAGAAGAGCCACCAAAATGGTAAAGGGGATGGAAGGATACTCCTATGAAGAAAGGCTAAAAAGGATAGGGCTCTTTAACCTGGAAAAGAGACGGCTGAGGGGAGATATGATAGAAGTCTATAAATTAATGAACGGAGTGGAACGGATAAACGTTAGATCGATTGTTTACCTTATCAGAATATAGAAAGACTAGGGGACATGCAATGAAGCTACAGGGTAAACTATTTAAGACTAATAAAAGAAAATATTTTTTCACTCAACGTGTAATCAAACTCTGGAATTTGTTACCGGAGGATGTAGTAAAGGCTGTTAGTGTAGCTGGGTTTAAAAAAGGTTTGGACAAGTTCCTGGAGGAAAGGTCCATAAACCATTATTAAGAAGTGACCGAAGATATCAATGCTTGACCCAGTACAAGCATTGTGGAACTTGTGTCTCTTGGGGAAACTGCTAGGTACATATGACCTAGATTGGCCACTGTTGGAAACAGAATACTGGGCTTGATGGACCTTGGTCTGACCCAGTATGGCATATCTTATGTTCTTAAGTCTGCCCTCATATGCTTTATAATGAAGAACACTAACCATCTTAGTAGCCACCCTCTGTACTGACTCCATCCTATTTATATCCTTTTGAAGGTGCGGACTCCAGAATTGCACACTATACTCCAAATGAGGTCTCACCAAAGACTTATACAGAGGCACTATCACCTCCTTTTTTCTGCTAGCCATTCCTCTCCGTATGCACCCTAGCATCCTTCTAGCTTTTGCCATTGCCTTTTCTACCTGTTTAGCTACTTTAAGATCATCAGACACAACAACACCTAGGTCCCGCTCTTCTTTAGTGGACAAAAGTACTTCACCCCCTATACTGTATTGCTCCCTTGGATTGCTGCAGCCCAAATGCATGACCTTACATTTTTTAACATTAAATCCCAGCTGCCAAATTCTAGACCATTCTTCAAGCTTAGCTAGATCACTCCTCATGTTATTTATTTTATTTATTTATTTAATGCCTCTTTTATACCGCGCTATTTAAAATCAGTGCGGTTTACATAAAATGGTAACTTATACAGTGCGGTCAAGGCTGCACTGTATTTACAATAAAACAGGTGCTGTAACTTGGACATAACTAGGGTAACTATATACAGGTTGGTAAATCAAGTCATAGGTCCAATTGGGTCTATCATTGGATAGAGGCTATTTACAATAGTAAGGATTATATACACTCTGATATTTACATGGTATGCAGGGTCCGAATGGCCCGTGGGTGTGACTGCATCATCACGTGCTGGGTGTGCTAGTGAGGCAGAGGGGGGTGGTAGTTTGTGAATTGTCATCAGAGTAGTGTGTGAGGAAAAGATGGTGCTTCACCGCCTTCCTAAATTGGGCAAGGTTGGAGATTGCCCGAATGGTGAGCAGAAGGGTGTTCCAACATCTGGGTGCATAGAACATAAATGCTCTGTTTATCGTTGCTTGAGTGCATTTCGTTATTGCTTTCGGAATTACCAGTGTGTTTACAGCTGCAGATCTTCTGGATCTATTAGGGGACGTGGAGTGGATTAGCTCAGTGAGGGAGGTGGAGCAGAGCTTGTTGATGGCTTTGAAGGTCATCAATAGAATCTTGAATGAGAGTCTGCAGTGGATGGGGAGCCAGTGGAGATGTTTCAGGATTGGTGTTACATGAGCATTCCTGGAAGCTCCATGTAGTATTCTGGCGGCAGCATTCATTGCGAGCTGGAGTGGATTCAGGGCGGGAGTCCCTGTAGAATTGCATTGGCGTAGTCGATTACAAGCGCTTGATAGATTGTACGGAAGTCCTCTGGATCCAGCAAGGTTCGTAAATGCCGGAGTGTCCGTATCTTGTGGTACACTGCCTTGACTGTGTTGCTGATATGGACCTTCATATCCAGTCACTGATCTAATGTGACCCCTAGGTAACGGATTGTGGGTTTGGTTAGCAGCTCGGCTTCTTTTACCTTTAAAGAGGCGGGAGGGGTGAATCCTTGGTTCCTAGTGATGAAAAGGATGTCTGTCTTGTTGTGGTTTATTCGGAGGTTTTGAGTGTGGAGCCAGTTGGAGACGGCGTTGAAGCAGCTTGTTAGTGGGGAGAAGTCTGGCTGGTCTGTTGAGAATGGCATGTAGAGCAGTACGTCATCAGCATATACCAGGTAAGCGACGTTGAAAGAGCGGATAAGGGCACAGATGGGCTGCATGTATATGATGAACATCAAGGCCGAGAGAGAGGATCCCTGAGGTACGCCCTGCCTTTGATGGAACGGTTCTGATGTTTTAGCGCCAGATCGTACGTGTTGCTATCTGTCAGTCAGGTATGATTTGCACCATCTTAGGGCTGTGTCATGTATCCCCTTCTCCTTGAGCCGCACCATGAGCAGCTCGTGGCTTACGGAGTCGAATGCCACGGCAATATCCATAAAGATAAGGGTGAACCCTAGTCGGGTGTTGTCTGTTCCCGTGATTATGGTACTGAAGAGGGTGGTAAGGAGGGTTTCCACACCATGTGATTCCCTGAATCAGTGATAGTTTGAGTCCAGAGGAGCGGTGGTCTTGATGTGGTGTTGGATTTGGCATTGGACTACCTTTTCAATTATCTTGGCGAGTAGTGGGATGCTTGATATAGGCCTGTATGATTCAACCTTCTGGGGGTCCAGCTTGTTGCGTTTCAGCAGCGGCCTGATGGAAGTGTGTTTCAGCCCTTGTGGGAACGATCCAGTTGAGAATGACTGTTCCATGAGTTTGGCTAGGAACGGGCTGAATTCGCTGCGTAACGCTTTTATCCAGAAGGCTGGGCAGGGGTCGTTTGGTGCAGTGGTGGTGTTGATGGCAGCAATGGTGTCTTCAATACATTTCTTGGATGGGGTGGAGGTGGTGGTCAGCGGTGTTGGGTGGAGTGGCTCATATGAGGGGGTGGGGGACGTGGTCTTGTTGATCTGACATGATTTTGATTGAATATGGTCCGCAAATTCCTGAGGTTGGAGGTCGCTTGGTTGATTGGAGGCTGGTTCTTTTGTTAAGTTCTTCACAAGATTGAATAGGTCATGTGGCTTACTTAGCGAGCGTTTCAGGAGGTCAGTGTGGAATTGCCTCATTTTCTCTGTTACTGCTTCATGATGTCTTGTTAGGTGTGAGTTGTATGCTCTCTGGTCCTCGGTGGAGCTTGACCGGTGCCATCATCTTCCAACTTCCTTAGGTGGAGGAGTGACGTTCGTAGTTCAGTGGAATACCATGGTGTGGCCTTTCGTTTCCTTGGGGGCTTGCTTGTGGTTGGTAGTTGGGCAATGGATCCGAGGCTGTTGTCCCAGCTGGAGATCATTTCCTCGAGGCAGGGTGTCATCAAGTTGAGGAGCCGGAGGGCTTTCTTCAGGATTTCTTCTCTATTGAAGGGTCGGAATCTTCCTGTTGGTGCTCTGGGGATGTCGACAGGACTGCTGGTGCTTTTGTGGCAGTGGTGGTGAGCGGGTATATGAAATCTGATCAAGCTGTGGTCGGACCAGGGGACTGGGGTGATGGACAGAGCGGGGTCATGGGTAGAGTCCATGGCTGCCTGTGGGGCGAATACCAGGTCCAGCTTGTTTCCTTTCACGTGGGTAGGTTCGTTGACTAGTTGCTTGTACCCTAGCTCCTTGAGTGCTTCGAGGAAGGCTGTGACATGTGTGTCTTGTAGGGCTGGCAGGTTGAGATCACCTAGTATCCAGCTTGGGGTGCATGGGTTCTGGGTGTTGCAGGCAAGGTCGATTATTGTTGAGAGGTCATCTGGGGAGGCTGCCAGGGCTCTGTAGAGTAGGTTGATGGAACACTGCTTGTTTGCTATGGTGATTCCATCAAGGTGCACTGTGCTGGTGGCATTGATCAGCTGAAATTGGAGCTCTGTTTTGGTGAGGATGAGCACTCCTCCACCCCTCCAATTGGCTCTATGGCAAGTGTGGATTGCGAAGTTGGGGGGTAAGAGCTGGTTGAGGAGGACCATGTCGGAGTTAGATAGCCACGTCTCTGTGATCATTAGTATGTCGAGGTCATGGAGGGTTACCAAGTCTGAGATAGCTGGCCATTTCTTGCGGATTGAGCGTGCATTTATGAGGGCGCATTTTGGGTTGTGGGGGTGAGTGTGCTGCTCTAGTTGGGATTTTTTGGAGTGCTGCAGAGAGATGTAGAGTAAGTGGGGGTGAGGTGTGTGCTTAGCTTCTGTTGCCAAGTGGCGGGAGGTACTTGACCATCTCCTCCCCTGGCTCTGTAGAACTGGTATATGTTTACAGCCAGGAGAGAGGGCCAGAGTGCTGCTGAACAATCCAGAGAGGAGGTAGCAGCTAGCTAAGGCTAATAGTGAGGGGGCCATTCTGGTATCTCTTATGTGGCCAGCGGACGTGATCCTCTTTTGGACAGGCAGTTAAATCAGGCAAGCTATTCGTTCAATCGGTAATCAGGCAAGCAATATGTTCTATCACTGGCAGGTAAATCAGGCAAGCAATACGTTCTATTACAGGCAGGTTAATCAGGCAAGCAATACGTTCTATCACAGGCAGGTAAATCAGCAAGCAATGTGTTCTATCACAGGCAGGTAAATCAGGCAAGCAGTATGTTCAATCGTTAATTGGGTAAGTCAGGCAAAGCAATATGTTCTATGATAGGCAGGTAGATCAGGCAGGCATATGTTCACTCGACAATCGGGTAAATCAGGCAAGCAGTGTGCTCTATCAACAGGCAGTTAGGACAGGCAAGGCTATTTGTACTTATCAGCAAGCAGTTAAATCAGGCATGCTAATAAATGGTGGCTGTTTCTAATGGGCTCTACTTCTGCCTGGGCTCTATAGGCGGTGCAGAATACGGTGAGACGGTATTTGTCTAGTGGGTTTAGGGTCAACTGTTCCGGTGGGTTGTTGTGTGTGGCGCTTACGTGAGTGTGTTCTCGCTGGCTTATCTCCTGGCTTCTCTCCTGGTCGCTCTGGTCGGCCGGCAGGTTAGACTGCGGGGTATGGGGCCTCAGGGGTTGGCCACTGCCTAAGGGCCACGTCAAAGGACCCTCTGGCGAGGTCCTCAAGCGCAGGCTTGCCAGGTGCAGGTGCGCCCGATGGCGCTTCTTTTAAAGTTGCTCAGGCTGCCCAGATTGGGCAGAGCAGGCTGTGGCGGTTGTGTTCGGCTCCAGCGAGCTCGATCCCGCCCGGGAGAGCTGTGGCTGGGCTGGAGGGATGGAAGGCTCTTGGCGGTATCAGCGCCCAATAGCGCTTCTTTTCAAGTTGCTCAGGCTGCCACGATTTGGCAGGGCAGGCTGCGATGGTTGTGTCTGGCTCCGGCAAGCTCGATCCCACCTGGGAGCACTGTGGCTGGGCCGGAGGGACGGAAGGCTCTTGGCGGCATCAGCGCCCAATGGTGCTTCTTTTAAAGTTGCTCGGGCTGCCCCGATTGGGCATAGCAGGCTGCGGCGGTTGTGTCTGGCTCCGGCGAGCTTGATCCCGCCTGGGAGAGCTGTGGCTGGGTCGGAAGGACGGAAGGCTCTTGGCTCTACACCTTTCTGGGTGTCTACTCTATTGCAGATTTTGGTATCATCCGTAAAGAGGCAAACCTTATCCAACAGCCCTTCTGCTATATCACTAACAAAGATGTTAAAACGAATCGGAACAAGGACAGATCTCTGGGGAACACCACTGGTAACATCCTTCTCCTCAGAGTGAGCTCTATTTACCTGTACTCTTTGTCGCCTCCCACCCAACTAATTTCTAACCCAAGCAGTAACTTTAGGGTCCATCCCTAGGGTGCTCAGTTTGTTTATAAGTCACCTGTGAAGAACAGTGTCAAAGGCTTTACTGAAATCTAAATACACCACATCTAGGGCTCTCCCTCAGTCCAACTCCCTGGTCACCCAGTCAAAGAAATCAATCAGATTTGTCTGACAAGACCTGCCTCTGGTGAATCCATGCTGCCTCGGATCCTGTAATCCACTGGACTCCAGAAACCTCACTATTTTCTCTTTCAGCAGCGTTTCCAATAATTTACTTACCACCGAATTTAAACTAACCAGCCTGTAGTTTTTAACCACATCCTTACTTCCGCTTTTCTGTAAAGGCACCACATGAGCCTCTCTCCAGTCCTTTGGCACCACTCCCGACTCCAACAAGGCATTGAAAAGGTCAGTCAGTGGAGCTGCTAGAACGTCCCCAAGTTCCCTCAGCATTCTAGGGTGTATCCTATCCGGTCCCATCGCTTTGTCTACTTTAAGTTGAGCTAGTTTCTCACGAACACAGTCTTCTGAAAATTGTTCAAGATGTCCCTCACTTCTGTTCCTGTTGATGGTTTTTTCTGAGGTCCTGCTCCTGGTTCTTCATCTGTGAACACAGAACTGAAATATTTGTTAAGCAATTCCGCTTTATCCTTATCAGCTTGTACATGTTCCTCCCCTTCACCTTTGAGTCTGACAATACCACTTTTGCCCTTCCTTTTCTCACTAACATATCTGAAAAATGTCTTATCCCCCCATTTTATTGCATTGGCTATTTCATCCTCTTTTTGAATCTTTGCTTTCCTGACTACTTTGCTAGCTTCTCTAAGTTTTTCCAAATATAGATGCCTGCCTTCCTCTCTCTGGAACAACCAAAAAGAGTCTGAACCTACTCCAAATGGCACAAAACATGACAGCAAGAATCATCTGTAAGGCCCGATTAACAGACCACATCATCCCATTCTACATAAACTCCTCTGGTTACCAATAACAAGCAGGATAAAATACAAAACCATAATGACCACATTCAAAATAAGGCATAATATAGCACCCTCATTCCTCACAACCCTAATACACATCCCAAGACACAAGATCCAGAAGAGGAAGTGCACAGAACATTCTTATAGTCCCTCTGGCATTTCCCAAACCAAAACAGACCACAAGCAATACAGCATTTTCATTTATAGCACCCATCCTTTGGAATGCTCTTCCAGGCACATTACGCTCAAAGACTTACAAACATTCAAAACAGTACTCTTCATCAAACACTATGGCAATAACGATAGTAGTAGCAGCAGTGATCCAACCCATAGCCACACACATTGAATCTCTCAAACTTCACGGATATCAGCTTAATTGACTTACAACCCTTTAAGCCTGCAAATAAAAACAAGACTAATGTGAATTATGTAAATGTCACCTATACAAAACCTGTACATAGTTACATATGTAAATAGTTGTTCTTATTGTTCCACTCTTAACATTGGTCTAAGTAACCTATTTGTTTATTGTAAACCACCTTTGATCTTTAGAAGGGGCGGCATTATAAAAACTTCACAAATAAATAAATAAATCTGCAACCAACAAATAGCATCTCCAAGAGACCAAAGCCAGGCAGCATATTTAGCTACACTTCAATGAGAAATGAGTATGCCTGCCTAAACAAGTAAGACTTTAGTTGTTCCCTAAATGTAAATGTATTTGTCATGAGATGTAATTCTGCAGGCAGCGATTTCCACAGCTAGATCCTATCTTGTTCCCCTCTCCCAAAAGGGTTGTCAAGGTATGAAACACTATGCATTTCTAATTTTCCAAGTGCAGCTGGTTCATCCATAACTTGATTCAGTCATGGCTGTAGGAATTGTTAAGACTAAATACTTGCACAGTCTGCAAGATGCACTTGGATTTTAAAGTGCACTTCAGTTACAGAAGTGGAAACAGGAACACAGGCCGATTCTTTGAACGAATACTGTCAATATCTGAAAATGTTAGTGAAGAAAAGTGCCAACCTGCTCTAATTTCATTGTGCAATAACAGCAGGAGTAGACAAATCTTGATTGTTATTTATCACCAGGAAATAAAGCCAATATTATCTCAAAGTCCTAAGAGATCCATTGACAATCTGAAGGTCTCGCTGTCTTCCTTTGCCACTCACAGCTTCTGCCTACTTTGACAGCTGCTAAAAGAAGAAAGTCTCGTTTTAGGATTGCTTTTAACTTACCTTTGGGCATGGTAAGGACAGCCCTATAGTCTAAGGGAATTGTGTGTATTTATCTTTATGTCTTATTCCATTTGTCTATCTTTTCTATGCGGATCCTATCTCTCCTTGCTGTCCTGTCTACACTAGTGAGTTCCTTTCACTTCTTTTCTTATTGTACATCACATAGACTGTTGTGAAATGTTTCAATATATCAAATAAAATATAACCATAACCATTTTTCATTCTCCTTAGCACTCATATAGAAATACAAACATATATGCATCATCGCAGCATGCAAATATTGTATACGGCATAAATACTGCAAAGCTTCTGCGTGTGTATCTTTGTATAAAGGATGTGTCATTCAGCTGTTCCCTGAGTGCCTAGGTAGGGTAATTCTGTAAGAGCACACCTAAACAGTGAGGACACATAGGTGTGTATGTTAAGCTGGTGTTTATAATGGCAGTATATGCACCTATGTGCCTTTATAAGATTGCTTCCCACACAGTTGCATCTGCTCCAAGGCAAACATAACTTTTCTGCCTATATTTATGTAGATACTCATGCATCTTATCTCACACCCGCAACCCCAGCTCCGTCCGACCTCTGCTCCCAGGAATACTTACACATATATCATGCATCAGCAGCACATATTTGTGTGCATATTCTTGGGCCGGAAGGACTGGGGTCTCTAGTCCCACAAGTGCTCCTTGTGGTCTTGGGCAAGCCACTTAACCCTCCATTGCCCATGTTCCCTGTAAAATAGTTATCTCCAAGTTATAATGCCCCGTTCAATGTAATTTCAGTTTGTTCATTGTAAACCGCCTTGATATCATGAAAGGCGGTATATAAGAAATGCTAAATAAATATTCCCAGGCAACTCTGTAAGTGCCTGTTTTTGCAGGTATAATGCCGTTTCATATGCAAAAAAACGTATACAAATTACCCCATGGTGCGCATTTCCTGTTCCTACTAGCCAGGAAGGGACTCCAGCCAAGGTAAGGAGCATCTAGCTTTTTAAAGATCCTTGGATCAGCGTGAGTTCAGCTGCTTGTTGGTATAGATACTATTTAGAATGAAAAACAATTTGGGGTCTGCGCTGTGGTGCAGAAGATACAAATTTTAAAATTTCCTTTCATTTGGGGCCAATGGCACTTGAGAATATCATAGAGGAAATGTACTTGGACTCCAGTGGGAAGGAAAGTAGTTATCAATACTGCGGAAACCCTTTCTGATAGGAAGAAAGCACTAGGTTCAGTTCCAAAGGAAGTTCAGGCAGTGAGGGAACTAGTAGCAGCCTGGGCCTGTCATGTAAAGAGGAGGAAGAAAACTAGATAATAATAAAAAAAATTTCAGAAACATGAAAGCTGCATGTGCGAGGATAATTGAAACATATTCATTTCAGTTTTGACTACAGATGCTGGTGTGCCCGAGATTTGAAATCACAAAGGCCCTTTCCTCACACACATCTGAAAAAGGACTCTATATCATTTTGAGATCTCATGTGCACTATATTTGAATAATTGTTATTGGGTCAAAAAATAACAGTACAGCCTGCAAAATTCTGTTGTTTATGTCAGGACAGCTACTATACCTCTGCTGTATGGCACTAATGTCTATGTTAAACTGTGAGTGCAGTTTACTTGGGCAGATCCTATAGCAAAACACTGAATTCCCCTTCAGGACTAGAGGGAATTGGGGTTTTACTTATGAAACCTGGAAGCCAACTCATTTTTATATTAATTATTGGACTTCTAACACAGTACTCTAGAAGCTCCATAGCAACATGGCTACTTACCGATAAAAAGTAGAAGCCGAGTCTTTTTATATAGACAATATTGTTCACTGTTTCTACCAAACAGTAGGAGCCATTTCCAGTTGGGTATGAAGCCTAAAAATAAAAGGAAGAAGATGCTGGTAAATAAATGTTGTATGTGGGTTGCTCAAGTTAACTTTTGTTTCAGATTGAATTATGAGCAGTGACCCAGATTAATGTTACTTAACAGTTTTAGCCAAACACTAGCCATTGGCATCCAACAATGACAGATGACATATAAACTAGCTGAAGAACTACTTATAGTTCTATTGAAAGGGTATCAAATCCAACAATGCATTGTAAGTGAGGAGCCAGGGCAAGTAAAACCTGTCAGGCCCTGATGACCTAGAAGCACTACTTGCGTTGACTTATACTGAATACACTGCCATCCAGAATGGCTTGTTCTCTATGAACCAGATACGATCAGCTCTTTAGCTCAGCATCAGAGGCTAATGAAAACACTGACATCTTGAGACAACCTAAGGAAGGCACAACTTCAGGGGCGGCAGAAGGGCTTTTTTTGGGGGTGGGACCCAAGCACCACCCCAAGCACTGCCCTAACTCTGCTCCAAGTTCCACCCTAACTTTGTCCAAGCCCAGCCCCATGGGCAAAGACCTTTCCTGTTCACAGAGGTCTTTGCCACAATGGTGGCTTTTCTTCTGCCAGCGGAGGATAGGATCCCCACGGGCAGACTGATGCCTGCAGGCCATGATCATTGCGAAGAGCCTTCCTGCCTGCCTGCAAGGAAGGGTCTTTGCAATGATCGCAACAGGCAGACAGTAGGCTGCCCATGGAGATTCTATCCCTTGCGGGCAGAAGAAGAGAAGCTGCGATTTCAGCAAAGACCCTCTCTGCGAACTGATCTCCTGTGGCCAGATAGGAAAGGGCTTTTTTTTCTTCTGCCTGCAAGAGATGGGAACTCGAAGGGCAGTCTGCTGCCTTTCATGCTGCGATTTATGGTGGGGGCAGGGCTCATTTGGCCCACCGCTTTCCAATGCCTATGCACAACGTACCCAAAGTCTGCCATGAGTGGACTGCTATAGGGAAAGAGAATAGCAGAGCTCTAAACTCCCTTTTCTGTATTCCAGTCACATACAGGTCCAGCACAAGGTTTTCTACTACTATCCTAGGCAGATTAAAATCTTGCCCCCTTTCTCTCAGGCTTTGTCCCTCATTCTTCTACCTATCTGCTCAGCAATTTCTTGGAGGAGGTAGCACTCTACTGGGTGACTCTGAAACCAGTTGTTGCAATAGGGACAATAGCCCTCTGGCTTTGAGCACACGGACTGCAACCCACAAGTCTCTCTGATCCCCTTTCACTCCTTCTGGAGGTCTGCTGTTTGGACAGCACCAGAGGAAGAGGAGCAGCCTACTATGGAGACTGTGTACACATTATCTTAGAGTCTTTATGGTTAGAGAGAATATGTGATTTCTCCTGCCACTAGCATCCTGGTGCACCGATGCTTCTTCATGTAAGAGTTACTGAGTAGGTGAGTGAAAAAAGCTTGGTGAGAGAGGGCACACTGGGTGAGAGAGGTAGAGATACAGGCATAGTTGAGAGCACAGAGATATTTCCATAATATGTTTATGTTTATTAAAATTTGATATACCGCCCTTCCTGGTTATAGCAGGGTGGTTTACAATAGAAACATTTCCACAGAGGAAGGGAAAGAGAAAGGAACTCCATTAAAAAAAATAAAAGGAAAGCAGATGCATTCATACTAAAGAGGACAGAGAGAGTCACCAGAAGGGAAGAAGATAAACGTTATCTGATAGTGTCAGGTACTAGGCAACTCAAAAGCTTTGTGAAACAATAAGGCTTTGAGTTGGGATTTGAATCTGGAGTGAGATGATTCTAGATAGACGTTGAGGAGTAAACTGTTCCAAAGACTAGGACCCAGACAACAAAAGATGAATGGAGAGTTGATTCGAGTCTAGCTTGCATAGTAGAGGGTAGGTGAAGGCGATCGGAGTGAAATGAGTAGAGAATACGATGGGGAGTATGAGTATGACGAGAGAGGAGAGATAGGACGGAGTGCTTAAGTTATCCTTATGGTAATGCTAGCCTTAATGACTAGATCACACATTTTTCCTAGCCGGGACAATTTTTGGTGGGTGCAACCTATTGGTCTACATAGGAATGCTATACCTGAGGGATGCTCTTCCTGTTAGGGCAGGGCGTCCAGCTTATTGGCAGCCTCTTCTGTCCTCTGTCATCTCCCCTCCTCCCCCCCCCCCCAGCATGATTCTTCCAACCTCTACATTTCTACAGCCTTCTATATTGTGCCTGAAGTTAACTGGTCTCTGGGGTCTATGGGCCTGAATCTTCAAAAATAACTATTTCTCTAGTTAAATCCTGAAGTTAACTATACAAACTATTTGAATTTTGACTCCACTAATAAAGCAGCTGGGCCGGTCGGTGCCAAAGCAGTGGCGTAAATTCCACCCAAGCAGCCCCCACACTGGGGCATTTTGTGGCTCTTATAAAAATTGGGCTTGGAAGCAGATGATGCGCTTAAGCGCTTTTCCAGCTGTGAAACAGAAACATGATGGCAGATAAAGACCGCATGGCCTATCAAGTCTGCCCTTCCATATCAACCACTACAACAGGAACAGGATCAAGTAATTTAAATAAAATGTTGGTAGGCTACAGGAGAGTACAGTATTGATTTTTAGTAAATTGTATTATTGTAATTCTTTACTGGTTGCTTCTCCTGCTTATGATTTAAAACTGCTTCAATTGGTGGAGAATATGAGAGTGAGGATTAAATGTAGGACTAAACGTATGGATCACATCACTCCCCTGCTGAAAGGGTTGTCTTGGTTGCTGGTTTATTTTAGAATTAAGTATAAACTTCTTTCTTTTGTGCATGTAGCATAACATACTGGATCCCCTACGTATTTGTCAGATCTGGTTGTTCTCTACTGTCCTCAGTAGCGGTTAAGATCGTCAGGCTTATTTGTTTAAAATTCCATCGCCATCTCAATTTCATCTCAAACTTAACTCATTCTTCGGCCTTTGGCTTCATGGCTCCTTCACTTTAGAACATGTTGCCTTTAGATCTGCATCAGGAGTCTTTAGTTTCAAGCCTTTGGGGGGAGTTAGACTGCTGGGTCATTGTGATGAGCAGTAATGACCTTTTGTGTGTTTACCCTTATGTGTCCCTGGATTTGTTTTCATCTATAAGGCTTATTTTTGTTGGACTATTCATCCCTTGGCCTTTTGTGTCAGTTGTGTTGTCCTGGTGAATTGTTTTGGCTATTTTTTCCCAAGGATTGTAAACCACCATGTGTTGGCTGTACAGACCAAATGGTGATATATGAAATCTGTTCAAATAATATAAATAAACAAATAAATAACCCCCCTCCCCATGGAAGTCCCTCACAGCAAAACTTTGCCTGAGGGACCCACAGTTGAATTTACGCCACTGCATCAAAATAATGGTCATGCAGCAGATCTCAGAGGCTACCAACCACAAGATAGTTCACATCTGGAGTTTTCATGGCAGGAAATGAGGCTCTGAAGTGTCTGTTGCCACACTTACAAGCTGTGCTGGAGTTGGGGAGGTTCTGTGCTGGCATCTGAGATGTTGCCTAGCTGCACAAGGACTGGAAATGGAGTCATGAGGTCATGGTAGCCCTGCCTAGATTAGGTGCCATAAACACAGGAAATCCAGGTGAACAGCCCTAAAAGGAAGGCCTCAGTACCAAAGGCCTCAGTACCAATGCTACAGTCAGCTCTGCTCCAACGATTCACTTTTCCTGCTCTGATGATTTCACCTGTGCATCAGGCTATAAGGAACTAGCAGCACTAGGTGGATATAGGGAAATTGTGTATAGCAAGAGAGGTTTTATTTGCAGCCCTCTTCATACATAGGACCTGCAGAAAGCACACGATCCAGGCAGGGCCGTACCAAGATATACCTGCATCCTGGGAGACTTGCAATCTGGCACCCCCCCTCCAACGACATCAGATTTTTGTCAGTTACCCTCCCAAAAAAAGAAGATCCCTGAATCTGGGGTAGCCCACAGATAGGGCCAACCCAACTATCGGGCATTCTAGGTGGGGGGACAGTGCTCCTCTTGGAGCCAGAGAGCTCCTGCTGACAGCTGCATATCTTGCCTCCTTCCCTCCCTCCCTCCACCTACCAGGGGTCCAGTAATTGGCTGCTGCACTTTCTGCCAGATGGAGGAAGGAGACAATCCTTTATTTCAACTGACCTGAGCAGCAGAGACTTATGCCACAACTCCATAGACCGCTCTACTGAGACTTTAATGGCAGCAATGCAAGCATGTTCTAACTGTGTCCTTGTGGCCCAGAATGTCTTGATGCTAATCTTGCGATGCATGTGAGGTTATCATCAGACATTCTGGGCCATAAGAATGTGATTAGAACATGCTTGCAGTGCCCGCATTGAAGTCCCAGTAGAGCCATCTGCAATGCCGGGGCTGGGTGGAGAAACAGAAGCTTATGCCATGGCTCTGCAGATCAGTCTACTGAGACTTCAATGCCGGCAGTGCAAGCATGTTCTCATCGCGTCCTTGTGCTTCAAAATGTCTTGATGCTAATCTCACGATGCATGTGAGATTAATATAAGGAGATTCAAAGATGTGTTTAAGAACATGCTTACATTGAAGACACTGATGTTTATTTATTTAACATTTCTTATATACTGCCTTTCATGATATCAAGGTGGTTTACATTGAACAAACTGAAATTACATTGAAACAGGGCATTATAACTCGGAGATAACTATCTTATTTATTTTATTTATTTATTTAGACAGTTTTGTATACCGCCTTATCCTTCAATCAAAGCGGTCACAACACAAGTGGGGGATACATTTAACACATGGGGATATGAGACACACACACTAATACTTACAGGGAACATGGGCAATGGAGGGTTAAGTGGCTTGCCCAAGACCACAAGGAGCACCTGTGGGACTAGAAACCCCAGTCCTTCCAACCCAAGGTTGCTGTCCTCTAGTGGGATTTGAACCCCCGACCTTCCGGCCTGAAGTACATTGCCCCAACCACTAGGCCACTCCTCCACACCTCCTCCATCTTACATGGAACATGGGCAATGGAGGGTTAAGTGGCTTGCTCAAGACCACAAGGAGCACCTGTGGGACTAGAAACCCCAGTCCTTTCGGCCCAAGGTTGCAGTCCTATAGTGAGATTTGAACCCCTGACCTTCTGGCATGAGGTAACTTGCCCCAACCACTAGGCCACTCCTCCCTCCTGTAGAGTTCCTGTAGAGTGATCTATGGAGCCATGGCATATGTTTCTGTTGCTCCGCCTGGCCCTGGCCCCACAGAATTGGACTGTTGGGGCCTTGGAATCCCTGTCAGCCACGTCACTCAACTCAGAGGTCAGGACTCAGAACCCCCAACACCCCTGGCCTCTGAGCAGCTCACCTAGGAATGTGAAATTCAGGTAGCGTAGTCCTCCTGCTCTCCAAAACTGTGTGGCTCAGGTGTCTCACAAAAGCTTCTAAATTTCACTTCCGGTAGAGGGCAGCTCTGATTCTGGTGGGGGTCTGAATGCGTCCCTATTTTTTTGCGCCCTGTATGGCTGCACCACTGGCACAGGCTTAGGTACGGCAATGGATCCAGGCACCCTTCATGCACAGTGTTGTGAAGAGTTATGCCTGGTCCTTAGGCCTACAGTAGCTATGCCCTGGAGCACCGAGTCAATCTTCACACCTGGGGACGTGTACAGTACTTAAATCAGTTTTCCTTGGGAGAATAAAACTTTTGACTGCTGCTAAAGGCACTATTTTTCTCTCAGCTGGCTGTGTTTCCTAGACAAGTCCAACAATTCATACATGCCTCTTAGTATGGAGTTGTGGGAGAAAAAGGTTTTAATTACTTAAGGAACTTTGCAAGAGTGAAAAATTGTAGGTGTGAGACACCCAAGATACCAATAAGAGGGATTATTCAGTCTAAGCAGCAAAACAACAATCATTCCACTCGCACAAAATTTTATTGCAAAAGGTACTGTAATAATTCTTCTTCAGATAAATAGAAAGGGATCCTTGTGTCACTTCACCAAAGTCAAATAAATCTAACCATTTACATAGACCAAGGTGATACTATTATTTTAATGAATGTTTAAAGATATGAGCTTTTCAGACTAGTGAAATCCCTTCGTAGGGAAATGTCACATTCCTTATAAACGTAATTACTGTTCAAAAAATACTCTACCAAAAAAATTACATCTTCTAAACTTCTGTCCTCATTACCATAAAAGTAACAGCAGTTTTAGGAATGTTCTACTTAATGTGTCAATACTTTCCAATCCACGGAATGAATTCCTTTTGATGGAACATTTATTTTGCCTTTAAAATAGTTTTCATCTTTTCCAGAATGTTCTTATAGTCACAAAAGCCTTGTTCTCCCCTCGGTTACAGGTCATTCACTTCAATGTTAGCCAATTTCTAGACCGATTGCTAAAGAATGTATTGGGGTGAGTAGATTTCTTTCAAGCTTGCTTAGAAGCAGGCAATAGGGAAAGAGGATGGAGGGTCCTTCTGTTTTGTTTTTCTGAGCCGACTTGATTCATCTTCTTGCTCTATGTTCAACAGAGCACATGCCGCCTACAGCACTAATGCTAGCACATAGTGCAACACACAGCACATAGAGTGATAGGCATACTGCATGCCTTACAGTGCTCAACACAGCATATAGTACACACAATAGAGCCCACAATGTATATACACTGCATAACTGGTTGTTGCTTTCAGTGCTGTATGCACTCCCTGCTGCTCTTAAGTGTCATGCGTACTGTATGTGCATGGCTCTGACCACCATGCACAGTTCCGGTTGCTCGGAGTGAGCTCTGCATGTACCCATAGCGTGTACAAGGCACAGAGCAACAATCTTCTGCTCCAAGGGGCATATGTATTGTATGCATCATGTGTTATGCTGAGTGGTATACATACTACTGATTTATATGTGTTCTGTATGCACTGTAGGCTACATTGCGGGCCATATATGCCACATACTGTTCTAAATGCCATATGCATCATTGGAGCACTCTATATGTACTGCATGGTATGTGTTGCATTGTACATATGGCATGCACCTAATGTTGTGTTAAATACAGTGGGAGTAGTCTTATAAAGTCATTTTAATGCATATATGACAATAAGTGAGTAGAATCAGGGATAACATATGTTGTCTTAAACTGGTTTTATTCATATTTGTCAAATTGCACATTCCAAGCCTGCACAAATGACTATCCACCTCCTTTGCTCAGTCTTATACTGTCTCTCAGGGTTCCATTCTTGCCCCTACTCTCTTTAATCTCTTCATATCCCACCTGGCTCTGTTTAACCAAGATCTTAACATAAGCTTGGATGATATCCAACTTATTATAGCCCAAGATACCTAGTTTCAGTCAGAAGTTAATTCCAAATTACAGTCAATAGCAGACTGGCTGCGATCCCATAGAATGATACTCAACCCAAATAAAGTCCTAGGCATTTTGGATATTCCAAAATGATAAGCCACCTCCCTACCATCCACGAATCTCTTGTGCACCTATTTCAGTAACAACTTTGATCCATTTCCTTGAAGTCTTGTTCAACGAGCATCTTACTTTTAGTCCTTATAATCTCAAAACTGTTTAAAGATGTTTCTTTGTACTGAGAAGGTTAAAAGGGACAAAACCTCTCTTTGACACTAAAGCCCTGAAAATAATATTTCACACTCTAGTTATCAAACAGACTAGACTACTGCAATTTTCTACTGACAGGCATCTCGCAAGCTCAATTAAAACGACTCCAAATCATTCAGAGCACAACCATAAAGATCATTTATAATGCTAAACATTATGATCATATCACTCCATTGCTTTGCAAGAAACTGGCCTCTCATCCCTTTTTGAGTTAAGTTTAAGGTGCTATTGACAAATCATCTTTACTATAGTGGTTTACCTACCTATCTACATTAGTATTCATTCCTTACTGCCCCTCTCGTACTCTCCAGTCATGAAACACAAATCTCTTAGTTGTTCCCACAAAGCCCATGCTATGCTTAATAACCTACTGCTCTATTGCTCTCTGTTTCCAAGCTCTTCATTTATCAAACTCCATCCCCACAGAACTCCATATGGAGTCATCTTATAAAAAATTTAAGACGAGTCTGAAGACCTGTTTTTTTACTCAGGCCTTCCAATGACAGCTAGTTATGCTCCCCTTAAGGATTGCGCCTTTTCAGTCTTTCTATCCCCCTCCTGCAGTTTCCATGCAGTTAGAATTTTGTTTTTCGTATCTACTGAAATTGCTCTGCTACCACCATCTCCCTTCCTTGATGTTTCTCCTTTTTGCCCCATTGTCCTGTTTATTTCTGTGTCTCTGTAATAAGACCAAAAGACTTTGTAAACTGCTACGATGTACTAACCAATAGCGGCGTATCAACGTTTTGCAAACAAATCCATAATAAATTAATCACGTGTAAAAGTATGTGTGGTGGCATGAATGTGTGTACTTTTCTGCAGGAATTGCTGGAGATGCAGGCTGGGTGGAGCAATGGTGGAGTTGTGAAGTGTACGCACTGATTATAAGATACCTTAATCTATGCACATACTTGACTTGTGAACATTTTACATCTGCTCCCGAGCAGGCATAAATGTCCACTATCTCAATGTAGGTGTGATTTCTGCAGGATTCGTGCTAGTATTTTATGAAAACACCTAGGTGCCTATGTGTCATGTTAAAATTCGGCCAAATAGGTGCCATGTTCTAAAACTACCCTTAGTATGAGTGGCATGCTGTTACTCCTGCTGGAATTCTGCACACAATTCAAAATGTGGCACGTTCTTTGTGATCATTTCAAATATAATACAGACTAAAATAAGTATCTCTAAAAAACAATATGCTTTGCTATTTTGACAAACACAGCATGCAGCATTTTGCATAACTCAGACTTTTGACGCAGAAGTTTGAATTTCATTTGCAGAATTCCAGCAGGACTGAACCAATGCATATAGGAATTAATTCTTTAAATAGTTTGAGTGGTTAGAAAGGCACTCTACATGCTCATGTAGGCGCTTATAAAACTGCCGGGGGTATGCATGCATACAAATAGATCTACTTTTATGTGATATACATGTAAGGCATCCCCAGGGATGGGATAAACACTTGCATATGCATTGTACAAAACACACGCATTTGCACAGTTACTTCTGCCCTGAAGCAGGTGTAACTTTGTGCAGGAGCTTTCAAGGAAGTAATTGGAAAAAAGCACATAAGTGCTTGCATTGCCTTTAGGCACAATATATGTGCTTATGTGCCTTTCCATCCTAAATGGCCCATTATAAAATTCTGCTCATAGCACCCTGAGCAATAGAAGTGCGTACAGTGCTCGAAGCAGCACACGGTGAATATTGAACTGATCGCAGATGCATATTTCAGTTGTGAAAGAGTTTATTATCTGGCAGCAGATGCGGTGATCTGATTTCTGCATTGGGGTTTTATGGTACTGTGCTCAGGGAGAGGGGAGTTTTTCTCCTTTCCGACAAGCTGCACAAACTTATCTTTCCTTATAATAACCTCATCAGGGACATCTCATTCCATAGCTTTAGCCCATCGATTCTGCTTTTATTTGTGAAATGAGTTTCTTGTCACAAGCCCCCATGCTCTTTAATGGAGCAGAAATAAGGAAAGCCCTGAGACCTCTAAATCACAGACAAACCCTGCGGCCACCAGGAAACGTATAATGAAAACAGCTCTGGGAGCTGTAGGAGTAACCTTGGATTATATATAGAACAATGTTCCTCTGATATATTTTATTTTTTATGCCCTTGGCTGTCAATTAACTTGAAGTCAGTAGGGATATTCTAAGTTCCTTATTCTTATATATGTGAGCACCCTTCTCTTCAGGTAGGTGGCTATAGAGTGGGACTACCATAGAAAATAAATGCTTTAATGTTATTTCTATATCACTGGTAATAATGCACGTTCTTTTTGATAGGAAGAGAGATAATTTAAAAATTCCTGGGCCATCTGTTCCAGCTGATTTTTTAATAGATCCGTAGCAACAATATGATTTTACAGAACTATAGGAATGCAACTGCACAATGCCACACTTTGATTTTCCTTAAGGTTTTTCTGTTCATTGGCACCCCCTCTCCCCCCCCCCACTCCAACAGCAAAGGTAAGAGAACACCCACCAGGGCACAGTCCTGCACAACTTTACTCAGCTAAAGATAGCTCAATCACACATGAAAGGTGCACACTTTACATATATACAGCAAACCAGCAATAAACTTGTCAGGAGTCCAGTGCAGCCATTGGGGCAGATAAGCAAAGGGAATAAATTAAGACAGACAGTTCTGGTAAAAATATGCAAAGCGGAGAGACCACGTGATGCGGTGAGAGCAGCAGGTCGCTTCTGCTAGTGCTCCGGTCTTCCCCGGTCCAAACCGAGCCTTATTGCCGTATTTAACACTGCTAACTGATCAGCGCCCACACCAGCTTGGGAACGTTGATTTACCGGGTCTCAAACAACTGTCGGGAATCAACCAGAGTGATGGCAGCCACGGTAAAAAATACTCGGAGGGAGAAAGAGCGGGCCACCCCGGCATCTAAAATGGCCGACAGCCAGGCCATGCCAAGATCGCCCACAACCCCGGCGTTTGTGGAAGAGGTCTCCGCGGCGGTAGCAGAGGCATTGTCGGTGCAATTTACAGCACTGCACGACAAAATGGATAATTTGCAGGCGTCTGTCGGAGCCCTGGGAAACAGGCTGCAGGAAGCCGAGGATCGCATTGGAAGGGCTGAAGATAGCCTGGAGACCCTTACACAGGATCTAACACTACTAAAATCCCAACTGCAAACCCAAGAATTGAAACTGGACGATTTGGAAAATCGTTCCAGACGCAACAACCTGCGGGTGATGGGCCTCGCCAATTCCATTGCGGACAAGGACCTTGTGCACTACTTGGAAACGCTCCTCCCGCAGCTTTTTGAAGGCATTGAGGAGGGCGGAAAAGTGCAGATCGAAAGAGCACACCGAGTGGGGCCCAGACAATCCCGGGACCAACGGCCGAGGGTTGTGCTGGCAAAATTTCTCTCTTTCTCCCAGAAGGAGGCCATACTTCGGGCTGCACGGCAGAGGGGAGAGCTCCTACACGACAACATGAGAATCTGCTTTGCCCAGGACTATTCTTCAGCGCTGAGCCAAAAACGTCACGCCTATGCCCCCCTCTGTCAAAAACTGATCGCTCTACAGATAAAGTTTTCTGTTCAATACCCTGCCCGGTTGCACGTTTTCCACGCTGGGAGTCATCGGTCCTTCGAATCCGCCAGTGAAGCTGGGCCTTACATCGCTGAGCTAGAGAGAAGAGAGTGATTGCTGCGGGATAACCGGATACAAATTTGACTTCCATGGGAAAGTGGACTTTTGCCCAGCGGAAAATCTAGTGAACTTCAGCAAGAGCCCTTAAACGGTCCCAAAACCATCCCTTGCGCTGTGCAAGGAGCAGAGATCTACCAGATATGTGATGGACATACCGAGGACTGAAAAGAGATGGGAAGGACCGGTTGGCTGCCTGAGCTGGGGCCGTTATCCCCTGTGGGCTTCCTGCTGCGGGGTCTACCTGCGTAGCCACAACGCCGAAAATGGACTGGTGTGCAGGTTGCTATTATGGGTTTATTGTTGTTTTACTACTTAATGTTATTTTTTATAGCCCCGTTGGTATGTTGACTATGGGGGAGTTTGCATGTTATAAGACTAAGGACGGTACTTACAGATGTGTAATACTGATGGGAGGGGTGGAATAGTACCGTGGCTGGGGTGGATGGAGTAATTAGAGGGATATTCCGTGCCCTCGGGGGAGGGACCCGGCTCAGTCACCTTCTGACAGCAGCGGTACCCGCGTTGGCATGGAAGTGCTGGGCAGAGTGTGGGAGAAGCATGGGCGATCTGTGGCTGTTGGCTTGGGCCTCTGCCTACACGGCAGGTCCAGGGTCCGGGGGGGGGGAGGGATATGCAGAAAGAAAGAGAGAGAGAGAGAGCTCCACCACCAACAAGATACGACCCCCCCCCCCCCCCCCGTGATCTGGAGGGCGAGAACTATTGCAATGTCCCTTGGAGCTAGCCCCAAAAGGAGGCGAGCCTCAAGGACAGGTGTGACTCCAATCTAGAAACGTAGGAATGAGCCAAGGATCGCAATAGGGGGCCCACCGAAAAAGTTGACAGTGAGTGTGTTCCATAGGTGCGGTGGGGTAACATATTAGGGCAATGGATCGGGGAAGACTGCACGCATCTAACTGGTCCGGAGGAGATGCTCTCCGTGGCCCATGGGGTCAATGGAAGATAGAGAGCACGAGAGGAATGAGAGGGGGAAGGGATGAGGAGGGGGAGGGAGATGATAGGGGGGAGGAAGGGGATGGGGGAGGGGGGGAGGGAGGGGACGGAGGGGGGGAAAAAGAAGGAAGGGGGGGAGATAGCCACATCCGGGATGGCCAGGTTTTATACTGGGTGAATTTAGTGTATAGGGTGGGGGGAGCCCCAGGCTGGGGGGGCCCTCTCTGGGACATAGGTAACTATACTAATCAAAGAGCCTCTACTACCCCGCTAACCTGAAGATAATTTCTTGGAACGTGTGTGGCCTCGGGAGCCCAATAAAGAGATCTAAAATATTGCAGGCCCTGGCCAGACAACGTGCCGATATAGCGCTACTTCAAGAAACCCACCAGACAGTAGCCGAACATCACAAACTTCACCGGAGCTGGGTGGGGCAAGTGTGGGGGGCCCCAGCCACCGGAAAAAAGGGCGGTGTAGTGGTGCTAATACATAAAAACACCCGCTTCGAGGTTCTCAAGGATATTGTGGATCCCACCGGACGTTTTGTTCTATTACAAGGCCTATTAGGCGGGAAGCCGATTATTATCGGGAACCTTTACTGCCCTAACGTGCTGGATTCAGCCTTATACTCCCGCTTGGCAGCCCAAATAGAGACACTGCCCGAGCTACCCCTGATTTTGGGAGGTGATTTTAATGGGGTAATGGATGTTGCCTTGGATACCTCGAGGGGAGGGGGACCACGGGAACGGTCGCAGTCGGCTCACGCGCTGCGTCGTCTGTGTACCCGTTTGGGGCTGATTGACCCGTGGCGGCTTTTGCACCCGGATGAAAGAGATTATACCCACCAGTCCCGTGCACATGGAACCAGCGCGAGAATCGACTACTTGTTGACCACGAAAGGTCTGTTTACCACGGTGGCAGAAGCACAGATAGGCCCGGTGGAAATTTCCGATCATGCTTTGATCTGGCTCGAGCTACGGGGGCTGGGAGATGATCCGGGGGCGCGACTGTGGCGGTTTCCGCTGGAGCTGTACAAAGATACCCAGTTTCGTAAATTCCTGATCCAACGTTGGCAGGAGTTTGAGGCCGACCACAGTGGGCACCTGGATGATCCAGAACTGGTGTGGGAGACTGCTAAAGTTGTTTTGAGGGGAGATATTATTGGCTATATGGCCCGGAAACGGCGGCTTCGGGCCGAACAGATTATTCGCCTCGAAAAATTAGTCGCAAAGCTTAGAAGACGGCATGCGAGTGCGCCCAGCCCCCTACATAAAAAACAACTTGCAGAAACGCAGGCGGCCTTAAATGAATTGTTACACCAACGGGCAAAGAAATCCATCCTGTATTACCGGTTTCAATTGTATTGTCAGGGTGACAAACCGGGTAAGCTACTAGCGCGTTGCCTGCGAGGCCCTCGAGATTCGCGATTAATTACAGCTCTTAGGGATGAGCACGGGACCCTTCATAGGGATAACCCGCAGATAGCCAGGATTTTTTGCTCATTTTTCCAGACGCTATATACGGCAGAGGCCGGGTCACCAGAACGGATGGTGTCTTACCTACAGGAATTGGAGTTGCCAAGGCTGAGTGCGACAGAGAGGGCACTGCTCGACCAACCCTTGACAATACAAGAGGTGCAAAAGGTTATTGCTAGGGCGGGGTGCTGTAAGGCACCGGGACCAGATGGGCTGGGGGCGGAATTCTATAAGATTCTTAATGACTATATTTCTCCCGTACTGGTGGCCCTCCATACTAAGAGAGCTGAGCAGGGTGGATTCAAATGGGGTGGGAATCAGGCCTATATCTCCCTCTTTCCAAAACCGGGAAAAGACCCACTACAGGCGGCGTCCTACCGCCCTATTTCCTTGCTTAACTTTGATGTGAAAATTCTAGCCAAAGTACTGGCTGAACGTCTGGTGGGGGTGCTGGGTCAGCTAATACATGATTCGCAGGTAGGCTTTGTAAAACATCGATATGCAGTTCGTAACCTTCGCAAAATTTTGTGTTCACTAGAATGGGTGCAGCGCCGACAGATACCGTCATTATTAGTGAGCTTCGACGCGGAAAAAGCCTTTGACAGAGTGGATTGGCAGTACCTCCGATATTTGCTCCCGTCCTATGGGCTGGGGACTGCTTTTTGCAAGATGGTTCATAGCCTGTACGCCAATCCGTCCGCCGCGATTTCTTGTAACGGAGTGCTATCAGAGACCTTTAATTTGCACAGGGGCACCCGCCAAGGATGTCCCTTGTCCCCTCTTCTATTTGTGCTATCCCTTGATCCCCTTATCCGCAGAGTGGAGCAATCTCCCGAGATACGGGGTATATGCATCGGCCAGCACGAGTTCAAATTATCCGCTTTTGCAGACGACTTATTGGTACACTTGTCGACCCCTCGGGATTCGTTATCGTCGTTGTTAAAGGAGTTTCATCTGTTCGGACGCTTTGCGGGTCTCACAATTAATCAGGAGAAATCCGAGGCATTAGATGTGTCTGGGCACTTGAGGGCTCGGTGGCTGGGAGTCTTCCCTCTCAGATGGGCCGAGGATTCTTTCAAGTATTTAGGTATTCGGCTAACATGTCAGCCGTCTCGGCTCTATCGTTGTAATTTTGAATGGACCCTGGGCAGAGTGCGAGAACAATTGCTGATGTGGAGATCCCTCCCCCTATCGTTGCTGGGGAATATAGCGGCGATTAAGATGGTCATCCTGCCGTGGCTACTTTATTGGATGCAGACCCTCCCGGTATGGATAATGCGACGCGACCTACGGCGGTTGGAAACTGTGCTGCGGGGGTTTTTGTGGAGCGGTAAGAAGGCACGGATCCCCTATGGTCGCTTAGTGGGCACCTGGGCACAGGGGGGACTGGGGCTTCCAGATTTTGAGGCTTATGCTCTGGCTTGCCAGGCGCGCCACCTGGGAGATTGGCTGGGGGGTACTGAAGTGTACACCCCGAGGGCCTTCGAGGAAGCGCTTGCTGCACCAAGTTCCTTGTTGGCGCTGCTACATCACGATAACAAGCAGAGCTGGGGGGCTATGGGAGACAGTGTGGTGTTGGGAGCGGTCCGACGGACCTGGCAGCGGTTGAACGTCTATTGGGGTAGGAATTGGAGGACCTCTAGTTGGTTGCCGCTTCAGGGCAATGTGCGGTTTACCCGAGGGACTGACACGGGAGTGTTTCGCGAATGGGCCCGGCAGGGCCTTCGTAATATTGGTCATGTGGTCGACTCCCAGGGGAAATGCAAACCATTCCAGTTCTTGCGCGCGGAATATGAGTTGCAGTCTGGTCATATGTTTGCGTACTTGCAGATTTCCCACTATGTGGCTTCACTGCCGGTAACAGAACTCCAGGCGGAGCGTTCAGCACAAATTATAGAGTTTTTTGGGTTGGGGGGTGCGGAGCTGCCGTCTATTCGAGTGTTGCGGAAAAGGGTGGCCCCCTTCCGGCCGATAAATGACTACCGCTCTGTGGAACTGGCCTGGGAGGCGGAAATGGGCAGAGCGATCCCTCCCGGCACGGTGCTGGGTGCTTTGCAGCGTACTGCGGAGCTGGCGGTGGGGGCCCGCTGGAGAGAAATTCACTTTAAAAGTATAACTCGGGTGTATATTTCTCCTCGGCGTGCCTTCCGTTGCCATATTACACGGGACGGGCGATGCCCACGGTGCTCGGAGCCCCTGGCGACCTTGTTTCATATGTGGTGGGGGTGCCGTCTAATACGCCCCTACTGGGCTAAAATTTGTTCCTTTGTGACTGGGTTGCTGGGACAACAGATATGTTGGGATGGGTCCCTAGTGGTATTAGATGAAATGCGCCCCACCCGGCCCAAAGGGAAATGGGAGCGCATGCTAGTGCGCAAGGCCTGTCTAGTGGGCAAAGGCCCCCTGCTGCGTGGTTGGCGGGAACATTCCCCACCCTCCTATTGGGAATGGCGAAATGCCTTTCATCAACTGATGCTCTTAGAATGCAGGTGTGTGCGGGGTAGTGTGAGACGCTGGCCGGCCTTTCAGAGGCTATGGGACCCTTATATCCACGTCTTGAGCCCCGGTATCCGTAACGAAGTGTTGCAAATGGGGCTATAGGGGTGGGGATAAAGTGGGACGTGCTTTATGGCTCAGTATGGGGCACCCGGAAATTGTGTACTCTATGTATGGATGGTGGCTATGTGGGGGGGAGGGGGGGAGGGGAGGGGAGGGGTTATTGGAAAAATGCACCTGAATGTTGGTTTATACTCTGAGGGAGGGATCAGAATCAACCCCAACTCGGAGTTGTGTTTGTTTTTCTTGTTATTGTTTGTTTACTGGTGTTTACAAATAAAGTATATTAAAAAAAAAAAAATATATGCAAAGCGTTCCAGTAAAAGTAAAAAAAAACAAAAAACCACAATATTAAGAGCTCTTAGGTTGCTTCAATTTATGTTTTTACTCCTGCTAAAAAATTGAAACCAGTACATCCCAAACGTTTATTCATTTTAACTCTTAAAATTCACATGGACCCCAGACCCCTCCCCACCCCAAAATGAAAACAAAATAGCGGACCACACTTCCATCCCCTTTCTCCTCTTCCCCACTCATCCAAAGCATGAAGGCAGCGACCACAGCAACCACAGCAATCAACACAAACTTCCTTCAAGCAGTCCCTCTCCATATGGAAACACAAGAACAGTGTCTTCCTCTTTTCTTCTCAGAGGAGCTACCCACAATGTGTGCCACTCTGTCGCTCACTAGGAACACAAGGGACTTCCTGCAGCTCACACTAACATAGGGTTGCCAACCGGACGGTTTTCAGACGGCCTGGCCGGTTTTTCCATGGCCAGGCCGGCTGCCGGCACAGATGTAAAACTGGCCGTTGAAAAGCCGGTCTTTTGCTCTGGCCACAAGATCGGGAGCGGCCAGAGCAAAAAAACAGCTTTTCTCCCGACTCCCGAAGTCCGCGGCGCAAACGCGATTCCCCATGGCAGTGCAGCCACTGCTTCTGCTTTGTACAGAGCAGCGCCTGCAATACATTTACTTTGAAAAGTAAAGACAAATTCTGTGAGGAGCACTCCGGTCATCGCAGCGCCCGAGGAAGTGATGTCATAGGGGGCAAGCTCTTCACAGGTTGTCTTTACTTTTCAAATTAACTTTAGTTGCAATAAAGTTAATTTGAAAAGGAAAGACAACCTGTGAGGCGCCCTCCGGTTATCGCAGCGCCTGAGGAAGTGATGTCATTGGGGGGCGGGCTCCTCACAGGTTGTCTTTACTTTTCAAAGTAAGTGTATTGCAGCCGCTGCTCTGTACAAAGCAGAAGCAGCGTCTTGGGCAGGGGGTGTGAGTGAACCAGCAGTGGAAGGGGGGGGGGTAGTGTGAGTGAACCAGCAGGAGGGAGTGAGTGAATGACAGGGGGGTGGGTGAGTGACAGGGAGGTGGGTGAGTGAACCAGCAGTGGAGGGGGGTGGTGTGAGTGAAACAGCAGGGGAGGGGGTTGGTGTGAGTGAACCAGCAGTGGAGGGGTGAGTGAGTGACAGGAGGTGGATGAGTGAACCAGCAGTGGAGGGGGATGGTGTGAGTGAACTAGCAGGGGAGGGGGGTGGTGGTGTGAGTGAACCAGCAGGAGGGCGTGAGTGCATGCCCGGGGGGTGGGTGAGTGACCGGGAGGTGGGTGAGTGAACCAGCAGTGGAGGGGGGTGGTGTGAGTGAAACAGCAAGGAGGGGGTTGGTGTGAGTGAACCAGCAGTGGAGGGGTGAGTGAGTGACAGGAGGTGGATGAGTGAACCAGCAGGGGAGGGGGTGGTGGTGTGAGTGAACCAGCAGGAGGGGGTGGGTGAGTGAACCAGCAGGGGAGGGGGTTGGTGTGAGTGAACCAGCAGGGGAGGGGGGTGAGTCAGTGAACCAGCAGGAGGGGGTGAGTGAGTGACAGGAGGGTGGGTGAGTGAACCAGCAGTGGAGGGGTGGGGGTGGTGTGAGTGAACCAGCAGGGGAGGGGGTTGGTGTGAGTGAACCAGCAGGGGAGGGGGGTGGTGGTGTGAGTGAACCAGCATTGAGGGGAGGGGGGGTGAGTAAACCAGCACTAAGAGGGGGTGTGTGAGTGAATCCTCGGTAATTTTTGTGGGTGGGGCGGGGCAGGGGTGAGACTGGGGGCAGAAAATGGGTGGAGCATGGCGAGCCACAGGTGTCGGGTTTTTCTCTGTGAAAAAGTTGGCAACCCTACACTAACACCTTGCAGAAACAGAAGGAGCAGAATTTGAGGAACTCACAGTTCAGTCAATCTGGATGCATTGATGTCTTCTCTCTTCATTCACCATCCACAAAGCAATTGTTGCTTTCTTCTTGTGTCCTCTTGTTGGGATTTTTTTATGTCCAGTGGCAAAAAACAGAATCTTGTTCCTCAAATATCAGCTCACTCCTAATTGAATGAGGACAATTTATTTTTTTCTTTTCTCTCACTGGATTGGATGAGGATCCAACAGGTTACTGATTTCTGATTGGATCCCAACCAGGAAATAGTCTGAATTTGCAGAAGTAAACCTGGGTGTGCTGGGGAAGATTATATAGGCAACCACTTTGATCCAAAGAAGCCTGAAAAGTGAAACAGAGTATACATGGGATTTTATTTGTTTTCATAAAAGTTTTGAATTAATTTAGGATGTCAGAGCTTTGCTGAATTGATAGCAGACCTTTCTATGTATCCAAAGACCAGGAACACGGCCATTCCAAGTCCCAGTGGACCTCTTCAGGATCTACCTCATAAATGACAGGGTAATACTAGAGCTGTCAACTTACTCGGTGCCAGAAGGGAGATTTTAGGTTAGTCTTGGATTTCTGGCACTCCCATTTAGTGCATTCTGGTACATGGTAGATTCAGGGACTGTAAATAGCAAAATGCACTAAGATGTAAGGGGCATATTCACCAAAGTGCACTACCCAGGTATTGCAGGGTTAGAGCATGGTTTTGGCATTGCGCTACAAAGTAGCACAGGGTCCTGTGCTAAAAATCCCACACTAATTCAGTGCACTTCTGGGTGGTGCATAGGAATTCCCGCGTGCACTGCTAACTCAGCCTTGGAAGCCTGCGCTGCTGGCGTTTGGCGGAGAGCAGCTTCTGTCAGCACAATCGGTGCTGGTAGCAGCTCCCCACAGTGCTATTAACACTGTGAGCAGTGCTAAATTTAGGGGGGATGGCTATCCCTTCTCCCCTGCATCTGGTGCAGTGCCCTGTGCTAATAATACGGCCCAAAACCCATGCTATTAGAGTGGGGTTTAGTAAACATGTCCCTAAGATCAAAATGAGGACTCGCAAAAAAAAATCTTCCTTTGCAACTGCTATCATTCCATCCTTGTTTTTTGATAAAACTGCCACATGTACCATCTAGGGTTGCCACCTGACTCCATACGATAAGTTACAAACTGAGCCAGTGCTAGTTTAACGTATGATGTGCATTGATTTGTAGCTTTAATTCTTTAGAAACTCATTGAGACCATCAGAGCAGGTCCATGCATACAAGCAGGCCTGTACCAAGGACTGTGTGAGCTGTGCGGCCACATAGGGTGCCAGTGTACAAAGGCCACCGAAATCACTGGGCTTCCAGGAAGCTCAAAAAGAGTGAGTTACTGCATGTGACTGTGGTGGAGGGGGGCACCAAATTCATTAGTCGCACAGGGTGCGTTTCTAGCTTGGTATGGTCCTGCATGCAAGAGGATAAAATTAAGACTGGATTAGCCTTATTTTTTATGACATGAAGTCTAGTGACAAGCAATTATTAGTGGTATGAAAGGCTTATTTTATGTTTTAATTTCATTGCTTAAGCTTTTTCAGTATGTCTTACATTATTTTTAAGGGGATCCCTTGATAGGAGTAGCCTAATGGTTAAGAACACTGGCTTGGGTACCCAGAGCCCAAGGTTCAATTCCCACTAGTGCTCCTTGTGGCCTTGGGCAAGTCACTTAACCCTCCATTGCCTCAGAAAAAAAAATCCAAGTTATCAGTGTCCCTGTTTAATGTACATTACCAAGTTTAAGTTTCAATGTAAACTTCTTTGATTGAAATGATAACGCGGTATATAAAACCTGTTAAATAAAAATAAATAAATATGCTTCACTAGTAAGGTGCTGCTCCCATCAGAGGCTACTGGAAATTACTATTTTGAAGGGGTAATAAAAAGGAAAGTGGTTTGCAAGTGAACAATAGGTGCTTTCCCTTTGGGGAGCCCTATTAGGTACATTCCTTTGCGTGAAAAGTAAGGAACACGGAGAATTTGAGTTGCGGGAGTTGGGCTTAAGTTGTGCAAGTGAGAGAAGGGGCTGGACACCCTTCCCTAATGTCCCAGTGGTTGTCTTTACACTCTCAAACAATATAATTTGGCAGTAAAGGACTGGCTCAACTACTGGGCAAGACTAGGAGTGGCAATGAACGGCAGTATTCTAGGCTAAACGTTAGTTCCCAACAGCCACACTAACTCAAACAGCCATGAGCAAATTCCTTTACCTGCAGAGAGCAGGCACAGGCACAAATACAAACAAAAACAATTTAAGAAATAAAATTATGGGGGGGGGGGGGCATATTCAAAGCAACTGTGTTGATCATGGTGAGTGAGATATTCTGTGACACATACCCATTTTGTGCTGTTAAATATCCCCTTCTCATGCTGTTGTATGCTCCGGTGCTAACCATATAACATCAGGTTGTTCTGGGGGCAGTGCTCATGATAACTGGTCAGCGGTGATATTCATTTGCTGGCCAGTTATCTTAAACTGGCTTAAGTTTAAAGGCTGGACTTACTTTAGCCAGGTTAGCTAACTGGGCAGCAGCTCAATATCACCACTGCTCGGGCACATCGGATATGACCCCGGTATTGAATATCGAGGTCAGAATTAAAGCATCAATGGCCAGCTGCTTTACTTGAGCTGGCCACCACCATTGAAAAGCCCCCTCCCCCACCCCCCACCAATGATGTCCAGTGATGCATTTTGTAAAATTAGCTTTCACTGTTCATCTGAAAATGTGAAAAGAATTTAGAGGTTTTTGCAATTCTGGCTTTGTACAGGATTGTGTGGAAGGGGTGGTATTGGGCATTAATCATCAGAATCTAGGGGGAGAGGGGGCATAAGGCTGCAGGTTTGCCGAGGACACCCAGTCCCCTTGCACTAGTCCTGTCAGGGGAGCGGAGCTTTGGAACACGAGAGGAGACATTGTAGGAAGCAGAGTATCCAGCTAGAATCAGGGCCGACTCCAGAGTTGGCTCAAGGCATTGGCACCCTAGGCAAACCTTAAGACTTGTGTCTCCACTGGCTATCAGAATCTATTGTTTAGCTTTGAATGCTCTGCCCATTGCTGCCCCCCAGAAGCTGTTACTTAGGTGGTTGCCTAGTTTACCTAATGATTGTGCTGGCCCTGCCTGGGATTCCGTGGTAACAGTGCTTACAGAACGCACACCAAAGACTGGAAACAAGCAGGGAACTGGGCACAGGAAACAGCATGGATAAAGGTGTACAGTTTCAGGGTCTTTTCAGGAGTGTGGGAAACCTGACTATCTGAACTCTAGTAGCATCTTTTCCCCAAGAGCAACAAGGGAAAATGGCTAACTCCTTGCAGGAAAGACCTAGAAGAGTGCAAGAGCCCAGAGGAACAAAGTTACTCAGGACTGACACTGAAAGAGGACAAATATGATCTGCAGTACAGAGCAAATATTTGCATCAAATTCTAAGTAAATCTAAGGCTAGATTTACTCCTTTCAGTCCAATATTCGGCAGTGCTTATCCAGATTGCACCATCTGCTATCCAGGTAGTGCCGCTGGCCAGGCCTATCTGGATATCTTCAGCACCGACCACCCCAGCACTATCCATTTCCAGATAGCAGCAATATTCAGGTCACTATATAACGTATGTGGATAACTTAGGACAGGAGAAAGGCTGTCCTAAGTTGCTGGGATAAGTTATCTGGATAACAAATTAAATATCGCTGCTCTCCAGATAAGTACCAGCACTGCTATTACAACTTCTACTTCTTATCATTTGTATAGCACTACAAGGTATACACAGCACTGTACAGAGACATGTAAGACATGTCCCTGCTTGTAAGAGCTTACAGTCTAGTCAAGACACACAAGTGTGGCCTGGGATATATCTAGGAGAATGGTAAGGAAACACATAGGAGGGGAACAGGAGACTAGGGGATCAGGATCCAAAAGCAGCCTCAAAGAAGTGAGTTTTTAGCCTAGAGTTGAAAAGGGCCACAGAGGGAGCCTGACCTACTGACTCAGGTAGTTTGTTCCGGGCATAAGGAGCAGCAAGGTAGAAAGACTAAAGTCTGGAGTTGGCAGTGGAAGAGAAGGGCGCAGATAGAAGGGATCTGCCAGAAGAGCAGAGGTTCCGAGGAGGGGTGTAGGGAGAGATAAGAGAGGAAAGGTAGTGAGGAGCAGCTGAATGAAGGCACTTATAGATCAGCAGTAGACGTTTGAAACAGATGGGGAGAGCCAATGAAGTGACTTCCTAAGAGAGGTGACATGAGCATAACACCACTGGTGGAAGATTAGCCGTGCAGCTGAGGTTTGATCAGATTGAACTGGGGAGAAATGATTCAGAGGAAGACCAGCGAAGAGGAGGTGGCAAGAGTCTAGACGGGAGGCGACTAGAGAATGGATGAGGGTCTTTGTAGTGTGTTCAGAAAGGAAGAGATGAATTTTGCCAATGTTATAGAGAAAGAAGGGACAAGTTTTAGCTATCTGTTGGATGTGTGTTGAGGAGAGGAAGAAGACAAAGATGGCCCCAAGGTTGTGAGCCAAGGAAACAGGGGGGAGTAGAGTGTTATTCACAGAAATAGAAAAAAGAGGAAGGGGGAGTCGGCTTAGGGGGAAAGATAAGGAGCTCAGTTTTGGCTATGTTCAATTTCTGATAGTGGCGATACATCTATCAAACAATTGATCTCACACTAGAAATCCGAAAGTTACCAAATAATCAAGTATATAGGAGATTTCTAAATCTTTATTCATCACTTAATTACAATAGAGCCTTTTCCTATACAGTGGCTACACTTTCGAACTCCCTCCCAGACCCAATCAGATCAATAAAAGACCTTCAAGCATTCAGAAAAGAACTGAAAACACCGCTATTTACTGAACACTATAACAACCTCTCCTTCAGCGATACAATCATACAACCCAGCAACTCAACTACCTCCTACATCCTCCTCGGTTGAGCTTCCCTCTCAGCCACCTCTGTTCATTGTGCATGTTGTGAATTATTTTATGTATATAGTCAGGGCCGTGAAATGCTGCACATCGGAAGTGCCCTCCCCCCCCCCTCCCGCACCTCCATCTAGCCACTTTATGGGGGCGGGAGAGAAGAGGCGCGCCTGATGTGCAAGTCACCGGCACGCTTAGCATGCCGCAAAAAGGAACGCTAAGTCATCGGCACGCTAAGTATGCCGGCACACTTAGCATGCCGGCACACTTAGCATGCCGCAAGAAGGTTTAAGGGGCTCATTTCAGCTGTCTGCCGTTGCCTGCTGCCGTTGAGAGAAGAAAAAGTGGTGGCGGCAGGCAACGGCAGACAGCTGAAATGCGCCCCTTAAGCCTTTGCGCCCTGTGCGGCTGCACCGTGCGCACAGGGCTAACTACAGTCCTGTACATAGTTATATATTAACCAATCACCACTATACCCACTTCGGGTGTAGCTGGCATGTTATATGTTCTCTGTATATAGTTTAATTATTGTTCAATGTAACTCTAACTATTCAATGTAAACCACCCCAGATTGTTTGAAGGGACGGTATATAAAACTGTTCAAATAAATAAATAAATATAATATACTTTCTGTATCTTAAAGAGACCATCAAAGACTGTTAGAATTCAGTGTAAGATACACTTGAAACATTAGTCATTAGCACCGTCATAGGTCTCTACACCCTGTGCTCTTTCTTTTTATAATATATTATTTTTAATAACCTTTAACCAGTTTCTAAAAAATGTTCTCATTAAAATTGCTATCAAAAAAGATTTGCAAAAGCAGATACTACTTATCTGCTCTCAAAATTCTTAATTACAATTAGCAACATATTCGAACATGTGCTCAAAAGCAATGTTTGCTTTCTTTAATGCTTCTGCAGAGAAATCTCTCTCTTCGCAATTTCCATCAATTTTGGCATCAACGCCTTTAGTGAAAGGGACCCTTGTGCAGTCTTTATGGGATCATAGAGGAGAACCACAGATTCTTCAATTGCATGCTGATAATTAAACTGGGAATCGAGGAGGGCTCGGCTGACAAAGGAGCCATAGTATGTGGACTGGTACCAAGCAACGTGAAGGTGATACGTCCAGGCAATGATGTCAGATAAGCAGGCAGAGATCTAGGCCAGAATTCCCAGAGAAATTGCAGGTGCAGAGAGATAGATCCAGGAGTCATCAGCGTAAAGATGGGACTGAAAACCATGGGAGGAGATCAGTGCGCCAAGAGACTGAGTGTAGAGAAAGAAATGGAGATGTCTCAAGACAGAGCCCTGGGATATACCTACTGAAAGTGGAATAGCAGTAGAGGAGGATGCACCAGAACATACACTAAAAGTGCAGTGGGAGAGATAGGAAGAAAACCAGGACATGACAGAACCCCTAAATCTAAGCAAGGACAGGGTATCGAGGAGAAGGTGGCGATCGTCAGTGTTAAAGGAAGCAGAAGGGTCAAGACGGATGAAGCCCTTAGATTTGGCAAGGAACAAATCATTAGAGCCTTTGGCAAGAGCCATCTCAGTAGAATGTAGAGGGTGAAAGCCAGATTGCAGTGGATCCAGAAGGGATTGAAAGGACAGAAAGTCAAGACAGCGGTGGTAAATCATATGTTCAAGTAGTTTAGAAATAAAGGCAAGGAGAGAGATGGGTCGATTAGAAGGATAAGTAGGATCAAGGGATGGTTTCTTGAGGAGAGGTGTAACCACAGCATGCTTGAAGGCTGCTGGAACAGTTGTGGTAGAAAGTGATAGGTTGAGGAACAGTTGCATTATCTGACTGCATTATCTGTATATTCAGTGCCAGCCACTCTCTCGATACCACTGAATTTCTGGATATTTTTTAGTCTTGACAGCTAGTGTTCACAAAAAAACAGTGAATGCCACAGTTTAATACTGACCCCTTTCTTTTCAATGGGGTCTATTATTTTTTGTCAATTTAGTAGTAGTAACTAGCTCAATAGTAGTTCAAGGTGAGTTACAATCAGTTACTGTAGGTATTTCCTTGTCAGGCTTACAATCTAAGTATGTACCAGAGGCAATGGAGGGTTAAGTGACATATCAAATGGCAAATCTCTGGTCTCTTTGGTCACCAGGCCACTGTTCTAACCACTAGGCTCTTCCTCCACTCCAATATTAATAACTTCTGGTAAATGCATTAATTTGCATTAAATACAAATTAACACACATTAATGCATTTAACACAACAAAGCACAGTCAGTTTCTCAGAGGGCTCACTCATTAGGAACACAAGGGATATGCTGCAGTCCAGGCTCCCCCACTAACACCTTTCTTGGGGAAAAAGAAGTAATAGATTTTCTAAAAAGTAGCATTGTATTACCATGTGCTAATATACATCAATGCACATTATTGATCGCAGGTCCCATTTTATTCCTGGGACCACTGTTCCCTCTAAGCTGTGCGCGTGTGCGCGCGCACGCACCTCGCCGAGCGAGCGCACATACTTTAAAACAGAGCGCACAAAAATTATGGCTCTGATTCTGATAGAAAATTTCACAGACTTCTTAAAATTTATAAGTTATGATTGTAATTACTAGAAATTTCCCGCTTCATTTAGTAATTGTCTATTTTCATTTAATTTGATTAAAATCAATGTGGTGTACATACTGTATTCTGACGTGTAGTCAAATTTTAAAGTATATAACTCCGAGTGTTGTTATATGGCGCACAAAAATTTAACCTTCCTTCAAAAGCTGCACACAGTTGATATTTTATGCGCACACAGCATACAGAAAATTAGAGGGAACATTGCCTGGGACCTATTTGCTAATAACACGTGCTGACAGTCATGCACATTTGTAAATATAACCCATAGTTTGCTGTTTAGAACACCCCCCTTGGAGTCTGGGAGAGTTTTCATGGTAGTGCCTCAAGGAGGTGGATCCCTTCATTTGTTCGGAAAATCCACACTGGTTCTTCCAGATGAAAGGAGGTAATTACAGCCTAGGCTAGTGAATCCCCTGTGATCTGAGGGACTGCCCAGCAGGGGGAGAGGGGCTACATTTTTTTTTTTTTTGGTCTTTGTTTTTGGTGCATACTTTAAAAGGTACAGCTAAAATGTTAAAAAAAGCCATCCCTCCCTCCAGGCTTATCACCATTTCTCAGACCCCCAAACCTCTGTCACATCATACTCCCTTCCCTGGTCTGAAGAGGACATACCAGCAAGCCCCAGTTGCTCCCCAACCCCACCAGAGATTTGCTCTTTGACAGGTCACTGAACCCTCCATTGCCTCTGTTACAAACTTAGATTGTCCTCGCGGCCAGAAGACATTTTGAGGCTGTACCCCAAAATAGCACCACAAAACCAAGTGAAATGAAAAAATATATAACGAAATGAAACAAAATGGACTCCCCCCATCCCTAATTTTATCTTATAATTATAGAAAATCACTTGTGGTAACCAATCAAAATTGTTGCCCTTCAGTGCATCTTCCCCTAAATACTATAGATTTTTTTATTTATTATTTAGCTGTATTTATATCCCACTTTTCACTGGGTCAAAGCGGTCAGATATGCATTAAGTCACAGAAGGATAAAAGTGCTCAGCTTTAATGTCTTTATGAATCCTGAATAAAAAGGGACTGGATCAGATAATGTTCACTATATTGAAAATAATACCCAAGTGATATGACGTTATCGTAAGCAACTACAGTAGCCCTATTTTGATTCTTTCAACCTCCAGTTCAAGGTAGGTTGATGATCATGGTCTGTAGGATGCATTGGGACAGGAGTTGAAAAAACAGAACTGAATGGAGGCAATCTCTGGATGACTTGGAGTTTATGCAGGCAAAACTGATCCCCTCCTTTCCCTTAACAAAAGTGCCTGATTAGCTGTTTACGGTGCCAGAGACAGAGGTATCAGCGGCGGCAATCAATGGTGCTCAACTTGTATTAGAAGTGTTTATATGTTAGTGATAAATCAGTCCACGAGGGTTTGTTGCTGTTCGTGTTCTAGTTTTTCCTATTCTCAGTAATGTTTGTCACTTGTAACAAGACCGTCTTCCAAGACCATGCAGCTACGCACTCCCCTCTGTGCAAAACAAAAACAAGGAGGGGAGAAACCCAGCTGCAGAACTGGTTTCCATGGAAATTGCAAGCTTTATTTTTAAGATCCAAGGGTTGGTCTGATCACATATCTGCAAAATAAAATACATTGAATTTACTGATAAAAATGTGCATAAAATCTGTGCCTTGTCTCTGAAGACTGGGACAGTTCCTGGCTTTAACTTGAATCAAAACGAGTTTGGTGTTATACCCAAAGCTGACTTACGTTCGCAGAGCTCAAATCATCTGCTGACAAGAGGCCCAAGGGAGATGACATTGGCAGAGCTTGCAAGGCACTGGAGCGAAATTGCCTTAACAGTGGGAACAGCAAGTCAGCACCGAGGGGCATTGCTATAGTTGTGTGGGTGCGGTGGTATCATTATTGGAATATGAAGGGATGCTGCAAGGCAGGCTTGAGGTATAATAGCTTAGACCTGGGAATAAAAAAAATAATGGGAAAGATTGAGGTTCATTGGTTGAGTGACAAAAATAGGATATTCCAAATCAAAGCTGGTCATATCATGTACCTATAAACAAACTAAGATAATATAATCTAGCTCCTTAGTTCTCAACCAGTCAAATTCTCAGGATACCCCAATAAATAGGCTTAAGATACATTTATATAACATGAAGGCGGTACATGGAGATGTATATCGTGCATATTCATTGGAGATATCCTAAGGACTAGATTGAGAACCACTGGCATTGAGAATGCAATTACAAAGGTTATGCTCACTACCAGATTAGGAAGAGTTGCAAGCACCTTACTGATGAATATGTAAACTGATGAGATATGTATTGATGAAAACCCCGTGATCTGGCCACAATACCATGGCTCTTTCGGTATCTGGTCCCTCAAACAGTGAGAAATAAGCAGAGAGTAACACAGAACACAATCACACACAAAGTGCTACTTTCTTTGACCTCAGAGGGAAAACAACAGACGGTCTATGGACTCAGCACAGTTCCACATCTGTTGGATTCAAATTCTTCCTCTTGAAAAGCTCTTTTTATTAAAGAAAAAGGGGAAGTAACACAGTCATTAATCATAACACAAGGTGTCGCTAGAGTTCTTTTTACAGAGTAAGAGCTGATTACATTGTATTAAATAAAATTTACTTGATTATGAGAGAATTATTTATAATTGCAGAGTTGCAGAAATTATGCTGTGCCAGCAGGGACCTATAGTTGACTGTACAATGAACTATGGTTGCACAGTTCATAGCCTATGTTTACTCTTTATGTTTGCATTAACAATGTTCCCAAACTATTTTAAAAAACAGTTACACAGAACTCATGATCATGATATCCTATTCTATTTAAGAGGAAGTAGGTAAAAAGACAAACTTCTGAGTACATTTTAGAGATCTGCATCAAGAAATTCATCTATCTTTAATTACATATTGGGGATTCTGGTATCCCCTTTATCTGTCCATTTCTACATGTATAGGCTGACATTCAACAACAGTAAAGGCAAATCAAACAAAAAGAGAAAACAGGGCACAGGACATGACTGGGAAAAAGAACTGCAGGAAAGGGTTCCTGGTCTGAGAGTATCAGAAAGGAATGTGGTCCTATTATAACACCATCTAAAACTGCATGCCAGCTTAGAGTATGTTTTATGACTCTATGATCTACATGTGTCTGTTACAAGTACTGTGTGTGTGTTTGCAGTTACTCAGTGAAGAGGGGAAAAGAGAGAAGTACATGGGTAAGGGAGAGCTGTATCTGAGTGTGTGGATATGCAGCTGCTCCAATGAGGAGGAGTGTGTGGGAAGGGAGGAGAGAGGTGTGTTGGGAGAGGAGTAAGGTGGATGAAAGAGGGGGCATAGAGTATGTGAGAGAAGGGTGCATTCTTCCCACACCATCTATACACACAAATCTTTATCTCCTGTGCCCCCCTCCCCATCTACACACTTCCTTCTGCATACACACAATCTTCCCTCTTCCCCCATGGCCCATTCTTTCACCCTCAACTCTCTTGTTTGGCTGGTTAGGCCTCATGAACCCTACGAGCGCCATTGTTCTATTGTTCGAGGCTCTTCTTTTGTTGGCAAGAGAACCAGTGGAAGAAACCTTGCCAGCCCCAATCTTTCTACCACTGGTGGCTCCTCCTCTTTTTTTTCTAGGTGCATAGGCACCTCTTATACTGTAAGAAGCTTGGGGGGGTGGCAGCACTGAATTGACCTTGCCAGGGCAGTGAGCAGTGGCACAGAGTGAGCCGTTCCCTTCCCCAACTTAAATTGTACTGACTCTGTCTCCCAGCACAGCAGCATGTTCATAGCTTGCAGCCTGACTTTCCTGTCTGCTGATCTCATGAGAGCAGGGTTGGAGACATTAAAAACCAGATGTTGGGGAAGGTGTTGAAGAACATAGCATCCAGGTGCTGGGGAAAGGAAGGCAGGTGCTAAACAAGGGGGGGGGGGAGTAGGGTTACCAGATGGCTCCAGGTTATGGAGGACAGGCTGAGCCAATCCTGGTTTTACTTCCGTTGAATGCAATGGAATTAAAACCAGGACTGGCTAAAGCCTGCCCTCCATGATTTAGAGAAGGGGTTTTAACCCAGTCCCTTGGGATGTACCTAGCCAGTCAGGTTTTCATGATAACCACAATGAATATTCATGAGAGAGATTTGCATACAGTGGAGGCACTGCATGCAAATCTCTCATATTCATATAAAGTTGGCAGATAAATAGCAATGCCTTTGTTTACTGTCGTGTCGCGTCACATCTCCATTTGCAAAGTGTCTGGGCTTGCACATTGTAAACGGGGGCGCTGGGTGAGAATGTCCACAGTCTTGGCAAAGGCAAATATTAGTATGACTTGCAAAGGATTGTGGGAAATGTAGTCCATTCATACCAGAATCAGCCGTTCACAAATAAATGAGTTGTGCTTGCTCGAGTGTAAGCAAAGAAAATATATTTTATTTATGGGGTTATTTCTCCCATACAGATTTACTTGGTAGCACAAAAGGATACTTGCTTTCAGTATTATACTTAGGAAAAACAAATCATGATCAGCAACTGAACTTCTTAAGCAATCAATCAAACAATAAAGACCTTGATGGGAACAGAAAGGTCTTTCTGTGGGCTCCTGCTAATACCTTTTAGCAGTGCTCAAAAAAACAAAACCAAAACCCAAAAAGTAATCAAAAAACTGTTCTTTTTCAAGGATAACTTCTTGTATTTTCACACACACCCAGAAGTGTCCTTTCAGAGCTCACATGCAATTATGCAAGGCTTAATTGCTAACAATTAACCAGCTGCAAACCTCTTGGCTGGTTTACTTTCTATACGTGGCTCAAATCCTACCCTAAAGCTTTCTTGTAAACTTTTCTGGGTAGATAAAAGAACAAGATATATTTATTTTTGATGGTTCTTGTATTTGTGAAAGTATATTACCACAGCAGCCTAGACAGAGAGCAATCCATGTAATCACTCTGATCATTTAAAATATCTCCTTCTTCTTCAACTATCATAGAATCAATATCCTGGACTGGCTCTGGGGAATTCCTTAATGGAGCACTCTCAGGACAATACTTGTTTCCCTGCTGTCTTCCAAGTGAAGAGCTAGGGCATAGATCAGTGTTCATACCTGAGCTTCCATTGCTGTTAGAGTTCCTCTCCAGATATCCTGGCCAGTATGTAGTCCAGTTTTTATGTCCAGCCTTCCAATCAAGATCCCTGGACACTGGGTCTCTCTTCACATACCTTCTTGCACTGGTCTTAGGGCCCCTTCCAAATGCAGCCGTCTCCCTCACAGGTGCCGTCCGGGATTCCTGGCTCTGTAACCCCACTCCTCTGGCTTTCCCCAGTCCAATGGAGTATGCTTGCCTCTGGAATGACTCCCAGCACACGTACTGCTATGAACTCCTTTAGACCTCCAAGATGCTTTCCTCTTCTTTCTTCCAAGCTGCTTCTTGCTCTCTCTGTCCTTGAGCTCTGGGTTCCTCTGCAACTGCTGATCATTCTGTGTAGAATAGGCTTTACGTTTAACCTGCTTAGAGGGACACTCCACCCTAGCACAGCTCAGCTGTGCTGAATCAAGCCCTGCCCTTGGAGATGAGAGATTGGGGATTACCTCATAGTTCTCCTGATTGAACACACGTTTCCCCACTTCAGCTCTTCTAGTGGCTGTTTGAAACCCGGTGCATTCTGGGACTGGTAGTCTTTTATGAAAACATTCTGTTTTATTATTTCTACCAGCAAAGACAGGTTGCTTGTTCAGAGCCAATTCACCTCTATTATAGTTCCTTCCTGAACTATGATAAGCTTCCTTATCACAACATGGATGTCGTAACAAATCCACGTGCGGGTTCTGAACTCCTGGCTCTAATATGTCTGTGTGGCTGGGTTCCACCACACTGAACTTTTGCATATGCACTTTTCCAAAAATTAGCAGTCTGCCTGCATGAGTCCAGGGTCTTATTCTGAACATTCCTGTGGATGGGGACATTTATCTTTCGGAGCGGAGATACATCTATTTCAGAACACATTTACATGTGTCCACCTCCTCTAGTGTCCTTCCTAAAGAATTTCTAACATTTTGACTTGTACGGCCCCAGGGTCAACCAAATGGTCTTTCGTGCTTTAGTTACTGAAATATGTCAGCTTTGGAAAATGTGCATCTCATCTCTTTGAATTTTGTACAGTAGAGGAGGCAATGCATTTCTGTGTCTAGCCCTCCATGGTACTGCATTACATGTAGAGTGTAACTTGTGGTTTACAATTCCGTTTTTGCATGATTCTCTTTCTAATTTGTGATCTCTTATTCTGCATTAGGTGAACACTGGCCTGTGCTCTGTGTGTGTGTGACAGAAGTGTGGACTTTTACTGTGTAGTTTTGTGTAGGGATCTATCACAGTCCAGTTTGTTCTGTGCATTAGTGTTCTAGGGCCTCTGCCAAGGTACAGTCGCCAAATGGGTTTGTTTTGTGCATACCATGACAGGAATGAATCTTACTCTTAATCTGGGTTCTAAATCCTTTAGTAATACTTACAGTGTTGCATTTTTATGGGGAGAATTCCTGCTGTTTGAGTCCTGGGGGTTAGAATCTATACCACAGAAAAGCAGCGCCGAGTACAAATACTGTTTCTGAACCAATTGTTTTAGAAGTATTGCATTGTTTAATATATGTAGCAGATTCATTTCCTCATGAATACCACTGCAAATTCAAATTTGTTGACATTAATGTGATATAATTATTTGTAGGCATCTAATGTACTGGTATTTGCATGTTTTGAGGGATTTAAAACTGTATTTACATTATAATGGGAGCCTAACATGCTTGCTGCTATTAAGGGCCTGATTCACTAAGCTGGACACACAATGGGAAAACAGCCTTTGTAAATCAGGTCCTAATGAGCTGCAGCCAACCTCAGAGGGAATGCCTTACCTACTTCTACTAGAAACATGACAGCTGAAAAGGACCACATGGCCTATCTACTCTGTCCTTCCATATCAACTACAATAGATCCCTTTTTACCTTTAGAGATCCTTTGTTTTTGTCCCATTTTTTTTAATTCAGATACTGTCCTTGTATCCACCACCTCCACTGGGAGACTATTTCATTCAACTACTACTCTTTCCATAAAGAAATATTTCCGCATATTACTTCTGAGTCTATCCCTTTTCACTCTCATCCTATGTCCCCTCATAGCAGAGCTTGCTTTCAATCGAAAGAGACCCTCCTGTGCATTTATGCCACAGAGGTATTTAAATGACTATCATATCACCCCATCACACCTTTCCTCTAATGTATGCATATTAAGATCTTTAAGTCTGCCCTCATATGCTATATAACGAAGACCACTAACCATTTTAGTAGCCACCCTCTGCACTGACTCCATCCTGCTTATATTCCTTTGAAGGTGCTGTCTCCAGAACTGCACACAATACTCTAAATGCAGTCACATCAGGGACTTATACAGAGGCATCATCACCTCCTTTTTTCTGCTGGCCATTCCTCTCCATATATACCCAAGCATCCTTCTGGCTTTTGCAGTCACCTTTTCTACCTGTTTAGCTACTTTAAGATCGTCAGACACAATTATGCCCAAGTCCCATCAGAAGTACCTCACCCCTTACACTGGATTTTTGCAGCTCAAATGCATGACCCTGCATTTTTTAGCCTTAAATTTCAGCTGCCAAATTCTAGACCATTCTTCAAGCTTAGCTAGATCCTTCCTCATGTTATCTACTCCTTCCAGGGTATCTACTCTATTGCAAATTTTGACCCATTGCTTATTGCCAATCTGTTAGTTTTAAACTTAGATAGCCTAGCTACTACACTACACAACCTATCTCCATTTAAAGCGTTAAAGACAGTTACAGAGTTTTCTCGTTACCCCCACAATGCTTCTACCCACCACAACCACACTCACATATACCTTGCCTGCTGCTGCATGATACTTGTGCTGATGCACGGCTCGCAAGCCCTTATTTCCTCCCAAAACCCCATCCCAATTCTATATGGTTCATGGAGAAGACACCATGCACCCCCCATCACCAGACAGAAAAACCTGGACACATGCCGTACCCCCACCTCATCTATATCGCACTACAACAGTCCTACCCCCCACAGCATGGGACATACACTCCTCCCTGTGACCTTAAATGTGCTCTCATAAACGCCTGTTCCATCCGTAAGAAATGGCCAGCCATAACCGATATACTAGCCGCCCACAATCTCGATATCTTATGCGTTACTGAAACATGGATGTCAGCCTCAGACTCAGTTCTCCTCCATCAGTATGTGCCCCCTAATTTCTCCATCCACACATGTCACAGAACTGACCGAAAAGGAGGAGGAACACTTATCCTGACCAAAGTCAACCTACAATTTCAGCTAATCACCTCCAATAGCACCCCTCAACTCGATTACATCTCCATAGCAAACAAACACTGCACCATCAACTTGCTATACAGAGCACCTTCCCCAGCACTTGATGACCTCTCCTTAATCATTGACCTTGCCTGCAACCCCATCAATCCACGTACAGCAAACTGGGTGCTGGGCGATTTTAACCTCCCTGCCCTTCAAGACACCCAATCCGAGGCCTTCCTTGACGCCCTTAAAGCATTAGGATATACCCAACTGGTCGACTCCCCCACTCATATCAAGGGAAACATACTTGATCTTATTTTTGCCCCACAGGTAGCCACCCGCTACATGCACAAAATAAATCTCTCACTAAGCTCAGTCCCCTGGTCCGATCACAATCTAATCAGATTCTCAATGCCCTATCACTTCATGCCCAATAGCCTCCCTACTCAAGATGAACCAACCACTTCAAATACCAGACGCTATCGTCCATTCAACAAAGAAGAGATCCTTGAGAGAGCACACCCTCTCCTAGAACCTCCAGAACAAAACCTCAATGACATGCTATCCTTATGGAACGAGAGCCTCAATGCTGTAATTGACACCCCCTCCAGCAATAAAATGCCTAGCAGAAGGAAGAAGGCACCCTGGTATTCACCCAATCTAACGGCATCCCTCCATCGACTTAGAGAGCTCGAGAGACGATAGCGCCGATAAAGGACAACCAAAAACCATGAAGCTTACACCGCCCATCTAGATGCCCATAGAACGGCTGTATCCACGAGAATGAAACAGTACCACGCAGAGATCTTGCAACGATCCATAAACAAACCTCACAAGCTCTTCAATCTTGTTAAAACCTTGGCAAAGGAACTTTCCCCCAGCCAATCGCACCTTCCAGACCCTCAGGAATATGCTGATTATCTATGAGCCAAAACAAGCCAAGCCGCAACTCCCTCAAGCTCTCAACCCCTTGACCAATCAACTCTATATCCCCCATCATCCTCCCCCCCATCAACCCTAGTAAATACTCAACATATTATTACCTCCTTCTCCCCCCCCAACTGTAAAGGATATCCAAGAAATCATCTCGACTATAAATACCACCACAGCACCAAATGACTCATGCCCTGCACACTGGATAAAAGCCCTACGGACTGAACTTAGTCCTTTTTGTCCAAACTGATAGGTACTTCATTCCTTTCTGGAACATTCCCCCGGAACCTAAAGCAAACATCAATAAGACCGCTGCTGAAAAACAGTAAGCTCGACCCCGCAAAGATGGACTCCTACAGACCAATATCAAGCATCCCTCTCCTAGCCAAAATCATGGAAAAAATAGTCCAACAGCAACTGACTCATCATATCAAAACAAAGGCACCCCTTCACCCTTGCCAGCACGGATTCAGAGAGTCACACGGAGTGGAAACCTTGCTGACAACTCTATTTAACACCCTTACAATTGGGATTGACAATATCAGACAAGGTTTTGCTCTCATCTTCCTCGACATCGCAGCAGCCGTCGACTCGGTCAGCCACAAGTTACTCTTATCCCGCCTTCCGTTAAGGGCATCTACGGAAGTGCACTCACCTGGTGCACCTCATATCTTAACGACAGATGGCAACATGTATGCTCTGGTCCCTCCATATCCATTCCATTCCTGCAAGAGAAAGGGGTTCCTCAAGGATCGTCACTATCAGCTCTATTGTTTAACATCTATATGCAACCCATCTGCAACCTCATCCGGTCATTCAACATTAACTGCCTAGTATATGCTGATGATGTCCTAATGTTCACCCCAATATCTACAGATCATCCAGACCTCTCCCAGTTTTCAGTATTCTTCAATGCTGTCGAAGACTGGCTACATACGCAAAAACTCAAAATAAACCTCAAAAAGACAGAGGTTCTCTTCTTCAGCAGAGACCAGACATTTGCCCCTCCCGCATCACTCAAGGTACGCAACACAGAACTCATTTCCAAAATGACGATTCGATACCTTGGTGTAACACTTGACCAGCGCCTTAACATGCACTCCCAAAGAGGCAATACCGTAAGGGCAATTTACCACAAAGTTCGGATATTACGCCACATGAAATGGATTCTAGAACCAAATGACTTCCGAACAGTCTTTCAAGCCCTAATAATGCCTCATTTCGATTACGCCAACTCTATACTGCTGGGCCTCCAAAAGATCTCGCTAAACCCCCTGCAGCTCGCGATGAACGCTGCAGCAAGAACACTCTATGGAGCATCAAGAAAAGACCATATCACCCACATCCTCAAATATCTACACTGGCTCCCTGTACAGTACAGAATCACATTCAAGACCTTAACAATGACATTTAAGGCAATCAACAGAAGCACATCCACCTCCCTCTCAGACCTTATACACCCCACCCCCCTCAACAGATCAAGGAGATCTACCGCCTGCAATACCATACTTCTCCCAAAAGCCATCACCAAATGCTCCAAGACTATGAGAAAACGTGCCTTTGCACTATATGCACCCTCTTGCTGGAACGCCGTCCCACCAGACCTCCGCGCCATAAGCAACCTCTGTCAGTTCAGGAAGGCGCTCAAACATCATCTCTTCCTGCAACACTTCTCCATTTCAGACAACATCACCTAGACGTCCTCACCCCGACCCATAGCAGCTTACACAGAGTAACCCCTCCGCTCTACAATTAGTGCACTTAATCTATTCACTACAACCTTCCTAACAAACCCCGGAGTAACAATATAAATATGTAGATTTATATAGCCACCATAGAGCTTTTTGTAACAACTGCCGAATATTATGGGCAACCATACTACTAATTTGTACATAGTGTATATAGTTATCCTGTTCACCATGTTTTATCTTCCCTGTTCATTGTAAGTCCAATGTCAGACTGTTCTGCATTGCACAACTTATGTTACTTGTAAACCACGCTGATGATAAATAGTGCGGTATAGAAAAGCATTAAAATAAATAAAATAAAAAATATCATCCACAAACAAACCAAACTTACTCAACAGCCCTTCTGCAATATCACTAACAAAGATGTTTAAAATAATCAGACCAAGGACAGATCCCTGTGGCACAACACTGGTAACCATCTCCTCCTCAGAGTGAGCTCCATTTACCTGTACCCTTTGTCGCCTCCCACTCAACCAATTTCTAACCCAGTCGGTAACGTTAGGGTCCATCCCTAGAGTGCTCAGTTTGTTTATAAATGTTGGTAGAGATAATGGTGGGGAGGAAGACGTGGCAAGAGAGGTCTTACCTGGTAGTATATAAGTTTATGGGCTGGCTCCCAAATTCAAATAAAATTTGTCAAGCCCTGATTTAAGCTATCGCATTGAAGCTGTTATGAAGTGAAAATTTTTGTTTAAAAGGAAGGTTTATGCATAGATGATACCTAGGTCTCCTTAGATGAATGCTTCTATAGACACCTAGGCTTCATCCATGAACACATTTTTTTCAATCCGCTTTAATACAATTGCCTAAGAAACCTATATATATAAATCTACTGAAATTTATCCTGTCTACTTGTATTGCCACAAATATACATATCAAATATCTAACATCTAAATTTTATAAAAAATATTATCTGCCACTATTTTGCTGACCTTCTTTCTATATGTTGACAGACAATTATGGCTCAGGCCAAGAAAAAAGCTCCCACCACCCTTATGGTTTTACCTTATCCTGCCCCACTTAACTTCCCCAAACAGCTGAGTCACTAAATGCCTATGGATACGTGGGGGTTGACTTGGCCTGGTGAACCCTGCCAATACTGCTACTTCATTCACTAAAGGATGTTCTACTCTGGATGCAGGGCGTAGGGTACCCCACCTTCCTGACTTTTGGGGGCAGCTCTATCATTATGCCAAGAGAGGCTGTGCCTCAGGCGGTACATTTTTTGGGGTGGCAAAAAGTGCCTCCAAAATAACCCTACAACAGCAACCTGTGTCAATGGATGTGTGCCGTTTTTGCATCAATGACCTGTTTTCTCCCTTGATATTATTATGATCTAAGACAGGTCATTGATGCAAAAACGGCACACATCCATTGACACAGTCTGCAGGAGAGTGCCTAGTTAAAGTCTGAGACCTGCTTTTCAAATAATTAAGAAATCATTAGTTACTAATGTGGAAATAGATCATAGCCGGAGTTTTTGATTTTGAGGGATTTTCTACTTACTTTACATTTATATGTTTACCCTCTATAACATGACCTAATAATCTGAGTCCTGATGACTTGGAGCCATCTGATAACCATATGTTGGGTACAGAATGAGATTCAGTTCAGTTTAGTGCTGGACATGGATGAGAAATAGGGTGACAGGAGATGCTGAACATGAGAAGTGTATGGTTTTATAGAGGAGATGCTGGACATAGGAGGTAGATAGGGACACACAAAGGGGGATACTGAACATGTGGAGGGAGCGATAGGGTGACGGGGAAATTCTGGACATGAGGGGGAATGGGGATACAGAGGAGAGATGCTGGAGAGAGGAAGTGGGAGTAGGAACACAGAGAGGATAACAGGAGAGGAAACAGGGATACAGAGGAGAGAGCACTGGCAAAGGAAGGGGAATAGGGGCATGGGCAGATGCTGAACATGGGATGGAAAGTGGGGGGAAAAAAGGAGGGATTTTGGACATGGAAGGTGGAGTAGGAAGAAAGAGGAGGGATACAGCATATGGGGGAACTAGGAAGACAGGAGATGTTGGATGGATGGATGGAGGAAGAGAAGAGAACTGACAGAAGCAGGAAAAAGAGAAAAAGAAGAGATGCTGGATTAACGGTGGGAAAGAGCGAGAGGAGATGCTAGTATAATGGGGGTGGGGTGGGGTTAGATTAGGAAATAAGAGGATAGGGATTAGGAGGGCTAGGATGAGGTGTGAAGCTGTAGGTAGATGCAATAAAAAGAGGGAGCTTGAAGACTGAAGAAGTGAAATCTGAGTAGACAGAGAGACAGAAAAATAAATGGAAGAAAGCTAAAAGGAAAAGATCAGTGTTAGAGATGATGTAAAGGAGGAAGTGAAGACGACAAGAAGGGAGCAAATGGACTGGAGACCCTAGAGAGAATGTTAAGAAAAGACAGGAAAGCATAAATCAGAGACCGGGACCAACACAATTAGAAAAATAAATTAAAACAAAAAAAGTTATTTAAAAATTTTATTTTTAATTTAATGATTGTAATTTGCTATTTTTTGGAGTGTATATCTATCATCTTAATGTTTGGCACAATATACATCACTGTTTGTATTTCTTTGGTGTTGCACTGCATGCAGAGTCTGGCTTCTTGGGGTTTCAATTTAATTTTTTGTCTACATATTTCTGCTGTCAGTTTGTGATCATTTGTTCAGCACTTGGTGAGGGTCTATCTATCTTCAGCATATGTGACTAAGGCCAGGTATTCTGTTAACGTTGAATGTCTGTGTAATTTCCCCACACAGTATTGTATTAATGTTGCTGTACTTTCCTAGGCAGAATCCTTGTTGTGTGACTCCTGGAAGTAAGTGTTGTAATGGAACAGTAGATTTGCTCTATAGGCCTGAATGACTTTCATATTAGATTACTACATATCTATGGAGTGGAGGAGTGGCCTAGTGGTTGGGGCAAGGTACTTCAGGCTGGAAGGTTGGAGGTTCAAATCCCACTAGAGGACAGCAACCTTGGGCTGGAAGGACTTGGGTTTCTAGTCCCACAGGTGCTCCTTGTGGTCTTGGGCAAGCCACTTAACCCTCCATAGCCCATGTTCCCTGTAAATAGTTATCTCCAAGTTATAATGCCCTGTTCAATGTAATTTCAGTTTGTTCAATGTAAACTGCACTGATGCGGTATATAAAAGAATGAAAATAAATAAATATTACTTCCAAATATCCATGGTGCTGGAGATGGCTTATCTTGCTGTTACTGAGATGACACCAAAACCAGATTTTTTTTTTTGTATAGGAATTTTCTGGGGAAATGCTCTGTACCCTTTGTTGGGAGAGAGGCCATGGGGGTTTCTGTGAATGCAAAATATATTTACATTAACAGTGTGATGGTCCAATGTGCAGCGTCATAGGGTCACTATTTTTGACATTAGAGTCCCAAACTACATAAATACACTGCTAATATTTTTTCTGAGTATAACCAGCAGTTACAAAATGTTTTTGAAAATAAACGCGCTGGAATATAAGTTGCTTTCTGTTTCTTCTTAGGGCGGCCAGCTGGCCAGTGTTCTACATGAGAACTCCCATGCGCTCCCTGAGTAAACCCCCTTTTTGGGTGCTTTGGGGAAAGATGCCATATCACCCCTTGTCTTAGGCAATATATCACCTTGATCCACCCCTGCTGACTGCCATCATTGTCACAGATGGACAAACAATCAAGATGAAAATTATAAGCTCTGTTCTGTTTTATAAAATGGGATAAAAATAACTACAATGTTATAAGAGAGAGTAAATTCTAACCCCATTAGGTAGATTACTTTGCAAAGTGAGAAAGACATCCAAGGATGTTTTCAGCCAAAGCATGACACAATCCAAAACAGAGTTTTAATTTGCTGCTATCATAAATCAGAGGTGCCCACATGCATGTAGAAGTGGCTTTAGGGTATTTGATCATTTAAATATTGAACGGGTTATTCATACTGATCTTACTTCAAAAATATACCAGTACTGCATATCCTACAATGATTTAATAATCATACATCCCTGCAGACGTCAAGTATGGTCGAAATTAATTACGCAATTGATTTAAAAACAGATCAGAAACCTCTTATATCAAGAAATCTCCCAATCCATCTTTGTAACGAACAGGGTCAGTTTCAAGGTGAAGAGTTAAAAGACAACCATAACCCTGCCTTAGCTCGCAACACTACTTATCCTGGAACAGAGATAACCGACTCACTTCTGCTGATACAATGACTTGGATCAGCCCCATGTTACTCTGTACTTCTCAGTGCAGCAACCTTACAAAACAGAAGTTGCTCATGCACAATGCTACGATTTCTCCAGGGTGTCCACGCAACATTGAGGGAGCAGTGACTGTCTAAGAGGCATGGGAGAGGTTTGGGATTTGGAACACCTACACTTGTCCTCTTAGAACTGCACTAAGACGATCAACATGGAGATGGCAAGGTAAAGAGTTAGCTGATAGTCTGACGGGATTTAGGAGCAAGTCAGCTGCTCTCTCTCTATTCCAATCGCAAAACAGCTCTTTGAATCTTAACAATGGAATATAATTGGAATGCTGGAGCAGTGACCGGAGTTTATCCAACACTCTCTTGTCCTACCAGGTAGGCTCCCTATTGTTTTAAAGCTAATTGAACAATAATGAAGCTGCATGGTGCTTTGTATTCAGAGAATGTGCTGTGAGCTCACAATTGGACCTGCAGTGATATAACCTCAGAGCATAGCATCAAACCTATTAATGTTATTATGGTCACAGCAGCAATCACCCTCGTAATGAAAAAAGATACAAATTAGCAATAAAGAATTCAGAACCATCTTCCAGCACTCAGTCCAAGTACAAACTGTGAAGAGTGGCCTATCCAACTGAATTCCATGCTCTAGGTACAAACTTGACTTTTCAAGAAGATTAAAGGATATAAAATGCAAACAGTAACACAATGAAAATGCTTTTTGACACTGCCAAGACCTCCATATCTTGTTCTAAAAGAGGTTTGTGCAACAGCAATGCTAAATATGAAGTATGGGTGGCCAGGGCTAGCCTGTCCGCCAGGCAAAATAGGCGGACACCTAAGTTGGCAAGTCCCAGTGGGTGGCAAGGTGACTCTCAGCCCCTCAAAACTTTTTAAAATCAGCAGCCACTTCAGCGATGCAGTAGGCCTTAAAGTGCCCACGCGAATGTGCCCTAATAGCCTCCTGCTCCTGCCCCTTCTGACAACTTCCTGTCGAGGGAACAGGAAGTTACATTGGAAGGGCGGGGGTCAGGATCGGCAGGTCATGAGGACATGGGCACGCATGTGCAGGAACATTTTAAGGCCTGCCATGGCACTTCTGCTGCACTGAGCGATTGCCATGACATCCCCCTCCCATGTGGGATTGGGGGAAGGCAACACGGCGTAGCACAGGGTGACACAGTAGGCCTGCCTAGGATAGCAAAAACCTTGGGATGGCCCTGTGGGTGGTGGGTGCCTGTACCTTAGGCAACCATAGAGGCAGGAGGCAGTGAAGGGTCCTTCCCAACCCCCACCACCTCTACTTATCCTCCTTTCTCACGACATCTTTTCTTACCTTACCACTGTTCTATCGAGTAAGACTGGCAACATTGTTGCAGCATCTCCAAAAACAAAATTTACTGTAGAGCCCGTTAGCCTTCACACATTGAGAGGCTCTGCGGAACCCTGCCCCACTCCTGCAAGAGCTTCCTGTCTCCATGGAAACTCATATACTAGGCCTGCACCACAGTCTCGGGTCTCTCAGTGTGCAAGGGTTCACAGGCCCTAACTAAATTCTGTTCGTGAAGAGGCTGCTGCAATGCCACCTATCTTACCCTACAGGCTGCAGACCCAGATTGAGGCGTGACAGCAGAGGCAATTACCTCTATAGCTTATGCCAAAATCCAGGCATAAATGCACAGGAGGAGAGCCTCTTTCAATAGAAAGCTCTGCAACAAGGGGGCATAGGATGAACATGAAAGGGGACAGACTCAGGAGTAATTTGTGGAATATATCCTTACGGAAAGAGTGGCAGATGAGTTGGTCTCCCAGTGGAAGTACTAGAGACAAGGACTGTATCTGAATTCAAGAAAGCAAGGGACAAACACAGAAGATCTCTAAAGGAAAAAAAAAAGGACGGTAGAGTTTTGGTATGGAATGGTAGACTGGATAGACCATATGGACTTTATCTGCTGTCACGTTTCTTTGAAACCTGATTCTTGCTCATGTCACTTTTACTGTACAGTGAAACAGTCGCCTATTCACATTTTCCACTGCAAAGATGAAAATGAATAATCAGGGATCATCAAAAAAATAAGTGTTTTTTGGTTCCGGTCCTCTCAGCATCATCCTGTTAATAGGGCATGAGGTAATTCTAATGGCATATATAGACTTTGCATAATGATCTCTAATTGAGGTGTATGGTACATTTCTGGTAGGCACAGAGGCTCCATTTGCACTGCAGGGGAGTTCAGTTCAAGTAGACCTTCAGGACACATGTTAATGAACCAAGCTTATTAAAGCAACACATTGCAACTGAGAAAAAGCTTGTTATGCGGAACTGCTTAGCGATAGGGCTATTTCCTAAAGACGCTTTGAAGAAAAGGCCAATGGCTTCTGAAACTTGCTAAACCCAACCAGAGAACAGGGAGTAAAGGAAATCTGGAAAAGGAGGAGGAAACTGGTGTCCTCTCTACCTTGAACTGGCCTCCCACTGCTGATGCCAGCAGTCCTCCATTGCTTCCTCTCCTGAGGCGGGAACCTCTGTCTCCCTCCCTAATAGTGCATCAGTCAAAGTGCTGGTAGAGTTCTCCAGGTCTCAATGACTGAACACCAGGAAGAGCCTCAGCTTCCAGCCTTATACGACCCTTAGTTGCAGTGGATTTCTACTTTGAGGCTCCCTGTGCTGCTGACTACACTACCTACTGTGCAGTCGACAACACCTAGGAGGGAGAGAGAGCATGGGAGCAAGTGAAGGGGACAGAGTATAGAGGGTGAATGAGAGGGGGAAAAATTCAAGGTGGATGTGTGGGGCAAGGTGACTGAGTGATTGGGGCGAGAACGTATATATTGAGTCAGCTGGGGAGAGACAGCATGAGTGTAAGGAGGGAAAGTTGATGTGGGGGTAGAGAGACAGTATGGGGGATGAGTGCAGTAGAGGGGAAGAGCAAGTAGGGGAGTCGAGATGGAGGAGGGAAAGCAGATGGGGATGGCTGCTTGGTGCAGGAGGAGGAGGGGAGGAAGAAAGAGGAAGGGGAGAGGGAATAGTCTAAAAGCCTGTGATAAAATATGAAAAATGGTGAAGAAAAGGGAGGGCTTGAGTAGGAAGAGATCATGATGCGATGAGGTTCCTGTGTGCTTTGGCTGCAAGCCTTTAACTTCTACTCCCAAGGTTCATCATCGGCAGAACCGGCAATACCATTAAGCAAACTAGGCAGATGCCTAGACTGCCAGGCCTTTGTGGGCACTCTAGGCTGCAGCAATGGCAAAGGAACCACGACACAGTTTTTAACAAAGGCTCCCATGCTATGTCACAATATATGCCTGCTATCTTCGGGCACTTCTGCTCTCCTCTGATGCCAACTTCTGGTTTGGAAGTGCCCAAAGATAGAAGGAAGAAACTGTGATGCAGTGCTGGAGCCTATAGCTGGTTCCTTTGTCATTGCTGCTCCTGCTTGTCTCAGAGAGGGGTGGCAGCGGGGGTGGAAGGCATGGGGCTGGGGAGGCTCCAAGATGGAGGGTTTGCCTAGGACACCTCCAATCCTTCACTGTCCCTGATCTTGAGTTTGATTCCTGGTGCACCTCACACCAGCCAATTAAAAACAAATGGAGGGGGCATTTTCAACAGTGGCGGCCAGCACTCTTAAAGTGGCTGACCATCGACACTTTAATTTAAGCCTGGATATTCAGTGCCAGGCCATACCTGGCAAGCTGCACTGAATAACTGGTTTCCCTGGATTGCTCTTTTGCAGTCTGGTTAGCAGTGATATTCGGCTGCTAACCAGATTACCAAACTACCTAAGCTTAGATGATGATTTTCAGCAAGGTGCCTTTTTCTCACTGAGCTCCTCCTCAAAACTGTGCCAGTGGGCTTGCAGGTCGTCCCAAGAAATAGCTTCGGCCCCTGCCATCTTCAACTGCTCTCCCCATGACCCAGCTCCTGACACTCCCCTATGCATCCTGGTTCCCGCAGCATACCAAAGCACTGTGTTTTCAGCTATCCTCACTCCTCAAGCTATGTCACCATTTTCTAAGACAGGACCAAAAGCTGGTTGAAGCCATGTCACTTACTAGCTAAGAGTGAATGCCTCCTCTCTATTTTTAACTTTATTTGATAAAATAATGCTGCCAAGAGAGGACTGGGAGGGAGAAAGGGATGCTTTCATGAGGGAGGGAACCTAGTGAGCACCTCTTGTTTACAAAAGTGCCATTTGTTGTCTGGTTTTGTACTGGGGGGCGGGAAAGAGAACGGCTGGCACTGTGAGACAAGAGAGAGAAGGGGAGGGGGAGTAGAATCTGACCAATGTTTTGAATGAGGGAATCCCTTCTTACTCCACCTCATCTTGCTCCCTGACCAAATCTCTGGAGTGGCGCCATCTCATCCCTTGCCTCAAGTAGACTGCATGAGCCACCCATGCTAATACCAGCTTATGTGGCCACGTTCTTCCTCTTAGTCACCATAACAGAGTGTTAGTAGAGTAGCTTAATTTGTTTCGTTATCATCTTTGTTCTGAAATTCTTAAATATGTATTACTCACAGTATCACTTGTAGATCACTTTTGGAGTTGTAAGACTTTGATGCTAGGCAGTGTGGAGCTAAATAAACAGGGCGGACTGAATGGGCCAATTGGTCTGTATCTGTCATCATCCACTCTATTTGTGTGCTAATAACTAGGAGGGAGAAGACCTACAGATGGAAAATTCCCCTAAGTCTTTGCATCCTAATTGAGATGTGTCCTGGAAGAGACTAAAAGAACTGTGATTAGCATTCTATCCAGAGATCTCGTCCCTAGAAGTGTAAGAGACTGCTGGGGAATGCGAGAGGAACTTCACATTATAAGAGCAGCACATGATCTTCTCATTCCAGTTGCTCATCGATTCCCTTCTGCCCCCCTGCCTTTAGAGATTGTGGCTTTCATCAGATCATGATGGCTCCACCCAGGGCCAGCAGTAGGGTGTAGCAAATAGGGCAATTGTTGTGGCCCCTTTGCTACAAGGGGCCTCAAGCCTGCCTTAATCTAAAGGTGAAATAGATTGAAGATGGGCCTCGGGGCCCCCTCCACAGTTTCTGCCCTGGGCCCCTGCAATGTCTAGCACCGGCCCTGGCTGTACTGGAAAGACATCTTATTACAATGACTCTCATCCCAGGGAACATCTGGTTAACACTAGGGTAGAGCTCATTTCACAGTAAAGAACTGTAATGGAACAACTAAAAGCAGTGGCTTAAGCTCTGTTGCAAGCATTTTAGTTAGGAGATCCAAAAAGCCAACAAAAAGAACAAATAAATACAGGGTTCAGCTCAGAAAGGGGATATTATTTACAGAATCTTTCTGGATACCTAAGTATCAGAGCAGTAGTAAATTCTACTAAACGACAAACAAGTCAATTAACTAAACGGTGACTGCAGAGAACACTAATGCATTGTTTGGCGACGGTGCATGTACTGAAGAATGAACTAAACAATTATTTCTTGGATCCCAGAATTTAAAGTCATAGCCTTTGTACATGCTCACCCAGAAAAGAACATCCTGTCATTGAGTACTTCTGGGGTTCCTATATCCCCAGGTTGATGCTGCTCCTTTGTCTCTACTTGCCAATCTGGTAGGTAAATCTTGGGGGGGGGGGGGGGGTAGGAACATTCTTGTGCCATTTTTTTCACATAACTGGCCAACCTGCCAACTATCTTAATAATTTTTATTTATTTTATTTATTTACATTCTCTTATATACCGCGCTATTCTGCATCAGTGCGGTTTACATTGAACAAACTGAAATTACATTGAACGAAGCATTATCACTTGGAGATAACTATTTTAAAGGGAACATGGGCTATGGAGGGTTAAGTGGCTTGCCCAAGACCACAAGGAGCACCTGTGGGACTAGAAACCCCAGTCCTTCCGGCCCAAGGCTGCTGTCCTCTAGTGGGATTTGAACCCCCGACCTATAAGGGAGAATAGTCCAAGGCTGCTAATCTGCCTTCAGGATTTCCATATATATACCGGTCACTAAATGTTCCTAAGCGGATGCTCTTTAATTGCAGGGATATCATGTGCCCTTGCCTATCTACTGCAGTTTAGGTGGTAGAGCTATTGCTACAGGTTCTCCTACCTTCCGAAAGGGAATGGACTGGGGAGGGGCTAGTGATGTCACTGTCTATACATTTTGGTGTTTTTGATAAGGATGTACACAGGCCCGTACCTAGCCCTGTGTGAGTGGTGCGGCCGCACAGGGTGCAAAGGCTTAAGGGGCGCATTTTAGCTGTCTGCCGTTACCTGCCGCCGCCACTTTTTCTTCTCTCAGCGGCGGCAAGCAATGGCAGGACAGCTAAAATGCACCCCTTAAGCCTTCTGCCAGCATGCTAAGCAGATCTTTCGGGAGGGACAGATCTGCTTAGCATGCCGGCGACTTGCACATGCCGTGGGGAGGGGGGGCACATGCCGGCGACTTCTCTCCTGCCGCGGGGAGGGGGGTGTGTGCCCGATGTGCAAGTCGCAAAGGGCGCGATTTACTCTCGGTACGGCCCTGGATGTACATGTCGTTTTTTAAATGAAAATGGAAGAAAATCCTCCAAAATTTCATCACTTCCTGTTTGTAATTAGTAGTGCACTCTATTGGGCAATAGGCACACTCTTTTCCCATAACGCACACTATCAAGTGATAGTGCGTGCTATTAATAACATTTTTCCCCAAACAAACATAAATCCTTCTAACGATTAACTGAACAAAACAAAAATGTTTTGGTATTGCATATTTTCTGTACAGGTGCCATGTGTTTTTTTTGCAGGATTTTTAGTCACTGATTTGTTGCCACAGCAGCGTATGTGAATATAATATACAGGTCACAGTGACAGTTTTACCTTGGAAGTCTATGTTTTTTGAATGTCTCTTTATTAGTATGCTATCTCTAAATATTCAGTCATATTCTTTTTCATATAAAATAAGTCATTCTGCATTTATAGCGTGCAATGCTGATCACACTATACATATAGACTGCTCCAACCACTCCGAATAGCAGCGCTGAATATACCTATTTCATTTAACCGCTGTAGACATTTTTCTTCCCTTAGGAAAAAATGAGGACGAAGTGGCCAAAAGAAAAGCCAAACAGACTTATATTTGTTTCGAGTAGAGTTAATATACGTGGGCTAGAAACCCCAGGGAAGAGAATAAATACTGCACATGTGGGCTGGCTGAATAATCCTTTTGAAGTGGGAGCTGAGACATACATAAGTCAGACAGTGCAGACCGCATGTGGGCTCTGTATCTTATTTTAATTTGGGCGCTTTCAGAGAATGTCTGTAATGTTGAAAGTACGCTGAATAGTGGTCAGCGAATCCCCTTTTACAACAGTAAATATTTGGGAAAAATCAGGATCTGGTTTCCATTTCCCTTTTGGATGCCAAAACTACTAGGGATGAAGAGATGCCAGGATATGAGACCTGTTGCTGTAGATTTAGGAGTCACCTTAGAAAATATGTCCACGTTGAAAGGATAGTGGATGCAATGCACTATCTCCTAATGGAGGGGATGGGTACAAAACAGTAACAGAATTCAAAAAGTGCTGAGATAGGCACAGAGGATCTCCAACTGCAAATAAGTGAAGGGGCTGGGGCCTCTGGTCTTGCAAAGAACCTACAGGTCAACATTTAGCAGTGGCTGTCACTGTGAACCTGTAGGTTCTTTAATCAGTAAAAAAAAAAAAAATCCTCTGCTTCTTGCATCTGTGGTATGGTACTGAAATTCAAAGCATGAAAGTTGGCAGATTTATCAAATGCAAACATTTCTCCAGGTTTAGCAATGAAAATCTCCCAGGTCAGAATTAGAGAAAATGTGTGATAAATCGGTCCGCACCAGTGGATTATTTCTCTAGTGGCTGCCATCAGATGGTAAGATTGTTAAGTAATAACTATGTCAGCTGATTACCTGATGCAGAGCAGCCTACTGGCTTCATGATACAGAGCCTTGGGCAGTCTAGTTGGAAGGCCTTTGTTCAGAGTCCTGCAGGTTTAACAGGGTCTCATAAGACTCTAGGCTGAGCTGGTGTCAGGACATCCATTAAAATAAGATTATCAGATGGTTCCTGGTCAACCAGAACAGGCTATATCAGCCCTGGCTTTGCTTTCTTTCGTCTGTGCACTTCTAATTTCCCTTAGGACTGCAAGTCCAGAGACACAAAAGAATACCAGGACTAGCTGAGCCATAACCTGGATTCATTTGGTAACCCTAATTAACATCCATTTCAGGGCAAGACAGGGCCGGAACCTAGGCCAGGGCAGAGGACTGTGCCACAGTTGAAATGAAAACGACCTCCCTTTCCTGAAGTCTTTCCCTATGTTAGCTTATTGCATGCTATTCTTTCAGTTCCAAGGGCTATGCATAGCTAAATGAGCAGCCACTGTACACTTAAGAGTAAGAAAATTGAGAAACAAGGTAACAAAAGCAACAGAAGGCCCCAGGCAGAGCAAAAATTGAATGAGCTAAAGAAAATGCACTTAAAGAGCAGCAGAGGAGAGATGTTTTTTAAACCTCTTCCTACAGCACTGAAAAGGTAGAAAAGGAAATGCTCTTAATTCTACCTGTGGGGAGTGAGGCTGGAAAGGCAGCAATATTGTCTTTAAAGAGAGTAGAGCTGAGCTAGCCAAATACAATTTGGACCATGACATGATTCTGCCCTCTCTCTCTCTCTATATATATAAATATAAATACCCAGAAGGCTATCTTGGTACCTTATTCTGGCATTTACTGCTTTCTAGCACTACTTATCCTCTGTATAGTAGTATTAGATGTACATAGCATTGTACAAACACACATAAGAGACAGTCCCTTCTCTGTAGAGCTTACTATCTTCAAGAGAAACAAAAAGGGCCGATAAGAGATTGCGAAGTTTCACTTATTACGGGAAATTATTACAGACAACATGGGTATACGCAGGAGAATGAGGGGCTAAGATTTAAAAGCAGCCTCAAAAGATGGGGTTTTAGCCTGGATTTGAACACAAGCATGACATGCCAACTCGGAAAATCTGTTCCAGGTGTACAGCACAGCAAGATGGGAGGAGGAATGCAGAGATAGCAGTGCAGGAGGACACAGATAAACGTGAATTTCCTGATGTGTGGTGTTCCTGAGGAAGGGTGTAGTAGGGAGAGATGAAAGAGAGGTAATGGGGAGCTGCAGAATGAATGCACGTGTAGGTCAGTAAGAAAAGGTTGATGTCTATGTACAGACCAATAGGGAGCTTGTGGAGAGACTTGAGAAGAAGAGTTATGTGAATGTAGCAGCAATGGAGGAAAATATGTCATGTAATAGAATTTTGAGGAGATTGAAAGGGAGAAAAATGGTTCACTGGGAAACCTGTGAGCAGCAGTTACAGTAGTCTAAGCTGGATGTGATAAGAGTGTAGATGAGGATTTGTCAGCATGTTCAGAAAGGAAAGGATTGATTTTGGTGATGTTATAGAGAAAGAAACTAGGTTTAAACAGTCTGTTGAATAAATACAGAGAAAGAGAGAAAGGAGTCAAAGATAAACCCAAAGTTACAAACTGAAATAATTGGGGGTATGGAAGTATGATCCATACAGACAGAGAAAAGGAGAAGGGGAGAGGTGGGTATAGGGGGAAAAATAATCAGCTTTGTCATGGCCATGACAATTCAGATGGCAGTGAGACATCCAGGCAGCAATGTCAGACAAGCAGGTTGAGATTTGGGCCTGGATTCCAGGTTAAATTTCTGATGGATCTGGGAGTCATGGCATGGGAGGAGATCAGAGCATCATGGATAAAGTATAGAAACAGAAGAGAAGAGAGCCCATCTCAGAGACCTGAGCTACACCAATTGATAGTGAGATAGTAGTGAGGAAGATTCATCAGAGCATACACTAAAAATGTGATGGGAGAGATAAGAGGTAAACCAGGAGAACAGATTCCAGAAATCCAAATAAGGACAGGGTATCAAGGAGTAGATGGTGATCAATAGTGTCAAAAGCAGCAGATAAGTCCAGAAGAATATGGATTGAGTACATGCCGTTGGATTTGGTGAGGAAGAAGACACTGAAGACTTTGGAAAGACTGCTTCTGTACAATGTAGAGGGTAAAAGTCAGATTAGAGTTGAAAAAAGACAGCTTAAGATGAAACAAAGTCAAGACAACAGTGATAAACAGCACATTCCAGTAGCTAGAATGTGAAAGGAAGGAGGGCAGGTAGGGTCCAGTGAAAGATTTGATAATTGGGGTAATCACAGCATGTCTAGTGGAAAGCTACGCATTACGGCTATGACAAATAAAATGGATGACAGCAGGGAAGGCAGGGCTGACTAGTTGGGTGGGAATGGGATCAAACGAACAGGTACGAGTTTGGTGCAGGAGAGAAGATGCACAATTTTCTTGTCTGGCATTCTAGAAAAGGAAGAACAGTTTGTAGGGGTTGAAAGAATAATATGGGAATGAAGTAGGAGAAGGGCAGATGAAGATGACCTGGTGGAGAACATACAATTAACCTTGTAAATCTTGCTGTGAAAGCAATCAGTCATATCTGGGCAGCAAGTAAAGGGAGGGGTGGAGATGAGGCACTCTGAGGAGGGAGTTGAATATGGCAAAGAGTCAGCGAGGGTTGGAAGCAGGAGATTTTGACAGATGTACATTGTAGTCTTGTTCGGTGAGTGCAACAGCAGGCTGGAAGGAAGTCAGCATGAAGCTGAAATGTATGAAGTCAGCATGGGCACAGGATTTTAGCCAGAGCAGCCACAATAATGTTGGCAAATTCTGGAGATCAGTCAAAGATGGGATTTGGTACGCTTTATAGGACAGGGACTTGGAGGAGCAAGAGTAGCCAAAGCAGAGAATGCCTCATCAACAGACTATAATAACATAGCAGATGAGAGGAGAGATGAGACAGTGATGGAGAAAGCACAAGATGCCTAAATGCATTGGAGGTAATTGAACAAGACTATGGGGGAGGGTGGTTAAGTGTGAAAGTTATTAGATGACAGAAAACGGAGGCAGAGAAGTTTCAGAGTGAGAGAGTTGGAGAAAAGGATAAGATATAGGCAGTGGCCATACTGATGAGTAGGGGTGGTAAAGCATAGTTGGAGGTTGAATGAGGAGATTAAAGCAAAGAGCATTAAGGCGTAAGAGTCAGAGAGGTCATTACCATGGATGTTAAAAGCCCATAAAATGGGACAATAGGAAGATGGTTTAAGATAAAAGGAAATCCAGGGGCCAAACCCAGAGAAAGGAAGAGGGGGACTTATCAGAGGATCGATAAATGACAACTGCCTTGAGGTGTCAGGTTGCAAATGAGGTTGAAAATTTAGCAGCCTAACTCCCAGCGATAGTATCATTTTAACATTGGCAGCTGCCATTGCAGAAGCAAATGGGGATCACTTCTGCCACCAGAATATCCCTGGACCTATCAGGGAAAGGGAATTGGATTTAGCTCACATCTTCCTCAGCGTTACAGTAGGTATTTTCCTTTCCCGAGAGGACTTACAATCTAAGGGGTTGATATTCTGAACCCTTAGCTGATTGGCCAATGGGAGGCTGGCCAGTTAAGGATGATGACCGTGATGACTGTGATATCTGGATAGTGCCCTTGAATATTTCCATAGACCACCCTGGTACTATTCGGTTAGCACAGGGGCAGTCCATGGGTGGAGTGGGGGACAGTACTGAATGGGTAAGTTCTGGCACTTACCTGTTTAATGCAAATTTTCAGCAGCCCTTGTCTGGACAACCTAGGCCGCATAAAAAATAGGCCTAAGTTGTAACTCAGGCAAACACCAGATGAAAATCATGCTAACCAGGTAAGTGCCGGCATTTACCCAGGTAGCACTGCTCAGCCATGTGCATCATAATCACAGAACCTATGATTATAATGCACATGCAATTTAGGAATTACCAGAGTGAGAAGCTGTGTTTTTACGATGGTTCATATAGGAAAATCAGAGCGACAGTAATTAATAATTGGAACATGGTATTTATTGATTTGATCTGTTTTGACTCCAGTGATTCAACTTGCTTATCTTATATAGTAATGTTGACTATATAAAACAGTCATTACATAGGATCCTTTTTAGACATTTAACATAGGCAGCCTGTTATCATGAGACCATAAGAACATAAGAAATGCCATACTGGGTCAGGCCAAGGTCCATCAAGCCCAGTATCCTGTTTCCAACAGTGGCCAATCTAGGTCATACGTACCTAGCAGTTTCCCAAAAAGACAAAGGTTCCAAAATGCGTGTATTGGGTCAAGCATTGACATCCTGGGTCCCTTTTTAATAATGGTTTATGGACCTTTCCTCCAGGAACTTGTCCAAACCTTTTTAAACCCAGCTACACTAACAGCCTTTACTACATCCTCTGGTAACATATTCCAGAGTTTGATTACACGTTGAGTGAAAAAATGTTTTCTCTTGTCTTAATTACCCTGTAGCTTTATTGCATGTCCCCTAGTCTTTCTATATTATATGTAAACAATCGATCTACGTTTACCCATTCCACTCCGTTCATTAATTTATAGACTTCTATCATATCTCCCCTCAGCCATCTCTTTTCCAGGTTAAAGAGCCCTAACCTTTTTAGCCTTTCTTCATAGGGGTATCCTTCCATCCCATTTATCATTTTGGTGGCTTTTCTCTGAACCTTTTCTAATAACGCTATATCCTTTTTAAGATACAGTGACCAGAATTGCACACAATATTCAAGGTGCGGTCGAACCATGGAACGATATAGAGGCATTATAATATCTTTTGTTTTATTTTCCATTCCTTTCCTTATGATACCTAGCATTCTATTTGCTCTCTTGGCCGCCGCTGCACACTGGGCGGAGGATTTTAACATGTTATCTACAATGACACCTGAATCTTTTTCCTGGGTGGTGGTTCCTAATGTAGAACCTTGCATCGTGTAACCATAGTTTGGGTTGTTCTTCCCTAGGTGCATAACTTTGAACTACTCCACATTAAATTTCATCTGCCATTCTGATGCCCAGTCTTCCAATTTATCAAGATCCTCTTGCAATTTTCCACAGTCCTCATGGGTTTTAACAACTTTAAATAGATTTGTGTCATCTGCAAATTTGATAACCTCACTCATTATTCCCTTTTCCAGGTCATTTATGAATATGTCAAAAAGCAGCGGACCCAGCACAGATCCCGGGGTACACCACTATTCACCTTTCTCCATTGGGAAAATTGACCATTTAGCCCTTCCCTCTGCTTTCTATTTTTTAACCAGTTCCTGATCCACAATAGTACACTGCCTCCTATCCCATGACTCTCTCATGTGCTCATTTTTGTTTTTATCAGATTGTTCTATGTTAGATTGTGACTTGTTTTGAGCATTTTCAAAAGGATGTGACAGAAAGAGTCAATTGGCCCTTATCTACAGTATAATCCTATTATTCAAATTCTAGTGTGTGACTTAACACTGGATCCCAGACTTGTTCCTGCTTAAGTCCATGTTCCGGCTCTTCTGTGGGATTTGAAGTACTGCTTTGTATTGCTGACTCTGGGCTCTGTACTGCTATGAGGAAGATGGAGCTATGCTGAATCTCTACTCCCGCGCTATTCTCATGATGATCGCTGAGAAGCGTGGAAGTGAGGTCACCATGCAACACTAATTCACTGAGAGCCATGCAGACGCAGTCCAGAATCAGCAGCAGGGTCCGAGATGGAGAGCAATGGGGGCTTGGAGGACCATGTGAATAATGGGCCGGGATGGGGAATCTGTGCGAGTAATGACAGCTAGGTAAATGGGAAATAGGAGCTTTCAATAGTATGCGAGTGAGAAGTGGGGCTTAAGAAACTGGGGCTGGAAGAGAGCAATAGAATTCAGAAAGGGTGGAATTAAGAATAGTTTTAAATTCTTCTGGGCCCCAAGAAAATGTTTGCTTCTACTTGATCCCAAGGAAAAAAAACCCTGAAAACCACTGATCTGTTAAGTTACTGTGTTTTAAAATGCACTATCCAATATAAGACATCACTGTAGCTATCGATATATCACAGAATGCAACATGGAAGGAACAGAGGCGTGTTCATTAACTCCTGTCTTTGGCAAGATCACATTGCTTAGCCAAGTCTAGTAATATTCTGCACTGCAATTAACTTTACGGCTGTTTTATAATTAAAGAAATAACCTAGCAGCATGGGATCTAGTGTTTACTAATGGGATGGTGTATCAGTTGTGCTATCTTTTGCTCTGTTTTGCTTTCTAGCATATGGACTGTGGGAAAGAATTATGTAAAAGGAATCCGTGCCTACCCAGGGGGCACAACTCTCCACAGAAGGACCTGAAAGGCACTAGATTTGGCTCAATGGAAGAAAAATGAAATAAATGGGACAAGTTTGTGAATAAAAAATATTGAGCCGGGATTCTTGGAGAATGAGTCCTTTCAAAAATTCCCATTTCTCTACTATGGGAAGTGGTTCACATACAGCAAGATAGACACACAGAGGAAGTAAACCTGAAGTATCTGGCAAAGGATGATGCAGCCCTCTTTTACAACAGCCCTCTTCTCACAATATACACAGCTCCTCTTTACACATTTACATGCACACGCCCTCACCGTACATGCCTAAATACCAACCCGCCATAAGCATGCACATGCACAACCTCAAACACCCCTCCCAAAGAATCCTTCCTCGTATCCACACCCATACGTTCACTTACACCCATATCTATACCCTTCACACCCAGGGCTGGATCAACACTATTTTGGGTTCTTGGCAAGCATACATTTGTGGATTCCTACCATGAAGTCCCATTTTTTTTCTCAAACCCTCTCCCACCCCTAAAAGTCACATTAGTTTTTCCTGCCTCTCTCCCCTCCCCACTGAGATTTTCCCCTGACATTTCACCCTTCCAACAGTAGTGTGAGGGAAATTGCAGGGTCTAGCTTTAGGCATGGTGGCAGTAGCAGTAATAAAGTGGCTTAGAGTGGTGAGCTAAGAACCAGGGAAAATGGGCAGGTCAAATTCACCCTTTATTGCCCCTTGCACAAACCAGAAATAACAAGGGTAAATCACCTCAAAGAATGAGATTTACAGACAATGAAGATAATTTTAATATAAGGCACCAAGGTTAAGAGGGTAAGGAGGTATCTAACTTTAGTCTATTTTAGAAAAACACACGGACGCCTATGTGTCTTTATCAAATACTAGCGTAAATCCTGCAGCAATCTCACCTATATTTAAGGTGTGGACATTACTCATAAGGACATAAGATATGCCATACTGGGTCAGACCAAGGTCCATTAAGACCAGTATCCTGTTTCCAACAGTGGCCAATCTAGGTCATACGTACCTAGCAGTTTCCCCAAAAGACACAGGTTCCACAATGCTTGTATTGGGTCAAGCAGTGATATCCCAGGTCCCTTTTAATAATGGTTTATGGACCTTTCCTCCAGGAACTTGTCCAAACCTTTTTTAAACCCAGCTACACTAACAGCTTTTATTACATCCTCCAGTAACAAATTCCAGAGTTTGATTACACATTGAGTGAAAAAATATTTTCTCTTATTAGTCTTAAATAGTTTACCCTGTAGCTTCATTGCATGTCACCTAGTCTTTTTATATTCTGATGATGTAAACAATCGATCTACATTTACCCGTTCCACTCAATTCATTAATTTATAGACCTCTATCGTATCTTCCTTCAGCCATCTCTTTTCCAGGTTGAAGAGCCCTAACCTTTTTAGCCTCTCTTCATAGGAGTATCCTTCCATCCCCTTTACCATGTTGGTGGCTCTTCTCTGTACCTTTTCTAATAATGCCATATCCTTTTTAAGATACGGCGACCAGAACTGCACACAATATTCAAGGTGTGGTCTCACCATGGAATGATACAGAGGCATTATAATATCTTTGTTTTTTCTCCATTCCTTTCCTTATGATACCTAGCATTCTATTTGCTCTCTTGGCTGCCACTGCACACTGGGCGGAGGGTTTTAACATGTTATCTATGATGACGCCTAAATCTTTTTCCTGGGTGGTGGCTCCCAATGTGGAACTTTGCATCGTGTAACCATAGTTTGGGTTGCTCTTTCCTAGGTGCATAACTTTGCACTTGTCCACATTAAATTTCATCTGCCATTTGGATGCCCAGTCTTCCAATTTATCAAGATCCTCTTGCAATTTTCCACAATCCTCTTGGGTTTTAACAACTTTAAATAGTTTTGTGTCATCTGCAAATTTGATAAACTCACTTGTAATTTCCTTTTGCAGGACATTTATGAATATGTCAAAAAGCAGCAGACCCAGCACAGATCCCTGAGGTACTCCACTATTCACCTTTCTCCATTGGGAAAATTGGCTATTTAGCCCTACCCTCTGCTTTCTTTCTTTTAACCAGTTCTTGATCTACAATAGTACACTGCCTCCTATCCCATGACTTTTTAGTTTTGCCAAAAGTCTCTGATAAGGAACCTTGTCAAAGGCTTTCTGAAATTCCAGATACACTATATCAGCCAACTCACCTTTGTCTACCTGTTTATTCATATCTTCAAAAAAACATAACAGATTAGTAAGACAAGATTTTCCTTGTCTAAAGCCATGTTGGATGTCTCCCATTAAGCCACGACTATCTACATGTTCAGTAATTTTGTTCTTTATGATCATTTCTACCATTTTTCCCGGTACTGACATCAGACTCACTGGTCTGTAGTTTCCTGGATCACCACTGGAACCCTTTTTAAAAATTGGCATTACATTGGGCATCCTCCAAACTTCAGGTATTACAGATGATTTTAATGATAGTTCACAGATTATTAATAGCAGGTCTGCAATCTCATATTTAAGTACTTTGAACACCCTTGGAAGTATACCATCCAGTCCAGGTGATTTGCTTCTCTTCAGTTTACAAATAAGTGTAATACATCTTCCCAGTGTATTGATATTTTTTCAATTCTTCCACAGTATCACCTTTAAATATCACTTCAGTCATGGGTAACATCCCTACATCTTCCTCAGTAAAGACCGAAGCAAAGAATTCATTCAGTCTCTCTGCTATGGCTTTGTCCCCTCTTAGTGCCCCCTCTATCATACTTTAATCCTTTCTGACTCAATGCCCTCTCTAACATAGAGCGCAACTCCTCCACCAATTTTATCAGCTCTATCATTATGATATAGTTTGTACCCAGGTATCACAGTGCCCCACTGGTTGTCCTCCTTCCACCGTGTCTCTGAGATTCAAATAATATCTAACCTTTCATTTAGTGCTATATATTCTAACTCTCCCATCTTATTTTTTAGACTTCTAGCATTTGCATACAAGCATTTTAGAGACTGTATTTTATTAATATTAATTTGGCTATTGGTAGACATGGGTAATTTGGGATCTTTAAGCTCTGTCTGCTCCATACTCAAGGGCATTTGGGCTACTTTACTCTTTTTTGGAACCTCTCTGCTTTTGGTAGTATCCTTCAAGGATACATTCTTCCGAACCATCCGCTCTTGGGCGACTGTCGGCTTTCCCCTATTATCTAGTTTAAAAGCTGCTCTATCTCCTTTTTAAAGGATAATGCCAGCAGCCTGGTTCCATCCCGGTTAAGGTGAAGCCCATCCCTTTGGAAGTGCCACTCCTTTCCCCAGAATGTTCCCCAGTTCCTAACAAATCCAAAACCCTCATCTCTGCACCATTGTCTCATCCACGCATTGAGACTCCGGAGCTCTGCCTTCCCTTTGGGTCCTGCGCATGGAACGGGAAGCATTTCGGAGAACGCTACCCTGGAAGTTCTGGATTTCAACTTCCTACCTAAAAGCCTAAATTTAGCCTCCAGGACCTCCCTACCACATTTTCCTATGTCATTGGTACCGACATGTACCAAGACAGCAGACTCCTCCTCAGCACTATCTAAGACCTTATCTAGGTGGCGTGTGAGATCCGCTACCTTCGCACCAGGCAGGCATTTACCAGGCATCCTCACGTCCACCAGCCACCCAGCTATCTACGTGCCTAATGATCGAATCACCAACTATAACGGCTGTCCTAACCCTTCCCTCATGGGCACATGGCCCTGGAGAAACTTCCTCAGTGCGAGAGGGTTTTACATCACCTGGAGGACAGGTCCTAGTTACAGGATCACTTCCTGCCACACCAGGGTCACGTGACCTTTCTCCTCCTTGGCAACAGGGATGCTGCCAGACTGGAGGTGGGACTTCAGGACTATATCCCTGTAGGTCTCGTGTATGTACTTCTCTGTCTTTCTTATGTTTTCCAAGTCTGCTACTCTAGCCTCTAGAGAACGGATTCGTTCCCTGAGAGCAAAGAGCTCCTTGCACCTAGTGCACACGTAAGACCTATCATCAAGTGGGAGAAAATCATACATGTGACACTCAATGCAAAAGACTGGAAAGTCCCCATCTCGCTGCTGGACTGCTGTCTGCATCTTAGTTTTAAGTTTGTGTTTAGATCTTTAAGTTCTTTACTTACTAAGGGTTGCTATGGATATTTATACTAATAAAACTGTACCTAATACGTTTAATATACCTTGTTCACCTGAAGCTTAATTAATCTCAGGTCCTTAGTGTATGACTGATTTGGGTAACGAGCTTCACCTGAAAGCACCTCCTGTCTTTTAAGATGTGTAAGTACCTATAAAGCTACGATTATCCCAGGGGTGGGTGGGTGTTGGGGAGGGAAATAACACTTATTAAAAGAGGGCTGCTACACAGTACCCTGTCTTGTGCTGCTGAGGTAAGCCATATTCTGATTTGATTTAAATTATAGCTCTTTGCTGCTGCTAGGCTCTAACTTATTATGAAATTTAAACTACAAGCTCTCTGCTGGGTTCTAAATTTAACCAGAAAGCTCTCTTCTGTGTTTTAAATTTAAACCAAAAGTACTTTGCTGATGCTAGGCCCTGAGTGACTATTAAATTTAAACTACAAGCTCTCTGCTGGGTTCCAAATTTAACCAGAAAGCTCTCTTCTGTGTTTTAAATTTAAACTAAAAGTACTTTGCTGATACTAGGACCTGAGTGACTATTACATTTAAACTACAAGCTTTCTGCTGGGTATGAAATGTAACCAGAAAGTTCTCTTCTGTGTTTTAAATTTAAACTTAAACTGCTGCTACTAGGCCCTGACTGATTTAACAAAAAATAGTGGGTTCACAGATTAATTAGATTTAATACAAAGAATTCCTTTCAGAAAATTCCCAGAAGTATATACTCACAATTGCAGATCTCTCTCCAGAAGTAACAGTCCCCTTTTCTAGTCCTTCAAGACTGTTCGGGCGATAAATTTGATGATGCTCGGGCAATAAATCTGATGACAGTGAATGTGAGACTGATGTTGAGCCGGTAACATCGCCTGCAGCAAAGAGTCAAGTTATAGGTCGAGGCAAAGGTTGAAGCTGTGCTGGACGGGGAAGAAGGCAGGAGTCCTCGGTGTCAGTATCATCTGTGAGGAATCCTAGTTGTGATCGTAGAGGAGCTAAGAGGTCATCAACTAAAAGCACAAATGTTGCCATTGAAGCCTATGTATCTAAGGATGCCACATCATGGAATAGGAAACCTATAAAGCAAGCTGCTGGAAGATACACCAAAGCTAATGTCATGCCTGTACAACAAGGTCCTACAAGGTATGCTGTATGAAATGTTGATGGCCCTCTCGCAGCATTCCACTTTTTCATGAGGAAGAACTTATTGAATGAAATCATGATGTGGATGAGCAAACAAGGAAGACACATTTATGATGACACCTGGAAAGATTTGACAGATGGAGAATTTCAACGTTTTCTTGGACTTCTGATCCTCTCAGGCGTATACAAGTCACGAAATGAATCCATAGTTCAGTTGTGGAACCTTGAAGATGGTCGTTCTGTTTTCAGCAAAAATACGGCAAAAATATGACTGAAGACCGAACACAATTTAGGATAGCTATCCAGAGGGTCGCCATGAGTCGACTCCGACTCGATGGCACTTAACAACAACAACAACATGGCCCGTAACCATTTTCAGCAAATTTCTTGTGCTCTCAGATTTGATGATGCAACCAACAGAAGTGACAACGAGGCGTGGATAAGCTTGCTCCAATCAGACACGTTTTTGATACCTGGGAAGCAACTCTAAGTGACGCCTTTTTTCCTGGTGAAAATGTTACCGTGGATGAGCAACTGCTTACATTTCGTGGCCGTGTTCCATTCAGACAATATCTTCCCAGCAAACTTGGGAAATATGGCATAAAGCTACGGATGTTGTGTGACAGTGCAACGTCATATGTTCTGCGTCTTCAAGTATATACAGGAAGGGAACTCGGACAAAACAGGGAACAGAATCAGGGTGAAAGGGTTGTGCTGCAACTCACTGAAGGATTGACGCGATCTGGCAGAAATATTACTGTTGACAATTTCTTCTGCAGTTTATCCCTGTCACAGAAATTGCTAGAAAAACAAATGAGACTTTTGGGGACAATTCGAAAGAACAGAAAAGAATTACCTCCAGAATTTGTAACAGCAAAGGGCCGAGAGTTATTCACTTCACTGTTTGCCTTTCGCGATGACACCACTCTGGTTTCCTATTGCCCGAAGAAAGGAAAAGTGGTTGTTCTTCTGAGCAGTTTGCATGATTAAGAAGAAGTAGATAACACACGTCCAGACAAAAAAACCACGCATGACCTTGGACTATAATTCTAGTAAAGGTGGAGTAGATACGGCAGATCAAATGTTGCACACGTATACCACAAAACGAATGACAAGATGCTGGCCAGTGACAATCTTCTACAACATGTTGGACGTCAGTGCTTTGAACGCCTTCATTGTTTGGATGTCACTAAATCCAGAATGGCAGTCCATGTCAAAGCACAGACGTCGTCTATTCCTCTTGGAATTAGGAAAGCAGCTGCTTCAGAGTAATTTCAGCGACACTTCTTCCAGCATTGAAGAAGCCACTGATGCTGTTTGCAATGTCGGGATCCCAAAGAAAAGGACAAGGTGTCACTGCTGTTCCAGAGAAAAAGACAAGAAAAGCAACATAGTTTGCACCTCCTGCAAGCGCAGTGTTTGCAAAGAATAGTCAGAAATTGTCTGTGTCTCATGCAAATGACTGTAGTACTTTACTGTGTTCATCAAGTGTATGCAAAAACTGCTTTCATGGCAACTCTTCTTCATGTAATTTTATGATAAAGCATTCAATTTCAAAACATTTAACATTCATATAATAAATAATTAATTTGGAATAATATATTTTGTCTGGTTAGTTTAAAGTTTTCATGGTTAACAATTAAAATTCGTCATGGGGTCATTTATGACCCCAACGGTATTCGGTGTACTGTGATGAGTTCCTCTTTCGCCACCTTGCAGATTTGAGCAACTAAGACATTTCTTGAAGTGACAGATTCACTGTTGCTTATATCAGCTCTGTCTTTACTAGACTTGACTATTGTAATTCTTATGCTGACTAACTTGGATTTGGATTTCAGATTTACTTACTCATCTTTCCCAAACCCAAGTTCAAGGTGAATTACAGACAGGTACACAAATTATTTCCCTGTCCAAATGGACTTACAATCTAGGTTGTATATGAGACAATGAAGGGTTAAGTGACTTGCCCAAGGCCAGAAGGAGAGTTAGGGCTTGATGCAGCAAAGTATGCTACTGTTAGCACAGTGTTTCCAGGCTTTTCTGTGCTAGTGTGGGTGTAGAATGTAGGAAGACATCTTAACATGAACATAATCAATGCACAAATGTCCACACTAATGGCAGTACATTTAAATCCATTTAAATAATGATAATGAATGGTAATAAATAGCTATGCAGTGCAGTTACAAAGAAATGTCCAGAAGACCAGACGGCTAAGCTCAATGCTGGAAATTTAACGCAAGAGCTAGCTCATAAGTCTGCAGTCAGTACTGGTGATAAATTTATGCCTGTTTCTTGAGCATTCAGCACCTGAAACTCTTTTTTTCTGGCTTTGTTTTTCAACATTCTCTTCAGCAAACGGCAGGTTAAGTGTGCTGGAACAATGTTATGTGCATGTGCTGAAATGCTATCTGGCGCATACAACATTATTTAGCAAAATAATATCAGTATATATGAACAGCAACGTTATTCCTAGCAGAATTTCTGCACAGAATAATATTGCTGTATGCTCCAGATAGCATTCCAGCACAAGTACCAAACTGGATTTTTTTGTGTGCAAGGTATAGGTACAAACCCCTGAGTGCATGTATTTGGTTTGCTCCCCTTGTTTAATGCAGACTTTTACACAAAGCTCATTTGCATGTTCTTTGCTTACGGCATCACTGACACAACTTCTGCCTTAACCTTGCATTAGGAAACCCTGCACTTGAGCTTTATGCACAGTTTCTACATTGAGCTCTCAGTGGGAGAAGCAGGATTTGAACGCTGGCTTCCCCAGTGCTCTAACCACAAGGCTACTCAGCAAAAGGAGATTCTTCTTAGTTATTCTGCATGAACCATCTGGCAGACAAAACAGTTCTCAGCTGATAAGCTAGCTAGTAATTTACCTGCTCCATGCTGTCAGCTTCTTACACTAACAGAACTGCTCTCTGCACTCCTGCTCCTTTGCTTTCCAGGTTAGATCTACACTTAATTCATATTATGCCCAGATATACATCGTATTAAAACACTACCGATTTATCATCTATTCTGTAGAGTCTCCAGGCATGAGGTCTCCTACACCACTATGCAGGGGCTACACAAGCTAAGTCCTGGCTTTGTGCACTCATAGGTTCTTTGAGAGGAAAGCAATTGTAAGCTTAGCAGAAAGCAGGGTGACATCTCTTCCTCTCCCTTCTCCTCACTCTGAGGTCCTTTGGGGAGTGAGCAGACTGTCAGGTTGTTTTGGAATGGCATGGAAACCAACATTCCATGAACAATGACTGCCTGAACCAACATTCCAAGAACAATGACTGAATGTATGGACCACACGCTTCCTATTAGGAATAGTTTATAGCAGGGGAAAGGGAATTGGATTTAGTTCATGCCTTTCTCAGAAGATCAAGGCAAGTTGCATTCAGGTACAGTAGGTATTTCCCATCCCTAGAGAAATAAGCAGCTCTATAATGAGGCCAAGTGAGGCGGTGGCCTCAAGCATCAGCTTTTGGGGCTTTTTGAGGGCAGCAAAATTGCCCCCACAAAGACCGCCGTCACCGCCTCACTCGGCCTTCAAAATATATTTTGAAAAAACCTTCCGGCGTAAGAAGCAGCTGCCGCTGCTGCTCCAGTGGCAGCAGCAGCAGCAAAATGAGGAGCCCCCTGGCGCCCGCCCCCCCGGAGAGCCTGCTGGTTTCCCTGGCTCAGCTTTGCAGAGCCACGGTGAAGGGACAGTGTTTCCCTTAACCGCGGCTCTGTTAAAGCTGAGCCCGAGGTGCTTATGGAAAACAGGATTTACTGTTTCCCATCAGCACCTCGGGCTCAGCTTTAACAGAGCCGCGCGAAAGGGAAACACTGTCCCTTTGCCGCGGCTCTGCAAAGCGGAGCTGTGGAAACCAGCAGGCTCTCTGGGGGGGGGCGGGCGGGCGGCCGCGGGGCTCCTCATTCTGCCGCTGTTGCTGCTGGAGCAGCAGCGGCAGCTGCTTCTTACGCCAGAGTTGTGGGTTTTTTTTTTCAATTTCCCTGGGTTGGGGGGGAGGGGTCTAGGACTGGAACTGGGCTGATGGAGGGGTAGGACAAGAACTGGGCTGATTGGGGGGTTTAGAACTGGAAATGGGCTGATGGGGGGTTAGGACTGGTAATGGCCTATGGGGGGGTTAGAACTGGAAATGGGCTGATGGGGTTAGTACTGGAAATGGGCTGATCGGGAGGGGGGCTCGGACTGGTAATGGGCTAGGTGGGTTTAGAACTGGAAATGGACTGATGGGGGTTTAGAACTGAAATGGACTGATCAGGAGGGGGGCTAGGACTGGTCATGGGTTATCGGGAGGGGGGTTAGAACTGGAAATGGGCTGATGGGGGTTAGGATGGTAATGGGTTATGGGGGGTTAGAACTGGAAATGAGATGATGGGTTAGTACTGGAAATGGGCTGATCGGGAGGGGGGCTAGGACTGTTAATGGGATATTGGGGGGTTAGAACTGGAAATGGGCTGATGGGGGTTTAGGACTGGAAATAGACTGATCAGGAGGGGGGCTAGGACTGGAAATGGGCTATCGGGAGGGGGGATAGAACTGGAAATGGGCGGATGGGGCATACGACTGGTAAAGGGTGAGGGCGGGATAGAACTGGAAAAGGGCTGATGGGGGTTAGGACTGGTAATGGGGTAGGTGGGGTGAGAACTGGAAATGGGCTGATGGGGGGTTAGTACTGGAAATGGGCTGATTGGGAGGGGGCTAGGACTGGTAATGGGCTATCAGGAGGGGGGATTAGAACTGGAAATGGGCTAATGGGGGGGTTAGGACTGGTAATGGGTTATGGGGGGTTAGAACTGGAAATGGGCTGATGGGGGGTTAGTACTGGAAATGGGCTGATCGGGAGGGGGGCTAGGACTGGTAATGGGCTATGGGGGGTTAGAACTGGAAATGGGCTGATGGGAGCTTAGGACTGGTAATGGGCTATCGGGGGAGGGCTAGGACTGGAAATGGACTGATGGGGGTTTAGAACTGGAAATGGGCTGATGGAGGGGTTAGGACTGGTAATGGGCTATGGGGGGAGACTAGGACAGGAAATGGACAGACTGGGGTGCTAGGACTGAAAATGGACTTATTGGAGGGTTACGACTGGTAAAGCATAGTTACTCACCTGTAACAGGTGATCTCCGGGAACAGCAGGAATTTAGTCCTCACATATGGGTATCGTCGGTACCGACAGAGCCTGCACGGGAACGCTCCCCAGCGTCCAATTAGAAAGCTTTTTGGAGCATCCCACAGCGCCTGCGTGCTGCCTTCCCGCCTTTCCCAACTGCCTCTCTCCAGTTGAGTTTTAAAGCTGAGACAAAGATAGAGAGAGGGAAAAGAAAGAGATAGATAGAGAGATACAACTCCTAGGGGAGGTGGGTGGGTTGTGAGGACTAAATTCCTGCTGTTCCCGGAGATCCCCTGTTACAGGTGAGTAACTATGCTATCTCCAGGAACGAGCAGGAATGTAGTCATCACATATGGGGGGACTCCCTAGCTTTAGGTGCCAGGGAGAGACCCCAGAAGTTGTGTGTCCCTGAACAGGGCTCCACTTCCACCCATGCATCTCTGGAATCCTACCAGGGATGGCGGGTAGGAGTTGATTAGGTATGGAACAGGTGTTGGAGAACAACCTGACCAAACAAGGCATCCCGGCGGGAGTCCTTGTCCAAGCAGTAATGGGCTGTGAAGGTATGAACTGAGGCCCAAGTGGCTGCTCGACAGATGTCTTCGATAGACACAGAGTGCAGATGAGCCATTGAGGCTGCCATGGCTCTCACATTGTGAGCTGTGACATGGCCCTCCAGAGAAAGGTTCTTACTCTGATAGGCGAAGGAAATACACTGAGCAATTCAGTTAGACAGTGTTCTCTTGGAGACTGGAAGTCCCAGATGAGAAGGATCAAAAGCAACAAAGAGTTGAGAGGACTTTCTATGTTGCTGTGTTCTTTGTAAGTAAAAGGCTAAAGCTCTTTTACAGTCCAAGGTATGAAGATTCCTCTCTGCATTTGATGCATGAGGCCTTGGAAAAACACAGGTAGGTAGACCGCTTGGTTCAGATGAAAAGGCGAGACCACCTTTGGCATAAAGTGTGGATGAGTCCTAAGGACTACCTTGTCATGATGGAACCTTGTATAAGGTGGATCAGCTACTAGCGCTTGCAACTCACTAATGTGCCGTGCTGATGTGATTGCAATGAGAAAGATAACCTTCCAAGAAAGGAATTTCAAGGAGGTAGTAGCTAAAGGTTCGAAAGGTGGCTTCATGAGCTTCCCAAGAACCAGGTTTAAGTCCCATGCCACCGGTGGTGGCCTAATGGGAGGCTTAGTTAAAAGAAGGCCTCTCATAAATCTTGCTATAAGAGGATGAGAGGAAATAGGCTGTCCATTTAGAGGCTTAAAGGAAGCTGCAATAGCACTCAAATGGACTCTTATTGAATTATTCTTAAGACCTGCATTGGATAAATGAAGGAGATACTCCAACAATGATTCCAGAGGTATCGCAAGGGGGTTAAGACCCTTTTGCGAACACCATATGGTAAACCTTTTCCACCTGAAAGCATAACAGCGTCTTTTGGAAAGTTTCCTGGAAGCAAAAAGAATATCTTTTACTTGCTGAGAGATATTAAGATCATGGAGATCTAGGCCTTCAGCAACCAAGCCCTGAAATGCAGAGACTGGGGATTGGGATGCCATAACATTCCGTCCTCCTGAGATAGGAAATCTGGAGCAGACCCTAACTCCAGGGAGGGAGCTTGACAGAGATGTAGAAGCAGAGGGTACCACACTTGCCGTGGCCAATGTGGAGCTATGAGAATCATATGGCCTCTGTCTCTCTGAAGCTTGAACAGGGTCTTGGGAATTTAGGGGAATGGGTGGAAAGGCATACAGGAAGTCTTGACCCCAGTAAAGGAGGAAAGCATCCCTGGCCTGAGCCCCCTGAGCCGGAATTCTGGAACAGAACCGGGGAAGTTTGGCATTCCACGGACTTGCAAAGAGGTCTATGTCTGGGGTTCTCCAAAGTTGAAATATCCTGGCCACCTGGTCTGCATGCAGAGACCACTCGTGTGGAAGCAGAACTCGACTGAGTCTGTCTGCCCAAGAGTTTTGAATGCCTGGCAGATACACTGCCAGAAGATGAATCTGATGCTCTCTGGCGAGGGCCCATAGTCGCAAAGCTTCATTGCAAAGTGACAGAGAGCCTGTTCCCCCCTGCTTGTTCACATAGAACATGGCTACTTGATTGTCCGTATGAATGAGGACTGTCTTGTAGCTGAGCAGGGTATGGAACACTCGCAGAGCAAGGAAGATTGCTCTGAGCTCCAAGAGATTGATATGTAGATAACTCTCCTGTGGAGACCAGGTTCCCTGGGTGGAGAGGTCTTGCAGATGAGCTCCCCAACCCATTGGAGAAGCATCTGTTGTGAGAGTTGCTTGGTGTAAGGGTTGTTGAATAGGAGACCCTCAGCAACAGGTTTTGAGTGGACTTCCACCACTGGAGGGACAAAATAAGGTGACTTGTGTTTGCTATTTTGTCTGACAGGCATCCTGATGCCTGGGTCCATTGGGTGGATAAAGTCCACTGAGCTGCCCTCATATGGAGGCGAGCATAGGGAACCACATGCACAGTAGATGCCATGTGGCCTAGTAGTTGTAACATTTCTCGAGCAGTTAGATGAGGCTTTTGCATTGCTTGAGAAACTAACTGCACCAGGCGAAGGCAATGGGTCTGGGGGAGATAGGCCCTTGTCTTTGTGGTATCCAGCAAAGCTCCTATGAACTCTAAAGACTGAGTGGGAGTTAGACTGGATTTTGGTATGTTTATTACCAGCACTAAATACTGAAGGATATGCATTGTGCAGGATAGAGAAGTCCTGGCCTCTGACTCTGTTGGGGCTCGAATGAGCCAGTCGTCTAAGTAAGGGAAGATGAATATCCCTAGAGAGCGGAGAAATGCTGCTACAACAGCCATGCATTTTGTGAACACCCTTGGTGCTGAGGCCAGGCCAAAAGGAAGCACCTTGTATTGGTAGTGCTTTCCCTGAAAAAGGAACCAAAGGAACCTTCTGTGAGTTGGACGGATGAGAACATGGGTGTACGCATCCTTGAGATCTAGAGAACAAAGCCAATCCTGACTCTAAAGGTATGGCAGCAGAGATCTGAGAGAAATCATTTTGAATTTCTCCTTGACAAGGAATTTGTTCAATTCTCTGAGGTCCAAGAAAGGTCTGTAACCCCCTGTTTTCTTTGGGATAAGGAAATAAGGGGAATAGAACCCTGTACCCTGCTGATGAAGGGGTACTTCTTCTATTGCCCCTGGGCAAGAAGGATAGTGACTGCCTGACCTAACAGGTTGATGAGAGAGGTCGGAGAATTGAACTGCTTTACTATTGTGTGAGGGGGCATGCTTGAAAAATGAAGCTTGTACCCCTCCTTAATGATGGAGAGTGTCCAATGCTCTGCTGTTATTTGCCCCCATCTGGGGGCAAAATGACATAACCTTCCTGGAATGGTGGAAGGTTCTGGTCCCCCGAGAACCAGGAAGGCTAAGTTCTCTAGATGAGAGTCAAAGGCCCTGTGGAGGCTGAGCCTGCTGGGCTGGTTGAGACCAAGCAGCCTTTGCTTTCTTCTGTTTGGGTGGTTGCTGACCTTTCCTGCCAAGCTGACCTGCAGAACGTCTCTGCTGAACATAAGCAGGATAAAATCTTTTCTTTTTAGAAAAGAATGGTTTCTTGAATAATTTCTTTCTAGCAGGATCAGCCGTGGACTTGGATAATCTATCCAAGGTGGAATTTTCAGCATCCATTTCATTGGCCTTTTCCTGCCAATCTTTACCAAACAGGTTCTCACCAGTACAAGGGATATTTCCCAATCTGTCTTGTACCCAGACTCTAGATCAGATGCCTGGAGCCAAGCAATTCTACGTGCACCTATGGCAATAGCCGAGGTTCTGCTTATGCACTCAAAGCAGTCAAAGGCTGCACGGTTGGAAAATTTAGAGACATCTTGGGCATGTTTGACCAAAGTGAGAAAATCCTGTCTTTTATCCTCAGGAAGAAAAGGACTTAAAGCCTCTAAATCATCTGTGACCTCCTTCAGGAACATTCCCATAGAGACTATAGGAACTGATCCTGGCAGAAAGCATGGAAGCTTGGAAGACCCGACGTCCAAAAGCATCCAGGGTTCTGCACTCACATCCTGGAGGATTAGAGGCATGCCTTTTTGCACTCTTGATCCTTCTCATAGCTGACTCCACTACAATAGAGCGGTGAGGAAGATGAGTCTTATGGAATCCAGGACAAGGAGGGACTCGATACATAGTATCCAGTCTATGAGAATGAGGAGAGGTGGTAAGAGGTGTTTTCCACATCCTTAACATGAGATCATATAAAATCTCATGAATGGGCAAGGTAGCTGCCTCCTTAGGAGTTTTGGGATATTGTAGAATTTCCAACTCCTTGGCCCTTGGCTCTGTTTCAGGGGCCACAGTAATGGACAGGTCCCGAGCCACCTCCCTGATAAAATCTTGGAAGGAAATATCCTCTGGAGGAGACATCCTGCGTTTAGGGGAGGAGGGCTCCTCTGGGAGAAGCATCGCTGCATCGACAGAACTGTCAGAATCCTCAGATTCTTCTGAGGACTCAAAGTATCGTCTGTCCGGATGCTCTTGAAGAGCCCGATACACGTACCGACCAAAGTCGGTACCGGGAGTAACCGGTACCGGGGTATCGGTACCGGAGGTCATCGGATGACTGGGTACCGGCAAAGCAGACACCGATGCCGATGCTATTGGTACCGGTACCGATACCGAGGCCGGGGCCGGTGTCGGTACCAGTGGAATTGTCTGTAGCAGTCCCGAGGGCGTCGATGCCGTAAGGAAAGCCGCCAGACTGCGTTCCATAGCCAGAACTCTCTGGTCTATCGACGCTGCCAACGCCTGGATGTCAGTACCGGAGGAGACCGCCGGTACCCCACAGCATGGCACCAGTAGTTCTGCCGAGGTCGAGGCCTTGAGAACATCCTGGAACCCCAATAATGCTTTGGAAGCCGAAGCCTCCCGCTGGGGTAATTTTGCCGGTGCAGAATCCTCGAGGGCAACGCCAGAGGCATCTCGATGCTTAGAAGGAGATCTACCCTTTGAGGACCGGCTGTATTTATGTTTAGTTACCTGAGATCCACGGGAGGAAGAAGCAGCCCTGGAAGATGTCGATGCCACCATAGCAGCATCAGAGGGAAACAGGGTACTGAGCTTAGCAGCTCGGTTATGCCGACCTCTTTTAGACATCATGGCGCAGGACATACAATCCGTGATGGAGTGGTCAGGACCTAAACATTTTAGACACCATTCATGGGTGTCGGTGACAGAAATGGTACCGCCACACTTGGTGCACTTTTTGAAACCTGAGGCAGGTTTCTCCGTGGTAAGGAAAAGTGTTTGGGCCTAAGGCCCAAGAAGGCGCATGCACCTGAAGAAAAAGAAAAAAGAGAATATATATATTTTTTTTTTACAGAAACAAGAAAAGAAAAAAACAGCGGTACCGGTAGAGCATCGAGGAAGGCAGACGTGACCACAAAAAAGAAAGAAATAAAAAAGAATTCTTCTGCAGTGACAGGAACACGACCTGCTGGCTCCGCGGAAAAAGAAGAACTGGAGAGAGCAGTTAGGAAAGGCGGGAAGGCAGCAAGCAGGCGCTGTGAGATGCTCCCAAAAGCTTTCTAATTGGACGCTGGGGAGCGTTCCCACGCAGGCTCCGTCGGTACCGATGATACCCGTATGTGATGACTACATTCCTGCTTGTTCCTGGAGATTGGGCTGATTGGGGGGCTAGGACTGGGGTGGGCTGATAAAGGGGCTAGGACTAGAAATGGGCTGGGACAGGAAATGGGCTAATAGGGGTGGGGAGGAGAGTGCTGCTGGCCCTGGAAGGAAACTAGGGGCTAGGGCTACAAATGGGCTGATGCGGGGGGGGGGGGGGTGGAATGGTAGAATAGGACTGTAAGGGAGCGGATACTGAGAGGGTCTGCCAGGGGAAGGATGGGGCAGGAAGGGAAGGAGGGGGCTGGAAAGGAGCTGACACCTGGAATGTACCGAAGGGGGACTGGAAGGGAGCTGACACTTGGGGATGGGAGTGGTAGGTAGCTGGGTAATAGGGAGGAGGCTGGAAGGGGTCTGACACGTGAATGGCACTGGAAGAGAGATAGACAGAGGTTAGGGTGGCTGGAAGGGAGCTGACTGGGGGGTGGCACTGAGAGTGAACCTGAGCTGATACCTGGGATGGTATTTGGACTAGAAGGGGCTGGACAGTGGGAAAGGAGGGGGACTGGAAGGAAATGGACACAAGTGGCAGTCATGGGAATGCAAGGTGCTTGACATTGGAAGGTACTGGGAGGGGAGGACTGGAAAGGGGACTAATACTGGGGAGGGTTACTGAAACTAGAAATGGGCTGATGGAAGGAAGTGAAGAAAACAAAAGAAGAGATAAGAAATGGCAGATGGACCATGGACCATAGACCACAGAAAGAGAGCTAAGAGAAGACAGGAAAGCAGAAGCCTCAGATCGGGACCAGCATGATCAGAGAATAAAATGGTCAGACAATAAAGGTAGAAAAAATAATTTTATTTAATTTTGGTGAATGGACTTTGTGCTATTTTTATATTTTACACAGTACTGGGGAGCTGCAACTCTCATTTATCTGATGTTGCACTGCATGTGGACTCTGGCTTCTTGGGGTTTCAGTTTAAATTTTGTCTACATATTTTTATTTTTACTTTAGATTGTGGTTACTTATTCTGTACTTGGTGAGGGTCGATGTTGTGAGTGTGTGACTGAGGTCAGGTGTTCTATTAACATGCAGTTTGTATATAAAGATCTATACTATACTGTAGTAATTTGACTTGTTCAGCTTTTCAAATAGGTGTATGGATGTTCCAGGGCCCACTGTAGTATTTACAATGATGCTTTTTTGGATGGGCTCCTTATGTGACTTTTGGAAGTTTGTGCTGATATGGTATGGTATGGTAGGTTCACAATATGCCTGGTACTGGAGAATAGTGGGTGTTGCTGTTGTTGTTAGTGAAATGATCAGAATCAGATTTTTTTTTTAAATATTGAGTTCTGTGGGTGAATGTCCTGGTTCTGCTCTGCACCTACTGTGCATGCAAAATATATGTTGAAAAAGAAAAAGGGAGAACCATAACGCACTTTATAAGAAAATAAAAATGGGTTATAATTTAGTTTTATAAACTGCTATTGATTCTTGCTGTCTTTTAGTTCCTTGGTGTGCAAAGAGGACCGTACCTAGCCCTGTGCAAGCAGTGCAGCCGCACAGGGCACAAAGGCTTGGGAGGCGCATTTTGGCTCTCTGCTGTTGCCCAGCTGCCGCTGGCAGGACAATAGCAGGCAGTTAAAATGCGCCCAAAGCCTTTTTGCAGCACTTTAAGCAGGTCTGGTCTCTCCCTCCTCTGACACGATGTCAGAGCAGGGAGGGACAGATCTGCTTAGAGTGCCGGCGCCTTTCAGATTGGGTACATGCCCCCCTCCTCCTCCCCATACCTCTGACCAGCGCTGCCTGCTCTTTCCCTGCTGCTGGCACTGCCGTGAAAAAAACAGAGGGCGGCAGCAGCAGGGAAAGAACAGGCAGCGCTGGATGGAGGTATGGGGGAGAGGGGGGCGTGCGCTCGAGTTGCAAGTTGCACAAGGCGCGATTGCAGTTCGATATGGTCCTGTGTGCAAACATGAAGTAATTAGGTCTTACCTGCTAATTAGTGTTCCTGGAGAATCTACAGTCCAGTCCCTGCATCCTGGGTTGTGCCTCTCTACCTGCAGCTTGGAGACTGAGCCAGCCAATCTTCTGACGTCACCAGGACCCATATAACCCACTGGCACACCCACCAGCTTCAGTATCCTGTTGACAAAGTAAAGTAACCGGAGAGACAACTAACAACTAGACATTAACTAACTATCCAAACTCAACCCCACCCCCCCGCCCAGACTGGGGAGGAATCGGGTTCCCCCCTTCCCCAGGCAGAGGAAGGAGGAGGAGAAGAAGAAGGCTTACAGAACCTAGTCCACCCAAATTACAGAGGACAGACACAGCGCTCAACAGGGCTCTGCCGCAGTCCCAACCGCCCCAGCACCAGAACCACAGGGCAACACGAGCAACCGCCCCTCCGGAGCCCTCTATCCCGAGGCGCTTCGATCCAGCACCAAAAATTGGGTGGGACCAGGGACTGGACTGTAGATTCTCCAGGAACACTAATTAGCAGGTAAGACCTAATTATTTCTTCCTGATCGCCTCTACAGTCCAGTCCCTGCATCCTGGGATATACCAGAGCAGTTCAAAAACGGGACGGGCCCGCCAAGCCAGATCGAAGCACCTCTCTACCAAAACTGGCATCCGCAGCGGCCTGCACATCCAGCCGGTAGTGCTTGGCAAAGGAATGCAACGACGACCAAGTCGCCGCTTTGCAGATATCCAAAGGGGGAACCAGACTGAATTCGGCCCAGGACGCCGCCTGAGCCCTCGTAGAATGCGCTCGCAGCCCCACTGGGACCTGTCTGCCCTTCACCAGATAAGCTGACGCAATGGCCTGCCTGATCCACCTAGAAATCGTGGCCTTGGTCGCCGCCTCCCCCTTACGCGGCCCCCCAAACAACACAAATAAGCGTTCCGACTTACGAAAAGCCTTCGAGCGCTTCAAGTACCTCCTCAGAATCCTCCGGACATCCAGGAGCCGCAAACGAGCATCCCCCTCCTCCTGCCCCTCGGCGGCAAAGGAAGAGAGAGACACCGACTGATTAACATGAAAAGGCGAGACCACCTTAGGCAAAAAGGAAGGAACGGTGCACAACACTACCTTCTCCTGGAAAAAGGTAAGAAAGGGCGGCCGACAGGACAACGCCTGCAACTCCGACACTCGCCTAGCTGAGCAAATGGCCACCAAAAATACAGCCTTAAGTGTCAAATCCTTCAGGGAAGCTCTACCAATCGGCTCAAAAGGCACCCCAGTTAGGGCGTCCAACACCAAATTCAGATCCCAAGGCGGCACTACCACCCTCCGGTGCGGCCGTAATCTCCGAACCGCCCGAAGAAAGCGCACCACGTTGGGGTGGTGCCCCAGGGCCTTACCTTTCACCTTACCTCTGTAACAAGCGATGGCTGCCAGCTGGACCCGCAATGAACTGGCCGCCAGCCCCTTCTCGAGCCCCGCTTGCAAAAAATCCAACACCTCAGCCACAGAAACCGCCAAGGGACGCGTGCCACGTTCCTCACACCAGTTCTCAAAGATACGCCACACACGCACATACACTAAGCAGGTAGACCGCTTGCGGACCTTTAAGAGAGTCGAAATCACGGCCCCCGAGTATCCTCTCTTCCGCAGCCTTGCCCTTTCAATAGCCAGGCCGTAAGCGAGAACCGACCCACCTGCGGCATCCTGAGCGGGCCTTCCCTGAGAAGATCCTCCCGGACCGGGAGCCGCCAGGGGCGGTCCACCAGCAACCGAACCAGGTCGGCATACCAAGGCCGCCTTGGCCAGTCTGGCGCTATCAATATTACCACTCCGCTGTGCGCCTCTATCCTGTGCAGAACCCGACCTATGAGCGCCCAGGGAGGAAACACATACAGCAGCCCCACTGTGGGCCACCCCTTCCGACATCCTTTCCTTTCTTCTGCTGAAGAATCTGCCCGTCTTGGCCGATGACCACCGCGCCATCAAGTCCATCACCGGTGGGCCCCACCAGCGCACTATCTGGTTGAAGACATTCTGGAGAGCGCCCACTCGCCATGATCCACCCTGTATCTGCTGAGATAGTCCGCTGTCACATTTTCCATGCCGGCGACATGCTGAGCCGACAGGGCTAGCAGATGCTCCTCGGTCCAAGCAAACAGATCGGCTGCCTCCTCTTCCAAGAGTTTGCTGCCCGTGCCGCCCTAACAATTGATGTAGGCCACCGTCGTCACATTGTCCGAGAGAACTCGGACGGCTTTCCCCCGTACCAATGAACGAAACTCTCTGAGGGCCAGCGTCGCCGCCCTCAACTCCAACTTATTGATGGACCACAGAGCCTCCTGCACACTCCAGGCCCCTTTGGCAAAATGGCCTTCGCAGTGAGCCCCCCAGCCTGACAGACTCGCATCTGTTGTCACCTGAATCCAACACGGAGACTCTAGGGGCATACCCTTCTCCAGGTTCCCCGGAGAGAGCCACCACTGCAGGGATTCCCTGACCTCCGCTGTACAGGGAAGAACCGTCAGCAAAGACTGCGTCTGGTGGGACCAGCGCCGCAGCAGCGCCCGTTGCAGCGGCCGCATATGAGCCCTGGCCCAAGGGACCAGGTCCAAAGTCACAGCCATGGTCCCCAGAACCTGCAAATAGTGCCACGCTGAGAGCGCCTCCCGTGCTAGAAACTCTTGCAGCAGCCGACGAAGGCTCTCTATCCTGTGAACTGGCAGAAACACCTCGCCCACGCTGGTGTTGAATCTTGCTCCTAAGTATTCCAGTTCCTGGGAGGGAGTCAACTTGCTCTTCGCCTCGTTGATTACCCATCCCAAACTCTGAAGAAAGGCCACTACTCTGGCTGTCGCCCGCACACTTTCCTCCGCGGACTTGGCCCTGATCAACCAATCGTCCAGATAAGGATGGACCAGGACGCCCTCTTTGCGCAGGGCCGCTGCCACCACTGCCATCACCTTGGTGAAAGTGCAAGGAGCCGTCGCCAGGCTGAACGGCAACGCCTGAAACTGAAAATGACCCTCTGGCACTGCAAACCGCAGGAACTGCTGATGGGCGGCGTGGATGGGAATGTGTAAGTACGCCTCGGTGAGATCGAGCGAGGTAAGAAATTCTCCTAGTCGCACCGCTACTATCACTGACCTCAGAGTCTCCATCCGAAAGTGCGGTACACGGAGACACCGATTGACGTGCTTGAGATCCAAAATTGGACGCCAGGAGCCCTCCTTCTTGGGGATGACAAAATAAATCGAGTACCGACCGCAGCCGCGCTGATCGCCGGGCACCGGCCGGACGGCCCCCAGCGCCACCAATCTCGACAGCGTTTGTGCTACCACCGCACGCTTGGACACGGTCCGGCAAGGAGACTGAACGAAAGAAGGAAGAACTGGTCTTGAAAACTCCAGCACATAATCGAACTGTATGACCTCCAGCACCCATCTGTCTGAAGTGACCCGGGCCCAGGCGGGAAGGAACTGCCGCAAACGCCCTCCTACCGGCAGGATCCCCACCTGAACCCCCGTTGTCTCATTGGGGTTTCTTTGGGCCCGAGGAAGCGGAAGAGGCACCAAAACCCCTTCCCGCTCCTCGAAACCCCCAAAAGCCTTGACCTCTGGAAAAGAATCTGCCCCGCAGATAGGAGCCCTGACGGGACGGCCTAGGTCTCCTGATGTCCCGCTGCTGTGAACGCCCCCCGGGAGCAAAACGACTTTGCCGCGGCTTATCCTCTGGAAGCCTACCCCCTTTGGACTCCCCCAGATCCTTTACCAACTTGTCCAAATCCTCACCAAAGAGCAGCCTCCCCTTAAAAGGAAGCCTACTAAGACACGCCTTGGAAGAAGCATCGGCAGCCCAATTCCGGAGCCACAGGTACCGACAAGCCGCAACCACAGAAGCCATATTCTTAGACAAACTCCTAATCAGATCATATTGACTATCCGCCAGGTACGCCGCCCCCGACTCTATGCGCGCGGCCTCCCCCAGCGCTCCAACTTGCGACTCTCCAGCCCCCTGTAACTGCTGGGACCACTGCAAGCACGCCCTGGCCACCCAAGCTCCACACACCGAAGCCTGAAGGGCCATAGCGCTAATGTCAAAGGCCTGCTTTAGCAACGTGTCGAGCTTCCTATCATGAACATCCTTCAGTGCTGCACTGCCCTCTACCGGGATGGTGGTTTTCTTGGTCACGGCTGCCACCGCCGCGTCCACACGAGGCGACTTCAACATTTCCTTCTCCGTCTCAGGTAGGGGGTACAAACGTGCCATGGAGCGAACGCCCCTAAGGCCCGCCTCTGGCTGATCCCACCCCTCCTGGATCATCTGCTTAACAACCTTATGGACGGGAAAGACCTTCTGACTTCCTGACCGCCTGTATTAGAGGGTCCTCCAAGGCTTCCTCGTCCGCTGGGGACCCCACGGACATGTTCAAGGCTTTCAAGGACTCACCAATCAGAGCAGGTAACTCTTCCTTGCGAAAAACCCTCACAATCCTTGCCTGTTCTTCCGGGATTTCTCCCTCCTCGAGCTCCTCTTCCCCCCATTCTCTATCCAACTCCCCCAAGTCTGACTCTGGGGAAAGGGGCTCCTCTTCGTCCGCTCGAGGACGCTTGGAGGGAAAAACAGCCTCCGTCAGAGACTTATCCAACGACTGCCTCTTACGGGGACCCCCCGGACCTTCCTGCTGCCGCATACAAAAGGCCTTATGCAATAAAAGAACAAACTCCGGAGAGAACCTCCCCAGGCCGCCCTCAACCGAGGAAGGGCCAGGCTGGGGTTGGGAGGAAACCTGGTGGCCTAAGGGAACAGATGACAAGGACCCCTCGCCCCTGGTGTCCCCCAAAGGCTCCACCGAAGGCGCCGCCCCGGCAGCGGCCGGGAGCAAGTCAGCCTCAGAAGGAAGCTCTTGTTCCACAGAAACTGCCTCCAACGCGCAGCCCCTGCACACTCCGGTCTCGGACACCGCCCCCCTGCGGGCCCCAGACTAGACATTGAGGGCGAGCAGGCATAATTCACCTTCTGTTCAGCCCCTTCTGTTTCTCTGGTTTTTTATTTATTTATTATTTTATTTTTTTAATGGCTATCTTTAACACCTCAACACTTAAAATAGGCAAGCCTATAAATAAAATCTATATATCTAGCTCATACAATAGCTTTAGCTATATATGTCTATATATACATATATAAATATATATATATAGATAGATAGATAGATATCTATACCTAAAGATATAAAGAGCCCTATAAAGCCTTCAAACAAGCAAAAAACAAAGGAAAAAAAGGCTAAAGTGCTATATGGCCCCTTTTCCCCCCTTCCGAAGCCGCTGAGCCCGCCAAACACGCTGCTCAACAAGCCTCCACCCCCCCGATGCCGAACAGGCCGCCCTGGGCCTTGCGCGGGAAAAAAAACCACGCTGCTATCCCCCGTTGAGCCGCGAGCGCCGAGAGCACGAGTCCAGTACTGCCACGTGGCTCGGCTGCTCCGCCCGCGGCCATCTCTTTACCGCTGCAATCTGCGGTGCTCTCAAGCGCCTCCAAAACGGCACGAAGAGGAGAAGAGGAGCCGCGGTCTTCCCACCCTCGTGCTCAGCCGCCTGGGGGCTTCGGCAACGAGGCGGGAGACTGAAGAGGAGGCCCTGTCCCGGCCAAGTATCTGGCCCAGAGGGGGGCGGAGCTAGCCACTGAACAGAATGGACGCCTGAATTTTTGCTCCCGTTGCTGCCCAAGAATCCTGAACATATCCCGGTATTAAATTGAAGTTTGTACCCCCTACCTATATCAATAACACCGAAATATAGCTGGATGGCATCCCTGAAGCCTGCCCGGCTGGAATTTCCGCAGGGATCCCGCTCAGCAGCGAAACGATCCAAACCCGAAGTGGGTTCCCCGCAGAAAATGGCCGCGGGAGAGAAGGAGGGAGTGACTGCCGGTGGCCTACGTGAAGTGCTACAGGAATTGAAATGCGTTAAAGAAATGATCGCAGCCAATTCTAGTTCACTGAACATGATTCAAGAAGACTTACTGGAGGTAAAAGAGAAACTCCTCACCATCACCACTCGACTTAGTGCAGTTGAATTACAAACCCAGAAGCATGGCGTTGCATTAGAACAGCTGGGCCCTTTGGTCAAACGAGTCCGGCACATAGAAAGTCAGATTGAAGATCAAAACAACCATGCCCGTAGAAATAATATCCGCCTTGTTGGAGTCCCTGAAGGCGCTGAAGGCACCGATCCGATTGGATTTCTGGAAAAAACCATACCGGAGATGCTGCAGCTTGTCTTTGCAAGGCCTTTTGAACTAGAACGGGCCCATCGAATCCCAACACACAAAGCTGAAAACACACGATACCCGCGCCCACTCATAATGAAGGTACTGAGATACCCACAGGTCCTACAGATCTTTCAAGCTGCACGGAAAGCCGGATCACTGCAAATCCAGGGACACAAAGTGGCACTCTATCCAGATTTGAGCAAGCAAACGGTAGATCGGAGAAAAGCGTTGCTGGCCTGTAGACCCATGCTACAAAGTGCACAGGCAAGATACGGGCTATACTACCCAGGAACCATGCGGGTCACGCTGCATAATGAAACGAGGAATTTTGTTGAAGCTGAAAAACTGAAAACTTTCCTACAAGAAAAATGCGGTATGGAAACCTGAGGTCAATATTCTGATCTCTCACGCAGTGTAGAGAACTCAGCATATACTCAGGGGGTGCGGCCGTGCGTTCTCACAAATTTTAGAACGCCTTAAGCCTTGTTAAACACCTCATTGACTGTATTTCTGTTGTTCTAAATAGTTTTAATTAACCAGATATTTCTGCTTGAAATGTAGGGGTGGCAACGGGAGGTCGGGGTTGGTTACTGTTTCAGTGGATTGTGTTCACCTTAGCGATACAATGTTTGCCAGTTATGCAGTTATTTGTGTCAGTCCAGTCCAGTGCAAAACCCTCCACATACACGCAAAATGCAAGTACGCGGCAGACCTATCCATAGGATAGCTTTCACCTATAAGACAGCTTATTCCAACATTGATGTCTAGTGATCTCCTAATGCTTTCGTTAAATGTAAAAGGTATTACTGGCCCTGTCAAGCGAAAGAAGATTTTAGCGTACTGCCAACAAAAAAAAGCAGATATTGCCCTCTTACAAGAGACACATTTAACAGATACTGAATCGCAGAAAGTAACCTCTAAATATTTTCTGGTGGCGGCCTCGGCCTCTGCCACTCAACGCAAAGGGGGGGTAATAATATTAGTGCGCAAATTCCTGCAATCCGCCATTACCGGCACACAGATTGATCCGCTAGGTCGATGGGCCAGAGTGACGATGAAAATAAATCAACAGCTTTACACATTCTTCAATATTTACGCACCCAACCTCGATGACCCTAACTTTTTCAAACTGATAGCTAAAGAAGTTACAGCCGCAGCTCACACCAATATCATCTTAGGGGGCGATTTCAATGTCATCTTGGATCCACTGTTAGATCGCACGCCCTATCGGGCTGTAGACAAAGTCAAATCGCAGGCGATTCTTAAAGGAATCATAACAGAGCTACACTTGGTAGACCCATGGCGCCTACTTCATCCCCAAGAAAGAGACTACACATTTTATTCCATCCCACATAATACCCAAACAAGGATCGATTTCTTCCTACTGTCCACAGAGCTGATGCCTCAAGTGTTGTCCGCAGAGATATATGCTACAACGGTATCGGATCACGCCGCTGTCTCCCTAGTGCTGGATACCAACGTTACACAACATGTTCGCCAAGATGGACATTTGATAAATCCCTACTAGCAGATGACTCCTTTGTACAGCTACTGTCTGGGGAAATTGAGACCTATTTTAAATATAATACACCCACTGATACCTCCATCTGGAGCTGGTGGGAAGGTTTTAAAGCGACAATACGAGCTCATATTACCACCTACACCATTAGACGGCGTAAAGCCAGGAAAAAAGAAAAAGATGAACTGGAACTCCAAATAAAAGCTGGGGAAAGGTTACTAGCCAAAAGAGCTGACTCAATGATATTGATTAGACTCCAAAAATTGCGATACCAATATAATGCTCTCCTCAACAAAGAAGCACTGAGTAGTATCCAGCTACAACGTAGTACATACTACTATGAAAGCAACCGCTCTGGATCCCTCTTAGCTCGGCAGCTCAAACCAAAGACCAGCAAGACCGCTATAGCGGCGTTGCAAGACAATTCCGGGGGCCTTCTCCTGAGATCTGACAAAATACTAGACCGCTGCAAAGAATTCTATGAGGAACTATATCGCTCAGATACCCAATGTAGTGACAGAGCCTTTGAAGATTTTGTCTCCAAGATAGTAGGACCCACATTAACCAGTCATCAAAGTCGAACGCTGGAACAAGAGATCTCTGTAACTGAAATACAAGATGCGATCAAACAGATGGCTCGTGGCAAAGCCGCCGGTCCAGATGGTATCCCACTGGAATTCTATAATAAATATTGCATTCAATTGGCTCCCATGCTACAGATCTACTACAGTGGCCTGCAAGATGAATCTCCAGAGATTGGAGCCCTGGCAGAGGCTGTGGTGGTAATTCACCCGAAACCGGGCAGGGATACACAAAAGATAGAGAATTACAGACCCATCTCTCTCCTAAACTCTGATTATAAAATCTATGCTAAAGTGCTTGCTAACCGATTAGGACGGATCTTAAAAGATTTGATACATGAGGATCAATGTGGATTTATACAAAACAGATCCACTACAGATAATGGAAGATTATTGGCACATGTACTGGCATCTGCCAAGACTAAGGCCGAGCCCCTGATAGGGCTAGCATTGGATGCCGAAAAAGCCTTCGATCGACTGGAATGGTCCTTTCTATTTCGATCCCTACGGTGGTTTGGGATAGGAGAAAAGTTCCTAAAACGCGTTGAATTGTTATATACCAAACCCACAGCACGAATAGCGGTCAACTCACACCTCTCAGCCCCTTTTCAGTTGCAAAGAGGGACCAGACAGGGTTGCCCCCTGTCACCGATGCTTTTTAATTTAGCCCTGGAACCCTTATTAATAGCGATCCGACAGAAGGAAAACATAAAAGGAATTGAGTTAGCTGATGGTCCCTGTAAATTGTCAGCATATGCAGATGACCTGCTCATTTTTCTACAACCATCAGACCTTCCTGAAACACTGCAACTCATAGATGCATATTCAGCGATATCCGGATATAAAGTAAATCTGAATAAAACAACAATTATTCCTCTGAATGAACAGGTCAGCGAAGAAATGATGCGTGGATACCCCTTTCAATATGAGAAGTCATCCTTTAGATACCTGGGCGTGACCTATGGCACCACCTTGGAAGAGACTGTCGCAATCAACATTAAGATGTGTCAAGAAATTGTACATGATAACGTCTGCAGGTGGACCCCCCTTCATTTGAGTTGGTGGGGCAGGCTAGAAACGATAAAAATGATGTTGGTACCAAAACTCAGCTATATATTAAGTATGATTCCCTTACGCTTCCCGTCAGCCTTCTATAAGAAAATGAATAGTCAACTGATAGCCTTTTTATGGAACAACCGAGTACCTAGAATAGCTGCCTGGAAACTGAAGTTACCTAATGCACAAGGAGGTGTCCATTTCCCAGATCTCGGCTGGCTGCACACTGCCTCTCTTTTAAAGCAGGGTGCTCAATGGGTCGACTCTGACGACACGGATAAAGGACCTAGATGGTTGAGTGTGGAGCGGGCCATACATTCCCCCCTACCTACATGGCTAATGGTTGGCACAGTAGTAGACCAGACTGTACCACATAATGCTATTATCCGAGAAACACAGCATGCCTGTCGATTATTGGCATCATGTATCGATGGAGGGGATGACTTCGCCGCAGATATGCCCTTATGGCTGAACCCGCGCCTTATCATCGGAGGGAAGCCTGTCTTATGGAAAAAATGGGTGGAACATGATCTTATAACCATTGGACAACTGATCAATGGAAGTGCATTTAAAACCTTTGACAGATTAAGAACGGAATTCCGATTGCCTAATACATGCTATTTCCAATGGTGTCAGCTCCGATACTGCATGAGCAAAGCGGGTGTGTCACCTGTCTTGATACGTACTGGATGGCCACTGCGACAGAAACTTCAAGAATTACAAACAGATGCCAAAGCTGTTTCGAGATGTGTTGCGATTCTCCGATCCAAAAGTGACAAGACATGTTTTAAGATACAGTCGGTGTGGGCTACTGAAACCGGTCAAGATATACCTCCGGAAAATTGGGACACTTTTTGGGGAACTCAAATACGTGCCACGAGAGCAGCGTCTCTCACACAATCTATGTACTTTATAGCACATCGAGCGCATATTACACCGGCTAAGAAAATGAAATGGACACTACAGGAGGGAAATCGATGTTGGTCCTGTAACATGGAAATTGGGACACTGGCACATATGTTGTTCCAGTGTAAATCCCTGGAAATATATTGGAACAGAGTATGGGAACGCATATCACAAATCCTCAACTTACAAACTCCTATCACTTATCGGATAGTAATATATAAATCCATAGCTCTGGAACCTACTCTGATGAAATGGGATAGTAAACTGCTGGACTTAATGCTCGGGATAGCGCTTAAAATAGTTCTAATACACTGGAAGAATCTCGACAAAGCTTGTTTCGAGCATTGGTGGAGTCTCTTAATCCTACACAAGACCTACGAAGAGATCTATATAGCCAAGAACCCATGGTCTGGTAAACTAAGTAAGAAATGGTCAGCTTTACAAAATTATGTTTGATGAAAGTGATTGATGGAGGCTGCCTTGTGGAATGGTCTCTGCTGTAACCACATTGAACGGAGAGAGGGAGGGTGGCGTGCTGGCATGGACTGATACTAGTTCTTGTTAAAGTTATTGTACTGTCTTGTTCAAGTTATTATATTCTTTTGCTATTTTGATCAATAGCATCTGCTTGTATCCTTCTATATCATGATCGTTTGTACTGTTATTTTATATGTTTAAACTGAATAAAAATTACCATTAAAAAAAAAAAAAAAAGTATCTGGCCCAGCAAATCAGCCGGTCTGTGCCGCTCCGACGTCCTGCTTGTGTTACTTTTTTTTTTTTTTTTTAAAACAACGAACCCGTTGCTGCAGGCCTCCTCCGGGGGGCGGGGGGGAGGGACACCAAAACTAAAACCCCTGCTACTGGCAACAAAAGAAAAATAAAATATAATAAGTCCAAAGACTCAAAGAAAACTAAGCTGAAACCAGCCAAAAAAGACCTACTCCCCAGCTAACTAGCTCACTAGGTTGCTGCTCTCTCCTGCTGCTTGGAGACTGAATACTGAAGCTGGTGGGTGTGCCAGTGGGTTATATGGGTCCTGGTGACGTCAGAAGATTGGCTGGCTCAGTCTCCAAGCTTCAGGTAGAGAGGCACAACCCAGGATGCAGGGACTGGACTGTAGAGGCGATCAGGAACTTGCATTTCCTCCATATAATCTAATCGGCTTTTTGATTTGGTTCAGTCTCTGATTGGATTTCTGAAAAAGCCCCGCCCCCTCTAAGGTGGGGGGGCGCCATCTCATTCTTCGCCTCAGGCAGCAGACTGCCTTGAGCCGCCCCTGCCTAGAGAGCTTACAATCTAAGGGCAGGTTTACTAAAGCATGCCAACAATTAGCATAGGGTTTACCATGTGCTCAGTGTGCCACACTGACAGCATGGGGTAGTGCAGCAAAGGTACCACACTAAAGTTTAGCGTGGGAAGAGGAGGAGACTGTCTTGGTTAGGGTTGGAGTGTGGACATTGACTGAGCATCGCAGTTAGCGTGGCTGTAATGGCATATGCAGATAGCAATTTCTGCTGTTACTACTGGCTCTTCAAAGGTTGGTGGTACGTGGAGGTGGTAAGTGTACCCACACTATATGTGCTGGTTGATTAGCACAGTGAGGTACGTCGTCCCGTGATAACCGCAGGAGGACATGCTGGCCATGCCCCAACAGCGCAGGAGTACACCACCTCCTGAGGTAATTTTGGGGGCTTACTAAGTTTATACATGAGGCCATGGAGGGTTAAGTGACTTGCCCAATATTACAAGGAATGGCAGTGAGATTTGAATCCTGGCTCCTCAGCCTGATACTCTAACAAATAGGCCACTCCTCCACTATAAAAAAAAAAAAGTTGATTAGTGTTCACATTTTCCAAAGTTTTGTCGAGGGTTTTTTTTTCATATTTTTGTGCACATTTGTCTTAAATGTGTGCTTTTTATGAATGCTGAATTTTTTACATGTGCAAATCAATTGAATGCATCTTAATTCATAGGTGCATGCACATACAAGTGCATGCACCTAAACAAACCAAATACACAATGACAAATGCACTCCACTTAGTTCCTAATAAATAACCTCTGTTACAATCAATTTCCAATTTAAGAAGAAGAAATTTTGAAAATTAATAAATAGAAATAGAATAACCATTTATTTGGCTCCTTGATTTGCTGATTAGTTTCTATATTACACACAAGGGGGGTCATTTTAAAAGTGTTAGTTGTGATTATGGATGTCCAGAGACACACACGTGGCCATCAAAATCACGAAGACATCACCAGAGCCTTTCTACAAAAGACGTTTAGAGACATCTCTAAACGCAAGGGGCGTGGTGGAGGTGCAAGGAACTTAGACGTCCCCATTCGATTTCAGAAACATTGGGGAATGTCTGCAAGCATGTCCACCTTTAGACCTACTTCAGCAATGAACAGGCATCAGAAAAGTGCTTGTTGTGGCCTTGAAAACATCCAAAAGACATAGAGAAGATGGAGAATTAAGTGACTAGCCAAAGATCACAAAAGCTCACACTGGGATCTGAATGCTGGCCATGCTGCTCCTAACCCACTACTTTAACTATTATGCTATTAGGCATCCATGGCTTGAGATGCTATATTCTAGGGATGTCTATGTAGACATCTTTATAGATGTCCATATCAGGCACAGCCATGTTTCTGAAATCCTGCCTGTAATTGCACATGCCTGTTTTTTTTTCCAGATGTTCTGGCTTTGACATCCCAGATTGCACTCGAACGTCCCATTGTAAAATGTACCTTGAATACCTTACACCTGATCCTTTCACATTGTATATCCTTTGCCCCCTCTCCTAGCAGTCTTATCCACACAGAGACACAACTACACACACACACACACCTCTCCCTGGCTCCTCTTTTCTGATATTTCTTTCCTTTGTAGTCTGGACACAAAGATTTGAACATGTGGTGCTGAGATATGGCCCTGGCTAGGAAGTAGGTAGGGAAGCCCAGGCCCAGTGGCAAGGAAGACAAAATATAAAGAAGAGAGCAATCTTCACTGTACATGCGCAACTCAGGAGTTAACATGAGTAGGACCAAGACAAAGAAATGAATAATTTAATTTACTCTACCTTCAGAGCACATGAGCTTGATTTGGAAAATACGGACAAGAACCACGACACAAACAGGAATTTGCTTGAATTTTGGGGTTCTGTTGTGTCTTGGTTTTATCTCTCCCATCAAACTTTTAGTGTGTGCAGTGGCGCATCAAGAATGGGGTCTTGGGTGTGGCCCAACCCAGGTGCCAGCCAGGCTGGGGGTGCTCCTCTGCTGGGCCCACGGAGGCAGCGCAACAAACTTACCATGCATCTGGCTTGATGCAGTGCCTTGTGTTCCAGGGCCGGACGTTTTTCTGTCCTGGCAGAAGTCTCGTGAATTGCAAGACTTCTGCCAGGAGAGAAGAATGGCCCGATCCTGGAGCACAAGGCACCGCGGCAAGCCAGCTATATGGTAAGTTTGCCACACTCCCTCTGTGGGCCCAGCTTGGGGGGGGGGTGTATAACAGTGCATGATGCCATGTTGCAGAGGGGGAACCTTCCCTGGGTGCCGAGAGGGTTGGGTACGCCACTGAATGAATACTCTGGTGGATCCTCCTTCACTACTATCCCACGTTTAGTTGGTGTACCTCAGGGCTCTGTCTTGTCTTCCCTCTCTCTACTCATTCCTTTGATGTCCTGAGCTCCTCCTATGGTTCTCAGCACTATCTTTACACTGGTGATTCTCAGATTTACTGCTCTTCTCCAGAAATCCCTCCACCAATTTGATCAGCTCTATCATTACGATATAGTGTGTATCCAGGTATCACAGTGTCCCACTGGTTATCCTCCTTCCACCATGTCTCTGAGAGTGCAATCATATCTAACCTCTCATTTAGTGCTATATATTCTAACTCTCCCATCTTATTTTTAGACTTCTAGCATTGGCATACAAGCATTTTAGAGACTGTATTTTATTCATATTAATCTGGCTATTGGTAGGCAGGGGTAATTTGGAATCTTTATGCTCTGTCTGCTCCTTACTCAAGGGCATTTGGGCTACTATACTCCCTTTTGGAACCTCACTGCTTTTGGTAGTATCCTTCAAGGATACCTTTGTCCGAACCATGCACTCCTGGGTGACTGTCGGCTTTCCCCTAATTTCTAGTTTAAAAGCTTCTCTATCTCTTTTTTAAAGGTTAATGCCAGCAGTCTGGTCCCATCCTGATTAAGGTGAAGCCCATCCCTTCGGAAGAGCCCCCCCTTTCCCCAGAATGTTCCCCAGTTCCTAACAAATCCAAAACCCTCATCCTTGCACCATTGTCTCATCCACGCATTGAGACTCCGGAGCTCTGCCTGTCTTTTGGGTCCTGCACGTGGAACAGGAAGCATTTCGGAGAACGCTATCCTGGAAGTTCTGGATTTCAACTTCCTACCTAAAAGCTTAAATTTAGCCTCCAGAACTTCCCTACCACATTTTCCTATGTCATTGGTACCAACATGTACCAAGACAGCAGACTCCTCCCCAGCACTATCTATGATCCTATCTAGGCGGTGCGTGAGGTCCGCTACCTTCGCACCAAGCAGGCATGTTACCAGGCGATCCTCACGTCCACCAGCCACTCAGCTATCTACATTCCTAATGATTGAATCACCAACTATAACAGCTGTCCTGACCCTCCCCTCATGGGGACAAGGCCCTGGAGAAACGTCCTCGGTGCGAGAGGGTTTTACATCACCTGGAGGACAGGTCCTAGTTACAGGATCACTTCCTGCCACACCAGGGTGATGCTCTCCTGTCACGTGACCTCTCTCCTCCATGGCAACAGGGATGCTGCTAGACTGGAGGTGGGACTTCAGGACTATATCCCTGTAGGTCTCGTTCATGTACTTCTCTGTCTTTCTTATGTCTTCCAGGTCTGCTACTCTAGCCTCTAGAGAACGGACTCGTTCCCTGAGAGCAAAGAGTTCTTTGCACTTAGTGCATACGTAAGACCTCTCACCAACTGGGAGAAAATCATACATGTGACACTCAATGCAAAAGACCGGAGAAGCCCCCATCTCGTTGCTGGACTTCTGTCTGCATCTTAGTTTAAAGCTTGTGTTTAGTTCTTTTAAATTCTGTATATAATAAGGATTGGTGTGGATGCTTATACCAATAAAAGTGTATCTAATACCCCTAATACACCTTGTGTACCTGAAGCTTAAGTAATTAATCTCAGGTCCTCTGTGTATGACTGATTTGGATAACGAGCTGCACCTGAGAGCAGCCCCTTTCCTCTAAGATGTGCAAGTACCTATAAAACTACAATTACCCCAGGGGTGGGTGGGTGCTGGGGAGGGAGGGAGGGAGATAAGTCCTATTAAAGAGGGCAGTTACAAGGTACCCTGTCCTGAACCCTCAGCAGGGGGGAAGGGGGTACCACACAAAGCCCAGTTAGTTGAGAGAGGCAAGGTAAGTTATAGCTGAGAAGGCTGAACTAGCACACCACTAAGACAAACAATAAATAATTAAATAAACAGTTAGACAACAATAAATAAACAGCTAGAACTCACAGCAAGGTATCACAGGAGACAAATATCCACTTCTCTAGCAGAGCACTGTAAAAAGCACTGCTCTTCTCTGATCAGAGAAAAGCAGACTAAAACAGACTATGCACACGTGGAGGAAACAGGAAGAAGGCTACACAATACCTCAGCATGGGGGGGAGGGGGAGTATTCACTCAGGCAGGCTAGGACAGGAAAAAAAAGTTTAACACACAGCAGGTTCTGGGGAGAGAGATTTAATTTAAAATGAACAGTTAACCTGGCTACCACACAAAGCCCAGTTAGTTGAGAGAGGCAAGGTAAGTTATAGCTGAGAAGGCTGAACTAGCACACCACTAAGACAAACAATAAATAATTAAATAAACAGTTAGACAAACAAGAAATAATTAATAACCATGCAATTGCCTTCCTTGGTGCTATGGAAGACCTGGGACTCAAGCAAATTATCAATAAACCCACTCATATAAAGGGAAACATTCTGGATTTGGTATTTGCTCCTCAGACAGTCATTCAACAAAACCACAACCTACCAATATCAATCGTTGATGTACCCTGGTCAGACCACAAACTGATCATTTTCCAGATCCCCATCATCAATGAGAAGCTGCACAGAAGCCAAAACATGCACAGCACATCACGGACGCCCACAAGAAGATTTAGACCATTTAACAGAGAACACATCTTGGCTGAGACCCAATCACTCCTCAACAAAACCACACCAGACCTCGACGAACTAATCAACTCCTGGAACTCCAATCTGCATGCCATATCACAACCTCCAATTTCCAATAACACAAAGAGGAGAAAAAGAAGCACCGCCCCATGGTTCTCTCCTGAATTGCGAGCCTCTCTGACTCAACTCCGCAGACTGGAACGCCGCTGGCGCAGATCACTTTCCACTGAAGATCAGACCGCCTACCGTACTCACCTCTCCACACACCGTGAAGCAATCACAACCACAATGAAACAATATCACACAGACACCCTAAAGAGATCACTGAATAAACCACGTGACCTCTTCAACCTGGTCAAATCCCTCTCAAAGGAACCTTCTCCCGAACAACACAGTGAGATTCATCCACAGAAATTCGCTGACTACATGCAATCCAAGATAGTGCAAACTAACAAGGTGTCAACAGTCCCGTTCCAAGAACCAACGAATGCAACCCCACTAAATAACTTCTCTACACCATCCACTAAATGCATCGAGGACACCATAGCATCTCTCAATACCTCCACTGCACAAACGGACCCATGCCCAGCTTTTTGGATTAAGGAGCTACGTTGTGCGTTCAGCCCCTTCATTGCAAATCTAATGAACCTCTCATTCACAACAGGGTACTTCCCTGCAGCACTCAAGCAGACTTCCATCAGGCCACTTTTGAAAAACCCCAAGCTAGACCCGCAAAAGGTCGAATCTTATAGGCCTATAGCTAGCATTCCCCTCTTAGCCAAGATAATTGAGAAGGAGGCACAACGGCAAATCCAAGATCATATAGACACCACAGCGCCCCTAGATCACTGCCAACATGGGTTCAGAGAATATCATGGGGTCGAGACCCTTCTCACGAACCTATTCAACGACATTATCACAGGCATTAACAACATCCGACAAGGATTTGTACTCGTCTTCTTAGACATCGCTGCGGCGTTCGACTCAGTAAGCCACGAAATTCTCCTCGGACGACTGAAAGAGAAAGGTATCTGCAACAGTGCATTAGAATGGTGCAACTCTTACCTGGATGGTAGATGGCAATATGTGAAGTCCGGTACAGAAGAGTCAAAACGCTTCCATCAAAAGCAAGGTGTGCCTCAAGGTTCCTCATTGTCTTCCCTACTATTTAACATATACATGCAGCCCATCTGCGACATCATAAGATCTTTCAAAGTCAACTGCTTGATATACGCAGATGACATTCTCTTATATATGCCTTTCTCCACAACTCAATTAGACCTGGCACCGTTGGTAGACTGCCTCAATTCGGTCTCAGAGTGGCTCCAATCACAAAACCTTCGCATTCAACATAAAAAAACAGAGGTGCTCTTCATCTCCAAAGACCCCAACTTCACCCCTCCAGCCCACGTCAGTGTCAAGGAAGCTGACCTACAAGCTAAAGAAACAATAAGATACCTTGGAGTTACATTGGACCAACGTCTGGATATGAAACATCACATAAATAACATAGTCAAAGCTGTATACTTCAAAATACGCTCGCTTAGGCATATGCGCTCCATGTTGGACCCTGATGACTTCCGAACCATATACCAAGCACTAATCCTGCCACACTTCGACTTTGCAAATGCCATATTACAAGGTCTCCCTCAATCCACTCTTAGCCCATTACAGATGGCCATGAATGCCGCAGCAAGAGTCCTCTACGGAGCCTCCAGAAGCGACCACGTAACTCCCATTCTTAAACAGCTTCACTGGCTCCCCATCCATGGGAGGATCATCTTTAAAACCCTAGTCCTATCATTCAAGGCAATCAAGGGTATCTCATCCTCCTCACTCACAGATCTGATTCACACAGTACCCCCCAACAGATCCAGAAGAACATCAGCCGTAAACCTACTGACAACCTCGAAGGCGTTGACAAAGTGCAACATGACAACCTCAAACAGAGCCTTCAGTTTCTATGTACCCAAATGCTGGAACGCGCTACCCCTCCGACATAAGGGCCATTACTGACCTACTCCAGTTCAGGAAGGCACTCAAATACCACCTCTTCCTTCAATACTACCCTACCAGCAATTGAACCAGAGGAAGTGACCCACTCATGAACACACCATGCCGTTCTTGATATTATTAAGACTCTATTCTGTTCTATGTAATTATCTCTTGTATATAGTTTACCCCGGTTCTCCAAGTTTGTACTCCTGTTCGATGTAAACCAAACAGCTTGTTGTTATGGTCTTTATGTTATAATGTAAACCGCGCTGATGCCGAATAGTGCGGTATATAAGAACTTGTAATAAATAAATAAATAAATAAATAAATAAACAGCTAGAACTCACAGCAAGGTGTCACAGGAGACAAATATCCACTTCGCTAGCAGAGCACTGTAAAAAGCACTGCTCTTCTCTGATCAGAGAAAAGCAGACTAAAACAGACTATGCACACGTAGAGGAAACAGGAAGAAGGCTACACAATACCTCAGCAGGGGGGGGGAGGGGGAGGATTCACTCCCATCCCCCACAGGCAGACAAGTGCTGCAATCGTGACACAGATGCCTCTTGCCTGCCAGTGGGAGATTGGATTTTTATTTATTTTAATTTTTAATTTATTTTTTATACCGCACTCTTTAGAATCAGTGTGGTTTACATGTACACTAACAGGTACTTTTTATTCCCTTGTCCCCGAAGGGCTCACAAGCTAAGTGTACCTGAGGCAATGGAGGGTTAACTGGCTTGCCCAAGGCCACAAGGAATGGCCATGGGACTAGAGACCCCAGTCCCTCCGGCCTGAAGTTGCTTGTCCCCATGCAGGGGCGGCCCAAGGGGGGTGCGGAGCCATGTGCGGAGACTCGGTGCGGGGCCTCATTTGCATAAGTGGCCTTATTTGCATAAATATTTGCATAATGTTACCATACACTGACTTTTAGTAAACATGTCTCTTAATGAGTGTATGGATAAAGAAAGACTAAAAGATTTCTACATTACTATAATCCAGTGCCAACCGCCAGGCACATTAGGAACTACTACAAACGCTGCCCATTTAGAACCCATAGCAAACCCGCCATATCCTGACAGCATTACCAGGACTCACAAAGCACCATACCCTACCTATCAAAAGGCAACACTGCAAATATTAAACCAATACATTTCAGAGAATACTGGGGAAAGAGAACAAGTGGCAATGTCAAATAGGAATTACATAAACAGAATACCTCAGCTCAGTTACACATGCAGAACATAGACCATCACCAAACAAGTAATCACAATTTAGAAACAGGAAGACAATAATTAAACTGGGAACCCCAAAAGCCAAACTTGGAATGTACAACAACACTGTAGAAATAAAACTATAAATTAATTTCCTCTTGTACCAAACAAAGCACAGACGTTAATGATGCACATTTCCCAGAGCTTTCATATTCCAGTTAATAAATTCAAAATAAAGAGATATCTTTCTACCTTTTGTGCAATTTTTTTCAGTTGCAATTGGTCCAGCCACTTTCTTCTGGTTTCTTCATGTTTTCTGCTAACTCTCCATCATCTGCTGTCCATTTGTCCTTTCTTCTCTCTTCTAGTTTATTTTCCATTCTCTCTCTCTACATCTGCTTTAACATACTAATCTTTCTCCTTTTGATCTTTCCTCATTCCTATTTCATCCTCACAAATTTTACCCCTCCATCCACAATCCCCACTTACTCTCCCAATACCCGGCCAATTATAGATTTTTCATCCCTCTCACACAAAATATTTTTCCCCTCTCCATTTTACTCTCCCAGCCCCATCCCATTCTAATCCTCCCCCAACATCAGCTCCCTTCTAGTTCCAGTCTCACCCAGCATCCATTCCCTTCTAGTCCCTGCATCAACCCATTTCCAGTCCTAGCTCCCCCATCCATTTGCAGTCTGAGTCCCTTCATCAGCTCATTTCCAATCCTAGCCCCCCCATCAGCCCATTTCTAGTCATTTCCTAGCCCCATCATCAGCCCATGTCAAATCATAGCTCCCCTCCACTCAGCCCAATTCCAGTCCAAGCCCCCCCATGAGCCTACTTCCAGTTCTAGCCCCTCCATGAGTCCATTTCAATTCAAGCCCCCACCACAGCCCATTTCCAATCTTAGCTCCCCCCAACAGCCCATTTCCAGTCCTATCCTAGCTGCTCCATCAGCCCATTTTCAGTCCTAGCTCCCTTCCCTCACAGCCCATTTCCATTCCAAGCCCCCTCCCCATCAGCTATTTGCAGTTCAAGCCTCCCCTTCCGCTCAGCCCATTTGCAGTCCTAGCAACCCCCCAACCCATTACCAGTCCTAGCCCCCCCGTCAACCAACTTCCAGTCCTAACCCCATCAGCCCATTTCCAGTCAGCCCCCCATAGCCCATTGCCAGTCCTAAACCCCCCATCAGCCCACAGCCCATTACCAGTCCTAACCACATCAGCCCACCTCAAGTCCTAACCCCTCCCCATCAGCCCATTTCCTGTCCTAGCCCCCCCATAGCCCATTATCAGTCCTAACCCCCCCATAGCCCATTACCAGTCCTAACCCCCATCACCCCATTTCCAGACAGCCCCCATCAGCCCACAGCCCATTGCCAGTCTTAACCCCCCATAGCCCATTACCAGTCCTAACCCCCCAATCAGCCCACAGCCCATTACCAGTCCTAACCACATCAGCCCACCTCAAGTCCTAACCCCTCCCCATCAGCCCATTTCCTGTCCTAGCCCCCCCATAGCCCATTATCAGTCCTAACCCCCCATCACCCCATTTCCAGACAGCCCCCATCAGCCCACAGCCCATTGCCTGTCTTAACCCCCCCATAGCCCATTACCAGTCCTAACCCCCCCATCAGCCCACAGCCCATTACCAGCCTTAACCCCCCCATAGCCCATTACCAGTCCTAACCCCCCATCACCCCATTTCCAGACAGCCCCCATCAGCCCACAGCCCATTACCAGTCTTAATCCCCCCCATAGCCCATTACCAGTCCTAACCACCCCCCCATCAGCCCCCAGCCCATTACCAGTCTTTATCCCCCCCATAGCCCATTGCCAGTCCTAACCCCCCCATCAGCCCACAGCCCATTGCCAGTCCTAAACCCCCCCATTGCCAGTCCTAACCCCCCCCCATCAGCCCACAGCCCATTGCCAGTCCTAAACCCCCCCCCCCCCATCGGCTCATGGAAATGGAAATAAATTTTTTTTTAAAAAGCTGACCGCTGCCGTCACGGCAGCATAGTGTGTCCCGCGGGGCCCCCTCTGCCCGTCTGAACTCTCCCGGCGCGGCTGAAGCCCTCTGCTCCGGCTTGCAGATACGCGAAGGGAGAGTGTTTCCCTCGCGTCTCTGTTAAGCCCGCAGGGGCAGATGGGAAATTTCCCATCAGCCCCTGCTTCCCATCAGCCCCTGCGGGCTTAACAGAGACGCGAGGGAAACACTCTCCCTTCGCGTATCTGCAAGCCGGAGCAGAGGGCTTCAGCCGCGCCGGGAGAGTTCAGCCGGGCAGAGGGGCCCCGCGGGACACTCCATGCTGCCGCGGCGGCAGCGGACAGCTTTTTTTTTTTAAAAATTTCATTTTTAAATAAAGCAGAATGTTCTTTGCGCGGGGCCCCGTGCAAAAAACATTCTTGCTCAATGGACGGGCCGGCCCTGTCCCCATGTGGGAATTGAACCCCTGTCCTTCTGGCCTGAGGTAACCTGTCCCAACCACTGAGCCACTCCTCTCTCCATAGGCAGAGAGGAGGGGAAGGCTGGTGTTACAGCCATAGGGAGTTCGGCTGGCCCAGGGAGGGAGCTTGGCCCCTCCCATGGAAAATGGCGTTTGATGCCTTTGTATCCAACAGATAGCTAAAACATGTCATTTCTTTTACTATAACATCAGAAAAACTCATCCCTTCCTTTCTGAACACACTACAAAGACCCTCATCCACTCTCCAGCCACCTTCCATTTGTTGTTGTTATGTGCCTTCAAGTCAGTGTTGACTCATGGTGACCCACTGGATAGTTGTCCTAAATTGTATTCGGTCTTCAATCAGGCGGCTCATTGTTGACAGACTGGCACCCCTAGCTGCTGTTATTGCATCGATCCATCTCATTGCTGGCCTTCCTCTTTTGCGTTGACCTTCTACCTTGCCAAGCATGATGTTTTTATTTATTTATTCATTTACTTACTTACTTTTATATACTGCGCTCTTTGAAATCACATATAACATGAACAAAATAACAGTTTATGTTGAACTTAAAATAACTTGAACAATAAACAGTTTATATAGAACAGAACAATTTACAATCTTTCTCTAATGATCTCTCCTTTCACATGATGTGTCCAAAGTATGAAAATCGAAGTCTTGTCATCTGAGCTTCTAAAGAAAGCTTAGGTTTGATCTCCTCTAGTACTCACTGGTTTGTTCTTCGGGCAGTCCATGGTATATGCAGTATTCGCCATCAGCACCATAATTCAAAGGCATCAATTTTCTTCCTCTCTATCTTTTTCACTGTCCAACTTTTGCATCCTTATGATGTTATTGAAAATACCATGGCTTGAACGAGTCGAATCTTTGTATGGGGAGAGATATCTCTGTTCTTAGAATCTTGTCTGGGTCCTTCATAACCATTCTGCCAAGAGCAATGCGTCGTCGGATTTCTTGACTGCTTGTTGCTTCTTTATTGACAGTTGATCCAAGTAGGTTAAAGTTGTCCACAATTTCAATTTCTTCTCCATCAACGATGAACTTATTGATTTTTCCAGTTGTCATGATCTTTGTCTTCTTTGCATTAAGGCGGAGGCCCATTTTAAGAATATGTTCTTTGATCTTGAGAAGCAAATGCCTCTCACTGGTCTCCCATTGAATTGTATCTATCCCCTTCAATCCATTCAAAACTCAGCTGCATGGCTAATCTTCTGCCAATGTCTTACACTCACATAACTGCTCTTTTCAAGTCACTTTGCTGGCTCACTATCTATTTCTGCATGTAGTTCGAACTTCTCCTACTGACCTACAAGTGCATTCATTCTGCAGCAACTCATTACTTCTCCTCTCGTATCTCTCCCTACACCTCTCCTCGGCAACTCCGCTCATCAGGCAAATTTCTTTTATCTGTGCCCTTCTCTTCTGCCGGCAATCCCATACTCCATTTGTTCCACCATGCTATACCATATGCCTGGAATAGCCTACTGAAGTTAGTATGTCAGACTCCATCTTTGTTCCTATTCAAATCCAGGCTAAAAACCCACCTCTTTGAGGCTGCTTTTGGGTCCTGACTCCCCTTATTCTGCCATTTAATACTTATACGTGTTTTAATCATTTCCCTTAAAGATTTAACCTAGTCTCCTGTTTGCTCTGTTTCTCTATATTGAATAGATTGTAAGCTCTGTGGTACAGGGATTGTCACTTACGTGTATGTGTATGTTTATGCCTAGTAGCTCTATACAATGGATACATCATAGTAGCAAGAGTAGTTGGCAAGATGAGTAATGTGGAGCAAACCCAGAAATAGGGAGAATGGCACAGCCCATCTGGGCAGGCTCTTGCTGGGCCAATCAATATACAAAGATTTAATAAGCGTAGATGCATGAAACAGCCATCAGAGTTCTAGCTGCAAAGCAATTCCCATTTCCCAAACAGCCCCTGCGACACCAGTCCAAGACCATCCATACCCTATAGTCATAGCATTAACTCAATATGTAGTGCAAGTTTAAAGGAGGTCCACTAATTTTGCAGACACTCCCCAGTGGGAAGCCTCATGCAGGAAGAGCAGTTTCTATATAGCAGAGGCACACAGAAGTATTTATGTTATTTTTGTAGTGGGATCTCTGTTGGCAGATTCTGAAGCTGCAGAACAAATTTACTGGTTTGGTTCCTGAGGGGTGGAGGGAGGACGCCAAGGTCCTAATCCAGAGCATTACACTCGGCAGCAAGAAATCTCTCCACTCTACAGTATATCCCTTCCTTAAACGTATACAGGGTGCAAGCCCCACTTCTGTAGTGGCCAACCAAGTACACAGTCTATTTTGGAGTGATGCTTGAGGCCACTCCACAAAGCCACTTATCACAGTGACTTTATTTACTGGGTGAGAATTTATAACTCAAAGTTCATTTGTTGACTCACAATCAATAAGAAAACTCAAAACACAAAAGGGGTCATTTTAGAAGCCCTATCTGCGAGTTAGACGTCTGAAAACAGGCATTTAGACGTGCAAAGCATGGAGGAGTCCCTGGGGCCATTTTAGAAGGCGGGTATATAGACGTCCTCAGTGCTAGAATATCTATGTAGAATGGGGGCATGCTAGAGGTGTGGCCTGGGCGGAGCAATGGAGATGCACGTTGTGGTGTGATTTCAGAGCAGCATAAGCACGTCTTGCCCTGGTTGGTGAGGCATTCATGCCTATACCTGCACCTGACCACAAATAAGATGAAAAAAAGTGCTTATTTTATGGATATAATGCATCCAAGAGGAAGCACAAAATGTGCTTCCACTGCCACAGTTGTTATTTCTCAGCCAAAAAAACAGCGAGTAAATACATACTCCACATATATTACAGGCCTACCACCTCATGTCTGAGTATCTGAAATGATAGGCCAGGACGTGCTAGCCTCAGGACATAGTGTTACCCTTTTTAAAATACCCCAGCTGGGATGTCAAGAACCTGGTTCTGCTAACATCCAATTCAGGGATGTCCATTTTGTGAAACGGACTATATCCATGTACGTACCCTGCCTTGCTATGTGTGGGAGAACGGGAACATATCTAGAACTGGCTACCTGGACATTCAATTTTGGGGTGTTTAGATGAAGGGAGTTGAGAAGGCATATATATATGTGCTTCCCTTTACTGCTGCCACAACTTTCCTAGCTTTTTGGACATTTTGCTCTGGATGTCCCAGATTCTTCCTAAATGTCTCTTCTACAATACCACTTTAAAGGTTTTTTTAGCTTCTTCTCCTTCAGGCTTCTCAAGATGTTGTTAAACCCTCCTGTGGTACCAATACTTGGAAAGCTCCATTATGGAGTATCTATAGAGCACTATGTGAGGGACATGAAAGAAGAGTCACCCCTCAAGGTTACTGTCAGTTGACTGTGAACTTCTGAACTCTATTGGATTTTTTTCATTTTTTTCTGTGGATATCATTGAATTTAAATGCATACGTTGTCTCATCATGTACCCTTCACTGATAACTCAGTAACATATATTTGTGGAACAACCCCAACCTGATATGGTTGTATGGTTTTGTCTGTCAAAATTCTGAAGGGTTTCAACCTAAGGACTCTATAAACTTGTCTTTCCTCCCCTACTGGATGAAACCTGGGAATCTTGAGGTTGAGAAATGGCCCCTGAGTTCCCAGAGATGCCCTGACTTGGTAGAGAATGTGGACCAGTGGTAACATAAGAATCCTATTAATTCTTCTACAAATTTGTCTTGGAAAGCATTCATGAAGCCACACTTCCCCATGTTTTCCCTACACGTTAATATACAGTACAGCACTGTAAACCGCTTACAATATAAAGACTGGCAGTATAGAAGACATTCAAATAAATATAAATAAATGGCTGTGCCTGCTTTACACAGAAACAACTTCATTAGAGCGGTGAGAGAAGTGAAGAAGCAATGGAAGGAAGTGGAAAAAAGCCCTAGGGGCTCTCATTATATTCACATAACTAGCTCCATTTTTCCAGAAGCTTCACAACCACCTTGGAATCTAAATTCACAGATCTGATTGTATCCATAATTCTGATGTTACCCAGTGTGAATCCTGTGCATTGTAATCTGCGGCCATGTGCTCAGCATCCTTGGTGTCCCACTATAGCTACACTGATTTCACTGGTCCAGTGTACTGTGTGCTCAGAAGGGGAATATTTGCCCAAAAGAACAAACTCTGTTCCATACTTATGAGACATAAAGTACTGGATAGCTGTTGCAGAACCATAAAGACACTCCTCATGTTTTATCCAGGGCTTGGACAAGGGGACAGGGCATGCTAGTGAACCATCAGCCTTATTCCCCCCTCCCCAAGATTTTGATAATTAAACTCAACAACCATGAGCAGCTGGGGATGTATATAGTTGCTCTGAAAGCCATTGGTGTCTCAGCTATAAAGGATAGTCTGCTTATTCATAAGCAGGCTGTATAGTTGGAAAATTTACTGAGAGCAAAAAATGTACGTTTTCTTTTAATTTTTCTAAAACTCACCTTTTGTTCCCTACAGTATTGCTGAGGAAATATTTTACTGAGACATTACAGCTGGTTAATGCTGATTCTATTTCTGTCTCTAATTTGTACTATTATTTCTCCCCAGTCTCTCTCAGCAACTGAGCCTGATGTAGTCCAGATAGTGGTTGATCCCTCTCTTTATCTTGATTTTACAATTATTTTGGAATCTCCTTGTGATGACATCTCCACTCTTGCAACTTTATTTGTTTCCTTGGTTGCCAAGATAGATAGCATCAATATCTTGAAAGCTTATTTCCTTAAGACAAATCTTAAAATTTGTAGACAATGAATTTTTATTTCCCCAGATGTGCCAAGAACAACGCAGTTGTATAGGATGTTATTCCTGTTTGGGGCAGGAGTGACCTTTTTCTTAAGATGCTCCTGTAAGTGTTTGATCACATATCAGGGGATCAGATATATTTTTACATAACCTGTGCATCTGGAGAGTTTTCTTATAGACAATGAGTAGTGTTTGTTAACTGTGAAGGATTGTTCTCTTTGCCATTAATTAGGTTTTTTTTGTTTTGTTTTTTTAATGCCATCAAGTCAGTGTTGACTCCTGGCGACCCAGTTGCCTCTGGGTTTTCTTGGCAATGTATCACCGGAAGTAGATTGCCAGCCTTTTCTTCTGAGACAATGGAGGGTAAAGTGACTTGCCCAAGGTTATTGTCTGAAAATATCTGTACTTAATTTGAACTGGACCTTTGGAGTACAGTCACTAGCATTTAGGTTTTGATGTTGCTCTGGCATTTGAATGTGATCTGACCTTTTTCAGTTTTTCTAATATTTACTTTGTTCTATCATTTGTTTCTTGCATTTTCCTGCCTTATGGTTGTAAGATATGTCCAGAAATTTCATTAAAAAATAATAATAAAAACTCCACAATCATGATCATCTCAACACCACCCCTTCCACAACATCCTATTCAAACTTTGCTTTGTTATGTATGTGTGCCCCCACTCTCCCTGCAGGTAAAAGAATGTGTTGATGGCTCTTTGAGTTTATTGGGCTATCGGGATCTATTATTTTATGTTGACTGTTGCTGTCCTTTGTTGCCCCTCAGAAGCTGCTGCCTTAAGCAACCATCTAGTCTTCCCTAGTGGTTGAGCCAGCCTTAAATTTCTCCCAAAGCACGCCTCTGCTCCTGCGCGGTATTTTGCCAGGGAGTTGTCCCCTCGATTTTGAGGGGAAACATACTGTTATTGCCTTATAAAACTATTTTTATTCATAGCATACAGTAATTCCATGTAAGACGGTTTCATTAATTCTCAAAAATACCTCCCTTTGATAGTTCTAACTAGCATTGAGAAAGGCTAACAGATACTATTAGCAATATGCATAAGAGAGAGATGTTCATCTGGCACAGAATACATCAGGAAGCAGTGGATGTACTACACAATACAAGTAAGCAACTAATACACTCAGATTATTTGCTCTGTGGAGAAGCCTGTCTTTAGCCAGTGCTAGAATTGACAGAGAGCTGCTCCCTTATTGAATGCAAACGTCTTGTGATGTGGTCTACCATTCTTGGCAATAGTCATCTGGTGGGCAATTTTGAAAACACTGTAGGCAGTTCCAAAGTCAGGGGGTAATTTTATCTATAGACTAGCATTAATTCTCAAAGGGTAAGTTACTGTTCGCTCATTCCTTTTGAAAAGTGTCCACGAAAAATGCTCCCATGGGCCTAATTTCATCTCAGGGGTTCCTCCATAAGAGTGTCGTTAACATTATGCCTGTTATGAAGGAAGTTGCACACTTTTTCTGTATATAGCATGGCGAGTTTTCAGTCTATCAACCCATGAAAATAGCCATTTACCAGGATGAATGCCTTTGAAAATGGCCTTCTTAGTGGTCAGTTTAAAAAAATATATGCTTAGTACTTCATTTTGGATGAATGCTTCGTTTTAGGAATCTAAATTTAGGGTCAATTTCCATCAAGATTTTCAGCCAATGTTAGGCACCAAAGTTTTTGTCCAGAAATATTTTGTAAATTCAAGCTTCTAAAACTAAGAATTCTGAATTTAAGAATGCAATTGATTTGTCTGCATTTAGTTGCCTCTGTTAGATGCCTTCTACTGAAAATCACTGAACTTTTCCCTGCCTTACCTCCACATCTGCAGCCACCTATTTTTTAGACAACTAAATATTAAATCCTAGCAAAACAAAGCTCTTAAATTTAAGCGCTAAGTTGTATCAAATAAGTTATTAAAGGGGCTAAATTAGGTACCTAACTCCCAAATTTAGAAATCTAAGCCTTTGGAAAATTGACCCGTTAGCTTTTTTATAATCCATTCCACATATCTTACAGGATGGTGACCTCTCTCTGTACTTTATCTATTTAGCTTGACCCCTATGTTCCTGTGCATAAGTTCTACTGACATGAGCTGATCATATCTTTGTGGTGCTCTATAAATACTGGAACCACAGAACGTCATTAGTCTTGCCCTCTATAAGCAACATGAATACGTCCTCTAGGAAATGGATATGTATTATATCCTTGTAGCGTTTTTCTTCTTAAGGGCCAGATTTAAGTTTTGAGCCAAAATGAAAGTGTAAAAAGCCTGCAAGCTAGTTTGCTTGCACAATTAGGAACCGATTCATCTTTTGCTCCAGGAAGTAACTGTCTCTAGCTTCTGGAAGGGAAAGGATTCCCTATAATAAAACAGCGTGCATCAAAGCTTGTGGAAAAAAGGACTATGGGACATTTGTCCCACAGAGCTAAATGGGTGGACTGTTATTTGTTTTCTCTTCCATGAGCATTTGCGAAACTTTGTGGCATATGCTAAATAAAGCAAAATGAAAAACATGTAAGAACGTCCTTACTAAGGGAGCATGTTAGCAGCTTAAGCTTTTTATTTATTTATTGCAGTATTTGCTATACCACCTTTCAAAGAAGATGCTCCATCAAAGTGGTTTTTACATATAAAATTGAAGCAGAGAATAAAAGAGATTTAACATTTTTTAAAAATCTATTAAGAGTACAGTGATAGACAAAGATAGAAAAGGATTGACATAAAAGGGGGGGGGAGGGGAGCATGGCACAACAATAATTTCCTAAAACATAAAAAGGATATCAGCCAACAATTATGGAGGATAAAAAAAAAACACCGCCCCCCCCCCCCCAAAAAAAAGCAAAGTAAATCTAGCCTGGTGGGAAGGACTTTGAATAGACATGTTTTAAGGCCTATTTTAAATTTCTTCCACATAATTTTCAGCCATAAATATTTAGGTAGGGAGTTCCAAGAAGGTGAAACGGGCCTTTCACAGGGACTTGAAACACAAAACCCTATATGAGGGAACTCCAGCACATTTGCCTATGCAAATCATAATGTGGGTAATGGAGTATAAGGAATTAACTGGATGTTGAGATATAATGGCAGTCTGGAATGCATTACCTGATGAGTTAGGAAGATAATTTTAAAATGAAATCTGTTATTAACTGGTAACCAATGCTGTTCCTTGAGTAATAGTATTATATGATCAACCTCACTGCTATGTTGTGGAGTAGTTGGTTCCTTTCAGATGTACCCAAGGGACCCCAGCAAGAAGAGAGTTACAGTAGTCAATTTTATTATTAACAAGCAAACGAATGAGTGTTTACAGGGCCCTGTAGTCTAAAAAAGATCGTAAGCAGCACATTTTCCTAAAGGTAAAGAAGATATTTTTGACAACTGCAGAGATGTGCAGAATAAATGCAAGTTCATAATTCAAAATAACTCTTTTGGATAACAAGAGTCTTTAATTGTTATCTTGTTCCTGAAAAAGCATGGCCAAAACAGAGAAAGAGACTTATTTTCAGTGAATCAGACTGCAACTGATTTTGCTGTATTGAGTTTTAGTTTGTGGAACGTTAACCAGACGGAGATGATAGTCAAGTCCTGAAGGTTATCAGCAAATGCATAAACACTTATACCCCAGCTCTGGATAGGAGTGACTAATGGGACTAACAAAATATTTAACAATGATGGGGCAAAGACAGTGCGCTGGGGAACTCAGCGTTAAATGTCAATATCATGCATTATTTTACATAACACACATTAATTTAAAGCAACACATGCTACATAATAATAAGATGCAAAACATACAAAACACCTTATTATTATGCTAATCAAATAATATAGCTTGAAATGAACTTTAGGAGACCAAAATGATTTGGAGTCTGAGCTAAAAGACATTCGCGAAGAGACTTGAAGACTTAAATGTGTATATCCTAGGGAAGAGAAGGGATGGGGGATATGATATAGACATTTTAATACTTACAGGGTATCAATGACCAAAAATACCCTTTTCAAAGAAAGGGAAGCTGTAAAACTAGAGGGCATATGATGAAGCTACAAGGATGTAAATTTAAAAGCAATATAAGGAAATACTTGTTCATGGAAGGGGTGGTGGAAGTCTGGAATGCCTACTTGATGGAGGTAGTAGGGGCCAAAACAGTGACAGCATTCAAAAAGGCATGGGGCAGACTCAGGGTATCCCTGCAGAGGTGGCCAAATCCAGTCCTGGAGAGTCACAAACCAGCCTGGTTTTCAGGATGTCTCTAACGAATATTCATGAGATATATTTGCATACAATGGGAGCAGTGGATGCAAATATCTCTCATGAATATTCATTAGCGATAAAGGACACAACAAGTGAGTGATGTTTGTAGGTTACAGGTGCTTTTATTCAATTGAAAACTCCTATGCGTTTTGGCAATAGCCTTCCTCAGGGGGTATACATCAGTGGCACCCTTTGAGGCAATATCTTGAAAAAGAAACACGAATCACTAGGTTCAAAGAATTCAGACACAAAGTAATCTGGAAGCAATCGTTCAAAGACTTACTACATCACTGGGTGGAGTAGATGAACCATACTGATCTTTATCTGCCATCATTTACTATGTTACTATGAAATGTGCAGCAGCATTATTCCTGGTAAAATAATGCAATTTTTCCTTCCTGGGAGCATCAGGCCACTAACCTGGTTAGTTTTGCAAGCTTTCCAGTGATAATCTTTTCTCCTTAAATTGCTCAGCCCTACCTTCCCTACTGTGTCATGCAATAATCTAAATTTTTGCAAATGTCGCGCTACTCTATTCCCTCCCTCCTTTTGTAGCAAGTTCCTTTACCTGTGTTTTTGACTTTGTCTCATTTCATTTCTGTTTCTAAACTTATGGATACTGTAAATCACCATAATTCAGATGCCGTTGGCGGTTTACCAAATCTTGTAAATAAAAAAATAAAGTCTCTATATCTCTCCATGGTGTGATCACATCTTGAGTGCTGTGTGGAATTCTGGACTCCTTATCTCAAAAACTATATAGTAGAAAAGCTAAGAAGAAGGGTGAAGAAATGATAAAGGGGATACCCCCTGAGGAAAGGCTAAAGAGGTTAGGGCTGTTTAGTTTGGAGAAGAGACGGATGAGGGTAAATATGGTAGAGGTCTATAAAATCCTGAGTGCGGTGCAATGGGTAAATGTGAATTGATTGTTTACTCTTACAAAAAGTACAAAGACTGTAGCGTCGTGGCAATGTCCACTAAAATAGTATGTTTGAAACAAATAGGAGAAATATTTTTTAACTCAATGCTTAATTAAGTTCTGGAATTCTTTGCCAGAGGATATGATAAAAATGTAGCTGGGCTTAAAAGAAGTCTGGACAAGTTACTGGAAGAAAATCCCATGAACGATATGAAGGTACATTTCAGAAAGGCTGTTTATGTGGTTTCTGTGACATCCAAGTGAAAACTGCAATTCTAGTTCAGTTTTCAAGGAGAGGATGGGCACATAAGTTCAATCTAAAATCAGCATACACTCGTATCTCCAACCCTCGTGCTAAACATGTGTGTTAAATCAAACTAGGAAGGGCAGGTACACATGGGGCTGGGCATCCGCATGCAGCAGAAGATGCTATTTTATAAATATGCCAATGTGAAATGTCAATGAAGGGGTCCCAGCGACGTGCATGTGTGCATGCCAGTAATTTGGAACACACATGGGGAAATATCAGCACATGCCCGTTTAACCTGCTGCTTTTCAAACCTGTACATCCTGCCACTCTTCTGCAATTAGTGATAATTCAATGTTTACTAAAGTAACATGTGGAAAAGGAAATAAATACTGGGAGATTAAAAGCGATGTTCCCCTTATTACCTCCTGCAAAGGGCTAGCCAAAACAAGCACTTACAGAGGTGGCTGAATACAGAGGTGGATAATTTCCTTCACCTTCGTGTAACCCCAATATGGAATCAGAGATAACAACGTTGCACCATCCAAATCATATCCACGACACACCTCCTGCATGCCCTCATGTGACTTAGATGTGATCAGCACAGGCATGTGTAAATTCAAACCTTTATGAAATGGCTGTTTGGACGCAGATGTGCTTACACGCGTGAGCGGTGATGTTCACATGTGCAAATCACAAACAGGGCTTCTAAACTAACCCCCTTAAAGTGGCATTTCAGAAAGGATGTCTAGGTAAACTCTGAGCTATCCAGAGCAGAATGTCCAAAAACCGGGGGACTGGCAGTTGTGCCTTCTGCAGTCGCTCCATCTCCATCCCAAAAAAAGGAACATCCCAGTAATCGGTTCTGGAGATGAGTGCTGAACAGATAGCAAGGCCGGCTACAAATCTGGAGGTCCCTGAAGTGCATACCTGTCGAACTGGGTACTTGCCCTGCACCTGGGTAGGTCAGAAGGGGTGTGCGTATGTTATGAGATTAGCACGTCCTGTCCTGCTATTTCAGATACCCAAGACATGTAGCAACAGGCCATTAACGTCTTGTAGCGCTATAAAATAGGTAGTAGCAGTAGTAATATCTTTGAAGTATATATTTATGGGCAGGTTTCTTCGTTCTGGAAGTATTAACCAGTGCAATGTGAGCACATTTTGCTCTTCCTCCTGAAGGCATTGCAGCCATGAAACAAGCACTTTTCTGCACCTTACTCACGTTTAGGAGCAGGTATAGGCATGGACACTTCTACAACCAGGGCCTGAGATGCTTGTACATTCTGAAATCACACTATGATGTGCGACTCCCTTACTCTTCACAAAAAGCCCGAAAACCACCCAAGTACCTTCCATGAGATGCCCAGGAAGTCCAAAACAACCAACAGCATCTCATGGTCAGCAACATCAAATGCCGCACTCAGACCCAACTGCAACAATGGCTATATGACTCTTAGCCAAGGTATTGTTCATACAAACCGTACAAACGTCCCTCATCTGTGCATTCTATTCTTTACAACTCAATCTTGTGTCCTCCCAGACAGCAGACACACCAATCCAATTCAGACGTGTCACAGCCATTCATCTATATGAGATGTTGAAGATCAGATCAGAAATGTTTCTAAGTCCTGGCCTTATTCCACATTGCCGCTGGTATAACATAGGCGTCCGCGGGAAACAATAAGGACATACAAGACCTTTCCAGAATAAACTTTCTACATCTCCATGGCTTGCCATGCCCCCATTATGCCCCTTCCCGCCCACATTCTGAGATCACCGTTTTTGTGCCATGTACATGTAGGGATACGTGGTTTAGGAATATGCTTTGTAGCGCCCTCTACGGGTTAGGCAGTTGCCTATATGTAGTGGGCATACCCCTTTATGTCCCTTATCACCTGAATTCCCAATGCTGAGGCTTCTCAATAATGTAGTTGTGTGGTAAGAACCAAAACAGCCGAGGGTTTCAAAGGTAACAGGAATTTTATTTTCTACTTAACCATTGAACTTCTTTGTCAGCAGTTCAGATATAACCAGAACAAAAATGGGATACTTCTCCATTCAAAAAGGAAAACAAACTTTACAGCACAGTCCAGGCATGAGACGTTTCAAACAGCTTGTTTTAAACGAAGCAATAAACCTTGCCTTCAGTCAAGATTACATTCTTAGGTCCCAGGCTCGGTATAGCACAAATCTGTATCACTCAGGGCTCTGCACAACACCTTGGCTTCTTGGTTACAAGCTGCTAAACCCGTGTATCATTCCTTTTTAAAGACATTGGCATTCTTCACTTTCAAGTTGCAAATATTGGCTTTTAACTTCCAGCATTCATAGCCTTCTTTGAGCCTGTCTGACTAGCTCAACCTTAGTGCTTTAATTAACCAAATTTCCAGCAGGTCATAAACTTTCCAAAGCGTCTGGCTTTTTTCACTACTTTTAAAAACCATACAGCTTTTACTTCTTCTGACTCACACAGTAAGAGCAATCCATTTCAACATCAGAACATACACTTTCTGAAAGGCATTCTTCTACTTCCATACTTTCCTCATTTGGTTCAATTAGCACCTTGCTGGCCTCAGCATCTCTAACGGCAGGTTTCAACTGCTCCAACAATTTCAAAACCTGTTCCCATTGGGAATCCTCACTATGCTGAGTTGCAGGGGAAGGACATAGGAGATCTTTCTTTTTTAATAAACCTTTTAAAACTTGCAAGGGGCTCACCTTGTTCCCAGCACCCTGTCTTCTCTCAGGCTGTGCCACAGGTAGAACCTTCTCCACAGACTCTCTCACAGAGATTCCCGTTCCTTGCCTTCCACCAGCACTTCCCCCAGAATCAACTCTCCTGCGTTCCAAGCCAGCTGTACCCTTCCTACCAGCTAGGCTTCCTTCAGGGCTTGAGTTGTCTGAATGCTGCATGCAATAAGGATCTCCTTTGAGGCTTCTGATAGAGCACTTTTCTCTTACACGTGTCCTCCTAATCTCTTTACTTCCTGTAGTTTCAAGAGATTCTCTGCTAGTGTCCAGCCTGCTAGGGAACGGCTCCTCCTCAGAGGATTTCCCTCCTGGACTCCGCCCACGGACACGATCTCCTCCTGCTTTCCTTCTTCCTGGTCTCTCTCCTTTCACTCCTCCTCCTCCTTTCATTCCCCCCTTTGTTCCTCCCTCTCTGGAAGACTCTCTCTGCTTATATGATTGGGGCTGCCCTATAGCCTCAAACTCCACCCCCAGGCTTCCCTCGTCACCTCCCCTGTTCACCATGGAGCTAGGGCATGGCTCACTCTCTACATCTCTGTGCATAGAGTTTTTTTCTTTGGTTAGAGTTTTAACCCTTAAACTCCCTGAACCTTTCTTCTGCCCAGAGGTAAAAGGCTGTTTCCCCCCACTTTCTTTGGGCTCTATACCTGTCTCGCCACCACAGCTTCTAGACTTTTTCACGAGAAAAACGTCTATCCCGCACATCCAGGTAGCCTATTTACATTTTGGAATGACCCCCATAATTTTTAAAAATCATTTTATACTGAGATCATAAACATCTCTGTGATTTAAGATACAGTATAACAAACAGTATTTAACACAAACACGACAAAACTTTACATTCAAGGTATTAAGACACACTTGCAAAAGCCACTGCTCATTTCTAGGGGATGGCCCCATGGAAGCTTGCTACTTTTTGGGAGCCACCATGTATGTGTGACCTGGATTTGCAACTATGGAAAACAGGTAGTTGGGCTTGATGGACCAACAGTCTGACCCAGTATGGCAATTCCTATAGAAACAGTGAAACAGAAAAATGACTGCAGATAAAGATATGGACTATTCAGTCTGCCCTGCCCTCCAAACTTTTATTTTATTTATTTTGACAGTTTTGCTTACCACCTTATCCTTCAATCAAAGTGGTCACAACACAATTGGGGGATACATTTTAACATGAGGGGATATGAGACACATACACTAATACTTACAGGGAACATGGGCAATGGAGGGTTAAGTGGCTTGCCCAAGACCACAAGGAGCACCTGTGGGACTAGAAACTCCAGTCCTTCTGGCCCAAGGTTGCTGTCCTCTAGTGGGATTTGAACCCCTGACCTTCTGGCCTGAGGTAATTTGCCCCAACCACTAGGCCACTCCTCCCTCCTATGTTTTTATGAGTTGTTGTTTCTGGATGGGAAAATGCAGGAATTAAAAGCTTACCAAAAAAAAATAACCCACTGTGCCATTGTGCAAATAGACTTGGAAGACGTTTGCTCTGAATTCAGTCCTTAGTTCCCATATTTAATGTGTGGTGTTTTTCAGTATCCTCATTCACACCAGTGGGCTCGCACTGTAAGAAAATGCATCATCAGATGGACAGCCTCCAATTTTTCTGAAAACGATGCACCAGGGTATAATGCTAAGAGAAGCCAACGTTTGGGCAAGTGCAGAAATGTTTTTTTAGAAAAGCAGGATACGTCAATGCATGCAACAGAATAATACCAGAACCGAATTAGCCTTTTCTTATGACAGATAAATACTAGAAAAAAGAACTCATGGATTTACCATGAAACACAAATTATGAATCACAATGAAGTCAAAAGCACTATTGGGACTACTAAACAACTGACAATGTTAATAAGGAGCCTCGGGCATTCATAGCACAGCACTAAAATTATAATCAGAGATTTTGCCCTTCATATTGCTACCATATAATCACAGACACCATTTTCTTGTGTTTCCAATACATATCAAAGCAAAATGTTTTTAAAGAGGTTTTTCTGGGCAGAATAATGGTAACTTTATAAGGAAGCCCCTAATTTTAGGCACCAACAATGCACGCACATTAGGGTGGTCCAAAAAAACAAACTAACAGATTTCAGTTCTCCACAAGGCTGTTTTTATTCTTTATCATATTCATAACAAACACACTAAATTTTAATGAAAATAAGCAACATTTAGAGGCACCCTATTTGGCAGTTTTTGTGTCATCAGAACTAACAGCAGACAACTAGAATGTCTGGTAACGGTGGTTGCTAAAGGTTCTGCACAATCTTTTTCTTTATTTCTGCTGAGACTCTGTCATCAAGAAGGGTTAGGCCTGCCAAATGTTCAGACAAAAAACAGAGGTGCCTTGAAAATGCAATAACCTGGTTTGAGTAAGTCTTAAAAACTGATAAAAATTTGATGTCATTGAGAGGAGCTCGGATTGCAAATGGTGCTTCATTCCACTGTCTGACATAAACAAGACTGACAAACAGAGCCAAATCATCCTGAACTGAGCCTTAAAAAGGAATATTTTCAATATATACATGCCTTTTCCCATCCATAAAATGTTCAGAATTGGGCGACCTCTAAATGTTTTGCAATCAGGCTGAGATTTCACAGGTAAACTAGCTATCCCTAATGGACAAAAATAAGCCTTGTGGAAAAATAATTCTAGTAAGATTAGCTTTTTGCATTGGTTTGTGGACCACAATAATGTACATGTTGACCACTTACACACGTTAATGACCTCATAAAATACCAACTAGGAGGAAAGTAGCTGTGTTGTTTGCATAATGCGTACTTTCATTGTGAGTGTGCACATGGGTGGAGTTTTGGCAGATCTTAGGCAATGTGAGAAAGCATCCGTGTTGATCAAAAAATACTAAAATTTTTGCATGTACTTGCAGGAAGTAGGCCTGGTACTTTACATCAGCTCTAGGGCTGGTATAAGTCATCGTGCCTTAACTTAAGGCATGTTCTCGGCCAGTTCTGCTAGTATTTCATGAAATCTATTTAAGTTTATAAAATTGGTGTGAAATAGGCATCTGAAAATGTACATTAACTAATCTCGACTTTATAAAATTATCTGCAATAGGATCAATTTGATTAAGGCTGTTTTACATGAAGAAAAGACTTTCTATAAAACCTGTGCAGCAGAGTACATGCTTAAAGCTACACACACTGAAAAACTGCGCATGCATTTATGTGGACCATGCATAGTTCCAGGGGCACAGGTTGGCCAGAGCAGAGGCAGAGTTGCAATGCACATGCAGATTTTATGAAATACATGTGTATGTGCCTAGAGTACATGCATACATTTATGTAATTTTTGAAGCAGGTATACATTTTTGTATTTAAATTTGTGTACTATTGAGGATGGTTCTGGTTACTGATTTTATAAAGGCACATAGGCACCTAATTTGCCCTTATAAAATAAGGATATAATTGGTGTGGGATATAAATTTGGAGAGCCCAAAAGCATGGGGAAGGGGGTGGGCAGGAAATCCCCCCCCCCCCCCCGCCGCAATCCTCCGCTTGGTTCCCTCACCCCGGCTTTCCCCTGGCTGCCCCAGCGAGTGTAACAAAGAGCTCAGAGTGAAACTTTGAGGGCGGGGCTAGCCTACCTTTGCACTCTGACAAGCGCTGAGGTGCTCTGTCTCCTTCCCCTGCAAAGATTTCTCATTACCATGGGAACTAATATGAGAGGTGGGACGCCACAGTGCCTGCCAGAGCTCGAAGGCAGTAGGCTCTACCCTTGTTTCACTTTTACCTCTGTTATACTCACTGGAGCAGCTGTGAGAAAACACAAGGCAGGCCCTTGTTGGAGGTGTAATGGCAACACTCCAGTGCCTAGCAAAATTTGGCATCAGAGGCAGTTGCCTAACTTCCCTATATGCCTAATTCTGGGCCTGAGTAGAATAGGAGCCTTCTTGGGCTTTCAACATAGGATCCTACAATATTATAACTAAAAAGAACTCAGAAAGTATAGCAGATGAGAATACTGATCTTAGGGCGCTGTCGGATATGAAAGAATAGTTCGGAAGTACTGTTGACATTTTTTTCATAGTAGTGCATCTACCATCTCTTGCCTTCAAGGTGACCTACAGAAACCCAAGATAGGGTGAGCCTAATGCCCACTCTCACTGCCTGCTACTATGACCACTGAGCCTGGAACTCATAGTTTCTCTGTGATTCAGGAGAAGTAAGAGGGGAAGAGAAAGGGAACAAAGAGGCCTAATGCATAAGTGCCAAACTGCAAGCCTACAGGTCTGCCAGCTAGTCACATTTTCTCAAGGTCCCCAATGAATAAGCATACAGTATATTGGCATACACGGCCTCCACTATGCACAGATATATTTTCTGTATACTCATGAGCGAGATCCTGAAATCCCATCTGGTTTGTGACCTGCCATGGCTGCAGTTTGACACCTCTGGTAACAGTAGTTTTATTCAAAATAAAGGGAGAGGACGACATCTCCCTGGCCCTACCCCACTTCCAATGTCTCCGAATAGGATATTAGTCAGCTTTCAATATCCTCCTTCTTACCTAATTATGAGCTTACAGATATTCCAAAAACAATCTAGCATTCTTTTCCATTTACCAGCCCTCTTCCTCTTCCTTCTAAAACTGTTGCCCATGCTCTTATCATCTTTCCCTTTTTCTCCAATCTCTTTATGTGTCTTACAATATTTCTTTTCTTCTATCTCTTAGAATATTTTAATATTTCACTAACTTGCTTTCCTCCTGAACATGTTTACAGTTTGACAGGCCGACTTAGGGAAGAAAAACCCAAAATAAAACTCAATTTACATGTAAATCGTGTGCTCATTGCTTTAATGGTCATATAAGAATGCAAACATAAGAAAGAAAATGTCTAGGAATATCTAGCATAAATTGGATTTAAATGACTTATTCTGTCAGTCCCAGTAAAGACTTTAGACTAAAATGCTGGGAGTCGAGTAGAATTTTAACATAGACTATTATTTGATATTTATAGGCATTTTTGTAACTGTGCTTAGACTTCTTTATGAGTTAAAAATAAAGTTTTTTCTTTAAGATTTATAAGAGCATTCTTGATTAGCCAAGAGACACATCCAGACTACTAATTTATATATTATATAATTTGCAGTGACATGAAAACTTGTGGTAGGAAACTATTTCCCCAGCTATAACAACAAGAATGAAAAGAGAAGAATTATTATTCACTAGGGGGGTCATATTTTCACACTAGGTTGATTCAGCCTCCAGAAGGTGAATAGAAGCTAAATATCAACTTTTCCTAAATGCTTGATGTCATAAAATTGGATATACGGTACGGCCATTATTCCATATATTTGGAGAACGTGCCAAATGTTATTTGCAAAGACCTAAAAAGAGATATTCACAACTTGCAGAACCAGTCTATATTCTCAATTACTGAGTTCCACTTCTCCTCTAGTTATACCCTCCCAGAATTATTCACCCACTTAACTACGCGGCTTTTATTCACCTCTGCAAGGCTCCTAATCCAAAACATTACTGCTGCTTAGAGTTGGAGTAAGTTTGATTGACTTCCCTCTTTAATGCATAGCTCAAAAAGAGGCATGTCTATTAAAGTGCACTAAGTCGTTAATCAATATTTTAGCATACAGTAACAGCTATGATAAGCTAAAAACCTTACCACATGCTAAAGTCAACGCTCTTCACGTGAGGGAAGCATAGAAGGAGTGGAAAGTGGACAGAGATGTACTTTGGCAGTTAATGCATGGTATGTTAGATCATGCTAACTGTTAAAGCACCAGATAACACAGGATACTTAATGCCAAGAGGTGGCATAAGCACACCTGGGGTAGCTGTGCTCCATCTAATGCACTTTAAAGAGCCAGAACATTTTCCATTTGACCACCCCTATACAAGTCAGTCTATAAAAATGCAGCAGGCCTTTCCCCATGCATTTCTCTACCATGGTGTTCTTTCTGGAATGGAAGCTCAGGTACTTGTGGCCATAGTTGGAAAAATGAGCCAAGCCCCTGTTCCCTGATGTCTCCACCAGGTGCAACAAGCCATGAAGAACCAGGTTAAGATTTACAATTTTCTTCCTAATGAGAGACAATTGTGGGTGACCTGGAGTGCCCCCATCTCCAGCAGAAAATCATTGTTGTCCTACTCAATGTGAGAGTAGCTAGCAATTGAACACGTGTAGCACTTGTTCCCCCCATTGACAGGGAAGCTACCTATCACAGCTGTTAGCACTTTCATTCTCTATGATGCTTCCAAAAGGCTTGATGAGATGCATAGCCAACTGCTCAGAGCTGCAGGAAGATGAAGTCTTTAGATAAGTTTGCCATCGTTGCCATAGAGCTGAATCCAAAATAATAGTATTTACAGTTCGTTTTTATGGAAAGATACCCAACAACGCATCCACAGCTGTTTATGTCCTTCTGCTCAAAAATGAATGTATATGCCATATGCTTTTGACCTAATAGTAGCACATGGGTTTCTTGTGATCGCTGGCATTAATGGTGAACAAGAACATTCAGGAAGTCAATGCTGAACTAGTTCTACTATCTGCACATTATCCCTGGCCTACTATAAATAGGATGAGACTCTCATGATGTTGAAATGTTGCCCTTCCACACCCTCACTACATGCAGCTCTACTCTTCTGCTGCCCTGTTGTGCCTCAATGAGCACTTGGCAACCCGCAGACTGCTCACAGATCTTGACATTTATTTATTTAAACTTTTTTTATTCCACCTTGCTATCATACAAAGCAGTTTACAGAGAACCAACAAACCTAACATGGCATCACGGAGCACTCTGTTGTACAGTGAAACAAAACATAGTGAAAGGTAACAATAACTATGTACAAAGTAACTAAAGAATGTAATTGATCAACATTTATACATTGTGCAGGTTCTTAAGTCTGTTGACAGTGCGTCTAGAAGGTTGCTCAATCGAGAGGCTGCTAGGTAGTTTGTCTCTCTGGGGCTGAAATTATGTTGAAATGCTCTTGGAAGAAGTATGTTTTTAAATCTCTTCCGAAATTCACTCTGGTCCGAACATCCTCTTAGGTCTGGAGGTAGGGAATTCCATAATGTGGGTGCAAAAAGAGTGAACGCACGATTACAAGCGGATTGTCTGCTCTTAATCCTCTGAGGTGGGATGGAGAGGAGGTTGAGGGTTATATGTCTTCTGAGCCTTTCATTTTAGGTCCTGATATCAAGGTCTGAAGGCAGATAGCTGATTCCTTGTGTATGACTTTAAATATTGTGAGGAGTACCTTGTACTGAATTCTTACCATGATGGGAAACCAGTGAAGTTGCCTTAGTATGGGGCTCATGTGAACTCTTCAAGGGATGCCTTAGATTATTCGTGTTGCAGTATTCTGCACCATCCATAGGGGGTGAAGAGTGTATTTAGATAAATGTTAATATATGATGTTTCAATAATCTAGGATAGGTGTGATCATGGCCTGGCATATGGTTCAGAAGAGATCTGGGGTTAAGAGAGGGCAAAGATTCTTCAGGGTTCTTAATTTGTGTTAGATGGAGGTGGTCATTCTCTTTATACCATGCTTGAAGCTTCAGCTGCTGATCTATTGTTATGCCAAGGTATTTTACTTCAGTTTTCACTCTGATGACCACGTCGTCTAGTCTCAAGGTCTGCAGCGGAGAGAACGATGGATCAGCGATGATGAATAGGGCTTCTGTCTTATCTTGGTTGATGAAGAGATTGTGTAGACTAAGCCATTTTCTTACATTTGCGAAGCACTTGTGTAAACTGGTGAAGTATGGAGATAAGGTGTTGAATAAGGTGAAGAACATGAGGTCATTAGGCCAGGGCCTTCCAGTTGGCTACCACTTGCTTTTGACAGCGTACTTTAAAGCTACAGTGATTCCTGCAATGGCATGGTTGTGAGGTCCTCCCTGAAGTCCTGGAAACATGGCTTGGGGTTAATGGGCCCTTCAATGTTGTACAGAATCTTTTTTCTTGTCTTCGGATCTACACTGTAAACTCCTTTTCTATAGAAGATAAAGCCAGCTCTGCAACTGCACAGTGTTTTGTGAGTGGTGGTGGAAACAACATCACAGTATTCAAATGGCAATGGGACAACACCAGCTGCAATCAGCCCACTGATGTGGGCCATGTCTGCCATGAGGAAAGCCCCATTATCATCCACAATTTTCTTCATTCGTTCATAGTGCAGGTTGCAAGAATAGCAACTAACATCTTCAATGATTAGCTTTGAATGGAATTAGATGCACATTTTCTTCCAGTCTGTCATAATTGATGTAACTAGTGTTGGGATTTACCTTGTATGGCATATTCAAAAAATATGGATGTAGCTGGAATTTTCTTCTTGTCAGTCATGAATCCATGCATTAGGTGACCACTATCAGGTAAATCAAGCCCATGATTCTCCCGTGGGGCTCCATGAGTGCAGTGTACACAAAAACGTTTGCAGGGAAAACTGAATAAGGCTGAACATTGACACTCCATTTCTGGGGGTCCACGCCATAAGTCTTCAGAGCTTCTTTCTGACATAATCTCTCCAGCTCATCCACAAACCCAGTGCCACCATAGTACCTCTGACTTGGGTATCCCTCTGAGTACTTGTTGTTCAAACATGAGCCCAGGGCTTCCAGAACTGCTTGGCTAGCAAACCTTTCTGAGGCTATCAACTCCAGACCAAATTTCTGTCGATTTTTCTCTTTTTGAATGATTTCATAGACCTCCACATTATTGGTTTCTAGAGGTTACAGCATCATGTCTGGCATGTGAGGGGCCTTCCCTGCCTGCTCCTGACTACTGCCTACCTCTCTTCTATGCTTGGCCTCTCTTTCTTCTCCCTGTCCTCTCCCATCAACATAAAACCAAAGCATACTCCGAACTCACACTCCCATTCACAGTCCACTCATTTCCAGAAGCAAAGTAACTGATGCCTCTCTGTCATTCTTTCCAACTGGCCAGTAATCTCCATCCTCCTCACAGCACAGACCGTCATGCCAAGAACAGGTGTTCTTATTCAGCAGGCTGTAGGGCAAAGGCGGTAACACCTAACGCATGGGAAATTATAGTGCAGTAGAACATGCATACCTTCAGCCTACCATGAGGTAACTAATAACACATGTTAAGCGAGTCCCCTCTCCCATAATGTGGCCATGCCCCCGTTTTGACCAAAACTTTAGCATACCCAATATCTGGTAGTCCATGCTTAAATTTACTGTTAACACATGTTAACTGCAAATATTTAATGCACTTTAGTAAACAGGCCCCAATATTTTCTGTGGCAAGCAAGAAAAATGCAGAAATTGATATTCAAACAATTTATTCAGTTTAAATTCAGGGAGTTGTTGTTGTTGTTAAGTGCCGTCGAGTCGGAGTCGACTCATGGCGACCCTCTGGATAGCTATCCTAAATTGTGTTCGGTCTTCAGTCAGGCGGCTCATTGTTGACAGACTGGTACCCGTAGCTGCTGTTATTGTAGCGATCCATCTCATTGCTGGCCTTCCTCTTTTGCGTTGACCTTCTATCTTTCCAAGCATGATGTCTTTCTCTAAAGATCTCTCTATTCGCATGATGTGTCCGAAGTATGAAAGTCGAAGTCTTGTCATCTGAGCTTCTAAAGAAAGCTTAGGTTTGATCTCCTCTAGTACCGACTGGTTTGTTCTTCGGGCAGTCCATGGTATACACAGTATTCGCCGCCAGCACCATAATTCAAAGGCATCAATTTTCTTCCTTTCTGTCTTTTTCACTGTCCAGCTTTCACATCCATATGATGTTATTGAAAATACCATGGCTTGAACAAGTCGAATCTTTGTATGGAGAGAGACATCTCTGCTCTTGAGAATCTTATCTAGGTCTTTCATAGCCATTCTGCCAAGAGCAATGCGTCGTCTGATTTCTTGACTGCTTGTTGCTTCTTTATTGATAGTTGATCCAAGTAGGTTAAAGTTGTTCACGATTTCAATTTCTTCTCCTTCAACGATGAACCTGTTGATTATGCCAGTTGTCATGATCTTTGTCTTCTTTACATTAAGGTGCAGGCCCATTTTGAGACTATGTTCTTTGATTGTGAGAAGCAAATGTTTCAGATCATCTTCACTTTCTGCCAGTAATGTGGTATCATCAGCATAGCGAAGGTTGTTGATGAGTCTTCCACCAATCTTCACACCTCTGTTGTCTTCATACAATCCTGCTTCTCTGATGATTTGTTCTGCATATAAATTAAACAGGTAGGGGGAAAGTATGCAGCCTTGTCTTACACCTTTGCTTATTTTAAACCATTCTGTTTCTCCTTGTTCCGTTCGAACTATTGCTTCTTGATCAATGTACAGATTGCGCAAGAGAACGATCAGGTGTTCTGGTATACCCATGCTTCTTAATGTGGCCCAGAGTTTCTCATGGTTTACACAGTCAAAAGCCTTGCTATAGTCGATAAAGCACAAATAGATATCCTTTTGGTATTCTTTAGTCTTTTCAAGGATCCATCTCACATCCGCAATGATGTCTCTCGTTCCTCGCCCTTTCCTGAACCCTGCTTGCACTTCAGGTAGTTCTTGTTCTAGGTATGGCTGTAGTCTCTTTTGAATAATCTTCAGTAGAATCTTGCTGGCATGTGGGATCAGAGCGATTGTGCGATAATTTCCACAGTCAGTTGGATCACCTTTCTTTAGTATTGGTATAAACACAGATCTTTTCCAGTCAGTTGGCCATGATGTTGTCGTCCATATTTCTTGGCAGAGCCTTGTAAGTACAGTAACAGCTGCATCAGATTGCTGCAATACTTCTATGGGAATGCTATCAATGCCTGGTGCTTTGTTCTTTGATAAGGCTTTCAATGCTGCTTCAACTTCTTCTTTCATCACCAATGGTTCCTGATCATAAGGTATAGGTTGAAACGGCTGTTGGTCCACTTGATCTTTATCATATAAAAACTCTGTATATTCCTTCCACCTTTTCTTGATCTTCTCAGCATCATTCAACATAGAACCTTGAGCATCTTGTAACATTCCAATTCGAGGCTGGAACTTTTTCTTTAACTCTCGCAGCTTTAGGAAAGCCGATCTTGTTCTTCCTCTAATAGTTTCTGCTTCTATTTCCTTGCAAGTGTCATTGTAGTACTTTTCCTTGTCCTGTCTTGCTGCACGTTGGAAATCTCTGTTGAGTTCTGCGATTGTCTTTCTTTCTCCTTTGGCTTTAGCTTCTCTGCGTTTCTGGGCAATTTTCAGAGTTTCTTCCGTCATCCATTTTGGCCGTTTTTGCTTTTTCACCTTTTGTAGAGACTTCTCGCTTTCTTCCAGCACAACCTTCTTGATGTCATTCCATAACTCTTCCGGAGTTCTGTCATTTGTATCTAAAGCAGCAAATCGATTTTGCAGGCAGTCTTTAAATTCCAGTGGTATATTCTCAAGGTCATATTTTGCTGCATTCATGAGTGGTTTGCTCTTTTTCAACTTTAGCTTGAGTTTGCATACTAGTAGTTGATGATCTGTACCACAGTCAGCTCCAGGTTTTGTCTTTGTTGATGTTACAGAGCTTTTCCATCGTTGACTTCCACAGATGTAGTCAATTTGATTTTTATACAATCCATTGGGTGAAGTCCATGTGTAAATTCGCCGCTTGTGTTGCTGGAAGAAGGTGTTTGAGATGAATAGATCATTGGTCTTGCAGAATTCTATCAATCTTTCTCCAGCTTCATTTCTGTTGCCAAGTCCATATTTTCCAACTACTTTGCCTTCTTCTTTGTTGCCAACTTTTGCGTTCCAGTCACCCATGACTATCAGGATATCCTGTTTGCATGTTCTGTCAATTTCAGCTTGTACTTGTTCATAGAACTCTTCAATTTCATTCTCTTCTGCAGCTGTTGTTGGGGCATATACTTGAATTATAGTTGTGTTGATAGGCAATCCTCGTAGACGAATAGAGATTAAGCGTTCGCTGACTGCATTGTATTTCATTACAGTTCTTGCAAGTTTCTTCTTTATTATAAATGCAACACCATTTCTTCTTTGTCTTTCATTTCCAGCATAGTAGACCATGTGATCATCTGATGCAAAGTGCCCGATGCCAGTCCATTTCAGTTCGCTGACACCCAACAGATCAAGTTGTACACGTTCCATTTCATTCTTGACCACCTCCAACTTCCCTTGGTTCATGCTTCGTACGTTCCATGTTCCAATGTGTAAGACATCTTTACAGCTTCTGACTCTCATTTCATGCGCAGCTACATCAGCAGTCAGACTTCCCGAGGGCTTTGATCCAACCACATCATAAATGCTGGCTTTACTCTGAAAAGTCTTCAGCTCTTCCCCAGTAGCTAGTTGAGTGCCCTCCGACCTGGGAGTCTCATCTTCCAGCACCATAGCACAATTTGTTTTGTTGTAACTATCCATTGGGTTTTCATGGCAAGATACAGAAGTAGATTGCCGGGCCTTCCTTCTGCGCAGTTTGAGTTTGGTGTTGTTGCCGTTGTCACAGAAATGTGATCCTCCGCCGTCAACACTATCCCATTCTGCTGCTGCCCAGATGGGAGTAAGATGGATTAACTGAGGCCTTTAAAAACTGCTGTCCACAGAATGGTTAAATTTTAACTGGATGACTCATTCATTTCCTGCTTTAAAATTTAAACCATTTTGTATGGGAAAGAACAGAACCACTATGGAGGTGTGACTTAAAGATAACCAGATAATACTGATATTTATCACTATCAAGTTGTCATGAGACTAAGATTGCAGCATAGAGGAAGCCATGGTGATGTGCTCCAAGGCTGCGCTCCCTGGTTTGATGGAGTATAGGGTGGCATATGGGGAAATGCCTGATCTTCCTTCTAAATCACAGATCTCTTCTCCCCTACAACCAGGTTACTATTGCAAAGCTTAGAACCTGACCAGCCATGTATTCACCTGAGTCCATTGAAGGCATGCTTGGAGCAGTGCCTTCTTGGAGAGTGCCACATCTCAATCTGTATGAACGTCAGCTTCTCGACCTTGCTAGTGAACTTCCAGGGTCATAAGAATATAAAAAATGCCATACTGGGTCAGACCAAGGTCCATCAAATCCACTATCCTGTTTCCAACAGTGGCCAATCCAGGTCACAAGTAACTGGCAGATTCCCAAAAAGGCGCACAGGTTCCACAATGCTTGTCCTGGGGCAAGCAGTGGATTTCCCTGGTCCTCTTTAATAATGGTTTATGGACTTTTCCTCCAGGAACTTGTCCAAACCTTTTTTAAGCCCAGCTACACTAATAGCATTTATTACATCCTCCAGTAACGAATTCCAGAGTTTGATTACGCATTGAGTGAAAAAATATTTTTTTTCAGAAGTGCTGTGGAACAGAAGCCTACAAAAGTGCAACACGGTGTTCAGGGGGAAGCTCTCCGAATCTACTGATGTTGCTGGCAGGTACATCCACAGTGTAGAAGGTGAGTATCAGCAGGATTCAGTGAGAGGAAGTCCCATATGTAAGTCGGTTGGGGTTGAAGGGAAACAGAATGAATTACCTGAAGGGACCTTGAGGAGCCTATCTGATAATTCTGGAAATGTGGAAGTCTATGTCCCACCTTTAGGGAGACCTACTCAGGTCACTTTGGAGACTATTTGGGATGTTCTAACAAGCTTGCATAAACCCATTATAACATTAACTTCTGTGGCCTTGGAGACCTGGCGCAAATGTGTGTGTGATTCAGTCCGAGAGTATTCAACAGTGTACTGATTGTTTGGACAGAGTTGAGATTGTCTCTGGAATTTTGCAAAGTCCAAATGGAGTTACTTAAAGAATAGTATTTCACTAGACAAAAGTTGCAGATTATGGAAAATATCTTTAAAATTTTGAATCTGAGAGTTCTTAATTTTCCTCAGCGTCCTTTTACTACACACCTTTGGATCTTTTCAAGACATATATGTGTAAGGCTTTGAAAATACCTAGTGAAGCTATTCCACCTTTGACAAAGGCCTTTTTTATTCTCTCCAAAAAGAGTGACCCTCATACTGGATTGGTTAAAAATGCACTCTGTGGATTTCTGGAACAATCTGAAGAAGCTAAAAGAGAGACTTTGATTCTTATGTTTGTTTATCCTCAAGATAGGGACTACGCGCTTCACATATTTTTTTGTCACAGGGCTGAAGTCTTCTTGGGCTCTAAAGTTTGGAGCTTTCCTGATTTCTCTAGGGGGCTACAGGAAAGGAGGGATGCACCAGGAGGTTCTGTCCCTTGGGGGACATTTCCAGCTTTGATTCCTTACAAATGTGTTGTAATATCTGCTATTCGCTCTATCTTTTTTGAGCCTGATAATTGAGACTTTCACTTAGTGCAAAGAAGTTAAAGCTCCTAATCTCTATGTAATCCTCTTGGGGGAAATTGGGGCTGCATTAATTGAGGTAGCTGTGTTTGTTTCCTCTTTTTTTCTTTGTTGTTTCTTGGAATCGCCATGCTTCGGGCATGTCCTTGGCTCTTCCCAATATTGTGGTCTGTTTATTTCTGTGTTATGCGTGTTTGTTTTCTTTAGATTTTATTATGGTACTTTTAGTGTTGAGTGCAGAAGAATTGAAGGAAACATCGATACATCGGGAAGATGTATTACAACTATTAGATTTATTTAGCTGTATTTATTTATTTAGCTGTATTTATATCCTGCTTTTCACCGGGTCAAAGCGGTCAATTGGGAGATACATTTAACACAAGGGGATATGAAACACATACGCTAATACTTACAGGGAACATGGGCAATGGAGGGTTAAGTGGCTTGCCCAAGACCACAAGGAGTGCCTATAGGACTAGAAATCCCAGTTCCTCCGGCCTGAGATTGCTGTCCCCAGGTGGGACTTGAACCCCTGGCCCTCCGGCCCGAAGTACCTTGTCCTAACCACTAGGCCACTCCTCCCAGATAAACTAGATAAATTAGATAAACTGAAGAGTAGCAAATCACCTGGGCCAGATGGTATACATCCAAGGGTGTTGAAAGAACTGAAATACGAGATTGCAGACCTGCTATTAGTAATCTGTGAACTATCATTAAAATCATCTCTAATACCTGAAGATTGGAGGATCGCCAATGTAACACCAATTTTTAAAAAGGGTTCCAGGGGTGATCCGGGAAACTACAGACTGGTGAGCCTGACATCAGTACCGGGAAAAATGGTAGAAACAATCATAAAGAATAAAATTACTCAGCATGTAGATAGTCATGACCTAATGGGAGACAGCCAACATGGCTTTAGACAAGGAAGATCTTGTCTTACTAATCTGTTATGTTTTTTTCAAGAAGTGAATAATCAGGTGGACAAAGGTGAGTCGGTTGATATTGTGTATCTGGACTTTCAGAAAGCCTCTGACAAGGTCCCTCATCAAAGACTTTTGGCAAAACTAAAGAGTCATGGGATAGGAGGCAGTGTACTATTGTGGATCAGGAACTGGTTAAAAGATAGAAAGCAGAGGGTAGGGCTAAATGGCCAATTTTCCCAATGGAGAAAGGTGAATAGTGGTGTACCCCAGGGATCTGTGCTGGGTCCGCTGCTTTTTGACATATTCATAAATGACCTGGAAAGTGGAATAACGAGTGAGGTTATCAAATTTGCAGATGACACAAAACTATTTAAAGTTGTTAAAACCCAAGAGGATTGTGGAAAATTGCAAGAGGATCTTGATAAATTGGAAGACTGGGCATCAAAATGGCAGATGAAATTTAATGTGGACAAGTGCAAGGTTATGCACCTAGGGAAGAACAACCCAAACTATGGTTACACGATGCAAGGTTCCACATTAGGAACCACCACCCAGGAAAAAGATTTAGGCGTCATTGTGGATACCATGTTAAAACCCTCGGCCCAGTGTGCAGCGGCAGCCAAGAGAGCAAATAGAATTCTAGGTATGATAAGGAAAGGAATGGAAAATAAAACAAAAGATATTATAATGCCTCTATATCGTTCCATGGTGAGACCGCACCTTGAATATTGTGTGCAATTCTGGTTGCCGTATCTTAAAAAGGATATAGCGATTTTAGAAAAGGTTCAGAGAAGAGCCACCAAAATGGTAAAGGGGATGGAAGGATACTCCTATGAAGAAAGGCTAAAAAGGTTGGGGCTCTTTAACCTGGAAAAGAGACGGCTGAGGGGAGATATGATAGAAGTCTATAAATTAATGAGCGGAGTGGAACGGGTAAACGTAGATCGATTGTTTACTTTATCAGAATATAGAAAGACTAGGGGACATGCAATGAAGCTAAGGGTAAACTATTTAAGACTAATAAAAGAAAATATTTTTTCACTCAACGTGTAATCAAACTCTGGAATTTGTTACCAGAGGATGTAGTAAAGGCTGTTAGTGTAGCTGGGTTTAAAAAAAGGTTTGGACAAGTTCCTGGAGGAAAGGTCCATAAACCATTATTAAGAAGGGACCCAGGATATCAATGCTTGAACCAATACAAGCATTGTGGAACCTGTGTCCCTTGGGGAAACTGCTAGGTACGTATGACCTAGATTGGCCACTGTTGGAAACAGGATACTGGGCTTGATGGACCTTGGTCTGACCCAGTATGGCATATCTTATGTTCTTATGAGTTGTAATGCTTGTATTTTCTATTTGTAAAAGATGTTGTGGCCAATATTCAAAGCCACTGGGGCGACTTACATACCTGAAAATCTCCTAAATGATGCCAAACAATTATTCAGTGACACTAAGGTGGTTTGTGGCACTAAATCTCCACAAGAGCTGTCACTCAATGCCCCAGAGCAGAGGTGGCATGTGGAGATATTCATCTGCTATCCCAGCCAGTTATCCCAAAGAAGCGAAAGCTAGCACCTGAAAGGCTTCCGTTACTGTCTCCACTTTAGCTAACCAGGCAGGGAGTGGATATCACCGCTGCCCAGTTAGCTATGGCCTCTATCTGGCCATCCTGGACATTTAGTACTGGTGGCCGGATATGACTCGGGCCTCGAATATCCAGAGTTCAGGCAATGGCTAGCCACTTTACAAGCACTAGCCACCAGGGCTGAATACCCCCACCCCCTCTCCCCGTTGTCCTTATTCAGTTATATCTGGTTGAAAAAATCCTGCCTAAAGTTAACTGGATAAAGATATTTAATTTTAATAGGATACTTAGAAAAGCCTTGACTTAACTGGATATATTTCTGATTATCTGGTAGGAGGGCAATTTTCAAAGGCATTTCCGTGAATAAAATGCACCATTTCTGCGCTCACTGGATAGCGCTGGGGCAGCCTGTGGCACTATCTGGCTAATGCAGTCAGAATCCTTATCCTGGGATAAGCAGCATGAAATCTATCCGTCTTTTGAGATCCTGCCAAGTACTTGTGACCTGGATTGGCCACAGTTGGAAAGAGGACAGTGGGCTTGATAGGTCTGAGCCAGTATAGGGGTGGGGTTGGGGTAAGGAAGCCCTTAAAGGTAATCAATGCCATGCCATTATCTTTGTGTAATTAAGGGATATGTTTAGTAACATGCACGCTGTTAGTGCATTGCTGCTGAAGAATTAGTGCGGAGGCCCATGCTAACTTTTAGAGGCGTGGCGTGCCAGACAGCATTAAACAGCACTTAGCTTGGGAACGTGATAAGTGCACCTACACTAATTGCAAAGTTCACAGTTAGTGCACATAAGTGATGCCTGAGCGAACTGCAATGTTCCACCAGCCCTCATTCTTGCAGCCACCCATCAACTTCCATCCTTACTGCCACATCTTTCCGAGACATGAAGCAGCAGCAGCAGCAATGGAAATAAAAAAGAAAGAAGCCCAGCACAGATCCTCTGAACCCCTGAAATGCAGCCAGCCCTGGAGAGATGTGGAAGTGGCACAGCAGCGGCAATGGCAGGGAGGAGATATCAGGAGCTGCTATTGCAAGGTCTTCTTGGGGACGCTTTCAGCCACCCTTCAAAGTCTGCTGCTCTGGGCAAATGCGTAAAAGTAGTGCCAGCCCTGGGCATTTGATAAATACCTTTGGAAAGAAGTCCTGGTCTGGAGACCAAGGAATAGTCTAATGGTTAGAGCGGCAGGCGGAGAACCAGGGAAATCTGGTTTCAGTCTCACTGCTGCTCCTTGTGATCTTGAGTAAGTCGCTTAACCCTCCACTGCCTCAGGTACAAACTGAGACTGTAAATCGTCTACGTGATAGAGAAATATCAACTGTTCCTGAATGTAACTTGCCTTGAGCTATTCCTGAACACGTGGGGATAGCATGGCTCATGGAATTTTTTTCAACCCCTCTGTCTCTCTTGTGAATGTGTGTGTGTGTCTTGTGATTGTGATGTGTGTGCACGTGCATCTTATTTTTGCATATTATCTGTTTTTTGTGTGTGTATCTTTATTTTGCTTTTTGGGTGTGTATATGTATCTTTGTGGGTTGGTGTGCCTGGGATTGGAGCGGAGATAAGAGAGGGAGGCTGTTTATTTCTTTCTTTATTTGTTTATTTCTTTATAATTAGCTCATGCCTTTAAAGTGATAGTTTGATAGGTTCAATTGTGCAATTGCTAAATGCTGTGGAAAGAACAGAGTCTGGATTTGGCAGAAGAGAAGGGCATAGATACAAGTGATTTGCTTGATGAGCAGAGTTGCCAGGGAGAGATAAGAGAGGAGAGGTACAAAGCAGCCGCAGAATGAAGGCATTTGTAGGTCAAAAGGAAAAGATCGAACAGTATGTGGAAACAGATAGGCAGCCAATGAAGTTACAATTTCATTTAGTAATAAATATTATAATACATCACCAATGCATTCAGTCGTTAATCCAGTAGAAAACGTGCCACCTGCAGAGCAATAAAAGGTTATTTCTAAGTATTTAGGTAGATGAATATGGCAACTACATTACTTTTTTCAATCATTCTTCAGTCAATTAATTTAATAATAGAAAATTTGATTTGCCTCCATCATGATCGAATAAAATAAATCATTTATTTTTTGCATGCCATTAGGTTTACATTCTTGGATAAATATTGGATGAGAGGATAATTAACAAGCAACGAGAAGGAGGCTGTGAGAAAAAGATGGTAGTGATAGAGGACTTCATAGATGGGGTAGCATTATAAGCCAGAAGCAAGCAGACAGGGAGTGGACATCACTCGAGGGAAAGTCTATCACAATATTACTTCTCTCTGCATAATTCCAGGAGCTCTGAGACATACAACCAGATATTTTTTTTCTGGCAGTTCTATAAAGTGCTTTGCAACTACAGCAGATATGGAGAATTCTGAGGATTCTGCCCATTGACATAGAGATTACTTATAATTTTAAATGTCATCATCCACTAAGGGGTTTGGTTTAAAAGTGTTATTTGTGCTTTGGGCATATGCCAACAGGCACACAGACATCTAAATCACAGAGACATCTTTGGAAGCATTTTTGAAGATGGTTCCGGAGATGCCCCTGGTGCAAGGATGTCCAAGCCATGAAAGGGCCATTGCGGAAGCATGTCAGGTGCGTTTTGGACAAGATGGACCTACGCAGCCAATTTTACAAATGGTAATCAGGTCAGTGTCCATCAGCTGGACCATCCATTGTCTATTTTTGCTCCATGGCATGAATAAGCATCAAAAAAGCTCACATTCCGCTATCATAGCACATGGAGGACATGGAGGAGGTACACCGATATCCTTATACTGATTTTTCAATTACAGAAAACTGATGGCGAACGAGGGCACATGTTTTCATGTCGGCACACTAATGTATGTCCCCACTTGCAAAATAGAAGGCATAGATGTGCATACCATATTGGATGGTTGCCCCCATTCAATGTTTTTTTTTTTAATGGGGAGATCTTGTGGCCTGCACTGCAGTCGTCTATGTTGGGGACATCCAAGTTTCTAACATCAGGCCAAAACTTGAACATCCCCAGTGTTTTCCCAGATGTTTTGCCCTGGATACCCCAGATTGCACTTCATGTACACAGCCCATTGATGGCATCCTTTCATCAAGGTTGCTACTGAATGTTCCTTTTCATAATATTACTAACAGATGTTCACTTTCTGATCAGTTCCATGTGTGTGCAAGGTGGATGAATATGTCTGTGCCCCTAACCTTCCCTATAGTCAAATGCAGGCACTCTTTTGGGATCTCCAGGCCATTAAACACCACATGTTCCCGGGACCTTTATTGGCAGGGGTAAAGTCTTTCAAAATCCTTAGGCTTGTGTCAATCCACTGTTATTGCCCAGTAAAACTACAATGAAAACCCCCACGCAATCAGTCCAGATGATGTTGTTCCAAAATTAAAGAGTTTGTTCAGGCTCTTGATGCAGATACATTTGGAAAACAATACATTTTTGTTTTTCTGTATGGATTCTACCAGATGCAACAGAATCTACAGTCACTTGAAATCTGTGTGCATTAATGGTTTCTTCACCTACCCATCTGTAGTGAAGGCACCCTTGCTTTTCTCCATATTGATATGTGTAATGTCTGATGCAGATTCTCTCTTTTCAGCAAAAGCATTGGAATATTTCTCCTAAAATCACTGCAGATAAAATCCTGCTGAATCCCTTTTCCTTCATTAATCTCCTCAAGGAGCATGAGAAGCTATGTGATAAAATTTTGCTGTACTTTACTATTTAAGCTGAATATTTTTTGTGATGGCTTGACTATGTAATTCTACTAATTCTCCAGGAACAAGCAGGAAGTTAGTCCTCAGGTCCGTTCTTTTTTTCTTTTTGAGAGCTTCTCGACCGGCTTTGTGCTTTTTTTTGCCCCTGACTGGGCCCAAGGTTTGACCTTGCGGGGGCTGTCTTCCCCACCATGGCCTCTGCCAGTAGCTTTAAGAATTGTGACTGATGTGCCAAAACCATGTCGTGCACCGACCCACATGAGTGCTGCCTCCAATACATAGGGTCGGCTCATGACTCCTTGGACTACAGTCTCTGCAAGAGAATAACCTCAAAGGCCATCAAGAGCCCTCAGCAGCAGCAGGAGTCCTTCTTCCACAAGACGGACTCTGCACCAGAGTCTCTGGCGACACCCTAGGGCCCCCTCTGGAACAGTGGAACTCAGGGGAGATCGTGCTTCTTCGGAACCCCAAGGCTGAGGATCTTCCAGCAAGATCCCGGAAGAAGAGACCAGAAAGAGCCAGAAACCTTCGAAGACTGCATCAGCGGATGAGCCTGGGAAAATGGGCTAGTCCCTTGGGCCCTGGGCCCACAGTCCCCATGTGAGTCCAAGGGGAAAGAACAGGAGAGGCCATCCAAAATACTCCGATGGGAATCATCGACATCCGGAAACCAGCCTCAGACCCCCAAGACTATCTTGTCGAGGACTCCCCCTCTATGGAGCCGGAGTCAGACCAGAGTTCCTCGGCACCCGTGCCAAAGGCTGCAGAGCAATTTGGCCTCGAGACAAGGATGGCGGTTTTGGGTCATCACTCTCAACTACTGGGCTCTTGACCTCGAGGAACTCCCAGATGTCGAGCCGATCCTCAAGCGCCACCAGCCTTGAAAAGTCCCTCGACACCGGTCCTGATCTATTCCCAGTCCTTGTGACACAGGTTCAAAATACTACATAACCTCTCTGCTACTGCTCTTAATGATATTCTACAATGGACACCTGACAACAGAGTAAGAAGATCTACCATGGCAAACGCTCTCTCAGTCCCTTCTATAATAAGAAACATTGCAGTTTGTGAATAGCCAAACATTCAAATTATATGCACAACCTCTCTGGAGCTCTCTCCCCCCACCCACCCCCAATCCATGTCATCTCTGACCTAGCTACTTTCAGAAAACTTCTAAAAACACACGTTTCAACTATATTGTGAACATGTAACATAGAACACTGCAATTAACCAAATCCCACAACCAGACCCTCAAACCATCCTATGAAGCTCAAGGTATATAAAGTATCCAGCAATAATAATGTATATAGTTTCCCTATTACTGACCCAAGTTCACTACCCACCTAATTTATAAATTGTTATTAACCTCTGATATTATTCTCTAAACTATGTAATTTTTTGTTGTTTTCCAAACTTGCTCTATGTAATTTTCGTTCTTGTTCCTTGTAAACTGCACTGAATTCTAAATAGCGCGGTATATAAAACCAAATAAATAAATAAATCTCCAATGAGTGCTCGCAGTTCTGACCACAGGGTCTTCAGGAACCAGGGGTCATTGGGCTCAGGGCCTGACCATGGAGTCCGGACCGCCCTCGACACCTCCACCGAGTACAAGTCAGGCTGGGAGACTGAGGACGACGAATCCCCGGATACTCATCATCACCAGGAAGTGCCCTCTGACCCATCTCCCACCAAGACCCGGCATCGGTCCATGCCCAAGGACATGACTTTTCTTGACTTCATGTGGGACATGGCCAAGGCACTGGCTTTCGAGACCGAGTCGGAGGAGGACCCTTGGACCGAGGAACTCAAGATCCTCCAGTATGAGGTCCCTCCAAAGGAGGCACTCAAGGTGCCTGTTCCACCAGTCCTGGAATGGCAGCTCCTCCGTATGTGGAAGACCCCCGTGCCGGTGCCCATAGTGAGCAGATGGCTGGACTCAATGTACCGGGTCTGCCGAAGTCCTGGCTTCCAAAAAGCACAGCTGCCACACAATTCCATGGTGGTGAAGTCAGCCATGTGTCACCTTAAGAGCCAGAAGACACACTCCTCAGTGCCCCCGGGTAGGGAGGCCCAAACCTTGGACGCCCTGGGCAGAAAGTGCTACCACAGCTTGATGCTTATCGGCCAGATCCAGGTATGCCAGCTGTACATGGGCATCTACTTGAGGGACCTGATGAAGGAACTTGCCAGGCTCTTGAGTGGTCTCTCCAAAGAACCCCCTCCAGTGGTTCTGGACCCTGGCCTCTGGTGTCAGAAAGTACTCCAAGTTTATGACTTGGGCAGCCTATGATGGCTTCAAGTTGGCGGCTAGAGTAGCTGTGGTGGGCATTGGTGCCTGATGCCTGGCCTGGCTACAGTCCTCTGACCTGGAATAATGGGTTCAGGACAAGTTGGTTGATGTCCCTTGCAGGGAGAGAATGTCTTCGGCAAACCCATGACTGATAAGGCTGCAGAGTTGGAGTCCATATTCCTGACAAGGACCAGGCTCTCCAAGAAGAGTGCTGACCCTTCCCGACGGAAGTCTTCAGTAAAAAGTCCTTCTACCCGAAGAAGAGGGAGGCTTATATAAAGTACCCTCAGTACCAGGCCTTCCCAGCTCCCCAACAGGGGCAGCAGGCCAAGGGACAAGGGCATGGCTCTCTTAAGCCTAAGGCTCCCAAACCCCAGGCACAGACTACAGCCCAGCATGGAGGGGGTTTCTGACTCCTCGGGCATAGCATCTCTTCCCCCAGGAGGCCCAGCCCAGCAGCCTACAGGGGGGTATCTAGTTCTCTATGCCCACTGATGGCCATCCATCACCACTAACTCCTGGGCACTGCAGGTGGTGACAGAGGGTTACTTCCTCCACCCGGCAGAGGCACTTCCTCGGTTCTTTCTGGGAGAGCCCCCCAGGATTCACCTCCACCAGACTTTACTACTGCAAGAGCTCGCAGGCCTTTGAGGAAAAGGCTGTGGAGCTGGTGCCTGCAAACCTACAGGACAAGGGGTTCTTCTTCCGGTACTTCCTTCTACCCAAGAGGACTGGAGGCTTCTGGCTCATTCTGGACCTGTGGGATCTAAACAAGTTCCTGGTGAAGGAGAAGCTCAAAAGGCTCTCCCTTGGAACACTGCTGCTATACCTCCAGCCAGGAGACTGCTATGCTCCTTGGCCTAAAGGTTGTATACCCACACATACTCATCCATCCCAACCACAGGAAATACCTCAGGTTTGTGGTGGGAAGTGGCCACTACCAGTACAGGGTGCTAACCTTTAGGCTAGCCTCCGCACCAAGGGTGTTTTACCAAGTGCCTGATGGTAGTCGAGACCTACCTTTGTCTCCAAGGAGCTGTCATCTTCCCCTACCTTAACGACTAGCTCATAAGGGGCCACACTACTGCAGAGGTGCAACATGCAGTGGCGCATACTATCCTCATCCTGCAGCACCTGGGGGTTGTAATAAACCACCCTAAGTCCCATCTCCTCCTGACACAGTGTCTGGAGTTTATTGAGGCAAGAATAGATACCGTTTAGGCCAGGGCCTTTCTCCCTCAGGACAAGGCGATCGCCTCAGGGTGCTGGCTGCAGCCGTGCAGTGCTGACACTCAGTGTCCGCCTGCCTCCTGTTCTGCTTCTTGGATCACATGGCATCCACAATTCATGTTACCCTGGATATCTGCCTTCACATGAGGTTGACTCAATGGGACCTCCACTCCCAGTAGACCTAGGTCACAGGCAGACTGTGGGACAGGGTGGTGGTGACCTACAAATTGGCTGACTCTCTCTTCTGGTGGAAAGTCCCCTAGCGCCTCCTGGCTGGGATGCCTTTCCAGGCCCCCTCCCCCACCCCCACAGGTTCCTAACCATGGACACCTCCCTCTTAGGCTGGGGAGCCCACTGCAATGACCTCTACACTCAGGGCAGTTGGTCACAGATGAACAGCCTGCAGTAGATCAACCTCTTGGAGCTTCGGGCCATATCCCTGGCTGTCCGAGCTTTCCATCACAACTTGCAACACCATTCTGTGCTGGTCCAGACGGGCAATCAAGTGGCAATGTTCTACATAAATGAGCAGGGAGGTACAGGTTCATACACCCTATGCCAAGAGGCAGCAGCTCTTTGTTTGTATGCAAACCACCATGGGATGCACCGGCGGGTGGTGTATCTGCTGGGCTAGGACAATGCCCTGGTGGACAGGTTAAGCAGGGTCCTCCAGCACTGCGAATGGCTGCTAAACCCCAGAGTGGCCTATCAGCTCTATCAGCTCTAGGAGACTCCACAGATGGATCATTTTGCCAGTTGGGCCAACATTCAGCTGCCCCATTTGTGCTTCAGGCACCACACCTATCCCGGGTGGTGACGGATACATTCCTCATCCCATGTGCGGAGGGCCTTCTTTATGCCTTCCCACCCGTGCCGCTAATTGCCAAGATCTTGTTCAAGGTTCAACACGACAGGGCGTTGCTGAAATTAGTAGCCCCTCAGTGGCCCAGACAACTGTGGTTCCCACTGCTCCTTTACTTATCCACGGTGCCTCCAGTCCCTCTGGGGAGTGCCCTGGGGCTGCTGTTGCAGGCAGAGGGCTCCTTCCTACACTCCAACTTGGGGTCTCTGAGACTAATGGCATGAATGCTGAAAGGATATCCCTGGCCCCTTTCAACCTTTCAGGGGAGGTGGAGGAGGTCCTCTTGGCCTCCCATAAAACCTCCACAAGACGGGCTTATGCCTTCAAATGGCTCAGATTCTCACTGTGGTGTGCGCAGCGACAGGTAACCCTTTCTTGTGTTCTGTGTAGCTGGTGCTGCAATATTTGCTTCACCTGTCTCAGGCAGTACTGAAGTCCAGCTCCATCAGGGTCCACCTGAGTGCACTTGCGGTGCACCACCACCTTATCGAGGGCAAGTCCCTCTCCATCCAACCCTTCATGACCTGATTCTTGTGGGGTCTCTTGTTGTCCAAGCCCCCTGTCCACTCCAAGTTTCTTCCCAAGGTGGTGTCACCTTTCGACCTCCCCACCTTCTTTCTGCGGCCTCATGCCAGCAGGGCAGAGACCTTCATACTCTGGACTGTAAAAGGGACCTGTCCTTCTACCTCCAGCATACACAGGGCCACTGCAAAGCCTCACAGTTTTTCTTCTGCTATGATCCCAGTCGGCTGGGGGCAGTAATGACCAAGCGTACTCTGTCCACTTGGGAGGCAAACTGCATTGCCCTCACCTACAAGCAGGCTGGGCTCTTGCTGGAGTGTGGGTCATGGCGCACAGTGTCAAAGCCATGGCAGCATCCGTGGCAAACCTGCATTTCGTTTCTCTGTTGGAAATCTGTTGTGCCATCACCTGGTCCTCAGTCCATTTATTTTATTTTTATTTACATTCTCTTATATACCGCGCTATTCTGCATCAGTGCGGTTTACATTGAACAGGGCATTATAACTCAGAGATAACTATTTTACAAGGAACATGGGCTATGGAGGGTTAAGTGGCTTGCCCAAGACCACAAGGAGCACCTGTGGGACTAGAAACCCCAGTCCTTCCGGCCCAAGGTTGCTGTCCTCTAGTGGGATTTGAACCCCCGACCTTCCGGCCTGAAGTACCTTACCCCAACCACTAGGCCACTCCTCCACTCCATAAGTCCATAAGTTTGCAGCTCATTACTGCCAGGAGAGGAAGTCCCAATGGGACAGTACCTTTGTCGAGGCAGTACTCCATCATCTATTTGGGGTGTAGGGAACTCTTGCCCTCCGGTCCTTTGTGTGTTCAAGCTACCAGAATGCTGGTTTCTTCATGGAGACTTGGGACACTTGGGAGTCTGTCTTCTCAGGGCTCATTGCTACTTCTTATGGCTCACATTTTTCTGGTCAGCTGTGGCTTTTTACAGGTTTCTCAGTAACTTGCAGCTAGGGAGTCCAATATGTGAGGATTGACTTCCTGCTTGTTCTTGGAGTAAGCACAGTTACTCACCTGTAATAGGTGTTCTCCAGGGACAGCAGGAATCAGTCCTCGCATCCCTCCCTCCTCCCCGTGGAGTTGCTTTTTGTGTCATTGTTTGCCTTTGAGCTATATCATCCTACTTAGGCAAGATGGAACCCTTTGGCAGGAAGGGGACAACACATATGGGCTCCGTCGGCGCAGACATCATCTGTATATGAGGACTGATTCCTGCTGTCCCTGGAGAACACCTGTTAGAGGTAAGTAACTATGCTTATTCTTCTATGCTATGGGATATTTTGCATGATCTTCATTAAGAACATAAGATATGCCATACGAGGTCAGACCAAGGTAAATCAAGCTCAGTATCTTTTTCCAGCAGTGGTCAATCCAGGTCTCAAGAACCTAGCAGGTTCCCAAAAAGACACACAGGATTTACAATGTTTGTATTGGGGCAAGCAGTGGATTTCCCGGGTCCTCTTTAATAATGGTTTATGGACCTTTCCTCCAGGAACTTGTCCAAACCTTTTTTGAATCCAACTACACTAACAGTTTTTACTACATCCTCCGTAATGAATTCCAGAGTTTGATTACGCATTTAGTGGTCACACCATGGAGCGATACAGAGACATTATAATATCATTTATTTTATCTCCATTCTTTTCCTTATGATTCCTAGCATTCTATTTGCCTTCTTGGCCGCTGCTGCACACTGAGTGGAGGGTTTCAATATGTTATCCACGATGAGGACTAAATCTTTTTCCTATGTGGTGGTTCCTAATGTGGAACCTTGCATCGTGTAACCATAGTTTAGGTTGTTCTTTCCTAGGTGTATAACTTTGCACTTGTCCACATTTGAATATTCAGTCTTCCAATTTATCAAGGTCCTCTTGCAATTTTTCACAATCCTTTGAATAATTTTGCGCCATCTGCAAATTTTATTACCTCATTCGTCATTCCCATTTCCTGGTCATTTACAAATATGTTAAAAAGCAGCAGACCCAGCACTGATCCCTGGGGTACTCCACTATTCATCTTTCTCCATTGGAAAAGTTGGCAATTTAGCCCTATTCTCTGCTTTCTATCTTTTAATCAGTTCCTGATCCATAATAGTACACTGCCTCCTATCCTATGACTTTTTAATTTTGCCAGGAGTCTCTCATGAGGAACCCTGTGAAAGGCTTTCTGAAAATCCAGATACACTATTTCAGCTGGCTCACCTTTGTATGCCTGTTTATTCACACCTTCAAAAATATATAACATATTTGGCCAGGTTGGTTTTCTCCCATTAAACCGTTACTGTCTATATGTTCAGTAATTTTGTTTTTATAATGACTTCTACCATTTTGCCTGGTACTGATGTCAGGCTCACCAGTCTGTAGTATCCCAGATCAGCCATGGAACCTTTTTTAAAAATTGGCATTACATTGGCCATTTTCAAATCTTCAGGTATTACAGATGATTTTAATGAAAGTTCACAGATTACTAATAGTAGGTCTGTAATCTCATATTTCAGTTCCTTCAACACACTTGGATATATACTACCTGGTCCAGGTGATTTGCTACTCTTAGTTGTAATAAATTTTCCCAGTTTATTGGTATTTCTTTCAATTCTTCCGATGCATCCTTTAAATACCATTTCAGTCATGGGTAACTTCGCTGCATCTTCTTCAGTAAAGACTGAGCACAGAATTCATTTTGAACTTCTGTAAAGTTGCATTTGATTTAGAACAGTCCACATGTTGTTTACATCTATATGTTACAGGCCTCAAGCCTTGTTGTTACAGGTCAAACTGGACACAGACACATTGGTCATCTCTAGCCATAATTTCTAAGAAGCATTTCTGTTAGTATAAACATTCTGCCTCAACAAATAGGGGTGACCTGATTGAGCGGTGGGTACACCCTTAAATAAAGGCATGGGGAGAGGTGACCTGCACAGAGCTTCAGGTGCACCTACTCTTGCCACCTTGTTGGGCAGACTAGATAGACCATGATGGTCTTCATCTGCCATACTATGGCTGTTAAGAGATATATCAAGTGTTCTAAATAAATAAATATTACTATGTTGCAAGTTTCTTTGAGAAACTGTGTGGAGAGACGTCCCGTGCCATACAGCATTTGAGGTCCCCCATGTTAAAATTCATGTTCCAGTCCTACAGCAAGTTTTATTTTATACTTTGCAGTCTCCAAAGGCAAGCCCCTGCCTTTGTAGAGAGTGTCCTGCAAAGAAATGACTATATATAGAAATGCAGGGCCCAATATTCAAAGGCATTTATATGATTTACAGAGGTGCAAACCATGTAAAGCCCCTCAGTGGGATATTCAGCCGCTGAATACCCCAGAGTAATGCCGCTATATGCCCCGATGCTAACCACTTAGCATTGGGGCATGTTGGGGGTGTTACCTGGGGATAACTTTGCAACGGTGATATTCAGCCACTGCCCATTTATCCCTCAGCAGCAAAAGATAGGCGCAGCAAAAGCTGTCCTAACTTTCACTGCCGTAGCTATCCGGGCACCGGCTGAATATCGCTGCTGCACAGTTAGCTTCTGAGCCAGCATCTGAGCCAAGTGTGGCGACCCCGGATAGTCAGTGCCGGTGGCTGGATATGGCCCTGGATTGAATATCTGGGGTTAAAGTTTGGCAGTGATGGCTATGCTCCTTAGCTGTCACAAATGAATATCGGGCCCACAGTTCTTTGACCACACTCCTCTGACCTCGTGGGTAGCAGTGATTAAACTAGAAAGAGACCTTTTTCTGATGCCCCTAATGCTTTATTTAAAAAGAAACTGAGAAGAAAAAACTAAAACAAGCAGCTCTAAAGGTTAGGGGCCCGATGTGGAGTTAGGATGGCTAGGCATGAGTAAAGAACCTAGCTGTTGCCACCATCCTCTAACCCTGGATATTCAATGCCAGGGTCATCTGCAATCCCAGCATTGAATATCTGAGTCGCAACATATGCCCAGAAGCAGCAGAGGCTAACCAGATAGTGGCAATATTGCACCACTGCCGAGTTAGCTTCTATCTGTAGCCGCTACCTGATTAGCCTCTGTCACTGCCCACGACATGCCCAGGACACACACCGATGCTAAGTAGTTAGTATCAGGACGCGTAGAGGAGAAGATCGGGGATATTCAGCAACACTAAGCATGTTAGTGTCATTAAATATCCTGCTGAGCGGCATTTACAAAGTTTACAGGGCTATAAACCATGTACATGCCTTTTGAAATCGAGCCCTAAACGTTTACATCAGGCCTAGTAGTTGATAAAATACTATTGTGTAAGCCCAGACCAGATACGTTGCATGCTTTAAGAAAGGTGGAAGGAAGGCCAAATGACTGCTGGCATGGTTTAAAGTGAGGTCAGAGAAGCTGTTGTAGCCAAAAAATCTTTCAGAAAATGGAAAAAGGAGTCAAATGATGAAAACAGGAAAAAATATAAGCACCAGCAAGTTAGATGCAAGGTACTGATAAAGCAGGCAAACAGAGAATTTGAAAAGAAGCTAGCTATGGAAACAAAAACTCATAATATAAACTTTTTCAAGTACATTTGTAGCAAAAACCTATAAGAGAGTCAGTTGGACCATTAGATAATAGAAGAGCGAAAGGGACACTAAGGGAAGAACAAACCAACCTCTTCCAAAGATAGCATAACATGAAGCTGCAAGGAAATACTTTTTCACTGAAAGGGTTGTTGGATTCATGGAATGCCCTCCTGATGGAAGTGGTGGGGGAAAATACAGTGACAGAATTCAAAATGGCATAGGACAGACACAGTGCAATCCTTTATAACAACAAGATAAAATCAAAATAAACATAACTGTCTCTTATATGAGTTATCTTAATAAATAGAGGTTAATGACATGGAACAGTGGATACAGCCCTAAACAAAGGCATAGGGAGGGGTGACCTGCATGGAGTGGCAGGTGCACCTATTCTTGCTGCCTTGCTGGGCAGACTAGATGGGCCATACTGGTCTTTATCTGCCATCATATACTATGTTACTATGTTATAAGGTCATAGCGGACAGACTGAATGAATTCTCCAGTTTGGTCTTTACTGAAGATGATGTAGGGAAGTTACATCACCTTTAAATATTATTTCTGGCAGGGGTATCAGAGAAATTCAAACAAATCTCGATAAACATGAAAGATGTAATACAGAAATTTAATAAATCACCTGGATCAGGTGGTGTGCAGTTCAGGGTGCTAAAGGAACTCAAAAGGTGACATTTTACTTACCATTTAATGTCCTTTCTTTGAGTCCTGCTAGACCAGTCCAGACAAGTGGGTTGTGGTCCCCTACCAGCAGATTGGTGGAAACAAAGAACAAGTGAAAAGCCCCGGTTTCAATGATATCACTCCTATGTTTCTATTCACTCAGCAACCAGAGGTCCCTGCAGTATTCATCCCAAAGCATGTGGGAGAAACATGGCAAGCCCCACAGTCTCAATCGTGGGCAACAAGATAATCAACAGTAGAGAATGATGTACAGTAAAGTATAAACAGAAGGTTGTCAGTAGAAGATGAACTTGCAGAACAGAGTATAAAAATCATAGCGGACCCAAGGGTACCACAACAGAAAAACAGAGCAAAGACAGTTTCAGGGGTGAGCCCTGGACTGGTCTAGCAGAACTCAAGGAAAGGACATTAAGTGGTAAGTAAAATGTCTCCTTCCATTTCACCCGTCTAGACCAATCCAGACAAGTGGGATGTACCAAAGCTACTATATCACTGGGTGGGAAGAAGACACTGCAGCTCACAAAACTCTTGAGCCAAAGGCTGTGTCCACCCATGCGGAAATGCTTGACAAAAGTGAAAAGTGCCCATGTTGCTACCTGACAAATGTCTGAAGGGGCTGCCAAGCTCTGCTCTGCCCATGGACACTCATGCTTGGGTAAAATGGACTTCTTGGACTTGGCTTCTGGAAGTCAGTAAGATTTTATTTCACCCAGGTCCTTCAGCAGCTTCTCTAAATTGACTCCAAATAGAAGCTTTCCTTTAAAAGCCAGTTGGGCTAATCATGCTTTGGAAGATGTGTCCTCTGCCCAGTTCAGGAACTAATCCAAAGCCATGACACCCTCATCAGGGCACCATCCTCGGCTGCCAAACATACCAGGTCATACATGGCATCAGAAAGAAAGGCCGTAGCAGACTCCAAAAGAGGGGTAATATCATCTGGCAGAAGACACTGAGTCCACTGGAGCAGGGCTTGAGATGTTAGGCTGGTACATACCGCCAGATGAAGAATAGTAGTTGCCATGGCAAACTGGCTCCTCAGCAATGAATCTACCTTACAGTCCAGAAAACCTTTTAAAGCCAATCTGCCTTTCACAGGAATGTTGGTCCATCCAGTTATTTCCAAAATCTGTGAACCCACCTTGGGAATACCAAACCACTCAACACATTCCTTCTGTAGGAGAACATAGATCTTCTTGCGCATCCTTAACCCTTTAAGCAGGGATTCAGGAGAATCCCAGTCTGACCAGATCATATCCTTGAACACACCTAGGAATGGAAAAACAATAATGAATTTTCTCATCCCTTGAAGGAGCGGGTGTACCTTCTGCTCCTGCTCTGTGCCAGAAGCATCCATCAAGTTCATAGTGGATGAGACCTTGGTAAGCAATACCACTGGCACCTCCTTCCAGAATAAGCAAATCACTCTAACCTCTGCAAAATCCTATGAAGGTGAGAGAACATCTTGATTCGCATCAGAACCTAGTGCCAAGCCATCTAAATCAGAGTCATAGTCAAATCTAAGACAGCTCCTAGCTGTTCCCCATCTCCAGGGGGGACACTCCTTGCTGGGGACACTTAGGCAAAGATAATTGAACAGGGCTTCCACTATCAGCCTACTTCGCATGAAACTATGCCCGGGAGCACCCAGAGGCTGCAGGGTCTGGCTTTCCATGCCAGAAGGACCAGGCATGCTGCAAAAAAGAAAAGAATTTCAGGGAGGACAATCCATAGTCCAAAGCTCTCCTCTCAGACCTCCAGCTGGCTCAATATCCTTATCCATAGGGCCATCTGTCACCTCCTGCCCTGAAGCAGGCAAGGTCAGACTAACTATATCCCTCAGCTGGGATTGGGAAAACAGGCCCTCCAGGGATGATTCAGAATCTGCCATGGAAGAAGAGCAGAGCCCAGAATCTCAGGATGAGGCACCTTGCTTGCCACAGGTCAAACAACATTTTCTAGAAGTAGATATGATGAGTTAGGCAAGTATCACAAAGGCACACACTAATGATGTGGCAGCCTGAAGGCATGCATTAACTGTGCTTTTGTGCAATGCACATTACAGGCAATAGGGAAGGAGTGCATAATGGAGTCACTTAGGTGGAACGCGCATTAGGACCACGCAACCACCAGGTACACAATAGGTAAAAATGCTATTAACTTGTGCAGAAAAATGGCGGGGAACCCCTACACTACACTAACTGTCACTAGCGGCCCACCACAAATTGCATCCCAGAAAGACGGAATCAGGAGCCCGAAACAAAGACAATGACAAGGCCAAGCCTTGGTATTTACCCTTTGAGAGCCCCGGACAAAGGATTCATGCTAAGCTCAGCTCTACTTCCCTGAAACCGTATTACTGGCTGGTTGTGCAGCACTGTATTTAAGGTGGCTGGCAGGCAGATCCCTCTGACAGTCTTTTGCAATCTTCGGGAGAGAGCAGGGGGGACAGAAGAGGAGGGAGGGGGCACTGAGGTTGTGTGAGGCGGCTGCTGCACTCTTCCAGATCCTTCAAAATCCTTCCTATTTTGTGGCTGCTCAACAGACTCTTATCATGATAAGAGCATGGAGCTGAACCAATTTCCCTCCTATGGCTACCGAAAAGACTGCTGTCTAGAGGAGTCTCCCACATTGTGTTCAAGTAAAAGAGTCACCTTTGTTTCTCAAGGTGGTCATTCATGAGTGTTTAATCAATCTTTTCCTCTCAAACTTCAGATTTTCTTCAGAGGGGAGAAAATCCATCCACCATCTGTTGGAGACAAAGAAATACTGAAGGGACCTCTAGTGGCTGAGAAGAATAGAGGCATTGCAGTGATGTCATTGAAACTTGGGTTTATATTGGTCCTTTGTCTCCAACAATCTACTAGTAGGAGAACACAACCTACTTATCTGGATTAGTCTAGCAGGACTATATGGAAATGAGATTGCAGACCTACTATTAGTAATCTCTGAACTATCATTAAAATCTTCTGTAGCACCTGAAGATTGGAGAAAGGCTAAGGTAACCCCAATTTAAAAAAAAAAAAAAAAAAGGTTTCCAGGGATGATCAGGGACACTACAGACTGGTGAATCTGATGTTAGTACTGGGCAAAATGGTAGAAACCATTATAAAGAACAAAATTACTGAATATATAGTCAGTCATGGTTTAAAGTCAAGGAAAGTCTTGTCTCAAGGTGAGCTGGTTGATATAGTTTATCTGGATTTTCAGAAAGCCACTACTACTACTTCTACTATTACTATTACATTTGTATAGCACCAAGACGTATACAGTATCTTACATATAGATGTAAGAGACCTTCCCTGCTCATCAGAGCTTACAGTCTAATCAAGACAAAACATAGCAAAACTGGGGACTGCAGTATGGTAAGATACACATAGGTAGTGGATAAGAGAGTGAGGAGCATCAGGATCCAAAAGCAGCTTCAAAGAGGTGGGTATTTTGGCCTAGATTTGAATAGGGCTAGTGAAGGAGCTTGATGCACAGATTCAGGTAGTTTGTTCCAGGAATATGGAGCAGCAAGATGGAATGAACTAAGGGGCTTGTTTACAAAGCCGCGGTAGTGGTTCGCGATCGCGATCGCAGCCGCGGCCCCATTGAAATCAATGGGGCCGCGGCTCCGATTACGATCGCAAACCGCTACCGCGGCTTTGTAAACAAGCCCCTAAGTCTGGAGTTTGCAGTGGCACAGAAGAACACAGATAAAAGGGATCTGCCAGAGGAGTGGAGATGGAAAAGCCTTTCACAAGGTCTCACATGAGACACTCTTAAGGAAATTAAAAAGTTGTGGGATAGGAAGCAGTGTACTATTGTGGGTTGGAAACTGGTTAAAAGATAGAAAATAGAGTGTAGGTCTAAATGTCCTATTTTACAGTGGAGAACAGTGAACTACAAAGGCCAAACAGGAAGAAAACTATCCACCAGACAACATGAACACCAACTAGGCAGCAAAAGACATGACCCACTCTCCCTGGTCTCAATCCATGAAGATGCCCAAGGACACAAATTCAACTGGAACACAACTGAAATCATAACACGAGCACAAACAAAAAAAGAAAAATAATTTTCTGGAAACCTAGTTTTCCACCACAAACTCTATAAATAGATATATTGACAGACCCGATCTACCAATCCCTGTGGACTAAAGAGCTGAGTCACCAACAACAAGGCCCAGGAACAGCAACCACACCCCAGCAACCCTCAGGGAAAACAACCAATCAATCCCTGCGAACTAAAGAGCTGAGTTCCCACCAACCCATCATCAGTGTGGGATCTGGAATCCCACACTGATGATGTCCCCTCAAATGGTGATGAAACGTCTGCAATCAAACTATCAAGCTTGGAGAACAATCAAACATCATATCTTATGTTCACACATAGGGCCATGTTTACTAAAGTTAGTGTGTGGTTGGGATGCAAATCAAGTGTGGAGGCCTGCATTGACCTCAAGCAGGAAGGGGGAGAGGGGTAATGCAACCATGTAATGCCATGCTATCCAGCACATGGGTGCACTTAATGCCACCCACTAAGGTGGTGTCTAGTACCTCGTGTTTATGGCACCAGTCTCGGTTAGTGTGCTCCAAAGACGCCTGCACTAATTGTGCTGTGCCATCAAAGCCCAAATCTAACCCATCCAGTCCCCATGCACTCATGCGCTAACCGGTTAGCACAGAATTATTTAGCATGAAGCCCCTAAACTCCATTCTAACACCACGCTTCAGTAAATTTGCACCATAATCAGCAAATATGTATTAATTTGTGTGCTTAGATTTTTTTAAAATCGTTCCTCCCAGCACTTGGAATAGAAAAGGAGAACCAGGGATATATTGTGTTTTGCAATAGTCATTACTTTGGCAAATATTTATGAATAAATTCACTGATTTGTATTTTTTACTAAATTACCTATTAAAGTTCACAGCCATAAGGCATTCTCTTTTCCCCCTTCATTCCATCCTGGATCTTATGGTGCAAAATAGAAGATTAATTTCAGCTAGAAAAAAACTGGTTATGCGTTTAAAGTGACAAGCCCACTTTCTTTTCAAGCCGCTCCTGTAAGGGTAAGTAAGTAGCAAGCCAGTATTAGGTATTGGTGATCTATCATCTTTGGCATGTGTTACTGCTGAATTTGCGAGGTGACACCTGTAGTGAATGGCCCCATCTGGTTTGGGTGGCTGAATATCCAATTTCCCATCTCACATAAAAATCCATTTGTAAAACCATCAAGTGGGTCTGAGCATTCTCAGAATTTCAATCCAGCATGATAAGGAAATAGTTACAAGGGTCTACCAGTGGAATGTGGAAGAGATTTTTGCAGTGAAAGAAAAAAAGGTTAAAAATCCAGGTATTTCAAAACTTAGTAAAAAAAAAAAAGATAGCCACTTGAGCAGTTTTTTTCTTGCCATGAAATTTAATAGGACTGTGCTCATGTAACGTGCAGTGGAAAGGGGTTTCTTTAAAACGCAGACCAGATAGCAGTTCAGGGAAAACAAAATCAGCTTTACTTCTGTCCCAGCTTACTAAACTTCCACAAGCTGTTTCTCCTGGCCCTTTCTCCAGTCCCAGTTAAAGTTCCCATCACAGAACTCGGTTGCATGGCTTGCCTTGAAAGGGCTTCTCACTCTACAGGCCTCTCTTCCTTATGCAGGCTGCTGTTTTCTTAACTTCTCCCTGTGAGCCACGCCTTCCCAGCCCTAAACTCTGGACTGCAGACTCTCTTAAAGGGGACTGTTGATAATCCCTTTGGAGAGAGATGGGTAGCATTTTATAAACTCCATCACAAGGAGATTTTGTAAACAAAAAGGCAAAAAATTAGGAAATTTCTGTACATTGAAAAATGCTTTAGGATTAGCAACTACTGTAGGAGACATTATATAGTTTTCAGCTGAGATGCTTTAGTTTTTCACTAAAGCACTCATATGTATGGGTCTTATTAATGCTTATCTGCATATTAATGCAGATATTAGCCCTCATGTACGAATAATGTCCTTAATACGTAGAATTTGCATGTATTGTCATTAATCCTAGATTCTTTAATGATAATTTTAAGATGCATGCAAATGCGAAAAATATGAGGTCAATTTTCATCTGGATGTCTAGGGAATCATTTGACATGTCTAATCTAGATGTTTAAAATTGTTTGTATATTTAGCAGTGCTATGGATATAGCAAGTTGAATATACATAGACATCCCGCAAGGCTTATAAATTATTAGTAGATGCATTAAATATTAGTGCTTAAACATATAGGGGGTCATTCTGAGACGCAAATAGCAGGGATGGATGTCCAGCTTGGATTCCAACCCCCACTATTTGCAGAGAGCGAATTCCAAACCCCAGGCTCCCCACAAGCACAAGCTAGGCAAGAGTGAGAGGGGAGGGCTGGGGCAGAGAGGAGGCAGAGCGGAGGTGGGTCCACAACCCCAGATGTACAGGGCCTAATCTGGCACTGCCCAGAATGTCCAGCGAGGCCAAGATGGATGGGCGACTTATTCCACCTCGGAAATGGAATAAATACCCCCGAAGATGGCGATCGGGCCCAGCAGATCCCCACATCCAGGTGAGCAGCATCAGGTGGTGCACCTCCGTCCGATCCCGGCCCTGGCAGACCACGTCAAGGGTCAGGCAGAGGGGAAATGTGGCTGAGAGTGGCATTGAACCTTCAGCGCTCCTGTTGGGCGTCCCGGGGGATGCCATGGCACTGGGAGTCCAGCAGGAGCACAGGGCCACCTGGACATGCAGGGCAATAGACATCCTGCGCTTCAGAATTGGGGCACGCACGGGCCGTCTAAGAGCTCGATTCTGCAGCCGCAGGAAAGTCTAGCTCTCAAGGTTGCAGAAACAGGTGTAATTGGGGCACGTCCTCATAGCTTCTACATTTTGCTTAACTTCCCCATTTATACCTTCTTGTTGTGCAGCCGAATGAGACATAGAAGCTGTACATATAGCAGCTGAATATACGTACTGTATGTATATGTATACTGAGCACCATCAACAGAAAGTCCAGAACCTCCCCCTTTTCTTATACATGTAAGGTGTGATTTTATACAGTGGTGCCTAGATTTAGATGCTAAGAACATGCATAAATGCTGGCATTTTAGTCATTTACTTGCCTCAATGGCCAAATAGGCACATAAATGACCTCTAATAAACTAAAGATCAGGATTAAAAGGTAAAGCTTCATTTATGGAGATGATACAAAGATATGCAACACAGTGGTCACTTTGGAAGAAGTGGACAACCTAAGAAAAGATCTACAAAAATTAGAAGAATGGCCAAATACTTGGCAATTGAGATTTAATGCAAAGAAGTGCAGAGTGTTGCACTTGGGATGCAGAAACCCAAACACACGATAGAGGACGAGAAGCTGGTGTGTATAGACCAAGAGAGGGGCCCTGAGTATTTGAGGATCTCAAAGTGGCAAAGCAATGTGACAAGGCAAAGTCAAAAGGATGATAGGCTGTATACAGAGAGGAATAATCATTAGGGAGGAGGTGGTGTTAATGCCCCTGTACAGGTCACTGGTGAGGCCTCGTTTGGAGTATGTTCAGTTTTGGAGACCATACCTTACAAAGAATATAAAAAGATTTAAAATGGTTCAGAGGATGGCAACCAAGATAATTTGGGACATGCACCAGAAGTAATATGAGAAAAGACTTTAAGACATCAATATGTATACCCTAGAGGAGAAGAGAGGAGACACAGAGGGGATATGATACAGACATATAAATACCTAAAGGATATTAATGGACAAACCAACCTTTTCAAAGACAGGAAGGCTGTAGAACTAGAGTACATGAAATGAAGCTGCAAGGAGGTGAACTTTAAAGTAACATCAGGAAATACTTTTTCACGGAAAGAGTGGTGGATGCCTGGAATGCCCTCCCGAAGGAGGTGGTGCGAGCAAAAACAGTGATGGAATTCAAAAAGGCTTGAGAAGGAAACAGAGGATCACTATATAGTAAAAAGATGGAATCAAAGCAAACATAGATAACTTCTAAATAGAGAGGGATAACCTGTCTAGAGTGACACATGCAACTCTACAACTCTGGCACCTTACTGGGCAGATTAGATGGACCATGCTGGTCTTTATCTGCCATCATCTACTATGTTACTATACAATATGATAACACAGGTACACTAAAAAAATTTTTTTTTAAACTGCCTCTAATGTTTCGATTGATTTTTACGTTTTTTGGTGCGCTGAATCCAAATCTGGTAACCAATTTGCTCCATCACGTACAGATTTTTTGCTACATTGGGTTAGCAGTTTGAGGTGAACGTTTCAGATTGAGTGCGATCGAGATAAAAGTTTCTTGGATGAATTCTTTATACTAATTGTTTAGTAGTTATTCAAATAAGAATAAAGAAAATTGTAACAAGGCAGCACATAAGAATAGAGTAATGTCAACAAAACACACTGTGATGGTAGCAAAATTGTCTGCACTTAAAACAGCCACATACATGTGCACAAACATTGAGCATATAAGAGCGAGGTTAGACACAAAGCAAAGCAAAGAAATGTGCAAAAAATGTTGTACAGGTATGTATGTAAGAATAGAAAACGCAAACCGCACCATTGCAATACATGAAGACAAACACCCGATGGTGTGAAAATAAAATTCTAATAAATGAGATCCGACACTGTGGTAATAACTAGCAAATTTTTATTTCAAAGTTTAATAAAAACACGATATTTGTCAACACAGTTTAGATTTTAAAGTCATTCTTGGGTCAATCAATCTCCTGGTGGGCCCGTTTCTTCTTCCCCCGAATGCTTCTCTTGGTGCGCTGCTTGGCGTATTTTTCATCTGGGGTTTCCCGCAGCAGCAACCAGCAGAAATCAGCCATCATAGTGGTGTTCCATCTTCCTTGGTACCTTCTCTCTGCGTCCTTGATGTCCTGGTGAAACCTTTCACCTTGTTCTTCACTGTACGCCCCCAAGTTTTCGGGAAAGTAGTTCACATGGGAGTGCAAGAAATGGACTTTCAGGCTCATGTTACAGCCTTGTTCTTTGAAGGCATTGAGCATCCTGGCAACAATATCCTTATAGTTCTAATCCCGCCTGTTCCCCAAGAATTTGAGAACAACATCCTTGAAGGAATCCCGGGCTTCTTTTTCCTTCTCAGACATCGTTTCAGTGAATGCTCCATCTGAAATGAGTTTCCTTATATCAGGGCCAACAAACACTCCTTCCTTTAGCTTTGCTTCAGAAAGTCGGGGGAACTTTGAGCAAAGGTACCGAAAGCACTCACCATCTTTTGGAAGGGACTTGATGAATTGCTTAATGAGACCCAACTTAATGTGGAGAGGTGGTAATAGAATTTTATCACGAGGTACCAAGCTCTCATGAAGAACATTTTTCTCACCGGGTCTCAAATACTCCCGAATTGGCCAGTCTTTTTTCCCCCAGTGTAGGTCGCGGGCCCGGCTATCCCACAAGCAAAGGAAGCAGGGATATTTGGTGAAACCGGATTGCTGCCCTAATAGCATGGATAGAATTTTAAAGTCTCCACAAATCATCCACTTATGCTCATCATAACGAATCTTCTGAAGAATCAGGGCCAAATTCTCGTATTTTTCTTGGAGAATAACAGAGTGAGCAATAGGAACTGAAGCGAATGTGTTGCCATTATGAAGAAGAACACCTTTTATGCTGTCTTTTGACGAATCAATGAACAGCCGCCATTCAGCAGGATCATACTTGAGTTTAAACTTTTCCATCACTCCGTATATATCGTTGCAAAATACCAAATCTTCCTCTTTGCTGAAATACTTCAAAAATTGTGTCTCGCGGTTGCGGTACCAATAAAAAGTTGTTCCTGGTGACAATAGATTTTTCTGTTTAAGCCGAGAACCTAGCAGTTGGGCAGCATTTTTTGGGAGTCCTAAATCCCGGACTAAATCATTCAATTCAGCTTGAGAGAAAAGTTCAGGTTTCGGATCTGGTTCAGTTTCAAACTCGGAAGTACTGGACTCATCGGGAAAAGCCATCTGATGAGTCTCATCATGATCAGAACCGTCCACACAAATATGATCCAAAGATTTTGGTGGTTCAGGCACAGGTACTTCGTTGCTATGAGGCATAGGCCTAATTGCTGAGGGAAGGTTGGGGTAACTTATTACGTTCTTATTTTTTAAGTTGTATCCCTTCACAATGCAAGAGCAAAAATAGCAGTCACTGCTGTGGTCTCTTTGTTCATGCCACATCATAGGTATTCCGAAACGAAATGCTTGTTTTTTACCTTTCATCCATAAGCGTAGATCTTCCTCACATGTCTTGCACACTTTGTGAGGAGCCCACGGTTTGTCTTGATCGCCTAACTTCAAACCGAAATAGGCGAAATATACTTTTTTAATAAATGCAGAAATGTTCCTCTGCCGCTTTTTCACGGTATATTCCCCACAAATAAAACAAAAACTGTCCGGAGAGTTGACGCAACCTCTGGCTCTGTGAGCCATCACAAATACACAGCACTGCAAACTACAACTGTAGTGAACCACTTCGGAATAAAGCTGGATTACGACTGAGCAAACAAAAGGTAATAATGAACTTGCAAGAAACTGAAATTTGACAGGAACGTTCATGTCGCAACCACCGTGTTTGAGCAAGCGAACGAGGCGAGGCGAACAGGAAAGAACATGCGCCAGCGCGAGTACTGGATTTAGCCTCCCGCCTCCCAATTGTCCTGTTAATGTATAAAATGAATACAAAACACTCTAAAATATCATGAGGGAGTGTTTCTAGTTAGTTAACCATTACAACCTCTATTTTGGGCCAAGAAAATAAACTGCAGTCGGCTAAAAAGAAATTATGTGAACATTCCTTATATGGGTAAGAAATCTAATTTTGCAAGAAAACGTGACGTGATGGAACATTTTGGCTATTTTTCCTGGATTCAGCACCCCAAAATCTATAGGAATCAGTTGCAAAACTGGAGGCAGTTTTTTGGTAGTGTACCTGTGTAATTTATGTATGTACTTGCAAAATGTAGGCACGGTTATTCATTCCAATGCTAGGGTTGGTGTAAGGGGTCGCGCTTTAATTTAATGGGCATTCGCTGCCACTTACACAAGTATTTTTTTATAAAGACACATAGATGCCTACATGTCTTTATAAAATAGACTTAACTTAGCAGCGCTAAAATGTGCTTTAACTAGGTGCCCTTTTATAAAAGTACCCTCCATCTGGTGGATATATAATGAGTTATATGCCCAGCATTATAGGTATAATGCTGGAAAATTGTTACTGTGAACATTTTTTGTCTAACTCTGCAATACAGCTCCAAGCGTGCAGTGTTTCTTATGTAACCGATACCAATACCTTTAGTTATACATTTTCTCCCCACACACACACACACACAGTTTTCCCCCTCCCCAACCTTGAGAAAACATGACCCAACATAGCAAAAGAGAAATAGAAAAGAAGATTAAAAAGAAAAAAATTCCAAGCTGCCAACTCAGCACATTCAAACTCACAGAACTTACTACCATGCAGTCTCAATATATCCCTCACAGCAATCCAATCTCTTGAATAAGGACCTGCACCCCCCAACCTCCTCTCCCCCATTGCCGGAGAGTTTTTGTAAAAGGCACTTATATATCCTGTGCCATGATGAATGTATAAGTGATTTTTAAAAGCTGACCTCTTTATATATAAAAATCAGCTCAGTAGGTATTAATGTTGGATGTATTATTCAGCTTAGATTTGCCACAGGAATCCTCCTTATCTTCCCCTCCTTGAAATAAACAAAAGGTTTCTGGGGTCCTCTCCTCCCAGCCTCTGAGGGAAATGATCCATTGCCTTTCAGGGTCATGAGATCCAGGTGTTTTAAGATCTCTCTCAATATATGTTGGAGTGGAGGAAAAGCTTCAAACCCTTGACCTTACTCTTACAAAAGCGGTCCATCAGATATAGATGGGGATTCCCATTCGCTTTGATTTTTGAGTGGAACAACACACAGCATAAGATTGCTGAGTTGGCTGAATGTCTTGGTATGATGAATTTGCTACAGAATGGAGAGGGGTGCACCCCAAGCCAATCCAGAGAGCAGCGTGACTGGCAAACTTCCATCCCAAAGAAACATAAGGTGTCTTGAAGTTGGACCCAAAGACATCTTGCTTATGTTGAAGATGATAGTCTTGACAGAGATATGGACACAGCTAAACTTCTCTGATTCTTTATGTGAATGGTTGTCCTCTTTATACTGTATGCTTCTTCATGACACATATACTTCTATGTAACCTATTATGTGTACTGTATGTATCGCCTACACTTGATTGAGGAAGCTTTATTAAGCTACTTAATTGTTTGAATTGAATTGATACTTAATTGACAGATGGACCATCAGAGTTATCTCTTGTAGGTCCAGCCCCACAGGTGTCATGGGTTGGGTAGCACATACCTGGTCATGATAGCAGCTGCTCTGATTTCTGGTGACTGTTCACAACAGCTACTAGGCTGCAAGTTGGAGGCGGGTTCTGACACCTGGGGGCAGATTGTTTTGCACTTGATTGATGGTCTCTTGTTGGAAGTAACAGCCCTGCATAAGTTGGTGGAATTGGAGGGGATGCTCTTGTCGTCTGACATTGGCACCCCCTTCTAGGGCATCCTGGATGCTTATTTGGTTCTCACATGTTGATTCTAAAGCGTATCCATCCTTATTAAGAAGGACTGTAAGGGAGAGGGATTGGGAACAGGGATTGGGGGGGAGGGTGGGGGACTTCCAAGAGCAGATGAGAGAAGGAGGATAGACCGTACGTGCAGGGCGCATCATGAAGGGGTAAAGGGTAATACCTCCCTTTCCTTAATTAGTGAATTAGATTGATGGGCTGGTATAGTAACAGAGGGTTCCCTGAAGGATTATGGCTAAGCTCATATCATGGAATGTCCGTGGCCTACATAGTGCTGTGAAGCGCAGGCAAGTGCTGAATCAACTGAGAAGAGAGAAGGCTGACATAATCTTCCTGCAGGTATCACACTTGTCCAGGCAAGACCACCTACAGTTCTGATGCCGTATGTTTACACAGGTCTTTGCATCTAATTTTTCATAGCATAGGAGGGGAAGGGTGACCCTTTTTTATTTATTTAAAAATGTTTGATATACCATTTTCTACTAGTTAAAATGGTTTACATGGAAAATCTTTTTTCTCAAGATTACTCCTTCCAGTTCACTTCACAATATAATGACTCTGGGGGAAGGTTCCTCTTTCTGATTGGGACCTTAATAGGAACCCTGCTCATCCTTATTAATGTATATAGCCCTCCCTCTTAAATTGGTGACACATTGACCAAGATTTTGAGGGTACCTCCATCCCACCTGAAGTGCTGATTGGAGGAGACTTCAACTGTGTCTTAACAGGAATTGATAGGTCTGGCAAGGGGAGCCCTGCCTCCATGAACCCACGTCAGCTCTGGCAGCTTATTACTCGTTTCGATCTCTGTGATCCCTGAAGGGCTCTCATGAGGGTGAGCGAGATTACACCTACTATTCCTCAGCCCACCAGAGCCATTCCAAAATAGACTTCTGGCTTATCTCACACAGCTTGCTCTCCATTTTGTTCACTACATTCATTGGCACTATGCGTGTCTCTGATCATGCGATCATCTCCTTGGGTCTGAATGAAGGGGAGTTAGAGACACTCCCTGCACCTGGACCCTCTGCAGGGGCCTCCTTCAAAACTTGCCATACAAAAGGAATGGCAGGAGTATCTTTTTTTCAATGATACAGAGGATATATCTGCCTTCATTATGGGAAGCTGGCAAAGCGGTTCTCTGGGGGCAGTTAATGTCCTTTTCTGGTGGATTTAAGAAAAGAGAGCACTCAAAGTTGGAAGACCTCCGTAAATCCATTGAAAAGCTGGAGCGACTACATTGCAAGAGTGGTTCTTCCAAGGTATGGCAGCGTCTGGTATGTGCTAGGGGTAAACTATCTGCATTGAAAACTGAGTCCATAGCCTTTACAATACTTAGAACCAAATGCCACTTCGACAAACATGGAAACAAGGTGAATTGTGTAATTCTTTGGCAATTAAAGCAGCAGAGGACTAGACATAAGGTGTACGCCCTATCCTGGGCTCCTGGTACTGTGACCTACCATTCCCCAGAGATAGCCACTATGTTTGCTAATTTTTACAAAGATTTACAGTATATTCCTCCATGCTGGGGGCAGGTGAGACTGAGATCAGAAAGTGGTTGGAAAATGGTCTCTCCTCGCTCTCCCCTGAGGCTCGAGAGGCCTTGGAGCACCCTTTATCCCTAGAGGAGGTGCATCTGGTGATTCACCAGCTACAGGCATCCAAGGCTTCAGGATTACATTTATTACCTGCTGAGTTATATAAAGTATTACCTGAGCTCGTCGCCCCCACTCTGTTCAATACATTCTCTCCAACAAGACGCTTCCAACATCGTTCTATCAAGTCACCATTATGGTAATTCCCAGAGAGGGGAAGGATCCACTGGCTTGCAGCAACTATAGACCTATCTCACTCCTCAACATCGATTACAAAATCTTTACTAATATCCTCTGTGCTCATTTAGAAATGACGATTCAAGATCTCATCCTTCTGGATCAAACAGTATTTATAAAATACAGATACGGATTCAAAAATGTCCGATGGGGGGGCGGAGCCTGATGTCCAGCGGGATAGACGCTTCGCGTTGAAGCTCCCGAGAGGCCTACTCAGAATCCTGAATTAATACCTGCATAAATTTCATTTTTTGCTCTGAACTTACCGGGGTGCCTCGGGGGGAACGGCGGGCCACAAACCAGTGCGACTGGACCTCGGGTCTCCCTCTTCTTCACACGGAAAACGCTCCAAAACAGAGTTCTTCCCCACAAAAGATGGCCCCACTTTGGGAAAACCCCGCAACGCCACAGGGGATCTTGGAGGAGATACGCGGTGTGAAGGAGCTGGTACAATCCAACGGAGCGGTGCTCCGCACCATGCGTGAAGACTTTGGCACACTTCAGAACCGGCTCGAAAGTCTCCCATTACGACAGGACAACATGGCGGAGGTCCTTGACTCGCACGCGGTGCGCTTGGTGAAATTGGGCAAGGCTGAGCGTATGATACAGAATTTTCGAAAAGAGCAGGAGGATAGCAATGATCGAGCTGGTTGCAACCATATGGGGCTCATTGGAGTACCGGAGGATGTGAGAGCAGGAGACATGCGAGAATTCTTGGTCATAACTCTCCCTCCCTTGCTAAAGATTATTATTTACAGAGATCTGGAGACTGACCGAGCGCATCGTGTTCCTGCTAATATGGCGCTCAATCGGACGACCCCTCGGGCTCTCAATTTTCGATTATTGCGATACCAGTAAGTAGAGCAAATTTGCACTGCTGCCCGGGCGAACTATCATCTTGAATTTGAAAGTCATAAAGTTTCTTTTCCCCTGACGTGGCAAAGTCCACAGTTGACCGACGGAGGAGACTCCTTGCTTTTCGCCCTGGACTTCAATAACTACAGGCTCACTTTGGCCTAATATATCCAGTGAAGCTCAGAGTGACTCTCCATAACCCAGCCATAACATTCGAAGATCCCGATCTACTAGCAATGTTTTTGGACTCCAAATAACGCCGATCAGATGCGCTAATCCAACCACTATGATTCAACAATCTTGATCTGTAATTCGCCGGATTTGCCCGCCATCTTGAACGGCCCGACGCGGCGACCCCAGCCTGGAATAGAGACTGCCTGGACTTTTCTTTTTATCTATAATTTACTTGGCCTTCTATCCCTCCATGATGTGCACCTCGGTGGGATTCGAAACATGCCTAGTTTTACAGGTTATATGTTTTAGCTTGGGCCCTCTCTGGAGTTTCTCCCCGCAGACATTCGGTCGCCAGTAATTTCTGGGGTTTAGCTTCTTCTCTAGTGCACCTCGGTGCTTATTTTTTTATATATGGGGCGTTTCCATGATTTTCATTAACTCATTGATTATTATGTTATGTGCACAGTCATACATAGTTAAGATGAGGGACATTGGGAAATTGTGTGCATTATTGTGTTCTTTCTCAGAATTTCTAATCTTTCTAGATGGCCTTGTGTCAGATCTTCTCATAAAACGTAAACGGCATTAATAGTTCAATCAAAAGAAAGAAAATCCTTAGCTATCTTAATCATGAGCATGTTACTTTAATGTTTCTTCAGGAAATGCATTTAAATTCCGCTGCGGCATTGTAACTTAATACCACGCCTAATATGGCGACTGCCTTTTCTTCCGCTGTTTCCAAGCGGTGTGGGGTAGCCATTTTGGTTAAGAAGTCTCTGCAAGCTATTGTAATGGATGTTAGCTTTGATAAGGAGGGTAGATGGGCCCGTGCACACCTTCAGGTTGAGACTGTAATTTACGTGTATTGGTATTTATGCTCCGAATGTGGATAATCCTGTTTATTATGCAAGTATTCTGCAGTTAGCACAGGCATTTACCAGCCCTCCATTAATTCTCGGCGGCGATTCAACCAAGTACTTGAGCCCTTGACAGCTTGGCTGCCGCCCAGAACGAGTGGTCCACCCAAGAGTCTTGATTCTTTTACTGCTTTGATAACAGATTTTGCGCTAGAAGATATATGGAGGCTGCTTCTCCCCTCACTCCCATTATCCACCAATGCGCTCCGACAGCGCCGAAATTCTGGGAGCGGGAGTTGCATGTAGCTTTGACCCCGGAGCATGGGAGCCCAGCCTGGAGCAGGTTGACATGGATCTCTCGATCTCCCTCACTTACTCAGACACTTTTTTCTTTTAATCCACCGAAGTTTCTATACTCCTGATAGGTTAGTCAAATGACCGCTACCCAGAGCAACAGATTTAGGATATGCCACACGGCCATTCACATACTAACTTATATTATGTTTGAATGCCCGGTACCCTAATATTACTGGAAAATACTGGGGGAAAAATAGGTCCCCTCTTAATTTCAATGAATGGTGGCATCCTGTCAGTCTATACAGTATATATGAACAACTACCTCATCTGTTGGTCTCTCCGTTCAGACCCTCTATCATTTGTCTGAATGGAGGATACTCCACGATTATGTTTAAAATGCTAAAATGCTAAATGCTCCCATCTGACTGTTTCAATCTATTTCACCTGATCAGTCTATATTGCTGATACTCTTTTGTTTGTTTGGATGTACAATCACTGCTATATGTATACGCCTCTTTGATGATACTCCTCAGTTCCAGAGAAGAAGCTTAGGGGTGGGGGGTAATTGGGGTTGCTTTCCTTATGTGTATATTTGTATTTGTCTCCTTTGGTTTGTTGTTCCGTTTGCTTGTTGTAAAATGAAAATAAAAGTTTCAAAAAAAAAAAAAAATGTCCGATGGTTGATCAATATACTACATGGAGTTTGAGGTAGGTCTGACCACTATGTGGTCTTCTCTCTTGATGCTGTGAAGACCTTTGATAAGGTTGAGTGGTCCTACCTGTTGGAAGTCCTAAGACAGTTTGGCTTTGGGCCCAATCTCTGTGGTTAGACTGAGGTCATATATGCCTGTCCCGAGGCTACGGTCTTAATTAATGGTTTCCACTCTAACTCTTTCCAGCTCGGATGTGGCACCCGACAAGGTTGACCCCTATCGCCCATTCTTTTCACACTTGCTATAGAACTGCTGGCCTGTCATATTCATAAAGGGCTGATTGCTATGGAAATTAACCCAGGAGGGTGTTCACATGCTATATCCTTATATTTTATTTATTTATTTATTTAAAGGATTTCTATACCGCCTTATCCTACAATCAAGGCGGTCTGAACAGCAAACAATCAATAAGATACAGTGTATAGTGTGCACATGCAGTGGGCAGTGTATGCATGTGTGTCTGGTCATTGATTCTTGGTGAGTTAGTTACAGCGTGCGCTATTTACAATGCTATGTATATCAGGTCCTTGTTTAATTACTAGAATCTATTACTATAATTACTATTATATGTGGACGACACACTCATCTACATTCATAATGCTGCTTCCTCACTCCCAGTAATAGTTTATTCTCGAACATTTCTCAAGTGTGTCCAGCTTCACCATAAACAGGCAGAAATCCACCTTGCTCCTGTGCTTAACTAACATTGCATCTCCTCCACCCAAGTTGCTGGGTAACTTTACCAGAGTTGAACACTTTAGATATCTTAGGACATCGATCCACCAAGTCCTCTCATGGCTTTGTCTTTCTCAATTACTGTATGCTCTTAGATGGACTCAGCAAAGAACTAGAATTCCTCAAGTCTTCCTCAGTAATCTGGCTCGGCTGTATCAACACGGTCAAGATGCTCATTCTGCCGAAGCTCCTCTTTCTATTTACTCAGCTCCCGAGTCGGGTTCCCTGTAGTTTCTTCAAATTGGTCCAACAGACCCTCTCAAGCTTTATTTGGCAAGGTAAAAAACCCCGGATCACCTTGTCCACTCTCGTATTGCCCAAAAGCAGCAATGGCATAGGCTTCCCTGACCCGAAGCTGTATTACTGATGTTCATGCCTACGCACTGCTCACTTTTGGATGAATAGCTTGAGCTTGGACTGGGTGAGCTTAGAAGAGGCCTGGAAAACTCCTATTCCTCTTCGAGCAGCTCTATTCCTGGGAGAAAGAAAAGAAGTCAATCGGGTGCTGTCTCGCCCCTTCTTCGGGTCCATGTGGAGGGCCTGGAATATGCTTTGCATACGACAAAAGGTTTCTTCCTGGTTATCTCCCTATACTCCAATTCCAATGTTCACATTTGTGAGAGATTTTGGAGGGAGGCTCCTGCACCTTGGGTGCTATCTTCATTTACCCTCACTGTTTGAGGGCCTTCTTTGTCACCAAGGGATTGGCTTGAGGCGCTGTGGGGCACACCCTTGACCTTTTACTAATATTTTCAATTGTGTCACGGTTTCAGAGTCCTCTCCCAAAACACCTATTTGTTGCGACCACCAAGACAGTGGGAGGGTGTTCTTTTTGAGTCCAAGCGATTAAGGTCTTTCTAGCCCACATATTGACTGCTCAACCCAAGCTCAAAATCTGTCTTCTCCTTGCTGCTCATAGTGTCACTGCATGTTATTGGAAGAGGACCTAGCCGCCAACACATGCTGAGTGGTTGGTTAAAGTCTGGGACGTTTATCGCATGGAGAAACTCATGGCAGATCTCCAGAGTAAACCTGAGATGACAACGAACTGTGGTCTGATTTTCTCCCCTTGGCAGCTTAGCTCCTCTCTGACCAGGCTAGCATACCAGCCTGTGCCCACTCACCGTGGACTATTGTGTCGGACCTGGAGCTTCCTGCAGGACTTTATTTTTGGTATCCTTGCCAAGGACAGCTTGATGCTTGCCCTCTCATGGTGTGCCTTGACTTTCTCTTAATAGATACACTAACTTAACCGTGTTGTGTGTCTTGTTACTATTTACATACCCCCCCCCCCTCAATCTGTGATGTATGCCTAAGGTGCTGGGGTAAAAGGAGGGGTATAAGAGGAGAGGGAAGTAGTGGTTATGAGGAGATTCTCCTAAAACATGCTGCTGGGGATGGGGTGGGGAGAGATGCCTTCCATTGTGAGGCATAGATTCCCCTATTCGCTGTGACTTATACCCCTCCCCAATGATGTTTTCCTATGTTGCAGCTCTTTGCAGTCCCTGGGTGCATTCATCTCTTATCCCCTGCCTCTGTGAGGGCGTCTTCATTATTCCCCTTTAATATCAGTCTCATTCCTCTCTGCTGTATCCTAGGAAAGTGTTTGACATCTGCTAGGGATTGGGGGGGGGGGGGGTTGGGTAGAGAGGTCAGGGAAGGGGGAGGGGATAGTGGGGAAAGGGGTTGAAATGATGATCGTGTTCTTATGGTCTCTGGGCTAGGTTATATCTGGGATGTCCCCTCTCATAGGAGCTAGGCCCTTGTTTTTCAATGCTTCTGCTTTCTGAGGGATTATCTGGCTTCATTGACTGCTATTCCATACGTTTTAAATCCTGGACTCACTGTGGTTTTCTATTGTTTGTAGTTGTATTCCTTTATTTAACTAGTAAAAATCTTTTTTTTTGAGTGCTATCAAGTCATTGCTGACTCCTGAGGACCCAGCAGCCCCTGTTTTTTCTTGACAATGTATGACCAGAAGTAGATTGCCAGGCCTTTTCTTCCAAGGCAATGGAAAATACAGTGAGTTGCCCAAGGTCACAAAGAGTGCCAGAGAGAACTGAACCTGGATCTCTTGGATACTAAGCTAGTGCTCTAACCACTCGGCTACTCCTCCACAATAAATCACTTACACAAAAAAAAATGCTCATGTGTCTGGTTTTGAGCATTGAATGGTTCCCACTGTATTTGTGTGTTTGCCACTGGTTTTTCCTTGTCTGCTGATCTAATTCTTTGAAGATTTTTCTCTTGTTTTGCAAATTCTGTTGTTTTCCTTCCCTGTGTGTAATGGTGGATCTCACTCATTCCTTCTACTTGTTGGAATGCTTGTCTACATTTAAATGATGGAAATGTATTCTGATCATTTAGCTTTGTATTTCAACACTTTTTGTGTTATGCCTTTTGTGTAAGTAGGCTAGAGGTCTGTGATAGTGGTTATATATGTATAATCTATTTCTTTAAGCCCATTCCTCCTATGTACAGTCAAGACATAACACAGATTCTTATACATTACTTCATTGGTATGGAGAAGTTTTCTTGCTCATCCAACCAGTTTTTCAATTTTTTTAAGACGCCAATGTACATTTCCAAAGCTGTATGAGAGTATGGGACTAGGCAGCTGATTAATATTCTTGTATCTTTTTCCATGATGTTTAAGCACTTTTTAATATCAATTTTAATCTCCTGTAATATTCTGTACAAGTCTTTTATCTCAGTAATTTATGCCTGATTGCTGCTTCTTTCCGTACTCCGGTATTAGAGTGGAGGAGTAGCCTAGAGCAGTGGGCTGGAAAGCCTCATTCAAATCCCATTGCTGTTCCTTGTCATCTTGGGCAAGGAAGTCAGATTATAAATGTAGAGGATGTAAAAAGGAAATGAATGTGAAATAATTTTTTTCTACTGTATGTTCTGCTGAAATTGATATTTTTTTATTCTGGGTTTGGTTCAGTTCTCTCTGAGGCCGTTTCAGCTGGTTTTCATTCCAGCCCAGAGTGAAGATTGATGGATCATTCCATTGTGTAATTGAGAAAGGGGCCGCTTGTCTCTAGGAATAACCTGTAGACGTTGCCCCTTTAGCACTGTTCTTTTCTATAATGTAGAAATTTCACAAATAAAGTGCAGTATCATTTTGTTGTTTGTAGGTACAACTTGAGTACATTCTGGGGAATTTCTATTCCTCTAACCTCCTCCATGCGTTCCTCTTCTTCCTCTGTCCCTTCCCTTTTCCACAGGTAGTTAAGCTTTTCCTGACTTCTGACCAGGACAGCTCTGCTAATTGGCTTTCCCGTTCCTTGAGCATAAGGAACACCAAGAATGGAGTTATTTTCCTTCATCTTGCCTAAGCCTGTTTGGGTTGGGTTTGGGGGTTGAAGAGCTCAAGAGTACTCTGGCCTTCTTTGTAAGCAAAATGTATTATGGAATAGCTTTCTTCTTTTGTGTTCTTGTTCTATGTGCTAAGAAAAAATAATACTATACGATCACTTGATATGTTTTCTGAGAGAACTTAATGGTATGTACTAAGAAGCTTTTCCTGTCTTCTGACCAGAACCACCTAATAAACATAAAAACATAATGGCAGAAAAAGGCCACATGGCCTAGCTAGTCTGCTCTTCCATATCAACTACAATAGTCCCCTTTCTTTCCTTTAGAGATAGTCTGTGTTTGTCCCATGCTTTCTTTATTCAGATATTGTCCTCATCTCTACTACCTCCACTGGGAGACTATTCCACGCATCTACCACTCTTTCCATAAAGAAATATTTCTGCATATTACTTCTGAGTCTATTCCCTTTTACCTCATCCTACGTCCCCTCGTAGCAGAGCTTGCTTTCAATTGAAAGAGGCTCTCCTCTTGTGCATTTATGCCATGGAGGTATTTAAACATTTCTATCATATCTCTTCTATCCCGCCTTTCCTCTAATGTATACCGATTAACATCTTTAAGCCTGTCCTCATATGCTTTATAACAAAGACCATTAACCATTTTAGTAGCTACCCTCTGCACCGACTCCATCCTGTTTATATCCTTTTAAAGGTGTGATCTCCAAAATTGCACATAATACTCCAAATGAGATTGAACCAGAGACAGAAGCACTATCACCTCCTTTTTTTCTGCTAGCCATTCCTTTCCCTTTGCACTCAAGCATCTTTCTGGCTTTTGCTGTCACCTTTTCTACCTGTTTAGCCACCTTAAGATCATCAGAAACAATCACGCCCAGGTCCCACTTTTCTGTCATGGACAGAAGTACTTTAACCCCTACACTGTACCACTTCCTTGGATTTTTGCAGCCCAAATACATGACCCTGCATTTTTTTTTAACATTAAATCTCAGCTACCAAATTCTTGACTATTCTTCAAGCTTAGCTATATTCCTCCGTATATTATCTACTCCTTCCTGGGTGTCTACTCTATTGCAGATTGTGGTATCATACCCTGATAGCCCTTCCGCTATATCACTAACAAAGATGTTAAAAGAATCAGACAAAGAACAGATCCCTGGGGCACACCACAGGTAACCTCCTTCTTCTCAGAGTGAGCTCCATTTACATGTACACTTTCTTGCCTCCCACTCAATCAATTCCTAACCCAGTCACTTATTTTAGGGTCCATCCCTAGGGTGCTCAGTTTGGTTATAAGTCACCTGTATGGAATGGTGTCAAAGGCTTTACAGAAATCTAAGTACACCGCATCTAGGGCTCTCTCTCGGTTCAACTCCCTGGTCACCCAGTCAAAGAAATCAATCAGATTTATCTGACAAGACCTGCCTCTGGTGAATCCATGCTGCCTCAGATCCTGTAATTCATTGGTCTCCAGAAACCTCACTGTTCTCTCTTCTTGCAGCGTTTCCAATAATTTACTCACCAGAGGTCAGACTAACCACCCTGTAGTTTTCAACCTCATCCTTCCGCTTTTATATAAAGGGACCACATGTGCCTTTCTCCAGTCCTCTGGAACCACTGCCGACTCTAAAGAACAATTGAAAAGTTCTGTCAGTAGAGCCACTAGAACACCCCCAAATTCCTTCAATATTCTGGGATGTATCCCATCCAGTCCCACTGCTTTGTCTACTTTTATTTTATCTAGTTCCACACAGAGTTTTCTGTAAATCGTTCAAGATCCCCTTCGCTTCTGTTCCTACCTCGTGGGTGTTTTCTGAGGTCCTGGCTCCTGGTCCTTCATCAGAAATATTTGTTAAGCAATTCCGCTTTATCCTCATCAGCTTCTACGTATTTCTCCCCTTCACCTTTGAGTCTGACAATACCACTTTTGCCCTTCCCCCTCTCACTAATATATCTGAAAAATGTCTTATCCCCCCATTTTATCGTATTGATTATTTCTTCTTCTTTATGTATCTTTGCTTTCCTGACTATTTTGCTAGCTTCTCTTAAGTTTTTCTAAATATATGAGCCAATGCAGAAAGCTGGTGCTAGACCTGCGCTGAAGCAATTTTTAACATTCCCAACAATACACACATTTTAGCATGCAATGCAGGAAGGATGAAGTTTGCAAATGCATGCCGCATTAACCGTGAGCATGCAAATGAACCATTGCAGCTTTAAACTGGGAGAGCAACCCAAACACATGCACATAAGAAGCCTGCGCTAGTTTGGCTTGCTCTTTGGGTAATTTGCATATCAATCCTGACAATATTCTAACGGCATCAGGGATGATTGCGGCATCAGGAAAAGCCCCTATTTTAAGGTTCGGGGGTTTGGATTTAAGGGTCACTAGACCACCAGGTGATTTTTATTTTAATCTCTTTTATTTTGGGTTGGACTGGGTTGGGTTTGGGTGGGAGGTAGTGGGACCACTAGACCACCAGGTTCCCTTTTCTTTTAGTGGGGAGTGGAGGGTACAGGGGTCGCTAGACCACCAGCTACTTTCTTTCTGTTGGCACTGGCCCCCGACAGCATTTTGATGGCATCAGGGACTTTTCACGATTTCTGATCATCTAAGATGATGATCTAGGCATCGGGGAAAGCAACCGGTGCCATTAAAATACTATCAGGGGCATGCTTTAGAGGTTTAAGTCACTTCAGACCCTGCAGTAAAATCTTTTGCGCTAGGGCTGGTTGTGAAATCCTCTACACCCGTGTCTGCATCGGGCATAGCTATGATTTGCATACCAGACCATTATGCACAGCTGATTTAAATACCTTTAAATAGTTTTAAATATGCATGGCATTAGTTGGGTGCTAGCGTTTCCGTTGGCATTTATGTCTGTTTTCTGCATTTTAGAGGATCGTAAAGTGTGCTTAAATGTGGCATTATCGGGTTGTGAAGGCCGTGCTAGCTTTCTGCATCGGCCCGGTAGATTCTGTGCTGTGGATATTTCATGTGCATGCTGCTGCAGTACATGACCCGCAGGTCATGTGCCCAAAGGGGCATGACCAAAGGAGAGCCACCTCATTTGAGCCTCTTTGGAGCCACCTGAGGCAATATGCCTTGTGAATATTCTATGACCCAGGTACTATCTTTTCAGGGGGGGGTTCTATTATGGGGAAGAGGATGGCTAAATTGAAGGATAGTGCTTCAGAGGATCAGCTGCCGGTCCAGGGATCCATGGACGCATTGGTCTTGACACAGGGCAAGTTATTGTCCAGGTCAGGGTTTTTTCCATCTGATAAAGTGAATCAGATGAGCCTAGAGGTGCCCTCCTTAAATCCAAACTCCCGCTCACCACCTCTTCCTCCAGTGATGAACTCTGATATAGCCAATCTGGTGTTCACCCTGGTTGGGATAACAGATAGCCGGGATGGATTGAACTGTACCCGGGGTGGAGGGTAGTCTCATCTCTGTAGGAAAGTCGGTAACAATAGTGTAGTCACCTCCTGATCAAGTAGGGGTTGGAGTTACTAACTCTATGGCATTGGTGTCCTTAAAGCTAGTGGTATTTTTGGGTGTTTCAGGGTTGGAATCCCCTGCACCCCAAAAGAAGTGACTAACTTAGACATTTGGAGGGTTATGGCTAAGATGAATGCAACTCTATCTGGCTGTCTCTGTCAATTATGTTTTTTCAGATGAAACAGTTAATAAGTCATCACTTTTGGAGGGTGAATTAAGCTCTCAAAATGGCACAATAGGGGATCACATGATAAAGATTGAGGCATTGGAAGCGACGAACAATGCTTTGATGGAGGGAAATATAATGTTGGTAAATAAAATAGAGAAAGGCTGGAAAATTCTTTGAAGCCATGTAATCTTAGATTCGTGAATGTTCCTCTTTGCAATATGGTTTCTGCTATAGAAATGTTGAAGTTGTATTTTTTGGATGTTCTGCATCTTGAGGCTGTCCATCTTCCTAGCTTATTGAATGCTTATGTTCCTTCTTCTATAAAAAAATATTGGTGGTGAAAGTTTGTTACATCTTCAAGATGGGGCCTTGATAGCTCTCCTAGAGACTTCAGTGCAAGAGTCTACTAACAAGGGTACTGTGGTGGCTACTTTTCAGAGTCTCTTGGACAGAGAGAAAGTTTTTTCTTGTTTTCTCAAACAGCGATTAACTCCCTTTCATGGACATGTTATTTATGTGTATCCTGATGTCTCTGAAGACACTGATAGTTCGGAGGGAGTTTCTCCAGTTGAAGCCTTGGACTTTGTCACTGGGTATGACCTTTTTGAAATATCCCAGGAAGAGCTTAATTAAGCACCTGGGGAAGGATTATACATTTTTTGAACCTTCATAATTACAAGCATTGAATCAGTCTCAAGAAGATGTGTTAAATAAATAGATGAATGTATAAAGTATTTTTTCTTACTGGCTCTCATGTTTATTATAGTTGGATTTGAAAAGAGGTATTGAAGTCTGTGCAGAGTAGGATTAGGATTGGAAATTTTTTATGTCCTTAATATTTCTGATTTAATATTGTAAAATGACTCATTTTTCCTCCTAGATATTTTATGTGTTAGAAGATTGCACGTGATTATTATTTTTAATTATTATATTGCCTGTGATTTTATACCTCTTCTGTTTCCTGAGAGTATACTCTGTAACTAGAGTTATAATTGTTTTTTTTCTTTTTTTTACAAATAAACTTTAATAAAGATTAAATTTAAAAAAAAATCTATATCCCAAAGAGCTAATAAGAATACTCAGTGGATTAAGTGTCATAGAAAAAAAAATTGGTGAGTCTCTCAAATATTCCTTGCTGGATCTTGATGTTAGGAATGACAAACTCCATCATCCTACCTCAGATGAAGTGTGATTTGTCACATTTTCATGATGAACTCGAGCACTCCATCAATGTGGGGTTTATTTTGTAAATGTGATAGTTCTTGTCGTCCAGCCAGTGATCTCATTTCTCACATTTCTCTTCTACGTCCAAACCTCTTTGTGTCCTGTGTTGTGCAGTTTAGAGATGTCAAATTATGTTATTCTGCAGAACATGGAGATTTCAGAGCTGTGGAAAAAGGAGAGATGTGTTGTTCACTGAAAGGAACAGGCCTCGATGTACAATGCTGGTCAAAAATATAAATGTGTAAACGTTAAAATAATTTCTGAAGTAGGTTGACAAACCTGCAGGAAGGTCATGGATTTGCCTCATTGGTTCAAGTTTTTCTCAAAGTGGCAGTGGAGTTCTGAGGATGCCCAATTGATTTATAGGGCCTATAGCAGTGAGATTCAATTATGTAGAGTGAACAGAAGAGTGGCGTAGCTTAAAGATAATCGGATAGGGCTGACTTATTAAGTGTGATCAAAAACATTTTTTGTCCTAAAGTCAACTGGATAAAGATATCTGGCTAATTTTAACCAGACATTTTGAAAAGCCCTAATTAATTGTATCTCTATTTGAATTCAGGTTCACATCAAGTCTGGTCAAATTGTTCCCAGGCTCACTGGTGAATCTGGGAAAATTCCAAAAATTCCACCGAACCAGGTTAAAATTTGCCTTCTTCAAATTCAATCTCAAATAATCTACACATTTCTAGTTGTAAAAGAGTGAGGGAAATCAAAAATATGTAACAGGGATAGGACCATATTTCTTTTTTATATTTTTTCATCAGTATAATTATATCATCCTTCATAACCTTCTAAACAATATGCTCTGTAATGCAGTGTAGAGATAAAACTGTTTTTTCAACCAGAGTACTATAGTTGGCTATTCTCCCCACTGATTCTTATTGAGTTTTTGTGTTCTTACCCAAAGCTTTTTTCTACTGTTACAGGTTTTTTTTCTTCTCTAGCTTTCAGGTTCAAATAGAAAGGCAAGCTCTTCGACCTCACTGCCCTTCTCAGGTGTTAGATCCCTCTCTTCCCATCCCAACAAGCTAATTGGTGAGTTGCTATATAGGGCAACTCACCAATTAGCTTGTTAGCAAAGTTAACAGATTTTTTTAATGGTTGATAAGGAAAATCTAGGAAGTAAACCATTCCACATTTGGACATTTTTTATTTATTTATTTTATTTTATTTTATTTATTTATCTATTTCTTCTATACCGCCCCTTCCAGAGATCAGGGGCGGTTTACATGGAACAAGTAAACAAATTTGTATACTAATGTATACATTACATGGAACAGAGATTTTTTTAACTTTATACAGATAATAGTTATTAACAGAGATTTATAACATTGTAACTTTATACAAATAACTGTGCATTAATTGTCAAAACTATTTACATTTTATATACATTAATAAGTTTCTGTAGCGTAGTGTTGATCAGAGTTTTTCTACCTTTTTATAGGTAGTCAGAGTTTTCTACCTTTCATATGTGTGTGTGTGTGGAGGAATTTATTTCCTTTTTTCATCTCTTGGGAGTATTTTGGGGTGTATGTGGTGGGAGTATGTGGTGGGTGTATGTGTGTGGGTAGTTGAGTGTGGTTTTAGGGCTTTGTGTTTGAGTGTTTGGGGATGGTGTGTGGTTGGACTTGGGGATATGGGATTTCATAGTGTTCGGAGAAAAGGTATGTCTTGAGTTCCTTTCTAAATTGGGTGAGGTCTTTTATGATCCGAAGGTTTATTGGGAGATTATTCCAGAGCATGGGGGCAGTGAATGAGAAGGCTCTGGTGCTGGTGGATTTTTTAGTTTTTTTGAATGAATTTGGTATTTCAAGTGAGTGTGTTGCGTTTAGTCTGCGAGTTCTTGATTCTGATGGGGCATGTAATAGCATGGATAGATATGATGGGGCGATGTTGTTCAGGAGCTTGAATGTGATTAGGAGGATTTTATATCTGATTCTGCTGTTTATAGGGAGCCAATGCAGTTCCAGCATTATTGGGGTTACATGATCTACTAGGCGGGCTTTTGTGACTACTTTGGCACAGATGTTCTGGGCTCTTTGGAGTAGGTATGTACTTTTTTGTGGTAGGCCAATTAAGAGACTATTACAATAGTCGAAGTGTGGGGTGATGAGTGTGTTGACAACTGATCTAAAGTCGTGGGTGTCAAGAAGGGGTCTTAGGTGTTGTATGGTTTTGAGTTTGTAGAATATGGTTTTTACCGTCTGTTTTATATGTGGTAGCATGGTGAGTGTATGGTCTATTATTACCCCTAGGTATTTTACCTCTTTTTTGACGGGTATAGTTGTATTTATGATTGAGATTGATGTTGGATAGGTGTCCTCAGTCACGGGTGATCTTGTTACGAACATTGCCTCAGTTTTTTTGAGGTTGATGCTAAGGTAGTTAGATTCCGTCCAGGAGGTGGTCTCCACCATGCATTTTGATAGGGCATCGTAGGTAGGATTTTTTTTGGTGGATATGGGGAGAGCAAGCATGATGTCATCAGCATAGATAAAGTGACTAATTTTGTGTTTTCTGAATATTTTTGTAATGGGTTGGAGGTACAGGTTGAAAAGGAGGGCAGAAAGGGCGGATCTACTAAAAGTAAACATTTTGATATTCTTGACAGAGCTTTGATTAGGTAATTTTACATAGGGAACACATTAAACAATATACCTCAGATGCATAATATCAGAATTTAGTTCTGTAAAATAATAACTTTTTAGCAATCTAGCAGGGCTACACATAGGTACATAGAACAGAGCTGTTAGAACACATGTTAAAAGAGGCTAGCTGATTTTTCTCTGAGGAAAGGTTAGGGACTTTGGAAGGTCTTTCTCATTTCCTTCAACAGGTATCAAAGCTCCAACAACCAGAATACGGCTGGGAAGAATCATGTTGCCAAAGCTGTTGCGCCCATTTATAGCTTCGGCCTCTGTCCAGACAAACAGCCCAATCCCAGTCAAGGGACGAGTTCCATGGGCATGATGCCTGCGAGCTGAAGCCCTCATGTAACAAATGGAAGAGCTCAGAGAAGAGGTGGCAAAAATGAGAAGCATCCGTGACAGTGAGAAATACATTGATGAGATGGTTCTTGAGGCATCCAAGCTCTCCAGTCAAGGTGTAGATGATATGCTACAGAATGAAGAAAGTTGAGCAAGAGTCAACAGAGCCTGCAGAATCAACAATACAACTCCTCCAGCCCTTGAATTTAAGAACCAATATGCAGCCCTGGAAGTCAAAGAGGTGAAAACATTCCAGGAATGGGAAGAACCAGAGTTCAAGAATCCCAAAGTTGCAGAATCAGTGACCACAAGGAAGCGAAGGATAGTGGTGGTTGGTGACTCTCTTCTGAAGAACCAGCACTGAGGTATCCATCTGCCAACCAGACTTGAGGTCCAGGGAGGTATGCTGACTGCCAGGTGCCAAAATCCAAGATTTACAGAGAGTTTGCAGAGACTCATGAAGCCTACTGACTATTATCCCTTGTTGCTCATCCATGTCAACACAAACGATACTGCTAGGTATCCCTCTGAGTGTATCAAGTGTGACTTCATGGCTCCGGGAGAGAGGATGAAGCAGATAGATGCAAAGATGATGTTCTCTACAATTCTCCCTGTTGAGAGTAAAGGCCAAGGCAGAGAAGCTCGCTTCATGGAAATGAATGCATGGTTGCATGAATGGTGTCTTTGAGAGCGTCTTGGTTTTATGGACCATAGGATGATTTTCCAAGAGCTGCTGGGAAGAGATGGCCTCTACCTGTCTAAGAAGAGTCAAAGTGTCCTCTGCAACAGACTGGCTAACCTATTATAGAGGGTTTTAAACTAGATTTACTGGGGTTGGGTGAAGAAAACTACCAAGTAAGTAGAAGCCCTCAGGTAAGTGAAACTTTTTTTTTTTTTAATTTTTATTTAAGCGTTTTTTCCTGAATACAAAAACAGTAAAAGGCAAACTATTACAGGAATACAAAATTACAATCAAGAAAAGAATATCACAAAAAACAGAATCACATCAAGGGGAGACAGTCAATAATTCCTCACAAAAACATAATATCAATAGCAATAAAGAGTGACTTAACACTCCACATAAGGGAGCAGAGAAACAAAACAACCCCAACCTACTTCTCAACTATTTCTTTACCTGACAAAAATTTCTGCAATTGTGTCACATCAGTATAAACATAACTTTGCCCCTGGTAAGTTACCAGGCAGCAACAAGGAAATTTTAAGAAAAAAGATGCTCCCAGAGCAACATCTCTAGTCCTTAACTCCAAAAACTGTTTGCGTCTAAACTGAGTAGCACGTCCAACGTCTGGAAAAATTTGGAGCCTATAACCACAAAATAAATCATCCCTGTGCTTAAAATAAGCCCTAAGCACAGACAATTTAGCAGACTCAGAACCAAACGTTGCAACAACCGTGCAGCGTTTGGGTATGAGATCCAACGTATCCTCCAAAAAAGCAGTAAGATTCTGGGCAACAGACTCAACAGGGGGAGCAACAGCCCCTACCTCAAGAGGCGTTGTACCAGACAAAGAAAATGAATAGACATGAACAACTTCCAAAGTACCTTTCATCTGTAGAACCTCAGAAAAATATTTTTGTAACAAAATTTCTGAAGACAATAGGTGAGTTGAAGGAAAATTAAGAAAACGAAGGTTTCTTGCCCTGTGCTGATTCTCTAAACTCTCCAAACGACAAGAAACAGCAGAAATATCTCTGATTAAGGCCACATTACTATTTGTCCTTGTTTGGAGCTGAGAACCAGCACGAGCAGAAGCCTGAGCCAAAAAACCTATCTGTTTATCAACATCCTTAAATTTATCCACAACATCATGAGTGAAAGAACATAAAGTGGAAACAGTTGAAGTTAAACACTTATCAAGTTTTTGAATCACAGTCCATATGTTCACGAGCGTTACCTCACCATTGGGGAGAGGAAAAGCCTGATTATCAACAACTGGACTAACAGATTTCAGGGAAGGAGATGTAGCTTCCAGAAGAGCATCGAGGAAAGTAGAAGACAATGGCTGAGGAAAAGGAGGCAGCAGCCGAAATTCAGGACTCAAGGAGACCTCTTCCGGCGATTTTGCAGGCTGTAGTGCCATCACATGTTTGTCCATGGGACCGACTGGCTTACCTCCTTGTACTCCATCACCAGTCCCGGCCTTCGCAGCTGATTTCACCTTCCGCTTTCCCATGAGCACTATCATGCGACGACCAGCACCCTGAGAAACTTCTCAGGAGCGCCGAAGGAGCGCAAAAGGAGCGTGTCCTGCCCCTTGAGATGCGCCCCTTATGATGCGACCACGCAGGCCATGACTTGCAGCCGTGAGTACACCAACAGCATTTTATGTGGGTTGAAGGGGGGGTCCTCGAAGGCAGGAATGTCCGCTCGGTGCCTGCAGCTCTGCACCACGCCTCGGACTCCCTCCTTCTGCACTGCTCCGCACAGCTGAACAAAGCGCGGCAGCTCCCAGGTAAGATGATTGCTCCCCATAGGTGAAACATTTAATACCACTGTAGAAATGGATAAAAGGGGCAATGTCTGGAAAGCAGTGTGCATTAATGGCTGTAGTATGAGCAATAAGATCCCAGATGTTGAGACTTTAATGGAAGAGGCTGACTTGGATTTAGTGGCAGTTATGGAGACACAGTTCACAGACAAGCATGACCGGGATGTAATTATACTGGGCTATACTGTGATAGGCGATGGCCTACTTCATCTTGTAAATGTAAGAATATGTTATGTGAGGCTTGTCTCTGCCTGTCTCTGTCTCTGCCTGTCAGCTCTGCTTGAGTCTTCCCCCCTCCTCCTCAGAGTATTATAGCTGACTCTGGAATATTACAGAAATTACCAGTAGCTGTTAGAGACACTTCTTAGCCTTGCTTTGTTTAGCCTTGCTTTGTTTTGCTTTTGATAAGAATGCTTCTGATAAACAAAAAGTAAACTTTTCCTCTGTTATGACTCACAGCTGTGCCTTCCACTATCTTTGCAAGCTAACTGACCTTGCAAGAGTAGCGAAATATACTGTATACTGTAGCAAAAGTGTTTTGTCTAAGCATTTGAGCCCCTGTTAGAAATGCCTGCACAAGCCAGATCAGAGATGACTATTGGGAGAGAGAAAGGGGGGCCACCAAGACCAATGAGAAGTTTTGCCTGTATTAGACTGGAGAAGAAAGGTATATAAACGGTCATTTTTCTGAGCTCTGGGCTCAGCCATTTTGTATGTGTCATTGTCTGAGTCTGTGCACATTAAAAGGCTTGAATTCTTGTCAATAGACTCCTGGTTTTATTGGTTGCGGACACTTCGCTATTACAATACTTTATACAGGAAGGACAGGGTAGGAAGAAAGAGGGGAGGAGTGGCACTATATGTAAAAAATCATATTAAAGCTATAGTATTACAGGGCTTACAAGGGAAGGAGGAGGCACTGTGGGTTAAACTATAAAGAGGGAATGGGAAATCCATTTGCATTGGTATGATATACAGATCCCTTTCGGAGGCAAAAGAAGTAGATGACGATTTAATTGAGGACATTCACAGTATTGCCATGAAAGAAGTGCTACTGATTGGTGATTTCAATATGCTGGATGATGATTGTCACAACCCTGCTGCAGTATCCTCTAGAAGTAAGGAGATTCGGGATTCTATACAGGGAGAATTATTCCATCAACTGGTAACAGAACCCACACATGAAGGGGCCATACTGGACTGGGTCCTTACCAATTGGGAAAATGTTTCTGTTGTTATATTGGGCTGTTGTTATATTGGGAGATTATCTCTCATCCAATGATCACCACATGATGCGGTTCAGTATTAGGACTAGGTCTGATAAAGTCCATTCAAAAGAGAGGGTCCTAGACTTTAGGAAAACTAACTTTGCCAAGATGGGACAAAATCTCAAGGAGCTGTTAGCGGGATGGGAGCAGTTCGGGGATGTAGAATAGCAATGGGCGAACCTGAAAGGGGATATTTTAGGGCAACAAACCTGTTAGGAAATTAAATAAATGTAAAAGGAAAAGGAGACTGCTATGGTTCTTGAAAGAAGTAACTGAAAAGGTGAAGAAAAAGAGTAGACTTCATAAGATACAAGAGATCACAGAAAGAGGAAGACAAGCATCAATATTTGGAAAAATTTCTAGAAGCTAGAAAAGTAGTCAGTAAAGCAAAGATACAAATGGAAGAAAAAATAGCCAATGCAGTAAAATGGGTGGACAAGATCTGTTTCAGATATGTTAGTGAGAGGAGGAAATGCAAAAGTGGTATTCTCAGACTCAAAAGTGAAGGGAAGGAATATGTAGAAGCTGATGTGGATAAAGCAGAATTGCTTAAGAAATATTTTTGTTCTGTGTCCTCAGATGATGGGCCAGGAGCAGGACCTTAGAAAACATCTACAAATACGAACAGTAGTAAATGGGGATCTTGAAGGATTTTCAGACGACTTGTTTGTGAGGAACTAGCTAAACTAAAAATAGACATTGATGGGGCCGAATGGAATACATCCCAGAATATTGAAGGAACTTGGGGTAGTTCTAGCAGCACCACTGTCCAACTTTTTCAATGCTTCTTTAGAGTCGGGAGTGGTCCCGGAAGGACTGGAGAAAGGTGCATGTGGTCCCTTTACACAAAAGTTGAAGAAAGAATGAGGTTGAAAACTACAGGCAGGTTAGTCTGACCTTTTGTGAGTAAATTAACAGAAACACTGCTAAAACAGATGATAGTGAGGTTTCTTGAGTCCAATGGATTGCAGGATCTGAGGCAGCATGGTTTTAGTAGGGGCAGGATTTGTCAGACAAATATTTGACTGGGCAACCAAAGAGTTGGACCGAGGGAGAGCCCTAGATGTAGTCTACTTAGATATCAGTAAAGACTTTAACACCATTCAACACTTATAAACAAACTGAGCACTCTAGGGATAGAAGCTAAAGTGACTGACTGGGTTAGAATTGGTTGAGTCGGAGACAAGAAAGGGTGCAGGTAAATGGAGCTTGCTCTGAGGAGAAGGATCCTTTGAACTATATGCACCATCTGGAACATTCTTCCAGACTCAATCAGAAACATATCAGATCTCCATACCTTCCGAAAGCACCTAAAAACCCACCTATTCATTGAACACTTTGGCCCCTCGCATGACCACTCCCTTCCAATACACACAAAACCCACAAAACCCAAACCAACAGAATAAGCTCCTCTGCAACCTCTCTTGCACACACCCTGTATATAGCCCTCTATTGTAAATAGCCAACCCAACGCACATTCACTCTTCATGTATATAAGTTACCTGTTCATTGTACATAAGTTGATTTGTTCTATGTATTTAAACCCATGTTCTATGTAAACCACTTTGACCCAGTGAAAGGTGACATATAAATCCTGCTAAATAAATAAAGGATGCAACCAGTGGTGTGCCACTGGGATCTGTCCTTGGTTTGATTCTTTTTTACATTTTTCTTAGTGATATTGCAGAAGAGCTATCAGGTAAGGTTTGCCTCTTTGCAGATGATACCAAAATCTTCAATAGAGTAGACATCCAGAAAGGAAAAGATACCATGAGGAGGGATCTCGCTAAGTTTGAAGAATGGTTGAAAATTTGGCAGCTGAGATTTAATGCTAAAAAATGCAGAGTCATGCATTTGAACTGCAAAAATCCAAGGGGGTGGTATAGTACTGGGGATGAAGTACTTCTTTCCATGAAAGAAAAGTGGGACCTGTGGGGTGATTGTTTCTGATGATCTTAAGGTGGCTAGACAAGTAAAAAAGGTGATGGCAAAAGCCAGAAGAATGCTTGGGTGCACAGGGCAAGGAATGGCTAGCAGGAAGGAGGAGGTAATAGTGCCTCTGTAGGTCTTTGGTGAGACCTCATTTGAAATATTGTGGGCAATTTTGGAGACCACACCTTCAAAAATAAACAGGATGGAGTCTGTGCAGAGAGTGGCTATCAAAATAGTCAGTGGACTTTGTCATAAGGCATATGGGTACAGATGTAAAGATCTCAATATGTATACTTTGGAGGAAATATTATAGAGATGTTTAAGTACCTTCATGGCATAAATGCACAAAAGGAGAGCCTCTTTCGATTGAAAGAAAAGCTGTGCAATGAGCGGTATAGGATGAAAGTAAAAGGCGATAGACTCAGGAGCAATAGGCAGAAATAGTTATTTACAGAATGAGTGGTAGATGCATGGAATAGTCTCCCAGTGGAGGTAGTAGAGACCAGGACAGTTATCTGAATTCAAGAAAGCATGGGACCCACACAGAATATTACTAAAGGAAACAAAGGGACTGTAGTAGTTGGTATGGAAGGGCAAACTGGATAGGCCATGTGACCTTTTTTGCCATCATGTTTCTGTATTTCTATGAGTTATCCCATAAGTTTTGAAGCTGTTCAAATGAGGCAATATGATGATTCGGGCATGCTGGAACCTTTGTAGGGCAAGGCCAGAAGATGTGAGCTAATGTATGGTTTGGGGTCTGTGGAAGAATATAACACAGGAACCGCTACTGTCTTTGTGCTTCCGTTGAGGAGTAGTGATCTACATGAGTATGCAGGAAGAGGACAAGGGTCAAGGAGTGAAGTAAAAAAAAAAATATATATAATTACATGCACAATTTTTTTCTTGCCATAGAACTTAATAGGACATTTGAAGTGGCATTTTACAAAAGATATCCAAGGCAATCTGGGACGTTCGAGCCAGAACGTCTGAAAAAAGAACAAGCACATCCAAGCTCAGGCTCAATTTCTCAAATTTTGATGCGCCTCATATGGGTGCCTGCAGGGTGTCTACATAGATGACCCTGGAATAGTATCCCCGACCGTGAACATCTAGGAATAGCCTAATGGTAAGAGTAGTGGGCTAGGACCAAGAAAGCCAGGGTTCAAATCCTACTGTGGATATCATTTGGTTTGTGCAGAGTACTAGGGATGGCGGAATGTCATCTTCTCTACACCCTCTGGATGTTTTACAGCCAAACAGGCACTTTCCCGATGCCTATTCATGTCTGCAGCAAGTGTGACCTTAGATGCAACTCTGGATGTCCAGGACATTTCTGAGATCAGGCAGTGACATACAGGTTCTTGGGAATGCCCTGGCTATGCCTCCACCACGCTCCTGTTCAGAATTGGACGTCCTCACATTGGGGCTGTCCAAAGACCTGGCTTCTAAAATGCCTCTGGAGGCATATCCATGCTTTGGATGTCTCTATGCCTGTTCTCAGACATCCAAAACATGAATAGGATTTCTAAAATAACCCCCCTTTTAAGCAAAAAATTAGGAATTTGCTGCAAAAGGACTGAAAAATTCTGGTGACACTGCTAAGAAAACCCAGGAGCTTCTGGGTCGCCAGGAGTCAGGACTGACTCGAAGGCACACATTGCATTGCACTGTAGGAGACATTAGAGCTTTCAGGTGAGATTCTTTACTCTTGCACTAAGATATTTATGTCAGCAGCAGTGTAATATGTTTTTTGGGGTTTTTTTTACTTTTAATGTACATTATGAAGGGTCTTAGCTCCCCTAGTTTTAAAAATAGTGATGTCATTGATCCCTGGCCCTCCTTGTTCCAACACTACTGTGGTGACTGAAATATGGGCATGCATTCGACATTTCACTTCTGCCACTCAGATCTAGATGCTTAAAGAGGCAGAAATATACCCTCTATGGTGCACAGGTGTAAACGTATTGGTTCCATGCTGCACCGTGTGCTTGATTGTATGGATAAACGGAAGACTTCAGTATTCAGCACTATTAATCTGTCATCTCTCAGTAGCAGTAAATTTATTAGAACAGGCCCATCAACAGCTTTTGAGTTATGCTGCAACTTATTCATAAATTTTGCTGGCGCTGTAACGTTTTGCTGGAAACAGAGTATGTGGAACAAAAATCTGCAGATCGAGAGAGCCCCGTGTATACTCCAAGGAAAGAAATACAAGGGAAAAGAGGTGGTCTGAAGGGCACACTGTGAACCAGGAGAAAGCTTCTCTTACATGCTCACTTATTAAGTGTGTAATTTAAACGGCTGAAAACAGCATGGCTCCTAGCAGATGAAATAGGTGCCCCTGTCAGGTGTACTGTACAGAGTGTGGTTGAAGAGAAAGAGCAGTGGCAGAAGGAATGTGATTAAGTATGAAAGTGCAAGGTGAAAAGTGTCTTCGTGCTAGGAGGTGCAGTCTGCAGCTGTCAAGGTTACAAAAAGCACCAGGCGGGAAAGCCCCTTTCCAGCATCAGCTGAGGAACAGGTTACAATATCCTGTGAATCCGTGGCAGATATACAGGAGTTAGAAGTCATCCTTTAAGATGGGATTAAAGAAAGGAGAATTCGGTAATAAAATGTTGTCTTCTAAGCTGGCTCTGCTCATTTCTGAGAGGCAAGTTAAAAAGAGAAGAACGGAGGCATAGTCGGGTATGGAAGGAAACCAAGGTTCATAGAATAGGGGTATGCACCGGAAAATTTGTGTTTCACTTCATTTTTCATATCATTACCATTTTTTAAAAAATTGTTTGGTTTTAAGAAACGTTTCATTTTGTTTTGTTTTTTTTCTTATTAGCGCATACTGTTTTAATGTATGCTAGTCTTACAGTGTTCACTAAGGGCCCTTTTACCCAAGTTTGGTAAATTTATGAACTTTCTGTGCGTTAGGAGCAAATCCCATGCACAGTTAATACAAAAGACATGCCATAACTGTGAGGGTGTGCCCCCTGCACTTATTGCACAGAAAAATCCCTGTGATGCTTCCGGGTGTGTCCCACTGGCGTTCATCTCAGATTCCTCACCCTCTGGTCTCCCGTCCAAGGTCCTCCAGCACTATAGGGGTTATAGCTATGCAAAAACAGTTCCAAGCCCACGCAAAACAAAACCCAGCCCCTGTTCCAGGAACCAGGTGTCCCCTGCAGATCCTGTGTTTCCTGGGAGTCCAATAACCTCAAAGTCCTACTGGACTCAATAATCCTTAACAGGATCAGATTGGTAGTTATAAATTAATGAATAGCAGTTTCTTCACTTTCCTCCTTAAGGCAGACATCCAGTCTACCTTAAGGCATCCAGGGGTTCTACCATGAAGCCCCTAGTTCAATCCCTTTTAGTCTGCTTCCAAAATAGTAGTCCAAAACAATACAGTATTTCTGGGTTTCAAAACAGCCTTCCTGACAGCACCCTCATGAGCCCATAATTCAGGAACTCTTAATATGGCTTCTGAATGGGGTCACAACCACCTGCCGTCAGGTTTTCCCAGACTGCCATGAAAACTCCAGGCTGTTACAACACATAGGTGCCAAACATAGAGCAGAGTTCACCTCAAGGCTTGGTGTGACAAGCATCTCCCAGCTTAGTCACAAAGCCTCTTAAATCATGCCAGCAAGAGGTAATTCAACAGTAAAGTAATAAAACAAAGCTTTACCTTTTCTCGGACAGGCAGACAGTTCCTGCTCTGCTCCCAGGCTTTTATACCCTGTCGCCAAGGATTTGATTCTTGCTGGCACTCCTTGTGACCTCGGGCACATCACTTTACCCTCCATTGTCTCAGAAGGAAAGGCCTGGCAATCTACTTCTGGTGATACATTGCCAGGAAAACCCAGAGGCAGCTAGGTTGCCAGGAGTCAGCACTGGCTTGATGGCACTAACCCCCCCCCCCCCACCCGCAGCCAAAAAAACCCCACCCCTTCTGTCCAGTCTCTCATTAGTTACCTGAGAAGCCAGCCTGCCCTTTTCCCTAGGTCTGACAGTAGATAAAACCTGGCCTGGATCTCAGAATTGCCTCGTCTTTTCCTCTTTGTTTTTCTATAAATCTAGTGAAGGGATATATACCAATCATAGTCCCTTACTGTGAATTACTGTTCCTTTGCAATTAGAGCAGGCGCGGGCAGTGCCTCCTCTTGAGGTGGCATTAAGTGCCTCCATGCTAATTGCAACATTGACAGCACATGGTAATGGCCATGTGCTAACCGCAATGAGCAGCCCACTCCCATTCTCCACCCATAACCTGCCCAGACCCTACCCCAGTTCACATTAAGCGGTTAGCTCACAATTTACAGTATGCGTGCGAAGTTGCTCGTTTGCATGGGAGTTGTCAGTGCATGCATGTGGTAGCTGCTAACACATGCCAATATGTATGTTAACTGCTTAGAAAATTTAAAGTAAGATAACCCTTCACTCAGCTGCTTAAATTAGACCAAATCATACATTGATGGTATAACCTATATGTACAATGTATCAGCTATAGGTAAGTTCTCAGGTCTTTTCCTCTCAACACCTTACCTATAGCTGGTATACCGTACATTAGGTTATGACATCAATGTATGATTTGGCCTAATTTAAGCAGTTGAGTGAGGAGTTATCTATCTTTAATTTTTTGTGATTTTGACTCCTTGTGAGGAGAAATACTATTTTTAGTGTTAACTGCTTAGCACACTTTGAAGGGTCCCTAAGTAAGGATAACGCATGCTATATAAGAATAACGCACAGTCATTCTCAAATGCAGGTTGCAGGGCTGCATGTCCCGCTGGGTCGTGCAGCCCCATAAGCCGCCTGTATCCTGTCCCCCACCAGCTCCCCCTATACGTCCTGTGCATCAGCCCGGCAGCATGTACAGGGTTGATTCAGGTCACAGCCTTGTACGTGCTGCTGGGCCTGCTGGGATGTGCTGTTTATACCACCTCAGAGGTGGTATAAGCAGCACAATTTGCCAGATGGGGGCAGGGGAGCCACCCCAGGGGTTGGGGCTGGGTGCAGAGGGGTCCCTGCTGCCTGATCTAGGCCGTGGGAGGTCTGCTGTGGGTTGGGCAGTGGGGATTTGGGGGGCCAGAGCCGTAGATACCAGGGGACATCCCCACAGGGAGGGGAGGACATCCCCACAGGCAGAGGAGGCACACTGGGCTGTCTTCGGGTCCGATTCTGGCTCCCGTGGGAACATTTTGTTCCTGTGGACCAGAATCAGGTCCTAATGGCCCCGTCTTCAGCGGCCCAGACATCCCCCTCCCAGAATGGGGCTCCACGTATAAACAGTACGTGCTACTGACAACATCGAAACCCCATGACATTTTTTTGGGAGCGTTCTATAGTTCCATATTGAAAAAGACATGAAATGACAGGATAAGTCATTGACATTTCCTATGTCATTTCTAACAATTGGGCCACAGTTGCAAGACTGACTGAATTTTCTTTAGTGATGGAATTTCAATTTTGAAATTCTCAGGCCTACACGTGTGGAGCAATTGCTGGGAAATGAAGTTGACGGGGTGTTGGTTGATAATGTAAACTAGTAATTAGAAGAGGGGGAATTTCAATGTAGTTTGAAGATGGCAGTAGTGCTTCCTTTTTTAAAGGGGGATATATTAGACACAGGAATGGTAGCACACTATCAGCCAGTTTCACACCTGCTTTGTTTAGGTAAGGTGATTGAAAAACATTTGTTACAATCAACTGAACATTTTATTGGTACATGTGGGAATTTTTGTGACCATTAGAAAAAAGTGGCATACTGCAGCAAATTATAAACTCTTAAAAATAGACTAAATATTTCATTCATCGGTCCCCAAAATTGCTCAGAATAATTTGTATTTGTTTGCTTATTTATTCATACTTCAAAAACTTTCTCTCATTTGAGCTTCTAAATGTAGCATAACAATTTTTGATAAATTAGAAGCGCATTTAAGCAATATTTTCCATCACCAGCATTCGACCTCCTCTACTACACCGTGACGTATCATTCTTGTTAGGATTTAGCCTTAATCTACCATATTGCTGCGCAACTATATAACTGCACAGTTGCATTCATGGAGGATGATTTTAAAATAGGGTACTTAGGCACATTTAGACTGTGTTAACCTATCTTAAGCCTATTTTCCAAAGACAAGTAAGCACCAAGTTGTCTTTACAAAATGCCTTAAGATAAGGCATGGGCATTTAATCATTCACTCTAGAGTAGGTATAAAGGAAAGAACAAAGTATTCAAGCATGCACATCGATTAAATTATTTCATTATCAAAGAACATACTTGCAGACTCTGCCTGCGCTCCACCAAGATCATGCCCTCAACTATCCTACCAGCATAAGAACATATGCCATACTGGTTCAGACCAAGGATCCATCAAGCCCAGTATCCTGTTTCCAAATAGTGACCAATACAGATCACAAGTACCAGTCAAGTTCCCAAAAGAGACAAATTCCATGCTGCTTGTCCCATGGGTAAGGAGTGAATTTCCCTGGTCCTCTTTAATAATGGTTTATGGACTTTTCCTCCAAGAACTTGTCCAAACATCTTTTAAAACCCAGCTATACTAACAGCTTTTACTACATCCTCTGGTAAAGATTAGTCTTAAATGTGCTACATTGTAGCTTCATTGCATGCCCCTTCGTCTTTCTACTTTTTGAATGTGTAAACAACTGATCTACATTTATCCATTCCACTCCATTCATTATTTTATAGATCTCTATAATGTCTTCCCTTTGCTTTCTCTTTTCCATGTTGAGCGGCCCTAACTTTTTAAGCCTTTCTTCGTAGGGATGGCCTTCCATCCCCTTTCCGTTTTGGTCGCTCTTCTCTGTACTTTTTCTAATTCTGCTATATCCTTTTTAAGATATGGCAACCAGAATTGCACACAATATTCAAGGTGCAGTCACATCATGGAAGAGGCATTATATCATCCTTGGTTTTACTCTCCATTCCTTTCCTTATGATTCCTAGCATTCTATTTGATTTCTTGGCCACCGCTGCACACTAGGCAGAGGGTTTCAATATATTATCCATGATGATGCCCAAAGCCTTTTCCTGGATGATGATTCCTAATGTGGAACCTTGCATCATGTAACCACAGTTAATTGTGGTTGTTCATTTCAATATGCTTCTCTAAGTATCTAAACTGATGAGAAATTAGAACCTGGCATATTCCCATATTTACCATCTAGGGTACAACACACACTTTTTTGTGATGAATCATCAATTCAATTTTTGCAAGGTTTAATCCAAATCTCGCAATATATAGTCTAAAGACTTATCTGAAGACAAGTAAATCATAATATCATTAGTGTATAGACTATACCCCAACTTTAATGACTGCATCAAATTACATAGAGGTAAAATATAAAAACATCTAAAAGAACAGCAGACAGGTCAGAGCCCTCAAATAAACCACAATTCACTGGGAACAAATCAGAAACCTGTTCTTACACATAAACCCTCTGCTGTCAACCATCCAAATAGGACTGAAACCAGTTTCCTTCTCGTTGAGAAGTTATATTCTTCAGACCCCTACTTAATACATTTTTTTAACTAATAACAGGAATTATATATTAGCCATTGTGCTTATATCTTTATAATGTTCTAATTTGTATTTTTTTAAACTAAACTCCCCTGCTTATTGCAGGACAGACAAGTAATCATATTGGGATCACAGATACAAATACTATAGATCTCTCCCCTACATAGGGGCTACTGTACTTAGCTGTGAGGGGGTCCCTCCGATCATGGAGCAATTCATATCCCAAAGCCTCTCAAACAGCAAGTTACTTTCCAGGTCCTCTCCCACCCCTTCATTCAGCCAGCATATGCTCTTACTTTATCCAAAGGGGGCAGGATCTCCATGGAGAGGGCAACTCTCTTCAAGGCCCACAAAACTCTACACATTGATTGAGGTGCTCCAACATATTTTACTGATTATAAAACATAAAACTCAAACAATACCCTATATCAGTCCTTCTGCATAGAAACTACACAGTCCTTGGTATCATGGATGGTACTGTTTCTAGTATTTTTAACAATTATCCCAATTTGATTATTTGTCTGTCCTGCGTTAGGTAGGGGTTCCCATACTGGGTTCCCAGATTGATTAGAACATGAAAGTCTCATTCCTCCTCACTGGGATCCTTTCTACCACTCTCTCCATCCAACATGGAGGAAATTCTCCCATAATTCCTTCTCTGGCAAAGAGTGAAGGAGTAGCCTAGTGATTAGAACAGCCGCCTACTACCCATAAGATCTGGGTTCAGGTTCTACTGGCACGCCTTGGGCAAGTCCCTTTATTCTCCATTGCCTCTGAAAAAAAGGCCTGGCAATCTACTTCTGGTCACACCTTGCCAAGAAAACCCAGGAGTTACTGGGTCACCAGGAGTCAGCATGGACTTGAAGGCACTTAAAAAAAAATCAAATATTCAGGCTCTTTTAAGCTTGCGATGCAAGCCTAATGTCAATCCAAGTGTGAATGCAGAAAATGAACCCTCAGCGGCATGTTGCACCTCATGGTTTTGTATGCTTTGAAGCATGTTGTCAACCAGCATGAAACTAACAGCGATGTTTCTAAAACCTCTGTCTTGCACATGTGCTTCGTATGTAGATAGATTTCAGAATCAAGGGAGATTCCATATTGGACAAACAGTAAACTAAAGTATGACCCTAGAGAGGGCCACTGCACACAAAACTAAAACCACCAATCACAGCAGAAACCCAGAACTAGCACACACACCAGAACACTGAGTGGTGCAGGACCAAAGAAGCCATCCCTGGGGGCACGTTACAGCAAGATGGCATTCATCTACTGACTAGATGAGAATGATATGATCCTGGACACAAACATGCTTACATAACTACATATGATGTCCCAAATTTGCATATATGATGACAGAGTCAATCATAAAACTTGTACAGCACGAATGTAAATGTTTCATGTGCATATTGCAATATTGAAAAAAACCAACACTAATTACATGGTGTATCTCTGTTCAAAATTTACAAACTTTACATACCGACTTGCTTCATTGTGTGGTAAACTGGGAACTCTTAGTGCTGCTGCTAGACTTCTGTCTTGTTTAATCATTAGGGTCTTTGTTGTTGGTTTTTTTTTTTGCTTTACCTCTAAAGAGGACTAAGAGTAACTTATCTGGTTTTATTTATCTATTCTGGGATGGTTTTCAGTGCGCAGGTTAGGGGTTAGGCATATTGCGGGTACTTTTATACCACCCTAATTTCACTGAACAACAAAGATTTTACTTCTTGAACACTTTTATTTTGGTTTGCTGATCAAAAAAATCACCTTGAAATTTTCCTATCATTCACCATGTTTTTGCAATTGCCTATTTTTGTGATTTACTCACATATTTTAAGTCTACCCATATGATGCCTAGAAGGTAAGCTGTTTTGTTTAATTCAGGCATGCCTGGGCATGCACTCAGTGCAGGCTGACAATGTGCAGTGGAAATGCTATTGTTCGGGAATGTGTGGGCATGCTTAGACAGGATGGATGCTGGCAGTACAGGCTTTAAAAGCAGTTTTCATACACAGATGCTATGCATGATGTTGATATCAGTTTGTGTACTTAATATCATTTACAAGTAAGCTTCTTGTCTAAACAATGTCTTACCAATGTCTCAACAGCCGTGATACATTCTGTTGCATTTGTGGTGATTATACGCTTAAGCCTCAAAGACACAGCATGACTGCACATTAAGAAAGCATATGAACTCTACTATTGTTGTAAAGTAGGCGATCAAGACAAATCCTGGGCTCCTCACATTTGCCGTGCAACATGTACAGTCCATCTCAGAACCTGACTAAGAGACTGACTCGGAAGTCAATGACGTTTTGCAGTCCCAATATATCTGGCTTCTCTGCTAAAAATAAGCAGTCTACTGAATACTCCAGTCTGCCTTCAGCCATAAGACTAGTGCCGCATGACGACAGTATGCCAGTACTGAAGCCACCAGAGACATGGAGTCTAGATGAGCCAGACGAAGATGCCACAATTCACGGGCCAGATGTGGAAAACGACATGGATACAGATTTTGAACCGTTTAAGTCTGGTGAGCCTTATCTGATAACACAGTCAAAATTGAATGACCTGGTGAGGGACTTAAGTTTGTCAAAAACAAAAGCTGAACTACTTGATTCAAGATTGCAAGGATGGGGTTTATTGTCACCAAATATGAAAATTTCTGTCTTTTGGTCCTGCCAAGAAGATATGAAAAATGTCTTTGTGCAGGTTGACAACCTCTGTTTCTGCAGTAACATTGATGGGTTGTTCACAGCAGGGCCGGCCCGTCCATTGAGCGAGAATGTTTTTTGCACAGGGCCCCGCGTTTCAGGGGGCCCCGCGCAAAAAACATTCTTTTTGAAAAGTAAAATTGAAAAGAAAAAAAAAACCTGTCTGCTGCCGCGGTCGGGGCCGCCGCGGCAGAATCGAGCGTGCCGCGGGGCCCCCCTGTGCACGGCAGAGCCTGCCCTCCTTGTAGCAGCTCTCTCTTTGGAGCTGAAGTCAGACGCGCCGGCTTGCAGAGCGCGAGGGAAGAGTTTCTCCCTCGCTGCTCTGTTAAGCCCGCGGGGGCTGATGGGAAGTTCCCATCAGCCACCGCGGGCTTAACAGAGCAGCGAGGGAGAAACTCTTCCCTCGCGCTCTGCTCTGCAAGCCGGCGCGTCTGACTTTTCAGCTCCAAAGAGAGAGCTGCTACAAGGAGGGCAGGCTCTGCCGTGCACCGGGGGGCCCCGCGGCACGCTCGATTCTGCCGCGGCGGCCCCGACCGCGGCAGCAGACAGGTTTTCTTTTCTTTTAATTTTCGCTGGGCTGGGCTGGGCTGGGCTGGGCTGGGCTGGGGGGGGGGGTTATGAGTGTTGCTGGGCTGGGCTGGGCTGGGCTGGGCTGGGGGGGGGGTTAGGAGTGTTGATGGGCTGGGCTGGGCTGGGCTGGGGGGGGTTAGGAGTGGTGATGGGCTGGGGGGGTAGGAGTGGTGATGGGCTTGGGGGGGTTAGGAGTGGTGATGGGCTGGGGGGGTTAGAAGTGGTGATGGGCTTGGGGGGGTTAGGAGTGGTGATGGGCTGGGGGGGTTAGGAGTGGTGATGGGCTTGGGGGGGTTTAGGAGTGGTGATGGGCTATGGGGGAGCTAAATCTGTATATGGGCTGATGGGATTAGGACTGAAAGTGGGTTGATGGGGGGTTAGGACTGGTAATGGGCTATGGGGGGGCTTAAACTAAAAATTGGGTGATGGGGGATTAGGACTGGAAATGGGCTGGTGGGATTAGGACTGGGAGTGGGCTGATGGGGAGGTTAGGACTGGTAATGGGTTGGGGGGGGTTGCTAGGACTGGAAATGGGCTGAGTGGAAGGGGGCTTGAACTGCAAATAGCTGATGGGGAGGGGGGCTTGGAATGGGCTCTTAGGGGAAGGAGCTAGGACAGGAAATGGGCTGATGGAGGGGCTAGGATAGGACTGGGAATTGGGTGTTGGGGGAGCTAAGATTGGAAATGGGCTGTGGTGGGGGCTTGGATTGAAATGGACTCATGGAGGGGCTAGAACTGGAAGTAGGTTCATGGGGGGCTTGGATTAGAAATGGGCTGAGTGGAGGGGAGCTAGGATTTAACATGGGCTGATGGTGGGGCTAGGAAAGGACTAGAAATGGGCTGATGGGAGGCTGGTATTGGAAATGAGCTGATGAAGGGACTCGGATAGGACTGGGAATGGATGGGGGAGCTAGGACTGGAAATGGGCTGATGTGGGGACTAGAAGGGAGCGGATACTGGGTGGGGCTGCAACTAAAAGGGAGCTGATGTTGGGGGAGATTAGAAGGGGATGGGGCTGGGAGAGTGAAATGGAGAGGGGAAGAATATTTTGTGTGGGAGGGAAGAAAAATCTACAATTGGCCGGGTATTGGGAGACTAAGGGGCTTGTTTACAAAGCCGCGGTAGTGGTTCGCGATCACAGCCACGGCCCCATTGAAATCAATGGGGCCGCGGCTCCGATTACGATCGCAAACCGCTACCGCGGCTTTGTAAACAAGCCCCTAAGTGGGGATTGAGGATGGAGGGGTAAAATTTGAGTGGATGAAATAGGAATGAGGAAAGAGCAAAAGGAGAAAGATTATTATGTTAAAGCAGATGTAGAGAGAGAATGGAAAAAAACTAGAGGAGAGAAGAAAGGACAAATGGACAGCAGACGATGGAGAGTTAGCAGAAGACACAAATAAACCAGAAGAAAGTGACTGGAACAATTGCAACTGAAAAAAAAATGCACAAAAGGTACAAAGATATCTCTTTATTTTGAATTTATTAACTGGAATATGTCAGCTCTGGGAAATGTGCATCATTAATGTCGGTGCTTTGTTTAGTACAAGAGGAAATTAATTTATAGTTTTATTTCAACATTGTTGTACATTCCAAGTTTGGCTTTTAGGGTTCCCAGTTTAATTATTGTCTTCCTGTTTTTAAATTGTGATTCCTTGTTTGGTGATGGTCTATGTTCTGCATGTGTAACTGAGCTGAGGTATTCTGTTTATGTAATTCCTATTTGACATTGCCACTTGTTCTCTTTCCCCAGTAGGTCATGTATTGTTATTCTCTGAAATGTATTGGTTTAATATTTGCAGTGTTGCCTTTTGATAGGTAGGGTATGGTGCTTTATGAGTCTTGGTAGTGCTGTTAGGATACGGTGGGTTTGCTATGGGTTCTAAATGGGCAGTGTTTGTAGTAGTTCCTAATGTGCCTGGCGGTTGGCACTGGATTATAGTAATGTAGAAATCTTTGTCTTTCTTTATCCATACACTCATGAAGAGGCATGTTTACTAAAAGTTAGTGTATGGTAACATTATGCAAATATTTATGCAAATGAGGCCCCTTATGCAAATGAGGCCCCGCACCGAGTCTCCGCACATGGCCCCGCACCCCCCTTGGGCCGCCCCTGGTTCACAGCTTTGGGTTATGAGCAGGATCCACAAAAATGGCACTTTTTAACAATTTGTCACTAAGTCAAGTCTGAAAGTTGTCTTGTTACACAATGGCAATGTCTACCCTTCAATACCTATTGCCTATGCAGTGCACATGAAAGAAACCTATGAAAACATAGAACTGTTGTTGGAATACATACAGTACAACAACTACAACTGGAACATCTGTGGTGATCTAAACGTAGTGGCATTGCTACTAGGAATGCAGCTCGGGTATACAAGTATGGACTGTTGCAAATGGGACTCCCGTGCTAGAGAGTCTCATTACATTAAAAAGAACTTGCTTCCTTAAGCATTTGGTTCCAGGTCAGAAAAATGTGGCACATGAACCAGTTGTTGATACAAGATAGATATTTTTGCCTCCTTTTCATATAAAACTCGAACTGATGAAAAACTTTGTTAAAGCAATGAACAAGGAAGATAAAGGATTTCGATATTTGAGACAGATGTTTCCAAGAATAACTGATACCAAGATTAAGGAAGGCATTTTTGTGGGTGCACAAGTCAGACACGTCAAAGACAAGCGATTTGAAGATCTGCTAGTGAGGCCTGAGAAAATTGCCTGGAAGGCATTCAGGGATGTTGCAGTGAATTGTCTTGGCAATTACAAGGCACCAAACTATGTTCAGTTGGTTGACAACATGCTTCAAGCATACAAAACCATGAAGTGGAACATGTCGCTGAAGATTCATTTTCTGCATTCACACTTGGACTTCTTCCCTGCTAATCTTGGTGCAGTCAGCGACGAACATGGTAAAAGGTTTCACCAGGACATTGTGACGATGAAAAAGTGGTATCAGAGCAACTGGAACTCATCAATGCTGGCCGACTATTTTTGGACACTGAGACAAGAAGCATCAGATGCTGAGTACAAACAAAAATCAGGAGCAAAACATTTTTAGCTCAGGTGAACTAGTGCAATATGTCAGCATCATTGTGTGATTAAACATGCTAAATTCAGTCAAAATTTAATTTCCCGCTTCTCCAGATTCCTACAGGACACAGTCAATTTGCAATTCGATTTGTGTTCAGCTTGAAGCAGTCTATCATAATCGCCAAAAATTTTCAGAAAGCAAAAATACTTTTGAACAAATTTCTTGCCCGGTGAATTTTCAATAACTTTTCAAAGATAAGTGCATTTTCAGTTTGAAACTAGCAGTGAAGTTTCTAACACTTTAGCTCATACAAATGTAGCCATGTGCTTTGTACATGCTATTTCCGTGGGTGGACAAATGGGGAAGAACTATGCAAATACATTTGAATATGGAATTTTACTCTGCTGGCCTAAAACATGCCCTCAGAAATGCTTCTTTTCACTACTGTTAATCATTTATATAGTGGTACAAGGCCTACGCAGCACTGTACAGACAGACAGAAATGCGGGGTCTCAATGTGTGGATAAGAAGACAGTATAAAAAAAAGAACAGGATTAAGGTTATTAAAAAATGGGGAACCTTTGCGGGAAGATGGGATGCATCTAAAACAAAATGGGACTTAAATGCTGACACAACAAAATTGAAAGGGCTGTAAATGTTTTGTTTTGTTTTTTTACTAAGGAGTTATTGAAAGGCAGCAAGTATGGCGAATAGCAGAATCAGACTGACAGAGCCTTTAGGGAGGGTGCACCAATAATTTTCTGCCCTATTACAGGTGACAGGAGAGAAGATAAACATGTACAAATAGAATGTAACTTTGACAAGCCAAGGCAAACAGAGATCCTGTTAAGCAAGACCAACACTAAACCACCGGGAAATGATAGAAGGAATAAGTGCTTCAGTACAAATGTTAGAAACCTAAATAAAAGGATAGACAAACTAGAATGCTTGATATTAAATGGTGTGATTAAAACAACATTCAGAAACTTGGTAAATGTATAACCAATAGGCTACTACAAAGATGGGAAGAAATTCTATAGAAATAATAGACCAGATCTTTTTGGGAGAAAATAAAAATATATGTTAAATAAAGTATGATGTGAAATAAAGAACACATTCTAAAATAAAACATGCCATATAATCTCTGTGAATATGATGGGCCTCCTGAAGGCTGACAATGATAGGTATCGGAGTGAGGTAGATACCACACTATTCATAGAAGAGCACGTATGTGCGGAATGTACAAAACTGAAAGAGAATAATGTCATAGGGCCAGATGAAACACATCCTAAGATACTAAGGGAGTTCAGGAAGATTCTGGCAGGTCCACTTAAAAAAAATGTGTTCAGTAGATCTTTGGAGATGGGAGTTGTTCCAAGAGACTGGAGAAGTGTGGTTGTGGTCCTTCTTTGCAAGGGTGGTGACAGAGAGGAAGCTGGAAAATACAGGCTGGTGAGCCCTACTTCCACCACAACAAAATACATGAAGACTCTACTGAAAGAAAGGATGGTTCGTTAACTACAACCCAGTGCACTGCAGGATCTGAGGCAGCATGATGATTTTACCAGAGGCAAATCATGTCAAACAAATTTGATTGACTTTTTCATTTGGGTGGCTAGAAAATTAGATTAAGGACATGTGCTGGATGTGGTTTACTTGGACTTCAGAAAAGCCATTGATGTTGCCCCAGATACGTGGCTATTTTACAGACTGGGCAGCCTAAGGGTGCAGCCCACGATGATCATCTCAATTAGAAATTGGTTGAGTGAAAGTTGACATAGAATGGCGGTAAATTGCACATCATTTGATCAGGGTAATATTAGTTTTCAAGAAATAAGGAAACAGAATACAATAGCAGAAAACTGATCTCCGTCTTCCCTTTCATTCTCTTCACTCCTTCACAATTAAGGTTCTTATGTACTTGTCCTAGGCCAGGGCTTCCCAAACCTGTCTTGATGACCCCACACAGTCAGTCAGATTTCCAGGATATTCACAACAAATACGCATGAGGTAAATTTTCAATGCCTGGATTTTCAATGCCTGCAAATTTACCCTATGCATATTCACTGTGGATATCCTTGAAACTTGGCTGGCTGTGGGGTCCACAGGGCAACCCTGTTCTCAGTCTCTTTGAACTGTACTCCTGTTTTTATCTCTACTACTTCAGATGAGAGGCTATTCCATGTATCTGCCACTTTCTTTGTGAAGAAATATTTTCTATTATTATTACAGAGTCCGCCCTTGTTCTAGAACTTCCTATCCATTGAAAAATGTTTTCTTCCTTTGAAATATTTACTCCTTCATCTTTCCCTCCTTTCATTTTTCCCAAACTCCAGGGTTCAAATGAAGCACGAGTGATTCCCAGTTGCCCCTGCCTCGGTGGTGTCATACTTCAAAGTGGTTCCAGATGCTCAATCAGCAGCATTTTGGAGTATGGTCCCAGTGGTATAATTAAGAGCTCGGTAAGAAGGAGGGGTAGAAGGCAAGCCGGGAGGATTTCTGTGGGGGAAGCCTGGATTTAGCCAGCAGAGGGATGGGCTATTGGAGCATAGCATGCCCAACAAAATAATTCCCAAATTCATCAAAACAAAAACCTCTTGGAAAAGGATGCGTCAAAAATATTTTTTTGAACTATTGTCTCCTCACCCCCAAATTTCACCCCCTTCTTTTGTCCTGGTTAGCAATCTCCTCATATACCTCAGCAGTCTTTTAGCTCTCTTCGCTGCCTTATGGCCCTGGTTTGCAATTTTGAGATCCTCCCATATCAGCCTAAGATCTCTCTCCTGCTTGGTGGACAGGGCATCATTATTTCCCTTCCCCTACTCATCAGTTACTGCTTCCTTGGATTTCTTTAGCACAGATGCTTGGCTTTACTGATTCTTAGCTGCCAAGCACTTAACCGTACCTCAAGCTTTCTTAGGCAGCTCCTATATTACCTCTTCCGTCAGGAATGCCTGCTCGGATGCAGATCTTAGTTTCATTGGCAAAACAAAAAGCATCACTTGCTTAGTTAGACTGAAGCAGCAGCTAACATAACATTATGGATGACTTCAATTACTTCCGGCCATTCAAAATCTGCAGCAAGGGTCAGCTTTTTATGGGTACAAGGTGGCTACACTGGTGTGAAATGGGCCCAATAGAACAAAACAAAGAGGAAAAAGACATGGGAAATACACTTAAAGACTACATCAGTAATTTATTTCTTGCAATGGATCTGATCCAACAAAAGAAATCATGAAAACAAAAGAAATACTTAGAGTCTTTTGCAAAACTAACATTAATAGATTATTGTGGTTCTACCCAGAAACAAGTCGTCAGGAATTGACTACCACTACTGGACATTTCTATAGTGCTACAAGACATATGTTCCTGCTCATCAGAGCTAACAATCTAGTCAAGCTAGGCAACACAGTAGCTGTAGACATGAGATACATTTAGGTGGAATGGTAAGGAAACACAAAGGAGATCATGGCTTTGGGGTAGGGAGCAGGAACTAAACCTCTCCTTGTTCCTCATCGCAAGGCCAATCAGGGCCCCTAGCCAGGACTTTTAATTTCAAGTGCCATCAGGCGGGCCTGCATCTGAGGGCCTTTAGCTGTGGCCCTTAAGTGGAGCACAGAGCGAGAACCCTCTCTAATAGCCACATCCCATCTGCACAAACTCCGTACTTCTGCAAAGTGTAGACTGCAGTGATGCCTCATAGAACCTTTCTGATCGCAACCATCCAAAGTCAAGCAGAGCCATCATAAGGAGAAGTTACATTGCCTAGTTCCATCCACATCAACCACATTAGATCTGCAATCACAGGCAAGGCCCGGATAAACCAAGTTACCCACATACCATCAAGAACTGGGAGAAAGAACAAGAGCTAAAAAAATCATTCCTCTCATCGCCTGCTTTGTAAGTACAACTAATCGGTTATGTAATGCTACTTTATATAAGAGCTCCAGCGTTTAAATACTCTATACTGTGTCCCCATATCCTGACTGACTAACAATGAATGGTAAGGAAACACAAAGGAGATCAGGTGAGTCAAGATCTGAAAGCGGAAGAGAAGAGGTGAGTTTTCAGCCTGGATTTGAAAAGGGCCAGAGAAGGCGCCTGAAGTACAGACTCAAGTAGTTTGCTCCAGGCATAAGGAGCAGCAAGCTGAAAGGAGCGCTCTGGAGTTAGCAATAGAAGGGCACAGATAGAAGCAATTTGCAAGAAGAGTTGAGTTCCCGAGGGGGGGGGGGGTAGGGAGAGATAAGAGAGAAAAGGTAGTGAGGAGCTGCAGAGTGAGTGCACTTATAGTTCAGCAGGAGAAGTTTGAACTGAATGAGGAAATGGATAGGGAGCCAATGAAGTGATCTGAGAAGAGGGGTAATATGAGCATGACAAGGCTGGTGGAAGATCAGCCACACAACAGAGTGTTGAATAGATTGAAGGGGAGAGAGATGATTCAGAGGGAGACCAGCAAGAAGTAGGTTATAATAGTCTAGATGGGAAATGAGTAAGGAGTGGATAAGTATCTTAGTAGTGTGTTCAGAAAGGAATGGGCAAATCTTGTTGATGTTATAGAGAAAGAAACAACAGTTTTAGTTATCAGGTGCACGTGTGTGGAGAAGGAGAGAGAGGAGTCAAAGACGACCCCAAGGTTGCGAGCTGAGGAGACAGGGAGGAGTAGAGAGTTATCCACAGAGACTGAGAAAGGACAAAGGGGAGAGGAGGGTTTAGGGGGAAAAATAAGAAGCTCAGTTTTGGCCAAGTTCAATTTCAAGTGGTGATGAGATAGCCAAGCAGTAATGTCATAAAGGCAGGCAGAGACCCTGCCCTGGATTACTGGAGAGATTTCAGATATAGAGAAGTAGATCTGGAAGTCATCAGCGTAGAGATGGTACTGAAAGCCATGGAAAGGGATGAGTGCACCAAGGGAAAGGGTATATAGAGAGAAAAGGAGTGTACCCAAAACAGATCCTTGGGGTACCCCAACTGAGATCAGGATAGCAGTAAAGGAGGATCCACTAGAACAGGGGTGTCCAAACCTGTCCTGGAGGGCCGCAATCCTGGCAGGTTTTTGGGATAGCCCTAATGAATATGCATGAGATATATATGCATTAGAGATATCCTCCCAACCTGACTGGTTTGTGGCCCTCCAGTACTGGATTGGGAGACTCCTGCCTTACATCTCTGTCATTTAAGATTGTGAGTGAGCAAGGTACAGATGTCCTAGACATCAAAAGGGTAGATAGACTTTGTCACAGTCCTCCTCGCTTCTCACCACCACCAAAATGTTGTTAATTAGACAACTTTTTGGTGGTGGTGAGAATCGAGGAGCAATGTGACAAATTCTGTCTACCCTTTTGATGTCTAGGACATCTGTACCTTGCCCACTCACAATCTTAAATGACAGAGGTGTAAGGCAGGAGTCTCCCAATCCAGTACTGGAGGGCCACAAACCAGTCAGGTTGGGAGGATATCTCTAATGCATATATATCTCATGCATATTCATTAGGGCTATCCCAAAAACCTGCCAGGATTGCGGCCCTCCAGGACAGGTTTGGACACCCCTGCACTAGAACAAACACAGAGATGGGAGAGATAAGAAGATAACCAGGATAACACAGAGCCCTTAAAACCAAGCGAGGCAAGGTATCAAGAGCAAACCATATGTCTGTACCCATTTTTATTGGGCATGTTTTGTTCCAGTGATACTGCCTGTTGTCAAGGGTATGTCCACTGGTTTGTGGAAAAAAAGAAGGAAAAGGTGTGGACTCCGCAAAATCAATTACACAGAAGCGAGGAGAGATGGATCATGGAATGAAGACCAAATGTTTATAATGCACAAAAGTCCTTTGTAGTCATCCTCAAGCAGTCACCAATGCTTCAGATAATGAAGGGAAGGGAGAGTGGGAAACTGTGGCCCTGTTCCATTACACTGCCACTTGAGTCTGCCTCAGTGGGCGAAAGCAGCATAACAAATCCCCATTCTCCACTGCTGTTGTTTCAGTCTTTACTGGTGCAGTGGATGGAAGAGGGCTTGGGGCTTAAGCAGTAATGGTGGAAGCAGCAGGAGCTCAGGTCCCACCAGCCGAAGAAGACATAGCATCCAGTGAGCTGCAGGATTAATAGGGAGCCCAGGCCTATTAAGGAGTCTCTAACAGTGACCAAAGGAAAAGATGGAATAAGGAAGGATTGGGGGAAAGATCATAGGAGGAAGAATGAAAGAGGAAACGACTATGCCTGTAGCCATCAGTCTCCAAACCAGCTCACACACACACACACACACACACACACCCTTCCACTCATATGCACACATCAATAGCCAACCACACTCTATTGCCTGCACCACCAGCACCACAACTTACAGTTTGCACTTAATTTATTTGCAAATTTATAGTCTGCAATCCCAACCCAAAAGGTGACCCAAAGTGACTTACAAAATAGAAACAAAAATACATAATTACCATAAAATCAAACAGAGGGAAAAAAACCCCCAAATCACAGCACAAATTTGGTTGTGCCGTTTGACCCCTCCACTGAGGTTTCCTTGAGGGATGTTTGAGGTAAGCTGTCGAGAATGGAATCAATATTGACTGGGACTATGGATCAATTGTGCAAGTTTTCTGAGGAGTCTGTGGACTAATTCAATATTGACTGGGACTATGGATCAATTGTGCAAGTTTTCTGAGGAGTCTGTGGACTAATTTAAACAGCAAAACTCTTTAATTTCCTCTTTAGAGTCTCATATAATGAAATGTGAGGGCTCTCAGCCCTCACTGCAGTCTCTAGGGGGGGGCAGTTAAGGATAGTTTGGTTATTCATACTAAACTAGAGGCAATTGAGAATCAATTAAGGACAAGGAATTTTCCTGTGATGTGGCTTCTGTCCCCCCTCAAGCTGCTGAAAAAGTCTTTGAAAGAAATTTTGTTGCTTAGTAATGTTGATGCGCTATTAATAAGCTATTTATGCTTCCAAGGGGACTCGGGTAGAAGTGGCTAAAAGAGAGGGGTTGGATTCCATAGCCTCTCTGGACAGCCTTGATTAAACTGCTTTTCTTGAGACCTCAGAACATTGAGAGGGCGAATCTGCTGGTCACTTTTGGATCAGAGGCAGATAATATTGCTGTCTTGAAATTATACTTCTCTAAAAAGTCTCTTCCCTTTTGTGGCCAGCCAATAAATGTTTTTCCTGATGTTGCCAGGCCTATGCAAATGCTTAGGAAGGCTTTCTTGCAGTGGCAATTTAAAATCTTGGCTATCGGAGCCACGTTCTGTCTCCATTTCCCCTGTAAGTGTGTGGCTACCTATGCTGGAAATAAGTTTGTTTTCACAGGTTTCCTATTTGTAAAATTTTCTTTGGGACAAATCAGCGGGTTTGTATGGGTACTCAGGGATTTGTGTACACTCTTGACTCTTGCCCTGTTTTTGATTGGGATAGTTCTAGGAATTAATACTTTTGTTTTCTGCTTTTCTCGCATGATGAGGGCTAGAGCATCTCTGGGCTTTTTTATTTTTTGCATATTTTCCTAATTTCTAATGGCAGCGGGTTATGCTCTTCTCATATACATTGTGTATGTATTTTGGTTAAAATCTTCATTAAAAAAAAAACAAAACACATCACAAAGACAAAAGACCAACCAGCATTTGCATGGAAAGCTGAGCTTAGATGAGGACTTAAAAAACCAACCAAGTTTTCCCTTGCGAAAGCTCAGCAAGTTCAGTTCAAGATGTTGAGTTTCAGTGGTAACATTCCATGTGGGAGCCATTATAGAAAAAGCCCTAAAATGATATATGGCTCTCATAATGTAATCCAAAGGGGACCACAAGTAAGGCCCTCTGGCTATATTTCAACTAACATCTGAGCTCATATCAATCCAGTTTAGCTCTCAAATACCGTGGACTAGCATCTCAAAGTGCCCGAAATGTAAGCATTAGAATCTTAAATTTAGCCTTTTGGGCAATGAGTAGCCAATTTACAATTTGTTAATATTATAACCACAGATAATTGTATAAAAGACTTTCTATGCCATCATCACACAATAACGTGAAGTATACTAGATCAAAATTCTTTTACAATGAGGCAGAGTGTAATCACATATTCTGGGTAGATTAACATTAAGCTTTTATGTCCCTGTATTAAGAATGACAAAATCTATTGGAATATATCAATTATAACCAAAGAGCAAGTTACTGCAGAAGAAAAGCACAAAACCCTCATTGATATCAATCTGCACTTAACCACTGTGACTCATTTATACTGCTGTTGGTGTAGTGTTTTCTTTAACGCAGATTCATCCATGTTAGCACTTTTTCATCTAACAGCTTTTGAATTTTCAAGGTCTTACCAGGCATCTTTCCACGATGATCCCATTGTCTCTTCCTAGCACTGCATGCCCTGGCGTGCCGCTCAGTTTGGCACATTCCATGTTCTCCGAATGATATGCTTAAGTGGAGTCATAAAAGACTAATTTCCCAATAATCCACAGAAAAGCTCACCAAAGCAAATTGCCGCGCAAGAGGAAAGAGTGTAAAGGTGAGGCAGTAAATCTATGGAATTGCATAATTCCCACCTTCGCCCAATGAAAAGTACATTAAAATCTCATTATGTTGATAATATAGGTCAATGAAAGAAAACTGCTGAGGAAGACGGATTTCTGAAAGGGTTCCTTACCATTTTCTCTCCTTACGAATGTGTGATCTTAGGGTAAGAAAGAAATTACAAAATAATTGGGAGCTTAAGAGACAATTTGATTTGCATTTAAGTACTGGATGGTTTCCTAATTCTTTTGGAGTCAGAATAACTCCACAGAAAAAACAATGTAAGAAAAAACTGAACAGAAAAGAAAATGGTGTTGTTGCAGACCGGAATCAGAGCAGTAACCCTTAGATGGGAGAGTAAAGAAAACAGCACGGAAGGTCTCGTTGAACATTCTAGCAGTACCAGTTTCCCACTGAGTCCTTGGCTAAGAGCATATATGTGGCTACTGTCTGATACATCGCATGCCAATAGGGTTCACAGAGAGAATGGAGGCAGGGAGTCAGGCTACATTCTTCTAGGCCCCGCCATTGCTTCATCAGTGCCAAGGTAAACAGATGTGGATGCAGCCCACTAGGGCACTCAGACATCCTACAGCTTGGTATATGAGTGATGTTCTGACGAAGCAGCGCAGGGGACCCTTAACTGCAATTTGACTGCTGGCTTGAATTGCCTGATACCCTTAGTCCTATGAAATCTACTGGTCCCATGCAGTTCAAACAGCAAATTGGCTGCAGCAGCACTGGGCAGTTTAACAACATAAGAATATAAGATATGCCACACTAAGTCAGACCAAGAGTCCAACAAGCTCAGTATCTTGTTTCCGACAGCGGCAGCCATGTAAATTCCACCCAAGCACCCCCCCCCCCCCACACACACACACACAAATGCAGTTGAGGGGGTCCAGGCAGGAAGGGGGCCCACATGGCAGTGTAGCAAAATTACTTTTATCTGTCTGCCACGCTGCCTTCCTTCCAGGCCCAGAGGAGTTCCTCGTAGGCTGGTCTCATGATACCGTAAGACTTTAGCTGGGAGGAACACCTCCATACCTGGAATGGAGGAAGTGTGGCAAACAGATTAAAGTAAGTTTGCTGCTCGCAGCCGCCGCTGCCACTGGAGCAAGGGGGGAGGTTGACGTGGGGGGGAGGTAGTGGTGCCACTACCACTAAGGGGGGGGGGGGTGAGTTGCCACAGGGGACTGAAAAAGGGGCCCCTCAGCAAAACATTGCTTGGGAGCCCCCCACTAGATCTTTCACCACTGAACAGTGGCTAATCCAGGTCACAAGCACCTTTCAAGTTCCCAAAAAGACAGATTCCATGCTGCTGATCCCTGGAGTAAGCAGTGGATTTCCTTGGTCCTTTTTAATAATGATTGATGGACTTTTCCTCCAGAACTCATCCAAACCTATTATAAACCCAGCTAGACTAACAGCTTTTACTACATCCTTTGTTAACTTATTCCAGAGTTTAATTACACATTGAGTGAAAAAAACTATTTATTTACATCTCTTCTATACCATAGATCTTGTGCATCTTTTTGTGCAAACATAGGAAATAATAACAAATGCAGACATACTGCACTAGCCTGTGTCCACTTCAAATGCCGTGCTCTGCATATAGAACCCCCGCACACCACAGGAAACATTAGCGAGATGCTGAACTTCCCCAAGTCCACTGCCTCTCCCATTACTAGACCAGCAGCTTTTCCATCACCCTGACCTCTTAAACAATATTTGCAACCGCTGGCTGCCCACGATACACCAGGTATTACAGGCTGCCCCCATAACAGTCTTTAAAAGTTCCCTAATGCTCAGAGCAATATAAAATCAGTATCAAATAAAGATTCTCCTCCCCCAACAAATAAAACCTCCATATATAGAAATAAAAATGGGATCATCTTATTAAGTGCAGATCTAGCCATTTCATTTTCCCAGCCATGCACACTAGCCAAAAATTCCATTCCCTTGCCATTATATTTAGCACAGGATAAGCACGGACATCTGCCTGGGCAGGACTATTGTTCCGAGAGCACACATCAGACTAGGGGGATGTTAAACTGAACAACATCATCGCGGCCACAAATCAACAAGTCTGGAAATTCAAACTTCCCTTGCAGATTAGCAGGAGCATTGCCTGCGAGTCTCATTTATCCCAAGAAGCAGAATGCTGAGTTTTATTTACAACTGGCAGGTTACCATCCTTAACTGACCTGCTATTCAGTGTTGGGTCGGGCTACAGGTGCAGGCACTCAGGTTGGGGCTAACATGGGCTAAAAAATGCCCCGGAGCCAGAAGCTGCATTCAGGATTCAGAACCCTGGATCTGGAACTTGTAAGTAGTAAGGGCTGGAGAGGAATTACAGACAGAGCTTGCACTCTAGTATTTACATATAACACCTTTAGCCTCCCTAATTCAGAGTTTTAGCATGTGTGTGCAATCTTATGCAGACGATTTTCAGATAGTCATAGCGAACAATGTTGGGATTCATCTTTTCAGCTCTGTACTACTATTGGTTTATGAATGGCTGTCTATGCATGGACTTAGCTTTGAACCATACATTTCTGAAATAGTCACAAAGACATTTTAGTCCCTCAGGAAAATTAGTTCACTAAGATCTTGTTTAGATAAGAAGGCATTGAAGACCCTGTTGTATTCTTTGGCCTTAACTAAACTTGACTGTTCTAACTCCCTGTTAGCCGAAGTGCATTGGATAAATCTAAAAAGATTACAGTTGATGCAGAATGCTGCTTTAAAGCTGATTTATGGAGCAAAAACATTTGGCCATGTCAGTCTCCTTCTCAAGGAACAACACTGGCTTCCAGTGACTAAAAGAATCACAGTTAAAATTATTTTCTTGACTTTTCTAGTTTTGAAGGACTAGAAAAAGGGACTGTTACTTCTGGAGAGAGATCTGCAATTGTGAGTATATACTTCTGGGAATTTTCTGAAAGGAATTCTTTCTATTAAAGCTATTTAATCTGTAAACACACTATTTTTTGTTAAATCAGTCAGGGCCTAGTAGCAGCAGTTTAAGTTTAAATGTAAAACACAGAAGAGAACTTTCTGGTTACATTTCATACCCAGCAGAGAGCTTATAGTTTTAATTTAATAGTCACTCAGGGCCTAGTATCAGCAAAGTAATTTTAGTTTAAATTTAAAACACAGAAGAGAGCTTTCTGGTTAAATTTGGAACCCAGCAGAGAGCTCTAGTTTAAATTCAATAGTCACTCAGGGCCTAGCATCAGCAAAATACTTTTAGTTTAAATTTAAAACACAGAAGAGAGCTTTCTGGTTAAATTTAGAACCCAGCAGAGAGCTTGTAGATTAAATTTCATAATAAGTTAGAGCCTAGCAGCAGCAAAGAGCTATAATTTAAATTAAATAAGAATATAGCTTACCTCAGCAGCACAGGACAGGGTACTGTGTAGCAGCCCTCTTTTAATAAGTGTTATTTCCCTCCCTCCCTCCCCATACCCACCCACCCCTGGGATAATCGTAGCTTTATAGGTACTGTCATGAGGTAGACAGCACTGAGCCTGGGATAATAAAGGGAGATGAAAAAGAAGAGCTTACCTCACAGCCACATGTGCAGTTGAGACATTCAGATTGCAGGGAAGCAAGGAATGGAGAAACAAACTTTCCTCAGAGCATTAGTGACGCAGTAGAAATTCAGAGTCCTAATCAGGCTCACCTGAGGAAAGAATCACGTACTACGTACAACAAGCAGGGAGTTAAAACCAGGTGGGAAATTCCACACAAGGAGATCAAGGAGATCAAGGGGATCAAGGAGATCAAGGAGATCAAGGGGAGGAGAGACACGCTATCCTGGAGAAAGAGGGCTGAGTGGAAGCAGGCTGTGGAACCAGAGAGTGCTGGGAGAAGCAGTGCAAGAGACTTCCAAGCCAGAGGGGTCCTCGTGCCAGGGAAGGCAACCAAGCAGGCAGAGAGCAAACGTCACACCCAGGAAAGCTCAATGAAGCCAGGAAGTGATTACAGCTCAGCTAAGCCTGGTGCTTGGAACTCCCGGAGAAAGGCAGTTTACTCCTCAGAGAAGAAGCCTTGGCTATCGGAGGAAGGGCTGGAAACTATCTTTACCAGAGAGAAAGATAAGTACCCTGTTTTCTACAGAGGGAAAGAAGTGGGTCCTTTTGAAAAGAGCCAAGCTTACAGAGTGTTAGAAAACCCTTATTGGAATGGGTGTTGGAAAGAAACCCCAAGCACAGCTCCTTATGTCCCCGGCTGCACAGAACAGTCTCCTCACATAGAAACTGAGGTCTCCCAGTGCAAGGGTCTGAAACCAGTAATACAGAAACCTGGTGCCCGTATACAGGACCAGGTCCTGATGTGATGCAGTGGGAAAGTTCAAACCCAGAGGTCATTCCAGAACCCATGGATTGTGCTCTATGTATTTCTGATGAGATAGAATCTCTTTGTTAAGAAGCAAGAAGAAGCATTATTATCATTTGGAAAGCTTTTATTTATCTGTGAAGCAACAGTTTATTTGTGTTTTCATTATTTGATGTATCCAGAAGGCAATCCTCAAGGGAAGGGGAATAAAGCCCAGCTTTAATTATACTTGGACATGACTACAGAGTATTCCTTTAACAAACAGAGCTATACCCCATATCTAGGCGGGCGCCTAAGGAGGGTGTAGTCTCACAGTACTTACACATCTTAAAAGACAGGAGGTGCTCTCAGGTGAAGCTTGTTACCCAAATCAGACATACACTAAGGACCTGAGATTAATTAAGCTTCAGGTGAACAAGGTATATTAAACGTATTAGGTACAGTTTTATTGGTATAAAATATCCATAGCAACCCTTAGTAAGTAAAGAACTTAAAGATCTAAACAAAAACTTAAAACTAAGATGCAGACAGCAGTCCAGCAGTGGGATGGGGGCTTTCCAGTCTTTTGCATTGAGTGTCACATGTATGATTTTCTCCCAGTTGGTGAGAGGTCTTACATGTGCACTAGGTGCAAGGAGCTCTTTGCTCTCAGGTAACGAGTCCATTCTCTAGAGGCTAGAGTAGCAGACTTGGAAAATATAAGAAAGACAGAGAGGTACATAGATGAGACCTACAGGGATATAGTCCTGAAGTCCCACCTCCAGTCTGGCAGCATCCCTGTTGCCATGGAGGAGAGAGGTCACGTGACAGGAGAGCATCACCCTGGTGTGGCAGAAAGTGATTCTGTAACTAGGACCTGTCCTCCAGGCGATGTAAAACCCTCTCGCACTGAGGAAGTTTCTCCAAGGCCATGTGCCCATGAGGGAAGGGTTAGGACAGCCGTTATAGTTGGTGATTCGATCATTAGGCATGTAGATAGCTGTGTGGCTGGTGGACGTGAGGATCGCCTGGTAACATGCCTGCTTGGTGCGAAGGTAGCGGACCTCACGTGCCACCTAGATAAGGTCTTAGATAGTGCTGGGGAGGAGTCTGCTGTCTTGGTGCATGTCGGTACCAATGACATAGGAAAATGTGGTAGGGAGGTTCTGGAGGCTAAATTTAGGCTTTTAGGTAGGAAGTTGAAATCCAGAACTTCCCGTTCCACTTGCAGGACCCAAAACGCAGGCAGAGCTCCGGAGTCTCAATGCGTGGATGAGGCAATGGTGCAGAGATGAGGGTTTGTTAGGAACTGGGGTACATTCTGGGGAAAGGAGGGGCTCTTCCAAAGGGATGGGCTTCACCTTAACCGGGATGGAACCAGGCTGCTGGCATTAACCTTTAAAAAGGAGATAGAGCAGCTTTTAAACTAGATAATAGGGGAAAGCCGACAGTTGCCCAAGAGCGGATGGTTCGGAAGAATGTATCCTTGAAGGATACTACCAAAAGCAGAGAGGTTCCAAAAAAGAGTAAAGTAGCCCAAATGCCCTCGAGTATGGAGCAGACAGAGCTTAAAGATCCCAAATTACCCATGTCTACCAATAGCCAAATTAATATGAATAAAATAGTCTCTAAAATGCTTGTATGCAAATGCTAGAAGTCTAAAAAATAAGATGGGAGAGTTAGAATATATAGCACTAAATGAGAGGTTAGATGTGATTGGAATATCAGAGACATGGTGGAAGGACGACAACCAGTGGGACACTGTGATACCTGGGTACAAACTATATCATAATGATAGAGCTGATCAAATTTGTGGAGGGGTTGCACTCTATGTTAGAGAGGGCATTGAGTCAGAAAGGATTAAAGTTTTGCAGGAAACAAAATTTGCTGTAGAATCTCTATGGATTGAAATTCCATGTGAAAAGGGGAAGGCGATGGTGGTGGGGGTGTACTATCGACCGCCTGGCCATAATGAACAAATGGATGATGACATGCTCAAAGAAATCAAGGAAGCTAACAAAAGTTACAGCATGGTAATAATAATGGGCGATTTCAATTACCCCGGTATCGACTGGGTCAGTGTCACGGCAGTACATGCTAGGGAGATAAAGTTCCTAGATGATATAAATTACTGCTTCTTGGAGCAGCTGGTCCATGAACCGACGAGAGGGGAAGCCATATTAGACCTAGTCCTTAGTGGAACACCAGATCTAGTGCAAGAGATAAGGGTGTTGGGGCCACTTGGCAATAGTGATCATAGCATGATCGCCTTTGATTTAATTAGAGGAGGAGGGATAGTAAGGAAATCCACAGTACTACCTTTTAACTTTCGAAAGGGAGACTATGATAAAATGCGGAAAATAGTTACGAAAAAACTAAAAGGAGCAGTTGCAAAGGTTAAAGACTTACATCAAGCTTGGGTGTTGTTGAAAAATACTATCTTGGAAGCCCAGACCAGCTGTATTCCATGCTTTTAAAAAAGTTGAAGGAAGTCCAAAAAACTGCCAGTATGGTTTAAAGGTGAGGTCAGAGAGGCTGTTGTTGCCAAGAAAGCTTCTTTCAGGAAATGGAAAAAAGAGCCAAACGATGAAACCTGGAAACAGCACAAGCACTGGCAGGTCAAATACAAAGCATTGATAAAGAAGGCAAAGAGAGAATTTGAGAAGAAGCTTGCTGCGGAAGGAAAACCGCGAAATAAAGATTTTTTCAAGTACATTCGTAGCAAAAAACCTGTGAGAGAGTCAGTTGGACCATTAGATGATAGAGGAGTTAAAGGGGCACTAAGAGGCGACAAGGCAATAGCGGAGAGACTGAATGAATTCTTTGCTTCGGTCTTTACTGAGGAAGATGTAGGGATGTTACCCATGACTGAAGTGGTATTTAAAGGTGCGGAAGAAATGAAGGAAATATTGATACATCGGTAAGATGTATTACAACTATTAGATAAACTGAAGAGTAGCAAATCACCTGGGCCGGATGGTATACATCCAAGGGAGTTGAATGAACTGAAATATGAGATTGCAGACCTGCTATTAGTAATCTGTGAACTATCATTAAAATCATCTCTAATACCTGAAGATTGGCGGATCGCCAATTTAACACCAATTTTTAAAAAGGGTTTGCGTGGTGATCCGGGAAACTACAGACCGGTGAGCCTCACCTCAGTACCAGGAAAAATGGTGGAAACCATCATAAAGAAAAAAATTACTCAGCATGTAGATAGTCATGGCCTAATGGGAGACAGCCAACATGGCTTTAGACAAGGAAGATCTTGTCTTACTAATCTGTTATGTTTTTTTGAAAGTGTGAATAAACAGGTTTACAAAGCTGAGTCGGTTGATATAGTGTATCTGAACTTTCAGAAAGCCTTTGACAAGGTCCCTCATCAGAGACTTTTGGCAAAACTAAAGAGTCATGGGATAGGAGGCAGTGTACTACTGTGGATCAGGAACTGGTTAAAAGATAGAAAGCAGAGGGTTGGGCTAAATGGCCAATTTTCCCAATGGAGAAAGGTGAATAGTGGTGTCCCCCAGGGATCTGTGCTGGGTCTGCTTCTTTTTGACATATTCATAAATGACCTTGAAAGTGGAATAATGAGTGAGGTTATCAAATTTGCAGATGACACAAAACTATTTAAAGTTGTTAAAACCCAAGAGGATTGTGGAAAATTGCAAGAGGATCTTGATAACTTGGATCAAAATGGCAGATGAAATTTAATGTGGACAAGTGCAAAGTTATGCACCTAGGGAAGAACAACCCAAACTATGGTTACACGATGCAAGGTTCCACATTAGGAACCACCACCCAGGAAAAAGATTTAGGCGTCATTGTGGATAACATGTTAAAACCCTCGGCCCAGTGTGCAGCGGCAGCCAAGAGAGCAAATAGAATGCTAGGTATCATAAGGAAAGGAATGGAAAATAAAACAAGAGATATTATAATGCCTCTATACCGTTCCATGGTGAGACCGCACCTTGAATATTGTGTGCAATTCTGGTCGCCGTATCTTAAAAAGGATATAGCGTTATTAGAAAAGGTTCAGAGAAGAGCCACCAAAATGGTAAAGGGGATGGAAGGATACTCCTGTGAAGAAAGGCTAAAAAGGTTAGGGCTCTTTAACCTGGAAAAAAGACGGCTGAGGGGAGATATGATAGAAGTCTATAAATTAATGAACGGAGTGGAACGGGTAAACGTAGATCGACTGTTTACGTTGGACTAGGGGACATGCAATGAAGCTACAGGGTAAACTATTTAAGACTAATAAAAGAAAATATTTTTTCACTCAACGTGTAATCAAACTCTGGAATTTGTTACCAGAGGATGTAGTAAAGGCTGTTAGTGTAGCTGGGTTTAAAAAAGGTTTGGACAAGTTCCTGGAGGAAAGTTCCATAAACCATTATTACGAAGGGACCCAGGATATCAATGCTTGACCTGTTACAAGCATTGCAGAACCTGTGTCTTTTGGGGAAACTGCTAGGTACGTATGACCTAGATTGGCCACTGTTGGAAACAGGATACTGGGCTTGATGGACCTTGGTCTGACCCAGTATGGCATATCTTATGTTCTTATGTTTTGTATGATTTGTTCAACTTTCCCATTGTTTTTGGATTCACTATTGATATCTTATGTTCCAGCTTGTCCATTGAGATCTTCTCAAGCAAATCTCATAACAGTCCCGTCTATTATGAGTCTATCCATAGATCCTGTTTTGCATGCTTAGCCCTACCTCTTTTGAATTCTTTGACTATCTCTGTTATGAATATTTATTTATTTAGCAGGTCTTTTATACTGCTTTATCATTTCAATCAAAGTGGTTTACATTGTAACTTAAACTTGGTTAATGTACATTAAACAGGGACATTGATAACTTGGAATTTTCTGAGGCAATGGAAAATTAAGTGACTTGCCCAAGGCCACAAGGAGTGCTTTTTGGAATCGAGCCCTAGTCTCTTGGTTTTCAAGCCAGTGCTCTAACCATTAGGCTACTCCTCCACTCCATGTGGCATTACTAAATTCAAATCAGGACTGAAAACTTGATTCTTTGAGCAATCTTGACTTGGGGAGAAGCCTCAGTCACAGATAAGATGTTTTCCTTTCCTAATGTGCTCCGCTAGCTGAAATATCAAGGAAATTATTGTGTTACCTTCATTCTCCTCCCTGCTGTGTCAGAGTATGTGCTTGTGTCTAGTATGTATTAATTTTAGTTAAATTATGAAGTTATGCTGGCTGTTTTTAGCTTTTATATGTAAATTGTCTTGATGTAATTGTGCCAAAGTTAGTATATCAAATGCTACAATAAATAAATAAATAAAAAATACTGATTCCAGGTACAGGGGCAGCAGGGGATTGCTCGTATTCTCCCACTACCCGCCACAGAGGTCGTATCTTGCCATGAATAATGCATCTCACCATTTTAATGCAAGCTGCCTTATTCATTGTGCATAATAATGAACTGTTTTGCATGCATTTGCATGCTTTTCAGTTCATTATTATTTAACTTATGCAGCAGCAAAATAATCCTGTCTTAAGGTACATTATTGGCAAATAATGCAAGTTATTTCCAAGTAATTGGCAAACAAAAATGCACACTATTTTGTTAAAGAACCTTAGTAAAGAGCCCCTATAGTTTGCAGATCAGATGATCATGTGCACAACTATTGCATGCATTATGTTGCTGCAAATTAATATGTAAATATACACACCATCTATACATGCATATATGTTTTTAGAAATTAAAACACATGTATATAATTTTCAATCTTGTTTCTGACATGCCTTTTTATATATCTAAAAGTTTGTGTGCTGCAAAAAGTGCAAAGGTTTTCAGGAAACTAAAAAAACACTTATGCAAATTCATCCAATCTACCTATGTAACATCTGCTTTTACACAATATAGTAAAGGATTTTTCAATTTTGTGTGCCAAGTTCAGGCCCTTCAGTTTTAAGGGGATTCAGAAAAATGAGACATAACCAGCTTCTGGTAAGGTTGGTGCACTTGATAAGCTCCTTTCTGCTTTTAGCAATGCTTTCCCAATCTATTTCTTTATCTATTTATTTAATAGAATAGAGCATTCCCTAGCATCAACTGTTGGATAATGCAGATGCATGGTCTTTTGAGAATAAAATGCTCATCAGTGCTTCGCTCCAGAATCTCCAAACACATGAAGTTTGGCAATCATTCATATGACTTAGGAGGCCTCTGAGTATGTTGGGGACAGTTGAAGCTGAGTCTCCAGCGAGCAAAGTCATTTGGGGGCCTATTTACTATCTTGTGCTAAGAGATTTCCATCTAATGCTCATTAACAGCCAAGATTAATGTGCATTAGGTGCAAAACCTTTGCATTAATTGTTAGGGATATTCTCAGCATTTTGGGAAGGCAGCTGTGCAGTTAATGCAGAGCAATAATTTCATGTTATTTTATTTATTTACTTAATATATCACATTTCACATTAAGCATTAATGCATGTTACAATGAAATATAATTCAACTTAATGGCACGGTTGTTGATGCGGAATGCAGTTAGCTACATTTTGGAAGTATGTCTGCTTTGTTAGTAGTTAACACATGTAGCAATCACAGAATTAACCTTCTCTACCCATACCACATCCCCTAATAGGAATTTCCACTTAGGTGTTTAATATGGCAATTAGCACATGCAAGCAAGTAATACGCTGTGTTTATGCAAAGCCACTCTGTTAGTCTGCATTAACGCAGCTTAGTGTATAGGCCCAGTTCTAAAAAGAAAACCTTCATGCTGTTTGTACAAGATTATTCTATGACTTATAAGTTACATCTTCATAGTTTACTGGTTAAATATTACATTTACTAAACCTTAAGTAAGAATGCATAAGGACTTAGGTTTATTATTCCAGTTTCGGTTTCCTTATAGGTTGCTAAACCTAATGTTCAAAGCAGCAGCTGTAATTCTTAAGATAAAACCCAATAAATATCATTATGGCATTATAAAGCATTTTAAAAATACAAACAAAAATATGACAAATTGCACTCAATTAAATCATACTGCTGTAGAAATATATGATATTCAAGATTATACCAAAACCATACAAATATTTCAATAAGGATAAAATCACCTGACAGATTAGCTCATAATAGGTTTAGAAATTGGACGTTAAAACTGTCAAGCCCTGTGCATTTCGAAATATGCTAAAAAAGGAGGCAGGAGCATGAAGGGATCACTCCTGTCCCCATTGTCCCTAGGTCATCAGGGATGCATCAGGTAAGGCCTTTGTGGCCTTAAGGGATGGTTGGGGGGCCTGAGCCCCTTCCCCAACTGGCTAGCTGGGGCTTTACTGGGGGAGGGAAGTAGGGTTGCCAACTGGCTCCAGATGCGCCCGACAGACTTGATCCAGTCCTGGGTTTACCCCATTGCATGCAGTGACTTGTAGTTTTCCATTTCTTATGGAGTGCAATGGAGAAATTAGAACTACATATCCCTGCATGCAATGGGGTAAACCCAGGACTGGATTGACCCTGTCGGGCGCATCTGGAGCCAGTTGGCAACCCTAGAGGGAAGGAGGAAATGCTAGCTTAAGTGACTAGCCTGGACCTTGTTTGTGGATGAGGAAGGCATCAATTACCCCCTGGACATATTCCCAATAGGGTTTGGGAGCTGTCCGAGAAGTAGGTGCTGAAGGAGGGAGGAGGCCGCAATGTTTACTATTGTTGGTGATGTGGATTGGAAGACGTGGCTTGCCCAGTGGCTGCCTAACATCAGCATGCCTTCTTCCCGCTCGCAACATACTGTTTCTCCTCGACTCTACCATGCAAAATGCAGATGTTGCAGAAAATCGCCTGTGCTAGCTGCATTTTGGCTGCGTTAGCTGTTATTGTGGCAGTAACCTCTCACGCATTACTGCCATGATGACAGCTAACGAACTTTAGTAAACATGTCCCTTAGTTTTCTGATCCAGAGAACGTTTGAGTCACTATTGAGCTTCCTTGGACAGCAGTTTTTTTAAACGACAGCCATGGCGGTTAAAAAAAAAAAAATCCTGATATCTTGCACTGGTATCGGATAAGATAGTCGGTGCCAGCATTCGCCGGACAGTAGCACTACTCAGCTCCACTATCCAGATAGCTTAAGATAGCCTTTCTGTTGCACTACGTTATGTGGATAGTTACCCAGACAGCAGCACTGAATATCACCACTCTCTGGATAATTTCCCGCTCCATGCATGGACCATCCCTGCAGTATCCAGATAGTGCCGAGGCAGTCTACAAGGATATTCACCCACACTCTCCGTATATTGCCTCTGAAGATCCTGGTCAGTGGGACTTAGCCATTTAGCAGCACTTATATGTGGATGCTGTTGAGTGATGATGCTCTTTTGTTTCCCATGTACATTTTTCCAAAATCATTGCTCCTGCTGGACATGTCAGTAAATGCATGTATATTTACCAACATCTTTATATGTATTTTATAAAAGACTCCACATTTAGCAAAGTCTTGTAAAATATTTAGGAAGTATGAACGTCCCAACCTGGATAACCCATTTCCCACATGGAGCCCCTAAGCAAAATGTGGCTTCACATTAGATATCATCAGTGTAGGACTTTGTTGATAGGCCTCCTGCTGTTCCATATGCCTGGAACACACTACCTGAGTCTGTATTAGGCTCCATCTCTGGCCCTATTCAAATTCCTCCTCTTTGAAGTTACTTTTGGATTCTGGTACCCTCACTCTTCTGTTCACCACTTTTGTGTATCTTAGCAAATCCTAGTTTCCAGTTTTGTAATGTTGTTCATCTTGATTAGATTGTAAGCTTTGATGAGCAGGGACTGCATGTGTCTTGTAGCTCTATACAAATGATAACTGGTAGTAATAGTACTAATATAAACCATGTTCCTACATTGTTGACATTGATCATAGTGAATTTATCTTTGCATATAGGCATGATATCCTCATTCTTAGAGATGGCTACTGTGCATCCCATACTTCAGAAGGCAAATTTTGATCTCAGGGATTTTAGTAGTTATAGGCCTATATCTAATTTACTTTTTTGGTTGAGGTCGTGCAATATGCTGTTCTTTTGAAACTTCAGGACTTTGTTGATAGGCATGGAATACTGGCTAAGTACCAGATTAGTTTTCAGAATGGTTACAGTAATGAAATGTTGGTTTCCACTATTCATTTTTGGCAACATCAGCTGTGTTCTAATAAGGGCATTGTGTTTTTTCTTGACATCTCTATGGCCTTTCATGCCATTCATTCAATTTTTAAAATAGATTTGCTTTAAGAAGTTTGGATTGGTGAAGAGACCTTTGCAAGGTATACTGTTCAGCAAGGTATGACTTTTTCATCAATGTCATTTAATCTTTACTTGTGTGATCAAATGTGGACATTAAGGTGATAATTCTAGAAGGAGGAATGGAAAGTTACGCACCATCAATGCCCATAAATCACATAGTTTCAGCGACTTAAGCAAGTAGATGTGCCTTTATGTGTATATTTTAGCTGGTCACTTGATTCCGATACTTTCACTGTGAGTGTGCACAGGGACGAGCTTGGGTGGGACATAGGCAAAGCACAAATTTATGCACATAAGTTATAAAATACTATAATTTATGCACGTGTTCCGTAGAATATTGAGGTGTGTATATTTTTACCAGTTCTAGGGTTGGTGTAACTGATTGTGCCTAGATTTGCCACATCTATCCCACCACTTATGCCCCTGTTTTATAAAGTTAGATACCAGGAGTTCAATTCCCACATAGGGGCAAGTAACATCAGGCTGGAGGGACTAGGGTCTCTAGTTCCATGGCCACTACTTGTGGCCTTAGGCAAGCCATTTAACCCTCCATTGCCTCAGGTAAGCTTAGATTGTGAGCCCTTCAGGGACGAGGGAATAAAAAGTGCCTGTTAGCATATATCTGTAAACTGCTCTGATAAAGGGTGGTATATCAAGTGCCTAAACCATAACAAGCACACTTAACTTTATAAAATAGACACAGTAGATGCACGTTAAGCTATTAGGTGTGATTTGAAGAAAATAGACCTTACCTGCTAATTGATGTTCTTTGAGTTACTCCAGTCCAATCCCAACACCTTTGAGTATTCACACCCCACCAGCAGCTTGAAGACTGAGCATGTCATGATTTTCATGACAGGCGCAAAAAGGAACAGGTCACACCATTTCTTGAAACAAACAGTGATCTTTATTAGTGCCTAAGAGGTCACCCTACACATATTTTGGCAGGAGTCTTCTTCAGGGGTAACTGATCTCAATGTATAGGAACTTAAATCCTAGCTCTCCTGGTTATGTGCTGCTTGTGAACCTCTGACAATGGAATGCAAACACTTAACGTTGAGGTCAGTTACTCCTGAAGAAGGCTCCTCCCAAACACGTGTAGGGTGACCTCTTAGGCACTAATAAAACTCCCTGTTCCTTCTACGATATGGTGTGACCTGCTCCTTTTTGCACCTACTACTACTGCAGGTGGGGTGGTTCCCCTCATTTCTATGATTTTCATAACATACACCTAGATAGGCAGCTGGCTCCTCTCACCAGCCTCTAGTATCATATTGACAAAGCAGACTCACAGGAACAACTGTAACAGTTATCTTAACCATTATTTTAACCAATGTTTTAACAATCCAAATTATCCAAAAATGCTCTTCAAACCCCTCGCTACCTTGGGAGAAGAGGGAACCATGCTCACCTGTCACGGATGGAAAGAGAGACACTGGAGACCAGTTATCCCCACTCTCAACTTCCCGTCCATCTCTCAGAAAGAGAACTTTCCTTCTGCATATTCCTTTATTCTTTTTTATCTCTATACGCTACGCGACCCTGTACCCCAGTCTCTTGTGAACTAGGTAGCCAGGGAGCCACGCACTAACAGCCTTCATCATCGGATATCAGTGAACAGGGAGGGATTCGGGATTGGACTGGAGTAACTCAAGGAACATCAATTAGCAGATAAGGTCTAATTTCTTCTTCCATTTCATTCCTCCAGTTCAGTTCTGGCGCTTTTGGGATGTACCATAGCAGTGCTACCCCTGGGAGGGACCTGCTAACCAGGCCTGCAGTTCCATAGAGCCAAAACGTGCTTTCTCTGAAGCCTGCACATTCAATCTATAATGCTTCACAAAGGAAGACAATAAAGACCAGGTTGCCGCTCTACAGATATCTACTGGTGGCACCAGACTAAACTCTGCTCATGATGCTGCCTGGGTCAAATGGGCCCACAACCCCTCAGGCACTGGCTTATGTCACAACATATAAGCTGAGGAAATAGCCTCTCTGATCTATCGAGATATAGATGCTTTGGGCACTACTTCTCCTTTTCGCAGCCCTCCAAACACCACAAACAGATGCTCCGACTTATGGAAGGGCTCTGTGCTCCTCAGGTATCTATGTAATATGCGATGCACATTTAACCATCACAGGAGTGGATCCGCTGTTCTCCCCTCCGTTCCCGAGAAGACCAGAAGCAACACCATCTGATTCAGGTGGAAAGCTGATAATACCTTTGGCAAGAAGGAGGGAACAGGCCATAAGACACCTTATCATTGGATATCACTAGAAACAGTTCCCTGCACGATAAGGCTTGGAGCTCCAAAATCCTTTTGGCTGAACAAATGACCACCAAAAATACTGCCTTCAACGTCAAATCCTTCAGCATACATTCCCCCAATGGTTCAAAATGCTTCTGCTTCAAGATGGACAACACCAAATTGAGATCCCATAGCGGCACTACCGAGTGCACCGGTGGCCACACCTGCTTTACTGCTCTGAGAAACCGAACCACATCTGGGTGCGAAGCCAGGTGCACTCCTCTAATTCTGCCTCAATAGCAGGACAGAGCTGCCACCTGCACCCTTAAGGAACTGCATGCTAGGCCTTTGTCCATGAAGGCAGGCCAGAACCTCTGGCACCAAGCACCTCATTGGAGCACACCCTTGTCTTTCACACCAATGTTCAAACACTCTCCATATGCGAATATACACCAGTAAAGTAGACCACCTGTGCACCTACAACAAGGTTGCTAATACTACTGGAGCATAGCCTCTATTTCGCAAATGAGCCCTCTCATGAACCATGCTATAAGCGAGAGCCGATCCATCTGCGGCATGCGAATGGGGTCCTGAACCAGCAGATCCATCCAAGCAGGGAGCCTCCATGGTCAGTTGGCCTTCATTTGTACCAGATCCGCATACCATGGCCACCTTGGTCAATCGGGGGCAATCAGGAGGACCAGACTTGGATGTGCCTCTATCCACTGTATTACCCTGCTGATGAGCGACCAGGGAGGAAAGACATACAGAAGTCCCTCTGTGGGCCATGGCTGGACGAGTGCGCCTAGCTCCTCTGACATGCATTCTTTTTTTCTACTGTAAAACCGCGCCACCTTGGCTAAGTTGCAAGTCGTCATCAGGTCCATGATTGGCTGACTGCAAAGTTTCAACCTTGATTCAACATCCACTCTGCTGGGTCATTCTGCACTCTGCTGACATAATCCACCTCTATGTTCTCTCGGCCAGCCACTTGCGCCACTGACAGAGTCACCAGGTTGCTCTCTGCCCATTCCAGCATGAGCTCGGCCTCTTCTTCCAGTTGCACACTGCTTGTATCGCCCTGCCTGTTGATATATGCCATGGTCTTGCATTAACTGAGAACACTCTCATGGCTTTCCCCTGCAACAAGGCCTGAAATCCTTGCAGGGCCAAGAAAACTGCTCTCAGCTCCAGCCAGTTTATGGGCCACTGTGCCTCTTGTTGCAACCATTGTCCCTGTATAAACTGGGCCTCGCAATATGCCCCCCCCCAGCCTAGTAAGCTGACATCTGTTGCGAGCCGCACCCACTGGGGCCCTTCCAGTTGCATACCTTTCAAGAGTGTGTAGGCTTTCAGCCATCACCATAGTGCCTGCTGCATCTGCTCTGTGCAAGGCAGCTGCTTCAAGAGGGGGTGAACCTGCACAGCAGAGCACATTGCAATGGTTGCATGTGCGCTCATGTCCAGGGTACCATGTCTATCGATGATGCCATGATTCCCAATACTTGCAGATAATTCCATGCCATCAGTCTCTGCATCCTCAGAAACTGTTGTATCTGTTCCTGTAGCTTATGTACTCTTGCTACTGGCAGCGAAACTTGCCCCCATCCATCTGGAAACAAGCACCGAGGTATTCCAGGTCCTGGGATGGCATGATGCGACTCTTGGCAAAATTTGCCACCCATCCAAGACTCTTCAGGAATGTTATGACCTATTCTATGGGATTTGGCCCTGATGAGCCAATCATCAAGGTAAGGGTGGACCAGAATGCCTTCCTGCCACAGTGCTGCTGCTATTGTCACCATAACCTTGGTAAAAGCCTGAAGCGCAGTTGCCAGCCTGAATGGCAGCACCCCAAACTTAAAATGCCCCATCGGCACTGCGAACCTGAGGAACTGCTGGTGCTGTGCCCTCACTGGAATGTGGAGATAAGCCTCGATGAAGTTGAGGGAAGTCAAAAACTCCTCTTCTCGCATTGCCACTATGACAGACCGCAACGTTTCCATGTGAAATTGCGGAATCCATAGGGTTCAATTCATGTACTTGAGGTCTCCTTTTTGGGAACCACGAAGTTGATGGAGTATCAACTACAACCACGTTGGCCTGGTAACACTTCCACAACCACCTGAAGCCTTTGTAACGCTGCAGGGTCTCCCCCACTGCCTTTTGCTTTTGCAGCACTTTGCAGGGGGAATTGATAAAGGTATCTCAGAGGAGCTGAGTGAATTCCATGCACATCCCTCCCAGATGATCTCTAGCACCCATCGGTCACGATCCGGGTCCAGGCATCGTAAAATTACCGAAGCCAACCTTCTATGAGAACTAAGTCCACCTGGTCCATCCTCGGTTCATTGCCCCTTTTTGGGTGCCATAGAGGCAGAAGAATAAAATCCTTTACCCGTGCCCCTAAACCCCCAAAAGTATTCTGCCCTGGATGGGAAATGACCCCTTTAATATGACGCAAACCGTAATTGGTGAAATTCTCTTGGCTGTCCTCATCCTGGGTTCAATGACTGCACTTGATTTCAGTTTGTCCTCCAGCAACCTTCCTTCTTTGGATGCTCCCAGGTCCTTAAACAGCTTCTTGAGGTCCTCTTCAAAGAGCAGCTTACCCTAGAATGGGAACTTGCTCAGCCTGGACTTGGAGGACACGTATACTAACCAGTTACGGAGCAACAACTATCACCTCTCTGCCATTATGGAGGCCATACCCTTGAACAAGCATCTAATCAGGTCATAGAAGGCATCTGCTGGGTATACTGCCTCAGACTCCCTTAGCTGCTCTGATCCTGGATTGTCTAAGATACCTTGCGCCCATCGCAGAGATGCCCAGACTATAAAGGCTCCACAGACTGATGCTTGCTATGACAACGCATACATGTCAAAATTCCTGTTTAAGGAGCATTTCCAACTTGCGGTCCTGCATATCTTTGAGGGCCGAGCTCCCCTCCACAGGGATCGTGGTCTTCTTTGTTACCACTAAAACTGCTGCATCCACCTTAGGGGCTTCAAAATTTATCTGTCCTGATCAGGTAGAGGCAGAGGCTTGTCATTGTCAGAGTTTCCCTGAGCGTACCCTAAGGAAAGTCCCATTCCTCATATCTTACATCAGATGACTCTAAGCAATGGGAACACCTTCTGAATTACCCGAACTGCCTGGAATACTGGGTCCTTCAAAGATTCTTCTTCCTCTGATGCCTCCATGTGAACATTCAATATCTTAGAGGACTGCACTATTAATGCCGCCAATTCCTTTCTGTGGAAAACGCGGAGCGTTTTCTTCATCTGACTCCTCAGCCCCTAGGCAAAGCCTCCTCCTAGAAAGCTTCTTCCATTCTTCTCTTACTGGGTCCTGGCTCATCCACAGCTTCTCCCAGCAACACACACTCATCAGAGGACTGCTTAGTTCCATTCCGCAGGAACGCCTTCGTCTCCCCTGCCGCTTGCTTCAAGCAAAAGGCCTTGTGGAGCAATAGGACATATTCTGGTGAAAACCCTCCCTGAGGGCTGACTCCCTGAGCCATCTTAGCAACAGTACTCTTAAGGGTTTTCTTGTCCTTTGGACCCTTAGTGGCGGAAGCCTCTACATTTACCGATGTTCCTGCTATGGACACTGCCTCTGTGGAAAACTCATAGGTTGTCCACTCTTCCTTGCTGCTCATGGACTTTTCTGGTCTGTCCTCCTAAAGGCCAGCCTCTGCCGACCTGAATTCTGCCTCACAGCCTCAGCAGAATCCAGCCTTGTACACCAAACCCCTGCGCAACCTGCCTTAGATTTTTTTTTTTTTTACTTTCTCTGTGATCAAACCTAATTCTGGTTCCCCAAAATCAAGAAAAACATTTGCCATAGAAAAGTCACTGGCCTCTTCGTGGCTCTCCTACCTGCTCCTGACCCACAGCTCCTTCTACTGTCAGTTCCCGTGCTTACCTAAAATGGCCATCATTACCATGAAGCTCCCCTAGGGCATTAGGAATCACCTCTGTACCTGTTTTTACCTTGATCTGCCTCTACCAGAGTCAGAGCAGCCACCCCGATGTTGAACCCACTTCAGGGCTTTGGCGTCAGGTTGAAAGGAAACTAGTCACCCACACCGCGATGACTCCTCCGCCTTCAATTCCTCGGCTGCAGAGCAGTCGCACACATGCCTTTCAGCTGTGGTTTAAGCTGTTGTCTGTTTTTGCCACATTAAACCCTGCTCGTTGTTGGTCTGAAGACGGCTAATCCCAGTTCCCAAAGGAAACAACTCCCCCACAGAGGAGCTCTTCGGATCTGGGCAATCACCCAAGTGCCTGCCTCTTCCTTTCTGCTCAGTTAAACACTGGCACTGCACTTATTGAGCGTGAGCTGCCATTAGCTGCCCTCAGCTACTTAGCGCTTAGTCAAAATCAATTAAAAACATAAAAACATAAGATATGCCATACTGGGTCAGACCAAGGTCCATCAAGCCCAGTATCCGGTTTCCAACAGTGGCCAATCTAGGTCATACATACCTAGCAGTTTCCCCAGAAGACACAGGTTCTGCAATGCTTGTACTAGGTCAAGAATTGATATCCTGGGTCTCTTCTTAATAATGGTTTATGGACCTTTCCTCCAGGAACTTGTCCAAACCTTTTTTAAACCCAGCTACACTAACAGCGTTTACTACATCCTCCGGTAACAAATTCCAGAGTTTGATTACACGTTGAGTGAAAAAATATTTTCTTTTATTAGTCTTAAATAGTTTACCCTGTAGCTTCATTGCATGTCCCCTAGACTTCCTATATTCTGATAACGTAAACAGTCGATCTACGTTTACCCGTTCCACTCCATTCATTAATTTATAGACTTCTATCATATCTCCCCTCAGCCGTCTCTTTTCCAGGTTAAAGAGCCCTAACCTTTTTAGCCTTTCTTCATAGGAGTATCCTTCCATTTCCTTTACCATTTTGGTGGCTCTTCTCTGAACCTTTTCTAATAACGCTATATCCTTTTTAAGATACGGCGACCAGAATTGCACACAATATTCAAGGTGCGGTCTCACCATGGAACGGTATAGAGGCATTATAATATCTTTTGTTTTATTTTCCATTCCTTTCCTTATGATACCTAGCATTCTATTTGCTCTCTTGGCTGCCGCTGCACACTGGGCCAAGGGTTTTAACATGTTATACACAATGATGCCTAAATCTTTTTCCTGGGTGGTGGTTCCTAATGTGGAACCTTGCATCGTGTAACCATAGTTTGGGTTGTTCTTCCCTAGGTGCATAACTTTGCACTTGTCCACATTAAATTTCATCTGCCATTTTGATGCCCAGTCTTCCAATTTTTCAAGATCCTCTTGCAATTTTCCACAATCCTCTTGGGTTTTAACAACTTTAAATAGTTTTGTGTCATCTGCAAATCTGATAACCTCACTCGTTATTCCACTTTCCAGGTCATTTATGAATATGTCAAAAAGCAGCGGACCCAGCACAGATCCCTGGGGTACACCACTATTCACCTTTCTCCATTGGGAAAATTGGCCATTTAGCCCAACCCTCTGCTTTCTATCTTTTAACCAGTTCCTGATCCACAGTAGTACACTGCCTCCTATGCCTTGACTCTTTAGTTTTGCCAAAAGTCTCTGATGAGGGTCCTTGTCAAAGGCTTTCTGAAAGTCCAGATACACTATATCAACCGACTCACCTTTGTCACCTGTTTATTCACACTTTCAAAAAAACATAACAGATTAGTAAGACAAGATCTTCCTTGTCTAAAGCCATGTTGGCCGTCTCCCATTAGGCCATGACTATCTTATTTTATTCTTTATGATGGTTTCTACCATTTTTCCTGGTACTGACGTGAGGCTCACCGGTCTGTAGTTTCCCGGATCACCCCTCGAACCCTATTTAAAAATTGGTGTTACATTGGCGATCCACCAATCTTCAGGTATTAGAGATGATTTTAATGATATTTCACAGATTACGAATAGCAGGTCTGCAATCTCATATTTCAGTTCTTTCAACACCCTTGGATGTATACCATCCGGCCCAGGTGATTTGCTACTCTTCAGTTTATCTACTAGTTGTAATATATCTTCCTGATGTATCGATATTTCCTTCAATTCTTCCACACCTTTAAATACCACTTCAGTCATGGGTAATATCCCTACATCTTCCTCAGGTAGATTCCGCAGCAAGCTTCTTCTCAAATTCTCTCTTTGCCTTCTTTATCAATGCCTTGCATTTGACCTGGCAGTGCTTGTGCTGTTTCCAGGTTTCATCGTTTGGCTTTTTTCCATTTCCTGAAAGATGCTTTCTTGGCAACAACAGTCTCTCTGACCTCACCTTTAAACCATGCTGGCAGTTTTTTGGACTTTCTTCCACTTTTCTTAAAGTGTGGAATACAGCTGGTCTGGGCTTCCAAATAACACTTATTAAAAGAGGGCTGCTACACAGTACCCTGTCCTGTGCTGCTGAGGTAAGCTATATTCTTATTTGATTTAAATTATAGCTCTTTGCTGCTGCTAGGCTCTAACTTATTATGAAATTTAAACTACAAGCTCTCTACTGGGTTCTACATTTAACCAGAAAGCTCTCTTCTGTGTTTTAAATTTAAACTAAAAGTACTTTGCTGATGCTAGGCCCTGAGTGACTATTAAATTTAAACTACAGCTCTCTGCTGGTTTCCAAATTTAATCAGAAAGCTCTCTTCTGTGTTTTAAATTTAAACTAAAAATACTTTGCTGATACTAGGCCCTGAGTGACTATTAAATTAAAACTATAAGCTCTCTGCTGGGTATGAAATATAACCAGAAAGTTCTCTTCTGTGTTTTAAATTTAAACTTAAACTGCTGCTACTAGGCTTTGACTGATTTAACAAAAAATAGTGGGTTTACAGATTAAATAGCTTTAATAGAAAGAATTCCTTTCAGAAAATTCCCAGAAGTATATACTCACAATTGCAGATCTCTCTCCAGAAATAACAGTCCCTTTTTCTAGTCCTTCAAAACTGTAAACTAAAGTAAACTAAGCTAAAATCAAATTAAATTAAAAATTTTCCTGACCAATTAAACCCCCAATCGTTCCTTCAGTGAGTCCTATCAAGGGATTCACTTCTCTCCAGCTGCTTGGAGACTGAGATACTGGAGGTTGGTGGAGGAGCCAACTGCCTATCTAGGTGGATGTCATGAAAATCATGACATGCTCAGTCTCCAAGCTGCTGGTGGGGCATGAGCAACCAAAGGTGGAGGAACAAAATGGAATATAAAATTGCCCAATAAAAGTTTTGTATTGATTTTATGCTGATGATGTTGTGTTAGTTTTCCAGTAGACCAGGATTTTGGACAAAGCGTTTCAGCAGATGGCATGTGCAGTGTATTACTGCAGCTGTGAAATGGTTGGATCAAAATGGTTTGAATTAGAATTTTATGAAAACGGAAATTCTCATGTTAGATCCATATAAAAGTTCAGTTACTCCAATGACTTTTGAGATTAATACTCATTCTCAACAATTTTGTGAATAGGTAGATTATTGTGAAGTCTTGATAGATGTGGGTTTGAGTTTTAGGTCACAGATTGCATGGCAGGTGCGTAATGCATGTTTTGAATTGTGAATCTTGTGATGCTTATGTTCTAGTCTTGATTCTACTGACTTTAGAATAATATTGCTTAATCTGCAATTGATTATTACATTATTAACTTAGGCCTCCCAGTCTCTTCAGTTCGGAGCTTATATAAATGATTCAAAATGTAGCAGTGCAATTGATTACAGAGAGTGGCATTTGTGATCATATTTTGCCAGTTTTGTTTTTCTTGCACTGACTGCTGATCGAATGGTTTATCCATACTGGATTTTTAAATGTTGAGATTAGTACATTCTGCCATTGGCAGAGATGATGAGGGGCAGCGCTACTATTAGGTGAACACTAGTGGTATGAGGGTGGCCCATTGCCGTCCCTCTCTGTGACCAACGGTGATGGCAACAACAGCAGCAGCAGCAATAACTTGAAATAGCACCATAGCAGTTAGCAAAGCTCTGGCACTGTGCTGCTGTTACTGCTTCTGCCCGATGCATGGTCCCAGAGAGGGGCAGTAGCGGTAGTAATAGGCCCTCCCTTGCACCACTGGCACTCTATGCAACCGCCTAGTTTGCCTACTGGTAGCACCGGCTCGGGCCATTGCTAGTCTCACTGTTATTTTATCAGTCTGGTCATGCATTGCACTCTCAAGATAGTAGTTTTTTGAATGCACCATTATTGCAGTTTGCTCGACGTGTGTTAATACTGAAGAGAATGTTTTCGGTAGCTACAGAGCTTTGGAACGGCTCACCTGGGCTTATAGGTCTGAGGCAGATTTATGTGATTTTAGAAAGCAGGTAAAAGTATTATGGGCAGGGCTATACCAAGGGTGTGCGAGTGGTGCGGCCGCATTGGGCGCAAGTACAGAAGGCACGCTAATGTCATTACTGGGCTTTCAGGAAGCCCAACAAGAACGAGTTCCTGCATTTGGCTTTGGAAGGCAGCGGGGCACCAAGTTCTCAAATCACACAGGGTGCATTTCTAGCCTGGTATGGTCCCGAGTATGGGGATCTTTTACTAATGGCTGCCAACTGGCAGCATGCATTCTAGTACATGCTAACGGCATGCTGGGACATGCGTTGCCAGCTAATGCAGGGCCAGGACAGTTAATGCAATAGGTGGTGTTAGGTGCAGCAGCGCTAATGCAGCACTTGCTATGGGACAGGGCTCCACTTTAACTGCCAAGGAAATGCTTTCCAAACCTCTTACAGTTGATGCGGAGGTGTTGCACCCAACGTGCCATGGTATTGTGGCTACTGGCACGTTAGGTACAACATCTTAGAACCCATTAGTAAAAGCCCACCTGTGTTTCAGCTGCCTTTAGTGAATGGGGCATAGTTGCTAGTCCATCTAGTGAGTTAGAGTTTAATGACATTTTATTTTTATTTTAATATGTCTGTTTTTATGTACATTGCTTGTGTTCTTATTAGTGCATGCCTATTATAATTCTCCCAGAACTTAAGAAATTGGCAGGCTGTAAATATCTTAAACAAACAAAAAGGGATTTTGTTAGCTGGTTTTTGATTTCTTTTTCTATCACTTTTCCTAAAGAGGGAACTTAGATCTAGGTCTTAGAGGTATGCATTTGTGAGCACGCATTTGGTTCATTTGAACGCTTAAAAATTTAAAGCACACAGAAATCACTTGTACACACATTTATCTGCAAACCTCTGTGTATACCATTGATTTGTGCACTTAAAGTTTTAGTATGCACATAATGCACACACAAAGAACAAATACATGACATGAATTTGCAAAATGGTTGACAATCACAAAACATTTGTTTAAAACAAGCACAAAATAAACTTTTTTGGCCACACACATCCCTAATGGGGCTATATTAGTAGGATCTTTTGGATCCGGTGTCACTAGGCAACACCTTTCTACAGTTTGATAATGTCAGCTCCTGAAATAATCAGCCATAAAGCTGCATTTCATTATACAGTAGGAACTTTTTCAAGTGTGTGTGTGTGCGCACCATCGTGACAGCGCTCAACAGTAGGCAACTTTAAACCATAACCCTGCTTTAGATCTGTGACTTTTTTCTGTTAATAGGGCAGTGCATACTGCTCTAAGCGAATCTTCAGTCCAAGGAATCTAATTCCTTTGTACACACACAAATAGCTTTTAAAGTTGATGTTGTGCATTAGTATGAATTGGAACCTGCATTTATAACAACATGGAAAAGTAAAACATGGTATTAGTTTTAGTAGACAATGGGTTTTCTCCCACTATCTGGCCCATCCAGTCTGTCCAGGTATTCCAGTCCACATTGCTAGGAATATATCCTCCAGCTGCCAGCTATAGGGCCTCCCCCCCCCCCCCTGACAGTTTGAAATTAAAAACAGTCCTGATATACTCTCATCCCTCTCTCCCATGAACAAGCCTGCAAAACCATAGGACAAGAGTAACTTGTCTCCTGTTGGTAGTAGTATTTAACTCATGTCTTTCCAGTAGTAGTTCAATCAGGTATTGATATTTCTGGTGGAGGGGGGGGGGTCATTTTATAAAGAATTTTTCAAGTGTAAAGTCTTTTCACTTGTAGAAAAGGCTTTTTAGGTGCATATTGCATACGCGATAGCATCTATTGGCAGGGCTGACTCTTTTTTGTTTTGGTTCTGAGTTCGTCCGTATGCATCTGTTTGCCCATGTGCAAACAAAAATAATGGTATGGCTCCACTTCCCTCCAAAGCAGCAGGCGGAAGAGTCTGTGGAAGCCCCAGTCTGCTAGCATGCAGGGGGTCCTGCGGTCAGAAATTGTCAGCGGGAGGCCTTGGGTCCCACCGGCATGAGCAAAGCTGTGGCATTTAGATGCCAATGGGAATCCTGGGTCCCACTGGTGTGAAGTACAAGCCTGTGCTTGAAATCACTAGCAAGAGGTTTTGAGTCCTGCTGGCGTGAAGAGCATTGCTGCGGCCTGGCTGACTGAAAGCTGGAAGAGCCAGAAAGGGGGTGGAGCATAAAAAGTAGGGATGGGGTTAGAAGAGGGGGACAGGGAATATATAAGGGAATGGGTGGAGCTAGGGAGGGAGAAGAGAGACAGAGCATTGAGGAAGGACATCGTTAGAGGAGGTACTGAGACTTTTAAGAGTGTGATTAGAGGAGTGAAAGGCAGGAGGAGGAGAGAGGACAAAGTTGGAAGGGGATGGGGAGAGTGCACTGCTGGGTGAAGGGGATGGGGAGAGTGTACAGGAGGGAGGATATCGAAGGGTAGGGATTAGAAACTCCCATGATACACCCTTCAGCACCCACAATGACACACAAACACACATGCACATACTGGCGAGCACCCCCCATGACATAGATACATGTATGCATTCCTCCGTCACTCCTCATGACACACAACACATACATGTGCAAGCACCCTCCAGTATCCCCATGAAACATACACTTATTCATGCATACCCAACACCTCCAATGACATACACACACCCGATAATCCTCCATGATGTACACTCAACCACCACCCATATACCCCATGAGACACATACCCATGCACGCAGCTCCCAACATGACACACACACATGTATGCACACCCTTGACACACAAACAGATGTTCGCCTTCCCCAATACATACACACACTCCTCCAGTGCCCCCATCACAGACACACACACTACCCAACACTCTTCCATGGCACACAAAGACCCATGCACCCCCCTGATATCCCCTATGATACACATACACGTACCCCTTCACTAGCCTGATTCTGTGAATGGGACAAATGCATCATTGGAGTCAGACTGCAAGTCTACACTTTTGAAATTATAAAATCGCACGCTGGTATGTGTATGTAGAAATATGCACATGATGGTATGTACTTATATGTAGATGTTCTTAGGGGCATAGTTTGGACAGAGCAGAGGCAGAGATGCAATGCAGCATGTATTTTATAAAATGTGAGTACATGTGCAGAGTACACGTACATTTACACCAACTTGGGAGCAGGTGTAAATGTGTGGATCAGTATTTATATGCTACAGTGACTGGTTCTGGGGTACCTTTCTTATAAAGGCACATAGACGCCTATGCTGACTTTATAAATCGGTGGCATTTTGGACTTACCACGTGGAGCCCAATTCAGTTAGGGGCACGTCTGGATGTCAAGGTTTTTTTTTACATACTCACACGTTCGTTCTGTAAGTGCAGTTTGCTGACTTCAATATTTTAGAGTGCAAGGAATCTATATGCTATCTAGGATATTTACATTGGTTATTTGGCCAATAGTGCCTTTACATCCCCCTGAGGAAGGCTTTTGCCGAAACGTGTAGGGGACTTAATAAAGGCACGTGTGATCATCCACATCTCTTGCCTCATTGTGTTCCCAAGCAAGATGGGCCCATTTGGCCCCGATTCTGGACCGTGGGAACAAAACATTCCAGCGGTAACCAGAATCGGGTCCAAGGACAGCCCGGCATGCCCCTGCTGCCTGCAGGGATGCCCTCCCCGCATGTGCCCCTGACTCCCATGGCTTTGGCTTCCCCTTTCCCCACTGCCTGACCCAAGGCTGGCCTGCCGTGGCCTGGATTGGGCAGCAGAGACCCCCCCACCCCCCGGTCACGGCCCAGGGGGAGATCTCCAGGCCCGACCACTGATTTTTTGATGCTTATTCCACCTTTGAGATTAAATAAGCAGCATGTCCCCATGAGCCCGGCAGGACGTACAGGACTGTGACCTGAATTGGCCCAGTATGTGCTGCCCCACCCCTGCTCTGCTGGCTCTCCCCAGCCTGCTGCTCAGGACGTATGGGGAGAGCCAGAGGGGGAATCGGACCTGGACAGCTTGCGGGGCTGCACATCCCAGAATCAGGCCCATAGTGTTCTGTTATAAAATCAAGCCCATAATGTGCACCAACCCATACAGGCAACCACACTAGAAAAACCAAGGGGATACCTGTTACTGGTTGATTCTTACAGGATCAGTAATGTACTCACAGTTTTTGGTTACCAAGAGGCTCTCACTAGCTCTGCTTTATTTAGTGAGGACTCCCTTGTTGTCTCAAAATTATTTTACCCTTCACTACCTCTCTCCATAAGAAAAAAAAAACGTACATTAAACATACAATAACCTAATGTTGAAAAATTACACTCCAAGCACTGGATTCTTGGCACACCAAAATGTTTTACTTAATCTGCATACAAATTATTTAAAAGATTGTTCTTCAGCTTTTGAAACCAAACAGATCCTTCTTTAGCTATCACATTAGAAACATTCAGATCTGTATATTTTTAGATGCAGGTGAGAGAGAAAGGTGACGATGAAGGGTATATGTGAGAGAAAATCAGATATGGTAAAGGGGAAAATTGACAAGGGGAAGATGGAAGAGAACCAGAGGTAGAGAGGTGAGCCGAAGGATGATAGAAAGAGACACACACACAAAGGACATGATGGATGGGGTGGATATATGAAACCAGAAGGGATAATGGGGCAGGGTGTATGAAGGGGAGCCAGGGAGGGGGTGGGATGGAGGGAAAGGGACAGCATGCAAAGGAATAACCGGGGCTGAGAGTGAATTAGAAAGAGGGTGACTGAGTAAGAGCTGAAGATGTGTACATGTGGGTGCAGCTGCTTCCCGTGTGCTGCATGGGAGGGGAAGAACATCAGCGAGAGAGAGTGGTTGGTGGCAAGCACCTGTGCGGCCATCCCCCCAGTGACATCAATGCAGAAAGGCCCCAAGGGAGCACAAAACCCGGCCACGAGGCTCTCTTGGCCGTGGCACAAAGGGGCATGTCTAAGGAGGCTAGACATGCCCCTTTGGAGAGCCGATGGAGGTTTGTGAGTCTCTGCCCCTTTAACATCAGGCACTGTACGTTACCTTGGTTATGGTAATATCTGCATGATATCACGGGTAAAATGGAAGGCAAAGATTTTGTCCAAATTAGCACCTGCTATGCAGTCTTCAGGCAAAGTAGTGGGGCCTTTGGACAAACACTTTGCCACTAATGTTGCCTCACAGCTCTCCTCCGAGGGAGCTTCTCTGAGCTTCGCAGAAAGGACTCCTCCACCATTTCCCAAATTGCATTTGTCATCAACTGTTTTGGAGGTTCCTCCTGGGTCAATGGTCCCTTCCCAAGTACCCGGCCCTCTGCCGAAGCCAGTTGTATTGCATGCTTCGGTACCACCTCAAGATGCATCTATGAAGGACTTGTGGGTTGCTATTTCTAATATTGACTCTACGTTTTCTAGTACTGTATCATCACTATGCTCCTTCTCTCAGGTGAAGTAGATGATAGGATTGCAGAGGTGGGCAAGAATGTTTCTAGAATGGAAGGTAAGCTGGTTTCTTTGCAGCAGACCAGTATTTCCTTTATTAAAAATAATTTACCTTTGCATTACAAATTAGAAACTCTGGAGAATTTGTCTAGAGTTAATAATTTACAATTTCTTAATTTCCCCGATAACGCACCTATTATCTGCTGAAATTCGGTTGAACAAATATTTCAAAGAGGTTTTGCTATTGTCAGATTCTGTCCCTGTTCAAAAATGTTTTTAATTTGCCTACTAAGCTTTGTAAAGAGGATGCTGGGGGTGAGGGTTTGGATATTCTAATCTAATGTTAGTCAAGTTTTGACTAAATTTCTTGAAGATTCATTAGTTGATATACCCCAGAGGGCCACCTTATTGGTGACGTTTGTTTCAGTAGTAGATAAGATCAAGGTGTTGAAACTTTTCTTCAAATATAAAGATATGTTTTGATGAAGGAAGTTGAACATGTTTCCTGACGTGTCTAGGAACATGCAACTTCGCCGGAAGCAGTTTCTTGCCTTGAAGCCTAAGATTTTAGGTTTGGAGGCAACTATTTTTTGCATTTTCCATGCAAGTGTATTATAACTTGGCATGGAAACAAATATTACTTCTATGAGGCTATTCAGTTAGAGAAAGTCTTGGCAGATAAGGAAGTTCCAGATTAACTTAAGTTAGAAATAATGCCCACCATTGTTGATTAAAGGGGGAGGGGGATCTTCCCCTCCCCCTCTTTATTTTCTTATTTTGTTATCTTATTCTTCCTTTATTGTCCATCTCTCTTTCCTTGAAGTGACTGGTGCATATTTGCCTACCCCCCCTCATTGATGAGGGAAGATTATATTTCATTGTTTCCTATTTTATAATTTGCATTGCATGTATTGCTTATTTTAATTTGTGTAATTGCAAAAGCTTAATAGAAAAAAAGAGAGAGGGTAACTGGAAAAAGGTGCCAGACTGCCCAAGTTTACATTGCTGACTTTAGGGATGGGGGAAGGAAAGAGCAGAGAGAGTGTTCACCCTCTCCTTTTTCTCCCCAGTATCCAACCCAGTCCTTACCTCCCTCCAGTTTTCAACTCCCTTCATACTTCCCCAACGTTCACTTTTTTTGCGGCAATCCTCCCAAAGCATTCAGTCCCTCCTTGCTTCCCCAACATTCACATTTTCACATCTCACTCCCTTTCAGCCTTCGCTTCTTCCCCCATCTCATTCCGCAACTGCTCACATCCTAGGAGTACAAAGAGCTGCAGGAATCTGGAATCTGATGCAGCCGATCCAAAGAGTAGCAGCCATAGTGGTAAGGAATAGCAGGAAGGGAGGGCTTGGACTTCAAAACAGAATATCAGAACAGTAACTACACACTTCAGTGCCCAGGGCAGACTTACACCCTCCTCCCGATCCTGACCCCATCTTCTCTCTTCCTTAACCCCCTTCTACTCTAATTCCTAGTCCTCATTCCCTCTCTCCCTTCCTTGCCCTCCGCACAGGATAGTAACATAGTATATGAGGACAGATAAAGACCATCTAGTCTACCGAGCAAGGTAGCAAGGGTAGGTGCACCCGCCGCTCCATGAAGGTCACCACTCCCCATGCCCTTGTTTAGGGATGTACCCATCGCTCCATGCAGGTCACTTCAAATTTGTAAGATATCAGAGAAAGTTAAGTTTATTTTGATTTTATCTTGTTTCTATAAAGGGATTCACTGTGTCTGTCCCATGCCATTTTGAATTCTGTCCTGTATTTGCCCCCACCACTTCCATTGAGAGAGCATTCCAAGCATCCACCACCCTTTCAGCGAAAAAAGTATTTCCTGACGTTGCCTTTCAATTTACCCCCTTGCAGCTTCGTGTTATGCTCTCTATTATTATAGCTTCCCCATCTTTGAAAAAAGTGTGTTTGTTCATTAATATTCCTTAAGTATTTAAAGGTCTGTATCATATCTCCCCTGTCCCTCCTCTCTCCTTTAGAGTATACATATTTAGGTTTTGGAATCTTTCCATGCATCTTCTGACGCAGGCTCCAAAGCATTTTGGTAGTCTTCCTCTGAACAGTTTCCAGTCTTTTTATATCCTTTGTGAGATATGGTCTCCAAAACTGAACACAATATTCCAAATGAGGCATCACCAGCGACTTGCACAGTGGAATTAGTACCTTCTGCTGGTAATTCCTCTCTGTATGCAACCCAACATCCTTCTGGCTTTGGCCACTGCCTTGTCACACTGTTTTGCAACCTTGAGATCCCCAGAAACAATCACTCTGAGGTCCTTCTCCTAGTCTATGCATACTACCCTATTGCCCTCCATTTCATAAAGTTCCCTTGAATTTCTGCATCCCAAGTGCATGACACTGTACTTCTTCACATTAAATCTTAACTGCCAAGCATTAGACCATTCTTCCAGCTTTTGCAGCTCTGTCCTCATGCTATCCACTTCCTCCGGAGAGTCCACTCTGTTGCAAATTGTCATGTCATCTGCAAAAAGACAGACTTTTCCATTCAGTCCTTCAGCAATATCACTCACAAATACATTGAGCAGTACCAGCCCCAGGACCGATCCCTGGGACACACCACTAATCACCTTCCTTTTATCCGGGTGAGTTACGTTTACCATCACCTTCTGTCATCTGTCAGTCAACCAATTTCTGATCCAGTTCACCACCTTGGGACTTATCCCCAGGCTGGGCAGTTTACTGATAAGTCTCTTATGAGGAACAGTATCAAAGGCTTTGCTTAAATCTAGGTGGATCACATCCATCACATATCCTTGATCTAGTTCTCTGGTCACCCAGTCAAAGAACTCAATCAAATTTGTTTGGGATGATTGTTCTTTGGTAAAACCATGTTGGCTCGGATCATGCCATCTACTGGTTTCAAGAAAGTCCACTACTCTCTCTTTCAGAAGCGCCTCCATTACTTTTCCCACCACTGAGAAAAGGCTTACTGGCCTGTAGTTTGCCACGTCTTCTCTATTACCACTTTTGTGAAGAGATACCACATTGGCCTCTTTCCAGTCCTGCAGAACTTCTCCTGTCTCCAAGGATCTATTAAAAACATTCTTTAAAGGCCCTGCAAGAACCTCTCTGAGCTCTTTCAGCATCCTGGGATGTATCCCATCTGGTCCCATGTTTTGTAAACTGTTCAAACACATCATCTTCTGTGAATGGTGTAGTATCTACTCCATTCCCATTTGTATATTTATCAATCACAGGTGGTCCTTCTCAGGGATTTTCTTTAGTAAAAACAGAAGTATTTATCGGCCGATATCCTTGCTGAATGTCGACGCTAAACTTCTTGCTAAAATTTTGGCTACTCGTTTGCAACAGTTCCTCCCTAAATTGATCCATGTGGATCAGACGGGATTTGTGGCAGGGAGGCAGGGAGGTGATAACATACGTCGCCTGTGTAACTTAACCTGGGAAGTGCAACGGACGGGGCAGAAGGCGGTTTTTATTTCAGTGGATGCCGAGAAGGCCTTTGATCGGGTCGAATGGGATTTTTTGTTGGCAGTATTAGAGAAGGTAGGGCTGGGGGAGAATTTTATCCAATGGGTCAAGGCATTCTATATGGGGCCGCAAGCTAGGATTAGAGTGAATGGTAGTTACTCTGAGGTAATTAAGCTTGGCCGGGGCACCAGACAGGGCTGTCCGCTCTCGCCCTTACTGTTTGCACTTGCTATAGAGGCCCTGGGTGCGTAGAGGGGTGGATGTTAAAGGGGTGCTAATGAATAATTGGGAATCTAAAATCACTCTTTTTGCAGATGATGTTATTTACATGCTCCGAGAGCCCTTACTCTCGTTGCCAGTATTAATGCGGGAAGTGGAACTATATAGTGCGGTTTCTGGTTATAAAATCAATGGTAGTAAAACGGAGCTTTTAGGGTTTAATTTGGGGAGTCGGTTAGAAGAGAGCTTATGCAGCAGCTTCCCATTTAAATGGGTGAAGGGGACATATCGATATTTGGGGATTCAAATGGGGAAGGACTGGAAGCAGCTCTGGGACAGGAACTTAATTCCGTTGCTGAGGGCGGTGAAGTCTGACTTGGCCCGATGGAGGGGTCTATATCTGACTTGGCTTGGGAGAATCGCTGTTATAAAGATGAATGTTTTGCCCCGTTTTCTCTTTATATTTAGCTCCATCCCCAGTAGGATTCCTCCTAGTTATTTGCGACAGGTACAGCAGTTGATTCTGGAATTTATTTGGGTTGGCAAGAAGTCTCGAGTGTCGCAATATACTCTCTATCGGAGTCAGAGGGGGGGTGGGATGGGGGTTCCATGGTTGGACAAATATTTTGTGGCGGCCCAATTAAAGGCATTGGCTAGTTGGCAGGCGGTGGAAGAGAAGCCTGTTTGGGTGGAGTTGGAGCAAGAGAGGGAGGGAGGGGAGACTTTGGGTATGTGGATTTGGGACCCAGGGGCAAAAAAAGGGGGGGGGGGCAGGCAGGGAATCCTTTTAAAGAGTACACGCAGGGGTTATGGTTGGGGGTTAAGAGGAGGATGTTGGCGGGGAAGCGGTATACGAGGGAAACTGATATCCAGGGTATGCATGATTTTGGTCCTGGTCGGGAAGGAGGGGTGTTTCAAGCGTGGGGCGCTAAAGGATTATGCACGTTGGGGCAACTCATTACTGGTAATGGGAAGATTCGCTCCTTTGAGGAGTTACGGGAAGAATATGGGTTGGAGGCTAGGGATTATTTTGCTTATTTCCAGCTCGTAACCTACCTGCGCAAGACTAGGGGTTGGGATGATCTGCGGAGGGTGGCCACTCCATGTGAGCTGGCGCTGAAGAAGGGGGGAGTGAGGAGGGGGTTGATAACCCTGTTGTACACGGAGCTGTGTCAGCAGGCAGTGGACGGAGGCCTGGGGAGGAGTAAGGGTGAATTGGCATGGGAGCAACAACTGGGGGGTGGGGGGGGAGTGGGACGAGGAGAGATGGCATAACATTTATCAGTGGACGAGGCGTCTGGCCCCGGGTCCAGCCTATTTGGAGAATAGTTTAAAGGTCAGGTATCAAATGTATTGGACGCCCTGGAAGTTAAAGGTCCTTAGTCCAGAGGACACAGGAGAATGTTGGCGGGGATGTGGGCACAGGGGGGATTTGGGGCATATTATATGGGGATGTGCTGCAATACAGCGGATGTGGGAACAATGGGGAGATTGTGTTCGGGCAATGGTAAAGGTGGCCATCGACCTCACGGCTCCCCTGGTGGTATTAAATGAGATGCCTGAGGAGGGGGAAAGGAGTAATTTAATGTTGGTGGGGTACTGTATTGGGGCAGCGAGGGGGGCCATTATGGGGCGGTGGAAGTGTGTGGAGATGCCTACGATACCCATGATTGTGCAGAGAATGGAATACCTCTGGGTTATGTGCGCTATCTCAGCCCACAAAAATCATGAAAGCCTTTAGGGAGGTGTGGGATAGGTATGAAGAATGGCGAGAGGCGGGGGATATAAGTGAGCATGGGGGGAGAGGGAGGGAGGGGTGGAGTGGGGGTAGAGGGAGGGAGAGGGGGTAGGGGTTGGTCGGGGAGGGCTGGGGGGAGGGGAGAACTGGCTTAGGTATACTGCTTCTGTTGTCTGAAGTGTGCGCATTGGTTAAAATGTAGAGATACTGGATGTACTGTTTTACTTGCTGTGTTGTTCTGGTTTGATTGTTTATCTCTTCAATAAAATTTGTTAATCAAAAAAAAAAACAGAAGTATTTGTTTAGCATTTTTTCTTTTTCAACACAACTTTACACTAATCCATTCTCAGCACTTTGAGTCCTGCAATTTCACTTCTGATCTTCCTCTTCTCCCAAATATACCTGAAAAAAGTTTTATCACCATGCTTTAGATCTTTGGCCATCTTTTCTTCTGCCTTTAATTTTACTATCCTTATTTCTCTTTTTGTCTCTTTTAGCTTTATCCTGTATTCTTTTCTGTGTTCCTCTGTTTGAGAACTTCTGAATTTTGTGAAAGCTGTGTTTTTTTGCCTTTAGTTGTGCAGCCACTCCCTTAGAAAACCAAATAGGTTTCCTTTTCTTCTTGTTTTTATTTTTCTTCCCTTACATATGTATCTGTTGCTCCTTTTATTGCCTCCTTTAGTTTAGCCTATTGCAATTCCACTCCCTTTACCTTTTCCCAACCTGCCAACTCCTCCTTCAGGCACTTGGCCATCTTCCTGAAGTCAGCATTTTTGAAGTCTAGGACTTTGAGCTTGCTGTGAGGGGACTCTGTCTTGGCTTTTATCTTAAACCACACTGTGCAATGATCGCTGCTTCTCACATGGGCACCCACCACATGGCCCCCTGTTTGTTCACAGAGAACATTGCCACCTGGTGGTCCATCTGGACCAGCACTGGCTAGTGATGCAGGTGGTGACAGAAGACCCTCAGGGCTAGGTGTATGGCTCGAAGCTCCAGGAGATTGATATGCTGGGTGCTCTCATCTGGCGAACAGCTGCCCTGAGTGTGGAGATCTCTGCAGTGGGCTCCCCAGCTGAGAAGCGAGGTCTCTGTGGTGAGGACCTTTGAGTGGCTTGGGGCTTGAAAGGGCATGCCTGCCTCGAGATGCTGGGGCGACTGCCACCAGACCAGGGAGTCCGCCAAATGGTGGGTCACCAGAACTCTGTCTCGGAAGCGGCCTGTGGCCTGAGACCACTGGTCTCAGAGACACCATTGTGCCGCCCTTATGTGGAGGTGGGTGTCTGGGGTAACATGGACTGTGGAGGCCATGTGCCCAAGGAGTCGCAGGAAAAGCTGGGTGGGAACTGAGGGATGGTACTGTACATCCCGAGCTAGAGATCTGAGATGATCAGCTTGGTCCCTGGACAAGAAAGCCTTCAATTGGAGAGTATTGATCCTTGCCCTGATGAACTCCAGACACTTTGTTGGGAGGAGGTCAGACTTGAGGTAGTTTATGACAAAGCCCAAGTGTTGCAGGACCTGGATGGTGAGTGCTGTGGTCTGGTGAACTTCTGAGGCTGTGCCTTCCTTTATGAGCCAGTTGTCCAGGTAGGGAAAGATGAAGATCCCCTGGAGCCGGAGGAAGGCGACCACGACTGCCAGGCATTTTGTGAAGACTCTTGGGCAGAGGCTAGGCCGAAGGGGGAGCACCCTGTATTGAAAATGCCTGTCCCCCACTACGAACCGCAGGTACTGCCTGTGGTTGGAGTGGATGAGGATGTGGGTATAAGCATCCTTGAGGTCTAAGGAACTTAGCCAATCTCCCCGCTGGAGGTATGGCAGCAATGTTCTAAGGGAGAGCATCTTGAATTTCTCCCTCACCAGGAATTTGTTGAGGTTGCGTAGCTCGAGGATGGGCCTTAGGCCCCCTGTCCTCTTTGGGACAAGGAAGTACCTGGAGTAGAACCCTTTTCCCTTGTGGTGGTGGGGCACCGGTTCCACCGCATGTCCTCAAGAAGACCTGCCAACTCCTTCAGAGGAAGGTCCCGGTGGAGGGGAGACCTGAGGGGTTCTCCCAGGAAATAAGGGGGAGGTATCTGTGTCAGGGGAGGAGATAACTCTCCTTGACTACTCTTAGTGCCCAGGAATTGGTGGTGATAGTCACCCACCTCTGGACATAGAGGGCCAGACGTCCCCCTGTGGGCTGCTTATCTCCTTAGGGTAGAGAGGCTATGCTCAAATAGTCAAGAACTCCCCCCTGGCTGGGCTGGAGCCTTCTGGAGTCAAGAACGCTCCCCTGGCCTGTGGTTTTGGAGCCTTCTGCTTATGCAGGCCATGCCCCTGCCCCTTGGCCTGCTGACCCTGGTAAGGTGGGTAGTTTCGGTAAGCAGATCGCTTCCTTGGGTAAAAGGACTTTTTTACCCAAGCCCTTCCATTGGGGCAGGGCAGTGGTCTTCTTAGAGAGCCTGGTCCTCATCAAGAACTTGGTCTCCAGCTCGGCAGCCTTGTTGGTCATGGGTTTGCCAAAGAGGTTCTTTCCTTTGCATGGGACATCAACCAATTTGTCCGAAACCACTGCTCGATGTTGGATGACTGAAGCCAAGGTTGGCTGTGTGCACCGATGCCCGCCATGGCTACTCGGGCCGCCGACTCAAACCCATCATAGGCCGCTTGAGACATAAATTTGGAATACTCACGGACTGCCTTGACCAGGTTATTGAACCGCTGCAAAGGTTCCTCAAAGAGACCAGCTGAGAACCCAGCTAGTTCCTTCACCAGGTTTCTCAGGTACATGCCCATGTACAGTTGGTAGGCCTAGATGAGGCAGATGAGCATTGAACCCTGGTAGCACTTTCTGCTGAGGACATCCAGGGTGTGATCCTCCCTGACGGGAGGCACCGAGGAGTGCGTCTTCTGGCTTTCAGCTGATGCATGGCCAACTCCACCACCATGGAGTTATGCGGCAGCTGTGACTTCTGGAAGCCCGGGCTCCGTCAGACTCGATACACTGAGCCGAGCCATTTGCTCACCACCTGCATTGAAGCCGGTGTCTCCCACATTCAGAACATGAGCCGTTCCAGGATGGGAGGAATGGGCATTGTGAGCGATTACAGGGGAGGGGCCTGGTACTGGAGGATTTCCAACTCATCTGCCCGAGGGTCCTCCTCTGACTCGGTTGGGAATGCCAGGGCTTTAGACATGTCCCCGACAAAATTCAGGAACCTCATGTCCTCGGACGGGGACTGCTGCCGAAGCTCCAAGATGGGGGAGTCAGAAGGAACGTCATGGTGGCGACGGGTATTGGGGGACTCCTTGTCCTTCGTTTCCCACTCAGAGTAGTCCATCAAGGACTCGTAGGAGGGCTGCTCCACAGGCCTTAGGGCCCCTGATGCCCTGCGGCCGGTGCCCGGCAAACTTGCCAAGGATGACCATGGTCCCAACGCGTGGGACTCAGAGGATGTCTTGTACGTTGAGGGCCTGGTGGTCAGGGCAGATAACAGTGCCCGCTGCTGGTCCATGAAGGCAGACAAACTGCACTCCAAGGCCGCAATTCTGGACTCCAGACCAGAAGGCTCCTCAGCATTCAGCATGGGCACTGAGGGACTTGGGCCTGATGCCGGCTCCCCCGAAGGGGAATCCTTGACAAAGATAGTGTCTGGGGACCGAGGCGGTCCGCGGTCGGATCCTTCCAAGGGACCTTCACAGGCTGCTCTTTCTCTGATGCTTCGGATGAGTGCCTTGGACTGCGGGACCGGGCAGCCCCCAGACTGTCTGAAACATACAAGGATGCCGCCTTCAAGGGTTTCTTCCTCCTGGTTTCCCTCGAGGGAGACCCCCTTTCTGAGGACCCACAATGAGGCTCGGGTTCAGAGGGTTCTGCCTGAGATGTCGGGGCCTCAGACAAGGCCCTGGCCTTCGGAGACATCGGGGACTCGGGGAAAACTTGTCATGCTGCTGCTGGCGGCTCTTGAGGGCCTTGCTGGACATCCTCTTGCATAGACCACAGGCTGCCGGGTCATGGTCTGGCCCAAGGCAGCTAAGAAAGTAGTTGTGTGTGTCGGTCAAAGACATGATTTTAGAATACCGATCACACTTCTTAAAGCCACTAGTAGCCATGTAGGAAAAAAATACTCCTGCGAGGTCAAAGACTCTCCGGGCTGACAGCGGGAGAAGAAAGGCGTGAAAATGCCAGAAAGAAAATAACAAAGGATTACAAAAAAATAAGTCAAACCCGATGCCAAGACACCGAGGTCGATAGGCGGGAAGAGTACCGGTGCAATACCAGAGGTGAGTGTGAAACTCAAGAGAGAAAAATCAACTTTTTCCAGGGACAAGCACGACAACATCTGAAGGGCTCTGCGGAAAAAAGAAGACTGAGCAAGATGGCACCCTTGTGTGGGAAGGGGACAATGAATGTGTGGTGGCATCTCCCAAAGGCTTTCTTTGAAAGCTGGGGGGATGATTCCGCGAGGGTTCCATCAGTGCCGATGTCACCCATATGTGAGGACTGACTTCCTGCTTGTTCCCAGAGAATACTCCAATCCACATTGGGTAGATTAAAGTCACCCAATCTGATCACTTCCCCCTTCATGGCTACCTTTGCAATATCAATAATCAAGTCTCTGTCCATTTCTTCGGTTTGAGTTGGAGGCCTGTAGGCTACACCAGCATGGATGATAGTACCATGTCCTCTTTCCAACACAATCCACAGTGCTTCTTCTTTTCCACATGTCCCCTGCATTTCAGCAGCTTTAATATTGCTTTTGACATATAGGGCTACTCCTCCACCTTTTCTGCCTTCTCTATCTCTCCTAAATAAATTATAGTCAGTTATGGCTATATCCCATTCATGTGACTCGTTAAACAATGCTTCTGTAATGGCCACAATGTCCAAATTCATTTTCACCATTAAGGCTTCCAGGTCAGGAACTTTGTTGGCTAGGCTTCGAGTATTTGTGCTTACTGCTTTCCGGAATTTGTTGACTGGCTTTGCAGGGATTTTGTTCTACATGCCTTTTTCCACTTGCAATTGATGCGTGGTTTAAAAGTGTGGCTGTTTCCAATGTTATTATGCTTTTGCTGGGAGTGACGTCCTGAACTTGTCCTTCTCCATCCATCACCCCCTTTCCCCAGTTTAAATGCCTGTCTTCATACTGCCTGAATTTTTCACTTAGGATCCTTTTCCCTGCAACAGAGAGATGTAGTCCATCAGCACAGTATAGTCTCTTGTTGATCCATCTATTTCCCCAGTCGACTATATTTCTAAATCTTTCTTGTTTGCACCAGGTTTGGAGCCATATAATTAAAGTTGTTTATGTGAAGCGGCCTTTCTGCCCCCTTACCAAGAACAGGTAGAATTTCTGAGCATGCTACAGTGTTAACAATGGGCTTGAGTTTCTCTCCCAGAGTCTGGAAGTCCCTTTGAACTGCAGAGCCACTGTTTCTAGCCAGGTCATTTGTACTCATGTGGATGGCAACATCAATTTTGGAGTGCTCACTTTCTGCACTAACTATACCAACAATTTTGTTTCTATTCCTGCTGGCTGAAGATCCTGGGGAGGCATTTGACCATCTTCTCTCCTTTGAACTGTGTTCCCAAGTTGGTGCCTCTGATGATGAAATCTCCAAGTAGTAGTAGTTTTCTGTTTTATGATTTTTTTCTTCATATTTGGTGCATTATCAGTAGATTGGGCATTGACTCTCTCATTTAAGGGCAATTCAGTTTCCACAGATTGGGCACCCTCATTATCCAAGGCAGAGAAGGCATTATGCAGGGATATCTCTTGATGTATAGGGTGTCTCTGCATTACAGGTTGCAACCTGCCAGAGCCCACTGTGATCCATTTGCTCTTGGGCTGTTTGATTCTTTGTGGGAGCTGTGGTGGATTTTGTTCAGTTTGTACCCTAAGTGTATTTAATTGCAGCTAATTCTTCCCTTAGTAGAGTCAATTCTTTATGCATAGCAGCTAACTTGAGGCATATAGGGCAAGCCCTTAGGTTCCAAATGATTCTTCTTATAATGAAAGCACCACAGTTATTGCACTGAATATATGACATGCTGATTAAGACTCTTATAAAGCGGTCCCAGAAGAAGGAGAAAAAGAGAAAAGGTGGGTGTAACACCTAATTAAATGATAGATCTCAATGTGTATGATGACTATATAGGCAATGCAACCCTGGGGCAGATGGAGTGAGGGGTAGGGTGGGTGGGAAGTTAAGTGTCCCTGACCAGTAGACTTTATATGAACTGAGGGCACACTCAGATATCTGATTTAGAGGCTATGCAAGGAATGTAGGCAGTCTAAATATCCCTAAACCTATAGCCAAAAGTTAAAAATTATATTTAAAAAAATCAGGCAATTGTGAAGTCTGAAAGCTTATCTTTGTGTAGAATCTCTTGGCAGGCTTCCTGTTTTGTTTTGTTTTTTTATTAACGGCCAGCTTATGCGTGTATTTTAGTCATTTTCTGTCCCCAAGGGTCATGTGCTCTGAGCAGCTGCCTCTCTTGCACACTCCTAGTTAGAATCCTGCAGTATAACTTTTGTCTGCTTTGCTCTTTCCAACTAACCTCATCCCTCCCCCTCTTGCTATCTGCAGAACAGGAGGACAGGGGCTGAATTAAGAAGAAAATTAACTCTTCTCAGTCTGTTCTAGTTTCACCTTCTCGCCGCCAGTCCCCTGCATCTGTCTAGGAGAGGAGGGGGATGGAAACAGCAGGAGGGAAAAGGCTGGATTGAGGAACAGACTAGCTTTCTGCTCTGTTGGCTCCAGCCTCAGCCTCTCCCCTTCTGTTCACTGCACCACAAGATAAGCTGAAAGCTAGCAACTCATTTCCTCAGAGGTGAGAGACAAAGGGATTAATTTTACCAGGAGTTGTGTAAAGATGTGCACCATCAATGCACCTAACTCACCTATTTTCAGTGCCTTACACACATTAATGGGCCTTTAAACGCACAGTTTTGCTGGTCACTGTTCTGCAAGTAAATGCATCAGGCTGATGGCGTAAATTTTCATTGTGGGCTTGCAAATGGGTGCAGCTTGGACAGAGCACCTATTTACTGTACATGTGTCAAATATACAATTTACATGCATTCTTGAGAATCCAGCCATGGGCATTTATACCAGGACTGGTGTAAGTGATGGCAGCTTGATCTGTGTGTGTTTCCTATGATCTATGCTCCTATTTAATAAAGTACATGCAAACTTGACTTTATAAAATAGGCACGATTGGTGTGCGCTAAAATGCATGTTAACTACACAGGGCTTTATAAAATTACCCTCCATATGATTAACATCACTTTAAAAACATATGAGCAATATTTAAACAATACAGGCCCCATATACGATTTATGTTCTTAACTTCGAGAGTTAAGCTCCTAAATTGGCGTCTTTGAAATTTTACTAGGGTTGAGTGCTTAAATTTGTTCTTAAAAATTTCACTAAGGGGGTCATTTTAAAAGCCTTAGGGGCATGTTTACTAAAGAACGCTATTTGCGCTGCATCCCGTTATCGTGCGGTAAGGTACATTACTGCACGATAATGGCGTTTTAACGCGCGATAAGGTGCCTTATCGCACGTTAAAGCGCCATTATCGCGCGGTAATGTACCTTACTGCGCGATAACGGGACACGGCGCAAATAGCGTTCTTTAGTAAACATGCCCCTTAGTCATGATTTGGAAGTTCAGAGATGTGCATGTGGAGATCCAAATCATGGAAACGTCCCCGAAAGCAACGTACAAATGGCTTTTAAAGACATCTCCGGTACAGGGACATCCAAGTACATAAGAACATAAGATATACCATACTGGGTCAGACCAAGGTCCATCATGCCCAGTATCCTGTTTCCAACAGTGGCCAATCTTGGTCATAATTACCTAGCAGTCTCCCCAAAAGACACAGGTTCCTCAATACTTGTATTGGGTAGGCAGAGGTGTGCCTGGGGAGATGCAATGGGACTTAGACGTCCCTGCTCAATTTCAGAAATTTCAATGACATCTGTGACCCATGCACGTTTAGACCTGATCCAGGAAGGAATAGGCATCAAAGTGCTTGTTTTGGCTATAAAACATCCAGAGAGTATAGAGTTAAGTGACTAAAAATAAGATCACAAGGGTTAGCACTGAGATTTGAAGCTTGGCCACCCTGATCCTAAACCACTACTCTAATCATTCGGCTATTAGACATCCTTTCTCTGTAATACTATGCTGGGGACATCTGTGTAGACATCCCCAAAGATGTCCATATCAGGCAAGTCCATGTTTGTGAATTCGTGAGTGAACTTGGACCTGCCTGCTTTTTTTTCGGACATTCTGACTTGGATGTCCCAGGTAGCACTAGGACGTCTTTTGTAAAATGTGACCTCAGTTAGAAGCATTTAAAGTGGGTGGCAATGGGGGCATATTTAGGGCAGGGGAAAAAAGTTAGGAGCTTACCACCAAACACCTAACTTAGGCTCATGCATCTAGGTAAATGAATGGCAGGCTTAAATTTGAGAGCATGAATTTCCAGCTCCTAAATTAGGATAATTGTCAGCTGAAAATTTAGGTTTCTGATGTGGCTGAAAATAGGTCACAAATTTAGGAGCTCATTTTTTTTGGACTATCTGGCCCTACGGTCAGTGTTTTCTAAAGTGCTGACCACAGCATTTACATAGAATCTGGGAATCGGGATATTAAGCACCAGTCTCTGGATTGCGACCAGTGCTGAATATCTGGATAGTGACAAGTACCAGCACTATCTGGATAGTGGCAATATTGAGACTGCTATCTAGACAGCTATAATTTAGGACAGGTTTTTGTTGTCTTAAAGATATCCGGATAGCGGTCTGAATATCGCCGCTCCAGGCATTATCTGGATAGGGCTAACATAAGAAATGCCATATTGGGTCAGACCAAGGTCCATCAAGCCCAGTATCCTGTTTCCCACAGTGACCAATCTAGGCCACAGATACATAACAGTTTCCCCAAAAGACACAGGTTCCACAATGCTCGTATTGGAGCAAGCAATAGATATCCCAGGTCCCTTTTAATAATGGTTTATCGACCTTTCCTCCAGGAACTTGTCTGCGGCAGTATATAAGGATTTTCAGTGACACTATTTGGATAGTGCCACTAAATATTCACAGATAGTGCCGCCCCAAGCAAAAATGTAGAGAATGGCTGGCAGTATCCAAATATTTGCTTTTCAAAATGGGGCGATAAAATATAGCTGAAAGTAAATACTGTCATAGTGAAAAGCGGTATTTGGTGTAGCTGGTTATCTGTGAAATTTAAAGCTGTGAAGAGAACACGATTAAAAGCAGCAATGACTGGGTTTGTGGTGCTATCGGGAACGACTGTTTTGCAGTCAGTGCTTCCTTTCTTTGCTAATCCCACAGGAAGCTTGTTTGCACGATCAGTGCATTGTTCTTCAGTGCAAAGAGTCTTATTTCAGTGCTAATGAAGTGATATTTCCTTTTAATCTAAAAATTAAATGTTATGCAGTGTAACTTCCATGCACACCTCCCTAACATAGAATGGTAACTTTCCCTGCATCAGTTCAGCTATAGAAATAAGAGGTTAGAAGATGGTTGAAAACTAGAAATGGCAGGAAAAAGAGGACAAGACAAGGGAATGGTGCGGGAGGAGGAGATAGAAAATAATGAGTGATTTTACCAGGGCACAATTTCTTTTAATCACCTGTTTCTTTCCTCACAGGTGGTTGGCCAGATCGATAAACTGACCTCAGACTTTGATTTTGAACTGGAGCCAGATGACTGGACAACAGCAACTGTGAGCAGTACATCTAGCAGTGAGAAAGGAGGTGGCTTATTTGATCTTGGCCATTTGGATTTCATGACTTCTGACATCCTCTCTGACAGCTGGGAGTTCTGCTCTTTCCTAGAGGCCTCTACTCCATCAGACTCAGGTGATGGATCAGAACAGCAAGGCCGGCAGCCTGACTACAGGTTGATGAATGGAGGGGTTATGCCCAACGGACCTGGAGTGGAGACCCCTGACTCTTCTAGTGAGGAAACCCTCAGCTCCGTTCCCAATCACAAACCACATCAGAGGACATCAGGTACCAGAGAGCGGGTACGTTTCAGTGACAAAGTGCTCTACCATGCCTTGTGCTGCGATGACGATGAGGATGATGACCATGAACATGAAGGCAACAGTGGGGTAGGGGAGGACCCTCCACAGGGAACCCATGAGAAACTCAGCATTGCAGCACTCAAACTACCCATGGCCCCTTCCAAACTGCGGCCAGTTCCTACTTCCAAGCCAGTCCTGGCCACAAGTGGGATAAACTACGTTAACCCCACCCAACAGCGAAAGCTTATGAGGAACAGTAGTACGCAGACAGTATCTGATAAAAGCACCCAGACTGTGCTGCCCTATATCTCTGCCAAACAAAAAGTCAAAGACAAAAATTGAGGACCAAACAAAATACAATTTTAAAAAATTCTACAGAGACAATATATTTAAGGGCCAATTGGGCATAAGAAGAATATATTTAAACAAATCAATAATTAAAAAAAAAGAATGGTGATAATGTTTAACTACCTATCGTCACTTTGAGGCTCAGGGAATTTTATCTGTTTTATTGAACGGAAGATTTACACAAATAAAGTTATCAAAGAAAATGAAAAATGTGGATCTAGAAGACAACTTGAAGGTATATCCTAGAGGTCGGGTCATCAAGGAAGGATTTTAGGGATTTCTTTTCCACTTTGAGACTTGAATAATAAAGTATTTGTATTATCATCACTGATCACTTTATAAAGGTTAACATATAACCTGCTATGGGTGGGGATGAAAATTAGAACATTATAATAAAAACAGTAGGGATCAATGAATCCATGGCTTTCTGAGCTTCTAGCTAAAGCTTTGATTTTCTCTCTCTCATCCCGGGTTTAGACTACAATGTTATAATATGCAGCAGCAATCCATAGTGGAAAATTAAGCAATCACTATGTCTGGGGTAGGGAGGTGCAGAGACAAAAATAATTTCCAGTTTATTTGCTGATTTTCCAGACTCTCATGGTTTTTGGGTAGTTTTTTCAATTCTTTTTAGACATTTGTTCTAATGAAAATTTTTAACATACCCAGGTCAATTGTATGTGAGTTCATGAGGAGGTTAACATGGGTTAAATCAATTTTGCATGCACTAAATTTTTTATGGCATGCTAACGAATGGAATGCGCAATAATCGGTGCACATCTCTAGTCTGGAGGGCATAAATCTAATTTCTCAGGAAGTCTATCATTTTCTATTTGCAAATCTGTGCACCTCTCAGTCATACAGACACTCAAGTCTTGTCTTTTGCATTTGAGGGTTGGCTCCAGTTTATCATCATATAGGCCAAGTGAGCCCTGGTCTTAAACTCCCATCGCATTCTGTGTGTGGATTGTTGGTCTTGTTTTCCTCATGGAAATTAAAGCTATTCTGCAGCTTTAATTTCCATGAGACAAAATGAAGACAGACTCACCCTACCCCTGATGACCTGAACCAATTTGTTAACTACAAAGATGTGATGTGGCCCAGTTTTGGAAACAATGCTTTTGGACAGTCCTGGGCTTTTGGGGTTGTTGTGGTCTTGCTTCTCTCATTTGTAATTGGCATCAGGAGGGCATAACAAAGACCAGGAAAGGCCAAAAATGCCCCTCTCAAACCTCGATTACATCACATCTTTTAATATACATATAATCCAACCCACACAAGCTGCTTTCCTTTTTTTTTTTTTTGAAAAAATTGGAAACCTAAATGTCTTGGATAGTGTTCCCTCCCCCCTCCCCATTGATTCTGTTAACTTTGGCCAAGCACTTTATCTAGCTGTTCCTCCATTAAACAAACTTAATGACAATCCTTTTTCTTCCCCTTTCCGTTTCAGAGATAGCTGTGCAATATCCGAGCACTGAAATTACTTGCTATGATATGCACCTTCGTGTAGTGCACAGTTTTGAAGTCCGATGATAATAATGCACTTCGGAATCATATTTGCAGTGGACTGATTCATCGTGTCTTTTACTTAACACTATGAACATTAGGGGGGAGGAGTGGTGGAAGGGGCATTCTTTAATCTTAAGAAAATCTATACCATATACCCTCAGTAGGCTGCAGTTGGACCAACAAGAGAATTATTCAAAGAAACTATTGTGTATGTAATAATGAGAACATACGGGCTCTTTCTTCAAATATCTTTGGATAATTGTAATGCTGGCTTAATAAAAGCTATCACAACGTACAAAGAATCTATCGTTCTCCAGAAACAATATGACTTCTATTGCTCTGCCACAGATCCTAAAGAGCTGAGACTTTAGGAGAGTAAATATGTCTTTTGTCCTCAGAATTTACTGGTTTACTTCCTTATGGTTTATTGTTTTTTTAATATACTGCCTTTCGATAACAATCAAGGCGGTTCACAAATATCACTAAAAGAGGGAATAGGATTCCATTAGAAATAACAGGACAGCAGAAATAGACAGTAAAGATAAGAAAACAATAGAGGGGAGGCAGAGATGGGTCAGGGAGCAGCCCTGTGTTGCCACTACAGAGGTCCAAAGGCCTCCTCAAAAAGATAGATTTTGAGAGCGGCCCAAAATTGGTGATTAAGACTGTTCCAGTCAAAGATATGGTGGTAAAGGGGACTCTGATAAAGAAGACAGACTGCCAGGTGGATTCCTATTTAATGCAGGTAGGCGGGAGTATATTTGGTTAACTTTCCACTCTGTGGCTTTTTGAATATGGACCTCAGTGTTTTTCTTATTGTATGCAACATTGTCAGTATATCACGTCATGCACGAAGATGCGAGAGGGACTGCTGGGGTGTAAGAGAAAACAGGTGTAAGTGAACAAATGTACAGTTCATTCAAATGGCAGATCGCAATCACTCCTTTCTGTCTCATGGGCTTCCAGGTGTTGATATGCACAGTCCCAAAATGTACTAGGTCACCGGTTAAAAATCTGGACAGAGATAATCTAGTCTTAGTGAATCTGAAGCGCCTGGTCATGCTTCTGTGTCCCATGAAGGAGTCTATATATATCACAGTCCCAGCCCTGAACTCTGAACATTGGACAACATTGGACCCCTGTGGAAGCCGTACAAATCTATTGTTGTAAAAAGCTGTTCTGTCCCTATAACTTCTCTGATTCATTTAGTCTATTGTTTTATTATAATAACCATTATATCCAGTTTGAACAAAGCGCTTAATCTGGAACAAGTGATCTGAAATCAAAAAAGTCAGTTATTTCAAAGGGTTTCATTTCTGCAAACACTGGAACCCAGATGAAAAGAGCTTAATTTAATTTTTGCTGGACAGGTGTTCACCATGGCAGGAAACCAAAAACCACAATCAGCACGGATTTTCCTGTAGTGATGGTTCCTCCTGTGCAGAGTCGATTACTACAGCTCTACTTATTTCTAATAACATTGCTAGACGTATAGAGTGCTGCTCGCACTGGTGAGAGAATGAGGAGTAAGCCTGATCTGTCACTGTCCAGGCAGAAGCCCTACAGAAGATAAATAATAGGCTTCACTTTCCACTGCTCTCAGTCTGGCACATCTCACATTTGCCAACATTATAAATGCAGTGTTATTCCATTAGAAAAGCAAGAACGAAATTGGCCATCTGTTCTATAGTACAGTGATAAAACGGCCGTCCGTACAGTAAGGGAATCCAAGGAAAAGATTCTAGCACAGCACACCTAGCACAAAATGGGAGGATTCAGATCGATTGTAAGGCAAATGAATCTGGTTCATCATAGCTCAGGAACCTGCATTGCAAATCTAGCATGCAGTTTAGTATAACCTTCTGTCTCTACTCAGGCAAGACCCCAGACTGAGTTGAAACGGAACGAACTGCACAGGGTTGGACACTTATAGCTCAGTATGAGATCACTAGCTGCAGTTAGTATGACTAAGGTGCGTATTAGAGACTGTCAACTGTACCTCGCATATAGATAAAAGGGCACATTGATAAACCTACCTGAGGTCCATACTCAAAATGTCACTGAGTGGAAAGCTAACCAGACAGTTTTTTGTGGTTAACTTTATCTAGATACCCTTTGGGACTAAATATCTTGTCTGAGGTTAACTGGATAACAGATGTCCAGTCATCTTAAGGCCTGTTATCTGGGTGACCAGAGTTAACTGGGTAACGTTGCTCAGCCAGTATAGCGTACCAGTGCTGACCTGTCAAAGTGAAACCGCACCCTGGGGGCGCCCCTAGTTCTGCTTCTTTTTATTTAGGTAAATTCTGAGCTTCCTGCAACTTGCCCACAGAAAATTTAGCTGGTATGGATTAGAACTCCAAGAGTTGTCCAGGTAACTCCTAAAGTTAGCCAAAGAAACTTTTTGAATATTGATTTCATTTATCTATTTACAAAAATGTCTATTATGTGAATCCAAAATAAGTCTCAACCATTAACACACTACATTCACAATTTTAAACCACATAAAAGTGCATAAAACACCACTTCACTCACCAACATAAACCATATTTATTTAGCTAGGTTTCTATACCGCAAATCTGATATTAACTGACAAGCATCTTGGCAACATTTCTTGTTACAAATACCTGGTGAAATAAGCATGTGTTCAATGTTTTAGGTTACAACAAGAGGTTTTGCTCCTTACATAACTATAACGGCAATTCATTCCACGATCTAGGTCCAATTGAAAATGTCTTATTATGGGTCTTAATCAACCGAACTACTTCAAGAAATGGAAATATCAGCAATCTCTAGCCATTAGAACAGTGATCTACCAGGCTAAGAGTTCTTCCAGGGCAGAACTTTAAAAGTCACCTTCCACTTTGTTGGGAGCCAATAAAGATCTTCGAAACATGGAGAAATGTGCTCCCAATATCCACAATTCATCAGTAGCCTGGCTGCAGCATTCTGGACCAACTACAAAGACTTAAACAATTTTTTTGACAACTCTGTAGTTTATGACAATGCTTTGTTTAAACAGGTAAGTTCCAGTACTTGGAACTAACCTGTTTAAACTTGGACTACAGTCTTTGATTCTAGATACAGAAGTACATTTTTAAATCTCCTAATCAAATGTAAGATGTAAAATGCATTCCCAGATACAGAGGTTCTATGTCCCTTGAAGGAAAGCTGTGAATTCCAAAGCCTGCTCTATCAACTGCCACAACTGACCAGAACTTCCACCAAATTTTCGTTCTATTTAATCACCGTGGAGGGCAATTCCAAGCTCTGCATGTCCGGACGTCCAAAAAATGGATGGGGCACAGTTGTACCAGATTCTGCAACTGTGGGAGCTAAACGTTCCTGTGGTTGCAGAATCTGGGAACATGGATGGGCTGGCGCGCACAGTATTCTGAGCAAGGAGACGTACAGCATGCTGCCCATCTCCACCATTCAGTGCCCCTGCTGGTGTGCCAATGCAGTGGCATCATTTTGCCATGGCACCGAGACACTCAGTAGGAGTACGCAAGGACCGACAGCAGAATTGATCACATTTCCCCTCCACCTGACCCTTGACAGGGTCTGTCAGGGCTGGGATCGGGGGGTGGGGACTCACCTGCACCTGCTCCATATGTTGTGGGGGGGGGGTGGAGGCTGCGTGGCCTGATTGCATCCACTTCCTGGACTTATTAAACCTATGAGGTGGAAGAAGCCAGATGCACATCTTGCCCTGGTAGATGTACAGGACCATGACCAGAATAAGCCTTGTATGTCCAAACTCCGCCCACTCTCTGCCTCCGCCCCCCCCCCTTCTGGCCCCGTCCAGCACTCACCGCACAATGGTTGTGTGTGTGCAGGAAGTGCTGGCAGCTGAATATGGTCCCAGCGAATAGTGGAAGTTGTACATCCAACCTGGCCGTACAACCCTGCTATTCGCTGATCATAATCTACCCCTATGGGTTTAGATTTTGCTATGTTCAAAATTAATCTGTTTTCAAGAAACCAGGCACTTTAATTCTTAATGACGATCTTCTACCCTTCTAGCAACCTCACTGCAATTATCATCTAGTAGAATAGCCTGCTGAAAATCATCAGGATACATAGCATAAAACACCCCTAAATGGGAGAGAAGCTTTCCAATAGGAGCCAAGAAAATGCTTTAAAAAAATCAGCAATAAAGCCAACCCTCGTGGAACTCCAGTCTGACATTTGCTGACCTACTTTGAACCTGATATTTCCTGTCAGTTAAAAAGGATTTAACATAATCCAGCAACCTAAAACGATGGCTTTCCATGTGAAAGGCTGCAGATATATTTTAAAAAGCACATGATTGCCCCTAATTTAAGCCTCTCAGCAAGAATTGCAACAAAAATATCACCAGTCATTCTGTTCCACATCCTGCATGAAATCCAAATTGAAAAGGATCCAGAACAGTGTTTTCTCCCAACAAAAACTCATGTACAATGTACCATTGGGGTCTTTTTATATAAAATCTCAGCATCATGTGTCAGATCACTTTCTGAAACAGCAATATCCATTGTTACTTTCAATGATGTTTTGTATGTTCAGCGAGGAAACTGCTATCTGTATATTTCCCACTTTTCTCCTTGGAGAAACAGGAAAACGTCCCCACGTATGAATGTCGTCACTGATGGAGCCCTGAATGAGAACCACTTCCCACCTTTTTCTAGAAGCCTTTTGAACAACTCCAGCATGCACGCAAATAAGTTTCCGCCTGCTGCCATCGCATGAAATCTCCCCAGTTTTCATTTTTCCTTGGAGTCCTATGGATGTTTGTCCCATCCATAGGACTCTCACCAGTGTGTCCCTCAAGATTTTGGCAATTTTTCAGGCGGTACTGTTTACAGTTTTTTTGTCTTCTGTTTTCAGTCTGTTCATTGAGTTTTACCTGTGTATACTTTTTATTGTTTCAAAAGAGTAAGGAAGAGAACAAAAATGATTGCAACACTGACAGGTTCATTGCTATTCTATTTATCACCACTTAATTTGTGACATATCCTACAAACGCCCTCTATCTATGATGATATTGAATCATTCTATTTCATTTTTCATATATTTCTTGCTCATATTTTTCTATTAGACAGACTAGATTCCACCACGCATTAGAGTCCACCATTACAGGGCTGGCACTACCTGGTAAGCGGGATAAGCAAGGAAGGGGGGGGGGGGGCCCCGGTGTTCAAGAGAGCCAAATACCTATGCAGGCCGACCCCTTAAAGAAAAGGAGAGCATCGGTGCTGTGTGGCCATGGGAGCAGCGTATCCCGCAGGCTGAAGGATCACAGCCTGGGCTAGCAGTGTTGCTGTGCGTGCTTCTCCTCTTCAGCCCAAGGGACAAGCTGCTATCATTGCCTTCTGAAGAGAAGGCGACAGTGATTGCGGCCAGCAGTGCTTCCATGTGTTCATGGAAGCAGCCTGAAGAAGGCCATGATCGTAGCCATGGCCAGCAGTGCTGCTGTGCCCATGGGGAACAGCCAATCCTGTGGGCCAAAGAGAAGATGACCACAATTGCAGCCAGGGGCAGCAGTACTGCTGTGTGCCCGTGGAAGCAGCTTGTCCCACAGGCTGAAGACGACTGTGATTGCGGCTAGCATTGCTGCTGGAAGAGATGTTGGGGCCAGAGACACAGGAGGTAGGACAAATTTAAAGGTGCAGTGGGTTTTAGAAAGAAATATGGGGATGAATGAAGGGCAAGGGGGGAGGGAGAAAAGGACATCTGGGAAGGGGGACAGAGTGTGGGGAGGCAGCAAAGAGAGTCTGCAGGGAGGGGTGTAAGAGTTCAAGGGGTTGGAGGTTGAAGAGAGGGGATCCAGACAACACTTCATTCTAATATTCCTGGACATTTCAGCTGCTTTTGATTCCTTTAATCACAACACCCTCATTACCAGGCTACAACAGATCGGAATCAGAGGTACTATCCTACTTTGATTTAAGTCATACCTATCGGGCCAAACCCAACAAATCAAGATAGAACAAGACTCTTCAAAGCCCTACAATCAACAAGGCATACCACAAGGCTCAGCCCTTTCCTTTAATATACAGGGTGGTCCAAAAAATGTGAGAACATCTCGTAAATTAAAAGCTTAAATAGTTTACTTATTTACCCTTTTTAGCTATATAACGTCTTTATTTTGACAATTTCCGGTCACCATCTTTTTTTTTTAATTTGTCAATCGTTTACATCTGTCTTTTTGAATTTTTAAATAACTTACATGCCACGAGATGTTCTCACTTTTTTTGGGCCACCCTGTATATCTCCAGCTGATTTGTAATATATTTCACAAGTATAATATAAATTTTCATGTATATGCAGATGATATTATGCTTTATCTTCCATACAATCCTGCCCAACCTAAAACACAAGAAATAACTACAATTTTCAGCAAAATCTCAGAATGGCTTGCCTCTTGCAACTTTAAGATAAACTTAGAAAAGACTGAGGTCCTATCCGTCTCCAAGGATAAAGACTTCATCTAACCACCACAAGTAAAGCTAAAAGAAGCTCTCTGATAGTAAAGGATCAAGTAAGATACCTAGGAGTAATTTTGGACCAAAACTTAAACCTAAAAGCAATATATAATAAGACACTGGTTCTACAACATCTGAGGACCCTACTTTCAACTAACAACTTCTATACAATATTTCAATCTATATCACCACATCTGTACTTTTGTAATGGTATCCTACAAGGCCTCCCTAGGCAATTACTTTACCAATTACAAATGGCACAACATACCATATCACGACTACTACTCAAATTACCTCAATCAAAACAGATAACCCTATACTCAGAAAGCTGCACTGGCTATCAGTTGAAAGCAGAATAAAAGTCAAATCAATAATGACAACATTCAAACTGATACATAACCTGTCATCAGGCCATCTAGGATCACCCACATCCACTACTCCAAACAGGCAAAAGAGAATCAATGCTCAAAACACACTAACCATTCCACTTGAATATCAGAAAGCCAATCGTGCAACCAGTAACAGAGCCTTTACATATTATTCACCAAATCTCTAGAATACACTTCCAACAACCTAAGGGCTATAAAGGACATCTCCAATTTTAGAAAACTCCTTAAAACATACCCATTCCTAAACATTTCGGAGAAAAGGAAGATGAAACCAGCATCTACCCAACATAATCAACAACACACATGATCTCATAACCCTATCTGACAGTTTGTTACTTTTCATAGTTATAGTTCTTCGCCAAATCACTTTAATTTATCTATTATATTTATGAGTTTTATGTATTTATTGTTCTATAGTTCAATCGTGTTCCTTGTACAATGCACTTGCATATGGTTTAGTTCAATGTAAATGGCTTTGACTTACTGATAAAGCGGTATAGAAAACAAATAAATAAATAAAAAGGCACAATATGAGTATAAAAGGTGCAGACCCTCAGAAGATGCACAAGCACCTCAACCCCACAGCCATACCACTCAAACATACACACAGAGGTTCCCCATCCCTACACCGCACACACAGGCACCTGACCTGCACAATGCATGCATGAATGCACACACATTCACATGCACAAAGGCAGCCAACCTGTGCAGTGTGCATACACACCCACACACTCCAGCCCCATACGGCACCACACACATCCCTCCCCCCCCCTCCCATTCCAGGCACTGCATCTGTGCACCACATGCCCACTATCTGAAGAGAAAGACATATATATATATAACACCAGTTATAAAGATTCCTCACAGCTCCTGCTACCATAACCAGACACACTTTATCATCTCTCCAAACACATGCCTCCACATATATATGATTTTGAAAATGAAGGAAGGAGAAATGCGTTGCTTTGTTACACCATAAATGTGCTGTTTTCATATGCATACACAGTCCCCAACAGATATTAACATACACAGCCCTGCACACACACATGCTTGCAGCCTCTGACACTCTTCATGACACAGATACACACATAGGACCTGATTCTGTCCCACATGTACATCTTCTTTGTACATCCAGGCTGAGCCAGACATACAAAGGAGATTGCAATTCAGACTCCGCAGGGCACGTCTAGCCCCGGGGGATCAGAATTACGAATAGGCATATATGTGTAGGCCGAGATTGCGATTCAGTATGCATGTACATGCCTGCCTGACTAACTCAGTAATTTAAAAGACACGATGACGGCTGCCACAAAACAGAGTTAATTCCCCGCAGCCCAACCCCAATCCGGCCTCCTAAGGCCAGGGTCAGGCTGTGGGGAATTAACTCTTGCCCACCCCCACCCCCCCCCCCAGCTACCTATTTGCGCCCCGGAGCTGAACAAAATAAATGTCCAGGGAAGTTATTCCATTCCACCCCGGACATTTCGCTGGCCATGGACGTCCATGGCCGACATTAGAATCAGCCCTGTATGTCCAGGGCCGGTGACTACCCACTGCTCGCCCACTCTCTGGCTCTTCCCTGCCCCATCTAACTTCCCTGCACAACCGGCAGCATGGTTTAAAGGTGAGGTCAGAGAGGCTGTTGTTGCCAAAAAAGCATCTTAAAGGAAATGGAAAAAAGAGCCAAACGACGAAACCTGGAAACAGCACAAGCACTGGCAAGTCAAATGCAAGGCACTGATAAGGCAGGCAAAGGGAGAATTTGAGAAGAAGCTTGCTGCGGAAGCAAAAACGCGAAGTAAAGACCTTTTCAAGTACATTCGTAGCAAAAAACCTGTGAGAAAGTCAGTTGGTCCATTAGATGATAAAGGGGTTAAAGGAGCACTAAGAGGCGACAAGACGATAGCGGAGAGACTGAATGAATTCTTTGCTTCGGTCTTTACTGAGGAAGACGTAGGGATGTTACCCATGACTGAAGTGGTATTTAAAGGTGAGGAAGAATTGAAGGAAATATCGATACATCGGGAATATGTATTACAACTATTAGATAAACTGAATAGTAGCAAATCACCTGGGCCGGATGGTATACATCCAAGGGTGTTGAAAGAACTGAAATATGAGATTGCAGACCTGCTATTAGTAATCTGTGAACTATCATTAAAATCATCTCTAATACCTGAAGATTGGAGGAAAACCAATGTAACACCAATTTTTAAAAAGGGTTCCAGGGGTGATCCGGGAAACTACAGACCGGTGAGCCTGACGTCAGTACTGGGAAAAATGGTAGAAACCATCATAAAGAATAAAATTACTCAGCATGTCAAGACCTAATGGGAGACAGCCAACATGGCTTTAGACGAGGAAGATCTTGTCTTACTAATCTGTTATGTTTTTTTGAAGGAGTGAGTAATTAGGTGGACAAAGGTGAGTCGGTTGATATTTTGTGTATCTGGACTTTCAGAAAGCCTTTGACAATGTCCCTCATGAGAGACTTTTGGCAAAACTAAAGAGTCATGGGATAGGAGGCAGTGTACTATTGTGGATCAGGAACTGGTTAAAAGATAGAAAGCAGAGGGTAGGGCTAAATGGCCAATTTTCCCAATGGAGAAAGGTGAATAGTGGTGTACCCCAGGGATGTGTGCTGGGTCCGCTGCTTTTTGACATATTCATAAATGACCTGGAAAGTGGAATAACGAGTGAGGTTATCAAATTTGCAGATGACACAAAACTATTTAAAGTTGTTAAAACCCAAGAAAATTGTGGAAAATTGCAAGAGGATCTTGATAAATTGGAAGACTGGGCATCAAAATGGCAGATGAAATTTAATGTGGACAAGTGCAAGGTTATGCACCTAGGGAAGAACAACCCAAACTATGGTTACACGATGCAAGGTTCCACATTAGGAACTACCACCCAGGAAAAAGATTTAGGCGTCATTGTGAATACCATGTTAAAACCCTCAGCCCAGTGTGCAGCAGCGGCCAAGAGAGCAAATAGAATGCTAGCTATGATAAGGAAAGGAATGGAAAATAAAACAAAAGATATTATAATGCCTCTATATCATTCCATGGTGAGACCGCACCTTGAATATTGTGTGCAATTCTGGTCGCCGTATCTTAAAAAGGGTATAGCGATTTTAGAAAAGGTTCAGAGAAGAGCCACCAAAATGGTAAAGGGGATGGAAGGATACTCCTATGAAGAAAGGCTAAAAAGGTTACGGCTCTTTAACCTGGAAAAGAGACGGCTGAGGGGAGATATGATAGAAGTCTATAAATTAATGAACGGAGTGGAACGGGTAAATGTAGATCGATTGTTTACCTCATCAGAATATAGAAAGACTAGGGGACATGCAATGAAGCTACAGGGTAAACTATTTAAGACTAATAACAGAAAATATTTTTTCATTCAACGTGTAAACAAACTCTTGAATTTGTTACCGGAGGATGTAGTAAAGGCTGTTAGTGTAGCTGGGTTTAAAAAAGGTTTGGACAAGTTCCTGGAGGAAAGGTCCATAAACCATTATTAAGAAGGGACCCAGGATATCAATGCTTGAACCAATACAAGCATTGTGGAACCTGTGCCCCTTGGGGAAACTGCTAGGTACATATGACCTAGATTGGCCACTGTTGGAAACAGAATACTGGGCTTGATGGACCTTGGTCTGACCCAGTATGGCATATCTTATGTTCTTATGTTCTTATAAAGGAAAGCTGTGCCTCAGAATAACCCCCTTAGCCTCTAACAGGCCTCAGAACACAATCATGTGCACACACGCATGTATGTAGCACCCAACAGTCCCCATAGAGTGCACATATAGCCTCCTGCAGTTCCCATGACACACAGAAAGATACAGACACATGCACCCACTGGCACACCCACATGTGCGTACCTCCACAACACTTCCTATGACACACACAGAAGTAGCCCCTGAATGTCTGATCCTGTGAATGAGGAAAACACACCACTGTGTGCACTTTTCAACTTGTTTCAGCTTTGCTGAAGATTACTGAACACACCAGACCTCCCTCTTTCCCTCTCGTGATGCACAGTCTACCATTAACAGTAATGAGGGAGGGGGCACCAGAGACCTCTGCACCAACCCTGCACCATTAGATTATTTTTCCAATTATTCACAATTAATTTAAGTGCAATATTCCACAACAGAGTCAGTAACTGTGCACTCTCTTTAGTGAGATCTGTCTGAATCACAAGTGACCTCTCAATCATTACTTTATAAGTCCGTTCTTCTTGGATGAATAGGATCTTACTAATCCATTTCCAGACCAAGTTCCAATATTGTTTAAAATTTGCACAGTATTGCAAAATTTGCAGAGTATATGGGAAAGAGTGCCTACTTCTAAATTAGTAAGCCAGCAGTTAATACTGACTTCAGTTCTACATTTAGCAACCTTCACCAGGGTCAAAAGTACTTTATGGGCAAGAAAGTACTGTGATTGGGATAGGGAAGTCGAGAAGGAGATATGAGTAAATATATCACCCGAAAAGTTCCCTATTCTTTATCAGACAGGGTCAAATTCAAATCTGCCTCCAATACTCCCAGTATCTCTAATGGCTGAGCCTGGATATCCTGCTTCAAACAAGCATAATAGTCTGATGCTACTTTGGCATTATTAGCCCTTCGGAGACAGATGCGCTTTAACTCCTAATCTTGCTCTATTGAAGGTAACAAGCTAGTGTCTCAAACAATGGATCAATTATTCACAGGAAAGTCAAACTATTTACAAAGTTCTAGGAAGGTCTTATAATGATGGTTTCAAACAAGTTGTCCAATTGTCCAAATTTGTTTTCCTCTCTAATTGGGCCAATCCACCATCAGTTTATGAATTTTAATTTGTGCATTGTTCCAAACTGGAGTATGTATATGAAAGGCACCCTTCAGCTGCAAAACCTTTTCCAGATGGCTAAAAGCTTGTATGGTGGCTACCAACACTTTCTCCTCTTGGAGCCGACTAGATGGGGACATACTTGCTAGGACATCCAAAGGATATGGTGCAAATGTATCCCGTTCCATTCATAACCAAGTCAGTCTATCAGCCTGCTCCACACTACAGAACCATTTACTTGCTAGATTCAGAGCAAAGGCATGATGGTATTTTATTTTATTTATTTAACAAATCTTTTATATAGAGGCTGAAGTCCAGGAAGGCCACAACTCCTTCCTTCTTTCTTTGTTTCAGCTTACGGAGGGCAATCTGGGGTATTTTCTTATTCCAAAGAAATTTCACTAGTGCTCATTCCATCTGATGATATACCAAGAAAGGCAAAGGCAACATGTTATTGTTGCTGTGTACCATCAAACCGATGCAGACTCCTGGCAATCCTGTGGATAGTAGCGACTATCTCCTGGGTTTTTTTGGTAAGGTGTGACTGGAAGTAGATTGCAGTAAGCCTACAGCACCTGCTTTTCAAAGGTTGTCTCTCATCCAAGTGCTAAGAATGAAATTATGTTTGGAGACTATCACCATTTTGATGGTCTCCATATGGCCCTTTCACAATAGATGAAATGGGGACCATTTCAGCATTAAATCTTTAATTATTTTAAGTAGGAGATTGGTGTTTTCACTCACACTCTTTTCTGCCATTTGCCCATACCCTACTTTACTTTGAAAAACAGAGATTTGCACAACACCCATCAACTTTGGTAGTGGATAGTGGAGATGCAGTTATTTGCAATAATGTTATCACCGCAAATGGAAAATATTTTACTCCATATTTATCATAGATATCCCTTGGTCTTTCCTAAATCACCAGAATTAATGGCTCTAAAGATACATTGAAGAGTAGAGGTGAGAGTGGGAAGCCTTACCAGGTACATCTATAAAAGTAGATGTCCTTGGAACACAACCCATTCACCAACCCCTTAGCCCATGGAGCTGTGTATAGTACTTTAATCATGTGTATAAAACTGGACCCAAAGTGGAGCTATTTCAAGACTCAAAATAGATAGGGCCATTTGACCCTATCAAAGACCTTTTCTATGTCCAATGACAGTGTGAACATATGGACTTCAATGTTGCTAGAATCACAGAGTAGCCTAGCATTATCCACGGACAAACGTTCCTGCAAAACGCCAGCCTGATTCTGAAGGATAACCACTTGCAACACCAAAGAGAACCTTTTGGCCAATATTTTTGCATAAATCTTAGTCTAAATTTTAATAAGGATATTGGCTTAAAATTTACCACCACAGCATAATCCTTCCTTGGCTTGGGTAACACCATGATCTGAGCCTCAATAAAACTATCAGCTATGGAATCCCTCTGTATAAAGCTCTGGTACAGCTCCGTGAGCCTTGGTGCCAGTATTCTTTTGCAAATTCCCTATAAAATTCAGTCAGGAACCCAGCCAGGCCTCAGACTTACCTATGGGTAGTGCCTTAATTGCGTGTTACACTTCTTCTGGTGTTATACTGTCTTCCAACATGCCTCCTGCTCCTGGGTTAATAATGGATTCTCTAGGAAGGCTTCCACTGTGGCTTTTGAAGGTGTTACCTCTGGAGAATAGAGCCCCTGATAGTAATCATAAAACTGTTACAATACGGCGTTGTCCATCTTGAGCAGCATCCTTACTCTATAATAGTACATGCCTTGTTTGAATCAAATTAGTGCCACCTGCTGATGCAGTAACAAACATATTTGTATTTCAAATGTTGAGGTGTTAATGGTAGTGTGTTTTCTCACTGCCCGATATGCTGCTTGACATCTTGTGTGGACTTCAGCCACATGAGATGCCAATTTTTAAAAAGGGGTTCCAGGGGTGATCCGGGAAACTACAGACCGGTGAGCCCGACGTCGGTACCAGGAAAAATGGTAGAAACCATCATAAAGAACAAAATTACTCAGCATGTATATAGTCTTGGCTTAATGGGAGACAGCCAACATGGCTTTAGACAAGGAAGATCTTGTCTTACTAATCTGTTATGTTTTTTTGAAGGTGTGAATGAACAGGTGGACAAAGGTGAGTCGGTTGATATAGTGTATATGGACTTTCAGAAAGCCTTTGACAAGGTCCCTCATCAGAGACTTTTGGAAAAACTAAAGAGTCATGGGATAGGAGGCAGTGTACTATTGTGGATCAGGAACTGGTTAAAAGATAGAAAGCAGAGAGTAGGGCTAAATGGCCAATTTTCCCAATGGACAAAGGTGAATAGTGGTGTAACCCAGGGATCTGTGCTGGGTCCGCTGCTTTTTGACATATTCATAAATGACCTGGAAAAGGGAATAACGAGTGAGGATATCAAATTTGCAGATGACACAAAACTATTTAAAGTTGTTAAAACCCAAGAGGATTGTGGAAAATTGCAAGAGGATCTTGAAAAATTGGAAGACTGGGCATCAAAATGGAAGATGAAATTTAATGTGCAAATTCCTGGAGGAAAGGTCCATAAACCATTATTAAGAAGGGACCCAGGATATCAATGCTTGACCCAGTACAAGCAGTGTGGAACCTGTCTTTTGGGGAAACTGCTAGGTACGTATGACCTATATTGGCCACTGTTGGAAACAGGATACTGGGCTTGATGGACCTTGGTCTGACCCAGTATGGCATATCTTATGTTCTTATATTTAATTTCCTTTTCTTAGTCAGTTGCCGTTGCCTCTCCTTGCAGAGACCTCAGGACTAAGAAATCATCTGATTGCATAAGGTGACATGAAACACATCCCATTAAGTTGATTTAGCTGTATCCCCTGAGTGATTAAATTGGAAGTAAGTTTAGCACAGATGATATACATGAATGTGAAAATGAGTTTTCTCCAATAGGATGGCACTGAATCTCCCTGATATAGCTCTGCAGACCCCTATCTGCAGGATCAATGTAATTACCACATGATCAGAGATGGTTATTGAATCAATACGCGCATCTAGTACTCCTGGAGAAGGGCTGAAAATAGTCTATTCTTGCATATGTTTGACATAATGTGGAATTAAATGTAAATTCTTTCCTCATGAAGCACAGTAGGTACCATGGGTCTACCATTCATAGCTGCTGCATAATAAAACCTAAAGTTACTCACTCTAGAGAGCCTGCCCAGGAATCTGGATTGAAGATCCAAAGTCCAGTCAGGAGCTGATTGAAATCATCCTGTCAGGTCACCTGGTGTGGCAGCCCTGAAGCCAGCGCTGTTTTAGCAAGATCCTGGAAGGAGAAGAGTACATCCCCTGTTGTGGTATAAACCAATCCTTAACCAAGACCACTTCCGCACAGTTTGCCAAGCAGTCATCACTCCACTGTTTGACTATGGAAATTCATTATACTAAGGCCTCCCCCAGAAGACTATTCATCCACTTCAAATGGTACAGAACACTGCAGCACGCATCATCACGGGCACTGCAAGATCTGAGCACATCACCTCCGTCTTACAACAGCTACACTAGCTCCCAAATTGCAAGGGCAAAATTCAAAACAATCCTGAACATCTTCAAAGTCTTCCACCACCGCTCGGCAGATGCGCTCCAGGATATAATAACCAGAAATGCCAGCAACAGACCAAGAAGAACCAACAATAGCAGCAGGATCAGCACACCCACAGGTTATCACAAGACTAAGCAAGCAACATCTAAGAGAGCTCCCTTGCTACTAGCTCCTGCATTGTGGAACTCCCTCCCTATGGACTTAAGGGCCCTGAATGACACCAAAGACTTCCGCAAGGTACTCAAGACCCTGCTGTTTAACAAAGCCTATGAGCAACCACCTTAAGTTGCCAAACACTAGATACCACCCAAATGGCCCAACATCTACCTACACCACTTGGCCCCAACTACCCATCCCCATTTAGACCTTTAAGCACATAGTATTCACATTTGTGAGTCGTATCCCCTCCTGTTAAATGTAAACCTCAATTGTGTTGTGACCACTTTGATTGAAGGATAAGGTGGTATACAAAACTGTCTAAATAAAATAAATAAATATTATATAAAATATACTTATGCTGTCCACTCAATAAATAGCGAGACAATCTCCCTTCACAATCAGACTCTTACCCTAGGAGATAAAGCTGTACTGAGCAACTCACTAGAACGGCCACTCCATTATGCTTAACCTGCACTGGGGAAAAGAGTTTTATATCATAATATTTGTCTTGCAACTTCAGGGATTCCTTATAACCAAGATGAATAGTTTGCAGATACACTGTCTGCAGCCTTCTTTTTCAAGTAAAGGAGCATCTTTGTCCTTTTAATCGGATTTTTGATACAGTATCTTTTACATTCAAGGCTAAAAACTGGTAAACCAGCCCTGAACCAACAAACTAAACATAGCCAGGGCTTGCAGGAGTCCTACTTGAATAACTGGAGCAAATCATCTTGGGAGTGTTCATATACAAAGCACTGTTATTCCCCGGTCATCATAATGCTCTTTTTGCAGTGATCTCCCAATATTAACAATGCAATTAGCAGCACAAACTGTAACAAACCAACCCAGTATGGAGCATCTGTTTTGTATCCACTCCAACATATAATCTCTTCTGACACAGCTCTAGAATAAAGGCTAGATTTGTGCTCTCTTGTTCTCTACTGGATTCTCCTCCCCTTCACTATGTCTTTTCTTGTATGCTGCAATTTTTTATCTTTTGGATCATTGTAACTTTCCTTTCATTTTTCTCTATATTTTATATTGTGTAAACCACGTTGAATAAACTAAACTAAATTCACAGAAACGTCACCCCATCCCTCAGGCCCACCCTTCCCTCCACACAAAATCTCCATCCTCACATACCACTAGCTCTCTACTCAAAATATTTTGATGACCATTCTCACCTTCAATACAATATCCAACATCCAGCCACAAACACAGTCATTCCAACTCCAATTCACAGATATCTTCTATTACCATACTAAAAAACTCTGGTCCCAACATACATTCCCCTCCACACGCTCCATATGGCCTCTTATCACAAACAGACCCGAGTCTTTCCAATTCTGTACTACTACCATTTATTATTTCAATAGTCCCCAAAATGACTCTCTCATTCATGCCCCCTTACACAGAGATTTCTTCCACCCAACACACATCTGTTATGCCAAAAACATTCACATTATATGAAGTAGGTACAACAATATCCACAGCAAACAGGCATGCCATCATGCTGAGGCAAAAAAAAAAAAAAATTAGTTTCCTATCAGTTATCTGAAGGTTATCAGTGTTCCCCATGGCCATGTCGGGTCTGAATAAATCAATTGATTAAATAGTCATTGCTCTTTGGAATCCTTTCTTTCCCTGCTGTGATTTAAGAACATAAGATATCACTTACCTAACCCACTTCAGGAAGGCAATAAAGCAGCACCTGTTCACTACATACTACCCTGAATCTAGCCTTAGTAACCATACATATGGCCCCCCAGACAATCTCTCATTACAAGTAAACAATCAGACTCAGCATGAAAAAGGATAATCAACTGATCGCTCAGAATGTACCCCAGTGTAAATAAAATGTAGATATGTTCTGCCTGAAATCAGGTACCAGTGTGATACAATGTATAGAGTTAAGAATGTACATAGTTTCCCCCAGTTACTTCCAAGTTGATCTCCCTGTTTATTGTAAATACAACTCAAAGTTCCTTGTGTTGTATAGTTGATGTTAAATGTAAACCGCTCTGATCTAAAATAGAGCGGTATAGAAGAACTGTTAAATAAATAAATAAATAAATAAATAAGATATGCCATACTGGGTCAGACCAAGGTCCATCAAGTCCAGTATCCTATTTCCAACAGTGGCCAATCTAGGTCACAAGTTCCTGGTAGTTTCCTGAAAGGACACAGGTTCCACAATGCTTGTATTGGGGCAAGCAGTAGATTTCCAGGCTCCTCTTTAAAAATGGTTTATGGACCTTTCCTCCAGGAACTTGTCCAAACCATTTTAAACCCAGCTACACTAACAGCATTTATTATATTATTTTCTGGTAATGAATTCCAGAGTTTGATTACATGAGTGAAAAAATATTTTCTCTTATTATTCTTAAATGGGTCACATTGTAGCTTCATTGCATGTCCCCCCATGTTTGATAAGAGTAAACAACCTATCTAGATTTACCCGTTCTACTCCATAAATTTATAGACCCTTTATCATATTTCCCCTCGGCCGTCTCATTTCCAAGTTGAAGAGCCCTAAGCTTTTAAGCCTCTCCTCATAGGTGTATCCTTCCATTCCCTTTACCATTTTGGTGGCTCTTCTCTGTACCTTTTTCTAATTCTGCTATATCCTTTTTAAGATATGGCGACCAAAATTGCACACAATATTCAAGGTGCAGTCACATCATTGAACGATACAGTTGGGCTTGTTGCAGAACTGTACAACCTGCACACAGCAGAGTGACTTCACTATAACTCCTACTACAATTTCACTACAATGTTCACTGTGTGCCCTATTTCCAATAGCAGCAAGAAGGTAATTTCCAAAGTCTCTGTAAACCAGAAGGTAAGTAACTCAGATTTACTGCTGCCTTCAGTGCCTTCAGGTAGGCTTATTATTTGAAGGTGATTACTCCTCGAATGGTTATTTAGGTCAGCTATATTGCACACCCAAGCCTGCATTGCCTTACTAAGCTTCTACATTGTCTTCAGTACCGCATGGGCCTCTAATTGATTTAGTGGGTGGTATTTAGCTCATACCTTTCCAGTAGTAGATCAAGGCAAGTTACAATCAGGTACTGTAGGTATTTCCCTGCTCCCAGAAGGGTTACAATTTAAGGGTGTACCTGAGGCAATGGAGGTTTAAATGATGCCCAAGGCCAAAAGGAGAGTCAGAGGGATTTGAAATCTTGGTCTCTTTGATCCTAGGTTGCAGTCCTAACCACTAGGCTACTCCTATCTTTGTAGTTATTGCATCCATCGTCACTTTCACTGCCACAACTCCCCTTTGAGTTCAGCCAGATAACTGTGGTTTTCCTACATAATATCCTTAAGTTGCTGAATCTTATGGAGAACTGTGCTCGGCATAATCTTTGCTTCTATTGGGTCTGTCTGTTTCTGAGGAAAGGGTGGGTCGGGTTGGCTCTCTTGACTCTTGAACTTGCAGCTAAGAAATCTAGCTTCTCTGTGTGACATTGGGGCTTCAGTAAACACTTTAGAAAACGTGAAGTCATGTTTTTCAGCAAAGTGTGAATATTTAATCTTTTTTTTATCATCTCAGAGGCCTTGGGAGCTCTGACTTCAAGCTGCCATCAGGCGTGCAGGTCACTAGCACCCCACCTACATTTTTTTCATCTTGAATATTTTACTGTGAAAATGCTCCTGCCACAGCCACATTCTTTTTTCCTTAACTAGGGTTTTTGGACATTTGAGGCTTGCTTTCTTTTTCCTTTGTCCCCACTATAGGCTACATTTAAGCTTCAGATGGCCCAATCAGGTAGATTTTTCAACATAGTGCTGTTTGATTTCACTGCAGCTATTTTTCTGGATGATGTGTCTCAAAAACTCTGCAGTGGGTTTAAAACAGGACCACGTCCACCAAGGACACACAGTCAGTACTTACAATGCCTGGGGCCAGACCATGAACCCTCTCATTGCCTTTTGTGTTCACAGATGACAAAAACAACAATAAAAGAGATTTCTTTTGTGCAGATAAGCCCAATATATCAACTTTGGCATCAGCCCCCATGGCCTAAGGGGATGTATTGTATGCTGGAGATGTATCAGTATTGAAGGGCCCTAGAGCTCATTTGGATTTAAGCATTAGTAGAGGCCACCAAAAGCAGTCATCTACTGATCACTGCCAGGAGGGGGAGAAAGATTTGTCCTCTTTTTCATCAGCATCAGGACTTTGAGATGCCAAATTCCATGCGGAGGCCAAGGTATACTGGCACTGAAGTTCATCAGGGTGTGAAGTCATGAGCTTTGAGGCATCAGAAGACCTGTTATCCTCGAAGCAGCCTCGTTTTAACAACTGAATATTTTGGTGTCATCTGCAAATTTAATCACCTCGCTTGATGTTCCCAATCCCTGATCATTTATAAATATGTTAAAAACTCCCAATACAGATCCCTGGGGTACTCCACTATTCAATTTCCTCCACTGAGAAAATTGACCATTTATCCCTGCTCATTCCATATGTTGTATCTGGAACATTGTGTTCTTAAACCCATAATCAGCTGGTGGTGCCTTCAAAAAGCAGAGTCTGGCATAAATCAATGTGTGTCTCTGCTTTTTTTCTGTCTAGCCCAAGCATTATGGAATTCGATTCCACTTTACATCAGACAAGATACTGCTCTGAAATCATTTTAAAACATCTAAAAATTTATTTTTTCGAACAAGCCTTTGGTGATCTATAGATGTTGGAGCAAAGAGCCACTGATCTGCACTGTTCTGCTTTTTCCTGTTTTAATTTTGGTTTAGGGCATCTCCTATTTTCCCCTCCCTTCTTTTTTATGTATGCATGTATATTTTTATTCTGTTTTGATGCATCAAGTCAACATTCTGTACAGGGAAGGGGGTTTCTCATGTCTTCATCCGCACATCCTTCGGGATTCTGTGAAGGGGCAGTGTCAGAGCCTGCTTAGGAGAATTGAGGAATTAGAGGATTTCCAATGCAAGTTCAAAACGCTCCCAGATTTGAGAAGCTTCAGTTGCCACACCATTTCATGGTCATTGAATCCACTCTCAAAAGGGCCAAGAGCTCTAAGATTCAGTCTTCGGTTCTCTTAGAACTCCATGCTCATGTCCTGCATAACATCCTACTAGCTCTTCACGGAAATGCATTTGCAGATCGTCATGTGTAGCGTGCAGACGTTTGCCAACACTCTCCATCCAGAGAAGGCTAAGCAACACCATTCCCTAGTAGCAGGGGCAGCTCAAGGGAATCTGCTGCCTGAGGCGAAGGATGAGATGGTGCCCCCCATGCTGCCCATGGGGGGGGGGGCTTTCTCAAAACTCCAGTCAAGGACTGAACCAAACCAAAAAGCCGATTAGATTATATAGAGGAAATGCAAGATATTTGCACTCCAAGGAACTAAAAGAGAATGAGAACAACAACACAGTTTATAAAACTAAATTGTAACTCATTTTTATTTTATTGTTATAAACTGCGTTATGGATCTTGCTTTTTTCTTTTTCAACATATATTTTGCATTCACAGAACCCCCTTTCAACAGTGGGTGCAGGACATTCATCCACAGAACTCAATCTTTAAAAAAAATTTGATTCTGATCATCTCACTAACAACAACAACAAACATGCTCCAGTACCAGGCATATTATGAGCTAAAATAAACCCCACAACAAAGTCACTGAGTATCTACTACTACTACTGAGCATTTCTATAGTGCTACAAGTTGTACGCAGTGCTGCACAGACATGTAAGAGACAGTCCCTGCTCATCAGAGCTTACAATCTAGTCAAGACAGAAAACACAGAAGGTGTAGACAGGGATAAAACAAGGGGGAAAGAGAAAGAAAAAGGAGATCAGGTGAGTCAAGATCCAAAGGCAGCAGCGAAGAAGTGAGTTTTCAGCCTGGATTTAAAGAGGGTTAGAGAAGGTGCTTGGTGTACAGACACAGGTAGTTTGTTCCAGGCGTAAGGTGCAGCAAGGTGAAAGTGAGAAAATCTATAGAGCAAATCTACCATACCATACCAGCACCAATTTCCAAAACTCACATAAGGAGCCCATCCAAAAAAAGCTTCACTGTAAAAACTACAGTGGGCCCTAGAATATCCAAACACCTATTTGAAAAGCTGAACAATACAGATTACTACAGTACAGATCCCTACATACAAACTCCATGTTAACAGAACACCTGGTCTTGGTCACAGGCTCGTAACACAGACCCTCACACCAAGTACAGAATAAGTGACTACAACCTAAAATAAAAATATGTAGACAAAAATTAAATTGAACCCCAGGAAGCCAGATTCCTCCTGAATTTCCACATCAGATAAATAAGAGATGTAGTTCCCCATACTGTGTAAAAAATAAAGGCAGCACAAAATCCAATCACTAAAATGAAAATTAAATTATTTTTTCTACCTTTGTTGTCTGATCATTTTATTCTCTGATCGTGCTGGTACCGAGCTGAGGCTTTTGTTTTCCAGTCTTCTCTTTGCTCTCTTTCTATGGTCTATGGTCCATCTGCAATTTCTTATCTCTTCTATTGTTTTCTTCACTTCCATCAGCCTATTTCTAGTCCCAGTAACCCTCCCCAGTGTCAACCCCCTTTCCAGTCCTCCCCTCCCAGTACTTTCCAAAGTCAACCACCTTTCATTCCCAGGACTGCCTCTGGTGTCCATTCCCTTCCGGTCCCCCTTCTTCCCCACTGTCCAGCACCCTGTAGTCCAAATACCATTGCAGGTATAAGCTCACTCCCACTCTCAGTGCCACCCCCCTTCCATCAGCTCCCTTCCAGTCACCTTACCCTTTGTCCATCCACCTTCCAGTCCCATCCCTACATGTCAGCTCCCTTCTAGCCTCCTCCCCATTACCCAGCCACTTACCAGTCCCATCCCCAAGTGTCAGCTCCCTTCCTGTCCCCCTTCAATACCATCCCCAGGTACCAGCTCCCTTCCAGCCCCCTCCTTCCCCCATGTCAGATCCCTTCCTGCCTCCTCCTTCCTCCATCAGCTCATTTCCTGCCCCTCCTTCCCCTGGCAGACCCTCTCAGCATCCGATCCCTTCTGGTCCTATTCTCCCATCCCCCCTCCCACATCAGCCCATTTCCAGTTCCAGCCCCTAGTCTTCTTCCAGTGCTTTTGCTGTTGCTGTTGCTGCCAAAAAAGCAACCTTCAGGAAATGGAAAAAAGAGCCAAATGATGAAAACTGGAAACAGCACAAACACTGGCAAGTTAAATGCAAAGCATTGATAAGGCAGGCAAAGCGGGAATTTGAGAAGAAACTTGCTACGGAAGCAAAAACACGAAATAAAGACTTTTTCAAGTACATTCGTAGCAAAAGACCTGTGAGAGAGTCAATTGGACCATTAGATAATAGAGGGGTAAAAGGGGCAGTAAGAGGAAACAAGGCTATAGCAGAGAGACTCAATGAATTCTTTGCTTCGGTCTTTACTGAGGAAGATGTAGGGATGTTACCCAAGACTGAAGTGGTATTTAAAGGTGATACTGCAGAGGAATTGAGAGAAATATCGCTACACCGGGAAGATATATTACAACTATTTGATAAACTGAATAGTAGCAAATCACCTGGACCGGATGGTATACATCCCAGAGTGTTGAAAGAACTGAAATATGAGATTGCAGACCTGCTATTGGTTATCTGTGAACTTTCATTAAAATCATCTGTAATACCTGAAGATTGGAGGGTCGCCAACGTAACACCAATTTTTAAAAAGGGTTCCAGGGGAGACCCAGGAAATTACAGACCGGTGAGCCTGACGTCAGTACCAGGGAAAATGGTAGAAACCATCATAAAGAACAAAATTACACAGCATGTAGATAGTCATGGCCTAATGGGAGACAGCCAACATGGCTTTAGACAAGGAAGATCTTGTCTTACTAATCTGATATGTTTTTTTGAAGGTGTGCATAAACAGGTAGACAAAGGTGAGTCGGTTGATATAGTGTATCTGGACTTTCAGAAAGCTTTTGACAAAGTCCCCCATCAGAGACTTTTGGCGAAGCTAAAAAGTCATGGGATAGGAGGCAGTGTACTATTGTGGATCGGGAACTGGTTAAAAGATAGAAAGCAGAGGGTAGGGCTAAATGGCCAACATTCCCAATGGAAAAAGGTGAATAGTGGAGTACCCCAGGGATCTGTACTGGGTCCACTGCTTTTTGACATATTCATAAATGACCTGGAAAAGGGAATAACTAGTGAGGTTATCAAATTTGCAGATGACACAAAACTGTTTAAAGTTGTTAAAACCCAAGAGGATTGTGGAAAACTGCAGGAGGATCTGGATAAATTGGAAGACTGGGCATCCAAATGGCAGATGAAATTTAATGTGGACAAGTGCAAAGTTATGCACCTAGGAAAGAACAACCCACACTATAGTTACACGATGCAAGGCTCCACATTAGAAACCACCACCCAGGAAAAAGATTTAGGAGTCATCGTGGATAACATGTTAAAACCCTCCGCCCAGTGTGCAGCGGCGGCCAAGAAAGCAAATAGAATGCTAGGTATCATAAGGAAAGGGATGGAGAATAAAACAAAGGATGTTATAATGCCTCTGTATCGCTCCATGGTACGACCGCACCTTGAATATTGTGTGCAATTCTGGTCACCGTATCTTAAAAAGGACATAGCGTTATTAGAAAAAGTACAGAGAAGAGCCACCAACTTGGTGAAGGGGATGGACGGCTACTCCTATGAAGAGAGGCTAAGAAGGTTAGGGCTCTTTACCCTGGAGAAGAGACGGCTGAGGGGAGATATGATAGAGGTCTATAAATTAATGAATGGAGTGGAACGGATAAACATGGATCAATTGTTTACGCTATCAGAGTAAAGAAAGACTAGGGGACATGTAATGAAGCTACAGGGTAAACTATTTAAGACTAATAAGAGAAAATATTTTTTCACTCAACGTGTAATCAAACTCTGGAATCTGTTACCGGAGGATGTAGTAAGGGCTGTTAGTATAGCTGGGTTTAAAAAAGGTTTGGACAAGTTCCTGGAGGAAAGGTCCATAAACCACTATTAAAAAGGGACCCAGGATATCAATGCTTGACCCTGTACAAGCATTGTGGAACCTGTGTCTTTTGGGGATATTGCTAGGTACGTATGACCTAGATTGGCCACTGTTGGAAACAGGATACTGGGCTTGATGGACCTCGGTCTGACCCAGTATGGCATGTCTTATGTTCTTATGTTCTTATGTTCTTATGCCAGCAGCTCTCTCCTCCCCCCATCAGCCCATTTCCAGTCCTATCCCTCTTAACAGCCCACTCCAGTACTAGCCCCCCCAATCAGTCCATTACCAGTCCTAATCCCCTCCCTGATAAGCCCAGTTGCAGTCCTAACCCCACCTGATCAGCCCATTACCAGTCCTAGCTTCCCTTAAGCACCCATTTCCAGTTCTAGACCCCCCACCAGCCCATTGCCAGTGCTAGCCCTTCTATCAGCCCACTACCAGTCCTAACTCCCCCCCTTGATCAGCCCATTACCAGTCCTAGCACCCTAATCAGTCCATATTTAGTCCTAGCCGCCCTTAAGCATCCATTTGCAGTTCTAGCACCCCCATCAGCTCATTTTCAGTACTAGTCCTTCCATCATCCCACTACCAATACTACACCCCTGATCAGCCCATTACCAGTCCTAGACCCCCCTGATCAGCCCATTACCAGTCCTAGCCTCCCTAATCAGCCCATTTCCTGTCCTAACTCCTCCTATCAGCCCATTTACAGTTCTAGCCCCCCCCATCAGCCCATTTACAGTGGTAGTCCTTCCATTAGCCCACTACTAGTTCTAACCCTCCTGATCAGCTCATTACCAGCCCTAGACCACTCTTGATCAGCCTATTACTAACCGCCAGGACTGTACCGAGCCCCGTGCGAGCGGTGCGGCCGAACAGGGCGCAAAGACTTAAAGGGCGCATTTTGGCTCTCTGTTGCTGCCTGCTGCCGCTACTTTTTCGGCGGCAGGCAGGCAGCAGCAGAGAAACGAAATGTGCCCCTTAAGTCTTCGCGCTGGCACACTAAGCAGGTCTGGTCTCTCCGGGAGGGACCAGACCTGCTTAGCGTGCTGACGACTTGCAGATTAGGCGCGTGCCCCCCCTCCCGCACCCCCATAAAGTGTCTAAATGGAGGTGCGGGAAGGGGGGGTGTGCGCACGATGTGCAGGTTGCACAGGGCGCATTTCAGTCTCTGTACGGCCCTGCTAACCGCAGCCCATTTCCAGTCTTAACTCCCCTGATCAGCCCATTTCCAGTCTTAACCCCCCATCAGCCCATTTCCAGTACTAGTTCCTCCCCATCAGCCCATTACAAGCCCTAATCCCCTCAGCCGATTACCAGTCCTAACCCCCCCCCCCCCCCAGGAAGAGCTCTCTGTCACTTTACAGGCGCCATGGCTCACCTTTGCAGAGCCGCGAGAAAGAAGAGTGTTTCTCTTCTTTCATGCAGCTCTGTTAAAGTAGAGTCCGCTGACGTTGAGTGTGAATGAGGCATTTCCTGTCTCATGTAAGACAGGAATTGCCCTCACTTGGTTTGCAGCTTGTCGTACTGTGAGGGCTTGTGTGCATCAGTGATGCTGAGAGCTAAGCTATCGGTAGTTTAACTACTGGCAGGTTCTCCCAAGATGGACAGGTCTCAGCTGAGGTGCCAGACCAAGACAAACCACCCATCTGGGCAGCAGCAGAAAGGGACAGTGTTGGTGGCAGAGGATCACATTTCTGTGACAACGGCAACAACACTAAACTTATACTGCGGAGAGGAAAGGCCTGGCAATCTACTTCTGTATCTTGCCATGAAAACCCAATGGATAGTTACAGCAAAACAAATTGCACTATAGTGCTGGAAGATGAGAACCCCAGGTCAGAAGGCACTCAACTAGCTACTGGGAAGGAGCTGAAGACTTTTCAGAGTAAGGCCAGCATTTATGATGTGGTTGGATCAAAGCCCTTGGGGCGTCTGACTGATGATGTAGCTGTGCATGAAATGAAAGTCAGAAGCTGTAAAGATGTTTTAGATATTGGGACATGGAACGTACGAAGCATGAACCAAGGGAAGCTGGAGGCAGTCAAGAATGAAATGGAACATGTACAACTTGATCTGTTGGGTGTCAGAGAACTGAAATGGACTGGCATCAGGCACTTTGCATCAGATGATCATATAGTCTACTATGCTGGAAATGAAAGACAAATAAAAAATGATGTTGCATTTATAATAAAGAAGAAACTAGCAAGAACTGTAATGAAATACAATGCAGTCAGTGAACACTTAATCTCAATTCGTCTATGAAGAATGCCTATCAACACAGCTATAATTCAAGCATATGCCCCAACAACAGCTGCAGAAGAGGATGAAATTAATGCTTTCTATGAACAAGTACAAGCTGAAATTGACAGAACATGCAAACAGGATATCCTGATAGAACGTTTTGGGTGACTGGAACGCAAACGTGGGCAACAAAGAAGGAGGCAAAGTGATTGGAAAATATGGGCTTGGCAACAGAAATGAAGCTGGAGAAAGACTGATAGAATTCTGCAAGACCAACGATCTATTCATCTCAAACACCTTCTTCCAGCAACACAAGCGGCGACTGTATACATGGACTTCACCCAATGGATTGTACAAAAAGCAAACTGACTACATCTATGGACGTCAATGATGAAAAAGCTCTATAACATCAACAAAGACAAAACCTGGAGCTGACTGTGGTACAGATCACCAACTACTAGTATGCAATCTCGAGCTAAGGTTGAAAAAGAGCAAACCACTCATGAATGTAGAAAAATATGACCTTGAGAATATACCAGTGGAATTTATAGACTGACTGCAAAATTGATATGCTGCTTTAGAAACAAATGACAGAGCTCCAGAAGAGTTATGGAATAACATTAAGAAGGTTGTGTTGGAAGAAAGCGAGAAGTCTCTACAAAAGATGAAAAAGCAAAAACGGCCAAAATGGATGATGGAAGAAATTCTGAAAATTGCACAGAAACGCAGAGAAGCTAAAGCCAGAGGAGAAAGAAAGGCAATCGCAGAATTCAACAGAGATTTCCAATGTGCAGCAAGACAGGACAAGGAAAAGTACTACAATGACACACACAAGGAAATAGAAGCAGAAACTATTAGACGAAGAACAAGATCGGCTTTCTTAAAGCTATGAGAGTTAAAGAAAAATTTACAGTCTCGAATTGGAATGTTACAAGTTGCTCAAGGTTCTATGTTGAATGATGTAGAGAAGAGCAAGGCAAGGTGGAAAGAACATACAGAGTTTTTGTATGATAAAGATCAAGTGAACCAACAGACCAACAGCAGTTTCAACCTGTACTTTATGATCCGGAACCATTGATGATGAAAGAAGAAGTCGAAGCAGCATTGAAAGCCTTATCAAAGAACAAACACCAGATATTGATGACATTACAGCAATCTGATGCAGCTGTTACCATACTTACAAGGATTTGCCAAGAAATTTGGAAAACATCATCATAGCCAACTGACTAGAAAAGATCTGTGTTTATACCAATACTAAAGAAAGGTGATCCAACTGCCTGTGGAAATTATCGCACAATCACTTTGATCCCACATGCCAACAAGATTCTACTGAAGATTACACTTGTCAACCAATTTTTACAAAAGTCATGTTACTGAAATAAAATTAGTGATTTCTTATCAATTTGTATATGCTGAACACGAATATGACAGTGAAATTGCAAAGTTGGCTCTAGTTTTTTTGTAATCTACAAAATTAATGTTTACATCACGAAATGCATGTCAGTAGTAAATATAATAGGCCTTCGGTTAATACCTGTAAAAAAAACAAGTCATAGACTACTTCTTAGATTTTTTCGCCTGTCTCTTGTACAGCTGTTCGGGAGCTTCTCTTGGGAGTGTCCAGCAGTAGTCAGCCAGCATTGTAGTGGACCATTTTCCCTACTATCTTTGCTCCATCGTTGTGATATCCTGGTGAAAACGTTCACCCTGTTCATCACTAACCATTACCACTGTTTCAGGAAAGAAATCGAGATGGGAATCAAGGAAATGGATCTTTAGAGACATATTGCAGCCAAGTTTCTGATACTGCATCAGTATGTCTTCTACTAGTTCCTTGTAGTTTTCTGCCCTAACATTCCCGAGAAAGTTTGTTGACACTAGGCGAAAAGCATTCCATGCTTGTTTCGCATCACCCTGCAGCAAGTTGTTGAACCGGTCATCTTTAAAGAGCTCTCAAATCTGAGAACCCACAAAAACTCCCTCTTTAATCTTTGCTTCGCTGAGTCGAGGGAATTTTTCATGCAGGTATCGGAAAGCTGGCGAAGTGCGGTTCATGGCGTTCGCAAAGTTTTTCATCAAACCTAGTTTGATGTGAAGGGGTGGTAGCAGGATTTTGTGAGCCTCAAACAGAGCTGGGTGCTGGATATTCTTCTCTCCAACTGTTACATTTTGTCTGTGATTCCATTCCTTCCGCAAGTAGTGCCAATCCCTTGCTCGGCTATCCCACTCACATAAGAAACACATGTATTTTATATATCCCTGCTGCAGTCCCATTAAAAGGGCAATACCTTTAAGTCACCACAGAGGTGTCAGCTGTACGTGTTATAGTTAATGGAAGTCAGTAGATGCTTTAAGTTATCGTATGTCTCTTTCATGTGGATGGCATGCACTACTGGAATAGATGGAAGACGGTTTCCATTGTTCAAAAGCACAGCCTTCAGACTCAGTTTCGAAGAGTCTATAAATAGTCTCCAGTCTTGTGCGTCATGAGTGATTTTTAAGGCATTCATGAGGCTTTCAATATCAGAACAGAATACCAGATTACTTTCCTTTCTGAAGAAAGGCTCCAACTGCTGGTGGCGCTTTCGATATGGAGTAATGTTGACATCATCTTCTAGAAGAGTCCATTGTTGGAGTCTTGATCCTAGCAATTCTGCCTTGTTCTTGGATAAGTCCAAATCACAAACCAGGTCATTTAGTTCTTCCTGTGTTATTCTGTGTGGAGTTGATAGTGCATCCCAATGAAAATCTGGGTCACTGCATGCTGATGAACCAGGAGAAGAACAGGTCGGCTCACCTTTGTCCTCATCAGATGAATCAAGAGAAAATTCTGATGGAGGTTCTGTAATAGGAAGTCCCTCACCATGTGGAACTGGCCTCAATGCAGACGGAATGTTTGGGTAGACTATGCTCGACTTCTTTTGCTTCATTATTCTGCTGGAAAGAGGAGGAACCAAGCAGAAGTAACAGTCATTTATGTGGTTGCTTGGCTCTCTCCACACCAAGGGGACTGGAAATGGCATTGATGGTCTTTTGCAATTCAACCACTGTGAAAACTGTGTTGTACATGTAGCGCAGCATGTATGCGGGGCCCAAAGCTTGTCTTGGTCACCAATCTTGCATCCGAAGTAAAGATGATATGCCTTCTTCAGTTGAGAAGTGATACTTTTCTTCTGGTTGGCAAATGTCACTTCCCCACAAATGTAGCAGAAATTGTCAATGGTATTAACGCACTTTCGCAGCATTACTGTTCTGTATTACACCTAAATGGCTAAAATTATATGATTAATAAAAGTTACATGTAACAGTAGCTTAAACTGTCTCACACACAGTCTGAAATATTTTAAATGCTCAACCTTTCCAACTGAGTATAGTACACTGCTGACATCAGATGGCTTCAGCAACCGTCTGGCAGTAGTATTGCATTGTATCAGAAAATGACTCAATCAACTCTGGATGATGTGTGCATGCTGGTATTATGTAATGTGATGCAATATTACATCATTCAAGGCTTATTTGGGATATTGTTGATGTCCTACTGGATAAATTTACACAGTGAAACGTCAAAAATGAACTACATGCAATATCTTCAAAACGAGGGCCAATAATTTTTTTTAATGTTATATTCATGTTCAGCTCACCAAGATACTATGGATTAGGGCCTTTTAAAGTCAGTAACGATTTCAATGTTGATCAGTGTTATTCAACAGAGACTACAACCATACCTGGAACAAGAACTACCTGAAGTGCAAGCAGGGTTCAGGAAAGGGCGAGGAATGAGAGACATCATCGCGGATGTGAGATGGATCCTTGAAAAGACTAAAGTATACCAAAAGGATATGTATTTGTGTTTTGAGTACAGCAAGGCTTTTCACTATGTAAACCATGAGAAATTCTGGGCCACATTAAGATGCATGGGTATACCAGAATACCTGATCGTTCTCTTGCACAATCTGTATATTGATCAAGAAGCAACAGTTCGAACGGAACAAGGAAAACCAGAATGGTTTAAAATAAACAAAGTGTACGACAAGGCTGCATACTGTGATAAGGAAGCTTATCATGACAAAGGAGAAAGGGATAAAGGAAAGGAATTCACCCTTATAAAAGGACCTATTCTACAAGGTCAGGGAAACAGAACCCCAATCACACCTAGAAAGCAGGAAATTCCCAGATGGGATAGGTTTCAGAGTTCCTCTAGTGGAGAAAAGGAGAGGGAATACAGACCCAGGGTAAAGGACCCTTACGTCACTGAGTTCCCTAATTACCCAGCTGCCAGGAGGCAAGCTGATCTCCGTCACCTGAGAGGAGAAGAGGTAGGGCTGGAGCCTTGGGGATTTAAGTCTAGGATAGAGAAAGAAGCATAGAGGGAGACGAGGAGGAGAGTCCCAGAGAGAGTCTCAGGGAGAGACCCAAGCAGAAACACAAGCTGGAGAACAGGATGAGGAAGCACAGGAGAATGGTGGCCAGAGCATGAGGGAGGAGAAGCTGCTACAAGCCCAGGCCCAGGTATGAGCCTTGAAAGCTTGTCTAATAGAGAGCAGTGCAGAGTTACTGCAAGGGATACTCTTAGCTCTAACGGAAGACAGTCAGATGAACCCTGTGAACTGGAAGGAGAGGTAGAGCCTATGCAACTAGGTGAACCAGACCTAGCTGTGAATGACGAGGACTCATACATGGATTGCTCCTTGTGCCAATCCTTTACAGCAGAGGGATTGAAGGAAAACCACCCTTAAGAGAAAACCTTCAGAGTCAGGTAACTTTGAAAGCCTGTAGATGGTTTTGTGCATGTCCTGTGTTGAAGAAGAAATACGTTTGCTGAGAAAGCCAGAGCAAGCTGAAGCTCTCTGATTGGGCTTATTAAACACCTGTTATCCAGAGTAGTGCACCGACAAGAAGCCAAGCTAATGGTGAAAGGAAGTAGAGTTTTTGGCTTTGTTTTTGAATATTCTTAAAGCCTGAAATAGAGCACTATTTGCTTATGAGAAGTTTTTGTTCCTGTTAAAAGTTTTACTTTGTTTGTAAGAAGACAAGCATCCTGGAAGTGTTTGGGACAATGAGAACAGAAAACTGCCATTGAGAAATGCTGTTTTGGTTTGCTTTAAACAACAATGCTAGCCAAGCTGGTAGCATTGACTGCTAGAAGGCTTTATCTTTGAGCTGAAGAACACTATAAGCTGAAAGTTTGCTTTGAGTTTATTTATGTCCTGATGTGTATTGTGAAGAATCCTGGAGAAAGAATCCAAGGGTAGTATTTGTGAACCTTTGCATTTGAGTCAATAAATTCTGTCATTGCCTTACTATTCAAGCCAACTACAAGTGTTTTTACCTGAAGCCAATTGAATTGTGACTGAACTACCTTTCCCAAGAGGCACTGCAAAAGAACAAGTCAGTTAAAGGCTAAAAGGTGAAGCTTTCTGTGATAACCACGCCCCTCTATACTGGAAGTAAGGGGCAAGGGCGTGACAATACATTCCCCCTACCTGTTTAATTTAAATGCAGAACAAATCATCAGAGAAGCAGGACTGTATGAAGACAACAGAAGTGTGAAGATTGGTGAAAGACTCATCAACAACCTTAGCTATGCTGATGATAACACATTACTGGCTGAAAGTGAAGATAGTCTGAAACAATTGCTTCTAACAATCAAGGAACATAGTCTTAAAATGGGCTAGCACCATAATATAAAGAAGACAAAGATCATGACATAAGAACATAAGATATGCCATACTGGGTCAGACCAAGGTCCATCTAGCCCAGTATCCTGTTTCCAACAGTGGCCTATCTAGGTCATACATACCTAGCAGTTTCCCCAAAAGACACAAGTTCTACAATGCTTGTATTGGGTTAAGCATTGATATCCTGGGTCCCTTTTTAATAATGGTTTATGGACCTTTCCCCCAGGAACTTGTTCAAACCTTTTTTTAAACCCAGCTACACTAACAGCCTTTACTACATCCTCCGGTAACAAATTCCAGAGTTTGATTACACGCTAAGTGAAAAATATTTTCTCTTATTTGTCTAAAATAGTTTACCCTGTAGTTAAATTGCATGTCCCCTAGTCTTTCTATATTCTGATAACAAACAATCGATCTACGTTTACCCGTTCCACTCTGTTCATTAATTTATAGACTTCTATCATATCTCCCCTCAGCCGTCTTTTTTCCAGGTTAAAAAGCCCTAACCTTTTTAGCCTTTCTTCATAGGTGTGTCCCTCCATCCCTTTTACCATTTTGGTGGCACTTCTCTGAAACGTTTTTAATAACGCTATATCCTTTTTAAGATACGGCGCCCAGAATTGCACACAATATTCAAGGTGCGGTTGCACCATGGAATGATACAGAGGCATTATAATATCCTTTGTTTTATTTCCCATTCCTTTCCTTATGATATCCAGCATTCTATTTGCTCTCTTGGCTGCCGCTGCACACTGGGCAGAGGGTTTTAACATGTTGTCCACAATGACACCTAAATCTTTTTCCTGGGTGGTGGTTCCTAATGTGGAATCTTGCATCGTGTAACCATAGTTTGGGTTGTTCTTCCCTAGATTCATAACTTTGCACTTGTCCACATTAAATTTCATCTGCCATTTTGATGCCCAGTTTTCCAATTTATTAAGATCTTCTTGCAATTTTCCACAATCCTCATGGGTTTAAACAACTTTAGTTTTGTGTCATCTGCAAATTTGGTAACCTCTCTCGTTATTCCCTTTTCCAGGTCATTTATGAATATGTCAAAAAACAGTGGACCCAGCACAGATCCCTGGGGTACACCACTATTCACCTTTCTCCATTGGGAAAATTGGCCATTTAGCCCTACCCTCTGCTTTCTATCTTTTAACCAGTTCCTGATCCACACTAGTACACTGCCTCCTATACCATGACTCTTTAGTTTTGCCAAAAGTCTCTGATGAGGGACTTTGTCAAGGGCTTTCTGAAAGTCCAAATACACTATATCAACTGACTCACCTTTGCCTACCTGTTTATTCACACCTTCAAAAAAACAACAGATTAGTAAGACAAGATCTTACTTGTCTAAAGCCATGTTGGCTGTCTCCCATTAAGCCATGACTATCTACATGTTCAGCAATTTTGTTCTTTATGATGGTTTCTACCATTTTTCTGGTACTGATGTCAGGCTCACCGGTCTGTAGTTTCCCGGATCACCCCTGGAACACTTGTTAAAAATTGGCGTTACGTTGGCCATCCTCCAATCTTCAGGTATTACAGATGATTTTAATAATAGTTCAGAGATTACTAAAAGCAGGTCTGCAATCTCATATTTCAGTTCTTTCAACACCCTTGGGTGTATATCATCCGGTCCAGGTGATTCGCTACTCTTCAGTTCATCAAATAGTTGTAATACATCTTCCCAATGTATCGGTATTTCCTTCAATTCTTCCACACCTTTAAATACCACTTCAGTCATGGGTAACATCCCTACATCTTCCTCAGTAAAGACCGAAGCAAAGAATTCACTCAGTCTCTAAACCAGCGTTTTTCAACCACTGTGCCGCGGCACACTAGTATGCCGTGAGATATTGTCTGGTGTGCCATGGGAAAAATTCCAATTTCATCCGTAACATGTGGCCTCGGCTCACAAATTAGGGTTGCCAACCGGCCGGTTTTCAGCCGGTCTGGCCGGTTTTTCCATGGCCAGGCCGGCTGCCGGCACAGTTGTAAAACCGGCCATTGAAAAGCCGTTTTTTTGCTCTGGCCGCAAGATCGGGAGCGGCCACAGCAAAAAAACAGCTTTTGTGCCGAAGTCCGCGGCGCGAACGCGATCGCGATTCCCTATAGCAGTGCAGCTGCTGGTTCTGCTTTGTACAGAGCAGCGGCTGCACTACACTTACATTGAAAAGTAAAGAGAAACTGTGTCAGGAGCCCTCCGATCATGCAGAGCCCGAGGAAGTGATGTCATGGGGGCGGGCTCCTCACAGGCTGTCTTTCCTTTTCAAATTAACTTTAGCTGCAATAAAGTTAATTTGAAAAGGAAAGACAGCCTGTGAGGAGCCCGCCCCCATGACATCACTTCCTCGGGCTCTGCGATGACCGGAGGGCTCCTGACACAGTTTCTCTTTACTTTTCAATGTAAGTGTAGTGCAGCCGCTGCTCTGTACAAAGCAGAAGCAGCGGCTTGGGCAGAGGGGGTGTGTGTGTGTGAGTGAACCAGCAAGGGGGGGGGGAGTGTGAGTGAACCAGCAAGGGGGGGGGAGTGTGAGTGAACCAGCAGTGGAGGGGGGTGGTGGTGTGAGTGAACCAGCAAGGGGGGGGGGCGCGATGGTGTGAGTGAACCAGCAGGGGAGGGGGGGTAAGTGAGTGAGTGACCCAGCAGGAGGGGTGAGTAAGTGACAGGGGGGTGGGTGAGTGAACCAGCAGTGGAGGGGGGGGGTGTGGTGTGAGTGAACCAGCAGGGGAGGGGGGTTGGTGTGAGTGTTTGATTCCTATTCAAGAGAATTACTTTGTATATAGGCACAGAGGTAAATATTTTTAACATTTTCTAATGGTGGTGTGCCTCGTGATTTTTTTCATGAAAAAAGTGTGCCTTTGCACAAAAAAGGTTGAAAAACACTGCTCTAAACCATCGCCTTGTTGCCTCTTAGTGCCGCTTTAACCCCTCTGTCATCTAATGGACCAACTGACTCTCTCACATGTTTTTTGCTACTAATGTACTTGAAAAAGTCTTTATTATGCATTTTTGCTTCCGCAGCAAGCTTCTTCTCAAATTCTCCCTTTGCCTGCCTTATCAATGCCTTGCATTTAACTTGCCAGTGTTTGTGCTGTTTCCAGTTTTCGTCATTTGACTCTTTTTTTCATTTCCTAAAAGATGATTTTTTGGCAACAACAGCCTCTCTGACCTCACCTTTAAACCATGCTGGAAGTTTTTTGGACTTCCTTCCACTTTTCTTAAAGCGTGGAATATAGCTGGTCTGGGCTTCCAAGATAGTATTTTTCAACAACATCCAAGCTTGATATAAGTCTTTAACCTTTGCAACTGCTCCTTTTAGTTTTTCCATAACTATTTCCCTCATTTTATCATAGTCTCCCTTTTGAAAGTTAAAAGGTAGAACTGTGGATTTCCTTACCATTCCTCCTCTACTAATTAAATCAAATGCGATCATGCTATGATCACTATTGCCAAGTGGCCCCAACACCCTTATCTCTTGCACTAGATCTGGGGTTCCACTAAGGACTAGGTCCAATATGGCTTCCCCTCTGTTCGGTTCATGAACCAGATGCTCCAAGAAGCAGTCATTTATTTCATCTAGGAACTTTATCCCCCTAGCATGTCCTGCCATGACACTGACCCAGTCGATACCGGGGTAATTGAAATCACCCATTATTATTACTGTGCTGTAATGTTTGTTAGCTTCCTTGATCTCTTTGAGCATTTCATTATCCATTTCTTCATTCTGGCCAGGCGGTCGATAGTATACCCCCACTGCCATCGCCTTCCCCTTTTTACATGGAAGCTCAAGTCATAGAGATTCTACATCAAATTTTGTTTCCTGCAAAACTTTAAGCCTTTGTGACTCAATGTCCTCTCTAACATAGAGCACAACTCCTCCACCAATTTGATTGGCTCTATCATTACGACATAGTTTGTACACAGGTATCACAGTGTCCCACTGGTTGTCCTCCTTCCACCATGTCTCTGATATTCCAATCATATCTAACCTCTCATTTAGTGCTATATATTCTAAATCTCCCATCTTATTTTTTAGACTTCTAGCATTTGGATACAAGCATGTTAGAGACTGTATTTTATTCATATTAATCTGGCTATTGATAGGCATGGGTAATTTGAAATTTTTAAGCTCTGTCTGCTCCATACTCAAGGGCATTTGGTCTACTTTACTCTTTTTTGGTACCTCTCTGCTTTTGGTAGTATCCTTCAAGGATACATTCTTCTGAACCATGTGCTCTTGGGCGACTGTTGGCTTTCCCCTATTATCTAGTTTAAAAGCTGCTCTATCTCCTTTTTAAAGGTTAATGCCAACAACCTGGTTCCATCCTGGTTAAGGTGAAGCCCATCCCTTCAGAAGAGTCCTTCTTTTCCCCAGAATGCTCCCCAGTTCCTAACAAATTCAAAACCCTCATCTTTGCACCATCGTCTCATCCACGCATTTAGACTCCGGAGCTCTGCCTTCCTTTTGGATCCTGCGCGTGGAACGGGAAGCATTTCAGAGAATGCTACCCTGGAAGTTCTGGATTTCAACTTCCTACCTAAAAGCCTAAATTTAGCCTCCAGAACCTTCCTACCACATTTTCCTATGTCATTGGTACTGACATGTACCAAGACAGCACACTCTTCCCCAGCACTATCTAAGACCTTATCTAGGTGGCTCATGAGGTCTGCTACCTTCGCACCAGGCAGGCATGTTACCAGGTGATCCTCACGCCCACCAGCCACCCAGCTATCTACATGTCTAATGATCGAATCACCAGCTATAATTGCTGTCCTAACCCTTCCCTCATGACAAATGGCAAAATCAATAAGTTCATCGTTGAAGGAGAAGAAATTGAAATCATGGACAACTTTTACCTACTTGGATCAACCATCAATAAAGAAGCAACAAGCAGTCAAGAAATCCAACAATGTATTGCTCTTGGCAGAACGGCTATGAAAGACCTAGGCAGAATTCTCAAGGGCACAGATGTCTCTCTCCATACAAAGATTCGACTTGTTCAAGCCATGGTATTTTCAGTAACATCATATGGATGCGAAAGCTGGACAGTGAAAAAGATAGATAGGAAGAAAATTGCTTCCTTTGAATTATGGTGCTGGAGGCAAATACTGCATACCATGGACTGCCTGAAGAACAAACCAGTCAGTACTAGAGGAGATCAAACCTAAGCTTTATTTAGAAGCTCAGATGACAAGACTTCGACTTTCATACTTTGGACACATCATCCTAAGAGAGAGATCATTAGAGAAAGACATCATGCTTGGCAAGATAGAAGGTCAACGCAAATGAGGAAAGTCAGCAATTAGATGGATCGATACCATAGCAGCAGCTACGGGTTCCAGTCTGTCAACAATGAGCCGCCTGACTGAAGACTGAACACAATTTAGGACAACTATCCAGAGGGTCGCCATGAGTCGACACCGACTCGACGGCACTTAACAACATCATCCCAGGGGTAAGCAATGGATTTCCCCAATGCACTGTAGAATAGTTTATGGACCTTCCCTCCAGGAACCTGTCCAAACCTCTTTTAAACCCAACCACACTAAGAGCTTTTACTGCATCCTCTGGCAATGAATTCCAGAGTTTGATTACATGCTGAGTGAAAAAATATTTTCTCCAATTAGTCTTAAATATGCTACATTGTATGCCCCCTAGTCTACCTTTTGAAGGAGTAAACAACTGATCTACATCTACCCATTCTACTCCTCATTATTTTATAGACCTCTATCATACCTCCCTTCAGCCATCTCTTTTCCAAGTTGAAGAGTCCTAATCTTTTAATCCTTTCCTCATGGGGTTTCCTTCCATCCCCTTTATCATTTTGGTGACTCTTCTCTGTACCTTTTCTAATTCCACTATATCCTTCTTTAGATATAGTGATCAGAATTGCAGACAATATCAGCAAATAGAAATATGAAGGAGTGTCTTGAGATCTCAATGTGGTTTTGACACTGTTAATAAAAGCTCCCTTTGAGCCACTAGATATCTGCGAACCTGGAAGGTCTTGTTTATGGTGGTGGTAACTTTAGCACTCAGAGTTAGCAAGTTCCAAGCTCTAATAACTGATCCATCCTATATTAGCTTTTACAGTAATGGAGTGGTTCTGTGTACTCATTCTAAGTTCCTTCTTAAAGTGGTTTCTGATTTCCATCTTAGTCAATTGTCTTGCCAACATTTTTTTCCCACACCTCATGCTCACAAAGGGGAATGTGCATTGTACATGTTGGACTTGAAGAGCCTTGACCTTCTATCTGGAGCAGACTAAAGCCCACTGAAAGCCCATCTAGTGGGCCATCATCAACTAACATACACTCAAATTGGTTAGCAAATTGCATCTCCTTTGCTTATGCCCAAGCTGGCTTGACTGTTGAGGGCCATGTCATAGCTCATATTGTCCGAGTCCACATTGGTGGCTCACTTGAGGTTAGCCAGCATGGAGAAGATTTGAAAAGCTGCATAGTGAACTTCCATCCGCACATTCACAGCTAACTACTATTTGGACAAGGACTCCTGATATGAAAGTAGATTCAGCCAATCCATTCTCCATCCCCCTCTGGGCCCAGTTTTCTTTCTAGACTGACTCCTACAAACATTTTTTAAAAAAAGATAAGGAAAAGTCTGTTACCCTCACTCCCCACCCCCAAAAAAGCAACAGGACTTGGCAGGAGGGACAGTGGATCACTCCTTGTCTTAGAAAATGATGTAGAAAGTTTTTGGGGGGGGAGGGGGAGTCTGGGAAGACTGCAGGGGACCCAAGAGAGCTCTGACAGGCTTTTAACAAAGCATCATCATGGTGGGGAGAGAGGCCAAACATTGGATGACCTTCATTTAAAAAAATGGCAGTCAAAAGCAAATTAAATGAAAGGAAATATAAGCATTGTTTAATTTGTTTTTTCTTTTTTTTCCCATTTCAAATTAGATCACAACCCGAATCTTTGGCAAATAGTTCACGAAGGTGATTGTGACAGATCACTTCTTATTGTGTGCTAGTTTCTCAGCTAAGCCACTGTATAGCAAATGTAGTTTGCAAAGGCTTCTAGACCACTGGGTAGACATGTACTGTAAGTGGACATGTGTTGTGTTGATACACCTTCTCTGTTTTGTCTTGACTAGATTGTAAGCTCTGATGAGCAGGGACTGTCTCTTACATGTCTGTACAGCACTACATACGACTGGTAGTGCTATACAAATGCTCAGTAGTAGTAGTAGTTGATAGTGTGTTATATGACGCAATTGCACAAAGACGTCATAGCAGTGAACCCTGTTGTAACAAAAGAAACTGTCTGAAAGATGGCAATGCTGATCACAGATTCATGAATGTGTTAACACTCAGTGAAGCAAAGAATGGACTTAAAAAATATAATTTGAACGCCAAACCCCAAGGCATGAAAAACACTTAAATTAACAGTAGTGCTCAAAGGAGAACATAACTGAAAATTAATGCAGACTTAAAGGAGCAGTCAATAAATCAATGCAAAGGGCGATCTTATTGGCCACAGTTATTACCTCATGACATGGAATCAACTCAAAATCAGGAAATACCAAGAAACATCCTATGCAACATTTAATCATGGCTGCCCATAAAAACAGAAAACCAATATTAAACTTAACAAAATGAGATGAACTCCACATGGACTGTCATGAAAAAGTGAATGCCTTGTTTAAATAAAAAGGGACAAAATGGTGGGGCCTATCCAATAAAATATAGGAAGAACAGTAGGAGGAGAGTAAAACTAATGAATACATAACATAAAAGTTAGCTCTGGTTAATATAAACAGTTCCAGTACAGTACAGTCAGGACCGGCCCGTCCATTGAGCGAGAATGTTTTTTGCACAGGGCCCCGCATTTCAGGGGGCCCCGCGCAAAGAACATTCTGCTTTAAAAATAAATTAAATTTTTAAAAAAAGCTGGCTGCTGCCACTGCCGCCGCCGCCGCAGTAGCAGCAGAATCAAGTGTCCTGCGGGGCCCCCCCTGCCCGGCTGAGCCCTCCCTGCCCGGCTGAGCCTCTCCATGATGGCTTTCAGATCCGCGAAGGGAGAGTGTCTCCCTCGCTGCTCTGTTAAGCCCGCAGGGGCTGATGGGAAATTCAGCTCTGTTAAGCCTGCAGGGTCAGATGGGAAATTTACCATCAGCCCCTGTGGGCTTAACAGAGCCGCGAGGGAGATGCTCTCCCTTCGCTGATCTGAAAGCCATCGCGGAGAGGCTCATCCGGGCAGGGAGGGCTCAGATGGGCAGGGGGAGCCCCGCGGGACACTCGATTCTGCTACGGTGGCAGCAGCCAACTTTTTTTATTTTATTTTTAATTTTCCCTGGGCCGAGGGGGGGTTAAGACTGTTAATGGGCGGTGGGCTGATGGGGTGGTTAGGACTGGTAATGGGCTATGGGGGGGCTAGGACTGGAAATGGGCTGATGGGGGGTTAGGACTAGTAATGGGCTGTGCGCTGATGGGGAGGTAGGACTGGTAATGGGCTATGGGGGGGCTAAGTCTGGAAATGGGGTGATGGGGGGTAAGGACTGGTAATAGGCTATGGGGGGCTAGGACTGGAAATGGGCTGATGAGGGGGTTAGGACTTGAGGTGGGCTGATGGGGTTAGGACTGGTAATAGGCTGTGGGCTGATGGGGGGCTAAGACTGGAAATGGGCTGATGGGGTTAGGACTGGTAATGGGCTATGGGGGGGCTTACCCTGAAAATGGGGTTATGGGGGGTTAGGACTGGAAGTGAGTTGATGAGGGGCTAGGACTAGTAATGGGTTGGGGGATTGCTAGGACTGGAAATGGGCTGAGTGGAAGGGGAGGCTTGAACTGCAAATAGCTGATGGGGACGAGGACTTGGAATGGAAATGGGCTGTGAGGGGAGAGAGCTAGGACAGGAAATGGGCTGATGGAGCAGCTAGGATAGGACTGGAAATGGGCTGTTGGGGGAGCTAAGATTGGAAATGGACTGTGGTGGGGGCTTGGATTGAAATGGACTCATGGAGGGGCTAGAACTTGAAGTAGGCTCATGGAGGGCTTGGAATGGAGTTGGGCAGAGTGGAGGGGAGCTAGGATTTGACATGGGCTGATGGTGAGGCTAGGAAATGACTAGAAATGGGCTGATGGGGGGCTGGGATTGGAAATGAGCTGATGGAGGGACTCGGATAGGACTGGAAATGGATGGGGGAGCTAGGACTGGAAATGGGCTGATGCAGGGACTAGAAGGGAGCGGATACTGGGTGAGGCTGGAACTAGAAGGGAGCTGATGTTGGGGGAGGATTAGAATGGGATGGGGCTGGGAGAGTGAAATGGAGGGGGAAAAATATTTTGTGTGGGAGGGATGAAAAATCTACAATTGGCCGGCTATTGGGAGAGTAAGTGGGGATTGAGGATGGAGGGGTAAAATTTGAGTGGATGAAATAGGAATGAGGAAAGAGCAAAAGGAGAAAGATTAGTATGTCAAAGCAGATATATAGAGAGAGAATGGAAAAAAACTAGAAGAGAGAAGAAAGGACAAATGGACAGCAGACGATGGAGAGTTAGCAGAAGACACGAAGAAACCAGAAGAAAGTGGCTGGAGCAATTGCAACTGAAAAATAAATGCACAAAAGGTAGAAAGATATCTCTTTATTTTGAATTTATTAACTGGAATATGTCAGCTCTGGGAAATGTGCATCATTAATGTCTGCGCTTTGTTTAGTACAAGAGGAAATTAATTTATAGTTTTATTTCTACAGTGTTGTTGTACATTCCAAGTTTGGCTTTTGGGGTTCCCAGTTTAATTATTGCCTTCCTGTTTCTAAATTGTGATTCCTTGTTTGCTGATGGTCTATGTTCTGCATGTGTAACTGAGCTGAGGTATTCTGTTTATGTAATTCCTATGTGACATTGCCACTTTTTCTCTTTCCCCAGTAGGTCATATATTGTTATTCTCTGAAATGTATTGGTTTAATATTTGCAGTGTTGCCTTTTGATAGGTAGGGTTTGGTGCTTTATGAGTCCTGGTATGATACGGTGGGTTTTCTATGGGTTCTAAATGGGCAGCATTTTGTGCCTGGCAGTTGGCACTGGATTATAGTAATGTAGAAATCTTTTACTCTTTCTTTATCCATACATTCATTAAGAGACATGTTTACTAAAAGTTAGTGTATGGTAACATTATGCAAATATGTATGCAAATGAGGCAATTATGCAAATGAGTCCCCGCACCCCCCTTGGGCCGCCCCTGAGTACAGTATACAAAAAAGGTAGAGAATTACCAATATGAAAATAGTTAAAAAGGATAATAAAAAGAGGAATGTAATAATGAATAAATGAAAATATCACCATCCAAGAAAACCTTGGTATAATGGGAGGGAGCAGGGAGTGAGGAGGAAGGGGGGAAGAGGGGTGGAGAAGGGGGGGGGAAAGAAGGGGGAGAGAGGGGGAAGGAAAAAGGGAAGAAGGGGTAAGCGGGGAGAAGAGAGGGGAAGGAAGATGGAGGGGGAAGGGAAAAAAAGAGAGGGGAAGGGAAAGGGAGGGGGAGGGGGAAAGAGGGAAAAGAGAGGGGGGAGGGGGAAGAGGGGAGAGGGGAGGAGGAACAGGGGGGAGAAGGGGAAAAAGAAGGGGGAGAGAGGGGGAGGGGAAGAGGAAGGGAAAAGTGGGGAGAAGAGAGAGGGAAGAAAAGAGGGGAATGAAGAGGGAGGGGAGGGGAAGGGAAGGGAAAAAAGGGAAGGGAGAAGCGGAAAAGGAGGTAGAAGGGGAAAGGGGAAAGGGATGGGGTAAGTGGGCAAGGGATGGGGAAGGGAAGGGCAAAGGGGAAAAAAGGAGGGGAGGGGAAAGGGAAAAAAGGGGTAGAGAAGGGGAAAGGGGACGAGGGAGGGGGAAAAAGAAGGGGGGCGAGAGCGAAGGGAAGAGGGAAAGGGGGGAAGGGGGAATGGAAGAAAGGAATGGGACTGGAAAAAATGAATTAAAATGAATGTAGAAAAGGGAAACTAAAACTATGCAGACCAAGAAAGACCATACATCCTTAGTCCCCTAAAAAAAATGAAACGTCCTGGTCTGCATTCAGGCCATTAGGAACCATTGTGTTTCGTTAAAAAAAAAAATGTAGCATTGTTTCAAGTGTAGCAGATTCCTCTCAGTCTCCTCCCCTCCAATGAGGTCTGACCACCCTAATAACCACAAATTTTAAATCTATGATGGTATGTCCAGCTTCATTCTTGTATGGAGGAGGAGTGGCCTAGTGGTTGGGGCAAGGTACTTCAGGCCAGTAGGTCGGGGGTTCAAATCCCACTAGAGGACAGCAACCTTGGGCTGGAAGGACTGGGGTTTCTAGTCCCAAGGTGCTCCTTGTGATCTTGGGCAAGCCACTTAACCCTCTCATAGCCCATGTTCCCTGTAAAATAGTTATCTCCAAGTTATAATGCCCTGTTTAATGTAATTTTAGTTTGTTCAATGTAAACCGCACTGATGCAGAATAGCGCAGTATATAAGAGAATGTAAAATAAATAAATAAATAAAAATAAAATAAAGTATGAGACTAGAGATTTGTCTAAAACCTTTTGTTTCAAACAACCCCTATGTTCTATGAGTTCTAACCATATGGTTGGTCTTAACAACATATAACAATCCACATGGGCACACAATCAAATAAATAACATACTGTAAGTAGTTTCACAGGTCGAGTAATCAAATAGTTTCAATACCCACTGAAATGCTGGGAGGACAAAGCTATTCTTAGAAACTAACGCATTGTTGTAAGCTGAACAATGCTCACAATTAAAGTGGCCCACAACTTTGTTTCTGGGATGGGGGACGGAAAGGGCTGAAGGAACCAACACATTACCCAAATTCTAGTTCCTCTTGTATGCTACTAATAATGATAAGGCTGCGGGGTCGCGTACGCGCAGGCTGTCGATAACCGGGTGGGTGGCGTGTGCGTGGCCCCGGCATCGGCGGCGAGTACGGCGGTGGGGAGGCGCAGGCAGGGCATTTTTCAAATTGATTGGCTCCTGCAAGTTGCAAATTGGTGTGGAGCCAATGGAAGTTAAGGAAAGTTTGGGGGGGGTTGAGGGAGGGCGCGTGCCACGAGGCTTCAGTCCTCGGGGGTTAGCCGAAGAGGACTGGAGTTCCCGCCCTCCCCCCCCCCTGTGTTGGGCGTTTGTGTCAAGGGGCAGTTTGCGGATAGGGGGGTTGCAGCTGGAGGGGGTGGGTGGGATCCCGGAGGTGTCCGGGGTCCAGAGGCTTGGCAATGTGCAGGGCGGGGGTGGGGTACCCCCGACCCGGTGGACCCCTCGGGGCTTTTGCTAATAATATGGCGAAGCCGGAGTAGGGGGGTTGGAATTGCCGGTGGACGGTGCCCGGCGGAGGCGGGAGGGAACTCACTTTGCTAATAACATGGCTGGTGAGCGTTCATCCCGCTGCCGGAACCTGGATTAAGAAGTTATGGTTGTTTATTGTTTGGATAATGTTATCTTAATAAAGCTGCAACCAGTTGTAATGCCATATTGTCTCTGATTGTGGTTATTTCAAGGAGGGGGGTGGGGGGGGGAAGAACTGTTTGGGGGGCGGGGTGGTTGGGACAGGGCTCGAGCTAGACGTCCGCCTTGCCCGGTTATCTTTAATCGGCCAAGGAAGGTACAGCTGCAAGAATATGCCATTCCTCCCATATTATCTTCTGAATGTCCCATGACAAATTTGAAAAAGTTAGGGTACAAACAAAATGGTCAGATTTGTCTACTGCCCTCTTCTCCAGAAGATAGGTACATTCAGTCCTTCTTGCCCAAGAATAAGCATGTAAAATACATTCTTCTGGATAAACTCTCACACAAAAGCAATTAGCCATATTCAAGGCATGATCTTCAAAGGTATTTCCCTGGAACAGATCCATCTCACTCGTAAAAACTGGCTGATAGGTAAATTTTTTTTTCAATGATGTATTATGAAAACTGCTGTAGTGAAAAAAATTGTTACGATCGGTAGGTTTCCGGAACAACTCAGTTTCAAAACATATAGGGATTTTACTAATAAGTACATCTAAATACAAAATCATGCTCTCACAAAGTCATTTCAAATTGTACATTTTGATCAAGAGTGTTAAGCCAAAAAAGAAAGTAATGGAATGTCTCCAAACTTCTGACCCAAATCATGAATATATCATCAATGTATAAGAACTTTGGAAACAAATGGATGTCTAAATAGATATTTCTTTTCAAAATCTGAGACATACAAATTGGCCATGTTGGGGGCCATAGAAGACCCCATTGCGATCCATTTCATTTGCTTATAAAACAAACCTCTAAAAATAAACAAATTTTTTTTCAAGGCTAAGAACACGAATGTTACCAAAAAATGCATGGTGGCACTGGTAGGTCTTGGTCTATGTAAATGTCTATGTAAAAGCTATGTCTAAAGCAGCTTGTTGTGGAACATTGGTATACAGTGATGTCACATCCAATGTTTTCATAACCAATTTGTCATGATCACCAACAAAATCAGATAAAAGTTGAATAAAATGTGCAGTATCTCTGACATAGGACGATGTCTGGGAAACAAATGGCCTCAGAAAAATGTCTAAAAATTTGGAAATTGGCTCAAATAATGATCTAATGGCTGAAATAATTGGTCGGCCAGGAAGATTCGCAAGAGATATATGTATTTTTGACAATATATAGATTGTAGGAATGATCGGATGTTTTACTGCAAGAAAATCAAACTCATGTGGTGTTAAAAAAACATCCTATCATCAGTATGTTGTCTATGGTGATTTTCAAAACAGCAGTGGGATCTCCATCTTGGTGCTCATAAAGTTTGAACTTTTAACTGACATTCAACCTCTGCTATATAATCTTACCTATTCATAATCACAATAGCTCCACCCTTATCTGATGGTTTTATGATAATGTACAAATTATTTCTGAGTGCCAACATCTCTTGTCTTTCTTCTCTTGTTAAATTTTGGTATACTTTAGTGGGCCATGTAAATAAATTGTGGACCCGTTGTAAAACTATATTTTCGAAAGTCTCAAGCAAGGCAAGCAAGGCATATATATCATTCGGCAGAACCCAAGTGGAAGGCCTTCTAATCACCGAAATGTCAGTGGTGGTTTCTAATCGTGAAGCAAAAAAGTGTCTAATATGTAATTTCCTGAAGAACTTAAAAAGCTCAATGTGTGTGTTAAAAGGATCATGATTCTTAGTGAGGACTAACAACAGTCCTTTGGAAAAGATGTGTTCCTCAACCTCACTAAAAGAGTAGGTAGATAAATTAAAAATGAGAACATGCCCTTTCTTTTTTTTTTTTTTATCACACATGTATTGTTGGTCAGGTGTATTGTCCGCGATTTGTATTCATGCAGAATCATTCAAGATTACAAGCCCCCCTTTCTTGATTGGTCCACAGCCCTTTTGGTGCACATTTAAATAGTTCAGAGGTTGGCATCTTTCCTTTCCTGTGCTAGAAAATGGATCTCTATGCTGTTACTGTTCAGGCAAGTGACTTCTTTCTTCGGTAAAAGACTGTTGTGCCATACATTTTAGCGCTATATCAATATACTCACACTTACACATTGTCTTTTTTACTCCCATACTTCACTCTTGAAAGTCAGGTTTTCTCCCCTGCTCAGGGATATATGAGCCCTTTTCGGGATCTATATATTTTATTGTATGTATTGTCTTGATGTTCGCTATTTAGCAATGTCAGCTACATTTTGTTTCCCGATTTTGGTTTTTGAACTTTTCTGAGTGTGCTCTATGATGGTTTTAAGAAGCAGTTTTGTGGATCCATTCATGACAATAGTTCACGATTTATGACCGTCTATGCAATCTTTGCCTGTTGCCTATAACACATTTTCATGTGTTCCTTCTCTCCTTGTTTAATTTTGTTTTTTTATACAAATAATACTTTAAATTGGTTTTAACACCAAGTCTATTTTTAGGGCCCAATATCCGAAAGCCTAGGCGCATGCTACATGGATAAGTGCCGGCCTTACCCGTGGAAGCTGCCATAACCATGTAAACCACATATTCAACAAGGTGGCTTGAATCATTGAGGCCCAACTACCCCCAGAGGCCCGGGGGCAGAATGGGGGCATGTCACAGTGAAACCCACGTAAAGTGGATTTACAAAACCCGTGTGCGCCCATATTGCACATCATTAACCATGTAGCCTTAAGCGACAGAACCTGGGGCATAAGACCGCTGATAGTGAGCTGTGAACCCGTTTAGTGGTGGAAAAGGGCACAGTAGAGCGAGGGGTGTGTGAGGAGACCCGTATCCAAACCGGGTAGACAAAGCGCTGCCGGACAGGCAGAGATGCCATGTGAGCCATGCACATTTATTTAACAATTTTTCTATACCGCCTTATCTTGAATCAAGGTGGTTTACAATAAAACTTCAAATTACAGAGAACTTACAATGAGAATAATTAATGCTTAACCAATTACAGAATAACTTCATTAATAATCAAAAAAGGGATGGGAGAACTTGGAGTGTTAACATTAAACTTATGTACAAATGTGTGTGTAAACGTTCATGAGGGAGGGCATCAGGTTTCATTGAAGTGCTCGATGAAAAGAAGGGTCTTGAGCTGTTTTCGAAATTCCTTTATGTCTGTAGTGGTTCTCATTTTCTCCAGGAGATTGCTCCAGATAGAGGGAGTGGCAAGTGAGAGAGCTCTCTTGGAAAGTTTGTTTTTTTATGAACAGGTTCAGTGTTGGTATGGTATTGATGTTGCTGTTTATCTCAGATTTGGTGCAGATGAGGTCCTGGAGACTTCCGGGATTTACAAAACCCGTGTGATACATGGTGATACAGAGGTGGAGACGCGCACGCCGTGTCCAGGCACAGCGGAGGATCAGACAGGCGGTGCGTATCCAGCAGCAGGCAGTGGCTCAGCACCTGAGATGCAGGTACCTTGCCCCACGTGTACACGGGCCCAGGGTGAGTTACCTGCAACTGACAGAGGAGGAAGTTTACAGAGATTCAGACTGGATGGGGCAACCATAACCAAGTTGTGCAGCATACTCATCGAGGACCTGGAGCCCACCACATGCAGAAGTCAAGCTCTGCCAGTGGCCGTGATGGTGACTACTGCCCTGAGATTCCTTGCAACTGGCAGCTTCCAACATGTAAAGGGGCAACTGCCGGAATCATGCAGACCACTGCCAGCCATTGCATCAGAACATTCACCAGGGCCCTGCTGTGGAGGATGTGCCACCTCATAACCCTCCCCGGACACAGCAGTGGCATCAGAAGACCATGCAGGCATTCTACAGTGTTGCTGGTTTCACATCAGTGCTTGGATCTATAGACTGCACTCACATTGCACTGCGGGCACCACGGCTGGAGCAGAGGGCATACCGGAATGGGCATGGGTACACATCAATGAACATGCAGGTCATTGTGGATGTGAACATGGCCTTCACAGATGTGTGTGCCTGCTACCCAGGGTCCTGCCATGATGCATTCGTCCTTGCACAGTCCAGCCTGGGACGGGCAGCAGCCAGTGGTCAGCTCAGAGATGAGTGTCTGCTAGGTGAGTGTGCACATGTGTGGGCCCCAGGACAGGCCCAGACTGGATGCCTGCTGTAATCTGATGCTATGGGTATTGCAAACAGGCGATGATAGATATATATTGTATGTCATGCACCATATGAGCACCACTGCACGCCGTCCACAGCAGCCCATAGACCATACCCAATGCATGTCCCGATACACATGCTCACAGCTCACATTGCCCTCACAGGTGACCATGGGTACACCCTGATAACTTGGCTGCTGACCCCAGTGCACCACCCCAGAGGTCAGCAGGAAGAGCAGTACAACAGCGCCCACCAGCAGACACGGGTGGTTGTGGAACATGTAATCGGGGTGCTGAAGTGCCGCTTCCGGTGCCTTGACAGGAGTGGTGAGCAACTCCTCTACAGTCCAGAGTGGGTATGCCAGATATTTGCTGCATGCTGCATACTCCACAAACTGGCATGGATGTGTGGAGTGCCGGACCCAGAGCCAAAAGATGTGGAGGAGTGGGAGGCCGCAAAGGCAGCAGATGGTGATGGGGCTGAGTCCAGGAGCCAGCAGCAGGCCAGGACACTGGTCCACTGTTCACGGATGATACAGGAAAGCTTCTGAGGTGATTTTCCTGCACCAACATCAGGGTTGTATATACACAAACACCAATTATGTGTCCAGTACCATGTAATGTGCACTGAAGGACCCAATAAAATGCCCATTACCATCCATTGTGTCGCTGGCCATGGGCACTTGCCCACACGTGCACTGCAATGCAGTGGAACATTTTTAGAGGACGTGCTAATGATGTCACCACCCTCCCCAGCAGGATGGTTGGATGGACATGGTGCCAGGCTAGCAGGTGGCTATACAAATGTGCTGGTGGTCCCAGCACTCACCCCCTGTGCCTGCATGAGGCCCACCTAACTGCGCAGGGAGACAGCTATGGATGCCTGGTACGCTGCCATCTCCCACATCAGCTGCAGGTGTCCCTCCATGTGGTGCTCCACACACTGTCTGTGATCCTATCACTCATCATGCTTGGTCTCCCTGGCCTGTTCTGCAGTCTGTAAGTCCTGCTGGATACCCTGCAGCTTGGACAGTATGCCCTCAGTGCCTGCCACCAGGCACACAGCTTCCTATCATAGCTCCTGGTCCAGGTCATTGCTCCCTGCACACACACAGGCTCCTCCAGGATGGTGAACTGTAGCTTGGCAAGTGGTGCATCATCTGCAACTGTCCCCACAACACTGGTGGTCACACTGGCCTGCCCCTCCACCTTGGCTGGTGAACACAACAGCCCCTCTGCACTGGCCATACAATGGGCTGCTCTGCATGGCTGGCTGGTGGACTGGCATCAAGGACCATGCTGCACCCTGGATGGTCGCTGGCATCCTCCATGGTGGGCTGTCAGGCTTCCCCCAGTGCATCAGTTCTGGGCTGTGAAGGCAGTGTAGCTGTGGGTCTGTGGGAGAGCAAAGGTGGTAGATGTTAGTGACATGGCTTGCTGTCATGGCCCGAGGGGTGGCACCCAGTCCACCACAGCACTGGCAGCTGGTGCACGGCCCACACTGTACCCATCCCATACAGCACCTGTGGTCTGACCGACAGGCATGGCTTTGGTGAACAGAGACATGGTGGGGACAGAGACATGGCTGACCCCCACTCACCCCCCTGTGTGCCTGTGGTAGAGCTGTTGAAGCCTGGAACCCCTGTGATGGAGACCTCCTCCACATACTGGAGCATCTGCTCCTCCAATGGGGTGATGCTGCACTGCTGTGCAGGTGGCAGCTGGCTGTGCCGGCAGCAGCCTGCTGTTGCTTGCCCTCTTCTCCTTCGCCACCTGATGGACCACATGCCACTTTTTCTTGAGGTCCTCGATGTCACGGTTGTGTTGGTGACTGCATTGACCCTGTTTCAGCTCTGAAGAAGGCAGTACAGGAGGAACCCAGGTCCATGGCTGTCTCGGAAGGAGTGAAGTTAGCCTTTCTCGTGTGCTTTGCCACTGCCAGTGCCTTGTCAGCCATCGTGAAGCAGCAACGCAATAAGGCAGTGTTTGCTTACCCACGTAGGTCCTCTTATACATACACGAATAGAGCACACAGTGGGGCCATGCCCTGTCCAAAGGCATATCTGGTACACGCGTAGGCCCCTTGGTGTAGATGCTATGAATATCTGCATTACGGCTTGCTGCCACAGGATGCCATACCCGCATGGGACTGAGTAATGGCATGATAGACATTCAGGGACTCCCAGACCATGATACCCAGGTAAGACGCATAGCACAATAGGCGGGCATGGCAACCGTGGCACGTGCCACCCTGACAGTGTGCCTTCATGGGTCAGGGGGCATCCTGCACGTGCTGCACCACTGTGTTGGGGCATCTGCCAGGGTAGGGACCATCTGCCATACCCACCCAGGATGGCCGTTCCGGTCTGAGCTTCCATTCCAACTACTGTAGTCCCTTTTTCACAATGCCCATGGACCCCTGGGCCCCCTCATAACCCACACAAACGCACTGCCCTGCCCCCACAAACTGGAAGATACATTGCTTACAAGCATTTAAACATTTATTTGACAACTGTGTCAACATATTTACAATCCTGCAAACAGTGTCAGTCATTGGGGCACTTTGAACTTCTTGCGACCCACCCATAACTAGGGTGTATGGAACAGGGGGTCGCCTTATGGTGCAGGCCTCTAGCTGCTGGCTGATGGTCTGTGTCGTGGTATGTAACTCCTCCCTGTCTGTGTCGTGGTATGTAACTCCCAGTCACTCCGTTGACAAAGGGGTGAAGGCACTGTGGGTCTTGCGGTGACACAGCCAGGGTGCACCCTGGATTCTGAGGTTGCTGTGGAGGACCCCAGCTGTGGGGAGTGGACTGTGGCACCGCTCCAGGTCTCCCCTGACCTGTGCTGCACCATGTGATGAGCTCATAGCCCATTGATTAGTCAGCTGGTGGAAGTGTCTGTGGGTTGTGGGGTTCTACTGTGAGGTGCAGTTCCGCCTTTGGCCTCCCTGACAGTGTTGCCCAGTGCCATGTCGTCACACCTGGGGCACTTGGTGGGTGGTTCCTGTGTCCCTCTCTGTCATCTCCTCTGCTCCCACCCCCATCTCCCCACCCTGCTTCTGGTCCTCTGATCCCTCCTCCACCTGATCTTCCGATACCCCTCCTCCCCACCCTGCCCCTAGTCCTCTGATCCCTCCTCCTCCTCTGAACCTTCTCCTCCCCTGTGCCATGGACTCCTCGCTGCCCCCCTCCTCCATTGTGGTGTCCTAGATGTGGTGACACTTGTCGCTGATGACGGTAATGTCTCCTCTTCCTCATCACTGCCGCTGGTGATCTGCTCCCCTTCCTTGGCTCCACCACTCCTGGTTGGCTGGCGTGGTGTCCCGACAGTCTCCTGGGCAGCCCTGGAGTCATCTGTGGGGAGAGGGGAGGGAGGGTTACTGGTATACACTGACATTGCCCTGGGATGAGACTGGCACACCCCTGGAGAGGCCAACACATGCATCACTCACCCACCTTCGGCCCACAGGGGGCCTGAGCCCTCCACATTGCACACTGAGCCCCTCTCCCCTTTGCCTACCTCCAACCTGCTCTGTTCTCCCACTCAAATTCTGGGCTGTGCCCTGCTGGCCCTCTCAGTCACTGGGCATACACATGTGGCAGCATGGGCAGGTGCACTATGTGCCCCTGCAGTCTCGGTTAGGGGTGTGTGCCCCTGTACTGCCCTTATGTGCCATGCCCATGCCAGGTTCACACACACCTGCATGCTGTGTGTGCTGACTGGTGCACAGGCGGACTGTTGGCACCGTAGGATGGCAAGCTGCCCCAGCCCAGTCCCATCATTGCATTTTGGGAATATCCACCACCAGGTAGTCTAGCCTGCACCAGTTTTGCAGCCCTGGCTGCTGCCCCCTGCATCTGCTGGGCACCACTTTGTACCCCACTGACCTTCCTCAGCCTCCAGATGCTCCCTAATCCTCTGGAGCTGGTAGGGTCGTCTCTGGTTCAGCATCCTGAAGTGGCATTTCAAGGCCTCCAGTGTCCAGCGTACTGCATGTTCCCTGTGGGAGAGAGGGGGAGACATATGTTCAGTTGGCCACTACCATTTTGCCTGCTGTGCAAGTCTGTATCCTGCAGCGATCTGGTGACATGCCCTTCCCAGGGAAAGGGGCACAGCCAAGGGTGCATGGCTGTGGTGGTAGAGCTGCTTACAGAGATGTACAGGCACCACATGTATGATTTCTGCCTCCAGTCCCCTCATACCCCTGCACCAGGGCACAGGGGGTTAGGGGGGTAGTACAGGTGTTAAGGGCATCTAAACTGGCTGCTTGTGTCCCCTGCAGTGCCCATGCCATGGCACCCCCTTGCACTGGGCTGTTCCATTGCTGTGCATGCCCTGTGGCATTGCTACCAACTACCACCAGGGGGTACATCAGCCTCACCACCTGCTATGTGTGGGTATGCCCTCTGCTGCAGGCATTTGGGGCTGGCACCAGTACCGATGCATGGCCATCCCCCACCCTCACCTCCTGATAGGCACACAGTGGGGCAGCCAGCAGTATTTGTCTTGGCATCATGCCCAGTCTCCCTGTGCAGACACACAGCTGTGCCCTTCAGGGTATGTCTGCCTAGCATGGTGCTCAGCCCCTTCCCCCGCCTGTTGTAGCCTCCTTACCTGTGCAGCTGAAGGTTTGATCCCCTCCATAGGATTGTTGCCAGCATCAGGTTTGGGTGATGGCCCCCTCTGAGTTAGAGGACCCCCCTCATGCTGCAGCACAGAGCGGATGAGGAATTCGCTCTTGTTCGGGAAAAAGTTCATACTTCTCCTTGCCGCCATGCCACTGGTGTCTATCCCCCCAGCCACAGGGGGCTCCTGCAAAGGCAGGGCCTGCATGCTGGTGTTGTCTATGTGCGGGTATGCTGGACAGCCAGTACCCGGGTACGCTGGTCTGGCAATACACGGGTTGCTGACTACGATTCATCAAGCATCTCTAGCCACTGTTGTTGTGGCCACATACACGGGGTATCACCTCTGCCTTCAGTGCCATGCCCGGGTTATGTGCCTTGCACTTATCTGTCAGTGCCACAGTGGGTGATTGCCGCTGTGCTCGGTTTGTGCTGCATTTTCATTGCTTGCCCATTTTGTCGGCACCTGACTCATGATTCAAGCACTTTTCCTGACCGGGTAACCTTCTGCAGGTATGGCAGATCTTGGTGCCATGTTGAATATCGGACCCTTAGTGTTCAATTGTTTTTATCTAGTTTCTTTTATTGTGTTACTATAGATGTCAGTAGTGTGGTTTTGCTCCCATCTATTCAATCTTGTTTTTGCTTTTATTGCTGTGTTATTTTTTACTGATTTGGATAATACATTGTTCTTTACAGTGGCTTGCACTCACATTACTATTGAGAATACGTTCCATTCAAATGGGTCCAAACATTTCAAGTAAGTTTGTATGTTGCCCCTCCCTCCACATTTTTTTGCCACTTATGGTGTTCCTCTATTATATGCACAATGCACTTTGCACATTCTCCTCCCTTTGCCTTGAAGATTTTTGAATATTTTAAGCCCAATTTTATTGTCCTGTTCCATTCCAACACACTCTTTATACACATTTTTATAATTGATATCTTTTCATTTGCATGTTTAGGACTGACATCACATATGACCTGTATTGATTTATCCTGGAAGTCCTTGGGTTTTATGGTTTAATTCTAAATGTTTTGTTTGTTTTAGACTGCAGGACAGGATCCCCAGGTGGCCGCCTTTAACCGAATGGATGGACCAGTGCGGGGACCCTGCCTTGCGACATTGGCTCATGTTGCACAGCTGAAGGAGAGGTGGTGTGGCCTCCAGGCCACAGGCGGCAACACGATCAGAGTCGGTGGGGGGGGAGGCGAGTTGGCCAGCATTGTTTAAATTCATTGGCTCCCTTCTGGTTTCCGAGAGGGGAGACAATGGATGTGAGGTTTGGGTTGCCAGAAGGGGAGGGGGGGTGGACCGAGAGACTCCTCCTGCCCGGCGTGTCTGCAACCTCCAAACCCTCCAACCAATTGCTCCCATGTCTGCAGAGAATTTTGTGTGTGTACATTCTGGCCCCACACTCTTGGCGGTTCCAGATTTCTTGCTTTCTGCCTTTTCTTTTGCAGTGGGCTCCACACTGCTGGTTTTCTTTTTTGTGGTGCTTGCTCTTTCTGGGGAGTGTCAGGCATTTTGGGCCTGGGGACATGCCAGCATGGCTACAGCATTACCCTAGGCATTTTGATTGTGCTGTTTTGGGGAGCGGCTTTCAATCCGGATTTGTTATACCAGTGCAGGATAGTATTTGCTCATCCATGGCACGCAACGCGCCTTCCATGCATTTCTCGGCTGTAGTACAAGATAATTTGGTAGTTGACTTGGGATTAGGCAGGATCCCAGGCCCCTTTCCTGAACAGCCTTTCCCAGATCTCGTTCTCTCTCCACTGGGAGTGGTTCTCAAGAAAGGACCGGGGAAGTTTCGCTTGATTCACAACTTGTCTTTTCCTTTGGGAGCGTCCGTTAATGACCTCATTCCCAAGGCGCGGTGTGCTGTTTGCTATGCCTCTTTCGATTGTGTGGTCACATTGGTGGTGTAGGGGCTCTTCTAGCTAAGGTGGACATTAAATCAGCTTTTTGTTTGCTTCCTGTTCACCCGTCTGCTTTCCATCTGCTAGGTTTCTGTTTTCGGGGTGAATTTTATTTTGACAAGTGCATGCTGATGGGTTGCTCTGTCTTGTGTGCCTTCTTTGAGAAATTTAGTATGTTTCTTCATTGGGTTTTGGTCCAACAGATGGGTATTTCCAATGAAGTACATTATTTGGATGATTTCTTATTCATGGGCCCTGCTCATTCAGACACGTGCAGTGCTCTCCTTCAAGGGTTTCATGATTTGTCTCTAGAGCTTGGCATCCTCCTGGCAGCTAAAAAGACAGAGGGTCCTACAGCACAGATCACATTTCTGGGTATTGAGTTGGAGTCAGTCAAAATGGTCGCATGTCTTCCATCTAAGAAAGTGTCTAAATAACAGGAGTTAGTGGCAGCTATTGTAGTAATCCGCAAGGTTACATTGTGGGAGATGCAGTCATTGGTGAGTTCCTTGAATTTTGCATGCAGGATGGGCCGCATATTTTCTAGGCGATTGTTGACGGCCACAGCAGGTGTGTCTAAACCTCACCATCATATTAGGGTGACCAAGAGTATACACGATGACCTGCAGGTTTGGGATGCATTCTTGGCAGATTACAACAGGACATCTGTTTTCCAGGATGCCGAGGTCTCCAACAAGGATTTGCAGCTGTTCACTGATGCTGTGGGTGGATTGGGCTTTGGTGTTTATTTTCAAGGTTCCTGGTGTGCTGACCACTGGCCGCAGAGGTCAGCATGATTCAGGTCTCACCCGCAATGTCACATTTTTGGAGCTTTTCCCAATTGTTGCCACGTTGGAGCTATGGCCAGACAGGCTACGCAACCATAAGGTAGTATTCTGGTGCGATAACGCTTTGGTGGTTGAAGTGATTAATCACTATTCACCACACTGTGTCTGAATTGCTGCCTTAATGTGTACTTTTGTTTTGTCTTGCCTACATATGAATGCATCAGTCAGGGCTCGCCACATTCCTGGTTGTGTTAACAAAATTGCTGACTCTCTTTCCCGGTTCAAATGAGCCTTGTTCTGGACTTCGGCACCAGAAGCGGACGAAGAAGGCACTTTTGGCAGATTGGTCAGAGCACCTTTGGCAGATTGGTCAGATGGAATATTGAGTCTTCTGAAGAGTTCTTTGGTGCCAGCGACGTGGTCAGCTTATTGCAGGGGTTTCGACAAAGTGGCATCTTTCTTATTGACTCGAGGTTGACATCATGACAGGGTATCAGACCAGCTCCTTAGTCAATATGTAGTTTTCACTAAGGACAACGGGCTCTCTAAATCAGCCGGTTTTGCCTTTTTCTCCAGAGCAGCAGGCTGAGGCTCCACAGTATGGGGATTTTTGGTCAGCAGATTACTGCAGGGCTGGGATCAGTATGTGCTGACCCCTCGTGACCCTAGTCATCCAATTACACACGACCTCCTGCTGAAATTGTGGGACATGATATCTATAGTAGCAGATTCAATTTATGAGGCTACTTTATTCCAGTCATTGTTTTGCATGGCCTTCTTTGGTGCCTTCAGGATCAGCGAGTTGGTGGTGAACTCCTCTCGTGTGACTGTCAGTGTGGGCATGTTGCGCAAGCATGTTTAAGCAGATGCCAGTCAGCTCCGCATTTTGTTGGCCAGATCGAAAACAGACCAGTTGGGAAAAGGGCTTTGGGTGGTTTTGAAAGCGATTGAGGGCATTCCTACTTGCCCAGTAGCCAACATGAGATCTTTCCTAGCCGGCCAACCTGAGGGTGGGGGATTATTGTTTGTTCATATGGACTCTTGCCCCCTGACCCGATTCCAGTTCACAGCTGTTTTGAATCTGGCATTGTGGCAATTGGGAGAGGATCCCAGTCTTTTTGCCCCTCATTTTTTTTTGCATTGGGGCAGCCATCAGTGCGGCGGTGGCCGGACTGTCAGACCATATTATAAGGCAACTTGGCAGATGGCTTTCCCAGGCTTTTGCAGGTTATGTTTGGGGAGCACCTTCCTTGTGTTGTCTCTGTCTTCTCTTTTGCAGATGGTGGCATCTGACTGATTGGTCATTCCTTTGTCCATTGGGCTGGTCAGCAAGCCACGTTGTGACCATGCGGGCTTAATTTGGGCCTCACTCCGGCTGAGGTGTCCATGTTATGAATGGACCAGCATGGCCTACATTGGAGCCAGCTCCTCCCTTGTTGCTATCGGCAGACATCATTCTAAGGCTTTCCTGTATCAGTGGCGCTGGTCAAGAGGGTTGGCTAAAATTAATTGCCAGATTGGGCGTTGTGTTTCTGAGCAAGGCAGCTATCAGATTATGCACTTCTGGTGGAAGTTGAATGTACTGTTTCGGCAGAATGGTGTCCACTTATCTCCAGTGGATCTGGATCTGCTTTTCAACAACTGGCAAGAGGCCTTGGAATTTATGGTTCAGCATGATGCCCGCTGATCGCACCTTAGGGGGGGGCCGCACAGGTTCTCTGTTGCCCTGTGCCGGTGGCAGGTTTCTGAAGGTTTCCGGCATCCAGAGCCTTTGTATATTAATTTTGGGCCGTGGTTGGGTGACCCCGGCTCGGATAAAACCCTTGCCTACCTTTGCTAATCATATGGCGAGGTCTGCATGGGGTGGGGGTGTATAGGTTTGCCACTGACAAGACCGCAGCAGAGGGCAGAGACAATATCACCTTGTTAGTAATATGGCTGGTGATGCATAGGATCCAATCAGGATTGTTATGGTGGTTATTGTTGGATGATATCTTTATTATATGCCAAAAGTTCTTGTTGTTATCAATAAAGCTGCAACCAGTTTAATTCCAAATGCTTGACTGGTGTTTTTGTGGCAGGATGGAAGAAATTGAGGGGTGGGTAGGGAGGGGCCTAGGAACATGGCCTTTCCAAGTGGTTCCGGGTAAGGGGATGCACCGGGTTTGGGTTACCCTGGTAGTTTTAGGCTGTGAGGCAGGTTCCCCACGCGGCTGCTTTTAACTGGGTGCATGGCCCGGTGTGGGGACCCTGCCCTGTGACATTGGCTCATCACCTTGCATGGCTGAAGGAGAATCAATGCAGGCTGGCAGGCCACAGGCGGCAGCACAATCAGGGCCAGTGGGAGGGAGAGGCAAGTTGGCCAGCATCGTTGAAATTTATTGGCTTCCTTCTGGTTTTCGAGAGGGGAGCCAATGGTTGTGAGGTTTGGGTTATTGGGAGGGGAGGGGGAGCGGGCCGAGTGACTCCTCCTGCCCAGCATATATCGGTCGCCTCCATAACCTTTGACCAAGCTGAGGCTCAAGCTGCTCCCTCATCCCCACCGACCCCACCCTATGCCAGTGTATGGATCCTGTCGTCCAAGTTGGCGTTGTTGCAGCTTGGGGTTTGGGCAGGTTTCTGGAGTTTTCCAGGGTCCGGAGCCTTTGTGATTAATTTTGGGTTGTGGTCAGGTGATCCCGGCTTGGATAAAACCCTTGCCTACCTTTTCTAATTAAATGGTAAGATCAGCATGGGGTGGGGAGTATGGGTTTGACGCTCGCAAGACCGTGGCGGAGGGCAGAGACGATATCATCTTGCTAGTAACATGGTTGGTGATACATCGGATCCAGTCAGGATTGTTATGGTGTTTATTGTTGGAAGATATCTTTGTCGTATGATAAAAGTTCTTGTGTTATCAATAAATCTACAGCCAGTTTAAATCCAAATGCTTGCCTGGTGTTTTTGTTGTCCGGTGTAATTAGGAAGATCCATCCTTTTCCTTAAAAACACAGGATTCTGTGAGAACTAGGTCAGAAGCTGACAGGCAGGCAAGCCATATGAGCAGTAGTTGTCAGGGGCAACGTAAACAAACCCAGCCACGAGGTTTGCAACCCCGCCCAACTAGCAAGCAATCCCTAGTTCCTAATACCTTTCACCTGAGTGGGGGAAGGGTTAATCAGCATTATAAGAAACACTCAGGAAAGCCAGGCCAGGCAGAACAGCCAAGCCAAGGAAGACAGCGAGGGCAGCAGCCAGGAACAGAGGAATCAGAGAACAGCTGTGAATGTTCATCTGCTGTGACGCAGTTTGAAACTCAGAGGCAACGTTCTGTCCAGAGTGAATGGAAGCCTGAAAGAGTGAAACAGTATGTATCTGGGAGCTGAGAGCTTGAAAGTGATTCTGAACCAGATTTAAGGAAGTTTACTGGCAGCAGAAATACCTGGAGGGTTAATGCTCAAGAGCCTCATAGGAAAAGTCCAAGGTGGGTGCCGTGCTGTGAAAGCCAACCGAATGATTTGACTAGAGAGCTAACGTGGGAGCATTTACAAGTCCCTGAAAGGGAGAGGTATTCTATAGAAGATGTTTGCATGTCTGAAGAGGAAGTGTTTGAAAGGCCTAAACCTCAGAGAAGGATTCACAGAGTAAAGACCTGTGCTGATAAGGAAGAACAATTCCTTTATTCCCAGCCAAAGCCTGAGGTTAGAACAAACAGATATTCTAAAGGGAAAAGTTCTTATAAGAAGGTATGTTCTGAAAATCCTGAATGGCGGGTCTCTCCTCTCTCATACTCTGATAAATACGGTAGCAGCAATTACAGCCCTAGAGAGAGCTGCTCAGATAAGCTCCATGATGAGACATTGCAAGGAGATTTACAAACGTTCTGTAGCAAGGGAAACGTTTGTCCATCTGAAAGTCAGCCTGAACCCATGGTCATTGATTATGCTAGTGAAAGCTCATGTGATGATCCAATGGACTGTACGTTAACTATCTCAGACAAAATTACCTCTTTATGTTAAAGCAGGAATTGTACATTGCATAAGCCTAGCAGTGAAAGTCAAGAGTGCCTGTTTATCTACAGAGGAACTATGTGCTGAGTATTGTTTTCTTATGACTATCATTTAATTAAGAAGCAAGAAGAAGCTATCATTTATTTCCTTTATAACATGCCAGAAAGTATGGCTTTATTGTCTTGAGTTTCCTGTGTTGTGCATTTGAGAATCCGACCCCGGGAGGGGAAATAAAACCCTAACTTTACCTGAACCACTCGTGTCTACAACTACTTATTCTTCATAAACATCATCAGGCAGACAGACCTGCTACCCTAGGTGGCAGCCTGCCCACCTGGTGGTGACACCAGATGGAAGAAATTGAGGGGTGGGTAGGGAGGGAGATAGGAAGGTCGGGGGTTCAAATCCCACTAGAGAACAGCAACCTTGGGCCAGATGGAAGAAATTGAGGGGTGGGTAGGGAGAGGGCTAGGAAGGTTGGGGGTTCAAATCCCACTAGAGGACAGCAACCTTGGGCAGGAAGGATTGGGGTTTCTAGTCCCACAGGTGCTCCTTCTGGTCTTGGGCAAGCCACTTAACCCTCCATTGCCCATGTTCCCTGTACGTATTTGTGTATGTGTCTCATATCCCCTCATGTTAAAAAAAATGTATCCCCCAATTGTGTTGTGACCACTTTGATTGAAGGATAAGGTGGTATACAAAATTGTCTAAATAAATAAAATAAACAAACATGGCCTTTCCAAGTGGTTCTGGGTAAGGGGATGCACCAGGTTCGGGCTACCCTGGTTATAAGATATTCGTTTGTATCTATATTCATTGTTTTAGCTATATGTTGCTTTATGTGTGCTTTGAGATATATATTTTTGTTCTCTTTGAGGCACCCCCTGATAAAGGCTATGCCAAAATGTGACCATGTAGGGGTCTATTAATGAAGGACATTTTTACTTTCTTGCCCGTGTGCTCTCATGATTTTCATTGAGACAATACGTGTGCTGTTTGTATACTTAAGGTTCCTCAGACAGCTCCTGTTCACTTTTCCTTTTCCCTTAATGTCATGGCTGGCACAAGGCATTCTTCTGTCTGAGGTGAGGAATGAGATTGTGCCCCAAGGAGCACACAAAAAAGAAGACATCCTCAGGGGAACAGGGGGGACACCTTAATCAGAACACTGGCCAGATGGGTGCCCAAAGAAAAAAAAGAAAACAACTTTTATTCCCAGACTATGTAATTTAAGAAATATCTTTGCAAGTACTAGTAGCAATTTAATTATGTAGCCTGGGACTCTTAAAACAAAAATACCGACTCCTGACATTTTGCACTGGATCCACACAGACAAAGAGTGAGGTAGAAGAATAAACCAACCGAAGATCACAGATCAATAACTTATAAAACTCTTTATTGCCATATAAATCTTTTTTATAACCCTACATAGCTATAATATATAATGGTTATATCACATTTATGTAGACATGACTTGCTATCTTTTAGATATACCCCTGAAGAAGGCACATGCTGAAACAAGGCCATGTAGGGTGCTGGCAAAGAATTCTGTGTATACCACAGACTTCTTGAGGAACAAATCAATGAGTACTAGATGAAAGCCAACCTAAGCTTTCCTTAGATGTTTAAATGACAAGACTTCAACTTTTATACTCCCGACACATGCAAAAATAATGATCATTAGAGAAACACATCATGTTTGGCAAGGTGAAGGTCAGCGCAAAAGAGGAAAACTGGCGATGTGATGGATCGATACAATAGCAGTAGATATAGATGTCAACAAGTAGCTGCTTGACCGAAGATGGAAGAAAGTTTAAGAAAGGGTCACCAAGAGTTGACATTGAATCAATGACAATTAAAAACAACAGAAAGTCCTATGATCACACAGTTGATTCTTCCAGTATCTTTTACCCTTTTCAGCAATCACACAGCTACCTCCCAACTGTGTGTGTACAAAAGGAAAATATTTACTGGGTGAGTCAATAAAGAATAAAGTCCAAACTTTTAACTTCACAGACTAAATAGCACAAAGACATAAGAGCACACAAAAGGGAAAACAGCATAGTAAATGATGGCAGATAAAGACTAGAATGGTCCATTTAGTCTGTCCAGCAAGGTGTTTAGGGTTGTAACTGCCACTGCAGAATTGAGGTTACATGATCTAGATAACAGAAGGCCTTGGAAACCTCTCTCAATTGATTTAATTTAATTTAAGTTCAGTGTTTCTATTCCTCTTTTACAGAGAATTCAAAGGGCATAGGAAAGTAGGTAATACACCACCCACAATCATAGTCACACCTACATCAGGAACTGACCTTGACGACATCAGGAACTGCAAGTATTACCAACACTATTTGAACAGTATTAGCCTCTGTAATATTTCCTATCCCAAAACGCTACCTATTGCCATTATTTACTGTTGCCAGTATATACTTTCATTTTACTGTATTTACTGTTACCATCACTTACTGCTGCCAATATTTTCTCTCATTCACTGCATCCATTGTTGCCTGTATTACTGTTGCCAGTATCCACTCTCATTCTACTACATTTACTGTTGCCTGTAATTACTGTTGCCAGTATCTACTCTCATTTACTGTATCTACTGTTGCCTATATTTACTGTTGCCAGTATCTACTCTCATTTACTGTATTTACTGTTGCCTGTATTTACTGTTGCCAGTATCTACTCTTATTACAGTTGCCAGTGCACGACGGTTGCCTTATGTACTATCGCCTCTATTGCTATTATCACCTGCATTCACAGTACTATTGCAATTAATCTTTCCTGAGTGCAAACACTGCATCACACTGTACTGTAGCCAACATTTCCACAATTATATTTCTCATTACTAACACCCAAGAGAATGTACAAAGTTCTGCTCTTATTTATGACCTTCCTTACCCTTGGTCTCCCTTATTCATCAAATGCTCTCAACCATGATACATATCACATACCAATCCTACGCACATACGGAAGGAGATGGTCCGAATTCCCCCACCACACTACAGCAAAAAATAACTTTACATCCCACTCCCATCTACTCAACATTCCTCTCCAAACCATCAAAAGGATACAAGAAGAGAAGCAACATCACCAACGCCTGCTAAAATGTGCACTGATAAATGCCAGATCAGTACGATCTAAATGGCCCGCAGCCATCGACCTGATACCCCAATATAATCTCGACATCTTGATGATTACGGAGACATGGCTATCCGACTGTGACAACGTACTACTGAATCAGATGCTGCCACCAGGTTTTGTGATATACACATCTCACAGATCCAGTCAAAAAGGAGGCGGAACCCTCATCCTGGCCAAAGCTGATTTACACTTCAAGATGTGCAACTCCTCTAGCTCAACGTACCTTGACTCCCTCACTATAACTAATGAGTTCTGCACAATCCACCTTTTCTATCGGGCACCCTCCCCCTCACCAGATGATCTTCCAACTATAATTGAGCAGGCATGCTCCACATCCACCTCACGCTCACCAAGTTGGCTAATCGGTGACTTTAATCTCCCATCTCTTCAAGACAGCCACTCAGCAGCATTCCTTGACGCCCTGGAGGACCTAGGTTACAAACAGCATGTCGATTCACCCACCCACACTAAGGGTGGTAAACTAGACCTCATTTTCGCACCTCTCTCCAACGACTCAATACCCCTAACTCTCGCATTATCGGTAATACCAGTACCCTGGTCGGACCACAGTCTTCTCAGTTTCAATATACCCATTAGTGCATTCCACAAAAGCCGAAAGTCCCCTAACACATCTGGATCCCACTCAACCTGCTTTAGACCACTCAACCAGAGCATAGTCCTAGAGAATCTCAGACCTCTCATGGCCAACACAACCATGGACTTAGATGATCTCATATCCAAATGGGATGAAAACCTGAGAGCTGCCTCCTGCCCATCACTCACCGAAAAGAAAATTCGAAAACGTGAACATACTCCATGGTTCTCCACAGACCTTCGTTCATCCCTCCACCATTTACGCAAACTCGAGCGACAGTGGCGATGAACTCACTCCCCGAGGCGCTGGTAGCATACAGCTCATACCTAACTACCCACCGAGCAAAGATATCACAGAGCAGGAAAACTTACCACTCAGGATTAATAAAACGCTCCATCAACAAACCACATGCATTGTTCAGCATAGTAAAGTCCATAACAGGTGAACCGGTCTCAGCTCAACCCCCTATGCCGCAGCCGCAGGACTACGCAAACTACCTGCAGTCAAAGATGATTAAAACCAACACAGACATAAATGTCAATAACGCCTCCACTTCACCTAAGACATCCCATGCTTTGCCACTTCACAACTTCTCCACTGTATCAAATAGCGAGGTTGTGAACATTATTGCCTCAATCAACCCCAGTACAGCTCCTAATGACCCGTGTCCAGCCAGCTGGATCAAGGACATGCGACATGACCTCAGTCAAATATTGAGCAAAATACTGAACCAGTCTTTCTCAACAGGTTCATTCCCGCAGAGCCTAAAACACACTTCCATCAAGCCCCTACTGAAGAATAATAGACTGGACCCATCCAAGGTTGATTCCTTCAGACCTATCTCGAGCATCCCACAGCTTGCAAAAATCATTGAGAAGGCCGCCCAACAACAAATCCAACATCATATTGACACTGAAGCACCACTAGATCCATCGCAACATGGCTTCAGGGAAGCACATGGAGTTGACACAGTCCCTACAACCCTATTCAATGTTCTAGTAACAGGAATAAACAACATACAACAGGGTTTCGTCCTCATCTTCCTGGACATCTCCGCTGCTTTCGACTCTGTGAGTCATGATATACTCCTACAATGCTTGAAAGATAAGGGGATTCAAAGCACAGCACTCGAGTGGTGTAAATCCTACCTATCTAACAGGTGGCAACAAGTAAAAACAGGCCACGCATCCTCAGAACCATTCCTGCAATCACAGGATGTACCTCAAGGATTGTCCTTATCGGCACTAATGTTTAATATCTACATGCAGCCGATATGTGACTTGATCAGATCCTTTATTGTACAATGTCTCGCTTACGCAGATGACATCCTCCTATATATGCCGTTCACAATTGAACATCCAGTATTCTCCCCAATAATCAAATGTTTTGAAGCCGTAGCTGAATGGTTGCTATCACAAAACCTTCGGATTAACCACAGCAAAACTGACGTTCTTTTTGTCACAAGGAACCGTAAGTTCATACCGCCTCCATCACTACTCGTCAACAACATAGAGTTGAAATCAAAAGCTACCATCCGTTACCTCGGCATCACATTGGATCAGCACTTGGATATGACAACTCATGTCAAGAACATCACAAAAAACATATATTATAAGATCAAATCGCTACGTCACCTCCGCTCCCTACTAGATCCCACAGACTTCCGAACAACCTTCCAAGCATTAGTCCTCCCACACCTGGATTTTGCCAACATCATCCTACATGGCCTCCCTCAATCAACTTTATACCCGCTCCGCCTAGCCATGAATACAGCCGCCAGAGTCCTCTCCGGCTCATCAAGATCTGACCATATAACACCCATCATGAAAGAACTGCATTGGTTACCATTACATGCCAGAATCCAGTATAAGTCTTTAGTCCTTACTTTCAAGGCACTAAATAACTACCCCCCTACGCCAATCAGCAAGCTCATCCATGGCACCCTGGAAAACAGAAAAAGGAGAACCACATCAATGAACACCTTAATTGTCCCAAAGATAATAACGAAGTGCACTAAGGCCACCTCCAACAGGGCCTTCTCCTTATTTGCTCCTCTAAACTGGAATGCACTACCTCACGAAATCCGTGCTATCAAAAACCTAATCCTATTCATAAAAGCATTGAAATACCACCTGTTCACAAAATGCTACCCAGAAGTCAACCTAGTCACTAACAAAACTACCACCTCAATACAACCTGAAAAGGGCTAGTTGGTCAACCTTTCTCTCTAGTCTTATTAGTGAACCACATTGTAACATCCAATCGAGTTTGATATTACTGTATATACCATTAAGTTAATCTGTACATAGTTCCCCCGGTTGTCCTATTGTTGAAGTTCCCTGTTCAATGTAAAACTCAATGTTACTTGTATGCATTGTAGTATGTTCTTGTTCTATGTACACCGCACTGATTATAATAGCGCGGTATAAAAGAATTGTTAAATAAATAAATAATAACCTCTCAGTGAAGGTGAGCCTATTGGTCATAGGTTGGACAGAACGAATCAGGATGAACATGAGAGGCTGGAGGCATTTCTCCAGGAATTATTCCTGCTACCTGAAATCTAGTGGTATGAAGATGAAGTCAAGATGAATGGTGGTATCCTTTCAGAACTAACACAGCTGTGGTCTAGCAAGCAAATTATCCTCACAGAAGATAATTTTCTAGTAAAAGCACATTCTAAAGCATCTAAGTAAAGCCTATTTTATAAGGACAGATAGGTACCTCCTTGTCTTTATAAAATACTGGTGGAAGTGGATTAACATGCACCTACATTGCAGATGAGGCCCTAGAGCAGGTGCAAATAACCACATGCATGCTAAGTGCATATGTCTGTATTTTATAAAATACACATGCACTTGTCTGCTCTGCTCACTCTTGCCCCTAGGCACAACAATGCAAATGCAATGTGTGCCTTCAAGTCAATGCTGACTCCTGATGACCCAGCAGCTCCTGGGTTTTCTTGGCAGTGTGACCAGAAGTAGATTGCCAGGCCTTTCTTCCGAGGCAATGGAGAGTTAAGTGACTTGCCCAAGGCCACAAGGAGTGCTAGTGGGAATTGAACCCTGGTTGCTTGGTTACCAAGCCAGTGTTCTAACCACTAGGCTACTCACCAGCAAATTACCTACCATGATGGTAAAGAACCTACTGGAGTTTTCATCCAAGAAAGTTTGATACCCCAGCCATTGAGTGTGAATTGTTCAGTAATGTGGAGTTTAGTTACACACCAATGTATGCTGTGGACGTTATTACCAAGAACCCCCTCATCAAAGAGTTGAGTGCATTGGAAGCATGAACACGGAAAGGCACATTTTGCAATGGGATGTCCAAGTGCAATCTAGCATGTCAAAGCCAGAACATTTGAAAAGAACAGCAGGCATGATTTCAGAAACCTGGACTGCCCAAAATGGACGACTATAGAGACATCTACATAAATGTACCCAGAATAGCATCTTAGAACATGGATGTCTAATAGCATAATGATTAAAGTAGTGGGTTGAAAATAGGATGGGCAGGGTTTAAATCCCAGTGTGGGTCTTTGTGATCTTAGACTAGTCACTTAACTCTCTATACTCTAGATGTTTTAAGACCAAAACAAGCACTTTCCTGATGCCTATTCATGCCTACAGACACCCTCGTCATTCCTGAAATCGAACGAAGATGAGTAAATCAATTGCACCTCCCCAGACACGCCTCCACCACATCACCTTGTCTACCGGGATGTCCCTGCAGTGGAGATGTCTGTAAATGTCTTTTATGGAATGGCTTCAGAGACATCTCTGTGATTTCAATGTCTACATGCACGTCTTCAAACATCCTAAATCAAGACTAAGGCCCTCATTCTAGAACACAGGTTATGGGGCTGCACTTCCTGCCTAGACTATTCCCCCACCGGCTCTCCCCATACATCCTGTGCTTCAGGACGGGAAGAGCTGGTGGGTGGCAGAGAGGGGGCAGGCCACCCGGCAGCATGAACAGAGCCGATTCAGGTCACAGTCCTGTACATGCTGCAGGGCCTGCTGGGATGGGCTGCTTATACCACTTCAGAGGTGGTATAAGCAACACTTTTTGCCCGATCAGGCCTGGGGAGCCCCCACCGGGGCCAGGGCTGGGTGTATCCTCGCCGCCTGATCCAGGTTGTGGAAGGCCAGCCATGGGATGGACAGCGGGGTTTTGGGGGGCCGGGAACATGGCAGTCTGGGGCATGTGCGAGGAGGACATCCCCACAGATAGGAGGGGCACACCAGGCCATCCTCGGGCCCAATTCTGGCTCCTGTGGGAATGTTCCCATGGACTAGAGTCGGGTCCTAATGGCCCACTCTTTAGTGGGAATGTTTGGACAGCCCAGACATCCCCCTCCCAGAATGGGGCTCTTTGTCTTTTAAAATGACCCCATGAGTGGCTAGTCATGTAGGGCCTTGGAGAATAATTCCCCCCCCCCCCCAAAACCGCCCTCCCTTGGAACCCATAAAAATGCAAATATTGTTTGGCAGGCCCATGAATCTGGTCTACCAAAGTGGGGATTGATGGGAGATCTAGCCATATGCCCAAAAGAAAACAGCAAACCATTGAAAAATCTGTGTTATTGGGATGCACCAGGCTTGAGTCCTTCACATCACAGCCTGCACTTGCTAAGATGTTAAGTGGAATGCATCAAAACTCAGACATACAAAAATTCATTACATGTAGCTTGAATCTTTTTGGAGATCTAGTTGAGTCTTTGTGGGCGCTTCTGCTGCTTCCTTTCTCTGCTCATAACTGGAACTACACTGCCAGGCCTCCCCTAGGCCTATACTCCTTTCTTTTTTTTGTACAAGGTCTAGACAACCATGATAAGAGGTAGGTCCCTGCTGCTTCTTAGCAACCCAGAATCCCCAAAGATCTCCATTGACACTACTACATACTTCACCACACAGACTCCCACGCCCCTGATTTGCACCCTCTGAATGGTGTTTCTGAATGGCTTACCTCTAATTTCCTTCACCTCAACCCCTCTAAAACATTTGCTATATGGTTCTGTCTTGGTGGTCCCTGTCCCTCCCTGGCCACCTTCTATCTTTGGTGTCCAGTTTCCTCTGACTTCATCCATTTGCTACCTTGGTGTGACACTTGACTCTGCTTTGTCTTTTCATGAACATCTGTCTATTCTCATTCACGAATGCTTTTTTCATCTCCATCAGATTCAGTCCATTCATCCATTTCTAACTGCCCACATGCTCACCACTCTCCTTCTGATCTTAGTTGTATCACGTATCAATTATTGTAATGTCATCTTCACAGGCCTTCCCCCTTTCAGCTTCATTGCCTCCAACTGTTGCAGAACACCACCGCTAGGATAATCTCTCATGCATCATGCTATGACCGTATTACCCCACTGCTTCTCCATTTACACTGGCTTCCGATCAAATTGTGCACCCGTTACAAGATACCCACTTTGGTACATAAAGCCATTCATACCCACACCCTGCAATATATCGGTGACTCTCTCTCTTTCCACACCCCGTCCCGCAGACTGCATTCAATTCACCTTAATCGCCTCCATCTTCCCTCTGTTTCACAAGCACATTTAGACTCTACCTGCAGCTCTGCTTTATTCTACCTGGGCCCATCCCTCAAACTCCCTGCCTACCGACATCTGCTTTGAACCCTCATTTCATAAATTCAAGTCCCTTCTCAAAACGCACCTTTTCCAGTCTGCCTATGTCCGTCCATCCTCTCACTCCTAATTCCTCCCACTGGCTCCACTCTTCTCACCTGTCCTTTTTTTTCTCTACCTCTATATGTGATTGTATTGATGTCCTGTCGACCATTGTAGTTCTTTTCCATTTCTCGGCCTCACTGTTCTTTGTTATTTTTTTGAATTGTAAGCCACCCTGTTGTCTCTTGAAGGGCAGTCTATAAACTGCCATAATGAAGATAAAGATACTCCATGGTGGTCAGCTTCTTCCTGGGGCAGCAAACCACCTTTTTGGTTAGAGGGGCCAAACAAACCAATCTACAGCTACTACTACTACTATTATTAAACATTTATAAACCACTACAAGGCATACGCAGCGCTGTACAGACATAAATAAAGACAGTCCCTGCTCGCAGAGCTTACAATCTAATTAAGACAGACAAGGCAAAAGATAAGAATAAGGGGAAAAGTGAAGGGTGAGGAGACATAAGGAATAAGGGGTCAGGATCCTAAAGCAGCGTGAAAGAGGTGAGCCTTCAGCATGGACTTGAAAAGGGGCAGAGATGGAGCCTGACGCAGAGACTCAGGGAGCCTTTCCCAGGCATAAGGAGCGACAAGATGAAAGGACTGAAGTCTGGAGTTGAACGTCTTGCTTCCAAGCTCTCTAAAGCTGTGTTGGGCAAAATATTGGTGGGGCCATGGCCCCTGTAGCCCACCCCTTTTTGCTGTCTATGTTTCTCCCAATGAAAAGACCAGCACCCTCCGAATTACAGGGCATTTTATAGTTCCCTTCAAAATACAAGATGAGAACACCAATGGGGAGTGACGGACATACAAGTTAATCTTCCATTATATCACTCCAAGCATAGGAGCAGGCTCCCAAATGTTTCTTTTATTTGAAAAATAGAGGGGACAATTTGGGGGCCTGCTACACTTGTCTAGTACCCCTGCTTTAAGGCTGTGCAATTGTTTGAAACGACATGAGAAATGTCAATGATGGCTGGTATAATTTTTAACCCAAAATGACAGGAAACAGCCCCCCCAATCCCATAAATGACACGGAAATTAAGAAAAGCAAAAGTTTTGGCCTGAACATCCCTATTCATCACAGCTATGAAGAAGATCAAACTTTCAGGCATTTCCTGTGATTTTAATATATTTCTCATGATTTCACAATTTATTTTTAAAGATTACGTTCTGTTTTTGTGTGGCTTTTCTTATGGTACACTCTGTTTTGCTTTAATATATTGTTCCTTTAAATGTTTCCCTATTCAAGGGATTTCAGAAAATGCTTTGAATGCAAATATCATAAAATAAAAGTTATTTTATTACCATTGACAAACATGCAGGTGACATTTCAGGATTGTGTTGCTTGGGACAATGCGAACAATCCAGCGACTTCCCCAGCAGTACACTGTGATAGAATTGCTTTATACATCTTTGTCTAGCGATGCCATTCGCCTGACAATATCAGTTCAAGAAAGAATACAACCCAAGCTTAATATTCTGTTTTTACTGTGCAATAAATAATTTTTGAAAAATAAGACGTCTTTGAGATCAGTAAAATGAAACAGGTAGGAGCTTGGAGTCACAAGGTAGGTACACTCACAAGCAAGTCATTGGCCTCATTTTTAACATAGTGACTTTCATCCCCAGAGGCTAACTTTAATGATTTCAGTACTCTGTGCCATCTCTGTTGACCTGCTCATTTCTAAAAATGTCATCAAGATATACTGAGCTCTCCAAAAGTAAGGGCACGAGTCTAGCAGCTCCATGCAATTTTATCAACCTGACTCCAGGCGATCGCGAGATTTTAGTCTAATACTAGTTTCTAGTTAGCAGAATAACAAAAGACTTCAAAGCATTAGAGAACTAGGATAGCACTTAAGTTTTCTGATGGGAGAGAGATGGGTTGGTAACATGGATTGTGGTCAGGTTCTGTTTTCACAGCAGTAGATTTTCCTTTATTTTCCCTTGTAAAGACCCTTGCTATACTCCTCTATCTCTGTCTGCCTTCCTTCACAATCTCGTCCATTAATTGCTTTCCTATTCCAAAAATAAACTTATTATTGGTAGCCACACAATCTCCTCTGATCACAAAGTCAGGATACCGAGCTTTGCAGAGCCTCTTGCACTGTACTGTTAGCCCAGTGGAGTTGAGAATGCTATGTGACCGGCACTCACCCCGAGCAGCATAAGCCACACCTAAGAATTCATAAGAACATAACATAAGACATGCAATACTGGGTCAGACCAAGGTCCATCAAGCTCAGTATCCTGTTTCCAGCGGTGACCATTCCAGGTCATAAGTATCTGTCAGGTTCCCAGAAGGTACACAGATTCCATGCTGCTTGTCCAATGAGTAAGTAGTGCATTCCCTCGATCCTTTTTAATAGTGGTTTATGGACATTTACTCAGAAACTTGTCCAAATCTCTTTTAAATCCAGCTACACTAACAGCTTTTACTACATCCACTGGTAAAGAATTCCTGAGTTTGATTATGCGTTAAGTGAAAAAATATTTTCTACAATTAGTTTTAAATGTGCTACATTATAGCTTCATTACATGTCCCCTCTTCTTTCTACTTTTTGAAGGGGTAAATAACCTACCTACATTTACTCATTCCACGCCATTCATTATTTTATAGACTTCTAGCATATCTCCCCTCAGCCGTCTCTTTTCCATGTGGAAGAGCCCTAACCTTTTAAGACTTTCTTCATAGGGGGATCCTTCCATCCCTTTTAGCATTTTTGACACTCTTCTCTGTAACTTTTTAAATTCTGCTATATCCATTTTAAGATATAGCGACCAGAAATGCATACAATATTCAAGGTGTTGCCGCACCATGGAGCATTATAGAGACGTTATAATGTCCTTTGTTTTATTCTCCATTCCTTTCCTTATGATTCCTAGCATTCTATTTGCTTTCTTGGCTGCCACTGCACACTGGGCAGAGGGTTTCAACGTATTATCCATGATGACGCCTACATCCTTTTCCTGGATTGTGGGGTTCCTAATATGGAACCTTGCATCGTCTAACCATAGTTTGGGTTGTTCTTCCCTAAGTGCATAACTTTGCACTTGTTCACATTAAATTTCATCTGCCATTTGGACGTCCAGTCTTCCAATTTATCAAGGTCCTTTTTCAATTTTTCACAATCCTCTTGGGTTTTTAGCAACTTTGAATAATTTTTTGTCATCTGCAAATCTGATCACCTCACTCGTTATTCCCATTTCCAGGTCATTTATGAATATGTTAAAAAGCAGCAGGCCTAACACAGATCTCTAGGGTACTCCACTATTCACCTTTCTCCATAGAGATAGTTGTCCATTTAGCCCTACTCTCTGTTTTCTATTTTTCAATCAGTTCCTAATCCACAACAGTGCATTGCCTCCTATCCCATGGCTTTTAAATTCCCACCTTTATTTGTTTAATTACACCTTCAAAAAAATTATGAGACTGGTGAGACAAGACTTTCCTTGGCTAAATCCATGTTGGTTTTATGCCATTAAACTATGATTATCTATACATGTTCAATCATTTTGTTCTTCTATAATGGTTTCTACCATTTTGCCTGCTACTGATATCAGGCTCACTGGTCTGTAGTTTCCCGGATCACACCTTGAACCCTTTTTAAAAATTGGCGTTACCCTGACCACTTTCCAGTCTTTGGGTACTACAGATGATTTTAACGATAGCTCACAGATTTCTAATAGTAGATCTACAGTCTCATATTTCAGTTCTTTCAGGACCCTGGGATGTATGCCATCTTGTCAAGGTGATTTGCTGTTCTTTAGTTTATTAATTTGCTGTATTATATCTTCCCTATTTATCAAGATTTGTTTCAATTCCTCTGATACATCACCTTTAAATATCATTTCTGGCATGGGTAAGTTTCCTACATATTCTTTAGTAAAGACTGAAGCAAAAAATTCATTCAGTCTCTCCGCTAATGGTCCAACTGACTCCGTCACAGATGTTTTGCTACAAATTTACTTGAAAATGTTTTTATTATGCATTTTTGCTTCCACAGCAAGCTTCTTTTCTAATTTTCTCTTTGCCTGCCTTACCAATGCCTTTTATTTAACTTGCCAGTATTTATGTTGTTTCCTGTATTCGTCATTTGGCTCTTTTTTCCTTTTTCTGAAAGATTCTCCCTTAGCTATAATAGCCTCTCTGACCTCATCTTTAAGCCATGCTGGCTGTCATTTGGCCTTCCTTCTACCTTTTCTAAAGCATGGAATACATCTGGCCTGGGCTTCCAAGATAGTATTGTTAAATAACACTCAGGCCTGACCTTTGCAGTTGCTCCTTTTAATTTTTTCCTAACCATTTGACTCATTTTATTATCTCTTCTTTTTGAAAGTGAAATATTAGCACAGCCAATTTCCTTGCTATCCTCCCTCCATTTATTAAATCAAATGTGATCATGCTATGATTGCTATTGCCAAGTGGCCCCAGCACTGTTATCTCTTGCATTAGATCTTGCATTCCACTGAGGACTAGGCCTAAAATAGCATCCACATATGTCGGTTCCTGAACCAGCTGCTCCATGAAGCACTCAGTTACTTCATCTAAAAAAATTATCTCCCTAGCATGTGGTGATGTGACATTGACACAGTCAGTACCGGGGTAATTGAAATCTCCTATTATTGTGCTGTAAACTTTGCTAGTTCTCCTAAATTCTATTAGTATTTCATAATCTGTTCATTCTGTCCAGGTGGATGGTAGTACCCCCCTCCCCCGCTGCCATTCCCTTCCCCTTTTTACATGGAATTTATATCCATAGAGATTCTATAGTGTATTTTGTTTCCTGCAAAACCTTTATCTTGTTTGACTCGATGCCCTCTTTAACATATAAACCACCCCTCCAACAATGTGATCTACCCTATCATTGCAATATAGAAGCCTGGTATCACAGTGTCCTATTGGTTATCAAATAGGGCTACTGCTTGGTGATAGCTCCTTTTATTAAGTTACAGAGTAATGCACTGTTGTACATGCAATTCCAACTTCAACAGCTAAAAGCAGGACTTCAGGCTCTAGAATAAATTTTCATGGCATAATAATAAAAAAAAGGAAGTCCTTCCAGGCCACTGTAGATAAGCTGAATCAAAGTCGGCACTTAATAAAATTTAAATAAAACTCAAAGGAGAATGTTAAACATGCTTTAATATAGACAGAGTGGCTTTGAATTAACTGTGATGTTTCCAGTTACAATGTCAAGACCACAGAAGGCAAGATAACAGCTGTAGATACAGACTGGACTTACGTCTTGCTGGGATGCAGCTCTGTCCTATCCTTCACATCCTACCATTCTGTCCTTCTGTAGGGGCACCAAACGGAAATCATGGAGGATCGCAAACCAATCTGGTTTTAAGTCAAATGTGACCAAAATAACTCTTTGCAGTTCCCTGCAATGCAAGGAATACCTCAGGGATTGGCCCTGTCATCTATGCTCTTCAATATTTACATCCAACCCACATACAACATCATCAGACAACACAAACTCCTCTATCACATATATGCTGATGACATCATGGTGCATGCTCCAATCAACCTACTAGAACTTAACACCACAACAATGACTAAATGCCTTGAGGACATGAATATATGGCCCACAGACAATAACCTGATGGTCAACTACGATAAGTCTGAGGCAATGTTCGTCACCAGGAACCCTACCTTCATTCCACCGCAGAATATCAGTATTCTAAACAAACTCATAATAGTCAAAGATGAAGTTAGATACTTGAGCATAACAATGGATAGAGCTCTGAATCTGAAAACTCATATCGCCAAAACCGCAAACAAGGCCTATCAACGTTTGAGGACCATACGCAAGATCAAGCCACTACTCCACCAGGATCACTTCTGCATAGTGTGCCAAGCGCTCATTACACCTCTGCTTGATTATGGAAATTTTCTATATCAAGGCCTCCCCCAGCAAACCTTACACCCACTCCAAATGGTGCAGAACACTACAGCATGCATCATCACTGAGACGCCAAGATCAGAACACATCACCCCTTTCTTACAGCAACTAAACTGGCTCCCAATGGTGGCCAGAGCAAAATTTTAAATAATCTTGATCATTTTCAAAATCATCCACCATCTTTCAGCAGATGCACTACAAGAAATTGTATCAAGAAACATTAGTAATAGACCAAGGAGGAACAGCAATACCAACATGATCAGCACACCTTCAGGATATCACAAGACTAAACAAAATACATTAAGAAGAGCTCCATCATTAATGGCATCCACACTATGGAATTCCCTCCCAAAGTGCCTAAGGGAATTAGAGGACATCACAGAATTCTGCAAGGCCCTTAAAACCCTGCTCTTCACAGACACATACGAGCAGATTGACAACAGTCCCCACCAGACACGCAACAGCCCACACCCGAGCGGGATAGCAACGTAAACACCCCTGCAAAATCAATACCTAACCAACACAGCTAAACCCACGACAATATAATGATAAATGCAACCCTCAAATTGTGTTTTCTTAATGTTTTGTCTTAATGTTGTTAAATACCCTTATGTTAAATGTTGTAAAGTACCCAAATGTTAAATGTAACCCAATTGTGATGTGATTTAACCACTTTGATTGTAGAATAAGGTGGTATATAAGTCTGTCTAAATAAATAAATCCCTAATATGCATAAGATACATTTGCATACAATGGAAGCAGTGAATGCAAATATTCTCATGCATATTCATTAGGAATATACTGAAAACCACACTGGTTTGGAGCCCTCAAGGATTGAAGTTCGACACCCATGGGATACAGGGCTGTGCAGACTGCTCATAAAAAAAGTGAATGATGCTGGAAAAAGATTGCAATTAGCATTCATCAAATATACAGGGTAACTTTGGAAAATAAGAGCCTTAGTTCAAAATTTGCTCTTATCCCCTTCTTTTGTTTATAAAATTAGCATTTTATGCTTTCCAACATGACATGTAGAAAAGAATTATGTAAATGAGATCAGTGTCCATCTGTCCAAATGACTTTTTCTGGGCACAATAACTTCAGAAAGGGACAGATGAATTTTAAAACCAGAAACATTAGATCAGTATTTGCAGAGACCTGAGCCTTCAAATAAATTCCATTGTGAGATAGAGAGAGAATGAGAAGGCAGGGTATGAAGGCTATGAGAGAATTTTGTTTTTGCTTCACGTATTACCAGTCCATGGTGATATGTAAAGCAAAAAAGGAAGTTGCCTCAGGAGCAGCGATAAAAGGTCACCAATATGCTGACAACGTATTCCTTAGAGTTGGTGGGAGGAGGAGGCGGAGAAGTGTCGCTGCCTTCTGCTGGCACTGTGTAAAGGCATGTTAAAGGACTGATTTATTAAGCTTTCTTTTCCCATATAAAATTGGAAAACAGTAAAACAGGCCCTTAAAAAAGGAGCTGAGATCAGTGGCATACAAAGGGAGAGGGGTGGCGGGTGCGGCCCACTCCAGGTGCTGCCCGGGAGGGGGATGCATCCCTACTGGGCCCACACTTCCACACCAGTGTGGAAAGCTTATCTAAATGCCAGGTGGCTTGCCATGCTGCCTCAAACCCAGGGCCATTGGCTCCTGGCTGAAGTCTCAAGCAACCCAGTGTTTAGGGAGGCTTGTCGCAGAGCCAAAGAAGTATGGGACTGGTGGGCATAGGTGGTGTATTGTGCCGTGGACTGCCACTGAAGTGTGGGCTGAGAGGGCTAGGAATTCCACTGGCTGTGATACACCTTTTTGCGAATGGGGGACATCGTGTTTGAGGTCTTGGCAGCCGGCTCCTAAATATTTAAGCTGGTTTCTAGATTCCAAGAAAATCTATCAAGGCCTGATTTATTTCATCTAGGAACTTTACCTCCAAAGGATGTCCTGATGTATTGTTTATCCAATCAATATTGGCACAATTGAATTACCCATTATTATATTGCCAAAGTTGTTAACTTCCCTAATTTCTGTTAGCAATTCATCATCTGTCTGCTCACTCTGTCCAGGCGGATGACAATTTATAGGGATGTACATTTGTTTGAAACAACATGGAAAGTATCAGTTTTAAACTGAAAAGGACAATGAAAAATCCAAAATTCATTTTCTCCTCTAGTTTCATTACAGGCTGGCCTCACAGCCATAAAGACCCTTTTACTAATGGGCACTAGAGTGTTGCGCCTAATGGACCAAAAGTGCCAAAAATCTCCTTGTGGCCTTGGGCAAGTCACTTAATCCTCCACTGCCTTGGGTGCAAACTTAGATTGTAAGCCCTCTGGAGACAGGGAAATTCCTACTGTACCTGAATGTAACTTGCCTTGAACTACTACTGGAAAGACGTGAGCTAAATGCTGACAAACACCACCAAGTGAACTGCTGGGGTTGTGGAAAGCATTTCCATGGCAGTTGACATGGAACACTTTCCCCTCCTAACACATGCCACATTAGCACGGGTGCAGTTAACTACACCTACTGAGCTGACGTTAAGTGAACCCATGCTAATCAAGTGGCATGCAGTTAGCACATGGTGTGAACCCTGCTCTAACTGTGCTGAGCTCACCACACCCACTCTTTGCCCCTAACCTACCCACTCGTGACCATGCAGGTTGCAGTTAGCATGGGAAACATCCTGTGCTGTCAATGCCCCACACTAAATGGCAACGTATGTCCCAGTGTGCCATTAGCATGCACCAGAACATTGCGCTGTCAGCTACCATCTTTTAGTAAAAGATCCCATAATGTTGGCTTTGGAAAGAAGGCACCTTGCATAAGAGCCATCACTTCTCCAGGAGGGCTGCCTCTAGCCAGCCTGCTCTAACAGTTCTGCTGATCTTCTTTCCTGTTTCCTGATTGGCCCAAAATCTGTCTGGTGTGAAGCTTTTTAGAAATTGCTAACTGGATTTTTTTTTGCCTTGTGAACCAATTGACTCCTGCTGTAGAAATTTACTCCAAGGATTCTTCTTTTGCTATGTTCTTCTGCCAAAAATTCTGTGAACCATGTCTAAGTACAGTATACTATCAGAGGCATTTACCAAGCTTAATCCAGATCCTGATTGTTTATCACTAATTGGACAACCAGAATCTGGATTAGGCTTGGTAAATGTCTCCGATAGTGTACTCAGATACAGAGCTAGCCCAACCATTAATCAAACTAGATGGTCACCTAGGGCAGAAGCTTCAGGAGGATGGCAAAAAGCAGAGCATTCAAAGATAAACAATAGATTCTGACAGCCGGGGGTGGGGGGGGGGGGGGGGAAAAAAGGCTTAAGGTTTGCCTAGAGCACCAACACTTGAACCAAATCTGGAAGCAGCCCTATTTAGACATCATTTCACAGACCTTTTGGCACAAGAACATGGCAAAAGAAAAATCTTTGGAGCAAATCTCTATAGCAGGATCAATAGAGTCACAAGGCAAAAATTCTAGTTAGTATTTCCCATACAGCTGTAGACCAGACAAACTATGAGTCAATCAGGAAACAGGCAGGAAGATTACCAGCAATAAAGAAATTAAGAGTAAGAATGTGCTTTTGTTTTGAAATGAAAGTGGCAATAGAGCATCCTATTGCACATGAGCAAAAAGTGTACTATTCAACCACGCTTGAACAGTCCATTTATTGCACAATAGAATGAATTATTCAAAAAAACAAAATGAGGTGGGGGGGGGGGTGCTGTACAGCCCGACAAGATGGTGGCTTAACTCATGCAGCTCCATGGGTTATGAGAAGAACTTCTTCCCTCTATCCTTTCTCGGTGCTTCATTGTAGGTGGCAAGTTTTCTGACATGGCTGAAAAGAGGAATCCTATATCAGTCCCAATTCAGCCTTCTATCGGGGCTCAAAAGGCATAAAAAGGACCATGAATTCCTGAAAAAACAGGTAAGCCCATGGCTGATTTGGTACTGCAGGAAGTGTGTGAGTTAAAGAAAATGATGTAAAGTCAGATTGAGGTTTCAGTGGGGATCAGAAGAAACCTAGAGCAGCTTTCAGTTCAAATGAATTGCTCTCAATTGTCTTTGTATTCAATTGAAATGCAAATTTAAAGAGCTCTCCAGCAGGAAAGTGAAGCAGGGAGAAGCTCGACACTGGCAAACACAGGAGTAGCACAGAGATAGAAGGTAAGTTCCTCCCCACTCCCACCAATCAGCTTCCCAAACTCTACCATTTAAATTTAATGCGCTCACTGGTGCACACGCACCTAAGGGCATCACCAAAGGGCCATTAGGCATGGCCCTTAGTGTGGACCGGAGGGTGAACTGCTACACCCGCCTCCTACCTTAGGGAGTGCACCAACTTCCCCCACTGAAGGAGCAACTCGCCTCGTGCTCAGCCTCTGGAAGCAACCAATCCAAATAGAGATAGGCTCCCCTACGTCACCGTAAACAGTTACCAAGCTCCCTCTAAGAATGCTACTACTATGATAATCCTACTCCTCAAGCAACCTGCTACACAATGAAAGCACCCAAACCAGGACACTTAAACTAACAAAGCTCTCGAACATACAAATCACCTCAACAAAAATGATAATAACTACCAGACTTCTCCTACTGTTCACCCTCTCACTAGTGACTCTCTCCAGCCAAACCAATATCAATTGATCCCAATTCTACACAGACAGAGAATTATACCGTACTGGGACATACCATACCCACAACCACACTGAAGACAACACAGGCTCATAACCATACATCCAACCAATCTCATCATACTCCAACTAGCTTTCACACAATGCCTAAACTGGGCCCTAGTAAATGTCTGCTCCACTTGTAACAAGATTCACACTATATCTGACTACTTTAATGACCATAATCTTGACGTCATGTTTGTAACTGAATCATGGTTCACAGAGACTAACAACCCACTCACAAACCAGCTCATCACACCAGAAATAACCCTGCACAACCGTGCTAGACCAACTAAAAGTGGCGGAGGGATATTCATCCTTGTGAGATGGCACCACTTTTAAAAACCAACACTTCCATAGCCATGGATACATCTAACATACTGGTTACTGAAAACAAGGGGTTAACTATATGCCTAACATACAGATTACTTAACTAAAAAACAGATGGCTTTTCAATTCTACTTGAACTGGCATGCATCCACTCAACAAAAAACAAACCATTCATTCTCCTAGGTGATCTAAACCTTAACTCAGCTCCTGAAACCCTCATTTCTAGAGGCCATGAACACCTTGGACCTCATCCAGATCATAACAGCCCACCCACAAGGGAGGAAATATCCTTGACCTCTTATTCGTACCAAGATTGCTCTGCCCAAGTCTCTGCTATCCCTTGGTCAGATCACCATGTGATATCATTTAACATACCCCTGATACCCAACACCACTATAACTATGAGACAACTACAAAGGCTCCGCAAGTTCAAAGACTTTGACAAAGAGGATTTATTAAAGCACATCATCCCAATACTCGATGCATCTGCACCTGACCTATCTACTACTATTTTTTCTGTTGTCATGTTTCTATGTTTCTATGACCTCTCAGAAATCGTGGATAACTGGATCATCATCATTTCTTCCTATGCCCAGGCCCCACTGATGACTCCTGCCACCCATAAATCCAATGCACCATGGTATTCCCTAGAAATAAAAGATACCAAGCTTGAACTAAGACAAATTGAACGATGATAGAGAAAAAAACTGATTTCCACACCTTCAGAGCAAATAATCACTCAACCAAGAGAAGTACAATGCACTCATCTTCAAACATAAAAGTACCACACCAACCTTATCCTCAAATCCCTAAACTGACCCAGGGAATTATTCAACATCGTCGGATCCTTCATAAGGGACCCACCTAAACAATTTGAGTGCCTCTCAGCCACATGAATTTGCTAACTACCTACAGAATAAGCTCCTGTCCTGGCCAGCTAGCACAACTACAAGCCATCCAACCCACAGCACCACAAGAAGCACATAAGGATGGACGTCATTCCACCCAATTTCAACACAGCGCCTAGAGGAAGTCTTAAGCATGATCAACACAACCACCTCCCTGCTTGACCCATGCTTTGTGTTATGGATAAAGATGGTCAAAATAGAGCTCTCTAATATTCTAAGATAATAAATATATCACTGACCCAAGGACCCATACCTGCCGATCCCCAGTCGACACCAATCTAATCTCCTCTTATAGACCAATCTCTAGCATCCCCCTTCTAGTCAAACTAATTGAGAAGACCATATAACTTCAGCTCCAGGATTTTATTGACACAATAGCCCTGTTCAACTCACAACAGCATGGTTTCAGACCCAACCACAGTGTTGAAACACTCACCTCACTCTTAAACATCCTTCTCAAACACACCAAATAAGGGTTTCTTCTGATATTCCTTGATATCTCAGCTGCATTTGACTCAATAAATTGCAACAGACTCCTGGAGCGCATAGCAGACCTCAGCATAAGCGGCACCCCTCTGACCTTACCTACCTGCAAGTTAAAAACGCTGAACTCAAAACAAGAGATACAATCCGATATCTAGGCATTACTCTAGATCGGCGTCTAGATATGACAACCCACGTAAAGACCGTTACAAGATCAGTTTACCACAAGATACGAACCCTACGCCACCTCCACCCACTTCTTGATTTTTCGGACTATCGAACGATATTTCAGGCCCTAGTGATCTCACACCTCGACTTCGCGAACATCATCCTCCATGGCCTCCCACAGGCAACTCTCAGCCCGCTTCGGCTGGCCATGAACTCAGCTGCTAGTGTTCTAACAGGTGTATCAAGATTGGAACATATAACGCCAGTAATGAAAGAGTTGCACTGGCTACCGCTACAAGCCCGAATTCAATACAAGGTACTAGTCATGACTTTCAAGGCACTGAACAATCAGTCTCCCACACCAATCAGCAATCTGATTAACAACATCCCTGACAACAGAATAAGACGGCCTGCACTACTGAACATGTTAACAGTACCTAAATTTGCCACAAGGTGCACAAAGACAACTACTAAGAGAGCCTTTTCGATTTATGCTCCGACAGCTTGGAATGAACTTCCCACCTGGATTCGATCCATACCAAGCCTCACCACATTCAGAAAAGCAATAAAACACCATCTGTTTCAAATCTACTATCCTGAAACCAGTCCCGAAAAACACAAGTTGCAGGCATTCACCCCCTGCTCTAGCTATCCCAACGCCCTAACCCAACATGAGAATGGCTAGTCGCCCCTCTCCCTATGGCTGTACCCTGTCCCCCACCCGACTTAGCTATGATCATACGAAGAGTTTAAGTATTAGTTGTATATAGCTCTATGTAAATATTATGTATATATCTTATAAACAGTTTCCCCCGTTCTCTCCCCTTCATGATTGTCCCCCTGTTCTATGTAAGCACATTGTGTTATTTAATGCATTGTTGCATTGTTCAGTTATAATGTTAACCACACTGATTTTAATAGCGCGGTATATAAGAATAATAAATAAATAAAATAAATAAATTGTACACAAGTAAAGACAAGAGATGCGACATCAAGAAATTCAAACTCCAACAGGGAATACCCCAAGGGTCATCTCTCTCATCCTTACTCTTCAACCTATTCATTCAACCAGTATGCAAAATTTTCAAAAAACATGATATCATCTACTGCAACTATGCTGATGACCTGCTGTACTACACCCCTATCTCCATATCCAACCCAGACTAAACTCCCATGAAATCCTGTTTTAACACTGTGGCAGAATGGCTAAAAAAACCTATAATCTCTTAATAAACTATAAAAAGTCTGAAGCTATGTTCATCTCAAGACATCCCTCTTTCATGCTTTAAGAAACGATTATAATTGACAAGTTAGCCCTTTCATTTAAACAGAAAGTCAAATACCTCGGTATCACCTTGGATCAGCAATTGAACATGTAGGCTTACAGAAAGATCATCACATCTATTGCTTACTATAAGATGAAGACACTATACAACCTCTGCCCACTCTTGGACCCCGGCCACTTCCAGACAGTATGTCAAGTCATAATCACTCTACAATTAGACTACTGCAACTCCATCCTTCAAGGCCTCCCAAAACATGCCCTTCATCCACTTTACCTGAGCCAGAACACTGTAGCAAGACTGATAAAAGGGACGGCAAGACACAAACAGATCACCTAGTGCTGAAGAATCTTCACTGGCTCCCTATACAGGCATAAATCAAATTCAAAGCCTTTGTGCTCACTTACAAATCCACCCACGTCTAAGCTCCAGATTGCCTTCATAACCTCATCCAGAAACCAACCAGTACAAGATTAAGAAGACAGCACAACCAGAACCTGCTCAGCATCACAACACTCAAAACAACAAGCACTCAGCAACCTGCCAGAGATCCTTCTCTATATATGGTCCAACACTCTGGAACTCACTCTCAAGAACATTAAGAGACACCAAAGAATGTAGTGATTTCTACAAAAATCTAAAAACCTTTCTATTTCAAGGATACTTTGGCTCTGACACCTAACATTACATGCCCTCCCTTTCCAACCCACCCGCTCAATGCATCCTCCCTCCCAGCTATTGTTATCACATCGCACAGCATTTTGATAACCCTATGTCAGGCATGTCCAACAAGTAGATTGCAATCTACCTGCAGATCACGGAGGGGTAAGAGGTAGATTTCCAGCCCCACTTGGCTCCTTGCCTTCGAATTGGTTCAAACCACTGTGGCTTTTGCTTGTCTCTGCAATTTTATTTTGCCTTGCCTTTGCATTGATTCTACACTGTGTGCAGAATTTATTAAATCGCGTGTGGTGGTATTTGAACTTGTTTGGCAGTATTTGATTTTATCTGGTTTGCTGGACAGGTGCTTGAGTTTTTTCGATGATTGTTTGGTGGTATTTGATTATTGGTGCCAGTATGATGAATTCTTATTTTTACTTTTAGAACTGCATGTGTGGTTTTGGCATCTCCAGTCCTTGTATTGCACATCATCCAGAGGCTTTCAGTTCCCGATGATCTTTAATACTTTGGGAGAGTGACAATTTTGGACCAGATTCAGCCAGTGTTTATACTAACTTAGCAGATTTGGCCTTCTTACATCCAGCCACCCCAGAATAACGAAGATGAGTGTTCCAAAGAAGAGATGATGAATGGGAAATGGACTACTACTTCATCATGGTAAAAGACAAGTGGTATTGTCTAATTTGTAACGCCCCAGTATCCTTGCCCAAAAAGGGTTAACTGGAACGTCATTATAAGGCGTTATATATCTACATAGCAATAAGTTTGATGCTGATTTTTCACCTAAAAGTGAAATTCGTAAACTGAAGCTCAAAAAACTTAAATCGAAATTGGCTACTCAGCAACAGTTGATGGCAAAGCCAAGGTCACATTCGGTCAATGCAACCATAGCATCGAAATGGCAGATGAAATTTAATGTGGACAAGTGCAAAGTCATGCACCTAGGGAAGAACAACCCAAACTATGGTTACACTATACAAGGTTCCATATTAGGAACCATCACTCAGGAAAAAGATTTAGGCGTCATTGTGGACAACATGTTAAAACACTATGCCCAGTATGCAGCGGCAGCCAAGAGAACAAATAGAATGCTAGATATCATAAGGAAAGGAATGGAAAATAAAGCAAAGGATATTATAATGCCTCTGTATCATTCCATGGTGCGACCACACCTTGAATATTCTGTGCAATTCTGGTCACCGTATCTTAAAAAGGATATAGCATTAATAGAAAAGATACAGAGAAGAGCCACCAAAATGGTAAAAGGGATGGAAGGATACCCCTATAAAAGTCTAAAAAGGTTAGGACTCTTTAAGCTGGAAAAGAGACGGCTGAGGGGAGATATGATAGAAGTCTATAAATTAATGAACGGAGTGGAACGGGTAAAAGTAGATTGATTGTTTATGTTATCAGAATATAGAAAGACTAGGGGACATGCAATGAAGCTACAGGTTAAACTATTTAAGACAAATAAGAGAAAATATTTTTTCACTCAACGTGTAATCAAACTCTGGAATTTGTTACCAGAGGATGTAGTAAAGGCTGTTAGTATAGCTGGGTTTAAAAAAGGTTTTGACAAGTTCCTGGAGGAAAGGTCCATAAACCATTATTAAGAAGGGACCCAGGATATCAATGCTTGACCCAATACAAGCATTGTGGTACCTGTGTCTTTTGGGGAAACTGCTAGGTACATATGACCTAGATTGGCCAGTGTTGGAAACAGGATACTGGGCTTGATGGACCTTGGTCTGACCCAGTATGGCATATCTTATGCTCTTATGCTTATGCTCTTAAGCATCCTTCAAGGTCAGCAACCTGATCCCAAAGAAATGCAAACATTTCACTGAAGGGGAATTTGTAAAAGATTGTTTTCTTGAAGCAGCTGACAATCTTTTTGAAGGATTTAAAAATAAGAAAGAGATCATAGCTGCTATTCAAGATGTACAATTGTCAATAAACACCGTCGTGCAGCGAATAGAAAAGATGTATGGAGACACAACTGAACAATTGTTGGAGGATGTTTCAAATTGTGTTGCTTTCTCACTCCAACTGGATGAATCTACAGACATGTAAGGCCGCGGGCCCCGTGCCCGTGGCCGCTTGTAACCGGGGGGGCGGCAAGTCGCTCGCGCCCACCGTGTTCCGGCGGCGTGCGGGACGTGGTGGGTATCGCACGGGCCCGGTGACCTCATTGGCTCCCGTGGCGTTTTGAAACGCGCGGGAGCCAATGAGAAGGCTGGGGTCATGACAGCCGGGGGGGGGGGGGGGGCGGGGACACGGTTCTGCTCCGGCTGTTGTCGGTTGAGCAGGAAGGCGCCGGACGTGTCGGGGAGCTGCTGCTGGTGAGCCGAGAGAAGATGGGGCCTCGGCGGTGGGAATTGTCGTCCAGTGTGGCAGCGGTGGGGGGTTTTCAACGGCGGCGGGCTTTTTCCTGGCGACAGTTGGTCCTGTTTGACGGCGGCGGCCCGGGCAGAGAGGCAGGGGTTTTTTTATCTTCCTGGCAAGTGGTTCCCAACATTTTTCTAATTCTCTGTTGTTTTTTGCTGTGGGAACTTTCCAATATTGGGACTTGTAAAATGTAGATATTTATTTATTTTATTTATTTTATTTATTTATTTATTTATTTAACAGTTTCTTATATACCGCCCCTTCCAGAGATCAGGGGCGGTTCACATCGAACAAAAATCAATATACTTCTGTATATTTTACATGGAACTTGTGTTAACTATGTACACGTTTAGTTACATTGAACATGTTTTGAACATTAACTAGAATAACACTATTCAAACTATGTACAGGTCATCACAACATAATTGAGTTACCGGTATTATTTACAATAGAGATATAGCCATTTGTTTGTGTAAATCTTTGTCTGTAGGGTAAGGCAGATGTATTTCACATCTCTACTATACCGCACTAGTATCATCAGCGCGGTTTACATGGAACCAAACATATCCATACAGAAAAACTGTAGTGCATTTTACAAGTAACAGGAATTTGAACTTGGTATGTGGGGAATATGTGGGGAATCACTGCTGCTTTATCAATGCTTGCAATATCAGGGCTCTTTTGAGGAAAAAGCGGGAGCGAACATTCAGTTGCTTGGGCCAGGGGGTTGTTGTGCCTAAAGGCGGGGAGTCCTTATCAATTCTTTTGTGAGATTCTTGGGATGTTTGAATGGTCTACCGCTGGAGCAGGCTTTTATTTGTGTAGTTTCCTCATCTTGGAGAGGCTGTTTCAGAACAGCCGTGTAGCACAATGGTTAAGACACTGACTGATGTTGCAGGGGTCCCGAGTACAAATCCCCAGTGTACCTAACAAATGAGGTTGGCTGAGGTAGTTCCTTTAATGCAGAGCCGTTTTGTGGACAGTTTGCTGGTCTGTGCAGCTAGTACAAATTTATGTATATATTGCTGGAGTATGATTGTATAATCATTGTTTAGGCATGACTGTGTTGTTGATGTCCTGCTTTGAATAAATATTGGAGTGTTTCATGTTTTGTTTTTCTCCATGGACAAGTGGGATAAGTTCTCACATATGGATGGTGGCACTGAGGGAGCCCTGTGCTGGGCTTACTTTCAGTTCCCTGGAGGCATGGGAGGTATCTCGGGGCTTGGAGTGGCCCTCGGGCCTTTTTGGGCGGCCCGGGTGGGGGGCTCGGTGCCTGCGGAGGGCGGCGGGGGTTTGGACCTGCCAGGGGGTGGCGGGGGTTGGTGGAGGCAAGTCTGGGGGGTTTGTCGGCTGTTGCAAGGGGTGGTTGCTCGCCTGCTTGGGCGCATTGGTGGAGCGTGGGTCGGGGCTCTTCCAGTGCGGAGTAGCTGGGGGCGTGGCAGTCCCAGTGGGCTGTGGCAGGTGTCCCTTCGCCTGTTCCTGTTTTTTTTTTTCTCCGCATGTTTCTACAGGATGGCACTACGTGGGTCATCCTTTGATGGCTGCTGCTGGACGGACGGATGGTGTGGCGGCGAGCACCGGCGGAGGCCCCTTGCTTGTCGGAACCGGGTGAGAACCTGTGGCTGCGGCATGGACGAGACGGGAGACGAGGGCGGCTGCTGCAGGTGAGTTGGATGCTGGCGCTGCTGTGCGGGCGGCTGGCGCTGCGGTGCGGGTCGATGGTGCAGCGGGGGGAGATGGTGCTCGGTCAGCCGAGGCGGGTGGGGAGTGTGGGAACGAGAGGAGGCTGCATTCTTGTCACCGGCATTAGGCCGTCGGGATCCTCCTCTTATACAACTTCTGAGTCTTCGTCCGGTTCTCTTTCGGACAGGTTCGGCTGTGGTCGCGCGCGGCCAATGGTGACGCGGGGCGTGCAATACCGGTCGGTGCGGCGCCCTCGGGGCGGTTTTCTCTGAGTTATTGGGAGGGAGTGCCAAGGAATCTTCGGAAGAGGAGTGTGAAGCGTCGCTACTTAGATATGTTTCGTTTGCGCGAAGGTCGCAAATGGTCAGGGGACAGTCAGAGGAAGCGTAAGGAGGCTGAGAGGGCGGGTAGGGTGAGAAGAGTAGTGCGGAAGGTGGTCAATTGGACTCGGGCCTTCCTGCGTTTGGCTAGTGAGTAGTATGGTATGCTTCTGGCTTACGCGGATTCCATCTTAGAGGCATCACAGACTCATGAGGGTTGGGGCTGGGCTCAACTATGATGAGAAATTCCGTGATAAGATGGAGGAGATTCAAATGCTTTCCTGGGGAATGCACGACATTAATCTGTGGCTGACACAGATGGCGATCAGACCGGTGGGCGGAAGTGTGAGCAGGCAAAAAGGTGGATTGTTCGTCACCACGAGGGCGGATCTGCCCTTTCGAGTGGGCGTGCCCCCGGTGGTGCAGGAAACTCCGGGGGGGGGGGGAGCGAGGGACTTGTGCTGGCGGTTCAACAAAGCTTCATGTCCCTTTCCTGATTGCACATTCCATCCCGCTTGCTCCATCTGTAAAAGGGGCCACTCAGCACTCAAGCATATCACAAAGAGAGTTGGGTGAGCCGCGGTCCCCCCCCCCCCCCCAAGTAGTAGAGGCTCGTGGAGTTTGTCCCCCACTCCGGTTGCGATTGATGTTTTTAGGTCTTTGGCTTAGGAGATATCCGAGGAGCCAGGTCAGCTGCAATTTCGAGAATGAGTTTCGGGAGGGGTTTCCTATACCGGGAGTAGGTAGGGTAGGGGCGAACAAGGCCGGGTATTCGCCTTCCGTTCGGCATTTTGTGCGGCTGGTGTGGGATCAGTTGGCAACCGGGATTGAGTTGGGTAGGGTAGCGGGCCCTTTCAGAGAACAGCCTTTCGCTGACTTTTTGGTGTCTCTTTTGGGTATCATTCCTAAGAAGGAGACGGAAAAGTATCGCTTCATACATAAGCTTCCCTTTCCCATTGGTTACTCAGTCAATGGTCACATGCCTCGGGAATGTTGCGTGGTACGTTACGCCTCCTTAGATGAGGCTGTGTGGGCGTTACGCCTCCTTAGATGAGGCTGTGTGGGCCTGGGTGCTTGCTGGCGAAAGTGGATATGGATCCACCTTCCGTTTATGACGGTGCACCTGTCAGCCTTTTCATTTGTGGGGGTTCTTTTTGCTTCGAAGGACAATTTTACTTTGATAAGAGCAGGCCTATGAGTTGTTCAATTTCCTGTGCTTATTTCGTGCAGTTAGCTCGTTTTGAGGCTGGGAGGTGACTTCAGCGGATCTGCAGTTGTATACCGATGCGGCTGAATCTTGTGATTAAGGCTTGTCACGGGGGTAGCTTCTCAACGGGGGCTGCTGCAGTGTGGTCTCCTTTTTGGTACTTCAAGGATGGGTGGAAGGTCCAGCCTCTCATGAGCGGGGTCCGTAGGGTCAGCAGCTAAGGCTGCGGGATTGTCGCGGACTACTGTCCGGAGATATCTGGCGGGCTTCTCCTTTTTTGGCTCGGGCCCTGGGGTGGGGAGGTGCGGGTGGGGGGTCTTTTCAACGCGGACGCTTTTGCGTGATTGGGAACGATCCTGCCCTTCTTCGGTTGATTGGCGGCGCACCATCACGCAAGACCTGCTGCGGCGTTTTATGCGGCGCATTGCCCCAGATGTTTTCGTCATCATAAGAAATGGTGCAATTTCGGACTGTTTTTTCAGTAGCCTGATTCGGCGGGGTGAATTGGCGGCGGAGGCGGGTCGGATTCGTGATGGAAGGGAGGTCCAGCTAAGTCAGGTGCAATGGATCGGGGGTGGGGTTCGTATCCGCCTTGCCCGTTCTGTGGGCTGTCTCTGGCAAGGGGTGGTATGTGGGTCGAATTGGCAACGGTTCGGGGCTCATGTCCTGTGGCGTTACTGCAGGCATTGTTACGCGTGCTTTCGGTAGCCTTTTATACATCAGGTTGTGCGGGTTCTTATGCGTTTCAGTTAGTGGCGGTCCTTCGGCTGTCGTTACGGCGGATTGGTGCGGACCCTGGTGCGTCTGCCCCCTCACTCCTTCCGGATTGGGACGGCGATTAGTGCAGCTGCTGCTGGACTGCCTGAACAGGAGATACGGTGGATAAGTCGATGGCTGTCGCGGGCCTTCCAAAACTACGTGCGTTTGTAAGGGTGTGTGTGTGGGGGGGGGGGGGGTGATAACTGTTCTGTTCTTTCTGTTGCAGATGCACGGCCAGGATCGTCTTTTGGGATTGGCCACTCCTTTATGTGCTGGGCTGGTCGGAGAGCAGAGATGTGACCATTACAGGGCTGGGCGAGCCTGGACTTCGGTGGCTCCAGCTTGTGCCCTTGCTTCGGCACCACCAGCGTTGAAGAGGCACACCGGACATCCTGCTGCTCCGCTTAGGTGGCACTGAGCTGGTTTCCTGGCATTGTCGACAGTTGATTCGTGCAGTTCTAAAGGACTTTGGGGTGGTGTTGGGAATGTTCAGATGTCATGTTGGTTGGTCTAGTATCATTCCAAGGCCGGCCTGTGGGGGGTCAGCGACGGTGGTCACGGGGTGTGGCGAAGATTAATGGGTGGGGGGAGCAGGGTGGCTGGCAAATCCTACACCCTGGGGGGGACGTTCAGTGCGCGGGCCTCTACAGGTCTGATGGCGTGCACTTGTCCCCGGGGGGTTGGATGTATTTCCTTATCAATTGGCAGGAGGCCTTGGAAGTTATTAGGTCGGGGGCGAGGACTGGTCGCAGCTTACCTTTGGGGGGCGGCTCTGGTCGTGGCTGACCTGAGCCGGTGGCGGGATCCCGGAGGTTTCCGGGGTCCGGAGCCGGTGGCAAGCATGAGGGCGGGGGTGGGGTACCCCCGACCCGGTTAATCCCTCAGGTTTTTGCTAATAATATGGCGAAGCCGGAAGAGGGAGGGTGTGGAAAATTGTCGGGCCTGTACCCGGCGGAAGCGGATGCGGCATCACCTTGCTACTAACATGGCGTGTGAGGGCTCGCTCTGCTTGGGGGGGGGGGGAGTTATAATGTGTCATTTTGTATTGGTTGATTTGTTAAGAAAGGTTATTAAAGCTGCGACCAGTTTAAGTCCATGATTGTTGTCATGTGTTTTGTTTTGAATGCAGTGTGGGAGGGGAAAGTTAGGGGGGGTGGCTTAGAAGGGCGAGAGGCGACGTGTCCGCCTTACCCGGTTAATGTAAGGCCGCGGGCCCCGTGCCCGTGGCCGCTTGTAACCGGGGGGGCGGCAAGTCGCTCGCGCCCACCGTGTTCCGGCGGCGTGCGGGACGTGGTGGGTATCGCACGGGCCCGGTGACCTCATTGGCTCCCGTGGTATTTTGAAACGCGCGGGAGCCAATGAGAAGGCTGGGGTCATGACAGCAGAGGGGGGGTGGGGGGCGGGGACACGGTTCTGCTCCGGCTGTTGTCGGTTGAGCAGGAAGGCGCTGGACGTCCCACCCGCCCTCCCTTCCTTTGGGGATGCTCGGCTACGGGGGTAGTGGGTTGTTGCAGCTTGGGGGGGGGAGAGTGTGTTTTGGCGGGATCCCGGAGGTTTCCGGGGTCCGGAGCCGGTGGCAAGCATGAGGGCGGGGGTGGGGTACCCCCGACCCGGTTAATCCCTCAGGTTTTTGCTAATAATATGGCGAAGCCGGAAGAGGGAGGGTGTGGAAAATTGTCGGGCCTGTACCCGGCGGAAGCGGATGCGGCATCACCTTGCTACTAACATGGCGTGTGAGGGCTCGCTCTGCTTGGGGGGGGGGGAGTTATAATGTGTCATTTTGTATTGGTTGATTTGTTAAGAAAGGTTATTAAAGCTGCGACCAGTTTAAGTCCATGATTGTTGTCATGTGTTTTGTTTTGAATGCAGTGTGGGAGGGGAAAGTTAGGGGGGGTGGCTTAGAAGGGCGAGAGGCGACGTGTCCGCCTTACCCGGTTAATAAGAGACATAGCCCAGTTAACTAGTCTTTATTCGGATTGTTTTTGAAGACTTCATTGTTAAAGAAGAACTACTTGGAATGATTTTGTCAAAAAGGGAGAACTACCGGTCAGGAAATATTCAGTTCTTTCTATTCTTTTGTGACAAAGTGTAATCTTCCATTGCATAGACTTGTTTCCATCACTACTGATGGAGCAAGAGCAATGACAGGTGAAGTTAATGGTTTCATAGCCCTTTGTAGACAACATGATGACTTCCCAGATCTCCTTTCCTACCACTGCATCATTCACCAGAAAGTTTTGTCAAGCAAGAGACTCAATACAAAGATTGTCATGGACATCACTTTCAAAAAGGTAAAAACAAATGCATTGGTGAGATGAGTACAGTTTCATCCTACAAGAACAAATTTGAGCTAATGATGACTGACCTTGCAAACACCACTTTTGATCATTTTCCTAATACGCAGGCTATCTGGGATAATATTCAAATTATGTTTTTCAGAACGAGAAGTATGTGACAGAAATCTGTTCTGTTATCCAGGAATTCGAAAATAGATTCTGTGACTTCCAAAATTTGGAACAGTTATGGAGTACTTGTCATATCTATTCAAAGTAGATGTGGACATTAAAGAAACTGCAGCTGCTATCAGTAAAAATTACTCATTGAACAAGACATCTCTTGAAAATGAAATATTAATCCTTAAAAATGACATTTTTCTCAAGACCCGCGCTGAGCAAGAATCGTTTTGGAAGCTAGTGCCTAGAGACAAATTTCCCAACTTGAGAAGATGCAGTGAAGCTGTACACTCCTGATTTGGTTCAACTTATTTGTGTGAATCTGCGTTTTCCCATCTGAAAATGACAAAGAGTACACAACGTTCCAACATGACAGATGAACATCTCCAGGATTCCCTGAGACTGGCCCTCACACAATACTCACCCAACTTCAAAAAGCTGGTGGATGAAATGCAGGCTCAGACGTCTCACTAATGAGCAAGAGCGAAATATTAAAGATTGTGCAAAATCAGCCTGGATCAATACTCGACATAAATTTAACACAAATTACTCAATAAACGTTGTTGTTGTTGTTAAGAGCCATCGAGTCGGAGTCGTCTCATGGCGCCCCTCTGGATAGCTATCCTAAATCGTGTTCGGTCTTCAGTCAGGCAGCTCATTGTTGACAGACTGGTACCCGTAGCTGCTGTTATTGTATCGATCCATCTCATTGCTGGCCTTCCTCTTTTGCGTTGACCTTCTATTTTGCCAAGCATGATGTCTTTCTCTAATGATCTCTCTCTTCGCATGATGTGTCCAAAGTATGAAAGTTGAAGTCTTGTCATCTGAGCTTCTAAAGAAAGCTTAGGTTTGATCTCCTCTGGTACCGACTGGTTTGTTCTTCGGGCAGTCCATGGTATACACAGTATTCGCCGCCAGCACCATAATTCAAAGGCATCAATTTTCTTCCTGTCTATCTTTTTCACTGACCAGCTTTCACATCCATATGATGTTATTGAAAATACCATGGCTTGAAGAAGTCTAATCTTTGTATGGAGACATCCATCTCTGCTCTTGAAAATCTTATCTAGGTCTTTCATAGCCATTCTGCCAAGAGCAATGCGTCGTCTGATTTCTTGACTGCTTGTTGCTTCTTTATTGATAGCTGATCCAAGTAGGTTAAAGTTGTTCACAATTTCAATTTCTTCTCCTTCATCGATGAACCTGTTAATTATGCCAGTTGTCATGATCCTTGTCTTCTTTACATTAAGGTGCAGGCCCATTTTGAGACTATGTTCTTTGATTGTGAGAAGCAAATGTTTCAGATCATCTTCACTTTCAACCAGTAATGTGGTATCATCAGCATAATGAAGGTTATTGGTGAGTCTTCCACCAATCTTCACACCTCTTTTGTCTTCATACAATTCTGCTTCTCTGATGATTTGTTCTGCATATAAATTAAACAGGTAGGGGGAAAGTATGCAGCATTGTCTTACACCTTTACTTATTTAAACCATTCTGTTTCTCCTTGTTCCGTTCGAACTGTTGCTTCTTGATCAATGTACAGATTGTGCAAGAGAATGATCAGGTGTTCTGGTATACCCATTCTTCTTAATGTGGCCCAGAGTTTCTCATGGTTTACACAGTCAAAAGCCTTGCTATAGTCGATAAAGCACAAATAGATATCCTTTTGGTATTCTTTAGTCTTTTCAAGGATTCATCTCACATCCGCAATGATGTCTCTCGTTCCTCGCCCTTTCCTGAACCCTGCTTGAACTTCAGATAGTTCTTGTTCCAGGTATGTTGTAGTCTCTTTTGAATAATCTTCAGTAGAATCTTGCTAGCATGTGGGATCAGAGCGATTGTGCAATAATTTCCACAGTTGGATCACCTTTCTTTAGTATTGGTATAAACACAGATCTTTTCCAGTTAGTTGGCCATGATGTTGTCTTCCATATTTCTTGGCAGAGTCTTGTAAGTACGGTAACAGCTGCATCAGATTGCTGTAGTACTTCTATGGAAGCTGCATCAGATTGCTGTAATTACTTCTATCAATGCCTGGTGCTTTGTTCTTTGATAAGGCTTTCAATGCTGCTTCAACTTCTTTCATCACCAATGGTTCCCGATCATAAGGTACAGGTTGAAACGGCTGTTCATCCACTTCATCTTTATCATATAAAAACTCTGTATATTCCTTCCACTGTTTCTTGATCTTCTCAGCATCATTTAGCATAGAGCTTTGAGCATCTTGTAACATTCCAATTCGAGGCTGGAACTTTTTCTTTAACTCTTGTAGCTTTAGGAAATCCAATCTTGTTCTTCCTCTAATAGGTTCTGCTTCTATTTCCTTGCATGCATCATTGTAGTACTTTTCCTTGTCCTGTCTTGCTGCACGTTGGACATCTCTGTTGAGTTCTGTGATTGTCTTTCTTTCTCCTCTGGCTTTAGCTTCTCTGTGTTTCTGGGCAATTTTCAGAGTTTCTTCCGTCATCCATTTTGGCCGTTTTTGCTTTTTCACCTTTTGTAGAGACTTCTCGCTTTCTTCCAACACAACCTTCTTGATGTCATTCCATAACTCTTCTGGAGCTCTGTCATTTATATTTAAAGCAGCAAATCGATTTTGCAGGCAGTCTTTAAATTCCAGTGGTATATTCTCAAGGTCATATTTTGCTGCATTCATGAGTGGTTTGCTCTTTTTCAACTTTAGCTTGAGTTTGCATACTAATAGTTGATGATCTGTACCACAGTCAGCTCCAGGTTTTGTCTTTGTTGATGTTATAGAGCTTTTCCAACATTTAATTCCACAGATGTAGTCAATTTGATTTTTATACAATCCATTGGATGACGTCCATGTGTACAGTCGCCACTTGTGTTGCTGGAAGGTGTTTGAAATGAATAGATCGTTGGTCTTGCAGAATTCTATCAGTCTTTCTACAGCCTCATTTCTGTTGCCAAGTCCATATTTTCCAACTATTTTGCCTTCTTCTTTGTTGCCCACGTTTGCATTCCAGTCACCCATGACTATCAGGATATCCTGTTTGCATGTTCTGTCAATTTCAGCTTGTACTTGTTCATAGAACTCTTCAATTTCATTCTCTTCTGCAGCTGTTGTTGGTGCATATACTTAAATTATAGTTGTGTTGATAGGCATTCCTCGTAGACGAATAGAGATTAAGCGTTCGCTGACTGCATTGTATTTCATTACAGTTCTTGCAAGTTTCTTCTTTATTATAAATGCAACACCATTTATTCTTTGTCTTTCATTTCCAGCATAGTAGACCATGTGATCATCGGATGCAATAAAAGTTAAAGAAAGTTATTACTCAATAAAACTTTAAGAAAAAAATGTACTTTCGATTTCTCCTCGCAGTTCTTACTGGATCTTCGTCTGTTTTGTTTTTGCTTAATTTGCTTAATTTGCTTAATAGCTGATCACATCCAAGCAAATGACAGAAGGTTCATTAAAAATGGGGGGGATCCTCCAACTTTATTGGGTTAAAATTTAATTTGAAACTAATTTGAAAATTAATTTTCATGGTGGTAGACCACCGGTACTTTTGGCCGGAAAAAGTAGATCACGACCTGTTTGAAGTTGGGTATACCTGCCCTATGTATATAGTCCTATGCAATCCTGTATTATAAACCATTGTATATAGCCCTATGCAAACATCATTCCCCCTGTACATAGTTCAACTGTTACCCCTTGGTTACCTCTTTTATCCAAGTAATTGTACCATGTTCTACACTCACTGTTCTACTCTATGTAACAAGTTTACTGTTCTATGTAAACTGCCTTGATAAGCTAAAAGAAACGTTAAATAAAATAAATAAATGAGATTCAGTGAGGAATGGCTCAACAAGAGTTAGAGGATACCAAATTTCAACAAGCAACAAAACGCGAGATTAATTGGCTTATCTGAAAGTATGGTCTTTCAGTTTTGGAGAACCATTTCCTCCTGGCACTAGATATTTAACTGGCCTACCTTCACCTCGCCATCAAGTAATGGCCACTCAATGCTCGCCTAGGCCCATTCTGATTCACCTTAATAAGTTCTCACAAGTGTTGCAGCTGTTAGCCTTGGTGTTGTTGTTAAGTGCCGTCAAGTTGGTGTTCACTCATGGTGATCCTCTGGATAGCTGCCCTAAACTGTGCTAAGTCTTCAGTCAGACGGCTCATTGTTGGCAGACTGGCATCTATAGCTGCTTTTATTGTATTAATCCATCTCATTGCTGGCCTTCATCTTTTGCGTTGAGCTTCTACCTTGCCAAGCATGTCTTTCTCTTTCTCTAATGCTCTCTCTCTTCGCATGATGTGTCCAAAGTATGAAAGTTATAGTCTTGTCATTTGAGCTTCTAAATAAAGCTTAAGTTTGCTATCCTCTAGTATTGACAGCTTTGTTCTTCAGGCAGTCCATGGTATACACAGTATCTGTCACCAGCACAATAATTCAAAGGCATCAATTTTCTTCCTGTCTATCTTTTTCACTGCCCAACTTTCGCATCCCTATGACGTTACAGAAAATACCATGGCTTGAATCTTTGTATGGAGAGAGACATCTCTGCTCTTGAGAATCTTTTCTAGGTCTTTCATAGCCATTCTGCCAAGAGCAATGCATCATCGGATTTCTTGACTGCTTGTCATTTCTTTATTGATAGTTGGTTCAAGTAGGTTAAAGTTGTCAACTATTTCAATTTCTTCTCTATCAACGATAAACTTATTGATTTTGCCAGTTGCCAGAATCTTTGTCTTCTTTACATTAAGGTGCAGGCCCATTTTAAGACTATGTTCCTTGATCTTGAGAAGCAAATGTTTCAGATCGTATTTACTTTCAGCCAGTAATGGGGTATCATCAGCATAGCGAAGCTTGTTGATGAATCTTCCACCAATCTTCACACCTCGGTTGTATTCATACAGACCTGCTTCTCTGATGATTTGTTCTGCATAGAAATTAAATAGGTAGGGGGAAAGTATGTAGCCTTGTCATACACCTTTGCCGATTTTAAACCATTCTGTTTCTCTTTGTTCAAACTGTTGTTTCTTGATCAATATAAAGACTATGCAAGAGAAAGATCAGGTATTCAGGTATACCCATGCTTCTTAACATGGCCTAGAATTTCTCATGGTTTACACAGTCAAAAGCCTGAGAAAACACATACAAATATCCTTTTAGTATTATTTTGTCTTTTCAAGGATCCATCTCCATTCTGTGATGATGTCTCTCGCTCCTCACCCTTTCCTGAACCCTGCTTCCACTTCAGGAAGTTCCAGGTATGGTTGCAGTTTCTGCTGGATACATTTGAGTAGAATCTTGCTGGCACGTGGGATCAGAGTGAATGTGCGATAATTTCCAGAGTCAGTTTGATCATTTTTCTTTAGTACTAGTATAAACTGTCGTCACCCCCTGCCTGGGCCAGAGGCTTACAGGCAATGGGCTGCCATATTTGTCCTTAAATAAAGATTTGCGACCTTGTCTCCAGCAGGGAATCCTGGGACTTGTAGTTCTCTTTCGTTTACTTAAAGACAAAGTAGTATGTGACCACTGGGGTTTCTTAAGGCAAAACAAGAAATTTATTTTGTGTTTCCTTCCGAGCATTAAATTCAAATGCAGGCAAAAAGAATCATTCTCCAAATGAAAAGCTTACAGGAAACAAAAGTACAACTGGAGTTGCAGAACTGAAAATAGTTTTAAACACGGCAGCTGTTTTCAGCAAACATTTCAGCACATGTATTACAGCTTCTTTTCCATTCATTCAGCACAGGTAAATTCTTGACATTTATCCAAATGCTGCTTTACTTATCAAACTCTGGTTTTAGCAAAGTTCTTTACTTTAATGGAAGCTCTTAGCATTCTCCTGGCTAGGTGAAAGATTGCTCTTAAAAACTTCTTTTCACAGTCCTTTTCTAGCAACTTTTAAGCTTCCCTCTTGCATAAAGAACAATCCATTGGAGATTCATCACAAATAGAATCTGGATCAAAAGAATCAATTTGCATGCCCTCCTGCCTTACAAATTGTTTGTCTCTTTCTGGGTTCTCAGTAATTCCTTCCAACTTACTATTTTGTAGAAACTTCAGGAGTTCTTTCCAGGGCTGCTCTCCCTGGTAAGAAAAGGTTGTATCTTGAGAGTGGGGCTTCTTAACCTGGAACAACTGCCTTAATGCTTCCCTTGTGTTCAGCCCTGCTTCTCTGCCCTTGGCTGGGTTCTGGTCACCTCCGTTTGTAACTGCGTTCACCCACCTTCTGGCAGCTTGGGTTCCCTGAACCGGCTCTTGAACACTCTGCACCGCACTTAGTTCCACCTCGTCAGCAACCTTCCCAGCTACCCATCTGCTGGTCTCTGGTTCAAGTGTACCTTTCACACAAGAACTGTTTCCTCTGTTGCTGGAACCGTTCTCCCACGTGGAGTTAAGCTTCCCACATCTCCCTTCTCTCCTGTTCCTTCTTTCGTTCCTTCCTCCTTCTGCTCTCTCCTCTCTCTGCACTGAAGCAGGCTTAAAAAGCTGCTTCTTAGCTACCACACCCTTATCTCTGCACATGTGGTTGTCATTAGAGTCTAAGCCTGCACCTACGTTAGGGCTTGGGCGTGGCTTAGCCTCGGCAAGTACGTGCTTCTTTTGTTTGGCTGTAGTTTTAGCCCTGTGAAAACCTTGCCTGTCTCTTGTCTTAAAGGCATATTCACTGTTTTCCTCTGTTTCCCTCAGCTCAGCACAGCTCTCATTGTCACAAAACATAGAACTTTTCCAGTCGGTTGGCCATGATATTGTCTTCCAAATTTCCTGGCACAGCCTGCATTAGATTGCTGTAATACGTAAATGGGAATGCAATCAATGCAAGGTGCTTTGTTCTTTGATAAGGCTTGGGGAGACCTGGGGTCTCATCTTCTAGCTCTATAGTGTAATTTGTTTTGTTGTGACTATCCATCAGGTTTTCATGGCAAGATAGGGAAGTAGATTGCCAGGCCTTTCTTCCATGCAGTTTAAGTCTAGTGTTGTTGCTGTTGTCATAGAAATGTGATCCTCTGCCACCAACATTGTCCCATTCTGTGGCTGCTCAGATGGGTGGTTTGTCTTGGTCTGGCACCTCAGCTGAGGCCTGTCTATCTTGAGAGACCCTGCCAATAGTTAAGCTACTGATAGCTTAGCCCTCAGCATCACTGATGCACACAAGCCCTCACAGCACAACAAGCTGCAAACCAAGTGAGGGTGTTAGGCTTAGCAAAAGGAATATCTGAAAAGCTGAGGTATAATGAGCATAAAATATTTCTCATTCCCGATCTGGCCAGGGAAACAGTTACATAGCAGCGTGTGTTCCTCTCCATGCAGCAATCACTGAGGGAGGTTGGTGTGCAATATGAGCTGCTTTATCCAGCAAAGAGGAGAATTACTTATGAGAACTGCATGGTTATTTACCTCCATCATTTTCTTTAACTCAAGCATGTCCTGCAGTATCTAATCAGCTGTGGGTTCAACCATTTTATCAGACGTTCATGGTCCTTTTTTATGCCTTTTGAGCCCCGATGGAAGGTTGAATTGGGAATATGATATAGGATTCTTCTTCTCAGCCATGTCAAAAAACTTGCCACCAAGTTAATAATTACAAAGAAGCATTGAGAAAGGATAGAGGGAAGAAGCTTGTCTCATTCCTAACAGGGACAACACAGCAAGCAAGCAAGGTAATTCTGTGTGGCTTTTAAATTCAAGCTCGCTGCTTGAAAGCTCTTATAGGGATTTTGTTTTTCATTTTTAAAGCTAATTCTTTTTCTGTACAGCAAAGGGGGAATTTTTTGTGATGCTGGGAAAAGCTCTGTCCATTAGAGTTTATTGTTTTTTCTTCCAGCTACCCATTCAGAGCTAGCTCTTTGAAACCACTCACCTCATCGAGTGTTAGATCTCTCCCTACCCACCCTAGCTCCATCCATCCCATATGAGTCTTCTTGCTTTATAGGGCAACTCCCAAATTAGCTACACACAGGGGACATAGAACACATTTGAAAGAGGCTAACTGATTTGTCTCTTGAAGGACAGCTGAGGAAAAGGTAAGGACTTTGGTAGATCTCTCTCTTACTTCAACAAATACCAAAGCTCCACCAACTGAACAATGGTTGGGAAAAATCATATTGCCAAAGCTGTTGACCCTGTTACAGCTTCTGCCTCTGTCCAGACAGAGATCCCAATGCCAAATGAAGGACTGGTTTCATATGCAGGATATCTGCATGCTGAAGCTCTCAGTAAACAAGTGGAGGAGCTCATTTGAGAGGTGGCGAGGCTGAGAAACATTTGAGACAGTGAGAAGTTCATTGATGAGATGCTTTTTGAAACATCTAAGCTCTCCAATAGAGGTGAAGATGGGAGGCTACAGAATAAAGAAAGTTGAGCATGAGTCACTAGAGTCTGCAGAATCAACACTCAAACTCCTCCAGACCTTAAACTGAAGAACCAGTATGCAGCATCCCAGCAAATGGAAGAACCAGACCTCAAGCTCTTCAGTTTATCAAATCACCTGGACCAGATGGTATACATCCAAGGACGTTGAAAGAAATGAAATATGAGATTGCACCTACTATTAGAAACCTGTGAACTATCATTAAAATCATCTGTAATATCTGAAGATTGGAGGATAGCCAATGTAACACCAATTTTTAAAAAGGGTTTCAGAGGTGATTTGGGAAACTACAGATCCGTGAGCCTGACATCAGTACTGGAAAAAATGGTAGAAATCATTATAAAGAGCAAAATTACTGAACATGCAATGTAGATAGTCATGGCTTGATGGGGGACAGCCAGCATGGCTTTAGCCAAGGAAGGTTTTGTCTAAACTAATCTGTAATGTTTTTTTAAGGTATGAATAAACAGATAGACAAAGGAAAGTCAGTTGATATAGACTCTTGGCAAAATTAAAAGTCATGGGATAGGAAGCAGTGTACTGTTGTGGATCAAGAACTGGTTAAAAGATAGAAAGCAGAGGGTAGGGTTAAATGACCAATTTTCCCAACAGAGAAAGGTGAATAGTAGAGTACCCTAGGGATCTGTGCTGGGTTCGCTGCTTTTTAACATATTCTAAAATAACCTAGAAATAGGAACGATGAGTGAAGAAATCAAATTTGCAGATTACACTAAATTATTCAAAGTTGTTAAAACCCAAAAGGATTGTAAAAAATTGCAAGAGAACCTTGATAAATTGGAAGACTGGATGTTCAAATGGCACATGAAATTTAATATGAAGTGCAAAGTTATGCACCTAGGAAAGAACAACCCAAACTATGGTTACGCGATGCAAGGTTCCACATTAGGAACCACCACCCAGGAAAACGATTTAGGCGTCATCGTGAACAACATGTTGAAACCCTCCCCACATTGTGCAGTGGCAGCCAAGAAAGCAAATAGATTGTTAGAAATCATAAGGAAAAAAATGGAGAATAAAACAAAGGATATTATAATGCCTCTGTATCATTCCATGGTGTGACCGCACCTTGAATATTGTGTGCAATTCTGGTCGCCGTATCTTAAAATGGATATAGCATTATGAAAAAAGGTACAGAGAAGAGCCACAAAAATGGTAAAAGAGATGGAAGGATACCCTTATGAAGAGAGGTTTGAAAGGTTAGGGCTCTTCAACTGGGAAAAGAGACGGCTGAGGGGAGATATGATAGAGGTCTATAAATTAATGAATGGAGTGGAACACGTAAACATAGATCAATTGTTTACGCCATCAATACATAGAAAGACTAGGGGACATGCAATGAAGCTACAGTGTGACCTATAGAAGACTAAAAAGAAAAAAATTATTTTTCACTCGATGCGTAATCAAACTCTGGAATTTGTTACCAGAGGATGTAGTAAAACAATTTTAGAAACCCTGAAAATGACTTAACAGATATTGATGTTTCTTTACTGCGTTCATTATCTATTTGTTGTGTTTCGGAAGGTTCTGCAGTTCTTTTTCAAAATGACGACAGCTCATGCTGCTTACTGAGAAGAGTTAAATTGTAACTAATTTGGGTAGCACGTATAAGAACTTTTTTTTTTAGAGACTGAGTCTTGAGTAAATGCGGGGCGTGTGAGTCTTGCCGTGCATCTTATTGCTGGGTGTATGTATTATTTTGTTAATATTGGTTCATCCTATATCTGCCAGATCTTTGTTTGGGCCACCAATTAATTATTTTGAAGGATAGTGTCAGTAGGCACATGCAGATATGCAGATGTTAGAATTTTGGCATGCTTTTGCAGAACCAAATCTCACTCAGATATTATGCTGTCAAACTTTGCATTTTGCCGCTTCCACCATAGTCAATAAACCAATGATATGATCATGGAGGTACAGTACTGCATACTTACTTTAGAGTATCATTATTAATATTATATGCTCTACAAAGACACACTGCTATGGGACTAGGGGGAGTGTTGCTTTTTCTAATCTAGCTGATATGTATTTATGTGGGGTGTTAGATTTAGGCAAGCAACTGATTTAGCTGTCATGGGTATTGGATATTAAAATGCCTTGGATTGTGTGCATGTCTCATTAAGAAACTACAGGCAGTGGACTTAAATGTATTCAAGACAGTATGGCATTGCATGAAACACTGACTTTATTTTTTAGTGCCATCATCAAGTCAGTGCTGACTCCTGGTGACCCAGCTGCCTCTGGGTGATCTTGACAATGCATCACTGGAAGTAGATTGCCAAAGCCTTTTCTTCCAAGGCAATGGAGGGTAAAGTGACTTGCTCAATGTCACAAGGAGTGGAGGAGTGGCCTAGTGGTTGGGACGAGGTACTTCAGGCTGGAAGGTTGGGGGTTCAAATCCCACTACAGGACAGCAACCTTGGGCTGGAAGGACTTGGGTTTCTAAGTCCCACAGGTGCTCCTTGTGGTCTTGGGCAAGCCACTTAACCCTCCATGTTCCCTGTAAAATAGTTATCTCCAAGTTATAATGCCCTGTTCAATGTAATTTCAGTTTGTTCAATGTAAACCACATTGATTGATGCAGAATAGCATGGTATATAAGAGAATATAAATAAATAAATAAGGAGTGCTAGTGGGCATTGAACCCTTGATTTTCTGGGTACTAGGCATTTGCTCTAACCACTAGACTTCTCCTCTGACTCTCTATCCATAGTCAAAGTGGACTCGGTTGGATAAATGGACTTCACCACTGCATTGTATTAGTTGTGAATTGAAAATAAGAAATCTGTCTAGCAGTATAATGACGATGCAGAGATCCACTTCAGTAGCTGATTTGGAGAAGAGACAGAGTGTAATGTTAAAGATTACAAAAGATCTCACTAAGAAAGAGTTGCAGAATTTAAATAAAAAACTGCATTCCTGCCTTTTAGCAAACTTTGCTCAGGACAGTAGTTTGGCAGATCAAGCGAAGAGGTTTGCAGAGTCCCAGTTGTAGTTCTCCAGCTTGAAGGCTGGGTTGATATAGCCGAGATGAAGCTGCATAATCTCCTCTGGTTTCAAGAGTTGCTGAATGCTAAACAAGTCTTAGAAGCTGAAATGGTTGCCCACTGTAAACTGCTAGAGTGAAAAGTCTGCAAGTTGCCAATGGTGGCGGTCCAGTATCTATGTCAACCTGGAATTATCAAATTACCTGGTCTGCTTAAGTTAGATGCTGGCTATAATATCTGGTGAGCCATCACACTTTTATTAATTCTGGTTTCTGTGAAGAAGCATTGGATGGTTGTGGGGGTTTGCTGAGATGTTTGAGTCAGTGTGTGGGGATAAATGCTTGAGAGTGTTTGGGAGGATTTAAGATTTTTTTATGATTGGTCCCATAGGTGAGTTGCCTCTCTTTGTCTAGATGGCCCCAGTCAGCTTATTGGGATTGGGTGGGTATGGGATTGGGGTTGTTGTTCGGGGAGGTATTGGGGTTTTATGTTGTCATTGTTATTATTTGGCAGAGGTCTTGTCCGTATTTGCACTTATGAATAAGATTTTTATTAGTCCATATTGCCAGAAGTTTATTGATGGGTCTTAAAATTATCTCTCTGAATGTAAATAGTCTTAATCACCCTGTTAAATGTAAAAACATATTGAGCTATCTTGTCCCTGAATGCAAATGATATATTTCTTCAAGAAACTCATCTTTTCTTTGAAGACTGTGTCGAGCTCTGTATTGGGTGGTCTGTCATTTTTTTCGCCGGTGTTAATAAAAAAAATAATAAAATAATTCTTCGGAGGGTCCTACCAGTACAAATTATGTGGCAGAAACTGATAATGAAGATAGATAGAGGTATTAATATAACAATTTCTGGGCATAATTGTACACTGATGAATGCTTGTTGTTGTTAAGTGCCGTCGAGTCGGAGTCGACTCATGGCGACCCTCTGGATAGCTATCCTAAATTGTGTTCGGTCTTGAGTCAGGCGGCTCATTGTTGACAGACTGGTACCCGTAGCTGCTGTTATTGTCTCGATCCATCTCATTGCTGGCCTTCCTCTTTTGCGTTGACCTTCTATCTTGCCAAGCATGATGTCTTTCTCTAATGATCTCTCTCTTCGCATGATGTGTCCAAAGTATGAAAGGCTTATGCCCTGACAATAGACTTTCCACTTTTTTTCAATGAATTGCTTCAGACTCTTATCTTTTGGGATTGGTGAGATTGTGCTCAGTGGAGATTTTAATACACTCCTTAATGAAAGATTCTATAGGAAATCAGTTTATAAACATGTTCATAGAAAATCCACTGAAGCATTTCAACATGTTTTAGACTCCTTGGGCCAGATATTCATCTGGGCAGGCTATGTGCTGCTAGGGCACATAGCCCTGCCCACCAACCCCTAACCCCAGATATCCGAGGATCACCGCACACGCTGGAGGCCATAGTAGCTAACCGAACAGTAGCGATATTGCCTATCTTTTAGGTGCAGGTCGCTAACCAGGCAGCATGCAATATCGCCGCTGCCCAGTTAGCAACGGTCTCCGCCCCCACTCTGTCCCAGAACACCCCCAACACGCCCCGATGCTAACTGCATAGCATCAGGGTGCATAGTGGGGTTAGAAGGGGATATTCAATGACACTAATCATATAAGTGCCGTTGAATATCTCTATTAAAGGCATTTGCTAGTTTACTGGGCTGTAAACCATCTAAAGCCATTTCAAATATCAGGCCCCTTGTGTTTAGTGGATGCATGGCGATGCATTTCACCCTTCAACACAGGAGTATACCTATTTCTCATTTCCACATCCAAACATACTCACGAATTCACTATCTTTTAGTGTCAAAATCTCTCCTATCAGATTCCAAGACCGTAATATTCAGTCTATTCATATCTCATACCATGCTGCTATAGTTTTAGAATTCCGGCCATGGAACTGAAATGCCTATAGGCCCCCTTGGCACTTTCAAAATAGGTTTCTCCTAGAATCTGCTTTAGTAGACAAGTTGAAAATGTTCTTTGAAGACTTTTTCCAAAGAAATGAAAATGAGCTTTTACATTATAGTACAATATGGGAGGCCTTTAAAGTTACACTGCGTGGCGAGGTTATTAGTTTTTCAGTCTGGTTGCGAAAAAATCAAATGAAAGTAGCTAATAGACTGGAGGAGGAAACTGCCCATTTTGAGAAGGCTCATATTAGGTCAAAATGTAATGTAATCTTTCCATGGTTGACTTGAGTTCATTACGAATTTAATAAGAATTTGATGCAGCAAGCTGAGCAGGAGTTGTTTGTACAGCAGACAAGGTATTAAGCGGGCAGTGATAAATCAGGAAGGTTACTTATGCAACTTTTAAAAATGTCTTTCATTGTCTTTAATTAAATGGAAGGATGTGGGGTTGTCACTAGTTCTGAGGATATTTCTGAAGCTTTTGCCTCCTTTTTTGGTAAGCTCTTTTCATCCACTGGGGCAAGTAATATTGGCCTAAGGGAAACATTTCTGATGGTAGTTGATCAACCAAAGTTTTCAGATCAGCATAGGGAGTGGTAAGGGGCTCTGGAACAAGTAGGAGAGATTCTATCAGCAGTTAAGAGTCTATCTAGAAATAAAGTTCCAGGGCCAGATGGCTTTACTATTCAGTTTTACCAACAATTTGCAGCTATCCTTGCACCGAAACTACAGTAGCTATTTCAAAGCTTGATTGGACAACAATGTGTCTCTTCAAATTTTGTTGAGGCTAAAGTTGTGCTATTTGCTAAGCTGGGCTGTGATGCAACTCTCCTGGCCAGTTACCATCCAGTTTTGCTCCTGAATGTAGATTACAAGATTTTGGCAAAGATTCTGCCACAAGGCTTAGCAGCATGATACATTTACTGACTGAGGAGGAGCAAACTGGTTTCACAAAAGATAGGTTCATAGGTGACAAGGTCAGGGGACCTTTTAGAACTTATTAGAGCTGTCGCACCATATGAGTGGTCCTTCTGTGGCTTTATCATGAGATGCTGAAAAAGCCTTTGACTGTGTTGAATGACTGTATTTGTTACGAATGTTAGAATGCTTTGGATGTGGCTCCCCCTTTGCTGATTGGGTCAAAGTGCTTTAAACCTCTCCTAGAATGTGTTTTGCTGTAAATGGCTTCTTATCAGATGTTGTTTGCTAGGTCCTCTCTCTCTCCTTTACTGTTTGACCTGGCACTTGCACTGCTACTGCTATGTATCAAAAAAGAAAATGACATTGAAGGTATAAAGTCGGGTGAAAAGAACCGGAAGCTTGCTGCTTATACAGATGATGCCGTACTATTCCTCTCTAATTCAGTGACTTCCATAAGATGTCTTTTAAATATGGTTTATTTATTTATTTTATTTACATTTTCTTATATACCGTGCTATTCTGCATCAGTGTGGTTTACATTGAACAAACTGAAATTACATTGAACAGGGCATTATAACTTAGAGATAACTATTTTACAGGGAACATGGGCTATGGAGGGTTAAGTGGCTTGCCTAAGACCACAAGGAGCACCTGTGGGACTAGAAACCCCAGTCCTTCCGGCCCAAGGTTGCTGTCCTCTAGTGGGATTTGAACCCCTGACCTTCTGGCCTGAAGTACCTTGCCCCAGCCACTCCTCCACTCCACTCCACTGGTTGACTGCTTTTCAGTGTTCTTCGGTTTTAAAGTTTATTGGGATAAAAGTCAGCTTCTTCCTCTTAATGACCTCGCCATGCAGGGGAATGTGGAGCAGTTTCCTTTTCAATAAGTATCTCAAGGAATAAAATATTTGGGTATGCAATTTCCTCATAAGAAACTATTAAATGCAATTGCAATATTATTCTTACAGACTCAAAGAGCTCCTTGCAATGCTGGACTCCTCTTCGGATATCATGGTGGGGGAAATTAGATACAATTAAAATGATGGTGCGCCGAGTATAATTTACAAACTAGGGATGTTGCTGGGTTTTTGAAAGTCCTGTTTTTACACTCAACTGAACAAGACACTTACAACCTTTTTGTGGAAAGGCAAAAGGTCGCGTATAGCCTTGACAAAGCTGAAGTTGCCAAGCAAAAAGGGAGTGTAAGTTTTACAATCAGGAAAACCTATCATGTTGCCTTGCTATTATGATATGGGGTGGAATGGATTCTAAGAGAATCTTCCTACCTTGGCTCAAAATGGAGAAAGTACTTGTCTCTCCTTTTCGGCTGTCCGCTCTGCCCACAATGAGTATTCTGGACTCTAAGTTGGGTTTGCCACTTATTAATAGTACTATTAAAGCTGTAAAAGAAATTGATTCTCGTTGTGCGACTCCTTATTCAACATCAGCAGCTTCCTCTCTTTGGTATAGTGCAGGTTAATGGGCAAAAACGTTTTGGAGAGGATGGTTAACAAAAGGAATATATTGCATTGGTCAACTCTTCCGAGGGGGGACCATAATTAGTCAAGAGCACCTGAATGAAGTTTTTGGCTTGTCAATAATTCAGGCAGCTATATTGGACTGCCTAGTTTGGAGTTGGGCACAGGATTCTCCATGCTCGGAAGGGGTGTGTCCTACTTCTGACCTATATGATATATGCCATAAAGTTGAACTCGTATTTCTATAAACTACTAATGAGCTATGGTGGTCCATCTTTAATGGGCCTCTATAGGAGATGGGAATATGATGCTGGTATCCACCAGGATATAATAAAATGGAGTATATTTTGGAGTCACACGGTGAGTAGTCCCACCATGTTGAGTAGTCTCGCCGGAGGGACTGGGGTTTCTAATCCCACAGCCACTCCTTGTGGCCTTGGGCAAGCCACTTAACCCTCCAATGCCTCAGGTACACTTAGATTGTGAGTCCTTTGGGGACAAGGGAATAAAAAGTGCCTGTTAGCATAAGTTTGTAAACTACTCTGATACACAGGGTAAAGGGCAGTATATCAAGTGCCTAAACCTTAAACCATACAGCTCATCATGTAATCTGGACACCTTTACGCATGTACAGAGCTGGTCTTCGAGAGTCCAATTTGTGCTGGCACTACTTGACAGTGGTTGGTATCTTATTTCACTGTTCCTTTATTAAACCCTTCTGGGAAGGGGTTTGGGGTTTTATTAGCAAGGTTTTCAAACGGAATTCTGCTTCATTATTAAAGATAGTTTTATTTAGGTCCTTATGCATTCAGGATGTTCTTGCCAAATATGATAGGGCACTATTTGATGTTATGATATCAATTGCTATTCAACACATTTTGCATAACTGGAAAGATGCATCTTTTTTTAAATGTTACCTTTTGGTGGCATGTGATTTATATAACTAGGAAATTGGAAGGTGCCACTTTGGTATCCTCTAATTGTATTGATAAGATAGAGAGAACCTGGAGATCCTTGGATATGTACCTGGTTAATATTTGATGTCTTCTTCATACTTGGAGTTTATTATTCTGGTATAGACCTCTGCCACTTTTTTTTGGGGTGGGGGGAGGGGTAGAAATATGATATTTGCAATTAATCCAATGATCTTTTTTATTTTTTGTGCCATTAAGTCAGTGTTGACTCATAGCAACCCAGCTATCTCAGGGTTTTCTTGGCAATGTATCACTGGAAGTAGATTGACAGCCTTTTCTTCCAAGGCAATGGACGGTAAAGCAACTTGCCCAAAGTCACAAGGAGTGCCGGTGGGAATAAAACCTTTGATCTTCTGGGTACTAGGTAGTTGCTCTAACCACTAGGTTACTCCTCTACTCCTTATCCAATTATAGTATTACTATTATTTTTTATTTTGAAAATAAACTTGTTAAAAAAAAATGAAGATGACAAAATGAAAAACCAAAAAAAAACAACCACCCCAAAATAAAATGATACGAAACAAAATAGTTTGCCCTGCATATCCCTAGTTAGCAGCAGGCTAGCAAGAGCTGACGCCCATAGAAACCTGATTCTCGTCTGAAGGTTGTCTGACCTCTATCCCAAAGGTCACTGGTTTGAGACCAGTCTGACTGTGAGAAAAAAAAAAGCCAGATGTAATCGTTCAGCTTTGTTTTTCATTTGGGCAGCAGCCACAGCTACCTCATTAATTAATAAAACTGGCCTGAAATGAAAATGTATAAGAACAAAATGAAAATGTATTAAAATGAAACTGCAAATGATACAGGATATGAAATAGGGCTTTTTTGCCTGCACATCCCTAGTAATATACCTCTACCACTATTTTCTTCTCTTTGACACATGGAATTCTATCCATAAACATTCACTGGTACATTTTGTTTCCTGCAGAACTTTTATTCTATTTGACTCAATGCTCTCTTTAACATACAGTATATCACCACCCCTCCACCAATTTCATCTAGCCTATCATTGCGATATAGTGTGCACCCTGGTATCATAGGGAGTTTTTTACTAATTGGCGCTAAGGTGTTGCATGTAATGCACAAATAGCATTGAAACCATGGCATGTTAAATGCAAAACCCCCCATTAACTGTCAGAGGCATGGAAAGCATTCTTCTGGCAGTTAATACAGAGCCCTGTCCCACAGCATGTGCATCTAACGGCATTAGGTGAATGAGCGCTAATGCAGTTAACGCGCAGTATGAACAAAACACTAATGGTGCTGAGCTCACTACACTCACTGTCCATCTCTAGCTCACCCACTCGCGCCTATAATGTGGGTTGCAAAGTTAGAGCGAGAATCATCCTGTGCTAGTATGACCCTGTGCTAACTGGCAACACATGTCCTACCATGTTTCAGCATGCGCCAGAACACATGCTGCCAACTAGCGTCTATTAGTAAAAGACCCCCATTGTGTCCTATTGGTCATCCTCCTTCCACTATGTCTCTGAGATGTCTATTAAGGTGACATTTTACTTACCAGTTAATGTCCTTTCCATGAGTCCTGCTAGAACAGTCCAGACGAGTTGTGTTCCTCTACCAGCAGATTGGTGGAGACAAAAAAACAATGAAAAGTCCAGGTTTTAATGGCATCACTCCCATGCCTCTATTTGCCTCAGCCACCAGAGGTCCTTTCATTCATCCCAAAGCATATGGGAGCAACACGACAAGCCTCACACAGGTAGAAGATCCTGAAGTACCAAGAAATGCAGTCAGAGACCAAAAAAATGTGGCAGAAAGATACAGAAATATTTCATAAGAACATAAGATACGCCATACTGGGTCAGACCAAGGTCCATCAAGCCCAGTATCCTGTTTCCAACAGTGGCCAATCTAGGTCATACGTACCTAGCAGTTTCCACAAAAGACACAGGTTCCTCAATGCTTGTAATGTATCAAGCAGTGATATCCTGGGTCCCTTTTTATAATGGTTTATGGACCTTTCATCCAGGAACTTGTCCAAACCTTTTTTAAACCCAGCTACACTAACAGCTCTTACTACATCCTCCGGTAACAAATTCCAGAGTTTGATTACACGTTGAGTGAAAAAATACTCTCTCTTATTAGTCTTAAATAGGTTACCCTGTAGCTTCATTGCATGTCCCCTAGTCTTTCTATATTCTGATGAGATAAACAATCAATCTACGTTTACCCGTTCCACTCCATTCATTAATTTATAGATCTCTATCATATCTCCCCTCAGCCGTCTCTTTTCCAGGTTGAAGAGCCCTAACCTTTTTAGCCTCTCTTCATAGGGGTATCCTTCCATCCCCTTTATCATTTTGGTGGCTCTTCTCTGTACCTTTTCTAATAACGCTATATCCCATCATGTTAGGTGCCACAGGCTTGATAAAGAAAAGTTCCAAGCACATCTTGACAAACTACCCATACATGTTACATCTTACAAACTTCAGCTCTATTTGGCACAATGCAAGTACTACGGTGAGCATTAGCAATAAATTTGAGAGACTGAGATCATACTCTACATACCCTGGCTTATAAGTGAGGTTCATGACTGTCATGGTATATGCAAAACTCACCCATTTGGAGAACTGTCCCTCAACCATGGGCAACAATGTGTGATCAACAGTAGAGAATTTTGTACAGGAAAGCATAAACATAAGGCTGTCAGCAGATGATGAACCTGCAGAGCCAAGTATAAAAATCATAGCAGACTCAAAGGTACTGCTGCAGAAGAACAATGCAAATACAGTTTCAGGGCAGGCCTGGACTGCTCTAGCAGGATTCAAGGAAAGTACACTAACTAGTAAGTAAAATGCTACCGTCCATATTGTGCTGCTAGACCAGTCCAGACAAATGGGATGTGCCAAAGCTACTACACCACTGGGCGAGAAGAAGTCACAGCAGCTCACAAAACCCTTGAGCCAAAGGCTGTGTCTGCCCTTGTGTGGACATCCCAGGGGTAATGTTTGTCAAAAGTGGAAAGTGATGCCCATATTGTTGCCTGACAAATATTTGCAGGAGCTACCTAGCTCTATTCCACCCACAAGGATGCTTGTGTTTGGGTAGAATGGGCACGCAAATCCTCTGAAACTGGCCAGGTCCATAACAGATACACTGAGGCAATGGCCTTCTTAATCCAGCACCCCAAAGTCGACTTACCTGCCATGTCAAGCCAGCATACAGCACCAAAAAAAGATGGATGAATTTATGAAAGGAATTTGTAACCTCCAAGTACCAGAGAAGCATCCTCTGGACATCCACAAGGTGAAGATCTTTATCCTTCCCCCGACACAAATCCTTAAAGGAGGGGGGCAGGCATACCACTTGGGTCATGGGAAAGAGAGAAGGCACCTAAGGCAAGAAGGAAGGCATAGGCTGAATGGAAATGGCCTCCTAGAAAAAGATAAGGATATCGGCAAGAGTGAGCCTGTAGCTTGGAAATCCACCTTGCGGAAAAAATCGTGACGAAGACGACCATCCTGAGTGTCAAATCTTTTACAGTAGTGTGCTTCAATAGCTCAAAAGGCACCACCAACAGGGCCCTGAGCACTAGACACATATTCCAGGAAGGGATCACAGACCAGAGGGGAGGACGCAGATGCCAACCCCCTTTTGGAAACATAGTGTATAAAGTTCACCTGTTATCCAAGTTTAAATTCCCTGCTATATGTAAGTTCAATGTCTGAACGTTCTGCATTGTACAAACCTGTTCCTTGTAAACCACGCTGATGCCGAATAGTGCGGTATAGAAAAACAATAAATAAATAAAAATAAAATAAATAAACCCACCTAGAGAAAGCACAAGACATCCAGGTGCAAGGCTAGAGACTTAACAGCCACCGGACCTTGGAAACAGGCCAAAGCTGCTTCCTGAAATTTCAGAGAGCTAAAGGAAAGGCCCTTCTCTAGGCTATCCTGTAGAAAGGCCAACAAAAATGGAAACGTCGCTGCCCCAAGAACCAACTGCCAAGTGCTGCACCATTGCTCAAAAGAGGCACCAGATCCACACATATGCTAGTTTGGGAGACCTCCTCTGGGCTCCGAGCAGAGTGGAGACCAACACTGAATGCTTGTACTGGGTCAATGCTTGTACTGGGTCAAGCATTGCGGAACCTGTGTCTTTTGGGGAACTGCTAGGTACGTATGACCTAGATTGGCCACTGCTGGAAACAGAATACTGGGCTTGATGGACCTTGGTCTGACCCAACATGGCATATCTTATGTTCTTATGTACTGGTGAATAACCCTTCCATGCTAGTCATCTCTTTTCAAAAGCCAAGCTGTAAGCAAGAAGGGAACCGGGTCCTCCAGTAAGATTGGTCCCTGCAGCAACAGGCTCTGAAATGGAGGCAACTGAAGAGAGGCATCTGCGGAGACCACATCAGGTCTTCGAACCATGATTTCCTCAGCCAATCTGGTGCCACCAGAACAATCCTGCTCAGGTGACATCCTATATGCTGAATCACAAGCCCCACTAGTGGCCATGGAGGAAACACATACAGCCGGTGCTGACTTGGCCAAACTTGGGTCAGGGCTTTGACACCCTCTGACCCCATCTCCATGTGGCAAACTTTGCTATATTGGAGCAAGTTGCCAGCACATCCATTTTGGGGAGACCCCAGCGGTGCAGAATCAGTTGAAATGCCTCCTGACTCAACTTCCACTCTCCAGGATCTCGGGACTGGGAAGGCCACAACTGGCTCTTCCAAACTGATCAGCCAGCCGAGGCTTTCTAAGAAGGACCCCTTGGTGCTGCAGCATTGCAGCCGCCACAATCATGACCTGGGAGAACATCTTCAAGGTGGTGGAAAGCCCCAAAGGGAGGGTGGTGAACCGATAGTGAGAGCCAAGCATGGCAACATGCAGATACTTTGCTAATCCACCCAGATCGGGATATAAAAATACACTTCAGCCAGATCCAGAGAAGCCATGAATTCCCCTCAGTGCACTGCTTGAATCACGGGGCGCAAGGTTTTCAATCCAGAAGCACAGGATGCACGAGTGCTCATCAATCCCCATGAGGTCCAGAATGGGCCAGAAGGAATCATCCTTTTGGGCACCATGAAATAGATGGAGTATCTGCCCTAGACCCACTCATCTGGTGGGAAGGACATCACCACCTTTAGGCACAGCACTTGTCCAAGGTGATTTTCACAATGGCACTTTTGATCGCAGACCCACATCGGAAGATAACGAAGGCATCTAGAACAGCTTTTTACATTCCAGGACATAGCCAAACTGAATGGTGTCTAGCACCCTGAGATCCTTGGTAAACTGGGCCCATTCCTGAAAGAAAAGGCAATATCTGCCTCCAACAGAAGAAACCAGGGAACGGGCCCCCAAACCTTCACTGTGCAGCCCGGGAGGATCCTCTTCGGAGGGGACAGAGTCCCTGGGCCCATGCACTCTATAAAAAGACTGAGAATGAGCCGAAAGCCCAGAAGCAGAGGTGAAGAAAGGTTTTCCAGGTTGTTAATAAGATTCCTGAGAACCCAAGGAATCCAGCCAGCGTGCCCTCAGTGGACAGGAGGAGACTGAAGAGAAGGGGCATCAGACCGCTTCACAGGACCCTTGTATCCATCTTCCGGAAGGCCACAGATTTTGTCTTCACCCGGTCCTTCACCAGCTTCTCCAAATCGGTTCCAAACAGAACTGGCATCCCCCTTAAAAACTAGTTGTGTCAACCGGACTTTGGAAGATGTGTCTGCTGCCCAGTGCCGGAGCCAAATCCAACACCGTGATGAAGTCATCATGGCACTATCTGTGGCCACCAAACATACTGGGTCATATATGGCATCAGAAAGGAAGGCCGTAGCTGACTCCAAAAGAGGGGTAGCATCTTCTGGCGGGGCTTGAGATATCAGGCAGGTACATACTTCCAGCTGCAGAATAGCTGCTGTCATGGTGAAACTGGCTCCTCAACCACAAATCCACCTTACAATACAGAAAATCCTTTAAGGCCAATCCACCTTCCACAGGAACAGTGGCGCGTCTAGTAATCACCATGACCTGCGCACCCACCTTGGTAATGCCAAACCACTCAATGCACTCCTCCTCTGGGAGAGAGGAGATCTTCTTATACATCCTTAACCCTTTAGGAAGGGAGTCAGAGAGTCACACTCCAATCGGATCATATCCTTGATCACATCCGGAAACAGGAAGACAGTAGTGGATTTTCACACCCTTTGAAGGAGCGGATGTACTTTTAGCTCCTGCTCTGTGCTGGAAGAATCTGCAAGTTCAAGGTGGATGAGACCCTGCCAATCAATGCCGCCAGCTACTCCTTCCAGAATAGGCAAATCACACTGGCCTACTCACAATCTTCTGAAGGCAAGAGTACATCTACATCCACGACAAAGCCCAATACTGAGCCATATGAATCCTTCATAGTCACAATCTCAGATAATTCCTTGCTTTTCCCAATCTCCAGGGGGCGCCCCACACTGGGAATGCTTATTCAAATGAAATCAAACAGGATTTCCACTCTCCGCCTGTCCCATACGAAACTGCACTCGGGGACACAGAGGTTGCAGAGTCTGAATCTCTACATCAGAAGGCCCAGGGCTGCTGCAAAAAATTAAGAATTTCAGAGTCCGGAAGCTCTCCTCTCGGAAATGACCCCCTAACACCTTGGGCATAGCCACTACAAACCCCCTAGAGAGCAATGAACGGCTTGCAGCATGGCTTCTGGATCCTCCGGCTGGTTGGATCCTTACCCATAGCGCCATTCGTCACCTCCTACCCTGAGGCAGGCAAGACCAGATTAATTGCATACCCCGGCTGAAAGAGGGGGAGCAGGTTCTTCAGGGATGTCTCAGAAGCTGCCATACAAGAAGAGCAGAGTCTAGAATCTGGAGATGAGGCACCATGCTTTCCACAGGTCAAACGATTCCTGGAAGAAGACAGAGTTAAACAAGTATCACAACAGCACATGCTAAGAGCATGGCAGCCCAAAGGTGCATGGTAACTGTGCTTTTACTGAAGTGCGCATTAATTATGCTCTTGGTGCAATACTCGTTACAGGTGCTAGGTATGGAATGTGCACTAGAACCGCTTGGGTGGAACACTCATTAGGACTGTATGACCGCCAGGTGCACATTAGGTAAAAATGCTACTAACGTGTAGAAAACGGCAGGAAACCACTACACAGTGCCAACGGTCACCAGCTGTCCACCCCAAATTGCATCCCAGACAGATGTAATCAGGAGCACCGACAAAGATAGTGACAAGGTCAAGCCTTGGTACTCACTCCCTGAGAGCCCCATGCTGAAAATCCATGCTGGGCGCAGATCTACTCCCCTGGAACTGTTTTTCTGGCTTACAGCACCTCATTTAAGGTAGCTAGCAAGCAGATCCCTCTGAGAGCCTTCTGCAATTTTCAGAAGAAAGCAGGGGGGACAGAGGAGGGAGGGAGGGGGTGTTGAGGTTGCATGAGGCAATTGTACTCTTCCAGATCCTTCCTTCCAATTTCTGGCAGCTCAACAGACTCTTAACCAGGGTAAGAACATGGCTCTGAACCAATCTTCCCTCCTCCTATGGCTACCAACAAGACCACAGTCTAGTGGAGCCTCCCACGTTGTGCTCCAGTGAGAGATGAACCTGCAGGCTGTCATTCACGAGCATTTCAAATCAATCTTTTCTGCTCAAATCTTTAGAATTTTCTTCAGAGAGGAGAAAATCCATCCACCATCTGCTGGAGACAAAGAAATACTGAAGGGACCTTTAGTGGCTTAGGCAGATAGAGGCATGGGAGTGATGTCATTGAAACCTGGGCTTTTCATTGGCTGTCTCCACCAATCTGCTAGCAGGGGAACACAACCCACTTGTCTGGACTAGTCTAGGAGGATGATATGAAATCTATGTTTTCATTTAATGCTTCTGGTATTTGTATAGAAACATTATAAGCTATGTTTTTTGAATTTACAACCTTCTTTCCAGTTGAAAGGGATAATGTGTTTAAAGGTGAGCTGATCCCTTCAGAAAACCATAGTTCACTTGGACATTTTTCTTGGCTAGCTGGTCAGGTTGCTGCCTTAAATTTTGAATATGAGAACTCCCCTATTAAACTCCCACATCAGCACTCTCTGAGATTTGGCAATCCTTTTTCTCATTAGTAGGACATTTTAGAAATGTACTGCTCGCACATGGTCATTAAAGTCAATTGAAAGTTTAGACAATTTTTTCACAGACAGATTACCACATTCCCAAATGTAATAAGCAAAAATGAAAAATTGGGTTTGTAGCATAAGCTGAGTGCCCACGTGGGTGGCTAGCTGGCTCTTTTTTTATAGATGAGCTGATCATGTCCTGGTATCACCCCACACAGCATGTATGGCAATGTCATTCTGATTATTTATTTAGCAGGTCTTTTATACCACTTTATTGCTTCAATCAAAGTGGTTTACATTGTAACTTAAACTTGGTAATGTACATTAAACAGGGACATTGATAAGTTGGATTTTTCTGAAGCAATGGAGGGTTAAATGACTTGCCCAAGACCACAAGGGCTGCTAGTGGGAATTGAACCCTGGTCTCTGGGTTCCCAAGCCAGTGTTTTTAACCATTAGGCTACTCCTCCACTCTACTTGATGTAATGTAAGAAACACCACATTTCCATGCATGTGTAGACTCCTAACGTCCTGTAGTTTGTATCAGTAGGACCTCTAATGCAGAGCCGTACCAAGGGCTGTGTGAATGGTGTGGCTTCACGGGGTGTTAAGTACAGAGGTGCACTGATGTCATCACTGGCCTTCCAGGAAGCCCAATAAGAGGGAGTTCCTGCATGTGGCTGGGAAGGGCGGGATGTGCCAAGTTCGCAAGTCACTCAGTGTGCATTTCTAGCTTGGTACAGTCCTGTTCTAGTGGTTCTTCCAGAGTAGTTCTGTTTAACCTTGCGATAACCTGCCTGTTTCTGACCTCTGAGTCATCCCGCAGAACTCAGAGAGGTAATGCCGGGAAGATCCTTGATGTGATGATGTGAGCTTGAAGTAGGAGTGCGGTTTTGTAGGGAACTGTAAGGGGTATAAAATCTCGGTGCTGATTCAAAATTGGGTCTTTTGAGTCCACAGCCATTGCACTGCAGTGTAGCCCCTTTGGCCAAGTACCTAGGAGAGGTGGCGCAACCCTGTGCTTATTTAAGTGGGTTTCTGGAGAGAGGTGTCTGAGGCCGGTTAAGCCAAAGCACTACAAGAACTACTGTAGCAGGAGCCAAGAGAAGCACTGGAGAGCTCTTCTGTGATTGCCCTTGGACGACTGAGAACGGGGTGTTCAAGGCAGCTTAGGCCAAGGCACTGCAAGTGACCTCATTAGAGGGGACAGTCAGACATTTTTCACTGAGGAGGAGAGAAGGATCCAATTTGCTCACTCCCTTAACAGGAGAGGGATCAAGTTTGGAGTTTGAGACTCTCTCGGGTGAGAGTCCATGGATCTAGACTGGAGTAAAGAGACTGTATGTTGATCTATTTAAGCTTATATTTTCTAACCTGTTAACAAGTGACAATCTGTGAATAAAAGGTTTGTGAGCAACTGATTTTCTTTGAGTAAGCTGCACTGGGTTCAGAACCAACTCTTGGTCTGGACTGAGGTTTGTTTGTTTTTACAGTGGAAGAAGTGGCTGAGTGTAATAGGCCTCCCAGGATATCCTGGTCCTGCTCCAAGAACCTTCTTCAACCCAGATTTTGCAGGGTGTATCTGGCTTTAGGAGATTGTGCTCCCTCCCAATCCCCCCGACCGTCTTGCATTGTTCCCAGCCGCTGCAAGAGTCATACAGCCTGGCAGGGGTTATACATGCAACCAACTAACAGACTAAAACCAAGACTGCTGCTACCACTTAGGGTTGGCAACTGGCTCCAGATTTGCCCATTAGGATTGATCCAGTCCTTGATTTACTCCATTGCCTGCAGGGACTTGCAATTCTGATTTCCCAACTGCATTCCCTAAAAAAAGGGAGATTTCAGCTCCCTATAGGCAATGCGGTTAAATCAAGGACTGGATCGACTTTGTTGGTTGAACCTGGAGCCATTTGCAAGCCTAAATGTTGGGTTATTGCTACCCAGATTCAGTCATGCTGCAAAACAGTAATCAATGGATTCCAGAAAGCATTAGAGTCTGTCTCCGCTGATCAGAAATGCAGAGCTATTAGCAAGAAATAAGAGAAAATCCAACTCTTTTCTTGCAAACATTCTCCAGGGCTTTTCTGCTGTCTAGTGTTACTAGATGGCTCCAAATTTTCAGAACAGGTTCAGCTAGTTCTAATTTTAACCTACCATCTATATGGGTTGGGAATCTCGCTTTTCTCGGGGAAGTTAAAGAATCAGAACTACAAGTCCATGTAGGCAGTGAGGTAAAATCAGAACTGGATCGGCTTGGCCTGAAAATCTGAATTCAGTTCAAAACCTTATGCTGCTTCACCATTTTCAGATTTAAACTTGTCACTTGGACCAGGGACTTGATTCCTTAAGCATTAATTAACCCAGTTCTCATTATCCCTCTGCCTATCTTACAGAAACTGCCGTGCTGGCAAGTTATTCAGTTCCAAGAATGAACATTTTTAACCAGTCCTGGTGTTGAACTTATACCTGAAAGCACTGTGGTATTTGTAGTCCCTGATTCCACCCATTTAAATCAGTGGTGTAGGTCCCAACATGCACTAAAGTCTAGGGGGGCATGTTTATGAAAGGTTAAGGGCCAGATATTGTACTGAGATGGCTATGCACTGCTACGGCGCATAGCTGTTGCCACCGACTTCTGACCCCGGATATTCAATGCCAGGGTCATATGCGGCCCCGGTATTGAATATCCGGGGTCACCGCACAGCCTCCGATGCCACAGAAACTAACTGGGTAGTGGCGATATTGCACCACTGCCCAGTTAACTCCTATGGGTAAAGCTAGGCCAGCTTTTGCGGCACCTAGATTTACCCGCAGGTTGCTAGCCAGGTAGTGTTTGCAATATTGCTGCTACCCAGTTTGCGACTGTCCCAGCCCACGACACGTTATCATCGGGGTGTGTAGTAGACATAATCAGAGATATTCAGCAGCACTACCGTGTTTGTGCTGTTGACTATCCCATTCAGCGGCATTTACGTGGTTTACAGGTCTGTAAATCGTGTAAATGCCTTTTGAATATTGGGCCCTAAATGCTCAAAGCCCTTTTTTATTTCAATGGGTGCAGTGGCACTTCACACACATCAATGTCATTAGTGTGTGTTAACCTTTAGAAAACATGCAACTGAAATCCAGGACTGGCCTAACATCTCTCTTTTGGTAGTAGGTAATTTAACAGCTTTGAAAATGTTGCTTTTCTACCAACACAGCTGTGAGAGGAAGGTCTTCATTTTGACAGTTATATACTGTAAAAATAAATAAATAGAATAAATTGCTAAGGAAAAAAAACCATCAGCAAAATAGACTCTCCTTCCCTCCACCTGGTTTGGCTTTATGTGGTGTCTTCTTTCTTGAACTGTCTAAAGTTATAAATCATAAAGGAATAAAAACTGCAAAAACAGAAAAAGAAGCCCTCGTGACAAGGACAAAAGCAAGCAATCAAGGTCACAGAAGAATTCTGTACACATACAGGGGAAGGACAATATAAAAGGTGCACTATTTAATCTGTGATATTATACACCAAGATGATGAATTGCCATGCAATGAGCTCACACTGTATGCAAACACATTACTGAAAGTATTTGTTAATCTCGGTTTACTGGTTAAATGGTTTATGATTTTAATTCTAAGACAGAAAAAAGTACAATTTAAAGCTGTTTATAACAATAACAGTTATTTATTGAGTGTAGGTCTGAGACAATTATCAGCTTCCAAAGAGCTCACCAAATGCATTTTTATAATTATTAGGGGGTTTTTTTCCAATTCAGCTACAGCTTGTTACTGAAAAGTGACAAAGTGCTGGTGGTAGAACCAGTATTAGGACTGACCAGAAACACTAGTTCCCCCAGTTTTAAGTCCCTTTCTCCCACTGCTTTACTTTCCAGTCCATTGGGTAATTAAGCCAAGACTGGAAGACTGGGCATCAAAATGGCAGATGAAATTTAATGTGGACAAGTGCAAAGTTATGCACTTAGGGAAGAATAACCCAAACTAGGGTTACACGATGCAAGGTTCCACATTAGGAACCACAACCCAGGAAAACGATTTAGGCGTCATTGTGGATAACATGTTAAAACCCTCGGCCCAGTGTGCAGCAGCAGCCAATAGAGCAAATAGAATGCTAGCTATCATAAGGAAAGGAATGGAAAATAAAACAAAAGATATTATAATGCCTCTATATCGTTCCATGGTGAGACCGCACCTTGAATATTGTGTTCAATTCTGGTCGCCGTATCTTAAAAAGGATATAGCGTTATTAGAAAAGGTTCAGAGAAGAGCCACCAAAATGGTAAAGGGGATGGAAGGATACTCCTATGAAGAAAGGCTAAAAAGGTTAGGGCTCTTTAACCTGGAAAAGAGACGGCTGAGGGGAGATATGATAGAAGTCTATAAATTAATGAACGGAGTGGAATGGGTAAACGTAGATCGATTGTTTACGTTATCAGAATATAGAAAGACTAGGGGACATGCAATGAAGCTACAGGGTAAACTATTTAAGACTAATAACAGAAAATATTTTTTCACTCAACGTGTAATCAAACTCTGGAATTTGTTACTGGAGGATGTAGTAAAGGCTGTTAGTATAACTGGGTTTAAAAAAGGTTTGGACAAGTTCCTGGAGGAAAGGTCCATAAACCATTATTAAGAAGGGACCCAGGATATCAATGCTTGACCCAGTACAAGCATTGAAGAACCTGTGTCTTTTGGGGAAACTGCTAGGTACATATGACCTAGATTGGCCACTTTTGGAAACAGGATATTGGGCTTGATGGACCTTGGTCTGACCCAGTATGCCATATCTTATGTTCTTATAATCCCTGCGATGAGCTAGTTAAGAAGGCAATAGGAAGCCTTTAAAAGTAGATTAGTCTAACTATGCTTACCAAGCAAGGGGTGAGACTAGATGATTCTATTGTATTACCTCCCTTATGCTAGAGCATCTTAAGCCCAATGACCAGGGGGACGTCATAACTTGGAATGGTAGAACTTCTTTTAAAAAGTTGCATGTTTCGAACCCAAAAATCTAGCAGTCTAGAAACTTTTAGAGTACCGTGTGTTCTAATATCAAGTACCTCACATTTTAGGATGTCAGATGTTAAGTAGCTTAAAGATTCTAGAATCATGAATTTTAGATATGGTGACCACCTAAATGCAGGTCACAACTACAAGAGGTGAGTATCTCTTGGTTCTCTTTCTATTTATTTCAAAGCATGTTGAGAGCTTCTCAATTTGAAAAACTTGATAAAAGAGCACTTGAGGCAACTTTCCTATGAAAACAAGCAACATGAAACTAGTTCTCCTTTCACCACTGGTCATCTTAATCTCATGGTCCTGTTCTAGGATTTTCCTGAACTTCCTCCAGTCTCCCCTTTCTGGGTACCTCAGAACCCCTCCTTTGAGCTTCAACACACTCAAAGGGCAAGAACTCTACAATAGAAGGGGGGAAGAACAAGAGCCTGCATGGGATCATCAGTTTAAAGAACACATATAATGGGGGAGTTTCTGAGAAACGTGATCCTTTTCTCAGACCTTATAGAGCTCAGTCTCAATAGGGCCACTGATGTACAGAATGAAACATACATTTATCTGAAACTAGCTTATAGACCGTAAAGCTGATTTGTGATACCTTTACACAAGGCTTCAAGAGTTCTAGAATCTAAACCTGAATAGGGAGAAATGGAAACACTATCCTCCTCTACTTTACAAAATGTAGCAAGTGAGGAAAGCATGCAAAGCATGGATCATGGAATTCTTTCCAACCCCCTCAGTGTATGTGCTTGCACACACCAATCTATTTGTACCTGCATTGGCTTCGTCTGTGTGTTTGTGTATGTTTGTCTGTCACTATATGTGTGTGTACGAATACACGTTAGTATGTGTGCGTGCGTGTGTGTGTTCTATGTTGTTTCTCTGTGTGCCTGTGCGATGAGAGGGAGGGTTGTTGGACAGGTGCAATTATGTAATCGCTATGTTACTGTGAATCAGTGTTTGTATGCTGCAGCTGCAGGAACAGCTTTTCCTGTAGAAATGAACTGAGGCAATTTTTTGAGAGGGGGGAGAGTGAGGGTCCCATTTCTATCTTCTACCACAGTCAAAAACCTAACTTGAAGAAAAAAGGGGAAGGGGTTAATGAAAATGCAGCAGAATAAATTAATTGCCGCAGTAGATTTATTCAGCCCAGCATGGCCATGTTTTGGCACAATATGCCTGCGTCAGGGTCAATTATTACAATCCATGGAAAATATGTATAAAACCAGATTGTCTCAGCCTTTCCTCCCTCCACTTCGACCCTCTTTTCATCCCTTCCCCCTCTTCTCTCTTCCCTCTACTCAGAGCTGGTTCAACCATCAGGCAGTCACCTAGGGCAGCAGCTTCGGGGGGGGGGGGGGAGGGGGGCAAAGAGCAGGGCATTCAAAGCTAAGCAATAGATTCTGACAGTTGGGGAGGGGGGTGGCACACAGCTTAAAGTTTTCCTAAGGTACCAATACCTTGCACCAACTCTGGGGCTGGCTCTGCCTCCACCCTTCCCCTCTTTTCACCCCTTCCTTCTCTATTCTGAGCCTCTTCTCACCCTCTATCTCCACTCTTCCCCTTTTTTCACCTCTCCCTTACTCCTACCCTCAAATCTGAGCCTGTTCTCACCCCTCCCTCCAATCTGACTCCCTTCTCATCCCTCACCACTTCCTCCTTCCAGATGGTATCAGCTGTCCTTTGTCTAAGCATGGTTTCAGTCATAAGCACCCCCCCCCCTCCTTTCCCGGTGGACAGGAGATGTGCTTAATTGCATATTATTTCTGCTTCTGAAGGGCCAATGTCATAGAAAGAACCACAAAATCTTACAATCACCACACTAATGGCTCCACAGCAGCTGGGGATGACGTACCTCACACATCCGCTACACAAAACAATGCACCAGCACCAGAGCCTTCTCATATGTGGCCCCAGTATTGTGGAACTCACTCCTCGACCAACTAAGAGCAACAAAAGACCTTCTACAATTCCGTAGGGCCCTAAAAACATATCTTTTCATAGATCATTTTGGTGATGCAGACAATCTCACTAATTCCCAAGAAGCTAATAAGCTACCAAATAATTCCAGCATCCACCTCAATAACCTAAAATATGTAATGTCACTATTTACCAACTTTACAATGTAATTGTAAATAGTTACCTGTATATAGTTCAAATATGTTAAATGTATATAGTTCCACTGCTCAATGTAAAAGTTGTGGTGATATTCGATGTAAACGGTCTCTGATCACGGGACGAGGCGGTATATAAAACGTTATTAAATAAATAAATAACTAAAGGCAAGTTTCCTGCTCCCAGCTGTATGGGTTGAAGCCATTTTTCTTGGGGGGAAATTGCCACCTCAATCCTAATAGGGATGCCAACTGGCTCCAGATGCACCTGCCAGGCTTGATCCAGTCCTGGGTTTACCCCATTGCATGCAGGGACTTATAATCTTGCTCTTCCTATGGAGTTGACTTGAGAAATCAGAACTACATGTCCCTGCATCAGGCTTGTTGGGCACATCTGGAGCCAGTTGGCAACCCTGAAACTAATATCTCAAGGCTGCTTTTACTTCTGAGCCTCCTTGGGACAGTGCCACTTAGGCTATTGGTAAACCTTGCTCTGTACACACACACACATACCGTACATGCACACTCAGAAAGAAATCCATGAGCCATGCTCCACATACTTTCTATAGCTGTTGAGCACGTATCTAATAAAATTTAATACAGTTCTTCCTCTCTACATAGAACATAGCTATAAAACCATGGTTATTAAAGGCACAGGTTTTGTCTAACAGAATAAATCTTGAATACATTTCTAGCAGTTAAATCCTGTCATACCAAATATTTTGTTATGAAAAATTTCTTGGCTTTCAGCCTACTTTATGAACCATAATAGCTTCAATAAACGAGTTAATTCTGTGGAGTGGATGAGTGGTGTGGTGATTAGAATGTGAGACTATAACCAGAGAATTCAGGATTCAAATCCCACTTCTGCTCCTTGTAATGTTGGGCAAGTCACTTAATTCTCCATTGTTTCAGGTACAAACTTTAGATTGTAAGCCCTCTGAGGACAGGAAAATAACTTCTGCAGCTAAACAAAAATTTACCTTGCACTAGTACTACTAGGAAAGGAGAGTGCTAAATACAAACAGGGTCATTCTGAGGCATCCATCCCCACTATTTGGCCCATCTGCCGACCCCAACTAGCTTCCCCACACATTGTATGGGGAGGTTAGATGGGGCGGGAAAGGGGCATTGCAGGGGAGGAGTTAGGGCGGGCAGTGGGCGGTCGGCAGCCCCAGACGTACAGGGCCAATTCCAATGACTGGAGCAGACATGGTAACAGGAATTCAGATGGAGAGAGAAAGAGAAAGTACTCGGGATTAACATGAGCGAGGGGGGGGGGGGGGAGAAGGAGGGGGGGGGAATTAAGATCAAACGTGAAAGGGCATGCTAGGGCCGGGTTTCATCCTGGCAAGAAACAGGAGGAGAAAGCATCCACAAAAGACATTTGGAAAAAGAGAAAAAAGAAAGAGCAGCCACATAAAAGTGGAAAGAGAGAGAGAGGCAACATAGGCAGAAAGAATGCAAAGGCAGAGTGCAAGGAAAGCGGTACGAGGAAGAGAGAGAAGAGATAAAGTTGAAGGAATGGGCAAAGGGAGAGTAAAGGAGAAAGAACAGCAAACAAAAGAGGGAAGGAAATGACAATACCCAGAAGGAAAGGGGAGAAAAGCAAGCTCTCAGGAGAGTGTGTGCAGAGGATAGAGAATGCATGAGACAGACATAGGAAAAAGACAGAGCAGAGGATACGAGCTAGGAGTGTGAAAGCACAGGGTGAAGGGAAAGAGTAGAAGACAAAGGGAAGAGAATAGAAAAGTTAGGAAAATAGCAATAGAAGCAGATGGAAAAGAGAGCAATGGACAGAAAGAACATAACTGGAAAGAGAAAAGTAAGAAACTGTTCAGAAGAAAGATGGGGACGGAGAGAACACAGGGGAAATTAAAGAACTAAGAAATAAAGAAGGAGAAGAAAGAGTAGAAAAAGTAACGAAAAAGAGAATGTTGAATGAACGAGAAATAAAAGGTAGATAAATCAAAAATATCAAAGGAAAAAGTAAGAAAAACAGCAAGACACAGGTGCTCCATACAAGAGTCTTAGAGAGGCTTTATCTTTATCTTTATTGAGGATTTAATATACCACTCAGACTAAAAGCACCAGAGTGGTTTACAAACAAAATGTGAGACTGCTGAGAAAAAGAAAGGATGCCAATTTATGATAGACAAGAGAGAAAGGACAGAAGCAGGTGAGAGTAACTAGGGAATGCAGACGGGGGAAGCAGAAGGCATCAGCGAGGGGGCAGAGAAAGGGGTGAAGAGGGAAGAGAGAGGTCATAAACCTCGCAGAATAGGTGAGTTTTGAGCCTTGATTGAAATGTTTTGTAGGAGGGTTCCAAACGGAGGGCAGGGGGGAGTGAGTTCCAGAGCCGGGGACCCAGGAAGAAAAAAGCAGAGGAGCGTGTAGATTCAAGATGGGCCTGGGATGGGGAGGGGAGAAATAAACGATTGGCATGTATTGACCTAAGGGAACGATGGGGAGTGTGAAGGCGGATTAGATCTGAAAGGTAAAGTGGGGAACCGGTATAAATGGACTTATGGTGGTAGAGATGAGGACAGTAACTGAATTCAAAAAAGCATGGGACAAACACAGAGGATCTCTAAAGGTAAAAAGGGGACTGTTGTAGTTGTTGATATGGAAGGACAGACTAGATAGGCCATGTGGTCTTTTTCTGTCGTCATGTTTCTATATTTCTAACAAAGGTAGAACAAAATCATTTTATTTTTAATTTAGTAATCGGACTTTGCGCTATCGTTGGGGCCGTGCGTTAGTGCTGCTAGTGCTGTGTTAACTGCAAAAGCCGTGTGTTATCTGCCGGGGTGCAGTCAAACTGGGGGATCGCAGAGCAGCAGTACTGCAGACACAGCTACCACCACCCATTGAGATGGCGTTTGCTACACCTGTGATGTCTGCCCAACTTGCAGTAACCGTGCGCTGTCACCTACTGCAGTAACTACACATTACAGGTACTCACGATCTCTGCTCACTCTCTGGCCAGGTGCTCAGTTAACACACGATCTGAGGATAGTGCAGGAAAGCCCTGTGCTATCTGCATTTACTCACGTTAGCTAATACCGCCAAGCAGTAATCCCATGCCATGAATGCAGGATGGCCATTGTAACACCAACTTTTAAAAAGGGTTCCAGGGGTGATCCGGGAAACTACAGACCGGTGAGCCTGACGTCAGTACCGGGAAACATGGTAGAAGCCATCATAAAGAATAAAATTACTCAGCATCTAGATAGTCATGGCCTAATGGGAGACAGCCAACATGGCTTTAGACAAGGAAGATCTTGTCTTACTAATCTGTTATGTTTTTCTGAAAGTGTGAATAAACAGGTGGACAAAGGTGAGTCGGTTGATATAGTGTATCTGGACTTTCAGAAAGCCTTTGACAAGGTCCCTCATCAGAGACTTTTGGCAAAACTAAAGAGTCATGGGATAGGAGGCAGTGTACTACTGTGGATCAAGAACTGGTTAAAAGATAGAAAGCAGAGGGTTGGGCTAAATGGCCAATTTTCCCAATGGAGAAAGGTGAATAGTGGTGTACCCCAGGGATCTGTGCTGGGTCCGCTGCTTTTTGACATATTCATAAATGACCTGGAAAAGGGAATAACGAGTGAGGTTATCATATTTGCAGATGACACAAAACTATTTAAAGTTGTTAAAACCCAAGAGGACTGTGGAAAATTGCAAGAGGATCTTGATAAATTCGAAAACTGGGCATCCAAATGGCAGATGAAATTTAAGGTGGACAAATGCAAAGTTATGCACCTAGGGAAGAACAACCCAAACTATTTATTTATTTATTTTATTTATTTCTTTTTTATTCCACACTCTTTAGAATCAGTGCGGTTTACATGTATACTAACAGGTACCTTTTATTCCCTTGTCCCCGAAGGGCTCACAATCTAAGTGTACCTGAGGCAATGGAGGGTTAAGTGGCTTGCCCAAGGCCACAAGGAGTGGCCATGGGACTAGAGACCCCAGTCCCTCCGGCCTGAAGTTGCTTGTCCCCCATGTGAGAACTGAACTCCTGGCCTTCCAGCCTGAGGTAACCTGTCCCAACCACTGAGCCACTCCTCCCTTGTGCTTACATGATGCAAGGTTCCAGATTAGGAACCACACCCAGGAAAAAAGATTTAGGCGTCATCATGGATAACATGTTAGAATCCTCCGCCCAGTATGCAGCAGCAGCAGCCAAGAGAGCAACTAGAATGCTAGGTATCATAAGGAAAGGAATGGTAAATACAACAAAGGATATTATAATGCCTCTGTATCGTTCCATGGTGCAACCGCACTTGAATACTATGTGCAATTCTGGTTGCCGTATCTTAAAAAGGATATAGCGTTATTAGAAAAGGTACAGAGAAGAGCCACCAAAATGGTAAAGGGGATGGAAGGATACCCCTATGAAGAGAGGCTAAGAAGGTTAGGGCTCTTTAACCTGCAAAAGAAACGGCTGAGGGGAGATATGATAGAGGTCTGTAAATTAATGAACGGAGTGGAACGGGTAAACGTAGATCGATTGTTTATGTCATCAGAATATAAAAAGACTAGGGGACATGCAATGAAGCTACAGGGTAACCTATTTAAGATTAATAAGAGAAAATATTTTTTCACTCAACGTGTAATCAAACTATGTAATTTGTTACAGGAGGATGTAGTAAAAGCTGTTAGTGTAGCTGGGTTTAAAAAAAGTTTGGACAAGTTCCTGGAGGAAAGGTCCATAAACCATTATTAAAAGGGACCCAGGATATCACTGCTTGACCCAATACAAGCATTGAGGAACCTGTGTCTTTTGGGGAGACTGCTAGGTACTTATGATCTAGATTGGCCACTGTTGGAAACAGAATACTGGGCTTGATGGACCTTGGTCTGACCCAGTATGGCATATCTTATGTTCTTATATGGACGAAGATGAGCACTTTGTAGTGTATCCTGTATGGGACCGGGAGCCAGTGCAGACGGATCAGAATGGGGGTAATATGGTCGAAGCATGAGGCATAGGTCAAGATACGGGTGGCGATATGGTGAACAAACTGTAATCTTCTTAATTGGGATTGGGGAAGGCCGGCTAGGGAGAAATTACAGTAGCCTAGGCAGGACACTACTTGAGACAGGAGTAGGGTGGTCATGGAGGGGACTGACAGGAAAGGGTAGACCTCACGGAGCTGTCTCAGCGTGTGAAAGGACTGCTGTACCACTGAAGAGATGTGCTCCTTGAATGACAGAGAAGAATCCAGGGTGACCCCAAGGTAATGCAGAGAAGAAACAACTGGGATGGGAACAAGTGGGGGAACTGAGTTTCCAGAAGTGAATCAAATGACGGAGGTTTTGGAGAGGTTGATATGCAGAAAGTTGGAGGAGAGCCAGGATGCAACAGAAGCTAAGCAAGAATTAAGAGGAGTAATGTCGGGGGTGGAGGCGTCTGTATTTTTATTTATTTATTTATTTAACAGTTTCTTCTATACCGCCCCTTCCAGAGATCAGGGGCGGTTTACATTGAACAGAGAATTAGTATACTTCTGTATACTTTACAAGGAACAATGTTTTAACTATATACATGGGAACATAGTTTTGAAGGAGGAGAAGGAAGATATCGTTGGCGTAGAAATATGCTGAGACACTATGCTGCTGAATTAGGAGGACAAGAGGAGTCAGGAAAACATTAAATAAAAAGAGAAGCAAGGACACAGCCCTGGGGGACACCACAGGGAAGGGGGTGGTGGGAGGGGAGGAGGAGGGCCCAGAAAGTACAGAAAAGGATCTGTTAGAGAGAAAGGAATGGAACCAGTGCAGGACAGAACCAGAGAACCCAGTGTCATGAAGACATGCAAGAAGGGTACGGTGGTCCACGAGGTCAAAGGCAGCAGATAGGTCCAAAGAGATGGAAACGGAGAAGGAACCCCAATCATGTGTGACGTGCAGTTTGTTAAGAAGGGAAAGGAGGATGGATTCGGTGCTGTGGCCGGGGCGGAAACCAGATTGCTGGGGGTGAAGTGCAAGGGAGGCTTCAAGATATGAGGAAAGTTGTGCAAATACCAGTTTCTCTAGGACCTTAGATAGAAATGGAAGGTTTGAGATGGGATGCCAGTTAGCCGGGGAGGAAGCATCAAGGGAATCTTTCTTCCCAGCCCCAAGCCCATGCACAGAATGCAATTTACTCCAGCACCAGCAGTCAGAATCAAGAGCATGACCCAAGTTATCCTCCTGTTTCCATGGTTGTGCTTGTGCTGCAGGCCATCTGTACTCAGCCCCTACGACTGACCTCTGCCCCCCCACCCCCATTTTTCTAGGCACTATGGTGTATTGCATGATCAGACTCACAACAGCGGAACAGGAGAGAAACCATTCATGTTGCACGTGGGTCCACCATCCAGGCTTGGGGGCTTGCTGATTGGGCTGGGGGCTTCAGCTTGCCATGCCACTACTTGGGCTTCTGTGCATCATGGGTGGAGTGGAGGCAGCATTCCCCACGTGTAGGCGGGATGACCAGCTGGCACGGATGTGTTTGCAGACACCCGAACGGGAACATGAAGCCTTAGACTGAGGACGGTACTGAGAAGAGGAGCAAATATTGGCTCCAGCTTTGCACCCCCTCTCCCCCCACGAGTGAGATTCTGCTGGTGAGCATTTTTAGTAGCAAAAGAATATATAAATGGCTCCAAGTCTAGCCCCAGGACCCCATACTCCTAGGAGAGGAGCATCATCATGATCACCCCGTGCCAAACAACAAAGGTAGGAAAATTATATTTTTCATTTAGGTGATTGAAATATGTCAATTTTTGAAATTTACATCTGTTATCTTTATATTTTACACAGAAAAGGGGGAAATGCATCTATGCTTCCATTTCTCAGGTACTGCATTGGATGCAGAGTCTGACCTCTTGTAGGTTCAGTTTAAATTTTGTCTATACAGTATATTTCTGTTTAGAGTTTGTGGTTACTTATTTTGTTGTTAGTTTGTGATAATTTGTTCGGTGCTTGGTGAGGATCTATCGGTGTTCTGCAGTGTGAAAGAGGCCAGGTAGCCCATTGGCATTGAATGTCTCTGTAGGGTCCATCTGTAGTAATCTGGCTTATACTGATGTTCTGATGCCTTCTGCTATGCTCACAGTGCTACCTTTTTTCTTGGGAGGCCCTTAGTGTGAAACTCCTGAAAGTTAGTGCTGTTACAGTATAGAGCAATTCGGCCATAAGCTTTGAGTGACTTTTGCAAAGTTTTGTTATTTCTTCACCATTTGCCCAGACCTGGAAAGGATGTATGTTAACAAGCATTGGCACAGCTGAAACAGATGATACATGTTTGGTAAATCAGCATTAAACCGGAAGATATGGATCCTATTGGCCATTTGACAACAACTTGTCAAAATAACTGATATGCAAATCATTTTATCATAGGCGCTCAGTGACTCAGCTCAGTGGGAAGGCTAAAGTGGGGTGGGGCTAGGACAAGGTGGGATGGGGCACAGTGTGGTGAGTTAAAAATCCTTGGGATGGAGAGCTGCCTCCCTTCTAGTACTTTTGTTACTTATAATAATATACACACTGAATACACTCCAGTGAATTACCTTCCATTGCCTCGGAAGAAAGACTTGGCAATCTACTTCCTCTCACACCTTGCCAAGAAACCCCAGGGGTTGCTAGGAGTCAGCATTGACTCAACAAGCACATTGTCTGTTCATTGTTAACACCCTGCAATGTATAAAACTCTGATTGACATATGTAAATGGTCATATAGATGTAATTACCAGTTTTATATAACTCCTTTTCTGTGTGGTTCTAGAAGCTACCTCACAAGCAACCAACTTAAGAGCTTCTTATAGTCTTCGTTTTTTACTCTGGTGAACTCAGTTATTTATGAAGGGAAGAGCTGTGAGAATGTAAAGTGCCAAGGGCCTCCCAGTGTATGCTGGTCCCCATAATAAAGAGCCCTGATAATACTACTATTTGTAGTAGTAGAGTTTTTATCAGGGTTCTTTATTATGAGGACCAGCATACACTGGGAGGCACTTGACACTCTCACACCTCTTCATAAATAACTGAGTCCAGTCCAGAATTTCTATTCTGAACTAACGGTTTGCTTAAACTTTATGGTAACAATTGACAGCAACAACAAACAAAAAAACTACATTATAGGTAGTAAGTTTATCCTCCTCACTCAAAGATGTAGTTATATGAAGGTTACTCCTTCTCTTCCCATTTAAATAAGTTATAGCACACTTGGTTTGCAGCTTCTCGTGCTGTGAGGGCTTGTGTGCTGAGAGCTAAGCTATCAGCAGCTTAGCTACTGGCAGGGTCTCCCAAGATAGACAGGTCTCAGCTGAGATGCCAGACTAAAACAAACCACCCATCTGGGCAGCAGAATGGGACAGTGTCATTAGCAGAGGATCATATTTCTGTGATATATGCAACAACACTGGAATTAACTACGCTGAAGAAAGGCTTGGTAAATCTACTTCTGTATCTTGCCTCGAAAACCCAATGGATAGTCACAAAACAAATTGCACTATCGTGCTGGAAGATGAGACCCCCCAGGTTGGAAGGCACTCAAATGGCTACTGGGGATGAGCTTAAGACTTCTCAGAGTAAAGCCAGCATTTATGATGTGGTTGGATCTGCTGACATAGCTGCGAATGAAGAGAGAGTCAGAAGTTGCAAAGATATCTTACAAATTGGGACATGGAACATACAAAGCATGAACCAAGGAAAGTTGGAGGTGGTCAAGAATAAAATGGAATGTATACAACTCGATCTGTTGGGTGTCAGTGAACTAAAATGGACTGGCTTTGGGCACTGCATCTGATGATCATATGGTTTACTATGCTGGAAATGAAAGAAAGAAGAAATGGTGTTGCATTTATAGTTAAGAAACATGCAGGAACTGTAATGAAATACAATGCAGTCAGTGAACGCTTAATTTCTATTCTTCTACAAGGAAAGCCCATCAACATAACTATAATTCAGGTATATGCCCCAACAACAGCTGCAGAAGAGGAAGATGTTGATGAGTTTTATGAACAAGTACAAGCTGAAATTGACAGAACATGCAAACAGGAAGGGTGACTGAAACGCAAAAAGGCAACAAAGAAGGCGGCAAAATGGTTGGAAAATAGGAACTTGGCAACAGAAACAAAGCTGGAGAAAGAATGATAGAATTCTACTAGATCAATGATCTATTCATCTCAAACATCTTCTTCCAGCAACACAAGTGCCGACTGTACACATGGACTTCACCCAATGGATTGTACAGAAATCAAATTGACTACATCTGTGGAAGACAATGATGGAAAAGCTCGATAACATCAACAAAGATAAAACCTGGAGCTGACTGTGGTACAGATCACCAACTACTATGTTTATGTTTATGTTTATTTAGAATTTGATATACCGCTCAGGCCAGAGGCATTAGAGCAGTTTACAATACTATATCATTCGAGGAAATAGAAAAAGAACGCCATTTATATGATAGGACAGAGTAGAGAACAGAGACAGTCAAACAGATAATAGAAGGAAAAGAACATGGAACAGCGAATTACCACAAACTATAGGCAGGACAACCCAATCCATACCATCGGTGTACTAATGTTGAAAAAGAGCAAGCCATTCATGAATGTAGGAGAATATGACCTTGAGAACATATCACTGGAATTTAAAGACTGCCTGAGAAATCAATTTGATGCTTTAGATACAAATGACAGAGCTCCAGAAGAATTATGGGACATCAAGAAGGTTGTGTTGGAAGAAAGCGATAAGTCTCTACATAAGGTGAAAAAGCAAAAACGGCCAAAATGGATGATGGAAGAAACTCTGAAAATTGTCCAGAAACACAGAGAAGCTAAAGCCAGAGGAGAAAGAGGCAATTGCAGAACTCAGATTTCCAATGTGCAGCAAGACAAGGAAAAATATTACAATGACACATGCAAGGAAATAGAATTAGAAGCTATTAGAGGAAGAACAAGATTGGCTTTTCTAAAGCTACAAGAGTTAAAGAAAACATTCCAGCCTCGAATTGGAATTCTACAAGATGCTCAAGGATCCATGTTGAATGATGCTGAGAAGATCAAGAAAAGGTGGAAAGAATATACAGAGTCATTATACCATAAAGATCAAGTGGACCAACAGCCGTTTTAACCTATACCTTATGATCAAGGAACTACTGGTGATGAAAGAAGTCAAAGCAGCATTGAAAGCCTTATCAAGACAAAGCACTGGGGATTGATGGCATTCCCAATGAAGTATTACAGCAATCGGATGAAGCTGCTATGATACTTCAAGGCTCTGACAGGAAATTTGGAAGACAAATTCATGGCCAACTGATTGGAAAAGATCTGTGTTTTTACCAATACTGAAGAAAGGTGGCCCGACTGACTGTGGAGATTATCGCACAATTGCTCTGATCCCACATGCCAGCAAGATTCTACTGAGGATCATTCAGCAGAGACTACAACCATACCTGGAATGTGAACTGCATGAAGCACAAGCAGGGTTCAGGAAAGGGCAAGGAGCGAGAGACATTATTGCGGATGTGAGATGGATCCTTGAAAAGACAAAAGAATTCCAAAAGGATATCCATATGTGTTTTATTGACTACAACAACGCTTTTGACTGTGTAAACTATGAGAAACTCTGGGCCACATTAAGAAGCACCTGATCATTCTCTTGCACAACCTTTACATTAATCAAGAACCAACAGTTCAAACACAACTACGAGAAACAGAACGGTTTAAAATCAGCAAAGATGTATAACAAGGCTGCATACTTTCCCCCTACCTCTATTTTTTGGCAGATGAAATTTAATGTGGACCAGTACAAAGTTATGCACCTAGAAAAGAACAACCCAAACTATGTTTACACATTGCAAGGTTCCACATTAGGAACCATCACCCAGGAAAAGGATTTTTTAAATTTATATATTTATAGATTTTACAAAAGTAATCAAGCAAAAGTAATCAAGAAACTAATACATCACAGGCAATCAAAGAAAACAAAAAGTCACAGAAGTCCCTGTAGTCCAGGGTGTGGAGCAAAGAAAACCTACTGATGGCAAGCAAAGAAAACCTACAGATGGCAAGAGGAAACATCAAATGCAAATAGTCAAAGTACAAAAAGGAAAAACTAGAGGGCTGCGAGGCCCCAAGGTGTAAATATCCACAGCATGGTCACCTAATTCTAAGTTTAACCTTTAAGTTTTAAGCACCTCAGTGGGAGTAGATATAAGAGATAATCTAGCACTAATAAAAGCAGATAGATCTTCTGGTTGGTAAAATATAAATCTTTGTGTTTTAAGCACAACAATACATTTACAGGGGAAACATAAATAATAGGATGTCCCTAACTGCAGGACTCCAGTTCTTAACAAAAGAAACTGCCATGCTTTTTTTGAGTTTCTCGTAAGACATTAGGAAACATAGAAACCTTAACCATCTGAAACAAAGAAGCCCGTTTTTTATAATACAACTTAAGCAACCAATCTCTAGCCAAGACCAGAGCTAGTGTAACCAACAAAGTAGAAACTTTAACAGCGTTTAAAGTAGGTGAAGAAAGTAAATCAGAAACATTTAAAATGTCCTTTATAACGTCCCCATGGGCAGCTCCTGGCTCCTTCTTGGCTGAAGATAAATAAAAGGCTATAGTAATAGGTAGTAACAAATCTTGAGGTACCAATAAAATATCCACCAAGAACTTCTTAAACAAATCTATTGGTGTAAATCTCGGTAAGACAAGAAAATTCAACAACCTCAAATTAGAGGCATGGGTAGAATTTTCTAACACTTCAAGTTTAGCCTGAAGAGCAGTGTTGTCTTTAATCAGAGCCAGTGTAGTATCCGAAACTTGGTTCAACTTAAGTTCATTCTCCTCCACTTTCCCTTTAATCTGATCCACCACATTGACATAAACCTGCAGCTTTTTCTCCACTTGAGTTACCTTCGCCGAAATCCTGGTCGTTTGTAGGGCAACTGCTTCAGCTAGACTAGTAATAGCATACCAAATACTCTCCAGCGTGATTATCTTTGGACGAGTCAGTCCCAAAACAGGTACAGGCAAAGGAGCCGTTGGCCCCGCCAAGTCAGGAGTTTGCAGTCCACATGAGGGAGCCATCTCACTGTCAACTTCCCTCCGGCAAGATCTTCAAAACCACCTAAGGCCAACTCTCTAATCTGTTGGCTCCCCACCGCAGAACTGTGAGCTCACCGGCATCTGACGTTCCAATAGAACTGAACACTGAAGGGTGAGGAGAGAAGGTCGGAGGCTGTGGTGGGGACCTCGCCTCGGGAGATAAGGTGGCATCCAGGCCCAAAGGAGAGACATCATCCTCCTTCTGTTCTCCAATGCCTGCTCGAATCTCCCGCATCATGTCCTTGGAGAGCTGCATAAACCTATCCATTGGACCTGTCTGGGGCTCGGGCAAGTAAGCCCTAGCCTTACTCTTTCGCTTAGGCATCGATGAAGGAAACAAGCTCAAACCTCGTCAGCCATCTTAGGTAAGCCACCCACCTCTCCCCCTACCTCTTTAATTTATATGCACAACAAAATCATCAAAGAAGCAGGACTGTATGAAGACAACCAAGGTGTGATGAGTGGGGAAAGACTCATCAACAACCTTTGCTATGATGATGATACCACATTACTGGCTGAAAGTTAAGACGATTTGAAACATTTGCTTCTCAAGATCAAGGAATATAGTCTTAAAATGGGTCTGCATCTTAACGTTAAGACAAAGATCCTGACAACAGGCAAAATGAATAAGTTCATCGCTGATGAAGAAGAAATTCAAATAGTGGACAACTTTAACTTACTTGGATCAATAATCAATAAAGAAACAAAGCAGTCAAAAAATCCAACAATGCATTGTTCTTGGCAGAATGGCTATGAAGGGCCTAGATAAGATTCTCAAGAGCAGAATTGTTTCTTTCCATACAAAGATTTGACTTATTCAAGCTATGGTATTTTCAATAACGTCATATGGATGTGAAAGTTGGACAGTGAAAAATATAGACAGGAACAAAACTGATGCCTTTGAATTATGATCCTGGCGATGAATACTGTGTATAACATGGAGAGCCCGAAGAACAAACCAGTCAGTACTACAGGAGATCAAACCTAAGCTTTCTTTAGAAGCTCAGATGACAAGACAGACTTTCATACTTTGGACACATCATATGATGAGAGAAATCATTAGAGAAAGACACCATGCTTGGCAAGATAGAAGGTCAGCGCAAAAGAGGAAGGCCAGCAATGAGATGGATCGATACAATAACAGCAGCTATGGGTGCCAATCTGTCAACAATGAGCCTCCTGACTGGAGACTGAACACAGTTTAGGACAACTACCCCATGAGTCGACACCAACTTGACAGCACTTAACAACATCATAGCACACTCTTAAATTACTCTTCAATCATACCGACCAGTTATACCACTTTTTATCACTCTTGCACCTTTGTTGCATTTTTTGGTTTCCCTGACTGGGAACCTCTCACTTTGGATATTTAGCACCTCTACTCAGTGTACCTGAAGCTGTATGTGAGGCAGACACAGGTCCCTGCTGCTGTACTGGATTCACACATGGATCTGGTGTCACTAATATGAATGCTTGGGTTTCTTTCTTTTGAGGGACTGGAAGCCTCTATAGAAACAGGTCCCTGAAACTGATCCATAGGACCCTTGGCTCAGATGGGTTGGAACACTTGATTGATGGTACAGTTCCTGGAACCTCTCTTCAGTTTCTGCAGGCAGAACTTCTCTACTTCTGAAACCATGGGGCACTGGCAGGTTTTGCACAATATCTACCCTCTGCTCTCCTCTCTTAAATTACTGCTTTGATGTCTGCTGATCATTTGTGATGGTATGAGTGGTGGTGAGCTATCAGCATCTGCCCAAAGTGTGAAGTTCTGACTTTCATTGTAATTTCCTAGTAGGGATACTGGGTGGTGCTGCTACTCACATAGCAATCATCATAGCAGTCTCCACATTTAGAAACCAAGAAACGCTGCTTACAGATATATACCCATGGTATACACGGATTCAAAAAGGATATATTCTGGGCATGTTTTGAGCAGATCTTTAAGGGATATGTTTACTAAATGGCGGTAGCGGCTTCCGTGCGATATCGGAGACACTGCCCTATTGATTTCAATGGGGCCGCGGCTATGATATCGCACGGAAGCTGATTTAGCAAACATACCCCTAAGTGTATTTCCTGGTTTGGGATGGACATATATGTATAATTCAAAACATTTCCCTGCCAGCAAGGAAAATTGCTTCCATAGACACATGAATACCAGATACTTGTCACATTTACCAAGAGTTTCAGTGGTAACATTTGTTCTCCAGGACCAAGCAGGAAGTCAGTCCTCACATATGGGTGTCATCGGAGCCGATGAAGCCCCAGCGGAGCATTTCCCCAGCTTTCTATGAAAGCCTTTGGGAATGCGGGAATGCAGGCACGCATGCGTGGTTCCCTTCCCGCCTAAAGGTGCCATCTTACCTCAGTCTCTTTTTTTCCGTGAAGCCCACCGGACGTGTGTCCAGTTTTCCCGGTTAAAAGTAGATTTTTTCAGCAATTTTTTGCTCTTTTTCTTCCGGTTCGACGCCAGTTCCCCTTCCGCCGGGTTCGGTACACCGGTATCGAGCCCGATTCTTCTTTTTCGGTTTTTGCCCTTCGTGGCTGGCGTTTGCGCCCTTTTTTCTCTTTTTCCCTGGAAGGCCAGTCTTTTGACCTCGCGGGGGCTCTTTTTTCCCCAATGGCTTTCAGTGGTTTTAAGAAGTGTGATCGGTGTAAGAAACTAATGTCTCTCACCGACACACACGACTGCTGCCTTTGGTGCCTCGGCCCCGACCACAATCCTAAGTCATGCGGGGTCTGTGGAAAAATGTCTTCCAAGGCACTTCGAAGTCGCCAGCAGCAAAAGGAAAGGCTTTTCTCGGACTCAGCCTACGGCCGGGCCCGGACCTCGTCTGAGGCCTCGACATCTTGGGATTCCGATCCCGAGCGCCGTCGAAGCTCCTTGGACAGGGGGTCCCCCGACCGGGAACGCAAGAGGAAGAAACGGCTCGTGAGGGCATCGTCGGAAGAGGTCCCTGGCTCCTCGAGGGCCAGGTCTAAGACCCCTGACCGTCACCCCGGGCCTGTGGAACCGGAGAAGCCAGCCAAAGTTCCTCGTGTGGAGCCGGAGTCTGCTGGACACATAAGCCCCGTGGTCCTCGTGGACTCTCCTCCCAGGGAGCCGACGTCGGGCCCGGAGCCACCGGGGCCCGAGTCGGTGGCTGCTGCATCTCCCGAGCTGAGTCTCAGGATGACAGCCTTGGAGAGCAGAATGTCTGCCTTCATGGAGCAGCAGCGGGCACTGATGGCCAGCCTGTCTGGTGCATCTGCCCCGACCACCGGGACATCGACGTCAAAGTTGACCCCGGAGACCGAGCCGATACTCGAGTCCATCGTGGCTCAGAGTCGACCTCGGTCGAGGTCCCTCTCGACCTCCCGTTCGGGACCGAGGGCGTCGACGCCGGTGTTTCCGGCATCGGGGCGGGTGCTCCAGGGCCCCGCGGGGTCGGACCCCGACTCTTCCTCGGATGAGTCGGCTTGGGAGACGGAGGACGAGGAGTCTCCTGACACCTTTAAGACTCGGTGCGTCCCTTCAGACTCACCGCAGTCTGAGCCCTGGAGTAGGTCCCCGCCCCCCCCCCCCGAGGACACCCGGTTCTTGGAGTTCATCCGGGATATGGCCACTGCCTTGGATATTCCGGCGGATCCTGAGGAAGAGCCTCGAGCTGAAGAGCTCGAGGCGCTGCAGTATGACTCTCCTCCGAAGGAGGCCTTTACTGTCCCGGTTCCTACGATGCTGGAACGGCTCCTCTTCCGTATGTGGGAGGCACCGGCCTCGGTGCAGGTTCTTAGCAAGCGGGTCGATTCGATCTATCGACTCCGTAAGAGCCCTGGTTTTCAGAAAGCACAGCTACCACACCATTCCATGCTTGTGGAATAGGCCATGCATCGTCTGAAGGGTCAGAAGATGCACTCCGTGGTGCCTCCTGGCAGGGAGGCCCGAAACCTAGATGGTGTCGGTAGAAAGTGCTTCCAGGGCTCGATGCTTGCTTGCCGTGTCCAGTCTTACCAGCTGTACATGGGCATGTACTTGCGAGATCTGGCCAAGGAGTTGGCCGGATTCTCTGCTGGTCTCTCCGGGGAACCCTTGCAGAGATTTAAGTCCTTGTCCTCGGGGATTCGGGACTGCTCGAAGTTCATGTCCCGCGCCGCCTATGATGGCTTCAAGGCTTCGACCCGAGTCGTGGCAGCCGGCATCGTGGCTCGACGCCAGGCATGGCTGCAGTCATCGGACCTCGAGCCATGGGTTCAGGACAAGTTGGTCGATGTCCCTTGCCGAGGTGAAAACCTATTTGGCAAGCCCATGACCGAGAAGGCCGTTCAGCTCGAAACCGAGCACCTCACCCGGACAAGGCTGTCGAGGAAGACCTCTGCCCCTTCTTATAAAAAGAAGGGCTCAGGTAAAAAGCCCTTTTACCCGAGGAAGGGCACTGCCTACAAACAGTACCCACAATATCAGCCTGCCCAAGCTGCCCCCCAGGGTCAGCAAGCCAAGGGCCAGGGTAATGGGCCCCGTAGGCAGAGGACCCCCAAGCCTCAGGCCCCTGCTATCTCTCAGCAGGGTGGGGGTTTTTGACTCCTTGAGCATAGCTTCTCCTCCACTGCTCTCCCGACCCTGCACAGGAGGTTGTCTCGCCCTCTTTGCCCACCAGTGGCCCCTTATCACCGGGGACGGTTGGGTGCTGGACATCATCCACAGGGGATATGCCCTCCGTTTCCACCAACTGCCACCCCCATATTTTCCAGGGGAGCCTCCAAGGCCTCCTCTGCACACAGACCTTCTCCATCAGGAGCTTCAGGGTCTGTTGGTGGACAGGGCGGTGGAGCCTGTGCCTCCCCACTTGCAAGGTCACGGATTCTACTCCAGGTATTTCCTGGTGCCCAAAAGAACCGGTGGCCTTCGTCCCATTTTGGACCTCAGGAAGCTCAACAAGTTTCTAGTGAAGGAAAAGTTCAAGATGCTTACTCTTGGAACCCTTCTGCCCTACCTCCAGCAGGGAGATTGGCTATGCTCCTTAGATCTAAAGGATGCGTACACTCACATCCTCATTCATCCAGACCACAGAAAGTACCTCAGGTTCATTGTGGGAAGAAACCATTATCAGTACAGAGTGCTGCCTTTCGGCCTCACCTCCACCCCCAGAGTCTTTACAAAGTGCTTAGCAGTGGTGGCGGCCTACCTGAGGAATCGGGGCATCTTTGTCTTCCCCTATCTGGACGACTGCCTCATCAGGGGTCAGACAGGTCAGGAGGCCAATCAAGCCACCCTCAGGACCATTGCTCTTCTCCAGCGCCTGGGGTTTGTCATAAACTTCGCAAAGTCCACTTTGCTCCCTTCCTAGAACTTGGAGTTCATAGGAGCAAGGTTGGACTCTCTCCTGGCAAAGGCATTCCTGTCAGAAAACAGAGCCCAAAGGTTGATGGCATTGGCAAGTCAGTTTCTCAGCAGGTCCCTGGTCTCCGCCAGACTCTGCCTGAGGCTTCTAGGCCACATGGCTTCCACAGTACATGTGACCCCCAATGCCAGGCTCCATATGCGGCCTGCCCAGTGGTGCCTTCAGACTCAGTGGTCACAGGCCACTGGCAGCCTCAGAGACAGGATAAGGGTGTCCAGACCATTTCTGCACTCCCTCAACTGGTGGCTACACCCACCCAATCTGCTGAAAGGGGTGCCCTTTCAGATTCCAGGTTACACAGTGATTCTAACAACAGATGCCTCCCTGCAAGGCTGGGGAGCGCATTGTCTGGGCAAGTGCACCCAGGGTCTGTGGTCTCCCTGGGAGGCTGCACAGCAGATCAATCTCCTAGAACTCAGAGCTATTCGATTAGCACTCAAAGCTTTCACTCCTACCCTGGCTCGACAGTCTGTCCTGATTCAGACAGACAACCAAGTTGCCATGTTTTATGTGAACAAACAGGGCGGAACTGGGTCCAGGATCCTTTGTCGGGAAGCTCAGGACCTTTGTTCTTTTGCCCTCAAGCACAACATGCTCCTCAGGGCTGTGTACCTTCCAGGCCAGGACAACTACCTGGCAGACAGGTTGAGCAGGATACTGCAGCCCCACGAGTGGCAGCTGCATCCTTCAGTAGTTCAGAATATCTTCCTGAAATGGGGTCTCCCTTTGATGGATCTCTTTACCAGCCCCAACAAGCAGCAACTGCCAAAGTTCTGCTCCAGACAACCACATCCTCTGCGGATAGCAGCGGATGCTTTTCTGATATCTTGGTCTCAGGGCCTCCTCTATGCGTTTCCTCCCACGCCCTTGGTGGCCCAAACCCTATTCAAGATTCTCCAGGACAAGGCCTCGGTCCTGCTGGTAGCTCCCAGGTGGCCGAGACAGCCTTGGTTTCCTCTTCTGCTTCAACTGGCGGTGGATCCTCCACTGCCTCTGGGGTTGCAACCCAACCTTCTCACACAGGACCAGGGTTCCCTTCTGCACCACAATCTCAAGTCTCTCAATTTGATGGCCTGGAGGCTGCAAGGGTAGTTTTGGCTCCCTGGGGCCTACCTCAGGAAGTTGAGGAGGTTGTCCTAGCCTCTAGGAAACAGTCCACTAGGAAAACCTATGCTCTCAAATGGAAGAGGTTTTCTGTGTGGTGTCACCTACGTACAGAGGATCCTTTCTCCTGTACTGTGCCAGTAGTTCTTCAGTACTTACTGCACTTATCCAATCAGGGACTTAAGTCCAATTCTGTTCGGGTCCACCTCTCAGCTCTAGCAGCTCACCACTCATTGGTAGAGGGACAATCTCTATCTGGTCACCCCTTGGTGTCCCGCTTTCTCAGGGGCTTGCTTTTGCTCAAGCCTCCCATCCGTCCTCCGGCCCCTGAGTGGGAGCTGAATGTGGTCTTGCAGCAACTGACTCGCCCTCCTTTTGAGACGATGGCTACTTGTCCACTACGCTTCCTCTCCTGGAAGACACTCTTCCTGATAGCCCTTACCTTGGCTAGGCGAGTAAGTGAGCTTCAGGCCCTGGTCTGTGACAGGCCTTACACCAGGATTTATAAGAACAGGGTAGTCCTCAGGACTCACCCAAAGTTTCTCCCAAAGGTTGTCTCCTCTTTCCAACTCAATCAGGAGGTGGTTCTTCCAACATTCTTCCCTAGGCCTCATGCAAGCCAGGCTGAAGCAGTTCTGCATACCCTGGACTGTAGGAGGGCCTTATTCTTCTACCTTGACCGTACGCAGGGGCATAGAAGGGCTACTCAGCTCTTCGTATCCTTTGACCCTAATAAGTTGGGGTTGACTATGTCCAAGCGTACCTTGTCCATCTGGGTGGCTGACTGTATCACCTGGGCTTACAAGGCGGCTGACCTTCCTTTGCAGGGTAGGGTCACGGCCCATCGTGTCAGGGCAATGGCTGCCTCAGTGGCTCATCTCCGCTCTGTGCCCTTGGTAGACATCTGCAGGGCTGCAACTTGGTCTTCAAACCAGACATTTGCGGCCCATTACTGCCTGGAGAGGGAGTCCCGTAAGGACAGTGCTTTTGGCCAGGCAGTACTCCGGAATCTCTTTGAGGTTTAGGCAACTCCTGCCCTCCTGCCCTCTGTTGGGCTACCGGTGAAGGCTGTCTCCTTGAAAAGCCTTTCTTTGCTGCTGAGACTAGAGGGAGTTCTCTTGTTCAGCCTGGGTTCCTCAGTAGCCCAGAGCTTGGGAGTCACCCATATGTGAGGACTGACTTCCTGCTTGGCCCTGGAGAAAGAGTAGTTACTCACCTGTAACAGGTGTTCTCCAGGAGCAGCAGGAATCAGTCCTCACAACCCTCCCTCCTCCCCTAGGAGTTGCAGTTGTACATAGTTTATTTTTCATTTTTTGTGTGCTGTTCTTAGCTATGTCATTTGACTGAGGTAATATGGCACTTTTGGCGGGAAGGGAATCACGCATGCGTGCCTGCATTCCCAAAGGCTTTCATAGAAAGCTGGGGAAATGCTCCGCTGGGGCTTCATCGGCGCCAAGACACCCATATGTGAGGACTGATTCCTGCTGCTCCTGGAGAACACCTGTTACAGGTGAGTAACTACTCTATTCCATCTAGATCATCTTTGAAGGCTGCCATTGATTTGGGTTTGCTTTTTTTTTTTAATTCCTGGCTTATGACTGAGACAAGGTAAAAAGCAGGCTTTACCGTGATTTATTCATGAACAGGAAGTGCTTGGAGCTAATAAAATAGCTGCTTTAGCCTGGAAATAGTTAAAATATTTATTAATCAAAATGAGTCATGCTCTGTCCTAAAAACTTTGGCAGTCATTACAGAAACTTCATTTCTTTTTCCACAGTAACGTAATACAAAATAGCAGATAATAGCCAACTGGTTCATCTCATCTGCCCAGTTATTCTGGTTTTCAATATACTGTAAAAGGTTATCAGTCTTTTTTAATGATATCTTTTGTTGTATGCTCATTTTCTTAGGATAGTAGTGAACCAAAGCGGAAGACAAGTTACAATATTTAATCCAGTATTCAATTCTCCTCATGTCTTATCACCAAAACTAGAGAAGCTGTTGCTCAAACATTTGCCATCTAAGCCTTATGGCCTAACTGTTCGCTAGTCTGCCGCTACCAACCTAACAGCATTAAAGCTCTTAATTTCTGGGGATGTGTAGTCTATTCGTTCCATCTTGGCTACCTCATGGCCTGCCATTTTGCTACTTTATCCCCCCATTGTCTTTAGGTAACCCCCACAAATTGTGAGACACAAAAATCCTGATATTATCTAGTATCCCATAATTGCTTTCAAAAACTAGCAATATTATTTTTTTTTACTGATACTTAATAATTTTTGATGATTTTTTTGATGATTTTTTGTTGGACCTTATATCTGAGAGCCACTATAAATCAGCCGCCATCATTTCATTACAATCCTTATTATGAAAGCCGTAAAAAGCCGGGACTGTGCACAGAAGCTGGGGCTGCCTATGCAAGAATAATATCGCAAGAGGAACAGCTGACTTAAGAGCATAGGATTGGGAAGACTGAAAGAGGGTTACTCTCAAGGATAGAGCATTCATTTGCTAGTTAAGTGAACGTTTTATTGTACAATTTGGAGTATAACACTATTGCCCTGATGCAGAAGATTTTGCTTCGAAACACAACAGTGTGGACCATACAAGGATTGGTGTTGGCAGAAAGATAGTGTAAATGATTTTGGGAATAATGGTTGTTTTTGAATAAATTCAGAAGGGGAAATAAAAAAACTAAGAAACTAAAGCTTAGCAGTTCTTTACGGCTTTCATAATAAAAGGACTGTAATGAAATGATGGCGTCTGATTTATAGTGGCTCTCAGATATACGGTCCGACAAAAAAATCATCAAAAATTATTAAGTTATCAGTAAAAAAATAATATTGCTAGTGTTTGAAAACAATTATGGGATACTAGATAATATCAGGATTGTTGTGTCTCACAATTTGTGGAATAGAAAATCCTGATTGGAGATCCATTGGTTGGAAATAGTGTTTATGTAACCCCCTGCTTGTGTGTAAAGCTTGCAGCACGTAGAACCTGCTGCTTGGCAGACAGTGGTCACACCTATCCTAGTATAATGCAGTACTCCAGTCTCTCTCTACTCTAGTGGGTTCTTTGAACAGGAACCGTATACACCGAGAAGCCTATGGCACTTAAACCTCTTGCAGGCCAGAATGTGTGTCCTGAACCAAAGGATTTAATTTAAAGAATTTTAGAGTCACTGATAACAATAGCAAAAATACAAATAGCAGAGACAACAAAACAGAATTATGCTACAAACCGTTAACCTCTCTCTCCTTTCACTCCAATTATATATATATCTATTTTACTTCTTCTCTCCTCTGGTATATGTCGTAATCTATGCACTCCCATTACGCCTTGTTCTAGGAACTTGAAAGTTATTCCATGCCACTACACTTCTCACTCTCTCAAACTCATTGGGAGGGAGCACCCTTCCTGCTCTAACTTCTTGGAAGTGTACTTAGAGCTGGTAGGTGTCGCAGGTGCAGGTCCCTGAAGCTGCCCTGGTCACTTCTGGCTCTGGTGTAGCTGAAAGCTCCTCTGGTTCCTTCTCCTCTTAGGCTCCCTCCCTCCATAGGTAGATCTGCTCTCCTCCAGAGCCAATAGGGGTGCTGTTAGGGGTTTTTTTAGAGTCACACTGGAACTTCTAGGTGTGATCTTAGGCTCCAGACACTGTCCCTTCCTCTTCTCTTCTTCTTGGTGGTACTGGGTTAACCCCAGCTACTTGCCACTTAAGGGAAGAGGCCCTTACTCTGCATTGTTCACTGGCTTACTGCCAAAGACAGAATACCTACCGCCTTTGGGAGTGGTTTATATATGAGTTGGATTTTCACTTCCAGAGAAGTCTCCTCCAGCATGATGAAACTGAAGAGAAGGTAACCTCCCCTGTTCTGGAAAATTACCATTTCATCTCCAGGTTATATTGCAGTAATTTAGAAGGCTACTGAAGGTCCCTACTGCCCAAAGCAATGATATCCAAGGGGTCTCTACACTTATGTTAGAGAATAGTACATGAGCACTACTCATGAGCACTACTATTGTTTCTTTATTGATTATTGATCTAAGCAGGTTAAAGTTGTCCACTATTTCCACCCATTGGCATTGACCTGGTTGTTCTCTTAGAAGTTGTATCCTGCTTGTGTCAGCTACCTCATATTTTTTCCTTATCTTTACATAGCCAAATAGTTTCACAAAGGAGGATTCTCAGGATTCAAATCAATGCCCTCAGGCCAAGTTGAGAAAGGAAGCGAGTGTGGGTAACACTTCCAATGCAAAGGAAGAATATAAGAGTTTTTATTTTCATATAGGAATATTTCTTGGGTTTCTTAACTCTTTCTATCAGATTTGGCGCATCCAAACGCCTGCTATAATCTTCTGAATCTCCCCTATTCTGCAATATTTTATAGAACATCAATCTCATATCTTTGAATTACAATATCTATGAAACCACTGGTCACACAATTTATACTTTGGAAAAGCTGAAGTTCACAACTTAAGACTGCTAACAGGCATATCTATGAATGGCCAATGACCTAAACAGTCATCATTTAAACTATGACAGATTCAAAAACCACACATGCTGCTGCATCCTTTCACCTCTGAAGCTGCAACTGGCTGTTTTGATTGAGAATATATAACAGTATTAAAAAAATTGCAAAAATAAAAAAAGAATACCCTTGCATATTACAGATGCTAACTTATACGGATGCCATCTAGTGGTTCATTTTTATATCTCACTGTTTTCCTACTTCTTATGTTGTCATAGGGTTGCCAACTGGCTCCAGATGTGCCCGACAGGCTTGATCCAGTCCTGGGTTTACCCCAATGCATGCAGGGACATGTAGTCTTGCTTTTCTTATGGAATGCAATGGAGAAATCAGAACTACATGTCCCTGCATGCAATAGGGTAAACCCAGGACTGGATCAAGCCTGTCAGGCGCATCTGGAGCCAGTTGGCAACCCTATGTTGTCACCTTTGACTTTCTGATATAATGCATAATGGCTCCTCTACTGCAGCTCTATTTAGTTTGCCTTTTTAAAATTCTGGACTAGTGTTGTATACCTATGATGGAGTGTGTTTCTAGAGTAGTGCTTCTCAACCCAGTCCTCAGGGTGCAACTAGGCCTGCCTGGTTTTCAAGATTTCCCACAACGAATATGCATGAAACAGATTTGCATACAATGCAGGCAGCACGTGCAAATTTATCTCATGCATATTCATTGTGGGAATCCTTAAAAAACAATTGGCCCGATTCTGTCCCGAAAGTACATCTCCTTTGTACGTCCGGGCTGACCCAGACATACAAAGGAGATCATAATTCTGATCCCGTGGGGCACATCTAGCCCCGCAGTATCAGAATTGCAAACAGGCATGTACGTGCAAGGCCAGGACTGTGATTCAGTCCCAGCCTGCACGTACAACCACAGCCCGGCTAACTCTGCCAGGGCTTTTGAATGGAGCTGCGGTGCCATGGCGTCATGTTGCCGTGGCACCATGGCTCCAATTAAAAGCCGCAATGCAAGCCACCTGCAAACGGAGTTAATTCCCCATAGCCCAATCCCCGATCCAGCCTCCTAAGGCCAGGATTGGGCCGTGGGGACTTAACTCTGCCCCCCCAGCCAGCCCCTTCCACACCCCGGGCCGCTTAAAAAATACATGACCAGGAGATGAGGTGGAAAACTCCCCCGGCCATTTCGCCAGCCCTGGACATACAAGGCCGACATTAGAATCGGCCCTGGACGTCCAGGGCCAGCGACCGCCCACTACCCACCCACTCTCCGCCCCGTGCCGCCCCTTCCCCGCCCCGTCTAACTTCCCCACACAACCGGCAGGAAAATTAGACAGGAGGGGAAAGCCAGCATGAATAGCGGGATGTCCATCCTTGCTACTCGTGCCTCAGAATAACCCCCAATGGGCCTAGGGGAGAAGCACTCTTTTAGAATACATGGAGTGCAGAACTAGGCGTGCACAGCAAAATTTGCAGAGAAACTGATCAGTCTAAGACTGCATGTGCTCTCCCTTGTCACAGAGGCAGAAAAGAATTATAGCATCATGGTAGCTGCTAACAACATTCCACCCCAGAGGGCATGAAGGTTAGTGGTTTATGGTTTATTAAAAACATGATATACCGCCCTTCAGAACTCCTGAGCGGTTTACACATTAAAACAATCAAATTAAAATGGAAAGGAACTCCAATTAAAAAGAAAAGGAGAGAGAAAGGAAGAAACAGAAACAAAGGAAAGAAAGGGTAGACAGAATGGGGCGGGGGGGGGGGGGGTTTGCAGAATGAGGCAATCAACAGGGTGCAACAGGTCAGGAAACAAGCTCAAATGCGTGGTTAAATAGATCTTTAAAGCGGCTTTAAATGTGGCACTTGGGAAAATTTCAGAGCAGATTTTGAAGACGGTTGTCTAGCTATAGGCTTTCAAAAGAAACCAGATGAAGTTCAGGCAGCTATACTGTGAAAGGTGACTGGTGCTGAGCGCTGCAATGTTTATAAGAGCAATTTGGGTCTCACAGTGGAAGGATGTCAAAGTAATCTTGGATGCTGTAGAAACCTATTTAAAATCCATCAAAAATGTAATATGAGAAGTTCATATTTGGTATATATGCAGTAAATAGAGGGGGACTGACCTGCACGGAGCAGCAGGTACAACCCTAAACACAGGCATAGAGGGGAGTGACCTGTATGGAGCTGCAGTTACAACCTCTCTAGCCATCTAACTGGGCAGACTAGATGGACCATACTGGTCTTTATCTGCTGTCATATACTATGTTACTATGGCAGCTGCAAACAAGAGGAGGGTGAATCCATTGATCATTTTGCCATATTGTTTGAGAGCAAAAGCAGCAACGTTGTAAATATGGCCCATTCAAAGATAAACTTATTCAGGTAAACTAGGTTTCGGCATGGTCAGTGAGTGCACACATCAGCTTCTCTTAAGACCCACTGAAATGTGTCATACTGCAGACCTCACAGACTTGCAACTAAGAGCTATAGAACAGGACCGACATGCTGACAGCATTAATGCAACAGACAAGCATCAGTGAGTTGTGCACAGCTATTGCAATAAGCAAGAATGGAGTAACTCAGCCGCAACCCTCTGCTGCATCTAAGCACTGTGAGAGTGCACTAAATGAGTGAAAGAACACTGTCCAGCATATGGGAAATGTGTCGACTATGTGGTAGCCCAAATCATTTTAAAAGGGTTAGCCTATCTAGGAGGCACAACGGCTAAGCTGCAGAAGTTGCAAGAGATATCAGAGTTAGATAATGATTCAGACTGGCTCAGTACTGATGCAGTTTCCTCAATAGTGCCCAGATGCTAGGCAAACAAAAGAGCAAAAATGGTTTGTAAAGCTTAGACTGAATCATCTAGTACAACCTTGTTATTTGGACTCGGGGGCAACATGTAAAGTCATATGCATGAGAGACCAAGTGAAACAGAGAAACTTGACTTTTTACACAAGGCCCAGGAAGAATAATTCTAACACTGTCATTCCAGGTAAGATTTTTCTTAAATCCTTCATTTTCAGAGTTTTTCTTGATTGGAAGGGGGAAGGGATGAAAGAGGTCATGGAGAACATGCCAGTTTTCCTTTTGATATGGAAATGTCTGTGCACATGCTTGAAACGAATGAATATATTCAATAAAGCTCTTTTCATCGAGTTCTACACACCATTTTACATTTAAGGCCTAATTTAAAAGGCTTGTGTGCCATTCTACTGCTATGGGAAGACAAGCCTATCAAGTCAGGCCAATACCATATACAAATCATCCAAAATAGTTTCTAAAAATGTTTTTAAACCAAATTAGATTGTAGCTACCTTCATTTTGGTTCATGATGCATTTAACGCTAGCATTTCAGAAGTAGAACAGCATGGAGAGACAAGAAAGGACAACAGGATTAGTGAGCAGAGGCAGGTCAACAGAAGAGTCAGTTCTGTATTTGGAGCAGGGAATGGTTCCTGTTAGGTTTTCTGTGCATCACTACAGGAAACATTTTCTGGCAGTCCCACATCACCAGTCAGTGTACTTGCAAAAAGCTCCAGACTCAACCACCTTTGTTGTATTTTTCTTCTTAGAAAATGAGCATTTACATCATAACCCACCGTGAACTTAAGAGAAGCTTAAAGCAAATGCAACTTGGGAGTTGCTGCTGCTGTTACCGACAAGTGGGGCTGAGGGTGACTCCCAAGGCCAGATAGAGAAACAAATGTGTGGTTGGTTGTGCTAATAATTCTCTCTTCTCTCCACTAATATCCTTTTCCATGCACAGCATTCTAGTAAAAGCTCTTTAGAAACACACAAACCCAAACCTCCTCTGCGCCCTCATGGCTTTTTTTTTTAGTGCCTCAAGTCCGTGCTGACTCCTGGCAACCCAACTGCCTCTGGGTTTCTTCATCAAATCCAGTCATTGAAAAAGCAACTGCCAGTAGCCATCACTGGCACTAAGTTCAAAATGCAAAAACACAAAATTTTTGTCGGGAACAATCAGCTGGAGAGGGAGGAATGATACCTTCCCCTCATTACTGAAAGTACCCTTTTACTCAAGCGTGCCACAGCGTGCCCATTTCCCTTTTTTTATATATATTTTTTGAACGTATTTTTGAGCTTATGAAACACTTATCTTAAAAAGACCAAAACGGTCTACCGCAGGTGAAGGTTGTCTTCCACAATCAGCCACTGCCATGACATGACATGCATGTTTTGGGCCCCTCTGGGTCCTGTATCAAGTGGTATATCGCCCAACTCTTTCACCAAAAAAACGCCATGGGCCAACCGTTCTTTTTGTAGCTAAGATGATTGCTGACTGGCTATACGTCCGATGTCATCACCAGAGGCGCGGCCTGTAGGGAATCCCCCCCCCCCCCCACGTCACTCTCCCTACTAATACTGATCATTGAGCTACTGCCAGTAACGCCAACCGGCAGTGCCCTTCATAAAAGGCTCCACCAATCGTGTTCCATGTTCAAACCCAGTGGGATCACCGATCATAATTTAAAAATCCAATGTTGTTTTCTCCATTGCAGGCGTTGTTCACGATCCCCTCCCCGGGGGTTTGCCGGAACCCAATCGATCACTCTCCACTGTAGATCAGCAAAACTATGATCCAAACCTACATAATGTTCCACAATAGGGGCCGTCAAAATCTTCAACCGAATACGGCTGGCATGTTCCCCCAGTCTAATCCTTACCGGGCGAATAGTACGTCCCTCATAAAATAAATCACAAGGGCACTTTAAAATGTACACCACAAAAGACGTTTGGCAAGTGGAAAAGCCAAAAAAAGAATAAGATCTCCCCGTAGTGGAATGATGCCATTGAACTCCCACCAAAGTATTGGAACAATATTTGCAATTAGCACAAGCCCAGTGTCCTTGTAGCCCAATCGGACCTCCTCATCCTAAATCATCTGGAGACCTGGGAACAGCCTGAACCAAGCGATCACATAAATTTGAACCCCCTAGTATATGCAAACCGCACCAATTTCCGAAAACAATCCTGTGCCTGCAAAACCTTCCAATGCCTCCTAAGCAATCGGGAGACCTCCACTGAATGATTCATGAAAGGTAGAACCCCAGTTATCACATCATCAGGATCTATGCCAGCCGTCAATGACTCCAAGGGTTGCAAAAGCCATTCACGATGCGAAAAACGAGCCCGAATGTAAGCTCTCCTGATGACCTTACTAGGATATCCCCAATCCAGAAGATGGTCCCTTAAAGCCCGTGCTTGCATCTTAAAGTCTACTAAGGAAGAACAGATCCTGTGAAGGCGAAGGAACTGTCCCAGAGGTAGATTATTTCGTAGTGGAAAAGGATGATGACTATAATAGCAGAGCAAACTATTTCGCTGGCTTTGCTTCCTAAATAAAGTTGTACAAAACACCCCATCTTGAATCTTTACTAATACATCCAAAAGTTCTATGCTACTTTCATCCATATGTGCCGCAAATTTGATGTTTTCTTTAAGAGAATTGAACCAAGTAACAAAATCCAACAGTTCTTCTCTTGTGGAAGTCCAGAAGAAAAAGATATCGTCCAAAAACCTCAGCCACAACCGGATATGCTGAAAAGCTGTAGATGGATAAATAAGCTGTTCCTCCATCGTCGCCAGATATAAAGTGTCAATGGAGGGGGCTACTGTGGCTCCCACAGCAATTCCTTGACATTGTAAATAAAAATGATCCTGATATTGAAAATAGTTCTTTCTGAGAACTAATCTCGCAAGCTCTAACAAAAAGGACCTTGGTATTCTAGCCGGAGCCGTCACAAATGCCGTTTCTAACAACAGAAGAGCCTCTTCTTGACAAATATTTGTGTATAGTGCCATCACATCTAAAGTCACCATTCACACCGATTCCAATGGTTCCGCAAAAGAAGCCAACAAACTCAAAAAATGAGATGTATCCCTCAAAAACGACTTTACCAACTTAGCCTCCTGTTTAAGAAATATATCAATAAATTGGGATAGAGGCTCCAATACAGATCCCCTGCAAGAAACTATGGGGCGTCCCAGAGGTGAGATCATATATTTATGTATCTTTGGAACTGTATAAAAAACCAGAATGCTTGGATGTTTTTTGAAAAGAAAAAGAGCCTCCTTTGCTGTAATCCACCCTTTATCTCGCGCATCATTAATAATCGACAGAATCCGAATTTGTAACTGAGGGGTAGGATCTGCCCTCAAAGGGGAGTAATAAGTGGTATCATTCAACTGAGTTAAAATCTCACTATGGTATTGGCTCCATGACTGAACTATTACTGTTCCCCACTTATCAGCTCCTCGAATAACAATTTCTTTGTTCTCAGCCAACTGATTTAGAGCCAAACGTTGCACATGAGAAATGTTTACATAACTTTGTGTAAATTGTGTCTCCATTGATGACAATTCTGATAATACCAAAGATTGATATGTGGAAATAGCGGGCTCCGGTAAGCCCGGTGGGACCCAACGTGACAATGAACCGTCTGAAATGCCCTCCTTATTGGCAAAAAAACAAAATTACCCACAATTTGCAAAAAACCCCGAAACAAAACCACTCTCATACAAAATGCATCATAAGGGATCGTAGGTATAAAAGAGAGGCCCAAATCTAATACTTCTTGTCGGCATGGCGTTAATGGGTTTTCTTGGCAATGTATCATTGGAAGTAGATTATCAGGCATTTTCTTCCCAGGCAATGGAGGGTAAAGTGACTTGCGCAAGGTCACAAGGAGTGCCAGTGGGAATTGGACCCTTGATCTTCTGGATAGATGGCAGTTACTCTAACCACTAGGCTACTACTCCAGCCCCTCCCCCCCCCCTTTATGGTAAGGAGCAGCAACCAAGTAGGAAAGGTAACACAGGAGTCCACTGGTAAACAGAGTAAAAATACATGTTTAATTGGCTCTCCCAAGACAAGCGAAAATATATATAAGAGGAGAAATGAAAATACACAAAGTCAACAAAACCAATGTTAAATGATGAGAAAAAGTCTCACTAGCTTCTCACAGTCCTTAGTTGCACCCTTGCTCTCAGGATGTCTCTCTTTCAATGTCTTTAGAAGTGTAACTCCCCTTTGCCTAGGGTACCAGGCTGGCCCTGCAGGGTATGTCACAGAGCACTATATTTTTATCCTGGGCGCTCTCCCTCTCCTTCACTCAGCTAGCACACACTCTTATCACCAGGGAGCAAGTTCTCCACAGTGGGTGAGTGGGTGAGAGGGGAGTGAAACCTTTCAAGGCCCTTGGCGCATAAATTAATCATGCTCCAACTCTGATTTGGATGGTACAGTTCCTTTTACTGTAACCAAAATGTCCAGTCCCACAGTAACAAACAAATGCATTCTGTTCAATAAATGCACAATCTTTAGTAACCTAGGTTGTCTTTTCCTGGGTTATTAGTGTCTGTAATCCCAGTTTAAGTATTTATCAGCTGTGCTGCTGGAAGGAGGATCCTGGGTTAGGGTTCCAATGCATGTAAGCAGAGTATAATGTCCTTTCTCCCTCCTCACTGGGATCCTAATCCACTAATTCTTCTTGTACTTTGTTCACAGACAACCCACTGTACTTCTTCCAGCAGGCAAACCTTCTCCTTTACAGCAATCTCCTTTGTTAAGCTTAGGGTAGTATTAGTAAGCCAACTCCTCCTCTCTTCGGCTTGGACAGCAAACCAACTTCTTCAGTCTCTCTACACTGGCAGAGAGGTGGGTAAAGCTTCTGACAGACTCTCTTCAGTCTTCACAAGCAGGCAAACTTAAGAATCAAGGGCTGATTCCACTTAGAACACACAAATAAAAGACTAGGCCACAAAGAGCCTCTACATATTGAATATTGAATATTGTGTGCAATTCTGGTTGCCGTATCTTAAAAAGGATATAACGTTATTAGAAAAGGTTCAGAGAAGAGCCACCAAAATGGTTAAGGGGATGGAAGGATACTCCTATGAAGAAAGGCTAAAAAGGTTAGGGCTCTTTAACCTGGAAAAGAGACGGCTGAGGGGAGATATGATAGAAGTCTATAAATCAATGAACGGAGTGGAACGGGTAAACGTAGATCGATTGTTTATGTTATCAGAATATAGAAAGACTAGGGGACATGCAATGAAGCTACAGGGTAAACTATTTAAGACTAATAAAAGAAAATATGTTTTCACTCAACGTGTAATCAAACTCTGGAATTTGTTACCTGAGGATGTAGTAAAGGCTGTTGGTGTAGCTGGGTTTAAAAAAGGTTTGGAGAAGTTCCTGGAAGAAAGGTCCATAAACTATTATTAAGAAGGAACCCAGGATATCAATGCTTGACCCAGTACAAGCATTGCGGAACCTGTATCTCTTGGGGAAACTGCTAGGTATGTTCGACCTAGATTGGCCACTGTTGGAAACAGGATACTGGGCTTGATGGACCTTGGTCTGACCCAGTATGGCATCTCTTATGTTCTTATGTTCTTATGTACATACAGCACAGCAAACTGAAACCAACTACCACACTGAAAACTTTGTACGCACTACAACATCGCTGTACCAGAAAAGCACTGGAATCATGACCTTAAAGGAATTACGGAAAATAAAGACGTTATGATAACTTGAGACATTCCCATTCTGACGGATAAGAAACTGAATGCAAAGAAACCTGACATCGTGGTAAAGGAGAAAATCACCAGAATGATATTGAAAATAGAGGTGTTGTTTCCAAGTGATTATTCTGTGAATCATGTGGAGAGAGAGAAGATCCTGAAGTACCAAGAATGCAGTCAGAGACCAAGAAAACGTGGCAGAAAGATACAGAAATTTCATATACCCTGGCTTAGGAGTGAGGTTCATGATTTTCATGGTATGCACAAAACTAACCCAAATGGAGAAATTGCCCCCAAGAAAACCACACCTTGCATCTTGTGCAATGAAGTTTCATAGAGGGAAGGCAAAGCCAATGTAGCCATACCAAGAGGGAGATGTTATAGGTAGATGGCATGCACCTACCTCTAAGGCTAGAAATAGAATGGTCCTAAACTCAAAGCATTTGGGATTGGAAGTTTATTTATTTATTTAGCTGTATTTATAGCCCACTTTTCACCGGGTCAAAGCGGTCAATTGGGGGATACATTTAACATGAGGGAATATGAGACACATACGCTAATACTTACAGGAAACATGGGCAATGGAGGGTTAAGTGGCTTGCCTAAGACCACAAGGAGTGCCTATAGGACTAGAAATCCCAGTCCCTCCGGCCTGAGATTGCTGTCCCCAGGTGGGACTTGAACCCCTGGCCCTTGGCCTGAAATACCTTATCCTAACCACTAGACCACTCCTCCCTTAAAGGAAAGGGTCTTGGAGGGATTCCTTAGAGCAGTAAGGGTGATGAATCCTCCTCAGACTAATCAGAGGTATTTCAGGACTCCTCTGGTTTCCTCCTCCTCTCCTTTGTCATATTTGCAGTCTGTAACCGGGTAAGGCGGACGACGCCTCTCGCCCCTCCCCAGGCCCCACCCCCACTTTCCTTCCCCCGAGAGAGCAATTCAAAACAAACACATGACAGCAATTTGGGACTTAAACTGGTCGCAGCTTTAATAACCTTTTAAACACACATAATCCAACATCAACATATTTTTAACCCCCCCCCCCCGAAGCAGAGCGAGCTCTCACCCGCCGTGTTAGTAGCAAGGTGACGCCGCATCCGCTTCCCCCGGGCACAGGCCCGACATTTTCCACTCCCTCCCTCTTCCGGCTTCGCCATGCTATTAGCAAAAGCCTGAGGGATTAACCGGGTCGGGGGTACCCCACCCCCGCCCTCATGCTTGCCACCGGCTCCGGACCCCGGAAACCTCCGGGATCCCGCCAAAGCCCCCCCTCCAGCTGCAACAACCCAAACACCCCCCCCAAAGCCTCCCCCAGCCTGGGTGGGCGGGCGGGACAACAGGAGCCTCCAGCCTGGACCCAGCAACTGCCGATGCAGAGCTGGGTCCCCGCGTCACTTACTCCCCCCCCCCTGCTGCCGCGGCCCAGCCTCCCATTGGCTCCCGGGCGTTTAAAACGCCACGGGGAGCCAATGAGGCGCCCGGCCGCGCGGGCAGTAACAGCCGCGCGCCGCCGCAACCGAGAGGGGGCGGGGCGAACGGCCCGCCACCCCCCCGGTTAGTAGCGGCCACGCGGACGGGACCCGCGGCCTTGCTGTTTCTTCAGTGGGACCCAGGCAGGACCCCTCTCACTTTCTGGGAATTACTCATCTTAGTCTCTCCTCTGTGACCCCTCTAAGCTTAAAAAAAAAACAGCCCCACCACCCAGGATCACCGAAGACTTGGATCCTACCTTCGTCTGTGCACCTGGGTCCTCCACTTGTACTTTAGTACTCCTCAGCTCAATTCCTCATTGTCCTGTTTCTCTTTCTCCATAAGAGCTGGACATAAAGAGGCAAATGTTAGAAAGGACATCCAAGTTAAATCAGGGATGTCCAGAGTGGAATGTGCAGAACACCACCAGGGACATCTATGTTTCCAGCTTATTTCAGGAACATGGACATCCCCAATGTGGACGTGCATGCAGGTGGCTACATAGACGCCCTCATTAGGGGTGCTTGGGTCAGGAACATCCATCTCAGGCAAGCTAGCATAAGGGGACATCCAGCAGCAAAGCAAAGTGAGAACATGAACCCCCATTCCCCATCACTGTTCGCCACCAGTGTAAGATACAGAGGGTATTAGTGTAGCTCCTTCTTCACACCTTCCAGATGTTTGCCTTGACAAAACAAACACTTTTCAGATGCCTGTTCATGCCCATTTAACTTTAGGTAGGATTCAGGACATCCAGGGCATTTCTGAGATCAGGCGGAAATGTCCAGGTTGTTAGGCATGCCATGGCTATGCCTTCGTTTAGACTTGGATGTCCTCATGCTGGGGACATCCACCGACCCAGCTTCTAAAATGGCTCTGGGGACATCTCTGTGATTTGGATGTCTGCATGCCCATTTTCAGGGATCCAAATAACGAATAGCACTTTTAAAATAACATTCAAAGGTTCTCCTGAGCTACTTACTTCTGTTTTTCTCTGCTCCCTAGGGGCAATTTCTCCAAATGGGTTAGTTTTGTGCATACCATGACAATCATGAACCTCACTCTCTACTCTGTGAGGGATATTCTGTCCATTTACCCAAGTGTCCATTAAATGATAATATCTCTCAAAAGAACATCTCAAAACTACAAACGTCAAGAGCGCTTCTTAAAATCAAAAGGCTACATGAATTACTTGCAAAATGATCTGTTTATCTAAATTTTGTAAGCAGCTTTGATATTTGGTCAAAAGTACATTCAATTAAGTCCCATCATCTACTGTATAACACTACTTATGAATAATGCCTCGTGTGGGCATCTTATCATTGTGTAAAACCGTGCTCTCTTAGCTAAATGCTCTTAATTGTTTATCAATATGTTCACCATTGATTAAGATCTCAAAGGACAAATGCTGTTTCAGTTGATTGTATGGCTGAAATACGTTTGAGGTTTGGGACTGAATAGCAGTCGCACCAAGTGCAGTACCCATTTTGTTCAAAATGTGAAGCCCTGAGGGATGCACATGACAGTCAGGCCTTTTTCTAAAGCTATAGGGAAAGCATAGTTATACAACAAATCAGAATGATAAAGCAAATTAAAAATACAGATTAACATTTATCAATTAAACTAATAAAATATAACAAATATAGTACCTCCACTGTATTCGTCTGTCACATTGTGATGTCTAACCTTATTAGCAATTAGCTAAGTGCATCCAAGTACAAGAACATGTCTCCACTTAACAGTGTTTTTTTTAAAGATATCCAACTGGCCCACAGGAATTTCTCCACTGCAGTCTTAGACCTAAAGGTGCAAAATCAAGGCAGCCCATGTTAATTTTAATGCAGGTTAATGCTTGCAGGCTAGTGAATAGGCCCTATGTAAATTAGGCGACTTTAGCAAATACCTAGCCCACGTTAAAATTAACACAAGCTGTATTAATTTAGTGAGGAGCATTGCGCTTTTCTGACTAGGGGTCTTTAAGTGTGGTATTTATTTATTTATTTAACAATTTTTATATACCGTCTTTCTACAAGTCAAGACGGTTTACATGGAACAATTTTGGCAGTATATTTCAACTGTTTACATGGAACAAGATAACAATGGATATATATGGGAACAACATAACATAATTTCCAAAGGTATAAGCCTTTGGAAATTATGCACCATGTTACTGTTTAGCAGTTATCACATGATAATACACTAATGACCTGCAAAAAAGCATATTTTGTTCAAATTATTGTGCATGTAGAATGTTCTAAGCGGCGGAGGGAAAAACTGGCAGAATAAAACTGTGTGCATTCAACTGAAACTTGCATACATCGCAATTAATGAATAATTTTCCATTAATTAAGAGATGAAGATCAGTCGATAAACTAATTCTGAAAAAAAATGAAAATATGCTAAGTGCACCACCCTTTCCAAGAACCAGTCAGCAAGCAGGAAATAAAGTGAAACTAGGGAGTAAAAAAAATAGCAGCAAACACAAACCCACCCAAAACAAAAGGTAAAGACCAATGGATTCTTTTCTACAATCATTCTTATTTCAGTGCAAACATTCTCCTTGGGAAGCAGCTTTTCCTCAGATAGTGACTGAAGAAGAATACTTCCTAAATAGGGTGCTGTTGCAATAAGGACCCGATCTTCAAAGTCAGCCTAGATTCCAGCCAGTGGCTTAGCTAGGATTGAATGAGCTCCTAACGCACCATGTTTCCCAAGGGAGTAGGGGTTAGGGTGGTTCCCCTTCAAAGCTCCAGTTAGGGAGCGAGGGAAGGAGGTTATGTAGAAACTGAGGAATACTGAGAGGTATCTGGAACAGAGTGGTTCAATATGCTTCTTCAGGTTAAGCTTCAGCATACTAGGACGAGGTCCTTTGCTTATGTGGGCCCTCATTTCTGGAATATGTTCCCTACTGAAGTTGGATTGTAATCAAATGATTGCCTGTGGCAATAGTGCAGTGGGTGGGGGAGGTATCCGAGGTATATCTGCAGGGAGGATGTCAGGGATGCAGCAGTGAGGAGGTGACCGAGGTGGGTTTGTAGGGAGGGTGTGTGGGGTGCAGTGGAGGAGAGGTATCCAAGATGAGCCTGCAGAAAGAGTGTGGGAGGGTGAAGTGGAAGGTTCAGGGAACACTCCCCGCTTCGTCTCTTTCTAAAGACTGGGAGCTAGAAAGAAAAGAGTGTGGATCACACTGCATTTACTTGTAGCAGTGCTGCTGTGCCGCCTCCAGATTCTGTCTTCAAACCTTTTCTCAAGTGGCCCGGCTGCAGATAAAGCATTTCATCTCGAGTTGCCATGGGGCTGAAGGTCACAGTATGAACCATACAATCTCATGTCTCTTATCTTGAGAGTTCAGCAAAGGAGGTGCTTAAATGCTTTACTTTCTGCCAAGCTGCAAAGGGGAGAGTTTGAACATAGGGATCAGGAAGCGGTATAGTAGGTAGAGGTAAGTGCAGCACTTATTCATGCTTGCTTCCTTCCAGAACTGCCATTAGTTTGATCTAGCAGCATGGCAGCCTCTGGCTTTTGCGAGGCTTGCTCATTGGTAGTTATGTCCCTGATTTCACCCACCTTTCCCCCATCAATATCTTGTTTCCATTGTTTTCAGTGAAGTTCAGTGTCAACGTGCATGTCCATTGTTGGTCCTTATTTAGCATCAACTTTTTCATAACTTAATTCCCTGATGCTGGTATGTTGGCAAACAATGTTGGGTTGTTGAGTGATATCTGTATATAAAGTCAAGATCTGCTAGGTTAATGCACTAGATTTATCTATCTATTATTATATATTTAATTGATTTTAGCCTCTTATTGCATTAGTTGAAGCAATAAATATATGGGTCCAATATTCAAAAAAGCTTATCTGGTTAACAAGAAATGCTAAACTGATTAAACCACTGAGCCCAATAGTGGAGCTGAATATGTCCACTGACTGCCACAGCACTATCTGGATACTGGTTTGTGGGTGGAGCTTGGGAGGACTCAGCACTTATCCAGTTCATGACAATTTTCAGTGCCGGTATCCAGAGAAGTATCTTCATAACTTAAAAATATGTGTATGTGGACAGCCGTGTCAACCAATACCTTATGATCAGTAACTATTAGTGATGAAAGAAGTAGTTGAAGCAGCATTGAAAGCCTTATAAAAGTACAAAGGACCGGGTATTGATAGCATTCCAATGGAAGTATTACAGCAATCGGATGCGGTTGTTACCATACTTACAAGGCTCTGACAGATAATTTAGAAGGTGGCATCATGGCCAACTGACTGGAAGAGATCTGTGTTTATATCAATACTGAATAAAAGTGATCTGACTGACTGTGGAAACTGTTGCCCAATCGCTCTAATCCCACATGCCAGAAAAATTCTACTCAAGATCATTCAATGGAGTCTACAACCATACCTGGAACAAGAACTGCCCAACGTGCAAGCAGGATTCAGGAAAGGGCGAGGGACAAGAGACATCATCACGGATGTGAGATAGATCCTTGAAAAGACAAAAGACTATCAAAAGGATATCTATATGTGTTTTATTGACTACAGCAAGACTTTTGACTGTGTAAACCATGAAAAACTCTAGGCCACGTTAAGCAGCATGGGTATACCAAAACACCTGATAGTTCTCTTGCACAAACTTTACATTGATGAAGAAGCAAAAGTTTGAATGGAACAAGGAGAAACAGAATGGTTTAAAATAAGCAAAAACTTTCCCCTTACCTGTTTAATTTATATGCAGAAAAAATCATCAGAGAAGCAGGACTATATGAAGACAACCGAGGCATGAAGATTGGTGGAAGACTCATCAACAGCCTTCACTATGCTGATGATACCACAATACTGGCTGAATGTGAAGACGATCTGAAACATCTGTTTCTCAAGATCAAGGAACAGTCTTAAAATGGGCCTGCCCCAAGACAAAGATCTTGACAACTGGAAAAAATCAATAATTTCATCATTGATGGAGAAGAAATTGAAATAGTGGACAACTTTAACCTGCTTAGATCAATAATCAATAAAGAAACAATAAGCAGTCAAGAAATCCAACAATGCATTGTTCTTGGCAGAATGGCTATGAAGGGCCTAGATAAGATTCTCAAGGGCAGAAATGTTTCTCTCCATACAAAGATTCGACTTGTTCAAGCCATGGTATTTTCAATATCATACGGATGCAAAAGTTGGACAGTGAAAAAGATAGGAACAAAATTGATGCCTTTGAATTATGATCCTGGTGAAGAATACTATGTATACCATTGACTGCCTGAAGAACAAACCAGTCAGTAGTATAGATCAAACTCAAGCTTTCCTTAGAAGCTCAAATGACAAGACTTCAACTTTCATACTTTGGACATATCATGCAAGGACAGAGATCATTAGGAAAAAACATCATGCTTGACAAGGTTAAAGGTTAACACAAAAGAGAAAGGCCAGCAATGAGATAGATCAATATAACAGCAGCTATGGATGCTACTCGATTAACAATGAGCCACCTGACTAAAAACCGAACACAGTTTAAGATGACTCATGGCGACCCTCTGGATAGTTAACACTGACTCAATGGCACTTAACAAAAACAAGCAGCATATGTGGACTGGCTATCCAGATAAGGGCTGAAAATCACCACTAGCCAAATAGCCATTGCCCACTGATTGCATAATCTGGATATTCAACAATAGCTGCTATCTGGATACTACCTCTGAATATCTGGATTTTATTTACCAAATGTGGCCAGTATGTAAAAACATGCTTACTGACATAGGCTCAATATCGGCCCGATATATTCTTATCTATGCCTCTTATATTTGCTTACAATCCCCTCTGCTTTTTGTTTTACATTAATTTTGTGCACACCATGGAAGTAATGAACTTCACACCCCTACACGGAATATGATCTCAGTCTCTCAAATTTACTGCTAACGCTTGCCATTGTACTTGTATCTGAAAAGAATGGAGATCAATTCCTACCTACGGCCTATCCTAAAGAAAAAAAGGAGGGATTAGATGAAACCAGTTCTGAATCATACCAACCAACCAATGTCCATCCTCCCTTTCCTTGGAAAAGTAATTGAACAAACCATCTACACTCAGTTTAATGATTTTGTCAGTCAACATTCCCCACTTGACCACCATCAACATGTCTTTCTCAATAGTCATGCAATGGAGACTCTTCTAACCTCCTTCTTAACAACTCATAGTATTTGTATAGCCAATCTAGGCACTGCTGTATCAAATGATCTTAAACTTTTCATCAGCCTTCAACTGTCATCTATTCCCTACTCCTGCACTGCATACAAGCAATAGGTAAAGCCAGTAATGTTTTAAGCTAGTTTTAATCCTACGTAACTCATCATTCTGAATAGGTTTGAAAAGAATATTAAGGGCATGATATTCAAACGCATTTACATGGTTTGCAGACCTGCAAACCATGCAAATGCCACTGTGATATTCAGCAGCACTAAAATGGTTAATGCCGCTGAATATCCCTTGGTACCGCTGCTACATACCCTGATACTAACTGGTTAGCATCGAGCCATTCCGGGGATAACTGGTCAGCGAGGAAAAGGTTGTTCTAACTTTCGCCGCTGAAGCTAACCGGGTAGCACCCACGAGTCCAAAGCTACAAGGGACCACCCGTGGGCAAAAAGAGACAGCCTTCCCCCCCACCGCTGCCTGGTTCCTACTTCGACGAGAAACCCGGATATTAAATGCCGGTGACTGGATATTTCAAGATATTGCCCCTTGGCTGTCAAAACACGGCCTTCAAATTTATTACAAAAAGAAATTAGAGGCCATGCTGGTCACACAAAATAATTCCTTTACCATACCACCATTGCAAACTCTCAACTGCAAATCCATGCACACAAAAACTGAAATCAAATACCTAGGTATACTACTCGTCAACATCTCAATTTACATTCGCACATCAAAAGCTTAGTACAAAAACCTTTCTTCAAAATCAAAGTTCTTTGGCATTTACTCCCATACCTAAGTGATTCAGATTTTTGTACAGTATTTCAAGCCATCCTATCTATGTGCCTAGACTACAGCAATGGAATTCTAATGCTACCAGCTTCCATATTAAATGCTGTTCAACCTATTCAGAACTCTGCAGCCAGAATCCTTCTAGGCAAGTTAAATCAGGCCACATAACACCTTGCCTTACAATATCTAGTCTGGCTTCCCATTAGATATTATGTTCACTTTAAACTCATCCTATTATTTTTCAAGATAAAGCTAAACCTTTCAGCTAACACCCACACCGTTAGAACACTGCTATTCAATATCCTCACTCAACCATCAACAACCAGCTGCATCTTTCAAATTACTCGCAATAAAGCCTTCTCCATATATGCACCTCTTATCTGAAAATGAACTGAAGAATGACCAGACAACATTTACTGATCTAAAAGACTTTCATAAAGTATTAAAAATGGAACTTTTAAAGATGCTTTCAGATTAGCTTGAAAGTATGCCCCTGCAAATCAATAATTCTATGGATCCATGCATATAATCTAGCCTGAAAAATGTAACTTATTGTGTTACACCTCTACTTATGTTAAATAGCTACCTAAGATCCCATGTACATGTCCTTCTATCTGAGATGTAACTGATCATTATTCATGTCTCTTGTAATACTGTCTCAAACCTTTTGAATATAGATAGAATATAATAAATACATATTTTTTATATAGAGCGTGCCAGGACTCACAAGAGTCCTGGAGTAAATTTTGTCATTGGAAAACTCTTACCCGAAATGCCTCTCATTTTCTACTTTGCTTAGAAACTCTGTTTCTATAAAATGTCTCTTTTTTTTCATTTTAATTCTATAAAGGCATGTTGTCCTTCAGGGAAATACACAGAACATGAAACCATATCAGAGGCATGGTGCAAGTTATTGCATACTGTAGCCTAAGCCGGATTTGAACCCTAGCTTCTCTGTGACAAGTCCCCATAGCTCTAAAACCCAGAACACTGTACATAAGTACATGTAGGGGTATGTTTACGAAGCAGCGGTAGCGGTCTCTGTGCGATATAGGAGCCGCGGCCCCATTGAATTCAATATTGATATTGATATCGCTTGGAGGCCGCTACCGCTACTTTGTAAACATACCCCTAGACATTTCAAAATGCAGGACAGATTCTAATAAATTTCTCCTTTGCTTGAAACTCTCAGTTTCTATAAAGTGGGGACGCTTGGCAATAGCGATCATAACATGATCACATTTGATTTAATAAATGGAGGGAGGATAACAAAGAAATCTATTGTGCTAGTATTTAACTTTCAAAAGGGAGATTATGATAAAATGAGGAAAATGGTTATGAAAAAACTAAAAGGGGAAGCTGCAAAGGTTAAGAGTTTTATCAGGCTTGGGTGATATTTAAATATTCAGGCTTGGGTGATATTCAGTTTTATCAGGCTTGGGTGATATTTAAAAACTTCAAACATGCAAGGAAATCTGCGCCAACAATTCATCCTCCCTATCATGCATCCTTATCAATTCACGATCAATGAAAAACAAGCTCCCTATATTTAATGATCTGATAACAGACTTAAAACCAGATATCTTATGTGTCACAGAGACCTGGCTTTCTGAAACAGATACAGTCTACCTAAATCAACTTGATAATGAAAACTATGACATATTCTACAAACATAGATCCAATAAAAAAGGTGGAGGAGTACTAATGATGACGAAAAAGATACTAAATGCCAAATCAATCCAATCAAACATCTCTAGTAGCATAGACACATTATTAATAAAAATCAACCACTTGAGAATTTGGTAAATATTACTATCATATGTATATAGTTCAAGTTCTATTATCCTTTGTTACAATTACCCCTGTTTTCCAAGTTTTTCTTCCTGTTCCATGTAAAAACAGATATATGTATCTTATCTTATCTGATGTTTTGTAGTTCTATGTAAACCGCGCTGATAATAAATAGTGCGGTATATAAAAATGTTAAATAAATAAATAAATAAATAAAATTTGTTTAATTTATAGACCCCCAGACCAAAGATCAGATTGCCTGGACTCTCTTATTGAACTCCTTAGCTCATCTACCGAACAAAACCCTATAATCATGCTAGGCGATTTTAACCTTCCATCACTACCAATACTAGACTCCAAACTATTTCTTGACACTATATCAGATATAGATTATCATCAAATAATTAACACAGCAACACATATTAGAGGAGGAACACTTGATATGTTTTTTCTCCCTGATACATTCTTCAAGCTAGTCAACTCAAACTCCGTAGAATGCACAGAGACGCCTTGGTCAGATCATTATATTATCAAAATAAACCTCATATATCCTACCACTAGCATCAAAAATTACACAAGTAGTGGCCCTACCTCAAAATTTAAAAAGTTCAATAAAACTGAATTCCTGGATTCAACTATCCCACACCTCTTACCATCCACATCAGATCTGGATGATGCGGTTAACAACTGGTATGAAACTATCAACAATGCAGCTAAAAATAATTACACAAATAAACAGAGAGTACACTCTAAAACAAACCGTACACCATGGTTTAACAACACACTAAAACAAATGAAAAGAGAACTAAGAAAACTTGAAACTAAATGGCGAAAATCCAAGTTGACAATACACAAATAAATATACAATAGCCATCTCACAAAATATAAAGAAACATTAGACACTACAAAGAAAAACTACTATGCAGCAACCCTATCAAAATCATATAACAGACCTAGAGAGCTATTCACCATTGTCAGAAGTCTAACCAATAACGCTCAAACTTCCAGCAATGAAATCACAGACATCTCACCACAAACCCTAGCTAATTACTACCAAAACAAATCAAAGAAACCATCAATACCCTTAGACACCTTTAACATTTCTCACCAGTCTGTAGATGTTTGGTCAGACTTTTACCCCGTTACAAAAGTGACTTTAAAAACTATCATCTCTGGACTCAACACTACAACTTCTCATTTAGATCCATGCCCTGTATCTTGGATAAAAAACACACTGCCAACACTTCTATCCTACATTCTCCCAATAGTCAACCTCTCATTAACCCAAGGTTACCTTCCACCCTCACTCAAACATGCTCAAATACGCCCAATCCTAAAGAATTTCAATTTAGACAAAACATCCCCAGTATCTTACAGGCCCATTTCGAGCATACCATTTTTGGCCAAAATAATTGAAAAAGTAGTGCAATTACAAACACAGGAATATATAGACGCATCTTACCCACTTGATGAGCAACAATATGGATTCCGGCCTCGCCACGGAGTAGAAACACTTCTAACAGTATTATTCGATACGCTCCTAAGAGGTATTGACAATCATAAACAGGCATTCATCCTCCTGTTTATTGACATATCAGCAGCTTTTGATAGTGTACATCACACAATAATGCTCAACAACCTGCGGCAGATAGGCATAAACTCCACAGTACATAAATGGTTCACCTCCTATTTAAATAACAGAACGCAAAATATAAGAATAGGTAATCAAACCTCCACTACATATAAGCATGAAATAGGTTTACCACAAGGTTCAGCATTATCAGCCCTACTTTTCAATATTTACATAAAACCAGTCTGCAATATCTTTAAGAAATTTGGAGTACAATATCACCTCTATGTGGATGATATTATGTTGTACATTCCATTTACGATCCCTAACCTACCGCTACAACTCCTATCAGACTGCTATAACGAAATCACAATTTGGCTAAAAACTCAAAATCTCAACATAAACCATGCCAAAACAGAAGTCCTAATCGTAACAAAAAATCAATCATTTATCCCTCCAACCCACATAACACTACAAGATCAAGAAATTAAAATAAAAAATGAAATAAGATATCTAGGCGTAATCATAGATACACACCTTACAATGGAAACCCACATTAGAAATACTATAAAGAAAATCTATTTCAAACTTAAAATCCTCAAACAACTATGCCCTCTAGTATTTATAGAGGATTTTATTAATATAATACAGGCTACCATAACCCCTCACTTTGATTTCGCCAACCTAATACTAATGGGCATTTCAAAACAAAACATTAAAAGAATTCAACTAGCTCAAAATGCAACAGCTAGAATTATATTAAAAATAAACTCACTCCAACACATAACACCAATCCTAGCATCCCTTCACTGGTTACCTATACAAAGCAGGATAATATACAAAACAATAATAACATCATTCAAAGCCTTAAATGACATGGCCCCGACTACTCTATGTAATCTAATATGCAAAGAACCATCTAAGACTACTCACAGAAAAGGACAATTAAATAAACTAAAGATTCCAAAAGACTTCATAAAAGCACATAAATTAACAAATAATAGAGCCTTTTCTCACACAGCTCCAACCATTTGGAATTCACTACCAGAGGATCTACGATCACTAACAGAGATCGTGGAATTCCGTAAAAAATTGAAAACGTATCTATTCACTAAACACTATAATACAACGGAAACCCTAGACAAAGGCTAAACAGCCACCTGATCACATCTAGTACAAACCTAACATTCTAACTCGATAACACATATAATTTGAACGAAATGACGACCCAAGCTCTTATGCCCAAATACCTCCACATGTATATAGTTGCATATGTTATGTTCTATCTTACTCTGTTGGACACTACACTATGTTAGTTAATTGTTACTCACACTGTTCTAGCTTAAATATACTATTTGTTTATTACACTGTGCTTTGTTTAATTTATGATGTTCTATGTAAGATTTTATGACGTTCTATGTGAAACAAACTGCGCTTTGTTAATTGTTGTTAATTGTACACCGCAACTGAACTTTGGAAGATGCGGTATATAAATGAGTGTTAAATAAATAAATAAAATAAATAAAATAAATATTCTATCTTGGAAGCCCAGACCAGCTATATTCCACACTTTAAGAAAGGTAGAAGGAAGGCCAAACAGCAGCCAGCATGGCTTAAAGATGAAGTCAAAGAGCCTGTTATAGATAAGAGAAAATCCTTCAGAAAATGGAAAAATGAGCTAAACGACGAAAACAGGAAACATAAGTCCTGGCAAGTTAAATGAAAGGCATTGATATGGCAGGCAAAGAGAGAATTTGAAAAGAAGCTTGCCGTGGAAGCAAAAATGTATAATAAAAACTTTCAAGTACATTCATAGCAAACACCTTTGAGAGAGCCAGCTGGACCATTAGATGATAGAGGGGTAAAAGGGGCACTAAGAGAGGACAAGGCTATAGCGAAGAGACTGAATGAATTATTTGCTTCAGTTGTTATTGAAGATAATATAGGAAACGTATCCATGCCAGAAATGATATTTAAAGGTGATGTATTAGAGGAACTGAAACAAATCTCGATAAATGGGGATAAATACAGTTATTTGATAAAGAGCAGCAAATCACTTAGACCAGATGGTATACATCCCAGGGTGCTGAAAGAACTGAAATGAGACTGCAGACCAACTTTTAGTAATCTGTGAACTTTCCTTAATCATCTCCAGTACTTGAGGATTAGAGAATGACCAATGAAATACCAATTTTTTAAAAGGATTCCAGGTGTGATCTGTAAACTACAGACTGGTGAGTTTGACAATTTGCAGATGATACAAAATTATTCAAAGTTGTTAAAACACAAAAGGATTGTAAAAAATTGCAAGAGGACCTTGATAAATTGGGAGACTGGACATCCAAATGGCAGATGAAATTTAATGTGAACAAGTGCAAAGTTATGCACTTAGGGAAGAATAACCCAAACTACATTAGGAATCACAACTCAGGAAAAGCATGTGGGTGTCATCATCAACAGTACAGTGAAACCCTCTGCCCAGTGTGCAGCCGCAGCCAAGAAAGCAAATAGAATGCTAGGAATCCTAAGGAAAGGAATAGGATATTATAATACCTTCGTATTGTTCCATGGAGCGACTGCACCTAGAATACTGTGCGCAATTCTGGTCACCATATCTTAAAAAGGATACAGCAGAATTGGAAAACGTACTAAGAAAAGTGACCAAAATGGTAAAGGGGATGGAAGGATATCCCCATGAGGAAAGGCTTAAAAGGTTAGGGCTCTTCATCTTGGAAAAGAGACAGCTGAGGGGAGATATGATAGAGGTTAATAAAATAATGAATGGAGTGAAACAGGTAAATGTAGATCGGTTGTTTACTCCTTCAAAAAGCAGAAAGACTAGGGGGCACACAATGAAGCTACAATGCGGCACATTTAAGACTAAATGGAGAAAATATTTTTTCACTTAGCACACAATCAAACTCTGGAATTCGTTACTGGAGGATGTAGTAAAAGCTATTAGTGTAGCTGGGTTCAAAAGAGGTTTGGATGAGTTCCTGGAGGAAAAGTCCATAAATCATTATTAAAGAGGACTGGGGAAATCCACTGCTTACCACTGGGACAAGCAGAATGGAATGTGTATAACTTTGGGAAACCGACAGGTACTTGAGACTTGGAATGGCCACTGCTGGAACAGGATACTGGGCTTGACGGACCCTTGGTCTGACCCAGTATGGCATATCTTATGTTCTCAATGCAGTCTACTGTCAAAAGACCATAACTTAAGACACTTTTCATGTTTAAAAAGGTAAACGGGATTTAGATGTTCATTTAAAAGCAGTAGCAGCAGCAGGTTCTAGCAACCACCACTGCCACGTAGTCTACCAGTTCTCCTGATTGGCTGGTGGAAACTGGGGGTAATTTTCAGTGGAGGCAGTAGTTTAAATTTAAACCTCAGCACTGGCATTTAATATATATATTTATGGCATTGTCATATATGTTGAGGTGAATTTTAGAAGATCCGTCCTAATGCAATCTGGGAAGTCTACACCAGAATGACTGCAAAAAATACAGGAATGTCCAGGTGTGGATATGATTTCAGAAACTTGGATGTGCCCGATATAGATATCTGTGGGGGCATGTACCTAGACATCCCCAGAATGGTAAAATAGAATCTGGATGTCTAGGCTATCCTAATGGTTAGAGTAAATGGCTAAGCACAGAGAAACTAGGGTTCAAATTCGGCTCCTGTCGTCATTGACATTGTACTGGGAATGAGAGAGTGCATTCTTTTCTACACCCTCTAGATGTTTTTCAGCCAAAATAAGTATTTTCAGATCCTTGTTCGTCTTCACTATTCATGCCTCAGAGCAGGTCTACGATTGAAGGAGAGAGAGATGATTCAGAGGGAGACCAGAAAGGAGTAGGTTAGAATAGTCAAGATGGGAGGTAAATAAAGAGTGGGTAAGTGTATCAATAGTGTATTCAGAAAGGAATGGGTGGATTTTGTTGATATTATAGAGAAATAAACAGCAGGTCTTAGCTATCAAATGGATGTGCATGTAGAAGGAGAGAGAGGAGTCAAAGATGACCCCAAGGTTGTGAGCTGAGGAAACAGGGAGCAGTAGAGAGTTATCCACAGAGACTGAGAAAGGAGGAAGGGGAGAGGAGGTTTTAGGGAGAAAAATAAGCAGCTCAGTTTTGGCCATGTTCAGTTTCAGTTTTGGTGAGACATCCACACAGCAATATCAGAAAGGCAGGCAGAGATCCGGGTCTGGATTGCTGGAGAGATTTCGGGTGTAGAGACTAAGGATGTTATTTTAAAAGCATCTCCATTTGTAAATAGCAGCCTACAAATGTGAAGAGTGATTTTAGAAGGATGCTCTTTGCACATGAAGAACTGTGCAATATCCAAATTGAAGGGAGGCATAGTTAGGGCATACAGAGATGGAGAGAGAGTGGTTTGCGAGATCCTAAAATATTAACATCTAATCTCCATTTTACAAGGGGAATACATGTTAATAAAAATTCCAGATGTCAGCACCAATGCACTCACCATTACCCTGAATTCCAATTACTCCACTCCCTGCCATCAAGCCCCCACCCAACCTCCTTCAGTCGTATCCCATCTCCAGTTCTTATTAGGGTCCTTGGTAGTCAAATGGGGGCAGCAGCAATCTCCATTTATACCTGTACATGCTAGCCCTCGCTTCCAAAATGATGCCCGTGACTCCTAGTGGTCATTTCATAGTACTACCACTAAGGATCAAACTGCCAAGTAAGGGTATTTTGCAGCTTGAGCTCTAGCAGTAGCACCAAAAGATTACTGCTAGGCCTCACAGTACGATTTTGGAACCCAAGGTCAGCATGAGCCAGAGCCAGAGATGAAATTGGGGGTGAGTGTCTTGATGCCAGGGGAAGTCTAATGGAGGGAGATCGGGGGGGGGAGGGGGGAGGGAGTGGGGAGAGGGAGATGGATAGCATGGCAGGGTGATCAGGGGTATAAGGGACTTATGCTGCTAGTTGGAGAAGATGGGTAGGGTGCATACGTATTAGGAGCAACATTTGGAAAAAAAATTCTGCTCCCACACACATTTGGAGTAAAATTGTACACTCGCTCCCCCACTCCCCTATGTGTGGCTTTTTAAAACTACTGCTCTCACTGGCCACAATGTGGCATCGACGTATTCTCCTGCATGTCCTTGCACATATTTTACAAAGGGTATTTTCCATGCCTTGATCTAGATAGCTTAAAGGTCCTCTCACATTATATCTAAAATTGGCCTTTAAATGTATAGATTATCGAGAAAATGTCTAAATACTGCCACTATCTGGATAATGTTCCCACTCTGTTCCCATTCTACTGTCACTGCCCCTTCACTAGCTGGATTACGTAAGGCTGGTTAGAGAGCTTTAAGTCTGATACTATCATACAGCCTTTGAAAATATTTAGATAATGAACTTACAAGTCTATTTGAAAATCAACAGCACTGCATTTTCAACTCAGCTTAGCATGCCTCAAGAGAATCAAAACTCTGCTGCTTTGCCTCAGTCTGTATTCACCTCATAGTGGTCAGTAAATCTTGATGCATCATCTCAAAAAGTCGGCCTCTGCCCAAATTATTTTAAGATGGCTTTGCAAGCTGTGGGCCACAGCAATAGCGCTATGGCTGATCTTGGTGAGCTAAATGTGACAACTATTTAAAACAGACCTAGAGATTACCTAGGTATATCTACCCTTTGAGTTCTGTCTTATATCTGCTCATACTACAAATTAAGTTCACTTTTTATGCAGTCTGTTATAATCACTAATGGATTAAATGGATTACTCACCTCAGGACATGCTCCTTTGGCAGCTATAATCAACCAATAAAACCGTTATTGCTTTCTGATGTCTCCTTATTAAATAGTTTCTTCATTGCTACAGAAGTGACGCATCCTGAACCTTCTATTCTAGCGTCTTTACACCATAACGATGTAAAAAAAAATATTTTTAGGTGTTTTAATACAGTCATTTACAAATAACACAATAAAAATGAATGGAGACAATAGGACGCCTGCGTAAAAAGTCCAAAAAGGTGTGTTTTGTAAAGGCAAGATAGGCGCCTATGTGCCTATATAACAGACTCACAAAACTGATCTCAATTAGGAGACAGATTCATTTCCAAAGAAAGTGTAAATGGGTGTGTGTACATACCATGTCATTGCAGCTCCACCTCAGCTCTACCCAAACTATCTAACATTTATATAGCGCTTCAAACGTAAGAAGCGCTGTACATACATGAAGAAGAGACAGTCCCTGCTCATCAGAGCTCACAATCTAGTCAAGAAGATCACAAAATACAAATACAATCAAGTAAGACAAAGTATACAATAACAAGAAGAGTAAAAACAAGAATCAAGAACAGAAAGCAATAGGGCAGGTCAAGTGCATGCAGGCCAGACTGAATTGCAGTCCCAGCCTGCACGTACATGACTAATCGCGATTCTGATCCCGTAGGGCTAGACGTGCCCTGTGGGATCAGAATTGTGATCCCCTCTGTACGTCTGGTTCAGACCAGACATACTGAGGGAGATCTACGTCTGGAACGGAATCAGGCTCTATGCTGATAAATGAAACATGGTTTGCACAAACAGGCAACGTTCTCTTAAACCAACTAAACACAGAGACACACAATATCCACAACTGCCCAAAAACATCTGGAAGAGGCATTGGAGTATGTATCCTTACCAACAAAGTAAGTGTCACTGAAGTTGACACTTTATATATAACCTGGACCTCATATTCATCTCAAACAAACAATACATGATTTGCCTAGTCTACAGAATTCCCACACCCAACCCAGACGAGTTATCATACATTCTGGATGCTGTCTGCACACACTCCACTAAACAAAACACTTTCCTCTTGGTGAGCGACTTCAACCTAGCCTCCGTAACTAAACCCCAAGCATCAGCATTCACAGAAGCCATGGTCAACCTACAGTTCTCGCAAGTCGTCAAAATCCCCCACACACAACAAAGGAGGCATATTAGACCTTATATTTGTCCCAGACGCAACAAGCAATGACTTGAAGACACCAGACCCACACATCTCACCTGTGCCATAGTCAGACCATCACCCGATAACAATCACACTGCCTCACCAACACAGATTGGCAACAAGAACAGAACATGAGCCCACCAGAAGAAAGTTTGTATCAATAGACTTGCAAGACTTCAACTATAAAATCACAACCAAAATGACAGACCTCAACATCTCTGATGATGTAGATACTCTCATAAAGATCTGGAACTTAACAATGGCAGACGCCACTCAAACACCAACAACCAACCAATCTTGCAAATAGAAACATAGAAATATGACGACAGAAAAAGACCACATGGCCTATCTAGTCTGTCCTTCCATAACAACTACAACAGTCCACTTTTTGCCTTTAGAGATCCTCTGTGTTGGTCCCATGCTTTCTTGAATTCAGTTACTGTCCTCATCTCTACCACCTCCACTGGGAGACTATTCCACGGATCCACTACTCTTTCCGTAAAGAAATATTTCCGCATATCACTCCTGAATCTAACAGATTAGCCCCCTGGTTTTCAACAGAGCTGAAGCAGCTCAAACGTGAACTACGCTGGCTTGAGAGAAAGTGGAGAAGCTACCCGGACAAACAAACACAGGCACACTACATGCAAAAAATAAGCAAATACCACCAACAAGGCCAAAAATGCATACTACTCAAACCTCATAAAAAAAAAATCATTCAACAAACCAAGAGAGCTATTCGACATAGCTAACTCCCTCACGAAGAACCCTAACACAAAAGCTATAGCTAACACACTCAGCCCATATCTCATGGCACTTCACCTACAAGCAAAGAATAAAGATGCAGCAGACAGTGAAACAGACCTCTGAAACATAGGCCCTCAGCATGAAAGCATTAACCAATGGACCTCATTCAATCCCATCAGCAATAACCAACTAGATAATATTATATCCACTCTGACCACTACCACCTCCCCTCTGGACCCTTGTCCGGTGTCTTGGGTCAAAACAGAAAGAAGCCTCCTCTTACCCTTCATACTCTCCTTGGTCAATGACTCCCTAAAACATGGAAACCTACCACCTGACCTCAAACAATCCTCCATACAACCTATACTCAAGAAACCCACCCTCGATACAACAAATCCAACATTTTACAGCCTATATCCAGTATCCCCTATATAGCCAAGATCATCAAAAAAGCAGTTCAATTGCAGCTTCAGGAATATCTGGATGAATATGCACCATTAGACCCGCAACAGCATGGGTTCAGACCCAATCACGGAATTGAAATCCTCTTTACCTACCTCAACACCTTAATCATAGGCAAAGAAAAATTAACACAAGGATTCATAGATATCTCCGCAAGGTTTGATTCAGTCTTTCACCAGCTACTCCTAAACAGGCTACAGCAAATCAGAATATGTGATACCACCTTAAAATGGTTCCTCTCCTACCTTTCCAACTGCATTCAATGAATAAAAATAGATATGAGCACATCCCTCCCTTTCTCCCTCAGACATGGCATACCACAAGGATCAGCGCTTTCTTCTATCCTCTTCAACATCTATTTGCAGCCAATATGTGATGTAATCAAGAGCTTTGGCATATGCTGCCTAATTTATGCAGATGACATCATGCTCTTCACCTCATTCACTACGAATGCCCCCGATGGCTCCATGTACATACCTCAACATAAACCATAACAAAACTGAACTAATAGACATCACAAGGGACTAGAACTTCAAACCACCAACAACAATCACACTGGACAACATATAAATCAAAGTCAAATCTGAGATTAAATACCTCGGTGTAACACTGGACCAACAGCTAACTCTCCTTCCACACATAAATCACACAACAACTGCAATATACTACAAGTTATAAATACTAAAGAACCTACGCCCACTCCTCTCACCAACCAACTTCCAGTCTGTATGTCAAGCCATTATTTCACCACTACTCGATTACAGCAACTCAATCTATCATGGTATTCCAAAGAACTCTCTATACCCACTGCAACTAGCACAGAATACCGCTGCTAGTATTATTCTTGGACAAGCTCATCAATCCACATCACGCCACTCCTCAAACATCTTCAATGACTGCCCATTTCACAAAAATCAAATATAAGGTACTTATCACCACACAAAAAAATCATTCACAACAGCTCAGCCCTCAACTTGCATGCCTTGATCTCACCCTGCAGCTGTGAAAGAACCACAAGACAGAGCATGTCTAACACACTAAGCATACCGACAGACAGAACAAAGTGTAGCTGAACTAACAGTGCTTTTTGCTATATGCCCTAGCACTATGGAACTCGCTTCCTCCACAAATGAGACATTCAACTATTGCAAGACTTCAGAAAATGCTTGAAAACCCTCTTATTCACAGAACACTATGGCCCAGCATCAAAAGACTAATAACTGCACAACTCCGCTCACTTAATACACGCCTTGACAATATGCAGTTCACATCACCTCATAATAATATGTACATAGTTTGTCAATTTATATGAGAATTGGCTATTAGCTTCAGTTATAAAGCATTGAATATGTTTGATGTAATGTGCATCATTGTTTGTTGTTTTCCTATTATCACACTTGTAAACCATCTTGTTACTTGTAAACAATCTTGACTTGTAGAAAGATGGTATAAAAAAACCTGTTAAATAAATATTGTGTCCTCCTTTCGAAGTTTACAGCACCTTTCCCATCTTAGGTTGAATTTCCAGTTTCAAGATTTCTAAGAGAATAGAATCAGGAGCAATATGTGGAAATATTTCTTTATGGAAAGAGTGGTAGATGAGGTGATTAGTCTTCCAGTGGAGGTGACAGAGATGAGGACAATTTCTGAATTCAAAAAAGCATGGGACAAACACAGATGATCTCTAAAGGAAAAAAGGGGACTATTTAGTTGATGGAAGGGCAGACTAGATAGGCCATGTGATCTTTTTCTGCCATCATGTTTCTAAGGTTGGATGCATCTGCTACGTGGCAGAATGTAAGAGTCACAGCTACACCCACAAACATAGACACATAAGAACATAAGATATGCCATACTGGGTCAGACCAAGGTCCATCAAGCCCAGTATCCTGTTTCCAACAGTGGCCAATCTAGGTCATACGTACATAGCAGTTTCCCCAAAAGACACAGGTTCTGCAATGCTTGTACTAGGTCAAGCATTGATATCCTGGGTCCCTTCTTAATAATGGTTTATGGACCTTTCCTCGAGGAACTTGTCCAAACCTTTTTTAAACCCAGCTACACTAACAGCCTTTACTACATCCTCCGGTAACAAATTCCAGAGTTTGATTACACTTTGAGTGAAAAAATATTTTCTTTTATTAGTCTTAAATAGTTTACCCTGTAGCTTTATTGCATGTCCCCTAGTCTTCCTATATTCTGATAACGTAAACAGTCGATCTACGTTTACTCGTTCCACTCCGTTCATTAATTTACAGACTTCTATCATATCTCCCCTCAGCCGTCTCTTTTCCAGGTTAAAGAGCCCTAACCTTTTTAGCCTTTCTTCATAGGAGTATCCTTCCATCCCCTTTACCATTTTGGTGGCTCTTCTCTGATCCTTTTCTAATAACGCTATATCCTTTTTAAGATACGGCGACCAGAATTGCACACAATATTCAAGGTGCGGTCTCACCATGGAACGGTATAAAGGCATTATAATATCTTTTGTTTTATTTTCCATTCCTTTCTTTATGATTACTAGCCTTATATTTGCTCTCTTGGCTGCCGCTGCACACTGGGCCAAGGGTTTTAACATGCTATCCACAATGACGCCTAAATTTTTTTCCTGGGTGGTGGTTCCTAATGTGGAACCTTGAATCGTGTAACCATAGTTTGGGTTGTTCTTCCCTAGGTGCATAACTTTGCACTTGTCCACATTAAATTTCATCTGCCATTTTGATGCCCAGTCTTCCAATTTATCAAGATCCTCTTGCAATTTTCCACAATCCTCTTGGGTTGTAACAACTTTAAATAGTTTTGTGTCATCTGCAAATTTGATAACCTCACTCGTTATTCCACTTTCCAGGTCATTTATGAATATGTCAAAAAGCAGCGGACCCAGCACAGATCCCTGGGGTACACCACTATTCACCTTTCTCCATTGGGAAAATTGGCCATTTAGCCCAACCCTCTGCTTTCTATCTTTTAACCAGTTCCTGATCCACAGTAGTACACTGCCTCCTATCCCATGAATCTTTAGTTTTGCCAAAAGTCTCTGATGAGGGACCTTGTCAAAGGCTTTCTGAAAGTCCAGATACACTATATCAACTGACTCACCTTTGTCCACCTGTTTATTCACACTTTCAAAAAAACATAACAGATTAGTAAGACAAGATCTTCCTTGTCTAAAGCCATGTTGGCTGTCTCCCATTAGGCCATGACTATCTACATGCTGAGTAATTTTATTCTTTATGATGGTTTCTACCATTTTTCCCGGTACTGACGTGAGGCTCACCGGTCTGTAGTTTCCCGGATCACCCCTCGAACCCTTTTTAAAAATTGGTGTTACATTGGCGATCCGCCAATCTTCAGGTATTAGAGATGATTTTAATGATAGTTCACAGATTACTAATAGCAGGTCTGCAATCTCATATTTCAGTTCTTTCAACACCCTTGGATGTATACCATCCAGCCCAGGTGATTTGCTACTCTTCAGTTTATCTAATAGTTGTAATACATCTTCCCAATGTATCGATATTTCCTTCAATTCTTCCGCACCTTTAAATACCACTTCAGTCATGGGTAACATCTCTACATCTTCCTCAGTAAAGACCGATGCAAATAATTCATTCAGTCTCTCCGCTATTGCCTTGTCGCCTCTTAGTGCCCCTTTAACTCCTCTATCATCTAATGGTCCAACTGACTCTCTCACAGGTTTTTTGCTACGAATGTACTTGAAAAAATCTTTATTTTGCTTATTTGCTTCCGCAGCAAGCTTCTTCTCAAATTCTTTCTTTGCCTTCTTTATCAATGCCTTGCATTTGACCTGCCAGTGCTTGTGCTGTTTCCAGGTTTCATCGTTTGGCTCTTTTTTCCATTTCTTCCATTTTTTCCATTTCTTTTTTCCATTTCCTGGATACATGGATACATACACACAACTAGAGATAATTCCATGAGGCATTTTCTGTATGCTATTCCTATAACACACCCTTGCCAGCCAAATCTCTATCCCTGATTGGATGGTTCTTAGTGGTTCAGATGTGTATTTCATTTTCTATGCAGTAAACTCTACTATGAAATCTAGTAATTAAACTAGAAAACATTCTTAATGTTGCTGACACAGAGGGACTGATTTTATAAGGGCCATGCAGAAAGCTGTGTGTTATTTAAACACATAAGCCCCTATTTTAACGGACGTGTACATGAATGGCTTTGACCAGTCGCTATTCTGTAAGTGCGCATGGAAGTACCGATTGCATGGAAGTTCCATAGGGGTATGTACAGGGGCAGAGCTTGGGTGGAGTGTAGGCATAACCTGATTGATATGTGCGTGTCAATACTCCAATTTAGATGCCACCAGCTACACCTGCTCCACAATCGCAACACCTAGGTTCCGGTTCTTCCACAGTCCCCTATTGTATGTGTTTCGCTTTATAAAATAAGTCCCAAATGGGCACATAGCAGCGTGCTTTTCATAGTGATTGAATCGTGTAGTTTGCTACTGGTTGCTATGTACATTACTACCTAGTGGAGGAAAAACATGGTAATACCCGTTGCCACGGGACAGTGGCATCCTGTGGTTAAACTATAAAATCCATTCCTTCAAGTCTGTTGAGTGTGACATCTAGAGAGTAATTTTCTAAAGTATTTTCTTTTTTGTTTAATATTTTTATTTAAGCTATTCTTGAATACAATAATACATGAAACAGAAATTTACAAAACTCACAAATGAATAATATTCAAAAAGAGAAACAGCCACAACATAATATCCACATCAAGGGAGAATAGCCATACCATCTCCCGAGGGGGAAAAGGAAAGAAAAAAAAAAGGCAAAAAGGAGTTACTTAACTCCACATTAGGGAGCTTTTAATATGCAACCACCTAATTATCCCTCTAAACTTCCTTATCCAGCAAAAACTGACGCAACTGAGATGCGTCAGTGTAAACATAGTTTTGTCCCTCTAGTGTTACAAGACATCAACAGGGAAATTTCAAAAAAAATGAAGCTCCTAAAGCTACAACCCTAGATTTTAACTCCAAGAACTGCTTCCGCCTGACCTGGGTGGTCCGGCTGACATATGTGAACACTTGAAGTTTAAATCCACAAAATAAGACTTCTCTATATTTAAAGTAAACACGTAACACAGACAATTTGAGAGATTCAGATCTAAACGTCACCACCAAAGTGCAAAGTTTGGGTATAACATCTAATGAAGCTTCCAAAAACGCAGTTCAGTTTTGGGCGACCGAATTGTCAGACGGGGGGGGGGGGGGAACCCCCTCTGCGATCAGAGCACCCTGAACACCAACTGAAAAGGAATAGAGTTGTACTATACCCAAGGGTTCCTTCAGATGTACTATCTCAGAAAAAATACTTTTGCAGCAATATTTCAGCGGACAGCAAATGGGTAGAAGGAAAAATAAGATCCCTGAAGTTGAAGCTTTGGTGGGAGTGGCTGACTTGGATTTAGTGGCAGTTACAGAAACATGGTTCACAGAAAACTATGACTGGGATGTAACTATACCTGGCTATACTTTATTCAGAAAGGACAGGGTAGGAAGAAGGGGAGGAGGAGTGGCACTATATGTAAAAACTACTATTAAAGCTTTGGAATTACAGAGCTTAAAAGGGAGAGAGGAGGCATTGTGGGTTAAACTAGAAAGAGGGAAAGAGAAATCTATTTGCATTGGTGTGATATACAGACCTCCCTCACAAGAGGAAGAGGTGGACAGAGAGTTAATTGAAGACATACGCAGACATTGCTAGGAAAGGGGAAGTGCTACTGCTAGGAGATTTCAATATGCCAGATGTTGATTGGCACATTCCTGCTGCAGTATCATCTAGAAGTAAGGAGATCCTGGATTCTCTACAGAGAGAACTATTCAGACAATTGGTAACAGACCCCACACGTGAAGGGGCCATACTGGACTTGGTGCTTACCAATGGTGAAAGTGTTTCTGATGTTGTAGTGGGAGATCACTTTGCATCCAGTGATCACCAGATGGTGTGGTTCAGTATTAGGACTAGGGCTGTTAGAATCCATTCCAAGGTGAAGATCTTAGACTTTAGGAAGACTAACTTTGCGAAGATGGGCCAATACCTCAGGGAGTCGTTAGTGGGATGGGAACAGCTGGGGGATGTAGAAAAACAGTGGGCAAAACTGAAAGGGGGTATTTTAAAGGCAACCAACCTTTTTGTTAAAATGGTAAATAAAGGCAAAAGGAACAGGAGACCACTATGGTTTTCGAAGGAAGAAGCTGAAAAAGTGAAGAAAAAGAGGGAGGCCTTCATGAAATACAAGAGATCACAGAGAGAGGAAGACAGGCATCTGTATTTGGAAAAACTTAGAGAAGCTAGCAAAGTAGTCAAGAAGGCAAAGATTCAAAAGGAGGAGGAAATAGCCAATGCAATAAAATGGGGGGATAAGACATTTTTCAGATATATTAGTGAGAAGAGGAAGGGCAAAAGTGGTATTGTCAGACTCAAGGGTGCAGGGGGGGAATATGTAGAAGCTGATAAGGATAAAGCGGAATTGCTTAACAAATATTTTTGTTCTGTGTTCACAGATGAAGAACCAGGAGCAGGACCTCAGAAAACACCCACAAATAAGAACAGAAGCGAGGGACATCTTGAACAATTTTCAGAAGACTGTGTTCGTGAGAAACTAGCTCAACTTAAAGTAGACAAAGCGATGGGACCGGATGGGATACACCCTAGAATACTGAGGGAACTTGGGGACGTTCTAGCAACTCCACTGACTGACCTTTTCAATGCCTCGTTGGAGTCGGGAGTGGTGCCAAAGGACTGGAGAGAGGCTCATGTGGTGCCTTTACACAAAAGCGGAAGTAAGGATGTGGTTGAAAACTACAGGCCGGTTAGTTTAACTTCGGTGGTGAGTAAATTATTGGAAACGCTGCTGAAAGAGAAAATAGTGAGGTTTCTGGAGTCCGGCGGATTACAGGATCCAAGGCTTACAAGGAGCATGGATTCACCAGAGGCAGGTCTTGTCAGACAAATCTGATTGATTTCTTTGACTGGGTGACCAGGGAGTTGGACCGAGGGAGAGCTCTAGATGTGGTGTATTTAGATTTCAGTAAAGCCTTTGACACTGTTCCTCATAGGCGACTTATAAACAAACTGAGCACCCTAGGGATGGACCCTAAAGTTACTGGTTGGGTTAGAAATTGGTTGGGTGGGAGGCGACAAAGAGTACAAGTAAATGGAGCTCACTCTGAGGAGAAGGATGTTACCAGTGGTGTGCCCCAGGGATCTGTCCTTGGTCCGATTCTTTTTAACATCTTTGTTAGTGATATAGCGGAAGGGCTGTCGGGTAAGGTTTGCCTCTTTGCGGATGATACCAAAATCTGCAATAGAGTAGACACCCAGGAAGGTGTAGATAACATGAGGAGGGATCTAGCTAAGCTTGAAGAATGGTCTAGAACAGGGGTCTCAAACTCAAATTGCTTTGAGGGCCAAATGAGGACTTGTAAAGTAACCCGGGGGCCGCATAAGACGCGGGGCCTCATTTGCATAAGGGGCCTCATTTGCATAAATATTTGCATAATGTTACCATACACTAACTTTTAGTAAACATGCCTCTTTAATGAGTATGGATAAAGAAAGACTAAAAGATTTAGAAACAAGAAGACAATAATTAAACTGGGAACCCCAAAAGCCAAACTTGGAATGTACAACAACACTGTAGAAATAAAACTATAAATTAATTTCCTCTTGTACTAAACAAAGCGCAAACATTAATGATGCACATTTCCCAGAGCTGACATATTCCAGTTAATAAATTCAAAATAAAGAGATATTTTTCTACCTTTTGTGCATTTTTTTTCAGTTGCAATTGTTCCAGCCACTTTCTTCTGGTTTCTTCATGTCTTCTGCTAACTCTCCATCGTCTGCTGTCCATTTGCCCTTTCTTCTCTCCTAGTTTTTTTCCATTCTCTCTCTACATCTGCTTTAACATACTAATCTTTCTCCTTTTTCTCTTTCCTCATTCCTATTTCATCCACTCAAATTTTACCCCTCCATCCTCAATCCCCACTTACTCTCCCAATACCTGGCCAATTGTAGATTTGTCTTCTCTCCCAGACAAAATATTTTTCCCCTCTCCATTTCACTTTCCCAGCTCCATCCCATTCTAATCCTCCCCCAACATCAGCTCCCTTCTAGTTCCAGCCCCACCCAGCATCCGCTCCCTTCTAGTCCCCCCATTAGTCCATTTCCAGTCCTATCCTAGCCTCACCATCAGCCCATTTCCAATCCTAGCCCCCCATCAGCCCATTTCCAATCCTAGCTCCCTCCCCTCACAGCCCATTTCCATTCCAAGCCCCCCTCCCCATCAGCCATTTGCAGTTCAAGCCCCCCTTCCACTCAGCCCATATCCAGTCCTAGCAACCCCCCCCAGCCCATTACCAGTCCTAGACCCCCCATAGCCCATTACCAGTCCTAACCTCCCCATAGCGCACTTCCAGTTTTACCCCCATCACCCCATTTTCAGTCTTACCCCCCCCCATAGCCCATTACCAGTCATAACCCCCCTGCCAATAGCCCACTTCCAGCCCTAACCCCCATTACCCCATTTCAGTCAGCCCTTCCATAGCTCATTACCAGTCCTAACTCCCCCCATCAGCCCACCTCCAGTCCTTCCTAACCCCCACCTGCCCATTTCCAGTCCTAGCCCCCACCATAGCCCATTACCAGTCATAACCCCCCTGCCAATAGCCCATCTCCAGTCATAACCCCCCCCCTGCCAATAGCCCATCTCCAGTCATAACCCCCCCTGCCAATAGCCCATTTCCAGTCATACCCCCCCCCTGCCAATAGCCCATTTCCAGTCATACTCCCCCCCCCCCTGCCAATATCACATTTCCTGTCATACCCCCCCCCCCCTGCCAATAGCCCATTTCCAGTCATACCCCCCCCCCTGCCAATAGCCCATTTCCAGTCCTACACCCCCCCCCAGGTAAATTAAAAAAAAACCTGGCTTCTGCTGCTCAAGCAGCAAAATCAGCTGTCCTGCGGCCCCTTCCCCTGTGCCCGGAGATCCGAGTCTGCTCTATCAGCGGCGTGCTTTTCAAGCCGCGAGGAGAGTATTCCCCTCTCGCGCGGCTTGAAACCGCGCGAGAGGGGAATACTCTCTTCGCGGCTTGAAAAGCACGCCGCTGATAGAGCAGACTTGGATCTCCGGCACAGGGGAAAGGGCCGCAGGACAGCTGATTTTGCTGCTTGAGCAGCAGAAGTCAGTTTTTTTTTTAAATTTGACAATTGATTCTGCCGCTGCCATGGCGGCAACGGCAGAAGCCAGGGTTTTGGGGTTTTTTTGTTTTCCTCCGTCGCGGGCCGCACAAAGTTGTCTCGCGGGCCGCGTGTTTGAGACCCCTGGTCTAGAATTTGGCAGCTGGGATTTAATGTTAAAAAATGTAAGGTCATGCATTTGGGCTGCAGTAATCCAAGGGAGCAATACAGTATAGGAGGTGAAGTACTTTTGTCCACTAAAGAAGAGCGGGACCTAGGCGTGGTTGTGTCTGATGATCTTAAAGTAGCTAAACAGGTAGAAAAGGCAATGGCAAAAGCTAGAAGGATGCTTGGGTGCATACGGAGAGGAATGGCTAGCAGAAAAAGGAGGTGATAATGCCTCTGTATAAGTCTTTGGTGCGACCTCATTTGGAGTATGGTGTGCAATTCTGGAGACCGCACCTTCAAAAGGATGTGAACAGGATGGAGTCGGTGCAGAGGGTTGCTACTAAAATGATTAATGGGCTTCATTATAAAGCATATGAGGACAGACTTAAGGATCTTAATATGTACACCTTAGAGGAAAGGCGGGATAGAGGTGATATGATTGAGATGTTTAAATACCTCCGTGGCATAAATGTTCAGGGAGAGAGCCTCTTTCAATTGAAAGCAAGTTCTGTTATGAGGGGACATGGGATGAGGGTGAAGGGAGATAGATTCAGGAGTGATATGCGGAAATATTTTTTTACGGAAAGAGTAGTGGATCCGTGGAATAGTCTCCCAGTGGAGGTGGTAGAGATGAGGACAGTAACTGAATTCAAAAAAGCATGGGACCAACACAGAGGATCTCTAAAGGTAAAAAGTGGACTGTTGTAGTTGTTATGGAAGGACAGACTAGATGGGCCTTGTGGTCTTTTTCTGTCATCATGTTTCTATGTTTCTATGTTTCTAAGGAAGCGTAAATTTCTTGCCCGTTGTTGATTCTCAAGCAACTCAACCTGATAGGAAATAGAGGAAACATCCCTAATAAATGCAACACAAGAATCACTATGGGTTTGAAGCTGAGAATCAATACGGGAAATTGACTTCCTAGAGGAAACCAATTGAGAGTCTGTAACATTGACTTTATCTACTACAACATGCGTGAACCTACATAAAGAGGAAACAGTTGAGGACAAACGTAAATCAATCTTTTGAAGCGCGGACCAGATGTCTAGAAGAGTCACCTCCCGGTTTGAAGGGGGGGTCATATCTTCAAAAACAGCTGCATCCACCGGGGAAAGAGTCGGAGCAAGAACAGGAGGGGACAACCCCAAAGGCGTGGAGGAACATGGAGGTTGAGGAAAAGAAGGTGGTGTCCGGTTCTCCAGGCTCAAAGAAGCCCCATCCAGAGATTGACTAGCAGGCAGCAGGGAAGTTAAATGTTTGTCCATGGGGCCAGACGCCTTACCTCCTTGTACACCATCTCCAGCTGTAGCCTTAGCTGCAACCTTAGCCTTCCGTTTCCCCATGAACAAACCAGACTTCGATCACCAGCGCTCTCAGAGACAAACCTCAGGAAGCACCGAATGAGCACAAAAGGAGTGTGTCTTACCCCTTGTGACATACCCCTTAGGACACGACCCCGCAGGCCGCGAATTCGCGGCCACGAGTAAGTCCTGCTGATCTTTGTAGGGCTCGGGGGTGGGGGGTCCTCAGCGCCTAGGACAGCCACCGTGTGCCTGCAGCTGACCCAGCAGGCATTCAGCTCCCACCTGCTCCGCGGCAGTAGAAAACCCCGCGGCAGCTCCCAGGAAACAAAAGCTCTCTCCGACACAGCACAGCTCCTGCTGATCTTTGTAGGGCTCGGGGGGACCTGCAGCTGGCCCAGCAGGCATTCATCTCCCACCTGCTCCGCTGCTCCGTGGCAGTAGAAAACCCCGCGGCAGCTCCCAGGAAACAAAAGCTCTCTCCCTATAAAGTATTTTCTGCATCTAACATGTATTTATAAACGCACCACATGTAGGTGTTCCTGGGGTTTAGTTTGAGAGAGGAAGGGGTGGAGTTGTGAACGATGATTTGTGCCCTATTGGAGTTAGTTGTGAATGCCTATTTTATAAAGGCAGATTGGCACTCTCTTATAAAATTACCCCCTCCCCATTACTTAGATAAATATATTACCACGCTTTGTTTCATTTAATTATTCTTTCTAAACCAACAGAATGTTCGGAAAGCACTCCATTCAATTTGCCTTACCCCTTTCCTTTCCGGTCAGAGGATTACACAAAGGAAACACACATACCCACGGGCTGGAAAAAATTCCATGACCCTTGCTCTGCATAATTCATCCACTTTAACTAGAGGAACATAATAGATTACGGTCGCAGAAGCTTTTTTGACTTCCTCTTGATCCTCAAACATAGCTAATTTGAATAAAATTGATGGATTGATGTCTTTCAACTAAACTATACCTTGTGTGTCTATGTAATGAGCACTTTGCTTGAGAATGCTGTGGAAAGGAATAATTGTAAGTCAGCAAATTTTAATAAATGAATCAATAAGTGATTCATCTGGGATGCAAATTGTCTGTTAAACATTGGTTTCCAGCCTCCATTCTCTGACCGCTTGCTGTGCACTAAGCATATAATTTATGGAAACACGATTATTAGATTGGAAACTCTTACATCACTGGCTGTGTGCACGTGCTACAGGAAAGATCTATGAGTTTATGAAGTAGCAGCAAAATGATACCCATTAAGCCATCTCAAACCGAGACCATCAGAAAGTCTTAAAACTGTTACCAGAATAGGGAGAGGGGCTTTCAGTCTGGATATTTTTCTGATAAGAAGGCAGCCCCCTTAGTCTGTATTTAACACCTGATTGCTTATCCTGGTAATATCTGTACAGATATATAAACCAAGAAGAGGTTAAGAAAATAATAACCAGCATTATCAGTACTGTTAATTCACTAGCTGCATTGGTTCAGTGGTATATTTCCGATCTCATAAACAAATGACCTTTAAATTGCACAGAACGTGTAGTTCTGAGAGCTGAGATATTCATTGTAAAAGTGTCCATGCTACTCTGCATGCTAAGAACCCACCAGTGTCACAGAATGTGTTGCTAAGAGATTTCCAGCTCCCTAGAATGTACAGCCCCCAAGTTTGGAAATGTCTTCAGTCCAGGAAAGCAATTCCATGGCCCCACAGACAAATGTTTGGCAATGGAAGGACAGACCTTCTTCACCTTGGCCTCTGTATTATGCTGCATTCCTGCCAAGTTTCCCACATTCAGCAGGAAATGCCCACTTTGGTGGGTCATCACCCACACTCCTGCAGAGGAAGTAGCACCTCCCACTTGGGTGTGGGAGGGGCAGCACATTTTTAGTGAAGGAACACTTGTCTCATTCACAATCAGCATGAACAAGCAAAGTCCCACAGGTGCCGTAGAGCTTCATAAATCACCTGTTCATGCATCTGTGTCATGCAGTTGCACAAATCCGATCCTGCCTATACACTTGCCATAATTCCCCTCCTAGCGCCAAGCACACCACAGAATGCAGGCACAAGCCTCTCCTCCCATCCATGTGTTGTGCAGCACTTCAATGCAGCCATGCTCATAAGCCACTTCACCCCACCCCCTGTACACTGTGTTAGCAAGCATAATAACATAGTATATGACGGCACATAAAGATCAGAATGGTCCATCTAGTCTGCCCAGTAAGGTAGCTAGAGTGGTTGTAACTGCAGCTCTGTGGAGGTCAGGAAATACTTTTCCACTGCAAGGGTGGTGGATGCTTGGAATGTCCTCTCAATGGAGGTGGTGGGGGAAAATACAGTGACAGAATTCAAAATGGCATCAAACAGACACAGTGGAACCCTTTATAGCAAGAGGATGAAATCAAAGCAAACAACGGGACATCCATCCCCGCTATTCGTGCCTTCTCCGCCGCTGCCTAACTTCCCCATTGGTTGGGCAGGGAAGTTAGATGGGGGCGGAGAAGGGGCAAATCAGAGGCGGAGGCAGGGCGGGCAGTTGGCAGTCGCCAGCCCTGGAGTTACAGGGCCGATTGTAATGTCAGCCCTGCATGTCCAGGGCCGGCAACTTTTGCAGGGAAGTTATTCCACCTCCGAGGTAGAATAACCTCCCTGCACGTTTTCTTACTGAAGGCCTGGGGCGCGGATGGGGTAGGATCGCCCAAAGACATTTCCCAAAGCCCGACCCTGGCCTTAGAAGGCCGGATCGGGGGTCAGGATGCAGGGAATGAAGCTGTGAAGCCGGTGGACAGCATCGCGGCTCTTCAATGGAATCGTGGTTCCATGGCAACATGATGCCATGGCGCCACTGCTTCATTGAAGAGCCTTGACTGAGTTAGCTGGGAAGGTCCTGTATGTGCAGGCTGGACTGAATCGCAGTCCCAGCCTGCATGTACAGGACTTTTCGCAATTCTGATCCCGCGGGGCTAGACGTGCCCCGCGGGATCAGAATCTCGATCCCCTCTGTACCTCCAGCTCAGACCAGACATACAGAGGGGATCTATGTCCAGGACAGAATAAGCCTGTAAGTATTTAAATGTCTATATCATATCTCCCTTGTCCCTCCTTTCCTCTAGGGTATACATATTTAGTATCAAGTTTCTTCTCATGCATCTTCTTGAGCAGGCTTCAAATCATTTGGTCGCCTTCCTCTGAATCGTTTCAAGTCTTTTATCCTTTGTGAGATACTGTATGGTCTCCAAACCTGAATGCAATGCTCCAAGTGAGGACTCACCAATGACTTGTACAGAAGCATTCATACCTCCTACTTTCTGCAGGTAATCCTCTCTGTATGCAGCCCAGCATCATTCTAGCTTTGGCTACCACCTTGTCACATTGTTTCGCCACCTTGAATCCTCAGACACTAGCAGTCCAAGGACCCTCTCTAGGTCCATGCACACCAACCTCTCTCTTGTATTGTATACAATTCCTTTGTATTTCTGCATCCCAAGTGCACGACTCTGCACTTCTTCACATTGAATTATAACTGCCAAGCATTAAATCATTCTTCCAGTGTTTTTAAATCTTTCTTGTGTCGCCACTCCCTCAGAAATGTCCACTCTCTTGAAAATGTTTGTGTCATCTGCCAAAAGGCAGGCTTTTCCCTTCCGTCCTTCTGCAATATCACTCACAAATACATTGAACAGTACCAACTCCAGAACTGATCCCTGAGGCACGCCACTATGCACCCTCCTTTCTTCTAAGTGAGTTCCATTTACTACCACCTTCTATTGTCTGTCAGTCAACCAATTTCTGATCCAGTTCTCCACCTTGGGACCTATCCCTAGACTGCTCAGTTTTCTGATAAGCCTTCTATGAGGAACAGTATCAAAGGCTTTGCTGAAATCTAGGTATATCACATCCACTGCATGCACTTGGCTGTAGTTCTCTAGTCACCCAGTCGAAGAACTCAATCAAAATTTGTTTGGCATGATCTTTCCTTGGTAAAACCATGTTGCCTCAGATCATGCAAACCATTGGCTTCCAGAAAGTCCACTATTCTTTCTTTCAAGAGTGCTTCCATTACTTTGTCCACCACAGAAGTAAGGCTTACTCGCCTATCGATTGTCATCTCTTCCCTATTACAACTTTTGTGAAGAGGCATCATATCAGTCCTTCTCCAGTCTTGCGGAACCTCTCCCATCTCCAAGGATCTATTAGAAACATCCTTTAAAGGCCCTGCCAAAACCACTCTGAGCTTTCAGTATCCTGGAATGTATCCTATGTGGTCCCATGGCCTTGTCTACTTTCAGTTTTGCAAACTGTTCAAACACAACTTCTGTGAATGGTGTGGTATCTACTCCCTTCCCATTTGTATATGTGTAACTCATATGTGGTCCTTCTCCAGGATTTTCTTTCATGAATACAGAACAGAAGTATCTGTTTAGCATTTTTGCTGTCACTTTACGCAAATCCGTTTTTGTTACTTTTTAATCTTGCAGTTTCACCTCTGATCTTCCTCTTCTCCCGAATATACCTGAGAATTTTGCCTCCAAGCTTCACATCTTTAGCCATCTTTTCTTCTGCCTTTGCTTTTGCCATCCTTATTTCTGTTTGTCTCTTTTAGCTTTATCCTGCATTCTTTTTGTTGTTTTTAATCTGTTACTGACTGCCTGGCTTGGACTGCAGTTCTTGGTTTCCTATTTTTAATTTTAGAAACAAGTGAGAAGAAATGAAATGAAACCAAAACACACAGAATTATACCATAAGTCTGTTTAAAGTTTGTTTGTTTTTTTATTGTCACGATTTCTTTATCATAACCATATACATGCATCAACAATTCTCTACCTACTACAATACAAAGGTATCTAACACCCTCTTCATCCTTTTACCTTATATTGATACCTACAACCCCCACCTCTCCCCCACCCACTCCCTCTTATGCAATAGTCCCAACATTCCAAATCCCTCCATCCCCCGATATCCCATTGGCCTCCTTATCTTAGATAGGAACCCTTCATGCCCCTTCCCCCTCTCCCTGCTGCAGTGAACCGGGGTTCCAGAACCCCCCCTGTTCAACTTACCCCCTATCCCCCCTTCCCTCCTCCTCCCCCTCTACCACTGTTCCCTCTAAGCTGTGCGCGTGTGCGCGCGCACACACCTCGCCGAGCGAGCGCACATACTTTACAACAGAGCGCACAAAAATTACAGCTCTGATTCTGATAGAAAACAACACAGATGTCTTAAAATTTAAAAGTTATGATTGTAATTACTAGAAATTTCCTGCTTCATTTAGTAATCGTCTATTTTCATTTAATTTGATTAAAATCAATGTGGTGTACATACTGTATTCTGATGTGTAGTCAAATTTTAAAGTATATAACTCCGAGTGTCGTTATGTGGCGCACAAAAATTTAACCTTCCTTCAAAAGCTGCACACAGCTGATATTTTATGCGCACACAGCCTACAGAAAATTAGAGGGAACATTGCCCTCTACCCCCTGCCCCTGCCCCCCCATCCCCAGAACACATCCCAGTACACCCCACCTTTCTTCAAACCTGGCTAATCTCTGCCTCCTTGCTGCCGTTAAGTTTTCCATAAGAACTGTATACCTAAGTCGCCTTTCAAACTGCTCTACCGATGGCATCTCTTTTTGTTTCCACGCTGCAGCAATTTCACATCGGGCTGCGCTTAAACATGCCAGCACCATCTTACCACCCCGTCTTCCTCCCCCCTCCTCCCACAGAGCCAACAAAAAGATATTGGGCACCAACTCCACCTTTATCCCCAATTTCTCTTGAATCCACCCCTTTAGCCACTTCCAATATCCCTGTACCTTCTCACAACTCCACCAAATATGCCAGAACGTCCCAATCTCCCCACATCCCCTCCAACAGAGAGAGGATACCTCCAGATATATTTTATGCAGTCGATTAGGAGTGTAATACCAACGCAACATAACTAACTATTTTCCTTGGCCCCACTGGAACTGAGCCCCCTCTTGATCTGATCCCACACCTTTTTCCACTCTACTAAACTCAAAGTCCTGCCTAGGTCCCTCTCCCACTTCACCATATACCTATGCTTCCAGCCCCCTCCCCCTAATACCACCTTATATAATCCGGACACCATTCCCCTAGATCCTCTCTTCCCAAACCACAATGCCTCCAAACCCGATATCTCCCCTCCTAACCCCTCTTTCCCCAATACCTTCCCTAGAAATGACCATATTTGCACATATGCATACCTATCCCCTACTTCCAAATTAAATTCCTTTTGCACCTCCTCAAAACTCTTCATCATCCCCTCCTCCAACAGTTGAAAACTACATACCAAGCCTTTCTTTGTCCAAAGATCAAACCTGCCACCCTCCCAGCCTGGTTTAAAGGCTCTACACCCCCTCCACGGTGTCATCACTGAAAACTCCATTCTCCTACTGGTTATATCGGGTCCCCTGGCTCTATCCCATATCTTCACTACCTGCTTCATCGCCGGTGCCCCCCACCCCAGTTCCCCCCTCCCCACCCTAGATGCCCAGAGCCAAGCTGCCAAGCGACCCCCACTAACACTCCCTTTCTCCAAGTTTACCTAGGGCCACTCCTCCCCCCTCCTCCCTCCACCCCAATACATGCGCAATCTGTGCCGCCCAATAATAAGCCCCCAAAACCCCCTCCTCCTTAGGAGCGAACATCACCTCCCGTGCCACCCTCGGCGGCTTCCTCTTCAAAATGTAACTAAACACCCGCCGTTGTAAGGCCCTCATTGCCCCTTCCGGGACCTCCACCGGTAAGGCATGAAACAAGCAAAGCAATCTAGGTAAAATTTTCATTTTAATTGCTGCTATTCTCCCCAACCATGATATCTCCATCCTCATCCATCCCGCCAAATCCCTACTAATAGTTCAAATAAGTCTCGGGTAGTTAGCTGTAAATAAAGTCTCATATTTATCCGTGATACTTACCCCCAAGTAACCCAAGGACCCGCTGACCCATCTCAAAGGAAACATTCTCTTCAAGTTCGCCTCAGCCTCCTTATCCAACTGCACTTTCAACACCTCTGTTTTATCCACATTCATTTTAAAACCGGAGACTGCCCCATACCTTTCCACCTCCCTCATTACTTCCGGTAGCGAAAGTAGTGGGTGGCCCAAATATAGCAGAATATCGTCAGCATAAAGTGAAATCTTATGCTGCTGCGCCCCCCCTACTCAAACCTCTGATCCTATCATTCATCCGTATACATTCTGCCAATCGTTCCACCACCATAGCAAAGAGTAATGGCGACAGCGGGCAGCCTTGACAGGTCCCTCGGCCCAGCGCAAAGTCCCGAGAATATCTCCCATTGACCTTTACCCGAGCCCTCGGTCCCCTGTATAAATCCCTCACCCATGTCAAAAAATTTGGTCCACACACTACTTTCTCCATTTATCCCCGGCAACCACCCAGCCAACTTCCGAGCAATAATTTTTGCTAACAACTTTACATCTACATTCAACAAAGAGATAGGTCGATAAGAGCTACATCTCACCGGGTCTTTCCCTGGTTTTAACAGTACGGTAATCCCTGCCATCAGCATTTCCGCTGACAAACCCCCCCCCTCCACTAATACCCCCTTAAATACCCTTCCTAGGATACCCCCTATCTCCGCCCAGAAAACCTTATAAAAGTCCCAGTTAGCCTGTCTAGTCCCAGAGATTTCCCCCCAACCGATCCTTTCACTGCCCTCTTAAGTTCTTCCCCCGAGATCTCGGCCTCCATTGCCTCTATGGCCTCATCCGATAATTCTTGTAGTTGGACCCCAGCCAGGTACTCCTCTATCTCCCCCTCCCCCACCCCCTCCATCTCCCGATATAACTCTTGGTAATATTCTTTAAACGGCTCCCGAATTTCTTCCTACCCCCTACACATCCTCCCATCCTGCCATTCTATCTGATAGATTGTTGCTGTCCCTTTTTGCTGCCGCACTCTCCGTGCCAACAAACGGCTAGCCTTATCACCAAATTCATAATGCATCTGCCTCACTCTCTGTAAGAGAAAAGCCACCTTATCTATTTGTAGGGCCCGTAGCTCCACCCTCACCCTCTCCATCTCCACTCTATCCTTCATTGCCCCTGAACCCCGGTACCTCCCCTCTGCTTCCTTTAACTCCTTCCTCAGTTCATCCTCTCGCCTCTCCCGATCCCGCTTTTTCCTTGCTCCCCACATTATAAACCTCCCCTTCACCACCGCTTTCAGCCCCTCCCACACCATTACATCCACCACTTCCCCAGTGTCACTGAAAAGCAAATACTGCTTTATAGCCTCCCGAACATCTTCCACCACCTTCCCATCCCTAAGTAAGCTATCGTTCAACCTCCAAAACACCCCTCCTCCCTTCCACGGGCACTTAATATTCACCTCTACCGCCCCATGGTCAGACCAACCCACCGGCATGATACCCCCATCCTGCACCTCAATCATCCAAGACCTATCCAACAACATATCTATCCGGCTCCAACTATCATGTGGGGCCGAATAATATGTATACGCTTCTCCCTCCGGATTCAGGGCCCTGAATTGTATTGCCCCATCAACCTCCTTAATTCTTTCCTATTCTTTCTCCCCCCATCCCCCCCTCGGTTTCCAATCTACCCTCGGGTCCAACACTAAATTAAAATCCCCACCCACCAGCACCTTCCCACCCCCTGCCCCCTCTATTAAGTGCCCTACCTCTGGCCAAAAACCCTTCTGCTGCCCATTGGGCCCATACACCGCTACCACCACAATTTCCTCCCCCCCCAATTTCCCTTGAATCCCCACCACCCTCCCCTCTAGATCCTTAAACGACCCTTCCACCCGTATCCCGCACCAAAATGGCCACTCCTCCTTTCCTTCCTCCATCCTTATTGCAAGAGAAATACTGATCAGGATACTGCCTATGCCGCATTCTTCCCACCTCCCCGGCCCTCAAGCGAGTCTCTTGAAGCAATACCACATCCCACTGATTTTTCACCACTTCCCGAAAGAACAAACCCTGCTTAACAGGCGAATTCAACCCCTTAACGTTAATGGTTCCTATACGCACCATCGATTTTAAACCACCCCCCCCTCCCTCCTCTAACCATGATGTGTTCTGATCTCCCCTCCCTCTCTTCCCCTCCTCCCAATATCCCCCATATCCCCTTCCCCCACCCCTCCCCTCCATCCCCAACCTCTACCTACCCTTCCGGTCGCCTTGTCCTATCCCGGCCCAACATACCCCAACCAATACCCCTACCTCAACAACAAACACCTCCCTATCCAATCTCCCCCTCCTCCCTCCCTCCTTACACCATATTACCTCCTTTTCCCCTCTAACCCAACAATACACAACTCAACTCCCCTCAATCCCTTCCACCCTCCCCTCACCCCCCTTAGCCCTATAAGTCCAGTGTCCAAATTCCATGAGAAAGGAGCTCTACCACCCCCACTCAGGCTCAATACTTGCAACCAGACTTCTCCGTTCCATTCTCCCGACTCAGGTGTCTATCTCTGAAGCAGCCTTCCTCCTCTCCTGTGACAACCGCTTCAAGCGTTTCCCATGCTCTCCCACTCTCTGCCATCGTGTACTGGTTTGTTGTTGTTTGCTTGTCTCAGCGTGGGACTTTCGCAGCCGCTCTGTCTCCACCACCTTGGGCAGGCCCTCACACCCCAATTCTCGCAGTGTAGCCCACGCCTCTTCCACCGATTTCACCTTCCGATTCACTCCATTCACTGACAACAGGACACCAAACGGAAACATCCATCGATACCGGAAATTTTTCCCCCGCAGATACGCCGTAACTTCTTTCATCGCTCTCCTCTTCTCCAGTGTCCCTTTAGACAAGTCATTAAACACTTCTATTTCACTTCCTTCCCACGCAATTCTCCCAAACTTCCGTGCCACACTCAATATTTGTTCTTTCAAGGGAAAACTGCTCAAACAGGCTATAATGTCCCGTGCCTGCTTTTCCCGTCGAGGGCCTAAGCTTCTATGAGCTCTCTCCACGTCAATTTGTTCAGCGTTCGTGCCAGACACTTCCCCCAGCTGTAAAGCACAGTTACTTACCTGTAAACAGGTGATCTCCGGAACAGCAGGAATTAGTCTTCACACGTGGGAGACGTCGCCGATGGAGCCCGCACAGGAAAATGCTCCCCAGCATCCAATCAGAAAGCCTTTGGGAGCATCCCCCGCACCTGCGCGGTGGCTTCCCGCCCTTCCCACTGTCTCTCCCCAGTTGAGTTTCATAGCTGAGCCGGCAGGAGAGGAGAGGAAGGAATAGAGAAAAAGAGAGATACAACTCCCAGGGGAGGTGGGCGGGTTGTGAAGACTAATTCCTGCTGTTCCGGAGATCACCTGTTACAGGTAAGTAACTGTGCTATCTCCAGGAACAAGCAGGAATGAGTCTTCACACGTGGGGACTCCCTAGCTTAGGATGCCCGGGAGATCCCATAAGCGCAGCCCAGACGGGATGGCATTTGCCAAGCCTGAATCTCCGGCATCCCCTGAGGGATGGAGGGCAGGAGTTGAATAGAGGAACAGCGAATCCAAAGACTACGGAGGCAAGTCTTTAGAGTGCAGAACAGGTACCATTAGGATACAGCAAAAAAAAACCCCAGGCTACGGGAGTAGGCAGAGGGAGCATGAAGAGAATCATTAAGCATGTAATGAGTAAATGACCTAGTACCATACAGAGCTTACCGGCCATTAAGTTTCTACTGAATTAATGGTTTAGAATCCTGTACTGCTTACCCACCGGGTTGTCGGATGTAGTCCTGTGATGAAGGCACTGTAGACGCAGTAGCGAGGTCATCAAGGAAACGTCACCGCAGCGGGGAGGAAGTTCCAAATCCGGAAGGCCATGGGATCCAGGCGTCAGCTGGGTCAGGAGAAGGACGGCAGGTCTTCCAGGGGGCTCACGGCAAGCTGAGCACTCCCTTAGGAGTAGAGTCCATAACTCAGAGGACCAACAGTGGAAGACAGGCCGAGCTAGAGAGCCTATCCCGGAGAAGAGTAGAGGTGTACCCCGGAGCAGAAGGGGTACACAGTCTGCCCTAGCGAGAGATAGGGAGACAAGGGTCCGGACCTCCGGGAGGAGGACCTAACTGAAAAAGGGACTGTTGACTTCACAGCAGTAGGGTGCCACCGCGGCCCGACGGGGATTAGGCAGGCGGACTGGCCGTACCCCCTGCGGGGGGGTGAGTACCGGCCATAGGGGGAAAAAGGCGGTAAACACAGGTACTGTGGGGATCCCCCAAGGCGCCTGCCAAGCAGGTGATATCTAGTATATCTAAGCTGGTGGACATGGGGACGCCCCCTCCGGTACTAACGCAGGCACGCCGGGGGGCCTGCCTCCATGAGCAGCACTCAGGTAAGGCGGATCTGCCATCGATCCCCAGAACGTCCACCTGGAGAGGTGGCCGCAAGATCCATCAGGGGAGGGATCTTTCCCGGAGGGCAAGGGCAGATCGGCGAGCTAAGAGCTCGGTAGTGCAGGGGACGGAGATAGCATCAGTCCGGTAGAATGCCGCAGGGGTTGGAGGCCCTAATGTGTCCCCAGGACCTGCGCGTAGAAATTGTCCCCCGCACAGTCGGGGGACATGAGGGTATAGTCCCTGGGGACTATAGCGGCTGGAGGGGAATTCCAGTACGGAAGCAATCAGCAAGAGGATACTGGCTGAGAGGGGTTCGGGGACGTACCGAAGAGTAAGTAGGGTGACCGTGGGCCAAAGCGATCACGGCGTAAGGTGGTCTCCCTTTCCCACGGAGGAGAAGACCTGAACCCCTAGATAAGTCCCCGAACATTTTCCAACTGGACGAGCCCCAGAGTAGAGCTCTAGTCTAAACTTCTGGTAAGGAGGTTAAGAGCAGGCAGCCGCCCACCTGAGCCTAAAAATGCTTAGTATGAGAGTCCTGGCGCGGGCCCGGGGACATCAACCCGGGGTGAGAGGTCCCTTGCTTAGGCGCGCCTGGAGGGTGGGCGGAGGGCTGACATTTCCTCTTCCTAGGGAAGGGGGGTCTGGAGGGGCGTTTACCACCACCGGGGGGAAGCCGGGCCCTAGGCTGGCTGCTAACTCTGGGAAGGTTAGCGAAGCACTGTGCGACCTGACGTAAGGCTTCGCTATTGAAGAGGTGATCTCCGTCACAGGGAGAATTACCCAGGATGTGCTGTGCCCATTGACACAACTCGGACGCCTGCAACCATGCCAGGCGGCGTGCTCTAATGGCAACAGCAGAGGCTCTGCTGACCGACCGGAAGGAGTCCAGCGAAGCACGAGAAAGGAACCCGGAGATATTCCTGCAATGATTAAGAAGCAGGGAATATTCAAAGGCCTTGGTTGCAGATACGAAGGTGGATAACCGAGATAACCTCTCGGTGACCTCCCGAAGCGACAGACTCATATAAAATATATATGAAATACTTCTGGCCGCCAGCATAGATATTTGGAAGGCTTGACGTCCTAGAGTATCTAGCGTCTTCGAGGCGCAGCCTGGAGGGCGAGAAGCATGCCTCTCCTTGCTTCCGGCCTTCCTCAGCGCCGATTCCACCACAATGGACCGATGTGGAAGCTGGTGCTGCCGAAACCCCGGGGATGGAGGCACCCGGTACAGAGCCTGTATCGCAGTCGGCGGCGCCGGAATCCTCAAAGGCGACCGCCAAGCCCCCAGCAGGAGATCCTGCAGGGCGGGATGCAGAGGAAGCATCGCGGCTGCCTGTTCCGCAGGGCTTGGGCTCGGATCCGGGATAGGGATGGCCAGCAAGTCCGCCATGTCAAGGAGGAAATCCTGAAAAGGCGGCTCTGCCGGAGCAGTTATGGCGGAAGAGGTCGCCCGGGCACTAAGAGGCCGCTCGGGCCGATGCCCGCTGGGCAGAGGAGGGGACCAACCGACCCGGATCGGGGCAGTCAACATGGCGTCGTCGGCTCCTGGAATTGATTCCAAGCTAGGCATCGAAGAAGTCGATGGCACCGACGGTGCCGCAGGAACCGGCCTCGGCCCTGAACCCGGGGGCGGCGCTTCCCCCCGTGACTGGAGCGAATCCGCGGCCGCCGGAGGGCAGGGGCCAGCGGTCTCTGCTCTGCGCTGCGGGAGAGGACAGGGGCCGATCCCGAGACGTGCCGTGGCCAGGCTTTCAAGGCTGGACAACGACTCCAGGCTGGGCATCGAACCGAGCGAGGAGATCGACTCCGTCCTTGAGGCCCCCGGCGGGAGTGATCGCGCCGGTGGTGGAGATCCCGGAGCGCGGATCGGAACCGCGCTGACCGGTGCCACTAACATCAAGGGCCCCCGAGGACGGTGCTCGGAGGAGAGGGGGTCATCTGACACCGGCACCGATGTCGATCGGCAGGCACTGCCCGGCGCTGGGCTCCCTCTCGAACCCGTCCGACCCAGAGAGAAATCCTTCCGGGGCATATGGCCCGTCCCCGAGGGGACCCCGGTCACCCAATGACGAGTCCCTGCGGGGGGGGGGGGGAGTGCATAGCCCCTGCGCCGACGTCGGGGTACCGTAGCGGGGCGGCGCAGACCCAGATTGGGTCGAAGCGGTCGAAGACCCCGAGGCCCCTTCACTAGGGAAGGGCGGGGCCCTCGATGGCCGCGTCGATGCCGGGGAGTTGCCCGTGCGCTGGCCGACATACCCCGAGGTCCCCGTGGAAGGTCGATGGTGGTCCCTCATGCTCGACGCCCCTGCCGTCGCCGGCGGAGCAGCGCCGCTCGAACCCGGCACCACCCTTGCGCAGGGCTGGGATACCGGCGACCCGGCGCAGGTAGAAGCGAGCGGCCCCGAGGGGAGGGAGGCCAGATGACCATCCCCGGCGCGGGGCGGAACCACCGACGCCTGCGCCCTCGAAGCGGGTACTACCCCCGCGCATGACCTTAACGTAGGGCCGTCAGACAGTGTCGAGTCGATCGGCCCCCGAGGTGCTGAGGGCAGCGGCTGGCAATCCCCGGAGGGGAGCGGGTCACTCGACATCGACGCCGACGGGTCGGCAAAGCCCAAAGCGGATACCACCCCCGTAGGAACGCCATACCGGCGCGAGTCGGTCGGCCCCGGAGGCGCCGAGGACCGCAGCTGCCAATCCCCGGTGAGGAGCGGAACGCTCGACACCGACGCCGAGGGGCCGGTACCGCCCGAAGCGGGTACCGCCCGCGCGCGTGGCAGGGCTGAAGGAATGCCAGGCTGGACTGAGTCGATCGGCCCCGGAGGTGCCGAGGACAGCAGCCGATGATCCTCGGTGAGGAGCGGAGCGCTCGACACCGACGCCGATGCCCGGGGCTCAGTACCGCCTGGAGCGGCTACCACGCCCGAGCATGGCTTGGATGTAGTGAGGTCAGACCCGGTCGAGCCGATCGGCCCCGAAGGCGCCGAGGACACCGGCTGACGATCCCTGGCAAAGAGTGAAACACTCGACGCCGATGCCGGGGAATCGGCACCGCTCGAAGCGGGTACCTCTCTCGGGCATGGCTCGGGAATGTTCTGTGAGGAGCGAACCTCAGGAACATCCCGAAACCCCGTAAATGCTTTGGAGCCCGAGGACTCCCGCCAGGGTATATCAGCCAAGGAGGACTTGAAGGGTTGGCCAGAGCCGTCGCCATGCCGCGCATGACACTCGCCCCTCAAGACTCAGCTAGTCTTAACAGACTGTTGTGTGGTTACCTGATCCTGGAGAGAAGGACAACCCGACGACCGCGCCTTTGGCGCGAAGACGTCGTCGAGGGATACCCGAAAGAGGGAGGGTCTTCTCCCGACACTGTAGCCCGGGGAATCCGGGGAAAAAGGGTCAGACCCCAAACAGGAGAGGCACCGGGCATTGGAGTCCACGTGGAAACTTAAGTCCCCGCCATGAGGCTGGGGGGAAGAAGGCTCCATGCCCCGGTCCTCAGCGCCCGAAAGGGGCGATGAAAATTAAATGAAAACAATTAAAAGAAAGAAAGAAAAAAAGGGGGGGCACGGAGGTGCCACCGTCGGCGGGAAAGCCGCGACTACAGAAAAAAGGACAATTTTCTGCGGTGGCAGGAGGGACGTCCTGCCTGCTCTGCGGAAAACGAAAAACTGGGGAGAGGCAGTGGGAAGGGCGGGAAGCCACCGCGCAGGCGCGGGGGATGCTCCCAAAGGCTTTCTGATTGGATGCTGGGGAGCATTTTCCCGTGCGGGCTCCGTCGGCGACGTCTCCCACGTGTGAAGACTCATTCCTGCTTGTTCCTGGAGATAATATGGCTACACAACTTCTGCACCATCGCTATACAGTCTCTGGAAGCCGCTTCCTCTGGCACCCCCCTTATACGCAGGTTATTTCTCCGAGCTCGGTCTTCAATCTCCTCGACTTTCACCTGCAGTTCATCCTGCTGAGCCTGAAGCCTTTCATGTATGGCCGCCATGCCTCTCACCTCCCTCTCACAATCCTCCACGTGGCTCTCCAGGTCTTCCACACGGCCTCCCAGGCAGCTCACCTCCTTCTGAATCGCCTGCAGGGTTTCCTTCACCTCCTTCCGCATAGCTTTGATCTCACCCTTCATTTTAATTTTAAACTCCTGCAACCACTTTCTCAGTGGTACTTCCTCCGGCCCCTCCGTGTCTGTACCGCCGTCTTCTTCAGAGCTCTCGCCATTTACTCCGGCTTCCGAGCAGGCTGATTCCGCCGCCGCCGCCACCGCCATCAGCTCCCGGCGCACATAAGAAGACTGGAAGCTTGCCAATTTCTTCCTCGCCGCCATCCGAATGCTGGATGCTCGCCTCCCTTCCACTATTTCACTTAGGGTCCCTCCAATAGATCAGCACTCTTGGGAATCGGACAGAGCTAGGCTTTTAGGCTGCCATTAGCTCCGTGACGTCACCGGAAGTCCAAGTCTGTTTAAAGTTTTAAGGAAGGATTCACAGGCCTGCAAACCTGCAACCTAGGTTGGCCACAGCACGTTCTTTTATTGGAGAAAAAAACTGCCACATTGTACAAATTCATCTTATCACTCTGTCTCATGCTTTTTCTTCACAGATCAAGCCAAACACTATGGGCCCAATGCAGAGATGCAAATAGCGGAGATGTCCAACCTCTGTTCTGGCCCGGCACTCAAACTGGAGTCCAGCCATCCATGAACATACTGATGAGTAGTACGGGGAGCGCAGGACAGGAGTGGGAGGACTGGAGACGGGGAGTAGGCAGAGTGTGGGCGAGCCAAAGCACCCAGACATACAGGGCCTATTCAGGTCACGGCCTGTATATCCAGCAAGGAAAAGATAGACATGCAGGGTTCGGGCCAGGCAGCCCCACCAAACCATCCAGGTATATGTAGGGGTGTCCCTGCCACCCAATCCTGGCCTTGACTACCTGTGCCGTGCAATGAGGGTTTCCTCCACTGCGGCATTTCTGCTATCTTGCTGGGCGTCCCAGTGCCATGGTGATGGGACTCCATGGCACTGGCACACTAGCAGGAGCATAGGGCAGGTTGTAGGGAGGATGTCCTGCACCCTGAATCGGGGCTATGCCAGGCTGTCTATTTTCTGACCCTGCAAATGTGGAACCATCTAGCTCCTGCGGTTGCAGAATCAGGTGGTTTTTGGATGTCCAGACGGCCCGGACGTGCCACTGTTGGAATCGGTCTCAACATGATTCAGGTCATACTACTGGGTACAGACTTTGCTTACATAAGAACATAAGATATGCCATACTGGGTCAGACCAAGGTCCATCAAGCCCAGTATTCTGTTTCCAACAGTGGCCAATCTAGGTCATATGTACCTAGCAGTTTCCCCAAGAGACACAAGTTCCACAATGCTTGTACTGGGTCAAGCATTGATATCTTCGGTCACTTCTTAATAATGGTTTATGGACCTTTCCTCCAGGAACTTGTCCAAACCTTTTTTAAACCCAGCTACACTAACAGCCTTTACTACATCCTACGGTAACAAATTCCAGAGTTTGATTACACGTTGAGTGAAAAAATATTTTCTTTTATTAGTCTTAAATAGTTTACCCTGTAGCTTCATTGCATGTCCCCTAGTCTTTCTATATTCTGATAACGTAAACAATCGATCTACTTTTACACGTTCCACTCCGCTCATTAATTTATAGACTTCTATCATATCTCCCCTCAGCCGTCTCTTTTCCAGGTTAAAGAGCCCTAACCTTTTTAGCCTTTCTTCATAGGAGTATCCTTCTATCCCCTTTACCATTTTGGTGGCCCTTCTCTGAACCTTTTCTAAAATTGCTATATCCTTTTTAAGATACGGCGACCAGAATTGCACACAATATTCAAGGTGCGGTCTCACCATGGAACGATATAGAGGCATTATAATATCTTTTGTTTTATTTTCCATTCCTTTCCTTATTATACCTAGCATTCTATTTGCTCTCTTGGCCGCCACTGCACACTGGGCCGAGGGTTTTAACATGGTATCCACAATGATGCCTAAATCTTTTTCCTGGGTGGTGGTTCCTAATGTGGAACCTTGCATCGTGTAACCATAGTTTGGATTGTTCTTCCCTAGGTGCATAACCTTGCACTTGTCCACATTAAATTTCATCTGCCACTTTCCAGGTCATTTATGAATATGTCAAAAAGCAGCGGACCCAGCACAGATCCCTGGGGTACACCACTATTCACCTTTCACCATTGGGAAAATTGGCATTTAGCCCTACCCTCTGCTTTCTATCTTTTAACCAGTTCCTAATCCACAATAGTACACTGCCTCCTATCCCATGACTCTTTAGTTTTGCCAAAAGTCTCTGATGAGGGACCTTGTCAAAGGCTTTCTGAAAGTCCAGATACACAATATCAACTGACTCACCTTTGTCCACCTGTATATTCACTCCTTCAAAAAAACATAACAGATTAGTAAGACAAGATCTTCCTTGTCTAAAGCCATGTTGGCTGTCTCCCATTAGGTTGTGACTATCTACCTGCTGAGTAATTTTATTCTTTATGATGGTTTCTACCATTTTTCCCGGTACTGACGTCAGGCTCACCGGTCTGTAGTTTCCTGGATCATCCCTGGAACCCTTTTTAAAAATTGGTTACATTGGCGATCCTCCAATCTTCAGGTATTAGAGATGATTTTAATGATAGTTCACAGATTACTGATAGCAGGTCTGCAATCTCATATTTCAGTTCTTTCAACACCCTTGGATGTATACCATCCGGCCCAGGTGATTTGCTACTCTTCAGTTTATCTAATAGTTGTAAGACATCTTCCCGATGTATCGATATTTCCTTCAATTCTTCCGCACCTATAAAATACCACTTCAGTCATAGGTAACATCCCTACATCTTCCTCAGTAAAGACCAAAGCAAAGAATTCATTCAGTCTCTCCGCTATCGCCTTGTCGCCTCTTAGTGCTCCTTTAACCCCTTTATCATCTAATGGACCAAATGACTCTTTCACAAGTTTTTTGCTACGAATGTACTTGAAAAGGTCTTTATTTCGCGTTTTTGCTTCCGCAGCAAGCTTCTTCTCAAATTCTCTCTTTGCCTGCCTTATCAATGCCTTGCATTTGACTTGCCAGTGCTTGTGCTGTTTCCAGGTTTCGTCGTTTGGCTCTTTTTTCCATTTCCTGAAAGATGCTTTTTTGGCAACAACAGCCTCTCTGACCTCACCTTTAAACCATGCTGGCAGTTTTTTGGACTTCCTTCCACTTTTCTTAAAGCGTGGAATTATACGTGTTTAACCTTTGCAACTGCTCCTTTTAGTTTTTTACACTTAGTCAGGACAAACTTCCTGCAAGCAAAAACATTCTGTCTAGCTCTCACATCATCTGCAAAATACGACCTCGCCTTCTATTATACATATTCAACTAGGCTGTTCTCATTCTTCATATTTCTGAATCTTTCTCCAATACCCCACTTAGAGTTCCTTTTTACAGTCTCCCCTCTGATTCTGTGAAGAATCACTACAAAATAATGATAGTTCAAACTTATTCAAGTCCGGAGTTAGTCTTCTACCATAGTGGGGAATGCCAGATGCCCCTTCAGAGTCCTAGGCACCACATTTGGTCCATAGGTGAACTTCATCTTGTTGGTTGGGAGAAGTCTTTCTATATATGCTTTATTTTACAATATAAAAAAAAGGATTATAATCATCCTGCAAATTAACCAAAGCTGTGTGACACAGTTTGCCCTTGTTAGGTTTCAAAAAGAAAGGCTTTATCAATTATTCTTGCAAGCACTATCTGCTAGCAGTGACCAACTGTCCTCCATAGATCTTTCAGTAGTTCAGAGGTTTGCAATACATTCACATCATGGCACTGGTAATAACTCCAAATTCTTCAGCAGCATCTCTTTTCACTATGGGCTGCGCTATGCACATTTTGGACAGAGTTTCAGTGACTGTCCACCTAGGCTTCATATATATGGGTAGTCACTCTGTCTCATGCTTTTTCTTCACAGATCAAGCTATGGGTCCAATGCAGAGATGCAAATAGCGGGGATGAGTATAACAAAAGAGGCATTTCAAAACTGTTTCCAGCAGAGGCAGGAACACTGGAGGAAGTGTGTTTTATTGGAAGGGGACTACTTTGAAGGAGATTCCGTGTGCAATAACTGTCAGTCTTATACTTCTTGTGTTATTATATGAGTCTCAATACTTCTTGATTGCACCTCGTATCAGGTAACGGAGCACTTGCCATAACTTCAGAAAAAGTATTGAGCTGGGAAGATACTAATTTGAATCTGCTATATAAGGAAAATCACAATACTGAAATGATTACTTAAACTAACGATTACTAAAAAAAAAAAAAAACAGCATGTATAAAAATCACAGTACTATAACATATAGACAAAACATATCTGGTTTTTCACTTAGACTGAGATTTGGAAAGCTTTCAAAACAAAGTACACTTCTTATCTGGAAACCAAAATATATTACTCAAATACAGAAAAACAATTGAAATTACCTTAAAACCCAAGCGTGAAAGAAACTAAACAAGACAAATCTATGTAGTCTTTACACATTACTAACAGTGATAAGAAAACAGGCATTTCAAATATCAACTTGCCAGTCTGACAAAATATGTCTCTGATGTACTAAAGAAGAAAATCGGCATATGAAAAAAAACTAACAACTAATTACCAAGTTAAAGCCAGGCTTTTTAAGTCTTTTACAACCAGAAAATATTATCTTTTTAAAAGCATATAGGAAAGTGAACAAATGAATCATTATACACTTTGAGGCCAATTCTATTCTGGCCGTCCAGCCCCTGCACGGCCCCTCAGAATTTGGGTCTACAGTGGTAGCACTCGATTCTGATCCCACAGGGATAGAAGTGCCCATGGAATCAGAATCGTGTCTACTGGCCTGGACGTGCAGGTTGGACCCTGATTCTGATGGGCCGCATGCCCAGCAGATCCCCGGCTAACTCATCCAGGTTCCATAATGGAGCTGCAGTGCCACGACGTCTCATTGCCATGGTACCACGGCTCCATTTCAGAGTCACAATCTCCAACTGCTGACCAAAAGTGCTCTTTCCTCACAGCCCGACCCCCAATCTGGCCTCTCATGGCCAGGGTCAGGATGCAGGGTACCCCCTGTACTCCCTCACCATTTTGTCCTGGCTTGGCGCTGCAATCCCCTGGCATCCAGAGGAACTTATTCCACCTCTGAGGTGGAATAAGTCCCCTGTCTATGTGACTAACCCTGGATCGACAGGGCTGACCTCAAAAATAGGCCCTGTACATCCGGGGTTCATGGCCCCACCCATGCTCTGCCTCCAGACCTCCTCTTCCCGCCCCTATCTAAGGCTCCATGTACAACAGCGCTATTCGTATGGGAAGCCTTTGCACCAGGCGCGGCAGAGGGACAATTAGCAGGGATGTACATCAAGGCAGGACGTACATCCCCCTAGTCATGGCACAGAATGATCCCTTTCTCTTCTAATACAAACAACTTATGCTTTTCTTGAGACTTCTCATGTAAGGACGACCCACTCAAGACTATTGTGCAGTCCCCCTAAATCATTGACTGCCATTTCAAATTTCAAATATTGAAGCTCCTCTGTAAAAGTCCCTTCTAAGAAAATTGTAATGCTTAATTACCACAGTCACTGAATGCTATTGTGCTACAGGGTTATAACAAACATCACTATGTTTAACACACATACAATACAACAGACTGCCTCTTTTAAATGCCAAAGTCATTGCCCCTTCTTGTCATTCATTCAAATCACCCATCATGCTCACAGTTCTTCTGGCTTGCCTCCAATTCAGAGAAAAGGTTTTGAGTATACACAGACACAAACTATTGTGGTTTTTTTGTTTGTTTTTATAATTTAAATTTTTATTAAAGATTCCAACTTTCCAAATTACTTTCTGCATTGTCGTGGTGTCAGCCCCTAGTGGCCAAGGGCGGTAAGAGCATGCTCCACGATATATTTATTTTCAAGGAGCGTGGTGTAATGTAAGGCCAAAAATGGAGTTTGGTCTTATCTATTTTCAGCTCCTTGTGTGCACATAATAATTCAGCCAAGAGTGCAGGGAAACAAGACTTTTATTTCCCCTCTGTGCAAGGGTTCTTTAAGACAGTGGAAATCAAATAATGTCCTTTGTTTGAAAAGGTTCCAGTAATAAACAGGTGGACTAACTGTTAGTAGCTTCACAATTAGTGCCAAGGAAAATGGAGGAATTCAGTTCATTCCAAACAAAACAATTAAACAAGTTTTCTTCTTATTTACACAGTGGCAATAGACTCTAGGCTAGTAGCCATACACAACCCACAATCCATATCTTCTTCCTGAGGCATGGGAATAGCATTTATCTCTTCTACGTCCATAGATTCTGCCTCACTACTTTCCCCGTGGAGTAAATACTGTCCCTGGCTGTCACAGCTTTACATGGACTGTCTCCACTGACCTGCCTCCAATAAGACTGGGTTTTAAGTTCTCTTGGTACTTCTTGAAACCACTCTGGTTTCTTTCTTCTTACAAAGTGAGTATTTGCTTTAGCAGTGCTTCTAGGAGTTAAGCACTCTTTAGCAGGAATAAAGCTTTCATACCTTGGGTTTCTGTAGCTGGACTCCCTGGAGCCTTCTCTCCCAAGAATGTCTCTTTTGCAACAGTTTTTATGCCGGTAGCTTCTGGGCAGTGCTGTGCTTCCTGGCAGCTTAGCAAAACCTGGTATGGATTCAGCTCTATGCTTCAGTGGTAAAGTAGCTTTGCTAAAAACTCCTTTTCCTCGAGTACCTGGTAAAACTTGTCCAGCAGGTTCCAGTGACTGCAGGTCTTCCTCCAAACCTGGTTCTCTGATTCTCTGGATACGTCTCACAGCTTTGGACCCAGGAACGTTGCTTGAGCAGGGAGTGGCACACTCTCCAGCCTGACTGCTTTCCCCAGCAGACTCCCTCTGAACAGCTGCTCTGGTAGCTTGGCCCCTCTGAACTCCACCTCTGTGAATTCTGTTCCTTTGGGCTTGCTCAAGGAGAATTCCTTCCTTCAGGTCTCTCCTTCTTTCCTTAGCCATGCTCCTTGTTCCTTCTCCAAGTCCTTCTGCTCCTTGTTCTGCTGCTTCCCTTTCTGCAGCCGTGCTCCTTACTGCTTGGCTTTTCCTCTTCCACTCTGCTTTGCTAGAATTAAACTTCTGCTTATAAAGGGATCTTCTCTTTGAATCTCCCGGGCTCATTCCCAGGTGCAACTGGTTAGATCTCCTAGCCTCATTAGCTTCTGTATGATCACTCCTGCCCCCTCTAGCTGTGCTTTGAGGTAATTGCACATCTAGATCTCTGTGAGAAACAGGGTTTCTTTTCAACTTTGCAACTTTATTAGTACCCGCCTCATGACATTATACATATGTCAGGTAAACTATCCTGGTCTTGAACAGCAGCAGTATTGTTAACATCCTTTTCCAATTTCAGTTTTATCCAACAATTGAACCTTTTCATCTTGTTAAATCCCCCCCCCCCCCAACATTTTTGATTATTCCACTGCTCCCTCACTTCCACAGTAAATCCCCCATGATTTCCCACTATTCATATCCCTCACACCTTCAATCCTCTTATCCCCCTCCTCACAGCTCTCTCCAGTTCATTTCAAACTTATCTACCTTCTGCCTCCGAGCAGCCGTTAATTTTTACATAAGGACAATATACCGAAGTCTCCTCTCATAATTCACTACAGAGGGAGCCTTCTTTTGCTTCCATACAGCTGCCAGCTCACAACGAGCTGCACTTACACACACCAAAATCATTCGCCCCCCCCCCCTGCTGTTGTCCTTCCCTCCACCATGATAATAAAAAGATACACGGTGACTTGTCCACTCCCACCCCTAATTTCAGCTGAATCCAATTTTGAATCCTACCTCAATAAAGTTGAATCTTTGTACACCCCCACCAAATATGTCAAAAGGTACCCAACTCCCCACACACTCTCCAACACAATGGGGTAACCCCTGGATATATCCTGTGCAGTCTCTCCAGCGTATAATATCATTGAAACAAAATTTTGTAACAGTTTTCGTGAATACTACTCGACCACAGCGCTTTTTTCACCTGATCCCACACCCGTCTCCATTCTATGGGTGACATTATCTTTCCGAGTTCCCCCTCCCACTCTACCATATACCTAAATTTCCCCTCTTGCTGTCCCCGTACTCCTTTATATAATGCTGAGATCAACCCTCTTAAGCCTTTTTTTCCCATACCATAAGGCTTCCACTATGGACACTTCCCTTTCCAACCCTTTCTTTCCCCAAAACTCTCTTAAGAAAGTGACCCACCTGCAGGAACGCAAATCTATCCTTATCCTCTAATCCATACTCCTTCCAACCTCTTCAAAATCCTGCAACTCTCCCTCTCCTATAAGCTGATAAAAAACATTCTAACCCTTTACTACTCCATTCAAAATGACCTCCTTCCCAACCTGGCTGAAAGGCTTTCCATCCTCTCCATGGTGTCATCACCGAAAACCCACTACCCCTACTTCTAATATCCTGTGCCCTCACCTTATCCCACACTCCCACCACATGCCTCATGGCTGGTGTACCCAGCCCCATTTCCTTCCGCTCTGCCCGGGGCGCCCACAACCACGCATCCAACCTTCCTCCCTCCCTTCACCCGTGTTTTTTCTAACACCACCCCTGGTTTCACCCCTTTACTAGCTCTCCAATCCATTACATGTCTAACCTGAGCTGCTCTGTAGTAATCCCTTAGGTTGGGAACCCCTAATCCCCCCTCTTCTTTAGGCACATACATGACCGCCCTCGTGATCCTCGGCGGCTTCTTCTTCCAAATATATTGAAAGATCTTTCTTTGTACTGCTCTCAATGCTCCCTCCGGAACTCCTACCGGTAGAGCCTGAAATTGGTACAACAAGCATGGTAAAATATTCATTTTAACCCCTGCTATCCTTCCTAGCCGGGAAATTTCGTACCTCATCCACCCCTCTAGATCTTTAGTAATTTCCCCCAATAATCTTGGATAATTTACTTTATAAAGTTCCTCATATCTCGCTGGGATCTCAACCCCTAGATAACCCAGAAATTTGCTAACCCATCTCAAGGGGTATGCTCCTTTCAATTGCTCTTCCACCTCCCTGGACACCTTCACCTTCAACACTTCTGTCTTATCTACGTTCATTTTAAAGCCAGACACTGCCCCAAAACTCTCTACCTCCCTCATCACCTCTGGTAAAGACAACTGAGGTTTACTAATATACAATAAAATGTCATCCGCATATAATGATATCTTATGACTAATCCCACCCCTTTCCATCCCAAATATCTCTCCATTCGTCCTTATCCGCTCCGCTAATGGTTCTACCACCATTGCAAATAACAACGGCGACATCGGGCACCCCTGCCTGGTCCCACACCCCAATCCAAAATCCCCTGAATACCACCCATTTAACTCGTGCTCAGGGCCCCGCATATAATCCTTGTATCCATTTTTCAAAATATGGCCCACTTCACCAACTGGGAGAAAAATCATACATGTGACACTCAATGCAAAAGACTTCAAAGCCCCTATCTCACTGCTGGACTACTGTCTGCATCTTAGTTTTAAGGTTTTGTTTAGGTACTTCAGTTGTTTACTTACTTACATTTTCTGGGGAGACTTATACTAATACAACTATATCTAATGGGCCCGATTCTAACCTGGATGTCCCGGCTCTTCTGTGCACCCAGTCAGACCTGGACGCATAGAGTGAGATGGCATTTGATCCTGCGGGGCCGATGGGGAAGTTATTCAGGGTCAGCAGAGGGGCCGAATAGCGGGGATGGATATCCCAATGGGACGTCCATCCCCGTTATTCGTAGCTCGGAATGACCCCCACTACATTTAATTGGCTTTGTTCACTTCAGGATTAATTAATCTCATGTCCTTGATTAATCTGTTCCTGATGAGAAAAACCATCAATACCTGAAAGTGAATATGGGCACCTCCTTCCCTTTAATAGGTTTAAAAGCCTATAAAGCTAACATTATCCCTGGGGTGGGTGAGAGTTGGGGTGGGTAGGAGGGAAAGAAGACCTAATGCTGGCTTGCTATGCAGTGCCCTGACCTGTGCTTTTAAGGTAATGTCTTACCAACTTCCTGGGTAATTCGCACAGTCCTTGGTTTGATAGAGGGGCCTTTCAAATTGCCCTTTTGATCTGTCACTTGGCTTTAACACTTATTTAAGACAACACAGATCTTTTGCCTCCTAACTGGAAGGCCTCTTTGTAAAGGTTACTAGAAAAATTTCTTTCTTTCTACTCAGAGACTATTTATTCTACTTCTATGCTAGGCTATACTCTGATTTGATTTAAATAAAAAGCTCTCAAGAAACAAATCTATTTCAGTGACTATTTACTCTATTTTTACATTCAATGCTAAGCTATATTCTGATTTGATTTAAATGAAAAGCTCTCTGGTGGTACCAAGAACTGACCGACTCTGCATAAACACTGAATTCTACAATATACAGATTTATCAGTTTTAACCCAAAGAAATGTTCTTATTTCCCAAGATTCAGAGTACATTCCAGAAGATATATACTTACAAGTACAGATCCTTTTCCAGCTGTAGCAGTCCCTTTTGGTAGTCCTCAGTTGGAAAAAGGATACTGGGTTTGATGGACCTTTGCCGTCCCCTGGGCCTTGTCTGTTAATGGCATTAGCACACATTAGTAACTATAGCCATTATCTCTTTTAATTTGGAAAGCAACATGACACTTAAATCTTTCCAGATTTAAACCTTTGACACACTACTCGAAAAATCTCACTCTGTAGCCTTTAGCCTCACTCTTTGGGATGGTCTACCCTTGAAAACTTTGGTAGCCACAGAATAAAGCCAATGCCTTATGAGACTTTTGTGACAGACTATGACTTGCAACCATATGGAAAGCGTGTTGCTTTACTAAGGATGTATAGGACCAAAAAGGTTCAGTTAGTCTTCATTTAAACAGTTGTATGATTTTTGTGTATTTCCACATATTTGTCTTAATTGTGCATTGTATCGTTTTTCCATGCACAAATTCATTGTATGCATGTTAATTTGTAGGTATACATTTGTACAAGTGATTTAGACGCCTAAGAGAACCAATTAAACAGTGATGAATGTGCACCCCCTATGCTTTACCTGGTATTGCTCCAAGTGGGTATTTTCAGGATCACTTCAACCCCTTAAGGGGCCCTGGTCAAATGTTTTCAGTGCCCCCCCCCCTCTTTATGAGCCCCCCTCATACTTGGGCCTTTCTCCTTCTGCCACCGCTGTTGCCCCTCTCTCTGTGGTGCCAGACTTACCTTCTCTTCTGGCGCTGCGGTGCCATACGCACTTCTGCCCCCTCTGATTAAACTTTCTGTTAAAGGCAGCAGCGATGGAAATGGGTGTGGAGGCAGAAGCAGGGCCGCTTTTACTTATGGGCAGCCGTGCCTCCATTGTACAGGGGTCCAGAGCAGCTTCCCTTTTTGCCCATAGATAAAAGCGGCCCTGGGTTTTCTCTAGAATCTTAGCATGGGTCTGCTATAGTGGAAACCTAATACAAAGGGCCATTTTGCTTTTCACAAGGTCTTGAGCTCCACCAGTCATAGTTCACATTCCCAATACTTTTTTCTCAATCTTTACTAAAATCTTGAAATTTGGTGGATGAGCAGCTTAGTAAAGGGGCAGAAAACCAGATTCTCTCTTGTGTTGTCACTTCAGCTGTACCTTTCCTTCTCTTATCTCATACATACCAGTTCCCTGAACAGTACCAGTCGGGCATTCCTAGGGGTGGACTGCACAAATAACTCCTGTAAATTTGGGAGTGGGGGGGGGGGAGTACTGGGCTGTAGAAAAATGCAATTACACAGTGGGTTACACTGAGATACTATCAGCCTCCCAGAATGTGCTGAGATACCAATAGTAGTCCACAAGTTACTGATCCTGAAAGCAGGCATTCCCATTCATTTTCTTCTGTGCAGTATGCCTAGCTCCTCTGAGAACATCCCTTGCAATACTTAATGATTTCAAGTTTGTGTGCATATTAGAAAACTTCCTTAATTTCATCTAGTCTCCTTGCTTTCATCACCCTGTCTTGTTGAAAATGCTTCTTCTAATAGTTTTTGCTGTTGGTTAAGCGCCATAGCAAGCATTAGAGCTGACAGTCATGTCAGTTCAGCACTGTTGTTAATGCAAGAACCAAGAGGCACTGAAATTGGATTTTAAAACTGAGCTTTTGTTTTATTTTGGACACATGGTACAGGGATATTTAATTATATTGATCATTGATTTTTGCCTTAATCATCTGCATACGTTTAAAATCCACTTTGTGGAATTGAGGTTTCTGAACTGCACATCGTAAATGTATGAGACTAACCAACCTTTCCTTGAGATACAATGGAATACCTGTCATTCAGTAAAAAGATTATAGGCTCCTTGATGAAATGCCCATTGCATATGCCTTATAGCCTTGCCTGGAACGGACAATGCCATTCTGTAGGCCTGGTTGTCTATTTCCAGTGGAGAAAATCACCTGGTCAGTGTCTGTAGCATGCCACTTGACAATCATTTATTAAAATATGTCTTGTCTTGGCTCCGAGCTTTCAAGTAACTAAACTGGGTATATGTGCAGTCCACTGCAAAACCGTTCACATGCTAGCCATTTTGATTACCTTACAAAATAATGTTGTTAAGTGCTATCAAGTCAATGTTGACTCCTGGCAACCCTGTGATTATCCTCTGCGGTTTCTTAGCAAGGTGAGACCAAAAGTAGATTGTCAGGCCTTTCCTTCACAGGGTAGGTCGACGACACCTGGTAACCCATCTAATTGCTATTGGAATATTTTCTTAATTAGGCATTGCCAAAAGGTTATATGCACTTTGAGGATTACAGTCCTTATCTTTGGGTTTTGTCCCCACCACATACAGTAGCATCTTTTGTGTCGAATTTCTTCAATATGTGCATAAAAGTAAGACGCTTTGGTTACGTTGAAAATTCCTTTTCTATCCCAAGACAGATCGAACACTTCTGAATTTGAATCTCACTGAAGCAGAGTATCCATTACTAACATGAAACCCTGTAAACTCATTGCACTTTATTATAAAATGTTTACTTACCGTAAGTGGTTTGAATTGTCTTAGACAGGTACAGGAGACATTTAAACTACTTCACCAACTGAGGATAAAGAATGACCTTTGAATAACCCTGAGCCTCTTAATATCAGCAGGTAATGGCAGAGGCGTCAGAAAGGGGTGGGCCACATGGGCCCTAGCCCCACCAAAGCTTTGCTGCCATGATCTCAAGCCTTCCCCTCCTGTCTGCCCATGGGGACACGATCTCCTGCGGGCAGACAGGAGGGGTATTGCCCGCGATCATGGGGCTCTTCAGCTGGTAGGGGATGGAATCCCTGCATGCAGCCCATTGTGTGTCGGGTGGCGATCGCGGTAAAGACCCCCTCCGGTTTGCCCACAGGAGATTGGGTCCCGGTGAAGAGACAGTAGGGGAAGGCCAGTGATCACAGCCTCACTGAGTTCGACTGACCAAGGGGAGGAGCTTCCCCCCCCCCCCCAATGGGAATGGAATTCCGGCACTTCTGGGGGATGGCCCTGTTCTCTCCATAACTCTAGATGTGAAAAGACCCCCACCAGCTCCTGTCATGCCCCTTTGATACTTGCACAAGATAACCAGATTTCTCTGTAATCACCTTAAAGTCCGTTGCTGCTGCTGAAGAATTACCATTTTTTTGAATAGTGGTTAAAGCACTGGCTTGGTAGCCAAAAGATAAGGATTCAATTCCCACTAGCACTCCTTGTTGTCTTGGGCAAGTCACTTAACCCTCCTTTGCCTCAGAAGAAAAGCCTGACAATCTACTTCTGGTCACATTGCCAAGAAAACGCAGGAGCTGCAGGGTCACCAGGAGTTGGCACAGACTCAAAGGCACACTGCATTTTGCAAGCCACCTATCTCTAATGTAGGGAATGGCTGATATTGTCTAAGAAGGAGCACTAAAGAACCTGAGTAAAGCAGATAGTCTTTCAGGGTGTTAACATTATTACAAGACAAATGAATCAGCAACTCACAAGGTACTAAATTCCAAATTTACCCACTACTAAGACTAACAGTAAGGCCTTTAAGTTAAACAAGTGGGGAAAGCATGCAGAGCATAGTTTATGGAGTGCTTTCCATCCCTTCTGTGTGTGTATGTGTTTTTGTATCCATGTTTCTTCTGTCTGAAAATCTATAAGGCCCGATTCAAACATGGATGTCCCGGCCCTTTGTGTGCCCGGTTGGAACTGGACACAGAGTTAGCTGGGATTCTGATCCCATGGGACATGTCTAGGCCCCATGGGATCAAAATCGTGTCCAGGCCTGTATGTGCAGGCCAGAAAACTGATTTAGTCTGGCCTGCACATACAGGCTTTGCCTGGGTAGCTCAGTCAGGGCTTGCCAATGAAGCCGCAGTGCCATGGCGTTCAGTTGCCATGGCTCTGTGGCTCCAATGAAAAGCCACAATCACCAGCCGCCAGACAAAACGATTCATTCCCCTTAACCTGACCCCTGATCCAGCCTCACAAGGCCAGGGTCGGCTGCGGGGAATTTCTTCTGCCCCTGCCATCTCTTCTCAGCGCAAGGCCTGCCTGTTCCTCCCAACTAGGGAAATGTATTCAACCTCAGACGTGGAATAAGTTCTGCGTTCAAGCCACTGGCCCCGGATGTACAGGGCCAACATTGGAATCGGCCCTGTACATCCGGGGCCGATGACCTCCCACTGCTCGCCCTAATGCCTGACCCAACCTGCCCCTTTCCCGCTCCCATCTAACTTCTCAGTACAATGGAATGACCCCTATATTGTCTCTGTGTTTGTCTCTCTGACCCGGAGGAGAGCGGGGAGAAGCTCTTAGAATGGCATGGCAAGCAAACATTCCATTGGCATGGAAGGAATGATAAAATGAAACCATGTGTGTTAATATATCTAACCATTCAATATTACTATCAGTAGATTTCAAAGGATGGATTGTACAGTTTAATCACAAGATACCACTTTCCAAGACAATGGAGATTGTACTATACCACCACAAGGAGGCTGCACACATAGCAGCCAGTGGCAAAGTATACTATATCCATAGCAGCCAGAGGCAAATTATTTTGTTCATTCAAAAGGGTGTCACCATATATAGCAACCATTAAGAAAGCTATACAATTCATTCTCTAGTTTCCCCAATAGAATTTACCAAAAAAAAAAAAAGAAAATGAAATACACACAGGACGATGTACATTCCAACAAAGAGCGGTTGGAGTTTGAAAATGCATGAGGAGCATGACTCATGGAATATTCCCCAACCTCTCTGCATGTCTGTATTCATCTGTGTTGTTTGTGGGTGTCTGACATGGAATAGAGAGGGGAAGAGGGGAAAGGAGGGGTAAGAACATAAGATATGCCATACTGGTTCAGACCAAGGTCCATCAAGCCCAGTATGCTGTTTCCAACAGGGACCAATCTAGGTCACAAGTACCTAGCACTTCCCCAAAAGGCAGAGGTTCCACAATGTTTCTATTGGGGCAAGCAGTGGATATCCCAGGTCCCTTTTAATAATAGTTTATGGACCTATCCTCTAGGAAATTGTCCAAACCTTTTTTAAACCCGGCAACACTAACAGCTTTTACTACATTCTCCGATAATGAATTCCAGAGATTGATTACACATTGAGTGAAAAAATATTTTCTCTTATTAGTCTTAAGTAGGTTACCCTGTAGCTTTATTGCAGGTCCCCTAGTCTTTCTATATTTTATGGTGTAAACAATCGATCTACGTTTACCCGTTCCACTCCGTTCGTTAATTTATAGAGCTCTATCATATCTCCCCCTCAGCCGCCTCTTTTCCAGGTTGAAGAGCCCTAACCTTTTTAGCCTCTCTTCATAGGGGTATCCTTCCATCCCCTTTACCATTTTGGTGGCTGTTTTCTGTACCTTTTCTAATAATGCTACATCCTTTTTAAGATATGGCGACCAGAATTGCACACAATATTCAAGGTGCGGTTGCACCATGGTAGCTTAAATGGATTTGTTTCTAAATAATCCTATAGGGTTTGGAAAGAAAAATAAAATGAAACCAACTGTAGACCATATTGGGGTGGAGGTGGTGGTACAAGAGGTTGCACTCTTCAGTCCCCATTGAGTTATACTTCTCTTCTCAGTCCCCCAACCCACATATGATCCTCCATGTGGTGTTAAATCCACACATATATGAAATATTAAATACTAACTATATTCTGCATCCACAGTACCCCCTGCCCCTCCCCAACAATGGATTCAGAGCAGAACTAGGAAATTTCCCCATAGATTTTACCATATAACAAAAATTAGATTCTAGTGTCATCTCATTAACAGCAACATAAACCCTCTCAATTACAGGTATACTGTAAAGTAATACAAAATTCTGCAAGAGAGTCACTCAGGACCTAGAGCAAATCTACCATACCAAAACTAACTTCCCAAACTCGCACCCTACCTAGGAAAAGACAGCACTGTAAACATTGCATTGACCCCCAAAACATCAGTACACATTAGAAAAACTGAAAACGATTACCTACATATTCTTACATACAAACTCCATGCTAACAGAATACCCAGCTCCGGTCTCACATGCAGAATACCTATAAACCCTCACCAAATTAAAAGTAAGAGAAAAGAGAAATATGCAGACAAAAATTAAACTGAAACCCTAAGAAGCCATATGCTGCATGCAGTGCAACACCAGAGATCTAGGAAGAGATGCATTTCCCTCGGTTCTGTGCAAAATATAAAGACAGCAGATGTCAGAGCTGGTGTTGGGTGGGGGGGGGGGGACAAGCAGGGCAATTGCCCTGGGCCCCCAGGCCAGAGAGCCTCAAGCCTGCCTGAAGTAAAAGGAGACAACTTGTTAGAGGGTTTTGGGATTCATCTCCCATATTGCTGCCCTGGACTAAAGCCATGTCTTACACCGATCCTGGCAGATATATGCCCCCAAAATTGACATATTCTAATTACTAAATCTGAAATAAAACTTTTCTACCTTTGTCTGTCCATTTTATTTTTCTTATTGTGTTGGTCCTGGGCTCTGGTTTCTGTTTTTCTCTGTCTTCTCTTAACTTTTTCCAGGATCTCCTGTACATTTGTTGTTATTTCTCTCTTCTGTTTTCACTTCCTCTTGCTATACAGTATATGAATCCTTATGCCTTTTTGAATTCCATCACCGTTTAATGCTACTGCTAACAGCATAAGCCTTATGAAAGGCGACAGCTAAAGTGTGTGTGTGTGGGGGGGGGGGAGGGGGGAATAGTACGTAGTCTAGACACCCAACTATTGCTATACATATTATCTACTCCTCCAATATGTTCAAGGCTATTTACTTAATTAGTTGTGGATTTTCCAAAACCACTCTTTTCCACATATCTCACATCTGAGCTCGAAGATTGAACTGGGTCTCAGACGTTTATCAGTACATATTACGGGATTGGCTCCCCGCTGTACTATCTTTGCATCAACGACCACAGTTCTTATTGGTTTTCATACTGTCACGGGGTTCCCGGTGCCACAAAGATTTTACGCCACTATGTAGAGACGTTAATGATCAAAGAGACCAGGTGGTGGGTAATAAAGGCTTTTATTCCCCGTTTAAAGCAAGGTTCAACTAAGAGATAATTCCAGATAACAGAAACAGTCCTTTGTCTTAAAAGGTACCAATATTCACACTGAGCAGTTAACTGTTACTTCACAGTTAAGGCAAGTTTTTCCATAGTAGCATTCAGTATAAGAAACATTAAATTATATTTCACTTATTCTTCTATGGTATGTGGAGCATACAGACTTTGGAGCATAGGCAGTGCACCAATCACATTCCATTAACTCTGGCATAGGTGAGGGAACAGTGCTGGGATAATCCACTTCCATAGATTCTTCTCCCCTGTACTCATTCAAGGAGCGTTCACTGTCCCTGTCTATCTCCGCATGATAGTTTAAAACTTGGGAGTCTGGCTTCCTATAGCCAGGGATTCTCAGGGCTGGTGGTAGTTTACTAAACCAGTCTTGATTCTTGTATCTCATAGAAGGAATACTTGTTTTAGTAGAGCTTTTAGTAGCACAATTATCACAGTCAATATTTAATGCCTCATACCTTGGCTTTGGTGAGATAAAATCCACAGTGCTTCTGTAGCAGCAGATAAGCATGCAATAAATAAAACCAGGAGTCGTTTCAAGGATCCAAGCCAGTTTAATGTGCACAGGCTCAAGCAATAAGCAATTTCAAAATGGCTGAGCAATGGTTTCTAGCAAAACAACAACTTTTATACCGTTCTTCTCCATTCTAGACATAGGCAAAATTTTCATTGGTCCCAGTAACCCCTCTCACCCATCTATTGGTCCCGGTACTGATATGGCTATCCAATTGGGACTCTGGTCTGGGCTCAGCACCTGCTCACCCCCCCTCTAGTCCCAATTACAATGGTCAGTATCTCTAACTTGTTACATCTCTCCTCCAAGGTCGCTCAGCTAGTTAAAACATATGGGAAGCAGGGCACTGTAACCTTTCTTTCAGCACAGTTAATTAATTCCATAGAAGCATAGCACACCTTATCAGTACCAATTAAACTTGTTTTTCTATATTTTCTAAGTTTCGTTTCTGCTTAGCTATGTTCAGTTAAGCTGAGTTAAGTTTCAATTCTATGGTGTCATCATTCAGGGGGGTTTTCATTCCTCTGGGCCTAACTACAGGCTTCAGTTACAGGTCAAGCTGCTTAGGCCTGTCTGTTTAGTTCAATTAGCATAGATCATAGGCCTTCGCCTACCACATTCCCCCCTTTGATTATTCTCACCCGCAAGTGAAAAAGGGTGAGAATCAAATCACATAATACTAGGTAAAGGTATCACTCTGTGGTATAGGGTAGTAAGTTCACATAGCTAGTATCTTTGTAGCTGCCTTATGCTCTACAGTGTTATTAATAACTGAAGTTATCATTTGCATACAAAGTGGCAAGAAACAAGGGAGCAACAAGCAGATAGTCAAAGTCCATAGTTTGGCAAGAGTGGGAAAAAGAACTAAAGGATTAGAAGGTTCAGTTGCATCTTTGTTGTGCTGTCGTAAAGCTTCTGATTTAGACAGACCAGCTGTCCGATCTTCATAGCAAATTGTGGTCCGGTCCGAACAAAACACAAACTGTCAACAATGGGGTGGGCCAATACCCACTCCCTAGTAGTATTATGTAAATCAGTCTGATTGTATAGGAATAGAGTAATTCAGTTCTTGCATCTCCCAGGGCCACTGATCTCCCATCCTAGTTCCTCCACAAAAGAAACAGTCAGAAGTGTGGAGACTAGATGCTATTGCTCCAGCAAGTTCAAGAAACAAGTTCTGGGAGGCATGAGGAGTTGCAACGGTTTGCGTGCATAGCCTTGTAGAAAGTCAAGATCTAGAACAACTTTTGGATCGGAGAGTATACCAATGCAAGTATAGGAAGAATGATAAAACAAGGTCTGAGTGACCTTTGGTCCAGTTCATGTTGTACTTATACAGGCTGCCCAGGGAGATAAGGCAAAAGTCATCTCAAAGCACCCCAAGGCTGCTGCCAGAATAAAGCAATAATAAGGATTCATAATGAGCACAGTTTCTGGAAAAATTGGTGGAACTGTCGACTTCCACAACAGATAACAGATGTAGGGTTGATTGTAAATCCTCAAGCTTCTGCCGTACGTAGACCTACCAGCTTTTTGGCAGGAGTAGGGCTGTAGATTCCAAAGTATCACTGTCCTCTGGGATGTCTCAATTTCTTAAAATATCATAGCATAGTCTCTTAGGCTATTATTGCTTCCTTAGAGCAGTTCACTCTTTAGAAGATCAAAACAGTCTTTTCAGAGTATTTAAACACAGTCTCTTAGAAGATTCAATTTCTTAACACAACACAGTCTCTTCCTGATGATTGCAGTTTTCTCCAGATGCGAGGCTTACCTTCAGATAAACAAACAGTCTTGAAATAGTGCAGTGTCTGAGGGGCCAATAAGTCTTAGGTCCGTGGCTGTTGTCGTAGGGTGAGGTGCAATGGAGTCTCAGGATGCTGTACAGTAGTCCAGTGATCAGGTTCAAGAGCAGCTGCTGGCTTCCCTTGATTATGATGGATCCAAGGTTCAAATTCTGCGACTTTTACTGCAGTTGGAGTTGACAAGATGACAACATAGGGTCCCCTCCAATGCAGGGCTAATGGTATCTTTCTCCACTCTTTGATCCACACTGAGACTCCAGGCTTGAAAGGATGCAAGGGTTCAGGCAAATTGATGAGTAATTGATTTTGTACCCAGGTATGGAGACTCTGCAAAACAGAACTTAAAACCAATAGTTCATGTCTAATAATTTCAGATCCTATCTGTCTCATATCTCCTTTTATTTCCTATACAATAGGCAGGGGTTGCCCATACAGAATCTCAAAAAGGGGAAACTCCTAAAGACTTAACAGGGGCTAAGTATATCCTAAGAAGGGCTATGGGAAGAACCTGGGGCCACTTCAGGTAAACCTCTTGGCAAAGTTTGGACAACTGAGATTTCAGGGTTCTATTCATACATTCTACTTTTTCTAAATTCTGAGATCTATAGGCAGTATGTATCTGTTAATATCAATATCTTGGGGCTATACTTAATGGACTTGCTTCCTAAGGTTATCCACCCTCATTCTTTGTACAGGGCCCCATGTGCATGCAAGGTTGTAAGGGCATACTTGGAATCTGGGTACACATTTAGACAGGGCTCTTTTCCTATTGTTAGTGCTCTAGTGAGGGCTATCAGTTCAGCTTTCTGTGGTGAAGTTTCTGGGGCCAGGGCTGAGGACTCAACTACCAAATCAGGGGTCACCACTGCATATCTAGTACAACAATGTCCATTGATGATGAAACTGCCTTCAGCCACAAAGAAAGTCTGTTCAGGGTTCTCCAGAGGGACATCAGTCAAATCCAGGCGGCTTGAGAATACAGTGTCCATAATTTCTAAACAGTCATGATCAGGGGGTCAAGACCAACTGGTAACAACATAACAGGATTCAAAGCTTGACTGACCCTTCAGTTGTATCTGGGGTTTTCACACAACATACTCTAATACTTCAACATTCATAGATTTGTTAGCTAGTAGTTTCCTTTGTATTTCATATTGGTTAGAACAGAGTGTGGTACAGTAACTTGAAGATTCTGTCTCAAAGGGATTTTTCTTTTAGTTTTTGCTTACTAGGAAGGCTGTAGCTGTAACAGCTTCTCAAATAAGGTCCAAGAGATTGAGTCAACACTCCTAGAACATTTCCTTGTGACTCATGAACATAGAGACTGAAAGGTTTTCTGGACATCTGGTAGACCCAGAATTGGTGACAACATCAGAGTGTTTTTTTTTTTTTTTCAAAGATCAAAAGGCTGCATCCTGTTCAAGTCCCCATTCCAATGCAGACTTTTCCATTCCTTTGATAGCTTGATACAACGGTTTTGCTAGCAGCGCAAAATTGGGGATCCATATACAACATACTCTGTGGCACCCAAGAAGGCTCTCACTTGCCTCCTGGTGGTTGGAGTAGGAATACTGCATACAGCTGCTTTGCGTTCTGGTAAGGGTCCCAGGCGTCGAATTCTGCTGGACAACTGGAATCCTAGGTATTTAACTTGTTGGACATAATTGCACCTTAGCTCCTGAGACTTTGTATCCAGCCTCATTAAGAAGGTGCAAAAGTTCACTGATGGCTTGTAGACATTCACTTTCTGAATTGGTGGATATGAGCAAGTTGTCCACATATTGAAGTAGAATTTTTTTTTTCCTGCAGTTTCTGGACAACTTGTCAAATCCTTGCTGAGTGAGGCGAGTTCTTGAATCCTTGAGGTAATCTTGTCCAGATGAGTTGGCCCCCCCATTGTAGTGGGGTCTTGGGCTAAGCGTATGTAGAAAAAAAACATCTTTTTTAAGTCCAGAATGATGAAATGTATAGCTTCAGCAGAGATCAGTTCCAAGAGAATATAAGGATTTTGGTACCACTGGTGGTATAGTTTCAGCTGCATCATTCATTCTTCTTAGATCCTGCACTGGGCGGTAATCACCTGTCCCAGGCTTCTTGACTGGCTTGAGGGTGACAATGACAGGGGCTATGTTCTTCGCTAGGCCAGGTGGATTATCTTCTGCCCATCCTCCAGGTGGGGCTATAAGGTTGGTAGGTATACAGGAACTATCTGGCTTGATTGGAGATGTGCTATAGAACTGCCACTCCTCTTCTCGGGGAACAGTCAGCACCATCAATCCAGCAGGTTTTGGGTTCATAGTCATTTGCATTTCTCTCTCTTCAGCAAAGGATATCTGTGTCTGAAGCTTTGCAAGCAGATCTCGGCTCCAAAAATGGAATAGGGCATTCAGGCATATACAGGAACTGGTGCATTATTTTCTGTCCCCCTAGTTCACACATGCGGTTCTGCAGGAAAGGCTTTGTGGACTTAGCCCCAGTAGCTCTGATAATGGTGATGCATCTGGCCTAGTCTTTATCCATGCTGTAGCCCTCTTTAGCTGCCACTTACTCTATAGCTACTTCCTTCTCCTACTAGAACATTGTGCTTGGTTTATTGTTTTATGACTCTGCAATCAAGTACTCCCTCCTCCCCTCCTGGGGAGGAGTCAAGATACGGGCATTCACTTTTCTAATGTCTTTCTCCTCTGTAATGGGCGCACTCACACCCAGTTTTTCACTTCCTCTGCTCCTTTGATTAGGAAAACCTCCTCCACATCATTCGACTAAAATATCAGCAAAAAGATCTGTTCTCTTTTTCCATCTTACAATTTTTACATTCTCTGTCCTTCTTCAACAATCCACATACTTTTCTGATCAACTTTTCATTTAACTATTATGCCCGCAAATTCATCCAGTTTTCTATAATTTCTGTCCAGTAGTTCAATCAAGTCCTAAAACTTCTCAGTGTATAATGCAGTTTTTTTTTTCAGTTCTAAACAAGTCTGGTCAGCTGACTTTCACTTCTGGTCCAGAGGGGGTGCACATCCCCCTGCTGCGGAGGTGGCTGGCAAACTAGGGAATCTGCAGGGAGGAGTCCCCCCCCCCTCTCCTGGGTTCTGTTTCTCCTAGCAACGCTCTATCCAGGAGGTCGATTTGTTTTTTTTTTAAATGTTCTACTTCTCTGCTGTGGGCACATTAGTTCACGCCTACCGGGGGGTGACATCATCGGTGGACTGGGCTCCATCCCCTCCTTAAGCACTCTGAACGGAGCTACTTACAGAGAGAGAGAGAGTGACGAGACAGGATATCTAGAGATTCTGGGGCAAAATATGGTGAACTAAGGAAATATGGGCAACTAGCAGAAGCCACTCCCTTTCACATAGCATTCCTGATTGGGACAGAGACATTTCATAGTCTTCAGTAAATCCCTTACTGAAATTCTTGATCATACTTGAAAAGACACTTATTAAAAAACCTTATTATTACCGTAAACATAAGCTTAAATTGAGCACAGACATACAATTTAGATACAGTTCTTAAAATATCTTATAGAGAGAACTATAGCTATCTGTTACGTATGACTAGAATAAAAATACTTAGCAACTATCTGCCAGCTGTAATCAGCATGTCTCTGCAAAAGAAATTATTATTTTTTTAGTTCAGAAAGCAAATATTCAAAAGACATTCCGGATACTTTTCCATAGCTGTGGTGGATATCTAAAATGCATATACACCCTCTTTTTTTTTTTTTTTTTTTTTTTTTTTAACAATAAATATGTCTTCTATCAGGTGCTTACCACAGTAAATCAGGTAATAACGTCTTGGAATGTTAAAACAAATGAATTTATTTTGAATTGTAAAGGTCATCATTAGTCACTAGTACAGATTTCAAAGATAAAATCCTAACACAATTTTCTTATTCACTCAGAATTTAAACCATTCATTCTCAGGTTGCAATCTGCCGTTAGTTTTTGAAACAACAGATATACTTCCTTTATTTTACACAAGCAAGGGACTGCTCAATCGGGAACGGCCGTCTCATTCCCTAGTAAGCTGTGTGAGCCACACCCCTCCGCTCACTGGAAACGAAATGATCACAGTTTCACAGACACACAGAGACATGCTAGCAAGAATCATTTAAATCAGTGTCAAGACGTGATCTAATAATTACTTTGTAGATCAAAGGAAAAACAAAAACAGTTCTCTATCATTTCCTATTTAAACTATCACAGTGCTTACTGAAAATTTGAACATACAGCCGACAGAAATTCTTCTCACTTGGTCCGCAACCCGTAAGGGATTAATACAAACTTAACCCTTTTCAGGCTAAGCCCAAAAACTATCGGGACCCACAATCCTGACTAAACATTCTTATTAAATGATATATAAATGATATATATTACATAACCATAGCAGAAGGAACATTACTATTAAAAACATATTGAATAATACAGGTACAATTGTCCTGAAATAAGCACAAACTAACAGCATTGAGATTTAAGCCTGCACAGGGTTAGAAAGACACTGTACATTCTTTCCTCCAGACACGCCCCCTGTCAGTTTTTTACTGTGCAGTAGGAAAACGAACTGGGTGAGACCAGCTTCTTGATTTCTAAAATGACTCTAGGTGTTTTGGTCTTCGTTCTGCTTTATTAATACAATTTCTTAATCAGTGAACTGTCACAAATTACTCAACAGAATAATCTCACATTTATAACAGAAGGGAAACTCGTGGTTTCAACAGAGAACAAAAAAAACAGATACACAGTAGGGCAGACATTACACATCAAACGCTTCACAATCATGCTAGCAACATAACCCAAAAAAAAACAATCCTGTCTGTTCTGACTAGGCTGAATCATGATTCTCTATAACAGCTGTACCTTGCGAATACTCATGCAAGGATTTTCAAACAAATTTTTCCCCACGCATACTCATGTAGGGACCTCGCGAATACGCATACGAGGTTGACTTAAGTCTTACCAAACAAGAAGGACGATGGCTTCGCCTTGCGCATACTCATGCAAGGGTAATAGGACCGTCCTTGAGAGGTGATCAAGCTCTCTTACCAATTTCCAATTTTCTCGAGATTACAAATTCCAAGTTCCAAATTCTTACCAAAGTTTCACAAGTTTCAAACTGCAGTTCTAACTCATCTGTCTAGACAGGTTTTCAAAACTATACTTACCGGATCCGGTCCCCGATACTTCACTAGCTTCTGAGTTGGATCCTGGACTCCCCCGGGTCGGAGGTGTTGGCCAGCTGGACCCAGTGCCTGCCGAGGCCAGGCAGAACCCCCTCCGATACAAGAGGATCGGTGGGCCCAGGGAAATTCCTCTGCGTCGGATTGGCATGGTTCCAACTGGACCAAACCTCAAGGCGAATTACGTGGATTTATTCACTTGAACACCATCCACCACTCGCACTTCCAGGCCAAACGCACCAAGAAATGTAGCAGCAGATAAGCATGCAATAAATAAAACCAGGAGTCGTTTCAAGGATCCAAGCCAGTTTAATGTGCACAGGCTCAAGCAATAAGCAATTTCAAAATGGCTGAGCAATGGTTTCTAGCAAAACAACAACTTTTATACCGTTCTTCTCCATTCTAGACATAGGCAAAATTTTCATTGGTCCCAGTAACCCCTCTCACCCATCTATTGGTCCCGGTACTGATATGGCTATCCAATTGGGACTCTGGTCTGGGCTCAGCACCTGCTCACCCCCCCTCTAGTCCCAATTACAATGGTCAGTGTCTCTAACTTGTTACATCTCTCCTCCAAGGTCGCTCAGCTAGTTAAAACATATGGGAAGCAGGGCACTGTAACCTTTCTTTCAGCACAGTTAATTAATTCCATAGAAGCATAGCACACCTTATCAGTACCAATTAAACTTGTTTTTCTATATTTTCTAAGTTTCGTTTCTGCTTAGCTATGTTCAGTTAAGCTGAGTTAAGTTTCAATTCTATGGTGTCATCATTCAGGGGGGTTTTCATTCCTCTGGGCCTAACTACAGGCTTCAGTTACAGGTCAAGCTGCTTAGGCCTGTCTGTTTAGTTCAATTAGCATAGATCATAGGCCTTCGCCTACCACACTTCTTTTTCCTGCACCTCTCCCTTGGTAGCTGCACTTCTGCCTGCCAACCGGATACCGAGGTGTGCTTCTAGGCAGTGGAATAAAACTGCTGTTGGATTCTCCTCTCACTCTGGGTAAAAACTTCTGTTGCCTATAAAAGTGCTTTTCCCTCTGAACAGGTGAAACTGGGTAATGATCCTCTAGAGATAATAAGCTTCTGTCAGAACCTTTCTCTCTGGTTCTTGGCTTTCCTCTCTCTATTCTAACTTCAGGCAGAATATAGGAACTAGGCGTGGCAGACGCTCTCACCTTTGGGTAACTTCCACCAAACTCCCCTTGTCCCACAGGATCAGTTTGGGCCTTCTGGCTTCCCACCTTGTGAGGTCTGTTTCTCCTCCAGCTCCCAGCTTTGCTTCCTTCACAGCAATCAGGCTTATCTCCTTGGTAGCCTCCAGGCTTCTCTGCTGTTTCTCCTTCTCCTTCTTCTATTACCAGCTCTACTCCTTCCCTGTTCTCTTCCCCTTTCTCCTTTCCAGAAGCATTCTGCCCTGGCTTATAAAGTGAACGGTTACTGATGACTTCCTGGTTCCCTTTCAGCTGCAGGTCATCAGAGAGCCTAGGTTCATTAAGTGCGGCATGTCTGTTCCTGCTCCCTCTAGCTGTGCCTGGGGGTAACTGCACATCTAGTTCCTCTAAAGAAACAGGATTTCTTTTCTTCAAAACAACTTTATCAGTGCCCACATCATGACAATACACATGCATTCAAAACTTAATATTGATTATCTCGATGGTATATTTCTGTAAGCTGTAAGTGAATGCAATAAGTAGGAAAGACTTATCTTATGATTTATCTTGTCTCTATGTTTATCTTTATTTGCCGTAATATGTACTGATAAAAGTCTGAGACCCAGTTCAATCTTCGAGCTCAGATGTGAGATATGTTTAATGTATACCCAGTTTATTGTCCTGTTCATTGTAAGCACTGATCAATCTTTGTGACGTGTAGTTTTATGTTCATTGTAAACCGCACTGATGTCAAATAGCGCGGTATAAAAGAAACTGTAAATAAATAAATAAATGTGGAAAAGAGTGGTTTTGGAAAATCCACAACTAATTAAGTAAATAGCCTTGAACATATTGGAGGAGTAGATAATACGTATAGCAATAGCTGAATCCTCTGTGAAATAGACCTTCAACTTTTTGGATGTTGACACCCAACTAAACTAAACATCATTGCTCTTTAAGAAATGGCCATCTTTTTCTTGTTTTTTAAAAGGAGGTTTATAATCCTTCAGCTTTGGCAGTGGTCATAGCTTATTTAAGCCCCCAGTGGAGTCTGGCGGCTGAGTGTTATTTGTACAGATTCTCAATCTCTGTTAAAATGGCAAGGACGAACTATACTTCGCTCATAGCTCAGACAATACACAAAGAGATAATTTTATAAAAGCCACATCCATGTAAAGGTCAAGGTGGCACTTCATCGACTATTTTATAAAGGCACATAGTATTTTATAGACACACAACTGCCTAACACAAATCCTCTAGAAATTAGAGAGCAGGTGTAAATGTAAACGGAGGGTACAAATTCTGAGTTTGCCTGGGCTCTACACCCGAGATTATGCCTACACTCAAGTAGCGTACAAAAACACTCCTCCTGCTCATCATAGAGACTGTACATAGAGGGTTATTTTAGAACAGGCATTTTAAACATGCTCATATATTAGCAGATATATGTGAAAATGCCTTTATAAAATGACCTCCAAAAAAAGGCCAGGAAGCAATCACAGTATCCTTAAAAGGCAAAGCAGAATTTGAATTTAGTATCTCACGAGACGCAGCATCAGGGAGTTTGCTAACACATTATCTTACTGTATGACAGGAGGAGACAACCTGTTAAATCAATTCCATGGTCATAAATTTCAAATAACTTTACAGTATAATGATGGAACATTTCCCAATAAAGTGCATAATGAGATTGCAGGCTTTAATTTATAAAAACATTGAGCGCTGCAAATGCTGTCCAGGCATAAAGCTCTTTAAGCGCGGAATAGGAGTTAAGGGATCCCGGTAAGTCCCAGTGTGTAACATTAGAGAATTAGATGTCATATCTTCATTTCATTTGCCAGTTATCATGATCTTGGAGCAATGCTAATAGGTATACTTTCAGATTTATTTGTTATTACTGCCACAGGAGACTCATCTGAAATCAATAACATCAGGCATTACTGAACACGAGGTTACAATACGTATTATCATAATATCTCCGCATCCTATGCATAAGCTAAAAGACATTTATTCATTTTTTACATTTTCCATGCAGAAAGCACTGAATTCCCATAATAATTTAAGGCAAGTCAATATGCAATGGATGCCTCATCTTATATGAAATATATTCCATTCGGTTTGGATAGCAAGCAGTAAAATGAGCACATACTATACATAGAAGCAATTTATACCCAGAGACATCTCTCAGAACATTTTGAAGGAGAATATCTTTTTGGTTATTTATCATTTTATAATCTTATTTTCACCATAAATCAAATAAGAAAATAGCTTGACAGTTGAACTGTTCTGAATGCAGTAAAATCATGAAATATAATAAAGGGACATTTTGTGCAGCTTTTCTTTTTCTTATGGATGTCCAGCTCTCAGCAGCTCATTCAGTTAGTGTCCCAGTACAAGCATTGTGGAACCTGTGTCTTTTGGGGAAACTGCTAGGTACGTATGACCTAGATTGGCCACTGTTGGAAACAGGATACTGGGCTTGATGGACCTTGGTCTGATCCAGTATTGCATATCTTATGTTCTTATGTTCAGTCCATTACAGCCTCTTAATGCTTGAGTAAAGAACCAAGTAACATGAGGGTGGCAGAGTGGAAGGGAACAAGAGAGAAAGGGCAACAAGGGATTCATAAATGGAAACTTTTAATTAATGATTGGGCAGCCGACACCAGCATAACCCCAGGCTGAACTGAAATTCACAAAACCAGCAAAATTAGAAATCCAATCGCTTCCTACAACATTCAGCATAAAATGCTAAAAGTATTTCATGCACATGCAAAATGCATGACTGAGTAAACTAAAGGGCACGTCTACTAAACAGATAGCTGCAAAGGCCCAGGGTCCCTGTGGGAAGTCTCATGGTGCCGGTCGATGCAAGTATCTCTGCAGTAAGTCCAAGGGGAGAACTGGTAGCAATTGGGTGCATAGAATTCTTACTAGCTTTGTCCCCCAGTCCCGATTGGCCCCCTTGATCGGACAATATTGTCGGTGCCATGGATGTACAGATCATAACATCGAAGTGGTCCCCCTCTTAAGCCCTGATTCCCCCTGGAGAGCACCTGATCCCCATCAGGAACTGTTGGGGGGAGGGAGGAAATCGGTACACCCCAACCAAATTCAAAGCTCGGCTAGCTAGACGCCCCCCTGATCCATCAGCAATAATCCCAGTCAGCCAGTCGGCCTAATGGGGGGCCCACAGCCTCTCTCCTCCTCCCCCACATGGCCATACTTTTATTCAGTGGTGGTCCATAGTGGATTCTCAAAATGGCAAGGATCATGCCATCCTGCCTCCTAGCCTAATGCTAGAGGACAGCACTGTGAGAACACTGAGGAGACCAGGCGAGACCAGAGAGAGGAGGGAGAGGACATCAGCAGATGAAAGAAAAGAGAGAGACATAGGACCTCAGAGGTCCAAGGATCATGAGCCATAACCATCCTTTTGCATTAAAAGGCCTGCCTCAATGAACTTTATCAACTGCTTGTGAATTTTTATTTTAAAACAGCAGATATAAAGGTTTCCTGTGAAGATCCCATGAAACTTCACTGAATTTCTACTCAAACAGTCTAACTAAGAATATGCACAGAAAAGAAATCTGTTTTCAGATCAATCATACAGTTGTTTGAGTTTTGGATTCCAAATCATTTGTTTCCATTAAAGTCAATGTGGAAAATGTTTTTCACTCTAACAGTGGGGTTTTCCATCCATTTTCAAATAAACTTGCATAAAAACCTTACAGAAAGGCATCTGCCAGAGAATCAGCACCACTTCAAGGCATCAAGAGTGACATGAAGACCCCAAGCCACACAAACCGTGGAATGAAGACACCATGGAAGAGGGAGAGGTGTAAAGTAACACTGGCATAGGGTGCGCCCTTGATCCGAGATCAAAGGCTGGTCCAGTAGGCTTCTGTAGGGGTGTCTTTCCTGCTGCCCAGAGGATAACTATTCACTAGCCTTGCCTAGGCAGCTACAGGCCTCTAACCTCTACTCTTAAGAGCCATGGGCTTTGATAGCTGGTGCACCTCACATTAACCTAGTAAACACAAGTGCTGCTTTTCTGGCACCATAAACTATGATGTCTAGAGAGACATCCAAAAATGGCCCCATTTAGTATGCTTTAATGCTTAATGACTTTGATATACCACCTCTCATCTAGGTGAACATGTAACTCGCTTATTGCTCAGCGTTCTTCTCTTTTACACTTTTTAATGCACTTACAGTAATGGCCAGATTTTATACGCTTCAAAATGGGTTGGCTTTGGGGTGGCATAAAGATAACATTGGTATTTATCAGTAGAGCAGAACTATTCTGCAACTAACCATAAGGAGCTGCACCATCAACAAGCTTAAGTCGGACATTTTCAATGACATATGTGTGTCGATGGGCCTTTGTGTGCACCTTAGCCAGTTGCTATTCTGTAAGGACGCATGTTAGGCCAATGGCGTGTACTTTCACTATGGGCATTCACATACGCAGAGCTTGTATGGAGTGTGCGCTTGCATGCGTACTTTATAAACCGAGGGTGTACACATATAAGATACGTGCAATCATTTATAGCACGGGCGATTGTGCCTAATCTGAGGCACACTTACCACTACTTACACCCTATTTAATAAAGTCAAGTGCTCACGTACTTGATGTTATAAAATAGGTGTGACTGATACGTGGAAAACTGCTCATTAACCCAGGCACTCCTTATAGCATTACCTTTCACAAGTTATGACTGCTAAATATGTAAAAGTACCAGGTGGTCGCCGGTCATGTGTAAGTTCAGTGGTGCTATTTGAACAAATAAGGCTGCTGAATATACAAATAATATACAAATAAAGTTAAGTGCCAATGTTTAACTTTAGATGCTGTCTGCTGCAATTAAATATCAGGTTCTATGTTTCTGGATTTAACAAATTTTTCAGTCAAGGCTATTTCTGGATCAACAACCCAGCTCTAGTGACTTTGTGACAAGAGAATTATGCCTATGGTTTTGGAGCAAGTAATATGCCCACACCTCAGAGAATTCATGTCAGGTTATCCTGGAATCTAGTAAGTGTTTGTGTAATGCATACTCCAAAGAGAGATTACACTTAAGACTAGAGATTTCTCCCCTCCGAATCAGTAGGGGGTTTGATTCAACAAATTATCTGAGCTATAGACTTTTCTAAGCTGATGTGACATGAATTCAGTCTAACTTGGAGATCCAGCTTGTTAAAATTTTAATTGTTTTTATTCACCTTAACATACAGTTTTTCACCTTGCTCATTGAGTTGGGTCAAAGATGACTCAGAATTGACATCTAACTACATACTGCCAAATAGAGACAAGTCACATGTTAGACCACAAGGTTGCTCAGATCACAAGAAATCTTCCTGACAACACCCAGTCTGCTAAGGACAACAAACCTAAGCTAGCTAGCATCAAAATTTCTAATCGGGCTGTCAGACCTGAAAATGCAAGTTGACCCGCTTTAAAAAAAAATCAAAATAGACTGAGTTGGCTTTCAGTTTGTACCAGGTTACAGCAAACCCAGAAATCCATAGTCGGATCACATTCAGAACAAATCATCTCATTCAATGCTGGCTACAACATACTCAGAAGTACAGTTCCACCCTACCTATTACATAATTTGTCAGCTCTACATAACGTACCAATCACCTGTTCTAACCAATCAGTACAAAAAATAGAAACATGACAGATATACAAATTAAAGTTCCAGCCTCTCCTATTCACACTGTACGGTGCACCTTATTTTTCTAACAGTAATGAGAACTCGGGGCAACACAAGAGTCCTGCTAATCGGTCAATCACACATTAAAGAGAAAATGCTCGAGGCCACGGGCCCGGTCCCGCGGCCGTCAGTAACCTGGGCCCGGGCCCGGCCTCGGCCTCCAGTATGTGAGGGGGCGGGGGGTGAGAGAGAGGAGGCCGTGCGTGCGGCATTCGAAATCGCTCCGTCGCGTTGTCGGAGCGATTTCATTGGCCGCGGGCTGAAGGGGGCGGAGCAGTGTCTGCGAGGAGCCGCGTGGCCGTCTCCTTCTTGCCGCGGCTCCTCGGGAATCGGACGCGTTTGCGTTGTCGGGTCCGGTGAGTGGGGTGTTCTTGGGGGGTTATTGCGTTCGGGGGTGCTCCGGGGGTGGTTGTATTCGGGGGGGTTTGCTGGGTGGCGGGTCGCTGGCGGCGGGAGGAATATTATTACTCAAAAAAATAAAAATAAAAATAAAATAAAGGCAGCTTCCCCTGCCTCTGCAGCCAGCCGATCAGGGCAGGAGCACCGGTGGGAGGGCCAGAGCATAGCCGGTGGGAGCAAAGCCAGGGGGGCGTCGGATGGACTGGCTAGGGGGGAACTCGAGGAGGTCCCGGGGAGCGGGTGTTGCGCACGGGGCCAGAGCAGGCCGTGGGAGTTTGCGTGGGGCAAATAAGGGGGGCAGGGAAGTGTGGGGTAGGGGCTGTGAAGCGAGGGCTCTACCGGCTTCTGCAGCCGCGTTGGGTGGTACAGGGGAGGGGGGGGGGCGGATGGGCTGGAGGGGGGGGCGGATGGGCTGGAGGGGGAGGGGCAGATGGGCTGAAGGTGGGGGAGCGGATGGGCTGGGGGGGGAGTGGATGGGCTGGGGGGGGGAATGGATGGGCTGGGGAGGGGTGTGGAGGGGCTGGGGGGGTGTGCGGATGGGGCTGGGGGGGGGAGCGGATGGGCTTGGGGGGGGTAGGGTGGGTTCAGGTCCCGGGCGTTTGCCCTGCGGGGGTGGCCTGTGCGCTGGGTGGCACGGGAGCCTAGGGGCCCCTTTTCGCAGGGGAGGGGGCGGCCGGGTTTGCATGGAGAGGATTGGGCGGCCTGGTCCTCGGTGTCTGAGCAGTCTATGGGTGTGGGCACATGGAGGGGGGGGGTTTGTGGAGGGGATTGGTGGGGGGGCCGGTTTCCAGAATGGCAGAGGGCTGCTTCCCTGGGGAGTGGCGGGCTGGGCGGCCGGGGGGTTGGGGGTCCTCGGGGGTGGGGGTGTAAGGAGGGGGAGCTGGGTGGGGGGTGGGGCCTTAGGGGATGGCTCCTCCGGGGGTTGGGGCTCCTCCGTCCCCATGTGTTGGTTCTCCTCCCTCCCCGTGTGTTGGTTCTTCTCTCCCTCTGCAGGTTCCCGGGAGTGCAGTGGCGGCAGCAGGTGGTGTGGGAGTCGGCTCGACAGAGAAGTCGCGGAGCTTGGGCCAGACCGATCCGATCTCTGTGGAGCGGACGGGGTCCACCTCGGTGATGCAAGGGACGCCGGAGCTGGCTGCGCTAGGTGAGTGTACCGGGAATACGGTTGGGGGGGTGGAGCCGTCGGGTGAGGGTGCGCCGCTGGCACGTAAAGCCAAAGCGTCGCGGATGCAACGGCGGCATCATCGGCGGAGGGCGTCGTCTTCGTCCTCGTGGGCATCGGATACTTCCTCAGCGGCCTCCACGGTCGGGCCGCAAGCAGGTGAGGGGGCGGGGTCCTCACTGATGCGGTGGGCGGCGTTGTGGGAGAGTGTTCCGCGCAAGTTGAGGCGACGGATCGTAGCGTTACGTCGATATTCCGGCTGCTCGATGGGCAGAGACGCTCGGGGGAGAGTCGCGAGAAACGTAAGGAGGAGGAAAAGGCGGGGAGGGTGCGAAAGGTGTCCTGGCACACCTTAAAAATTGGACCTGGGCGTAAGGGGCATGAGGACCCGAGTCGTTACGGTGAGCTGCTGGCTTATGCTGACGCTATTGTGGCGGTGTCCTGGGCGCACGAAGGTTGGGCCTGACTTACTTACGAAGAGGAGTTTTGGGATATGATGGAGGAGATTCGGCAGCTGTCGAGGGGAATGAAGGATTTTAATCCTCGGGGGGGGGCAGGTCCGGTTAGGGCATTGGGCAATGCAGCTATGCCGGGCTTTCGGTCCTTTTGGCCAGCGGGCCCGGGGCCCGATTCGAGAAAAAGCGCAGCGAGCTGTCTCGGCGGAAACCTTTGTTGGCGCTTCAATGAACCGGACTGCAAGTTTCGGCGCACCCGCCGGCGTTGTGGTGCCTGTCACGCGGCGTCAAATGTAGCCGACGGACGGTGCTGGGTTTGCCGGCGGCGGGTAGGTGAAGAGGGTAGCGGGGGGCTGGCGCCGACCCCCCTTCGGATTTAGGCGTTGCAGCTGTGGTTGGGGCTTTATGCGGGTACCAGGCACGGTGAGGCGGAGAATATGTGGTGGGCGGGGGTTTTTTTCCGAGGGCTTTCGTTCCCATTTCAAAGGGAGGTCCGGGATGTGGCGGGGGGGGGGGGGGGGGAAAGGCGAGCGCGGTGAGGCTGCTGGTGGAGGTGACCCGCACGACGATCGCGGCGGAGTGGGCGCTGGGCTGAGTCGCAGGGTCATTTGACCGGCCGCCCTTTGCGCCGTTTATGGTTTCTCCGCTGGGGGGTTCTCCCGAAGAAGGAGCCGGGGCGTTATCGGCAGATACACAATCTGTCTTGCCCCCCTTGGGGCCTCGGGGAACGACCACATTCCGCGGGAACTGTGCTCGGTGCGCTATGCCTCCTTCGATGAGGCCTTGGAGCTGGGGCGCCAATGCGGTAAGTGGATTTGCTGGCAAAGTCGGACATTGAATCTGCCGTTTGGATTTTACCGGTTCTCCCTTCCGCCTTCCCCTTGCTGGGAGTTCGTTTCGATGCTCAGTATTATTGCGATAAGTGCAGGCCATTGGGTTGTGAGATCTCGCGTGCTTGCTTCGAGGCCTTCAGCTCGTTTTGCACTGGGTGTTGGTGCGGAGGTCGGGGCGCCAGAGTATCGTGCATTATGTCGACGCTTTTGTTCGTGGGGCCTGCAACGGTCCGCAACCTGTGGATCCTGGCTGGGGCTTTTCCTGGGCCTGGCTGAGGAGTCGGCATCCCTTTGGCGGAGGGTAAGACAGTGGGGCCGCGGTGACGTGTCTTTCGTTATTGGGGAGCGAGATCGACTCAGTGAAGCTTGTGGTATGTTTACCTACGGATAACATAGAGCGACGGCGGTTGTTGGTGGCAGAGGTGGGCTCCGCCTTGAAGGTGGCGCTAACGGATCTTTAGAGGTGGGTCGGCCACTTGAATTTTGCTTGCCGAGTCATTGCAATGGGGAGGCCGTTGGCGTGGAGGCTATCCTTTGTGATGGCCGGCGAGCGCTGTGGGTATCATCGTATCCGGGCGACGTCGGGGATGCGAGCCGAATTGCGGGTGTGGGATGCGTTTCTGGGGGGGTATAACGGCTGCTCGGTGTGGCGGTCTGCGGTACTATCCCATCGGGACGTGGAATTGTTTTCGGATGCTGCCGGTAGTTCGGGTATGGGAGGGTACGGCCCTGGTTCATGGTGTGCGGCGCCGTGGCTGGCATCCTGGACGGCGAAGGGGTGACGCGTAACGTGACGTTCCTGGAATTGTTCCCCCTTAGGGTGGCCTTCTGGGTATGGCCGGAACGGTTTGCGGGATCAGCGGGTGGTTTTCGGGTGCGACAACGCCGCGGTGGTGCAAGTCATCAATCGGCATCCGCCCAAGTGCCCGCGGGTAGCTGCTTGAGGTGTGTGTTGGGCTGGCCTGCCTTCGTCTCAATCTCCCGGCTCGGGCGCGCCATGTGCCGGGTGCTCAGAATGCTATTGCGGATGCTCTGTCTCATTTTCAGTGGAAGCCGTTGCGGGCGTTGGCCCCGGGGGCGGACGAGACCGCGGCGTTGGTGCTGGAGCACCTTTGGCGGAGGGGGGACGTGGGATTGATCTTCTTGTTGCGGTCCGATGGGGCAAGGCGGGAGAGGTGGTAGAGTGGAGGATGTCTTGGCGGGTTCCTTTATAGCGTGGGCACGTGAGTCCGGGTGGTCCCGGTCGGCGGCGCGGACAGCGTTGGCCGGTTTCTCCTTGTTTCAGCAGGGCGGCGGCTGGGGCAGTCCGGGTGCCCTTTATGGGGTGAGGCGGCTATTGGCTGGGTGGGCGCGAGCGCATCCAACGGTCCCGGATTGGCGCCGTCCCGTGACTCCTGAGGCCTACAGGAGGCGCGAGTGCGGGATATTTTGTGGCCCATTCGCAGACCGACCTGTAGGTTTTAGGCAATTCTGGGTCTGGGATCCTGTCCGGTGCAGAACTTGGCGTCTTATTGGCGTCAGCGACCGGTTCTGGCGGGTGGTTTCTTCTGTCACAGGGACTGGAGTGTGGTTACCCAGTTTCAATTTATGGCGGTGCTCTGCCGGGCCTTGCGGCGTCTGGGCTTGGATGAGCGAGAGTATGCGTCTCAAGCCTTCCGGATAAGGATGGCGACGAGCGCTGCTGATGCTGGTCTGGGGGTGAGGTGGTTCAACGGATCGGGCGATGTGCCATCCGGGGCCTACGCAGGCTATGTGCGCCTGGACCAGTTGTGAGTTGGGGTGCTGGGGAGGGGTGGGGGGTGTGGGGGGGGTGCTAATGCTGTGTTTCTTTTTCAGGTGTACTGCAGGGCGGGCTTACATGGGGGAAGGCACGGGGCCCGCTAGGCTTATGCTGGATTCTTGGACAATTTCCAGTTGGTTTGGCTGGGCGAGCGCTCCTTCCATGGATTCGGGAGCATGCGGAGTGACGACAGCGCCAGTGGGACTACTGATACATCTTGGTGGACACGATCTCTCCAGTGGGACGTGCCGGCAGCTCATTCGAGCGGTGCAGCGGGTCCTTCGGGCGCTGCAGGAGCAGTGGCCAGACGTGGCAATCGTCTGGTTGGACATCATCCCGCGGCCGGCCGGCCTGCCTTCCTCAGCGACGGTGGCTGAGTGGGCTAGCAAAGGCAACAGGCAGATCGGCCGTTGGTGGCAGCAGGCCGGGGTAGGGCAGGTCCGGCGCCCTTGGGCGGACCACCAGTGTGCTGGACTGTGCCGTACTGACGGGGTACACTTGTCCCCAGTCGGACAGGACTTATTGCTTAATGATTGGCAGGAAGCACTAGTATGGATCGGTCGCAGCTTTATGGGGGGGGCGGTGCGAGGATAGTGAATACCTCGCACCGGTGGCGGGGTACAGAGCCAGCGCTCGCAGGAGCGGCGCGGGCTTGAACTGGTTTTAGGCGCATTGGGGGCGAAGTGCTCCGGGGGGGGGGGCGAGACAGCCCGGTTGGGGGTCTCGGCCCGGTAGCGGGGGGGTGGGAGCCGGCCTTTGCTACGAGTATGGCGAGGCAGGCGGAGGGGTTTGGGGGGGGGGAGGATGCTCCGCCTTGCTACTAAGATGGCGGGTGGGGGGACATCCTCCGGCCCTGGGGTGTGGGGCTTGGGTTATGTTGGATTGTTTTATAGACAGGCCCGTGTTGGGTCGGTTGTTACTGGTGTAAATAACGCTGCGACCAAATGATGGTCCAAAACTACAGTTGATGGTGAATTTGTGGGGGAATATTATTGTGGGATGCTAAGACATGGGAAGGAGGCGCGGAGGGCCCCGGGGTTACCAGAGTTAAGGCTCGCGGCCGCGGGCCCGGTCCCGCGGCCGTCAGTAACCTGGGCCCGGGCCCGGCCTCGGCCTCCAGTATGGGAGGGGGGCGGGGGGGGGGGGGGTGAGAGAGTGGAGGCCGTGCGTGCGGCATTCGAAATCGCTCCGTCGCGTTGTCGGAGCGATTTCATTGGCCGCGGGCTGAAGGGGGCGGAGCAGTGTCTGCGAGGAGCCGCGTGGCCGTCTCCTTCTTGCCGCGGCTCCTCGGGAATCGGACGCGTTCCCGCCCGCCCGCCCATTATGGAGGTGGTTTTGAGATGTTGCAGCTGGTGGGGGCGGGGTACAGAGCCAGCGCTCGCAGGAGCGGCGCGGGCGTGTACTGGTTTACGTGCAGTGGGGGCGAAGTGCGCCGGGGGGTGGGGCGAGACAGCCCGGTGGGGGGTCTCGGCGGGGGAGCGGGGGGGGTGGGAGCCGGCCTTTGCTACTAGTATGGCGAGGCAGGCGGAGGGGTTTGGGGGGGGGAGGATGCTCCGCCTTGCTACTAAGATGGCGGGTGGGGGGGCATCCTCCGGCAATGGGGTGTGGGGCTGGGTTATGTTGGATTGTTTTATATTCAGGCCCGTGTTGGGTCGGTTGTTACTGGTGTAAATAAAGCTGCGACCAAATGTTTGTACCAAACTACAGTTGTTGGTGAATTTGTGGGGGAATATTATTGTGGGATGCTAAGACATGGGAAGGAGGCGAGGAGGGCCTCCGGGTTACCAGAGTTACTGTCAAAAGCAGGTCATTCGGACCTAAAAGCGAGCAATCTTTTTTCACCTTTCCAAACATATCAGGGGAAAAGATGGAAATGCAGAAATAAACGGATTTCTGTTTGTGTGTGGTTTCAGTATGTGCCTCGCTCCCTCTGAGCAGATGAGCAGAGGTGACAGAGCAAGCTGCTATTACAATGCAGATTAAAAATGGCCTGTAAGGATGCACGTGTAGGGAAGACACTCCTTTTTCACTTCATTTTCCCGTTCATTCATTTCTGCCACTTTCATGCATGCTAAATGGTCTTTTAGCAAATGCTAAAGAGACAGACATGAAATTTGTTGGTTTTTTGTGTCATTTGATAGAAATTGATCAGTGGATGCAGTGACATTTACAGTACGGGATTCAATAAATATGCTAAATATTAGCACAATGTGCAACCTTAACCATCGTTAATATAATCCCATGTTTTGGGCTGAACTAATGGTACAGCTTCCTGAAAGAACCATGAAAGTGTCCTTACTACCTGAAGGAAAACTAACACCTCAAAAAGAGTAAAACAATATCACATCTTGGTCTCTTTTTGAGTGTCACTTGCAGCATTTGCTGAAACTATGTAGTCTATGCTACAATAAGAGGGGCTTGGTGACCACAGCATAACAGTTCTCACCCCCATAAAAACACCACCCATATCTCTTCACAATCATTTTTTCGCTGAACACTGTGCTCAACAGCTTCCTTCTCTCTTTATGCTCTCTCATGTACGTGTCCCCCATCCCTTCACCACGTACTCCCTCGAAATATCAATAATTTCATCCTTGATGGAGAAGAAATAGAAATAGTAGACCATTTTAACCTCCATGGGTCAATAATCAAAGAAATGACAAGTACTCAAGAAATCCAATGACGTATTGCTTTTGGCAGAATGGCTATGAAGGATCTACGACAAGATTCTGAAGTGCAGAGATGTATGTCTGCATACAAAGATTCAATTTATTGAAGTCATAGTATTTTCAACAACATGATATGGACGTGAAAGTTGGATAGTGAAGAAGAAATATAGGAAGAAAATCAATGTGTTCCAATTATGGTGCTAGCAGAGAACGTTGTATATACCATGGATTGCCCCAAGGACAAATTAGTCAGTACTAGAGGAAACCATACCTAAGTTTTCTTTAGAAGCTCAAATTACAAGACTGACTTTTAGACTTTGGACACATCATGCAAAGAGAAAGATCATTACAGAAAGACATCATGCTTGGCAAAATTGAAGGTCGAAGCAAAGGAGGAAGACCAGTAGTGCCATTGATCAATACCATAACAGCAGCTATGGATGCCACTCTATCAACAATTAGCCACCTGATTAAAGATTGAACAGAGTTTATGACAACTATTCACAGGGTCGCCATGAGTTGAAATCAGCTTGATGACACTTTTTTTTTTTTTTTTTTTTTTAACTTCTCTCCTATGACAGATGAACAAGATATATAATGGAGTTGATTCATGGGACAGTTGAACCATTTATGGATAACAGTTAAGCGATATTGACATTTTTAAAATTGAACATTTAGAGGGTTCAAAATAATGTATCTCTGAAGGATAATACCAAGACAGGAAGGTTAGGACATCCTGACATTGCAATTAAGTTAAAAGCAGTCCAGGAGCCTTTAAGTAAAAATTAGACAGCGCTGAAAATATTCAAAAATTATCCCTGTTAACTGATAAGCAGGTTGTCAATAATATCAAAAAATATTTATGTATTTATTTATTTATTTAGCAGTTTTTTTTATACCGCTTTATCATTTTAGTCAAAGCGGTTTACATTGTAACTTAAACATGGTAATGTACATTAAACAAGGACATTGATAACTTGGATTCTTCTAAGGCAAATATATTTTAAATTCCGGCATACAAATGCTAAGGGGGGGCACAAATAGCTTGGACGTACATACCCGCTATTCATCCCCCTTGCCATTCCCGTGCAAGGCTCCCTGTATGAACAGCAGGGTTGTATGGGGAGCCTTATATGGGGGAGGGAGGGGGTGGGTGAGAGGTGGAGTGAGGGCAGTGTGTGGACGGGCCGTCACCCCGGACATAAAGGGCCGATTCTGAGGTCGGCCCCATACATCCAGGGTTGGCCTTCTAGATGGGGGATAGCAGAGGCTGGCGGTGGCAGGAAGGTGAAGGGGTGCAGTGGTTCCCCCACAGCCCGATCCTGTCCATGGAAGGCCGGATTGGGGGGGGGGGTCAGGCTGCGGGGGAAAGGGGGGCTCTGTCCCATGGCCAACAATCACGTCCCAATTCAAGAGCCTGACTGAGTTAGCTGGGAATCTGTAGGGCATACAGCCCTTCAGAATCGGGGCCCAGCCTGCACGTACAGGCCATAGATCTAATTTTTGGGGGGCCATATAGGGGCTGGACATCCAGAAGGGAACTGGCCTCCACATGTCTAAAAAATAAGATGGACGAGTTAGAAAATATAGCACTGAATGAAGAGGCACTAAATTGGCATCTCACAGACCAATGGGACACCAATAGCAGGGTGCAAGTTATATCATAATGATGCAGTAGATCAAATTTGTGGAGGGGTGGCCCTATATGTTGAAGGGGGCATTGAGTCAAACAGTATAAAAGTTCTCCTGGAAACAAAATGCACTGTAGAATCCCTATGGATATAAATTCTTTCTGAGAAGGGTAAGAGAATAGGTACTGGGAGTGTACTACTGTCCACCTGGCTGGAATGAACAGACAAATGATGAAATGCTAACAGTAATGGGTGATTTCAATTACCCCAATATTGAATGGGTCAATGCCACATCAGAACATGCAAGGGAGACAAAGTTTCTAGATAAAATAAAGGACTGCTTCATGGAGGAGCTGGTTCAGGAACCAAATTTGAGATAATAAATAGAGGGCAATAAAGAAATCTACTATGCTAGCATTTATCTTTCAAAGGGGAGACAACAATAAACTGAGGAAACTGATTAGAAAAAAACGAAAAGGTACAGTTGCAAAGGCCAGGAGTTTACATCAGACCTGAATGTTGTTTAAAGCCCAGACCAGATGTATTCCATGCTTTTATAAAGGTGGAAATTACTAACATAGAAGCCAACATCTTTCAAAAAATGGAAAAAAGGATACAAATGAAGAAAACAGGACACAGTATAAGTTCTTGCAAATTAGATGTAAAACATTGATAAGGCAAAGAAGCTTACTGTGGAAACAAAATTTAAAAAACAACCTTTCAGGTGCATTCAAAGCAAAATGCCTGTGAGAGACTTAGTTGGGCCATTAGATGATATGTATAGGGGTAAATGGGCCACCAAGATAGAACAATGCCAAAGCGGAGAAACTAAATAAATTCTTTGCTTTGGTAAGAACATAAGATATGCCAAACTGGGTCAGACCAAGGTCCATCAAGCCCAGTATCCTGTTTCCAACAGTGGCCAATCTAGGTCACAAGTTCCTAGCAGTTTCCCCAAAGGACACAGGTTCCAGAATGCTCGTATTGGGGCAAGAAGTGGATTTCCCAGGTCCCCTTTAATAATGGTTTATGAACCTTTCCTCCAGGAACTTGCCCAAGCCTTTTTTGAACCCAGCTACACTAACAGCTTTTACTACATCCTCCGGTAACGAATTGCAGAGTTTGATTATACATTGAGTGAAAAAATATTTTCTATTATTAGTCTTAAATAGGTTAATAGGGAGGAGTGGCCTAGTGGTTAGGACAAGGTACTTCAGGCCGGAGGGCCAGGGGTTCAAGTCCCACCTGGGGACAGCAATCTCAGGCCGGAGGGACTGGGATTTCTAGTCCTATAGGTACTCCTTGTAGTCTTGGGCAAGCCACTTAACCCTCCATTGCCCATGTTCCCTGTAAGTATTAGCGTATGTGTGTCATATCCCCTCGTATTAAATGTATCTCCCAATTGACCGCTTTGACCCGGTGAAAAGCGGGATATAAATACAGCTAAATAAATAAATAAATAAATTACCCTGTAGCTTCATTGCATGCCCCCTAGTCTTTCTATATTTTGATGGCATAAACAACTGATCTACGTTTACCCATTCCACTCCATTCATTAATTTATAGACCTCTATCAATATCTCCCCTCAGCTGTCTCTTCTCCAGGTTGAAGAGCCCTAACCTTTTTAGCTTCTTGTCCTAAGGGTATCCTTCCATCCCCTTTACCATTTTGGTGGTCTTATTAGAGATGATATAGGGGATATATCTATGCCAGAAATGATATTCATAAGTGATGAATCAGAGGAATTGAAACAAGTTTCAGTGAACCTGGAAGATTTAATACGGTAATTTGACAAAATAAAGAGTAGCAAATCATCATACCAGGGTGTTGAAAGAACTCAAACATGAAACTGATAACATTTTACCAGTGTTATCAAGCTTTTATGCTTGTGCAGATATACAATTCATAGCATCACTGGAAGAGGGTAAGAGACAGTGGATACAAAGTATTAATTATTGTTTGAAAAATATTACACTTTGATTGAAGCAGAGCGGTTTGTTACTAAATGTCGATCAGACTGTATTTTTAGATATGGGGAAAATCGAGAAGAATCAATTATCGATTTTACCAGTGATCAGGAATACCACTATCCCTTGGGTAACAGAGCGTTTATCATTAGGAGTAATAACTGAGGATGGACGGAAATGGATCCAAGCAGATATTAAATGTGCTAAATCTGTTTATTGTAAATTGAAGTTAGTGTGACAACTTAATCCATACTTGGGTGAACATGAGTTACGCATATTAGCCCAATTAATATTGATGACTATATTAGATTATGATAATGTATTGTATATAGGCCTAAAAATGAAGTTGCTTAAAAGGTTAGAGATTTCACAAAATACTATAACTAGATTTTTATTGGAGAAAAAAGAAGAATCAAAGTGCTTGACCATTGTTAAGACATTGGTTACTTATTTGAGAAATATGTAATTTCGAATTGTTGTCATTAATATTTAAGGTTATACAAAATGGAAAGCCTTTGTATTTAAGAAACATGACAAGCTTATGTACCCAAGAGATAGTTACGGTCCTCCCAGGGTAATCTTTTAGAAGTCCCTGGAGTGGACTTTATTTGTAAAGTAACTTGGAGATCACAAACCTTTAGTGTAATTGCTAAAGAATTCAATAACTGAGGCCCAATCAATTTAAGAATGAAAATTAATTTGTTAAGTTTTAGGAAAGGGGTAAAGACTTTTGTGTTCCTTGATGAGGAGATAATTATGTTTGGTTATTAATATGAATTGAACTTTCTTCTCTCTTCTGACTAATGTTGTTTTGCTCTCTCTCTGATTGTCTTATTAACAGCAAACCATTTTGAATAACAATTTGACATGAAGATGATACATAAATATTTTTAAATATGTAAATAAAACACTCTTAGTGATTTTTAAACTATCATTTGAATTACCTGAAGATCAGAGAGTGGCAACATGACACCAATATTTCAAAATGGTTCTGGGGTAATCTGTGAAACTACAGACCAGTGAGCCTGATGTCAGTGCTGGGCAAAATGGTAGAAACCATTATAAAGCACAAAGTTACTGAACTTGTGAAGCAACATTTTAGAGAAAAGAATTTGAAACGTCCAGGCCAGAAGGTCCAAATATCGGAGGAGCGGTGGCAGTGAAGGGAGGCACATGGAAGTCTCCGCCCTGAAAGATGCATGTCCCTGCATCTGCTTCTGGAAATGGGCCTGTGCAAATGGCATGGTCAAGTAATGTGCACATCCCCAAAATGTCCAGCTGCAGAAACAATTCGATAGACATGCCTGCCCGGATATTTCAGCACAGGAGCGTCTATGCTATGATACATGCACCTCCCAATTTGCCATTTTAGATCCTCAAATGTGCGGCAGTGAAAATGAAAGGATGGTTAATTAACATGCTGGTTTTTGGTGACCCAGCAAAAAGAACTGTTGCGGTGAGAGCACTTTTTGCTCTCCCCTCTGCAAGTGTTGCGGCCATGAAACAAGCACTTTTCTGCATCTTAGTCGTGGTCAGAAACAGATACAGGCATGGACACGTCTGCAGCCTGGATCAGATGTGCACAGGCCTTTCTGAAATCTCAATGGCCTGCATCTCCATAGGAACGTCCGGGTCATGCCTCCACCACGCCCCCATATACTGTAGCATGTACGTGATCTCGCCAAGTATGTCTATCTACCCAGCTTTCTCAAATGGCCCCGGGGACGTCTTTGTGATTTGCATATCCGATTGCCCATTTTCAGACGTACAAATCACAAACAGAGTTTCTAATACGATCCCCATAGTCATGGTTTAATGGGACAAGTCAACATGAAATTAGCTAAAAAAAAAAGAGTCTTGCCTCAATCTGCTACATTTTTTGAAATGTGTGAACAAACATGCAAAGGTGAGCCAACTGATATAATTTATCTGGATTTTCAGAAAGCCTTTGAAAAGGTCCCTCATGAGAGGCTCTTGAGGAAATTAAAGTCAGCAGGCAGTGTCATATTATGGACTGGGAACTGACTAAAATTTAGAAAACAGACAGTAGGCACTAGCTCGGAGTGCTTAAGCACTCCCAAAGTTGTCTCCTATGTTACCCTGATAGGGGACCTGAGAGCTCCATGCTGCAGGGCTTAGGGAGAAGCAGCGCATCTCTCCAGGGCTACTGTTCCCATCTCCCCCTACAGCCTATTGGTTGATTAAGGACTACCTGATTGATGAGCCGCAGGGGGAGCAGAGAGCAGTGTAGGAGAGACAGACTTCCTACCTTTGGTCTACCATGGAGAGGAGAATGTGTGCGGGGGGGGGGGGGGGAGCGGGACTAGGAAAGGGAAGGAGGAATGGATAAAGACACAGGGGAAGGAACGTATGAGAGGGTTGAGAGAGTTTTTGGCAGAGAGGGAAGGCTGTTGTAAAAGGAGGCACTGGTTTATTTTTTTCTATTTAACTCACACCTATCCAGTCAAGGTGTGCTACAGTCGGGTACTGTTTTTCCCTGTTCCTGGAGGGCTCATAATCTAAGGCTGTACCTGAGGCAATGGAGGGTTAGGTGACTTGCCCAAGGCCACAAAGAGCGTCAGTAGGATATGAACTCTGGTCTTTCTGAGCCCAGATTGCTGCCCTAACCACTAGGCTACTCCTCCACTGGCTTGGGGGGATGGTGGGGGGTGGGGGGGACGGGGGGAATGTGATAGATAGCCTAAAGGTTAGGAGGGGAGAGAAGAGTATGGTGCAGACCATCTTCCTATGCCCCCTCATTCTAAAGCTCTTTTTCAACTGAAAGTCCACCCTCCTGCACATTTCTACCACAGAGATATCTTTCATATCTCCCCTCTCTTGCCTGTCTTCCAAAGTTACACCTCTTGAGATCTTTAAGCAGGGCCAGCACAGAGATGAGGTGCCCTATGTGAACCTCAACCCTTGTTGCCCCCCACCGACAGCTCCTGCTCCCATTGCCTGGCCCTCACTGCTCCCACTGCCACTGCCACCCCTAGCCCTCTCTGGGACCTAGAGCAATGGCAATGGCCACCAACAGCCCTGCAACACCTACCTTCAAACCCCTGCACTGCACAGCCCTGTAGTTTTGGGGTTTGAGAGTAAATACTGAGGGGCTGTTTGAGACCACTACAGGTCCCAGAAAGGGGTGGTGAGTGGCAGTGGGGTACCCCCAAACCATTGGTACTGTAGGCAACTGCCTGATTCATCTAATGGTCATGCCAGCTCTGTCTGTCTGTCCTCATGTTTTATAATGAAGACTACTGAACATTTCAGTAGCAGCTCTCTGAATTGACTTTGTCCCATTTGTCAGACAAATCTGAATGATTTCTTTGACTGGGTGACCAGGGAGTTGGACCGAGGGAGAGCTCTAGATGTGGTGTATTTAGATTTCAGTAAAGCCTTTGACACTGTTCCTCACAGGCGACTTATAAACAAACTGAGCACCCTAGGGATGGACCCTAAAGTTACTGCTTGGGTTAGAAATTGGTTGGGTGGGAGGCGACAAAGAGTACAAGTAAATGGAGCTCACTCTGAGGAGAAGGATGTTACCAGTGGTGTGCCCCAGGGATCTGTCCTTGGTCCGATTCTTTTTAACATCTTTGTTAGTGATATAGCGGAAGGGCTGTCGGGTAAGGTTTGCCTCTTTGCAGATGATACCAAAATCTGCAATAGAGTAGACACCCAGGAAGGGGTAGATAACATGAGGAGGGATCTAGTTAAGCTTGAAGAATGGTCTAGAATTTGGCAGCTGGAATTTAATGTTAAAAAACGTAAGGTCATGCATTTGGGCTGCAGCAATCCAAGGGAGCAATACAGTATAGGAGGTGAAGTACTTTTGTCCACTAAAGAAGAGCGGGACCTAGGCGTGGTTGTGTCTGATGATCTTAAAGTAGCTAAACAGGTAGAAAAGGCGACGGCAAAAGCTAGAAGGATGCTTGGGTGCATATGGAGAGGAATGGCTAGCAGAAAAAAGGAGGTGATAAAGCCTCTGTATAAGTCTTTGGTGTGACCTCATTTGGAGTATAGTGTGCAATTCTGGAGACCGCACCTTCAAAAGGATGTGAACAGGATGGAGTCGGTGCAGAGGGTGGCTACTAAAATGATTAGTGGTCTTCATTATAAAGCATATATGAGGACAGACTTAAGGATCTTAATATGTACACCTTAGAAGAAAGACGGGATAGAGGTGATATGATTGAGATGTTTAAATACCTCCGTGGCATAAATGTTCAGGGAGAGAGCCTCTTTCAATTGAAAGCAAGTTCTGCTACGAGGGGACATGGGATGAGGGTGAAGGGAGATAGATTCAGGAGTGATATGCGGAAATATTTCTTTATGGAAAGAGTAGTGGATCCGTGGAATAGTCTCCCAGTGGAGGTAGTAGAGATGAGGACAGTAACTGAATTCAAAAAAGCATGAGACAAACACAGAGGATCTCTAAAGGTAAAAAGTGGACTGTTGTAGTTGTTGATATGGAGGGACAGACTGGATAGGCCATGTGGTCTTTTTCTGTCGTCATGTTTCTATGTTTCTATATCTTTCTGAAGGCATACTCTCCAGAATAGCACACAGTGGTCACAGAGATTTATACAGCGACACTTTTTCCCTGTGCATCCAAACATCTTTCTGGCTGTTACTATTGCCTTGTCTGTTGGCATAGAAATATGTCACACCTGTACTGTACTGTTCTTGGATTTTGCAACCCAAATGCCTGACAATGCTAAACAATTCATGAAACCTTAGCTGCAAGATTTGTAGGGGTGGAATATAAAGCAGCTAGCTGCACCACTGAACTTAAAGTCCGGATATTCAATGCTGGGGCCATATCCGGCCACTGGCATTGAATATTTAGGTCGGCCATAGAGCAGTGAAGCTAACCAGGTAGCAGCAATATTCAGCCCCAGCCCAGTTAGCTTCTGCGGTGAAAGTCAGCCTGGCCTTTAAGGTGCCTAACATTCGCTGTTTAGGGATAACCGCTCTGCCCTCTACCTGGAGATATTCAGTGGCAATCACTGCATTGGTGCCTCTGAATACCTGGTCACTGCAATTAACATAGTTAGCATGTCAAGCGATTATTCTGTGAATCATGTGGAGAGGAAGAAGAGCTTGAAATACCAAGAAATGCACTCAGAGGCCAAAAAGAGTGGCAGAAAGAAACAGAAATATTTCCCATTGTAAAAGGGGCCGACTGCAACTTGACAAGTTGTCTATACATGTTACATCTTCTGAAATCCAGAAGGAAGCTTTCTTTGGCACAATGCAAGTATTACGGCGAATGTTAGTAGTAAACATTCTCTGCAAAATAGGGCTTCTGGAGGGTAATTTTATAGCAGGGCATCTGTAGATCTCAAGGTGGCAAAACAGTGTGACAAGGCGGTGGCAAAAGCCAGGAGGATGTTGGGCTGCATTCGAAGAGGAATTACCATCAGAAAGGAAGGGGTACTAGTGCCACTGTATAAGTCTCTGGTGAGGCCTCACTTGGAATACTGTGTTCAGTTTTGGAGACCGTATCTTGCAAAGGATGTAAAAAGAATGGAAGCTGTTCAGAGGAAGGCGACCAAAATGATTTGGAGCCTGCGTCAGAAGCCTTATGAGGAGAGACTTGAAGACCTAAATATGTACACTTTGGAGGAGAGGAGGGATAGGGGAGATATGATTCAGACCTTTAAATACTTAAAAGAGAAATAATGAACAAACAAACCTCTTCCAGAGACGGGGAAGCTGTAAAACTAGAGGGCATGACATGAAGCTGCAAGGTGGTAAATTGAAAGGCAATGTCAGAAAATACTTTTTACTGAAAGGGTGTTGGATGCTTGGAATGCCTTCCCAATGGAGGTGGTGGGGACAAACACAGTGACGGAATTCAAAGTGGCCTGTGACAGACACAGTGGATCACTTTACAGCAACAAGATTAAATCAAAATAAACTGAACCATCTAATTTCTCAACAAATAGGGTGTCCTACATGGAGTAATGGTGAGAGGAGCGGTGGGTTCACCCATAAACAATGAAACAAAGATATGGGGAGGGGTGCACCTGCTCCTGGTGGGTGCACCACTAAGCAAAGACATGGGTAGGGGTGCACCTACTCCCTAAAAGACATAATAAAATGAAACCATGATCAGAACAGATGCCTAAAACTATAAATAAAACATAATAAATACATACAAATATAAACTAACATATAAATGAATGTATATGTACAAATATAATAAAATAAATAAATAATAAAACCATATATTTAATATGCATATTGTCAGACGGCTGCCTAGGGTGAGAACTTACACAATCTTGACGATGCATATATTCATATGATTCTTGCAAGGTATTGTGGGTATTGTAGTTCATTCACTCCCAAACACAGCTGATGACAATAATTAAGTTGTGAAACCAAGTGGTAAGGTCAATAAAATACTTCTTTTATTGATGGGGTTTAATTCACCCAGCACAAGTATGCTTGTTAGCAATATAAATGAGGTTACTTGCTTGCAGTGTTTAAATGGATAACAAAAAGTCACAAAGTAAACCAGAAAACAACCTTCAGCTTGTCAGGCAATTAGCTAATGTTTTCTTAGCAAATAATTACCAAATACAAAGGCACAAAGAAAAGAATAAACTTTGCTGGTTAGGTTAACTTCTGCTTATTTTCCACGCAGATCTCAGCAGTGATTCTCCCTTGCTCACACACACAATCAGGTGCAGCTTTAATTACTATCAATTGACCAGCTGTAAGCCTTTAGCTGGCTGGCTGCTACTGTGTGAACCCAAATCCTGCTTTAAGAGCTGTTTGCAGTGGAAATAAAGAACAAAGTTAGGTTTCTTTGTGATGGCTGATGTGTTTTCTCACAGAAAGCTAGCAATAGCATTTAGATAGAGAACAGTCCATGTAAACTGTACTTTCATCTGCTGTATCTCCCCCTTCATCAATCAGCATAGGGTCACTATCATACATTGGCACAGACGAGTCTTTCATTAAGGCACTATCATGAGAATGCTTATTCCCTTGCTGCCATTCTCTATTATAGATAGGGTCTGGATCAGTGTTCATACCTGAGCCTCTCCTGCCATCATAATTCCTCTCTGTAAAGCCTGGCCAGTATGTAATCCAATTCTGATGTCCAGCCTTCCAATCTTGATCCCTGGACACTGGATCTCCTCTCACATACCTTCTGGCCTTGGTCTGAAAGTCCCTTCCACGTGCAGTCTTCTCTCTTCCAGGTAGCCACTGGTGATTCCTATCTCTGCCATTCCATTCCTCTGGCTGAATCCAGTCCAATGGACTCTGCTGGCACTTGGAATACCTCCCAGTATGGGTACTGCCTTGGACTCTCCCAGACCATCCAATGGGCTTTCTTCTCTTCCTTCCAGAGAGTTTCCTTCTTTCTCTATCCGCTTGGCTTGGCTTCTCTTCCTCCAGGTGATACTGGTGCTTGAGCTTGTAGCCGTTGCTGTCTCTGTCTCTGTATCTCTTCCTGAAGCTCTTTCTGTAGCTGTTCTTGAAACTGTTATCTGAAGAATAAGCTCTACTCTTATCCTGTTCTAATGTGTGCTGCTCCCTAACACAGCGCAGCTGTCTTGAATCAGGCCCTGCCCTTTGAGATGAGTGCTTAGAGATTACCTCATAGCTCTCTTGATTGCACACACATTTTCTCACTTCAGCCCCTCTCATGGCTGCTGGAAACCTGGTGCATTCTGGGACTGGTAGTCTTTTATGTGAAAACTCTGTTTTCTTGCTTCTACCAGAACTGACAGGTTGCTTGTTCAGAGTCACATCATCTTTTCTATAGCTCCTACCTGAGCTATGATAAGCTTCCTTATCACATACCCCCCTGCTTAAGTTATTACGGACTGGTTTTACTGGTGAAACTGCTTCTCTACAGTCCGTAATACCTACGAGAGTGTTATCTTCTTGAAGCTCACTTACTTCCTGACTGGGTTCAAGGTCATTATCTACAGGCCTCTCCTTCCAAGACTTAAGTACATTAATATGGTAGGTCTGCCTATGCCCTCTGGCATTTTCTACCATATAAGACACTGGGCTTACTTGTTTAACAACCTCCCATGGCCCTTTCCACTGTACCTCAAATTTTGGAGCAGTTCCTGCTACTTGAACCAAAACCTTTTCACCAATGCTTAATTGGCGGCTTTTGGCCTTTCTATCATACCACCCTTTCTGGCGAACTTGACTGTCCTGCAGGTTCCTCTCAGCAACCTGCGACGTCCTTTTCAAACGTGCTCTCAAGTCACGTAGAAACAGTGGCACCTCCTGACTTCCTGGTTCAGGGTCAATCCATTGTTCCCTCAAAATATCCAACAAACCCCGGGGAGCCCTACCATACATCAACTCATACGGAGTTACACCTAGGGACACTTGAATTCTTTCCCTGCAGGCATATAAGGCAAAGGGTAATAACATATCCCATTCTTTTACCTCTCCTGCTAACCCCCTTCTCAACATTTGTTTGAGAGTTTGGTTGAATCTCTCCACCAAACCATTTGATTGTGGATGGTAGGCTGAGGTTTTCACGTGACGAATGCCAAAGGCATCCCAGACCTGGGCCAAATATTTGGATACAAAATTGGACCCTCGGTCAGTCAACACCTCTCTTGGGAATCCCACTTCACAAAACAATTTTACTAGCTCTAAAGCTATTGTTTTTGCAGAAACATTCCTCAATGGTATGGCCCAGGGAAACCTTGTTGCCTGATCTACCATAACTAGGATGTATTGGAAACCTCGGGGCGTTTTAACTAATGGGCCTACAATATCCATGGCAATGCGACCAATTGGGTCTGTGATGATTGGCATGGGGATCGATGGCACCACCGGTGGGTGAGCCGCTGTAACTCGCTGACACGCTGGACATGCAGCACAAAATTGGGCAGTTTCTTTGAAGATACCTGGCCAGTAAAAACGCACAAGTATTTGATCCAGCGTTCCTTGCATACCTTTATGACCTCCCACTGGATGATCATGTGCTAGCCTAAGTACTAGCCCTTTGAAAGTTGTGGGTACCACCAATTGTTTACGTATGGCACCATTTCTGGGGTCCTGACTCTCTCTATATAATATGTCATTATCTAGTCTGAATCTGGGCAATTCCTCCCTGACCTCCTGAGCATACTTAAAAGCTCGGGTGAGAGCTTGATCAGCTCGCTGCTCTTGTGGAAAGTTAGGAAACTTTGCCACCAACTCAGCTGGCACCCAGGGTAAACTTTGACCAGCTAACATCTCAGCCCTACTCTGTGCTCTGCAAAGTCTCTCACGCCTCTTTTGTGCTTTCAACTTTCTTATTTTACCAGATGATGGGGTTATTAAATCATCATGAGAGGGTAAGTCTCCTAATAACTCTGCCTGCTCCCCCTCCTCCTTCTGCTGGCTCTCTAACTTAGCCTGCGAGCGGGTGGATACAAGGCCCCTCTTATTACCCATAGTTTGGCCTTCTGGAAGCTTAACCATCTTTTTAGCTAGGGACTGAGGACTTCCAAAGAAAGGCCCGGGAGCTATTTCCATTATTAAACCTTCTCCCTCCTTCTTTCCTAGCCCTTTCACTAGTTCCTGCTTGAATCTTGGCCAGTCCTTCCCTAGAACCAAATCAAAGGGTAGCCTAGGCACTACTGCTAATAGGACTTCCTCTTGTTCCCCCAGGCACTTAACCTTAAGCCTATAGGTGGGATATGATGTTGCAGCACCATGAATGCATCTGATGTGAACTTGGCTTTCAGGGGTTCTAGGCACAAATCTTTCTTGGGCCTCTATCCTCTTCCAAAGCCTTTTTGACATCATACTCTGGTCTGCCCCAGAGTCTAATAATGCATTTGTGGTAATTCCCTGCACATCAACCATCAGAAGAAATCCTTCCTTGGGCTGTTTTAAATCCAGACCCATTAAACTAGTGTGTGTCTGGCATCTCTTCTCTAAATGTCCCAATTTTCCACACTTGAAACATTTCTTTCTATTCCACTGTGTCATCTGGTTTGATACAGTACATTCATTTTCAGAAACATTCTTAATTATTCCCTTTTCTGATACAGCATCTCTAGCCTCAGCATCCATCTTTAGAGGGCCACCCATTCTATGGCAAGCCTGCGTGGCTTCCAAAAATCTCTCTGCTAGCATGGTTGCCTCTCCAAGATTTTGGCAATTTTGCTGTATAAGAAAAACATTCAAATCTTTAGGTACCCCAAGCATAAATTGTTCCAGCATTATAATATCTAATAACATTTCTACTGTCTTTTGCTCAGGCTCCAACCATTTTACAGCTAAACTTCTGATTCTCTGACTCAGAGCCCTGGGTGTCTCACCCACTTTCAATGTAACAGCTCTAAACATTCGCCTATACTCTGAAATAGACAACCCTAGGCGATCTCTAATAGCTGCCTTTACATCCTTATAAATCAAAGCCTGGGCTGCTGGCATTGCTCTGTAAGCTGCTAGTGCCTCTCCAGTTAATGAGGCTGCCAGCCTTACTGCCCACTGGGTCTCTGGCCATGCTAAAGCCTGTGCCACTCTTTCAAAAGACTCTAGAAAATCATCAACATTATCATCTGGAGTTAATTTCCCAAAATTAAATGCCCCAATCCCTTGATTGAGTCCCACACTGTCCACATGTGGTGTACCAGTACTAACTGCTGGTCTTGCATCTGTTCCACTTTGGCTCTGCAGCTGAACTAGAGCTTGCACCAGATCAAGCACTGGTTTCTGCTGTTCCATTAAGGCCTTCATAGCAGTGTCCTGGGCCTGCTGTGATAGCTCCTGCTGCTTGCTAAATTGGGCTGCCATCCACTGAGCCATCTCCGTCGGATCCATCTTGACCCCTGCAAGAAAAGAAAAAAGAAAAACCCAAGAGCAGCACCTTCCAACCAGGTGTGGTTTTTTTTTTTTTCAACTTTTTTTTCAATTACCCCCTGTGCTTACACACATCCACCACTAGACATGCCCAGGTACATATTACCTTGTCTCAGTGATGAATCCAGCTTTGCACAGGGTCTTTTCATCTGGGACAGCTTCCTGGAACAACCACTTTTCTTCCAAAGTGCAGATGAGGAAAAAAAAATCTTCTTTCAGCTTCAAACTTGACTTTTATTTGTAATCCACAACAAGTAAATCCTCTTGGTGCAAAAGCAATCCTGCCAACTACGCCATTTGTCAGACGGCTGCCTAGGGTGAGAACTTACACAATCTTGACGATGCATATATTCATATGATTCTTGCAAGGTATTGTGGGTATTGTAGTTCATTCACTCCCAAACACAGCTGATGACAATAATTAAGTTGTGAAACCAAGTGGTAAGGTCAATAAAATACTTCTTTTATTGATGGGGTTTAATTCACCCAGCACAAGTATGCTTGTTAGCAATATAAATGAGGTTACTTGCTTGCAGTGTTTAAATGGATAACAAAAAGTCACAAAGTAAACCAGAAAACAACCTTCAGCTTGTCAGGCAATTAGCTAATGTTTTCTTAGCAAATAATTACCAAATACAAAGGCACAAAGAAAAGAATAAACTTTGCTGGTTAGGTTAACTTCTGCTTATTTTCCACGCAGATCTAAGCAGTGATTCTCCCTTGCTCACACACACAATCAGGTGCAGCTTTAATTACTATCAATTGACCAGCTGTAAGCCTTTAGCTGGCTGGCTGCTACTGTGTGAACCCAAATCCTGCTTTAAGAGCTGTTTGCAGTGGAAATAAAGAACAAAGTTAGGTTTCTTTGTGATGGCTGATGTGTTTTCTCACAGAAAGCTAGCAATAGCATTTAGATAGAGAACAGTCCATGTAAACTGTACTTTCATCTGCTGTATCTCCCCCTTCATCAATCAGCATAGGGTCACTATCATACATTGGCACAGACGAGTCTTTCATTAAGGCACTATCATGAGAATGCTTATTCCCTTGCTGCCATTCTCTATTATAGATAGGGTCTGGATCAGTGTTCATACCTGAGCCTCTCCTGCCATCATAATTCCTCTCTGTAAAGCCTGGCCAGTATGTAATCCAATTCTGATGTCCAGCCTTCCAATCTTGATCCCTGGACACTGGATCTCCTCTCACATACCTTCTGGCCTTGGTCTGAAAGTCCCTTCCACGTGCAGTCTTCTCTCTTCCAGGTAGCCACTGGTGATTCCTATCTCTGCCATTCCATTCCTCTGGCTGAATCCAGTCCAATGGACTCTGCTGGCACTTGGAATACCTCCCAGTATGGGTACTGCCTTGGACTCTCCCAGACCATCCAATGGGCTTTCTTCTCTTCCTTCAAGAGAGTTTCCTTCTTTCTCTATCCGCTTGGCTTGGCTTCTCTTCCTCCAGGTGATACTGGTGCTTGAGCTTGTAGCCGTTGCTGTCTCTGTCTCTGTATCTCTTCCTGAAGCTCTTTCTGTAGCTGTTCTTGAAACTGTTATCTGAAGAATAAGCTCTACTCTTATCCTGTTCTAATGTGTGCTGCTCCCTAACACAGCGCAGCTGTCTTGAATCAGGCCCTGCCCTTTGAGATGAGTGCTTAGGGATTACCTCATAGCTCTCTTGATTGCACACACATTTTCTCACTTCAGCCCCTCTCATGGCTGCTGGAAACCTGGTGCATTCTGGAACTGGTAGTCTTTTATGTGAAAACTCTGTTTTCTTGCTTCTACCAGAACTGACAGGTTGCTTGTTCAGAGTCACATCATCTTTTCTATAGCTCCTACCTGAGCTATGATAAGCTTCCTTATCACAATATATAAAGGAATGTGACAAATAGACATATATACCAATGGTAAATACCTCAGTGTGGAGTATTGAGGACACATCAAACTGTGACCAATACGAAACAAATCACTTGTAAAACTATAAATATAACTAATAAAGAGATAATTACAATATTCAAAACCATATAAATACATGTAAAATCATATGTAACTGCAAGAGGAAACAGGAACGTAGCAGGAGCGAATGAGGGTTGTGTGTGTATTATATTCAAGAGGACAAAGCCCTTTTCGTCTAGGACAGGGATGGCGAACCTATGGCACGCGTGCCAGCTGTGGCACGCGAAGGCCTTGCAGCTGGCACGCGGGTAGGTCCGCAAAAAAGAAAAAGCTGGCTCTGGCTGCTGCCGCGGATGCGGCAGCGGCAGAGTGCAGTGTCCCGCGGGGCCCCCTCCGCCCGCTAAGCCCCTCTGCAAGGGCTTTCAGATTCGCGAGGGAGAGCGTCTCCCTCGCGTCTCTGGTAAGCCCGCAGGGGCTAATGGGAAATTTCCCATCAGCCCCTTTAGATGCGAGGGACTGATGGGAAATTTCCCATTAGCCCCTGCGGGCTTAACAGAGACGCGAGGGAGAAGCTCTCCCTCGCGAATCTGAAAGCCCTTGCAGAGGGGCTTAGCGGGCGGAGGGGCCCCGCGGGACATTGCATTCTGCCGCGGCAGCGGCAGCAGCCAAAGCCAGCTTTTTTTTTTTTTTTAATATGCCATGGGGAGGGGGTTAGGACTGCTAATGGGCTAGGGGGGGTGTAGGACTGCTAATGGGCTAGGGGGGGGTAGCGGGTAGGACTGCTAATGGGCTGGGGGGTAGGACTGCTAATGGGCTATGGTGGGTAGGACTGCTAATGGGCTGTGGGCTGATGGGTGCTGTCTGGAAATGGGGTGATGGGGGGTTCGGACTGGTAATGGGCTATGGGGGGGTTAAGACTGCTAATGGGCTTTGGGCTGATGGGGGCTGTCTGGAAATGGGGTGATGGGGGTTAGGACTGATAATGGGCTATGGGGGGGGGGGCTAGGACAGGAAATGGGCTGATGGGGAGGGGTTAGGACTGGATGGGCTGTGGGCTGTTGGGGGGGGGGGTTAGGACTAGTAATGGGCTATGGGGGGGTTAAGACTGGTAATGGGCTGTGGGCTGATGGGGGGCTGTCTGGAAATGAGGTGATGGGGGGTTAGAACTGCTAATGGGCTAAGGGGGGGGCTAGGACAGGAAATGGACTGATGGGGAGGGGTTAGGACTTGAGGTGGGCTGATGTGGTTAGGACTGGTAATGGGCTGTGGGCTGATGGGGGGGGGGTTAGGACTGGCAATGGGCTGTGGGGGGCTGACTGGAAATGGGCTGATGGGGTTAAGACTGGAAGTGGGCTGATGGGGGGTTAGGACTGGTAATGGGCTATGGGGGGGTTAGGACTGATAATGGGCTATGGGGGGGTTAAGACTGGTAATGGGCTTTGGGCTGATGGGGGATGTCTGGAAATGGGGTGATGGGGGGTTAGGACTGGTAATGGGTTATAGGGGGGGCTTAAACTGAAAATGGGGTGATGGGGGTTTAGGACTGGAAGTGGGTTGATGGGGGGCTAGGACTGGTAATGGGTTGGGGGGTTGCTATGACTGGAAATGGGCTGAGTGGAAGGGGAGGCTTGAACTGCAAATAGCTGATGGGGAGGGAGCTTGGAATGGAAATGGGCTGTGAGGGAAGGGAGCTAGGACTGAAAATGGGCTGATGGAGCAGCTAGGATAGGACTGGAAATGGACTGTTGGGGGGAGCTAAGATTGGAAATGGGCTGTGGTGGGGGCTTGAATTGAAATGGACTCATGGAGGGGCTAGAACTGGAAGTAGGCTCATGGGGGGGGCTTGGACTGGAATTGTACTGAGTGGAGGGGAGCTATGATTTGACATGGGCTGATGATGGGGCTAGGAAATGACTAGAAATGGGCTGATGGGGGGCTAGGATTGGAAATGAGCTGATGAAGGGACTCAGACTGAAATGGGCTGGGGGAGCGCGGACTGGACATGGGGTGAGGGGGGGCTAGGACTGGAAATGGGCTGATGCAGGGACTAGAAAGGAATGGATGCTGGGTGAGACTGGAACTAGAAGGGAGCTGATGTTGGGGGAGGATTAGAATGGGATGGGGCTGGGAGAGTAAAATGGAGAGGGGAAAAATATTTTGTGTGGGAGGAATGAAAAATCTACAATTGGCCGGGTATTGGGAGAGTAAGTGGGGATTGGGGATGGAGCGGTAAAATTTGTGTGGATGAAATAGGAATGAGGAAAGAGCAAAAGGAGAAAGATTAGTATGTTAAAGCAGATGTAGAGAGAGAGAATGGAAAAAAAGACTAGAAGAGAGAAGAAAGAACAAATGGACAGCAGACGATGGAGAGTTAGCAGAAAACATGAAGAAACCAGAAGAAAGTGGCTGGAGCAACTGAAAAAAAATGCACAAAAGGTAGAAAGATATCTTTATTTTGAATTTATTAACTGGAATATGAAACCTCTGGGAAATGTGCATCATTAACGTCTGTGCTTTGTTTGGTACAAGAGGAAATTAATTTATAGTTTTATTTCTACAGTGTTGTACATTCCAAGTTTGGCTTTCGGGGTTCCCAGTTTAATTATTGCCTTCCTGTTTCTAAATTGTGATTCCTTGTTTGGTGATGGTCTATGTTCTGCATGTGTAACTGAGCTGAGGTTTAATTGACGTGCTGGCACTTTGAGGAAATTCGTTGGTTTTGTGCGGCAGTTTGGGCACTCGGGCTCAAAAAGGTTAGCCATCACTGGTCTAGGATATGTAATATCCTAAAAGAACCAGTATAAAAACATACAATAAAAAATAAATAATATCTATACTCATGTAAAAATAGGTGTATTTAATACAATGTAATAATTACTTTTCTCAATTATGGAGAATGCGTGAGAGACTAACATTTTTTAAAAAACATGATTCGGATAAAGGTATATGGCGCTATTCAAACCAATAAATATCACACAAGAACAATGAATCCACTAAAAGACATTAAAAAACATTATACTTAAAAGCAACCAGTGAATAAATAAAATATACTAACTACTCAAGTGTGCCAATAGAGAGAAGGCATTATTGGTTATATTTATAGTTTTACAAGTGATTTGTTTTGTATTGGTCACAGTTTGATGTGTCCTCAATACTCCACACTGAGGTATTTACCATTGGTATATATATGTCTATTTGTCACATTCCTTTATATATACATATTTTAATATGGTTTTATTATTTATTTATTTTATTATATTTGTACATATACATTCATTTATATATTTATTAGTTTATATTTGTATGTATTTATTATGTTTTATTTATGTTATAGTTTTAGGCATCTGTTCTGATCATGGTTTGATTCTTTTATGTCTTTTAACATATGTAACTCTGGTAACCCGGAAGCCCTCCTCGCCTCCATCCCCATCATTAACACATCCCCCCCCAGTACTTCGCCCCCCCCCCCCCAACAAAGTTCACAAACAACAGTATTTGGTACAAACATTTTGGTCGCAGCTTTATTTACAACCTGTAAACCGACCCAAAGGGCCTGAATAACAATTGAACATAACCCAGCCCCGCACCCCTTTACCGGAGGATGCCCCCCCACCCGCCATCTTAGTAGCAAGGCGGAGCATCCTCCTCCCCCCCAAACCCCGCCGCCTGCCTCGCCATCCTAGTAGCAAAGGCCGGCTCCCACCCCCCCCGCTACCGGGTCGAGACCCCCAACCGGGCTGTCTCGCCCCACCCCAAGGAGCACTTCGCCCCCACTGCTCATAACCAGGTCAAGCCCGCGCCGCTCCTGCGAGCGCTGGCTCAGTACCCCCACCCCCCCCCAGCTGCGACAACCTCAAAACCACCATCAAAGGGGGCGGGCGGGCGGGAACGCGACCGTTCCTGAGGAGCCGCGGCCAGAAAGAGACGGCCACGCGGCTCCTCGCTGCCACAGCACCGCCCCCCCGCCGGCCGCCGGCCAATGAAATCGCTCCGACGGTGTGACGGAGCGATTTCAAGAGCCGCGCACGGCCGCCTTACTCACCACCCCTCCCCCCCCCCCCCGCTGACAGCAAGGTGGAGGCCGAGGCCGGGCCCGGGCCCAGGTTACTGACAGCCGCGGGACCCGGCCCGCGGCCTCAAGCACTATGCTTTAATGTTATAGTGTTTTTACCAGTTCCACCCCTGACGAAGGGTAACGAAACACGGCCTGTGTCGGGTGATAACAGGCCATAAGTGAGAATAAAGTTTGTCTTTTCTACAATAATCACGTACTGGACTGGTTTTGTGTTTTTCACGTGATTATCTGCCCTTTTGTGGTACATTAGGAGAGTATACATGTAAATTAAGGAATTTCATAATCTATGTGTGTGATATCATCCATACTGCATCCAGACTATGTCCTCAGCTACAGTAAAAGTATGCACATACAGGCCTGGTACAAATTTACAATAATATCAATTTTACACATGTAGAGAACCCTATAGGTTCTGCTCCGGTAACCCTCAATTACAGGGGAGGTTGCTCTTATCCAGTTCATTATCCTGGGAGGAGACTCCTCAGGGACAGGAAAGTTCAACCACTATATAAACCGCACACAGACAGAACCCTGTCTGTGGCTTCGCCATGGAGATGGCGTAGTAGGAGACAGGGGTCTCCACATCCACTGTACCCACAAGCTGGATTTACCTGGTTGCATCAGGTGGGAGTAATCATGGTCACTTAAGCTCTGCCCCCAGTATCCATTGTGCCTGTGCCAATACTACCAGCACATCCCAAGCTCAAAGGAGGAGAGGAGCTGTCCTACCAGTGGGGAGGAGGTGGAGGAGTAGAAAAGCAGCTGAACATTTGAGAGCCACTGATCCAAAGGAAGGAAGAGAGGATCCAAAACGTTCACCCTAAAACCCAGCGACACCAGAGCCAGGAGCTCCCGAAGTGCAGGAGCAATGTTCTATTTAGTCTTTTTGGGCCGGCATTAGTGAGTGGCAATCAGGGCAATTGCCCTGGCCCCCCAAGCCACAGGGCCCCCATAATCTGCCTCAGACCAAAGAAGGTGGCACAGCTTGCAAATGGGTTCTGGAGCCCCCTCACTAGTTTCTGCCTCGGACCCCTGCATGTCTAATCAGCCTTTTGATGTAGCTGCTAATTTTAGCTAGTAATGTTAGATTTGTTATTAAATAAATAACTCTGTAGTATGAGGATCTCTGATAACTAATCCAAAAAAGGGCAATGTTAATTTAGACTTTAAAAAGGCAGAAAATCTTTTTTAATGAATAACTTTGTTTTAATGATGCGAAGACATGCTCCCCTAAAATGTATCCAGCTTTGAAGCGTTAGCAAGCTTTACTTCTCTAGTAGCCAGCATTATTTCTACCTTCACATAGGTTTATTAACTTTCCGTAGCTTTTTCACATTTATTTTGGGTAATGTCAAATCCCTAAAGAAAGCCTCTTTAGCATTTACAATCTTCAAATCTCATAAAACTCCTTGAGAACCGTTTTCCAGAGATTATTGCTTTTGTAAGCTAAAGTTGCTTTCGGATTTAAACAAAAACATTTTTAGTCATGATACTTTAAAAAAGAAAAAAGCAATTGAAACAAATATTCTAGCAGATGATTCAGAGCAATGGACCATTTTTCTAAGGGATTAATGGCAAATAGTTTGCTTGGAATCCATATAGTCATTCTATTTAGCTTAAAATAATACAGTAAATGTGGATCGGAATAAAAAGAAAGCAAAATAGAATTAAGGAGTTAATTTTAAAAGAGATTTCTGCAAGAAAACAAATGTTTTCTTGTAGAAAACCCTTTACAAAATTGTCTGCTCCCTTCTGTGTGAAATAAAGGAGTTGCAGGGAGGAGGCCAGCTGAAGTATGAATTGGGATTTCATTTTGAATTCATAGCAGCTGTAAAGTATGGGTGCTTAAGTGAACCTTGTGGTACTGGCAGACACTGGATTTTGGAAGAGAAAGTCCACATGGAGCATTTTCAAAATTTGCTTGCAGACCCCGTGAGTACTACCCAAAAAATCTTACATATAGCTAACTGAAATAGGTGAATCTACAGTTGGCATTTGATCAGCTTTCTGGGATCTACTAGGTTTAAATTTGCTGCGAATTCCCAAAAAACAGCTTACCTATGTCAAACACGCTCGATTCTTACCTCCACTTATCCTACCAAGATTAACATGGAAAGGTTTTTTGAAGACTTCTCTAGTGAATCTGAGGACAATCTGAAGATTCGGTGCTTCTCAAATAAGGTTGTCAAAAAATAAATTCAAAGATCTAGTTTGAATTAGACTTTAAAATTTTTGTAAATCTCTAGTGCTGAGTGAAAAGGAAGTAGGGTTCAGGTGTGGCCACAATGATAGAAAAATAAAGAGGTTGCAGAATGGTCCTACTAGGATTTTTTCCCCAGAATTGTAACTCTTAACATTTTCTTAGGTATAAAACACACTTCGGTTACTAATTCGCAATACGAATTTTAAACAGTTTTCATTTTGCCATTGATTTTTTTTAAATAAAAGTTTTGAAGTCATTTTGTAAATCTAAGGAGCATGTTTACTAAATTGAATTAAGCACTTAGCAAAGCTTTTAACACATGGTAATCTTTAGCAATCAAACCTTCTCTTATTACAGATTGATCCCTAAAGGTCAATCTGCCAAATAAGGAGCAACTATCCAGTCAATATGTTCGAGTGCTAATGCTCATCTGCTGCACCAACATCTCAGCAATTAGCTGTAAAGTTCTGAAATTCCACTAAAATAAATGCAAAACGTAAGCTTTGTTGGCTGATAAATTTGACATTTCACTCTGCAATCTAACAATGTAATGTAACATAGAATATGATGGCAGATAAAGACCAGTACGGTCCATCTAGTCTGCCCAGCAAGGTGGCAAAAGTAGGTGCACTTGCCGTGCCGCTCCGTGCAGGTCACCCCTCCCCATGACTTTCTTTAGGGGTGTATCCGCCGCTCCGTGTAGGTCACCCCTATCTGTTCAGATATAAGAAATAGTTATGCTTCTTTTGATTTTATCCTGTTGCTATAAAGGGATCCACTGTGTCTGTCCTATGCCATTTTGAATTTTGTCACTGTATTTGCCCACACCACTTCCATTGGGAGGGCATTCCAAGCACCCACCACCCTTTCAGTGAAAAGGTATTTCCTGACATTGCCTTTCAGTTTACGCCCTTGCAGCTTCATGTTATGCCCTCTAGGTTTACAGCTTCCCATCTTTGGAAGAGGCTGGTTTGTCCATTAATACTCTAAGTATTTAAAGGTCTGAATCATAACTCCCCTCTCCCTCCTCTCCTCCAGAGTGTACATACTGTATATAGGTCTTCAACTCTCTTCTTATAAGTATTCAGACGCAGGCTCCAAATCAGTTTGGTTGCCTTCCTCTGAACCGCTTCCACTCTTTTTATATGCTTTGTGAGGTATGGTCTCCAAAACGGAACACAATATTCCAAGTGAGGTTTCACCAGCGACTTATACAGTGACATTAGTACCTCTTCCTTTCAGCTGGTAATAACTCTCTGTATGCAACCCAGCGTCCTTCTGGCTTTTGCCACCGGCTTGTCACACTGTTTTGCCACCTTGAGATTGTCAGAAACAATCCTCCAAGGTCCTTCTCCTGGTCCATGCATACCTATCTCTTGCCCCCTATCGCATACAATTCCCTTGGATTTCTGCTTCCCAAGTGCATGACTCTGCACTTCTTCACATTAAATCTTAACTGCCAAGCATTAAACCATTCTTCCAGCTTTTGTAGATCTTTCCTCATGTTCCCCACTTCCTGAGGGGAATCCATCTGTTGCAATTTTGGTGTCATCTGCCAAAAGACCGACTTTTCCATTCAACCCTTCAGCAATATCTTTCACGAATATATTGAACAATACCGGTCCCAGGACCGAACGCTGGGGCACACCGCTAATCACCTTCCTTTCATCTGAGTGAGTTCTGTTTACTACAGGCCAGATAGTCTGTGCTAAAATAATTAGTAGAAACACTGCTAAAACAGAGTATAGTGAGGCTTCTGGAGTCCAATGGATTGCAGGATCCGAGGCAGCATTGTTTTACTATAGGTAGGTCTTGTCAGACAAATCTAATTAATTTTTTTTGACTGGGAAACCAGAGCGTTGGACCTAGGGGGAGCCTTAGATGTGGTGTATTGAGATTTATGTAAAGCTTTTGACGCAGTTCTGCATAGGTGGCTTATAAATAAATTGCAAAAAATATAGTCTAATATGGACAGGATTGCAATCAATAAGCAGTATGCATAAATACTGAACCACAGCGTCTATTCAAAAAGAGGATGCCAAATTAAGTAGAGCAGTTATTACTTCTAGCAGGAGAGCCTGAAGAAATAAAGGCCACAAAGCCAAAATTGCTTATTCAACTCATCATTAGTCCACCTAGACTCCTTCTAATATAGAAGCCATAGTGCCCCGACCAGGCCTTTAAAGTATAATTTGCAATTAGCTTATTTTCAGATTTTCTTATTTGAAATTTTTGTTAACTAGTATTTTATACAGAAAATGTTTTATGTGCAAATCAGTTAACAACAAAATCAATTGAGCACCCTAGGAATGGGTTAGATATTGGTTGCATGGGAACCGACAAAGGGTACAGGCAAATGAGGAGAAGGATGTTACCAGTGGTGTGCCACAGGGATCTGTCCTTGGTCCAATTCTTTTTAATATTTTTCTTAGCGATATTGCAGAAGGGCTGTTGGGCAAGGTTTGCCTCTTTGCAGATGATACCAAAATCTGCAATAGAATAGAACAGACACCCAGGAAGGAGTAAATAACATGAGGAGGGATCTAGCTAGGCTTGAAGACTGGTTGAGAATTTTGCAGCTGAGATTTAACACTGAAAAATGCAGGATCATGCAGTTGGGCTGCAAAAATCCAAGGGAGTCGTACACTATAGGGCAGTGATGGCTAACCTTTTTGAGCCCGAGTGCCCAAACTGCCGCACAAAACCAAAGAATTTCCTCAAAGTGCCAGCACGTCAATTAAAGCCCCATTTGCATAAGGTGCTTCATTTGCATAAATATTTGCATAATGTTACCATACACTAACTTTTAGTAAACATGCCTCTTAATGAGTATATGGATAAAGAAAGACTAAAAGGTTTCTACATTACTATAATCCAGTACCAACCGCCAGGCACATTAGGAACTACTACAAACGCTGCCCATTTAGAACCCATAGCAAACCCGCCGTATCCTAACAGCACTACCAGGACTCACAAAGCACCATACTCTACCTATCAAAAGGCAACACTGCAAATATTAAACCAATACATCTCAGAGAACAACAATACATGACCTACTGGGGAAAGAACAAGTGGCAATGTCAAATAGGAATTATATAAACAGAATACCTCAGCTCAGTTACACATGCAGAACAGACCATCACCAAACAAGGAATCACAATTTAGAAACAGGAAGACAATAATTAAACTGGGAACCCCAAAAGCCAAACTTGGAATATACAACAACACTGTAGAAATAAAACTATATATTAATTTCCTCTTGTACTAAACAAAGCGCAAAAATTAATGATGCACATTTCCCAGAGCTGACATATTCCAGTTAATAAATTCAAAATAAAGAGATATTTTTCTACCTTTTGTGCATTTTTTTTCAGTTGCAATTGTTCCAGCCACTTTCTTCTGGTTTCTTCGTGTCTTCTGCTAACTCTCCATCTGCTGTCCATTTGTCCTTTCTTCTGTCTTCTTGTTTTTTTTTTTTCCATTCTCTCTCTACATCTGCTTTAACATACTAATCTTTCTCCTTTGGCTCTTTCCTCATTCCTATTTCATCTACTCAAAATTTACCCCTCCATCCTCAATCCCCACTTACTCTCCCAATACCCGGCCAATTGTAGATTTTTTATCCCTCCCACACAAAATATTTTTCCCCTCTCCATTTTACTCTCCCAGCCCCATCCCATTCTAATCCACCCCCAACACCAGCTCCCTTCTAGTTCCAGCCTCACCCAGCATCCATTCCCTTCTAGTCCCTGCATCAGCCCATTTCCAGTCCTAGCAGCCCCCCAACCCAATACCAGTCCTATCCCCCCCTCATCAACCCACTTCCAGTCCTAACCCCCCATCACCCCATTTTCAGTTTAAAGCCCCCCCCTATAACCCATTACCAGTCCTAACCCCCCACTTCCAGTCAGCCCCCCATAGCCCATTGCCAGTCCTAACCCCCCCATCAGCCCACAGTCCATTACCAGTCCTAACCCCATCAGCCCACCTCAAGTCCTAACCCCTCCCCATCAGCCCATTTCTTGTCCCAGCCCCCCATAGCCCATTATCAGTCCTAAACCCCCCCATAGCCCATTACCAGTCCTAACCCCATCAGACCACCTCCAGTGTTAACCCCCCATCAGCCCATTTCCAGTCCTAACCCCACCCAACAGCCCACCTCAAGTCCTAACCCCTCCCCATCAGCCCATTAGCAGTCCTAACCCCCCCCCTAGCCCATTAGCAGTCCTAACCCCCCCTCTCTAGCCCATTAGCAGTCCTAACCCCCCCCCCATAGCCCATTACCAGTCCTAACCCCCATCACCCCATTTCCAGACAGCCCCCATCAGCCCACAGCCCATTAGCAGTCCTAACCCCCCCTAGCCCATTAGCAGTCCTAACCCCCGCCCCAGCCCATTAGCAGTCCTAACCCCCCCCTCCTAGCCCATTAGCAGTCCTAACCCCCCCCCAGCCCATTAGCAGTCCTAACCCCCCCCTCTCTAGCCCATTAGCAGTCCTAACCCCCCCCATAGCCCATTAGCAGTCCTAACCCCCCATCACCCCATTTCCAGACAGCCCCCATCAGCCCACAGCCCATTAGCAGTCCTACCCCCCCTAGCCCATTAGCAGTCCTAACCCCCCTCCTAGCCCATTAGCAGTCCTAACCCCCCCCAGCCCATTAGCAGTCCAAACCCCCCCCCCTGCCCATTAGCAGTCCTAACCCCCCATCACCCCATTTCCAGACACCCCCATCAGCCCACAGCCCATTAGCAGTCCTAACCCCCCCCTAGCCCATTAGCAGTCCTAACCCCCCCTCCTAGCCCATTAGCAGTCCAACCCCCCCCCAGCCCATTTGCATTCCAAACCCCCCCCCAGCCCATTAGCAGTCCTAACCCCCCCCCTAGCCCATTTGCAGTCCTAACACCCCCCCCTCCTAGCCCATTAGCAGTCCTAACCCCCCCCTCCTAGCCCATTAGCAGTCCTAACCCCCCCCCAGCCCATTAGCAGTCCAAACCCCCCCCCCATTAGCAGTCCTAACCCCCCCTAGCCCATTAGCAGTCCTAACCCCCCCCTCCTAGCCCATTAGCAGTCCAACCCCCCCCCCCATTAGCAGTCCTAACCCCCCCTAGCCCATTAGCAGTCCTAACCCCCCCTCCTAGCCCATTAGCAGTCCTAACCCCCCCCCCTAGCCCATTAGCAGTCCTAACCCCCCCCTCCTAGCCCATTAGCAGTCCTAACCCCCCCCTAGCCCATTAGCAGTCCTAACCCCCCCTCCTAGCCCATTCTCAGTCCTAACCCCCCCCTAGCCCATTAGCAGTCCTAACCCCCCCCCTCTCTAGCCCATTAGCTGTCCTAACCCCCCCCCATAGCCCATTACCAGTCCTAACCCCCCATCACCCCATTTCCAGACAGCCCCCATCAGCCCACAGCCCATTAGCAGTCCTAACCCCCCCCTAGCCCATTAGCAGTCCTAACCCCCCCTCCTAGCCCATTAGCAGTCCTAACCCCCCCAGCCCATTAGCAGTCCAAACCCCCCCAGCCCATTAGCAGTCCTAACCCCCCCCTGCCCATTAGCAGTCCTAACCCCCCCTGCCCATTACCAGTCCTAACCCCCCATCACCCCATTTCCAGACAGCCCCCATCAGCCCACAGCCCATTAGCAGTCCTAACCCCCCCTAGCCCATTAGCAGTCCTAACCCCCCCCCTCCTAGCCCATTAGCAGTCCTAACCCCCCCCTCCTAGCCCATTAGCAGTCCAAACCCCCCCCCAGCCCATTAGCAGTCCTAACCCCCCCCCCTCCTAGCCCCTTAGCAGTCCTAACCCCCCCTCCTAGCCCATTATCAGTCCTAACCCCCCCCCAGCCCATTAGCAGTCCAAACCCCCCCCCCATTAGCAGTCCTAACCCCCCCCCCCCCTCGCCCATCACCAGTCCCAACACCCCCCCCCCCCCCGGCAAATTTAAAAACAGAAAAAGCGGGCTCTGGCTGCTGCCGCAGACGCGGCAGCATGCAGTGTCCCGCGGGGCCCCCTCCGCCCGCTAAGCCCCTCTGCAAGGGCTTTCAGATTCGCGAGGGAGACAGCGTCTCCCTCGCGTCTCTTGTTAAGCCCGCAGGGGCTAATGGGAAATTTCCCATCAGTCCCTCGCGTCTAAAGGGGCTGATGGGAAATTTCCCATTAACCCCTACGGGCTTAACAGAGACGCGAGGGAGACGCTGTCTCCCTCGCGAATCTGAAAGCCCTTGCAGAGGGGCTTAGCGGGCGGAGGGGGCCCCGCGGGACACTGCATGCTGCCGCGTCCGCGGCAGCAGCCAGAGCCCGCTTTTTCTTTTTTTGCGGACCTTGACGCGTGCCAGCTGCAAGGCCTTCGCGTGCCACAGCTGGCACGCGTGCCATAGGTTCGCCATCGCTGCTATAGGGAGTGAAGTACTTCTGTCCATGAAAGAAGAGCGTGACCTGGGGGTGATTGTTTCTGATGATCTTAAGGTAATTAAACAGGTAGAAAAGGCAATGGCAAAAATCCAGAAGCATGTTTGGGTGCATAGGGAGAGGAATGGCTAGCAGGAAGGAGGCGGTTATAATGCCTCTGTATAAGTCTTTGGTGAGACATCATTTTGGAGCAGTGTTCCCTCTAATTTTCTGTAGGCTGTGTGTGCATAAAATATCAGCTGTGTGCAGCTTTTGAAGGAAGGTTAAATTTTTGTGCCCCACATAACGACACTCGGAGTTCTATACTTTAAAATTTGACTACACGTCAGAATACAGTATGTACACCACATTGATTTTAATCAAATTAAATGAAAATAGACAATTACTAAATGAAGTGGGAAATTTCTAGTAATTACAATCATAACTTTTAAATTTTAAGATGTCTGTGTTGTTTTCTATCAGAATCAGAGCCGTAATTTTTGTGCACTCTGTTGTAAAGTATGTGTGCTCGCTCGGCGAGGTGTGTGCGCACGCACACGCGCACAGCTTAGAGGGAACAGTGATTTGGAGTATTGTGTGCAGTTCTGGAGACCGCACCTTCAAAAGGATATAAACAGGATGGAGTCGTTACAAAGGGTGGCTATCAAAATAGTCAGTAGGCTTCATCATAAGGCTTATGGGGACAGGCTTAAAGATCTCTATATGTATACTTTGGAGAAAAGGTGGGCGAGAGGAGAGATGATAGAGATGTTAAATACCTCCATAGCATAAATGCACAAGAGAGCCTCTTTTATTTGAAAGAAAGCTCTGAAATGAGAGGGCATAGAATGAAGGTGAAGCGGGATAAACTCAGGAGTAATATGCAGAAATATTTCTTTATGGAAAGAGTGGTAGATGCATGGAATAGTCTCCCCCTGGAGGTAGTAAAGACCAGGACAATATCTGAATTCAAGAAAGCATGGGACAAGCACAGACTATCTTTAAAGGAAAAAAGGACTTAGTAGTTGGTATGGAATTGCAGACTGGATAGGCCATATGGTCTTTTTCTGTCATCATGTCTCTATACATATTGAGATTTTTAAGTTTGTCCCAAAATACTTTATAAACCAAATACTGCGTCGTCACTTTTCAGAGCTTCTTACACTTCACAGTTATCATACTAAATCAGCTCCATTATTAACCTTTGAAATTATAACTGCTTAGAGATAAAACGTACCTCAACTAGATAATGCTTAAAGAAGGCGATAGGGCTCAGATTAGAGCATGGCTATTCATTGAACCAACTTGATTGTTTAGGTTCAATTTGGTGCCATCTGATGCATCAATGACCCAATATATCGCCGTTTAGTCATTAATCAAACCAAGTATCATTCATATCTTCAAAATATTTTTTTACTTTTTTCAAATTATTGTAAAAGGCAATGCTTTTCTTCAAAATATTTGGAACCTTTCAAATTATTGTAAAAGGCAATGCTTATCTTCAAAATGGATTCTAAATATTTTGAAAAAAAGCATTGTCTTTTACAATAATTTGAAAAAATCAAAAAATATTTTGAAGATATGAATGATACTTGGTTTGATTAATGACTAAACGGCGATATATTGGGTCATTGATGCATCAGATGGCACCAAATTGAACCTAAACAATCAAGTTGGTTCAATGAATAGCCATGCTCTAATCTGAGCCCTATCGCCTTCTTTAAGCATTATCTAGTTGAGGTACGTTTTATCTCTAAGCAGTTATAATTTCAAAGGTTAATAGTGGAGCTGATTTAGTATGATAACTGCCAAAATACTTTATGACAAAGATCGCTGATCATTTTAGTAGCTGCCTCTGAATTAACTCCATCCTGATTATATCCTTTTGAAGGTGTGGTCTCCAGAACTGCATACTAGTCCATACAAGGTCTCACTAGAAACTCATAGAAAGGAGCTATCAACTCCATTTCCCTGCTGGCCACTCCTTTCCCTATACACCTATGCATCCTTTTGGCTCTTACCATCACCTTTTCTACCCGTTTGGCCACATTAAGATCAGATACGATCATCTCCAGGTCCCCTCTTTCTTTCATGCATTGAAGTACTCCACCCCCTATGTTGTACTGTTCCTTTGGTTTTTGTAGCCCAAATTCATAACCATGCTTTTTTGTTTTTAGCATTAAGTCATAGCTGCCAAATTCTTAGCCATTCTTCAATCTCTGCTAGATCCCTACTTATATTATCCACACCTTTCAGGGTATCTGTAGCTACCCTATTGCAGATTTTTGTATAATCAGCAGAAAGGCAAACCTTTCAGGGCAGACCTTCTGCAATATTACTTACAAAAATGTGAAAAGGAATGGGACCAAGGACTGATCCCTGTAACACACCACTGGTTAACACCCCTATCCTTAGTGTGAACTCCATTTACTACTACTACCCCGTCACCTCCCATTCAACCAGTTTCTAACCCAGTCAGTCATTTTAGAGCCCATTCCAAGAGCATTCAGTTTATTTATAAGTACCGAAACAAAATGGTGTCAAAGGATTGGCTGAAATTTAAGTACCCTATATCTAGTGGTATACTTACTAGGACCGTTACTGTTCAATGTATTTTGAGTGATATTGATGAAGGATTGAAGGGAAAGGTCTGTCTTTTTGCAGATGACACAAATATTTGCAACAGAATGGACTCCTCTGAGGGAATGGACAACATGAGGAAAGATCTACAAAATCTATAAGAATGGACTAATGCTTGGCAGTTAACATTCAATAAAGGGGAAGCTGTAATAAGGGATAAAATGAAGCTGCAAGGTGGTAACCTTAAAAGCAACATCAGGAAATATAGTAATGGGGATGGAAGGATACCCCTATGAGGCTTAAAAGGTTAGGGCTCTTCAACCTGCAATAGAGACGACTGAGGTAGGATATGATAGAAGTCTATAAATTAATGGAGTGGAACGGGTAAATGTAGATCACTTGTTCATTCCTTCAAAAAGTAGAAAGACCAGGGAACATTCAATGAAGACTAATTGGAGAAAATATTTTTTTACTCAATGTATAATGAAATGCTGGAATTCGTTACCAGAGGATGTAGTAAATGTTGTTAGTGTAGTTGGGTTTAAAAGAGGTTTGGACAAGTTCCTGGCGGAAAGGTCCATAAACCATTATTTAAAAATGATCAGGGAAATCCACTGCTTACCCCTGGGACAAGCAGCATGGAATCTATATAGCTTTTGGGAATCTGACAGGTTCTTGTGACCTGTCTTTCCTGACTAGATTATAGCCTGGTATAACTATATCTTTGTCATTGTTCTTTGTCATTGTTTATGACTGCCACAATATCCAAATCAGCATCTTCTATTACAATCTTTAAATCTGGAACTTTATGCCCCATACTATGGATATAGGTTACACAGCTTTCCTGGTGTTGCCTTTTTATATACTATTCTTAAATTCTGTACTTACCTGAGGCCTTTTACTTACCAGATAGCTTTGTTCACCTCTCCCCAATGATTCTAATTTATAGCTCTCCTTAGTAGGTTAGCTAGTCTGTTGCAGAAGACACTTTGCCACTTCTTTGGTAGATGAGCAGAATCTCTGCTCAATTTCCCTTGGAAAATCATGCCATTATCCAGGAAGCCAAAATGATCTTGATGATACCATCCACGCAGCCAGGCATCCATTTCCAGCCTCTCAGCCTTAGCCTTGACTCTCGATAGAGAAGAGTGAGGAAAACATCACTTGCATACCCATCAATTTCACCTTCTCTTTCAGAGACACAAAGTCATTTTTGATACATGCAGGTGGGAAACTAGCAGCATCATTTGTACCAACATGGAGGGGCAGCACACACAATTGGCAAACTCCTTAATGTCTCAGATCTTGGCTCCAGGCAGGCAGCACATCTCCTGGGACATCATGTCTGGTCAGCAAATAAACCCCTCTATACTCAGAAGAGAGCCACCAACCACTATTCTCTTCCAAGTAGTTGCTGATCCTTTAGTGTTGGGGTTTTTGTGCTCCAGTATCTTCTGTTCCTGGAATGTTGTTGCCTCTTCCATCTATAGGGCTGTATATCAGTTCTTTAGTTCTAGGGAAGGTGAAGTCAAGGTGATCTGTGTCCAGCTGTCATTTTATTGTACAGTGCCATCTTCCTTTCTGTTGGCAATTGTAGAGACACCTATAAGCATTTCATCAATACATCTCTCACTGTCTCGGAAGCTGCTTAGCCTCACCACCTCCTCTCTCCATTCCTCCACTGATTTCCTAAGGGATTCAATGTGCATACTTGCATACTGAAGCGGTTCCACACCCTGGATCTAGCTCTACATCTGATCAGATTTAGAAGTGGTAACAAGGGTGAGAACTTTGGTAACACAATCGTTCACAGCCATATTTAATGGAAAAGAGAAGCTAGCAAAGTAGACAAGAAAACAAAGATTCAAAAAGAAGAAGAAATAGCCAATGCAATAAAATGGGGGGATAAGACATTTTTCAGATATGTGAGTGAGAAGAGGAAGGGCAAAAGTGGTATTGTCAGACTCAAGGGTGAAGGGGAGGAATATGTAGAAGCTGATGAGGATAAAGCGGAATTGCTTAACAAATATTTTTGTTCTGTGTTCACAGTTGAAGAACCAGGAGCAGGACCTCAGAAAACACCCACAAACAGGAATAGAAGCAAGGGGCATCTTGAAGAATTTTCAGAAGACTGTGTTTGTGAGAAACTAGCTGAACTTAAAGTAGACAAAGCGATGGGACCGGATGGGATACACCCCAGAATACTGAGGGAACTTGGGGATGTTCTTGCAGCTCCACTGACTGACCTTTTCAATGCCTCGTTGGAGTCGGGAGTGGTGCCAAAGGCCTGGAGAGAGGCTCATGTGGTGCCTTTACACAAAAGCAGAAGTAAGGATGTGGTTGAAAACTACAGGCCGGTTAGTTTAACTTCTGTGGTGAGTAAATTATTGGAAACACTGCTGAAAGAGAAAATAGTGAGGTTTCTGGAGTCCAGCGGATTATAGGATCTGAGGCAGCATGGATTCACCAGAGGCAGGTCTTGTCAGACAAATCTGATTGATTTCTTTGACTGGGTGACCAGAGAGTTGGACCGAGGGAAAGCCCTTGATGTGGTATATTGAGATTTCAGTAAAGCCTTTGACACCGTTCCTCATAGAAGCCTTATAAACAAACTGAGCACCCTAGGGATGGACCCTAAAGTTACTGCTTGTGTTAGAAATTGGTTGAGTGGGAGGCGACAAAGGGTACAGGTAAATGGAGCTCACTCTGAGGAGATGGAAATTACCAGTGGTGTGCTCCAGGGATCTGTCCTTGGTCGGATTCTTTTAAACATCTTTGTTAGTGATATAGCGGAAGGGCTGTCGGATAAAGTTTGCCTCTTTGCGGATCATACCAAAATCTGCAATAGAGTAGACACCCAGGAAGGTGTAGATAACATGAGGAGGGATCTAGCTCAGCTTGAAGAATGATCTAGAATTTGGCAGCTGGAATTTAATGCACTAGTACTCCTTGTGGCCTTGGGCAAGTCATTTAACCCTCCATTGCCTCAGAAAAATCCAAGTTATCAATGTCCCCGTTTAATGTACTTTACCAAGTTTAAGTTACAATGTAAACCGCTTTGATTGAAATGATAAAGCAATATATAAAACCTGTTAAACAAATAAATAAACTAACATAATGTTAAAAAATGCAAGGTCATGCATTTGGGCTGCAGCAATCCAAGAGAGCAATATAGTGTAGGGGGTGAAGTACTTTTGTCCTCTAAAGAAGAGCGGGACCTAGGTGTGGTCATGTCAGATGATCTTAAGGTAGCTAAACAGGTAGAAAAGACAACAGCAAAAGCTAGAAGGATGCTTGTGTGCATACCAGAGGAATGGCTAGCAGAAAAAAGGAGATGATAGTGCCTCTGTATAAGTCTTTGGTGCAGCCTCATTTGGAGTATTGTGTGCAATTCTGGAGACCGCACCTTTAAAAAGATATAAACAGGATGGAGTCAGTACAGAGGGTGGCTACCAAAATGGTTAGTGGTCTTCATTATAAAGCATATGAGGACAGACTTATGGATCTTAATATGTACACCTTAGAGGAAAGGCGGGATAGAGGTGATAGGATTGAGACATTTAAATACCTCCATGGCATAAATGCACAGGGGGAGAGCCTCTTTTGATTGAAAGCAAGTTCTGCTATGAGGGGACATGGGATAGGGTGAAAGGGGATAGATTCAGGAGTGATATGTGGAAATATTTCTTTACAGAGGAGTGGTGGATCCATGGCATAGTCTCCCAATGGAGGTGGTAGAGATGAGGACAGTATCTGATTTCAAAAAAGCATGGGACAAAAACAGAGGATCTCTAAAGAAAAAAAGGGGACTGTTGTAGTTGTTGATATGGAAGGACAGACTAGATAGGCCATGTGGTCTTTTTCTGTCGTCATTTTTCTATGTTTCTGTGTTCCTACAGTATATTTCTTCCTCGTCAGAGCTCCCTTCAGCTGCAGCAGAGAGCAAGGAAGTGAGCTCCTCCCCCTGCTCCTCTAACCAGGCAGCACAATGAATGGTTTAATTTTAAAGGGCTAACAGGAGCTGAAGCCTCTTCCTCTTCAGAGCTCCCTTCAGCCGGAGCAGAGAGCAGGGAGGTGAGCTCCTCCCTCCGCTCCTCTGTTCCTCCAACCAGGCAGCCCGATGAACTGTTTCAATTTAAAGGGCTAACAGGCACATCCATGCCTAAGGGCTACACCAAAGGGCTCTTAGTCATGGCCTCTGAGTGCGGGTAACCACAATTTCCTGTCCATCTATGTCTTACATATTTGATCAATGCTGGGTACTTTAATAGCCGACTGAGGAATACCAAACTCCACAACAGCTCTGCACAACTACTACAAACATCCTGCATCTACCACCTAAACGAGCATGAGCAGCATCGGCAGAAGAAAAAAATAGGGAACCCGTGCACTATAGAGGCTACTACTTCTCACCTCCCCCCCCTTGAGAGATGCAATTATTTTAAATTTCTCACATTACCTGCTATAAAAAGTCCTAAGACACAGTTTATTTGACATTGCCTGATCATATCTGTTGGTCTCTTTATTGCATCTTCGTCATTCTGGGCTAAGGACCCTTATTCCCATTACACTTAGGCTGCTCACATGACTTCATTCGATCCATGTTTGATGTGTCTAATATTTTAATATTTTACACTTTATAGACTTATAGTCTTCTTGAGATAAGGCTTGCCTGCCTACTGTTTTCACTCACTGTTATTTGATTATTTCCTCTGATAAATCGATTTCCCTATCTGATAATCTCAGTGTCTTTTAAGACTTTTTATTTATTTGTATCTTATATTTTATTTAATCTACTTTATTTCATTTATTTTGCCTTTATTTCCTTACTACCTATTATCCCTTTCCTTCTTCTAACTTTACTTGCCCTCAGCCATTTCTTATGGCTCCACATCAGTCTTTGCTCCTTTTTCTGATCCTCCCTAACCTTCTTCCCTCACTCTACCAACCTAATACCCCCCTCTTTCTCACCCTATTTCCTGCTCCATCTTATCCTCCACCCTTTCCTCAGCTCTTGAGCTTCACCTTTTCCTTCCTCTCATTCATCCCTCTCCTTCCTCTCTAAAAGAACTTCATCCCCATTTCTGATGTGCTGTCTCCTCTCTCCCTCACACTCTTCTTCTCCTTCTCCTTCTGTCCTTTGGTGACATTAATCCCAACCCTCGTCCCCCTTCTCTTCTCTCTCACTCCCATATTAGTTCCTCTCTCCACCACTCTAATCTCATCCACATCTCTCTCCTTTCCCCCCTCCTCTCCCCCATTCTCATGTGCTTTATGGAATGCTCATTTCTAACAAACTTCCCTTTACCCATGATCTCTCTCTCTCTCATGCTTTCCATCCTCTCGCTCTTACTGAAACCTGGCTCCTCCCTGATGACACTGCTTTGATTGCTGCCCTCTGTCACAGTAGTTATCAATTCTCCCACTCTAATCGCAATGGCTGTGGCAGTGGTGATAGGTTTCTACTTTCTCCTTCTTGCCAATTTCGACCCCTCCTTTTCCCTCAGTCTCATTCCTTTCCCTCCTTTGAAGTCCATTCCATTTGTCTTTTTAATCCCCCTACCTCTCTGGATCGCTGTCATCTATAGACCCCCTGACAAATCTTCTTCCACCTTCCTCACTGATTTGATTCATTCCTGGATTCTTCTTCCCCCTCCCTTATTCTTCGTGACATTAATTTTGATATCAATAACCCCTCCGACTCCTATGCTTCCAAGCTCCTTTGCCTTACCTCCTCTTTCAACCTCCACCTTTGCTCTTCTGTCCCCCACTCATCAGCTTGGTCACTGCCTTGACCTCATTTTCTACTCTGTTTACCTTCTATATTCCATACCTCCGCTCTTCCCCTATCTGACCATCACCTGTTAAGTTTCACTCACCATTACTCCCCCCTTCAATCTCATCCAATCTCCTATCTTTTTAGGAATCTTTATGCTATCAATCCACTGGCTCTATCCACTACTGTCTCATCTCTTCCACTTTGACCCCCAAGTCTGTTGATGAAGCTATAGCTCATCAAGCTATCCTTGAACCACTTCAGTCTCGTTTTTGTCCATTTCATTCTACTGAAATGGCTCTTGCCAAAGTCTCCAGTGATCTATTCCTCGCTAAGTCCAAAGGCCTTTACTCAGTACTCATTCTTCTCGATCTTTCTGCTGCTTTTGATACTGTTGACCACCTCCTCCTCCTCGACACTTTATCCTCACTTGGTTTTAGAGGCTCTGTAGTGTCTTGATTTCTTCTTATCTTTCCAATTGTTCTTTTAGTGTTTATTGTGAAGGTTCTTCCTCCACTGCCTTACCTCTCTCAGATGGTGTACCTCAAGGGTCTGTTCTGGGCCTTCTCCTTTTCTCTCTCTATATCCAGTCCCTTGGTGTTCTCATTTCTTCCCATGGCTTTCAGTATCATTTTTAGGCTGATGATTCTCAAATACACCTATCTACACCTGACATCTCTCCTTAGATCCAACTCATATCTCTACTTGCTTATCTGACATTGCCGCCTGATGTCTCACAGCCGCTTAAAATTGAATATGGCTAAAACCGAACTTCTTATTTTTCCCCCTAAACCCTTCTCCCCCCTTCCTCCTTTCTCCATCACTGTTGACAATACTCTTCTTCTTCCTGTTTCCTCAGCCCGCAATCTTGGGGTCATCTTTGACTCCTCTTTCCTTCTCCACACATATTCAACATATAGCTAAAATCTACAACATTAACAAAATTCATCCCTTCCTCTCTGAACACACTACCAAGGCTCTTGTCCTCTCTTTGGTTACCTCCTGTCTTGACTATTGCAGCCTCCTCCTTGCTGGTCTCCCTCAGTGTGTCTCTGTCCTCCAATCTATCCAGAACTCTGCTGCATCCCCAATACACTCATATAACCCCTCTTCTAAAATCACTTCACTGGCTCCCCTTCCATTTCCATATCCAATTCAAACTTCTCCTTCTAACATATAAATGCATTCACTCTACTGCCCCTCATTACCTTTCCTCTCTTCTCTTTCCCTGCACTCCTCATGAACTCCGCGCCTCCTCTGGCTTTCTTCTCTCTATGCCTTTTTCTTCTTCTGCAAACTCCAGACCGATCTTTTCACCTTGCTACTCCTTATGCATGGAACAAACTTCCTCTATCTTCATGTCAAGTCTCTTCTCTCCCCTCTTCAAAACCATGCTAAAGGCTTACCTCTGAGGCTGAATTTGGATCCTAATCCTTTGTTCTCCTTCCCTATTTGAACCCTCTTGTTTCTCTTGCATTGTTCTGTCTCTCTTGATTAGATTCTAAGCTCTACAAAGAGGGACTGTCTTCTTTATATGTTCGTACAGTGCTGCGTATGCCTTGTAGCACTATATAAATGATTAATAGTAGTAGTGGTACTTCTGCTGAGGCTTTGGTACCTGCGGGAACAAATGAGAAAGACTTATCAAAGTCCCTACCCTGTTCTCAGCTATCCTGTCAGTAAAAGCTAAACACTTCTGCTCAGCTTCTCTACGTGCAGTCCTACTTGTTTGCACACTTGTTATAAGGGTTCACAGTAGCGGAGTTGCCAAGTTACCCAGTTCCAAGAGTGAGATATTTTACCAGATTGGTTTTAAATCTGCATTGTAATGCAGTATGATATTTGTAGTACCTGAATTTAACCATTTGAATAAGTGCTGCAGATCCCATAATCAGAGGCTGCCAAAGGGGATGCAGGGCCATGTGCGGAGACTCAATGTGGGGCCTCATTTGCATAAATACTTGCATAATGTTAACGTGCGCTAACTTTCAGTAAACATGCTTCTTAATCAGTGTCTGGATAAAGAAAGACTACTGGATTTCTACATTACTGTACTCCTGTGCCAACCGCCAGGCACATTAGGAAGTACTACAGACACTGCCCATTTAGAACCCATAGCAAACTCTATCCCAGTCCCAATTGTCCCGTCTCCAACGTGTCCAAAATGCTGCCATCCGTTTGTTGACCCATGCATCACGTTTCGACCACGTTACTCCCCTTCTCTACCAGCATCACTGGTTACCTATCTCTTTCCGCATTCGGTATAAACTTCTCATTCTCACATTCAAAGTTATCCACACCGGCACCGGCACTCCCCTCTACCTGGCGAATCAGATACAATTCCGTACCTCTCACCGTCTCCTCCGTTCCATACACATAAACCGTATGGTCCTCCCCTCCCCCGCACATGCTCGTCTAGAACAAACCCGCTCCTCTGCATTCTATTTTTTGGCTCCAAGTCTCTGGAACTCACTCCCCCCCTCCCTCCGTGCAGAAGACTCATACCCCTCATTTAAAACCCAACTCAAAACCCACCTTTTCTGCCTTGCGTTTGATCCCCCTCCCTAGCCTATTCTTCCCCCCCTCCTTCCCTCCATGTCTCTCGTGAATGTCTGCTCCCCCTTCCCTCTCCGCCTTGATAGTATGCGTGTAATGCTCTTTCCTATTTTAAACTTCTACTCTGCTCCCAGCTTTCTTTTCTTTCTCTCCTCACTTTTCTCACATTTAATGGCGTTCTTTTCCTTTTTCTTTTCTGCAGCCAAGAGCTTGTTTTAATTAACTTGCTTGATTTTAGCTATTGTAAACCGCTCAGACGCCTATGGTATTGAGCGGTATAACAAGTTTAAATAAACATAAACATAAACATAAACCATATCATAACAGTACTACCAGGACTCATAAAACACCAAACCCTATCTGTCAAAAGGCAACACTGCAAATATTAAACCAATACATCTCAGAGAATACCAATACATCTCCTACTGGGGAAAGAGAACAAGTGGCACTGTCATATAGAAACTACATGAACAGAATACCTCAGCTCGGTTACACATGGAGGACATAGACCGTCACCAAACAAAGAAGACGGGATCACAATTTAGAAATAGGAAGACAATAATTAAACTGGACCCCAAAAGCCAAACTTGGAATGTAAAACACTGGAGAAATAAAACTATAAATTAATTACCTCTTGCACTAAACAAAACGCAAAGATGTTAGCATAGTAACATAGTATAGGATGGTAGATAAAGACCAGTATGGTCCATATAGTCTTCCTAGCAAGGCGGCAAAAGTGCCGTTCCGTGCAGGTCATCCCTCCCCATGCCTTTGTTTAGGGGTGTTTCCACCGCTCCGCGTAGGTCACCCCTATTTGTTGAGATATAAGAGATAGTTATGTTTATTTTGATTTTATCCTGTTGCCAGAAAGGGATCCACTTTGTCTCTCCCATGCCATTTTGAATTCTGTCACTGTATTTGCCCCTACCACTTCCATCGGAAGAGCATTACATGCATCCACCACCCTTTCAGTGACAAAGTATTTCCTAACGATGCCTTTCAGTTTAGCGATGCACATTTCCCAGAGCTGACATATTCCAGTTAATAAATTCAAACTAAAAAAAGTATTTTTTTTAACTTTTCTTGTTTGGGCAATTTATTTTTCAGGTGCAAATTGCTCCAGTCATTTTCTTCTGGTTTCTTTGTCTCTTCTGCTAACTCTCCACTGTCAACTCTACATTTGTCCTTTCTTCACTCTTCCAGGTTTTTTTCATTCTCTCTCTACATCAGCTTTAACATACTGATCTTTCCCCTTTTACTCTTTCCTCTATTTCTTTATTCCTTTTTCATCCACTCAAATTTCATTTCCATCCTCAATCCCCACTTACTCTCCCAATACCCAGTCAATCGTAGATTTTAATTCCCCCCACACAAAATATTTTTTGCTCTCCATTCTCACTCCCCCAGCCCCATTCCCATCCCCTTCTAGTTCTACCCCAACATCAGCTCCCTTCTAGTTCCAGCCCCATCCAGCATCCGCGCCCTTCTAGTCACATTCTCCCATCCCCCCATCATCCCATTTCCAATCCTAGCTCCCTCATCAGCCAGTTCCAGTCCAAACCCCCCCATCAGCCCATTTCCAGTCCAAGCTCCCCCCCCATCAGTCCATTTTCAGTCCTATCCTAGCCCCTCGCCCCCCCCCCCCGAAGAGTCCCTCGCCTCTCTGATTGCCTTCAGAGGGAGACAGGGAGGTCTGCTCTATACAGCTGCCAGCATGAAGAGCGGCATGTTCCCTTACATTGGCAGCTACACTGTCGTGAAGTGTGCAAGGGCCAGGAAAGGTTAAAAGGCATGTCCTGTTTCCTGGCACTTGCGCGCTTCACGAGAACACAGCTGCCAGCATAAGGGAACATGCTGCTCTTCACACAGGTGGCTGTGCAGAGATGAACCGGGGCCTCGGGCGGGCCTCCCCAGCTCCCCAGCTCCCCTTTGAAACCGGTATTGCAAAGCCAGGATTCATCATGTGGGAATGAAGTTAGCATGGGGTCCTGTGTGAACAACAACAGCCCTGTCCATAATGCATCAGAATGAGATGATCAGAAATCCAGGACTGGCTTAAAATCTCATTCCTAGAACTGGGTATCTTGGCAACTCTGCAGTAGTTTACCTTGTCTCGTCAGACTACAAAATGTGTTGACATATCTGGGGTATGTAGTAGTCTGAGTTCCCTTTGAAGAATTACCTCAAAAGATTTAGGGGTCTAGTTACTAAGGTGCATTAACTTTACCGTGTGTTAATTCACCTTTAATTTGTGTTATTTTAACACAGGCCTCATATTGTTCAAACAGGAGTTACTAATAACACATGTTAATGGTGAATTAGCACGTATTAATGTTAGCGCACTTTAGTAACAAAACCCTAACTAAGATACTACGAAATCAAATCACCCCTAAAATATACTTAATTGTTCTTTTTCCACAGAGAACCTAAATATGGACTAATTCTTTAATTCTCTAATTTGCCTTTCCAAAAATAAATCGATTTAATCCAGTCACTAATTGGGGAGCAGTAACAGCAGCAACAAAATGTATTTGCAAGTTTCTTTGTAGGACCCGCAAACCCTGGTGTTCCTGACAGGCTTTATGGTACTCCACTCCCTCCTTTCACAGATACAAAAGGGGAGGAGGTGAGAGCACGGTAGGGCTTGTCTAGGGCATGAGGACTTGCAGGCCCCATGCTGAATCTTGCATGCATTTGCTAGTTCTGCTCTCACCACTACTCCAGGACTGGCTATTGAAGAAGACAGCAGACACAGCCCAGATCAAGAAATGGCAGAAGTTGGTATAGGAGGCAGTTGCCTACACTGTCTATGCCTATATCTGGGCTTTGTCAGACGATGACTCTATCCTAACTACCCCTGTACTCAGGGGGCCTGATATTCAAAGGCATTTATATGGTTTACAGACTTGTAAACTATATAAATGCCGCTGAATGGGATGTTCAACGGCACTAACATGCTTAGTGTTACTGAATATCCCCTACTAATGCCGCTAAGCACCCTGATGCTAACCGCTTAGCATCAGGGCAAATTGTGGACATTTTGGGGCATGTCATGGGCGGCGATATTGCACTGCTACCCAGTTAGCCACACACAGGTAAAGCTAGTCGCAGCAAAAGCTGGCCTAGCTTTACCCATAGGAGCTAACCGGGCAGCAGCTCAATATCACCTCTACCTGGTTAGCTTCTGCGACTGTGGAGGCTGTGTGGAGACCCCGGATATTCAATGCTGGGGCCACCTATGATCCCGGCATTGACTATCCGGGTTGAGTGTGCAGGGCCGATGGCTAGGCGCTGTACTCATGCCTAGCTTCTAGCACTGAATATCAGGCCCAGGGTGTCGTACTCTGCGGAAAACTGTTTATGTTCCTGGCCTGCTCACTGCTCTTGTCAAGAATTGTCACATCCCCAAAGTGATTCCACTGCCAAGCAGAGAGAGAAAGGCTATTCCCTGTCCCCATAGGTTATAATGGATCTGAAACAAAACGATTTTGGATCATGCATCCATTCAGTTTGTTTGAAGGAACTCAAAAAGGCCTCCTCGTTCATTATGCTTTACCATTGTTTTGAAATAAATCTACCTCCCTACCCTATGTTTTTAAGTGCCTTCTCCATCTCTGGCCCTATTTTCTGAGGATTAATGCGACACCTTCCAGTTGCTCCGATGAGGATAAGTATAGCAGCTTCTGTTTTACTGAGATCTAACGTGTCTTGTTTAGCTACATTCACCATTTTCAGAAACACCAATATCTCATCAGGAACTAAATTAAAGTCAGATCTGAGGAGGAGATCGACTTGTTTTAGCTACCCTCTGGATTATCCATAGAATGTTTCACCAGTACTAGGCTTTAACGGTGAATAGCGCAGACTGCTGGTATGAGAACATAGCTTAGTCACTCATTGTCATATCATACTGTCATTTAATGTCACAGTTAATGCTCACACTAATTGCAGTGGATATCAAAGCTGCAGTCCATTGTCCCCATTTAATTTCAGCTACATGATTAAAAATCAAATGCTAAAACAAATAAAAGTCCCGTTTTACATTCCTCCCAGTCTTACTTTCCCTGCTGGCTGGTCAGGGTCAGCCTCTTTTTTAATAACGTCTCCATGAAAATTATTTCTGAAAGTTATTTTAGAAGCATTGGCATTTGTATGTGTAGAATGGAATGTATGTGGAAATCCACACCAGGCAGCAATTTCAAAGGAAGGGTTGCCAATGTTTTGAAAGGAAAACCTGCCACCTGCGACTGCCCATGCTCTATTCCCTGCCCTACCCCCAACAAATAGCTTGAGGACAGCAGTACAAGCTTCCTTTGCAGGTCAAATCAAAAGGGCGGGGCTGGGAACAGAGTACAGGGTTGCATTCTTCAAAACCTATTCAGTCACAGTTCCCTTCTCAGGTCACCTCCCATATGGTAGTAAATCTAAATGCATTTTGCTTCTACCAAACCCCCTTCCCCAACAATCTGTGTAGAGCAGAGCTAAAACGCTTTCCCATAAAGTAAAAAAAACAACAACAAACCCTCAGTAATGGCAATACAGACCCCTTCAGTATCAGGCATATTGTCAATAAATACAAAAAATGTCATTCAGGACAAAGAGCAAATCTACCATGTCAGCAGTAACGTTCAGAACACACAAGGACCCTACCTAGGAAAAGGTAGTACTGTAAATTTTGCAGTGGGCCCCAGAACATCAGTAAACCTATTAGGAAGGCTGAAGAAGCCAGATTATTACGCATTCTTAAATTCCATGCTAACAGAATGCCCAGCCTTGATCACAGGTGCACAACACTGACAGACCTACGCTAAATAAAAATAAGTGACCACTAACTAAAAGTAGAACTATGTAGTCAAATTAAACTGAAGCCTCATAAAGCCATATGCAGCACAACACCAGAGAAATAGAAAAAGATGAATGTTCCCCTGTATTGTGCAAAACAAAAGAGAACAGATGTCAGGACAGGTGTTAGGAGGGATGCAGCCATTAGAATTAGATAGCTGCCTAGAGCACCAGCCCTCTGGGGGGGCGCCCACTGCCACCCCTCTCTGGGGCATACAGCAATGGCAATGGCTTAGAAAACACCGGGTAGCACTTATCTCAACTCGCCAGCGCTGCCCTGCAATTTCTGCCCTTTGCAATGTCTCCTCTGCCCCCCCCCCTGAAAAATGTTAAAAACAAAAAGATATGTTTCTAATGATTCTTAGTTGCAATATTTATATTTATTCTATTGAAGCTGCGTGGAACATAGAGATATTGGAGCAATGATAAACTTACAGTCAGCTGGGGTGCAGTTATCATCCATAGCTGACAGAATCCATGGGTGAGCTCCACAAGAAACTATCAAATCTTTGCAGTTGGTCGCACATTAATAAATAATCATTGAGGTGTTAAGCCAAATACATGATTAAAAGAAAGAAAGTAGTAAAAAAAAACAGTAAAGAGGAATTCCCTTTATTAATTTATTTGAAGAATATATTTTTGGACATTTGAAGTGGTATGAGCATATGACTGCATTAGTTTAGGATTTCTCTCAGTAGCAAACAGATGCAGCTTTTGATGTTCCATTGATATAAGGCTATAGTGGTACGAGTAGGCAGGGCTGATCCTAGATAGGTGCAGGTTTTTGGGAAATATTTTCCAGGCAGACTACCATAAGGCTGGCGAGGGCCAGGGCCATACCAAGGGCTGTGTGAGTGGTGCGGCTGCACAGGGCGCATGTACAGAAGGGGTACTGATGTCCTCAATGGGCTTTGAGAAAGCCCACCAAAACTGAGTTCTTGCATGCGGTTGGGTAGAGGGGGGCACCAGGTTTGCATGTTGCACAGAGTGCATTTTTAGCTTGGTATGCTTCTGGTGGGGGGTGAAAGGTTGGCGAGTATGGGCAATTGGAAAACTGTGCCAAATTGATCTGATTTATTTCTTCAATTGAGTGATAGAGAACTAAAAAGAATACATGTATAGATATGGAATACTTGGATTTCAGAAAAGCCTTTGATACAACTTCTCATAGGCTTATAATTTACAAAAAAAACATTTGTCCCCTCAACAACTATAAAAATATCACACAATAATCTAGCTATAAAGAATGCAGGAAAATGCTTGGGCGTCAAACTAGACCAAAACCTCAACTTACAGTCCCACATAAGCAAAGCAATGAAGACTGCATACTACAAGATGAAGGTCATCCAAAAACTAAGACCATGGCTCAACCAAAATGATTTTCAAACTGTCTGCCAAGGAACAATAACACCACTCCTGGACTATTGCAACCTGATCTACCAAGGTCTCAGAAAGCACATTATACACCCTCTACTAAAGGCCCAAAATACGGCAGCTACATATTATTACAGGGGTTGCAAGGCACAATCACATAACGTCTCTCCTAAAACAATTACATTGGCTCCCAATGTACTCACAAATCAAATTCAAGACAATACTCACCATATTCAAAATTCTATACCACACATCAGCAGATACCCTCCAATCGCTGGCCCAAAGAGAGCCAGAAACAAGCCCAAGAAGAACCAACAACAAAACCTGCTCCAGACACTCAGACAAGAAGCAAACAAATGACATGCAAAAAGGGCATTCTCTCTATCTGCACCACCACTATGGAATTCCCTACCAAAAGACCTCAAGCCCACAAAGGACATCCAAGACTTTAGACATACTTATTTGCAGAACATTTCGGAACTGTTACATAGCCCATCCTTAGAATGTCACAATCTACTATAACAATTGTCTACTGTAACTTATTCAATGTTTAACCCAAGTTATCAGTGTTAATGTATAATCCAAGTTCAATGTTCCTGTTTTAATGTAATCACCAAGTTCATGTTATAATGTAAACCACTTTGACTAAATGATAAAGTGGTATAAAAATCCCTTAAATAAACTGAACAGCCTATGGGTATATCCCAGAGTAGTTTACTAGATTAAAAATTGGTTGATTGACAGATGATAAAGGGTAGTGGTGAATGAAATTCATTCAGAAGAATGGTGAATAGTAGAGTGCCTCAAGGATCGGTCCTGGAGCTAGTTCTGTTGTTATCTTCATAAGCGATATCGCTGAAGACTTAGAAAGGAAAATGTACCTTTGTGGATGACATGAAGCTTTGCAATAGAATGACTGACTGACTGATTAATGTAATTCGATTAACCACCTCTTGCCACAGGCATACCAGCGGTGAACTATTTAAATAACAAAGAGGGAGCAGAAAAATAAGAAGGAATCTACAAAAACTGGAAGACTAGTCAAATGCTTGACAGTTAACCTTTAATGCGAACAAGTATAGAGTGATGCACAGGGCCGGACCAAGGGTATCTTCTACCCTAGGCAAATCCTCAGTCCTGTATTCCCCTCTGGGACAGACCAGGAGCCTGCCCCTTCCCTCAGGTGACCCAGGCCCTACTCCCCATAATCTAGCACCTCTTCTCCTTCCCTAACCTACCCCCATAGCCTAACATCTCCCTCCCACCCTTCCAAGGTATCAGCAACTCCTCTTCTCTTCCCCTCACCTAGATGTCCAATCTACTCTTCCCTTCCTTTACCAACCCCAGACAGCGAACATCACCCCTTCCCTTCTTCTTCAACCTAGATGAAGACATTGGCAGACCTTGTGGGAGGGTAGCACGGAAGGCCCTTCACATACGTCAAGATAGCAGCAGAGAAGTCACTGTTGGCACCATGGTGGGCCTTGATTATATGCATGTATGTGGTTGTTTCAAGGGCCACCACAATTCAGACAGAGGTTTGCTCTGCTGATGTCTTGACGTAGGTGGAAGGAACGTGGTGCTGCCATCCCCCCTCCCCCAAGGTCTGCCACCTAAGGCATATGCTTAGTCTGTGGGTCATCCCTGCTGATACATTTGGGGTTTGGAAGCCTAAAGGAACTGTTTACAATAGGAGAGGCTGATTTGCACAAACCAAAAGAAACCTTGGGGTGATAATGTACGAGGATTTCACGTGGTGAAATAATAAGACAAGGCGGTGGCCAAAGCCAGCAAGATTCTAGGCTGTAGAAGAAAAAGCACATAACAAGTGGAAAGGAGGTATGATAATGCCCCTGTACAAATTGTTGATGAGGCCTCACCTAGAAAACTGTGTTCAGTTTTGAAGGCCATATCTTGCTAAGGAAATAAAGAGGATGGAGTCAGTACAGAGAAAAGTGACCAAAATAGTAGGAGGTCTCCATCAGAAGAAATATGAGAGGAGGCTGAAGGCCCTAAATATGTGTATATCCTAGAGGAGGGATAGAAGGGATATACTTGAATGTAACTCTTCTTGAAGCGTGAACTAAATACTATTAAATAGATGTGATAAGAGACCTTTAAATACATGAAAGGTATTACTGACAAATGAGCCTTTCCAAAAGAGGGAAAGTTCTAACACTAGAAGACATGATATGAAGCTACAAGGAGGTACAAAAAAAATCAACATTAGCAAATGTTTTATCATTGAAAGAGTGATGGGTGCCTGGAATGATCTCTCAAAAAAAAAAAAAAGTGGCACGATGACGATGCTGCAATTCAAACAAAGAGTAAAATAAAAACACAGTAGATCCTTAAAGGATAAGAGGATGGACCAAGCATAGAACAACTCAGCTCAAAAGAACTGGGAAATAAGTATTGTGCTTATCCTAACAAATCATGGGAAAAGTAACCTGCATTGCGCCACAAAGGCCAACAGCATGGGGAAGGTAGCCTGCACCGCACATTAGGTACAACCCTAAATATCCGGCAGAGTGGATAGGCCATGTTGGTCTTTATCTGCTATCATCCACTGTTTCTGTATTACCAGATGGAACAACATCTTACATTTTACCTGCTCTGCTGCCACCACTGGACCTCCTAGACTGCGAGGAAAAGGAAATGATGTAAACACTACCACTGCTACATGGGGCCTTGCAATGCACAGAACCCAAAGCAGTCACCTTGATTTATTCTTTTATCTCCAAGGACAGCCCTAGTTTTGTCTTTGTTTCACTTCTGCATTTTAGCACATGCCAAAACACATTAAAAAACATGCAAAGATAATTTAGATTACACAAAACATGGAAACATTTGTGTGAATAGATTTCTGTGGCCGTTAATGGAGCATCTGATAGATGCTCCATTAATGGCCAAAAAAAACCTCACCCCCATCCTTGAACTCGCATGCACAGCATCTCAAAGCAAACCACTCATAATCCTAGATGACTTGAACCTCCCATCTCTAAACCATTCCCAAACAGAAAACTTCATGGACTATGATGCAAATGGGATATGTTCAGATCCATGCCCCCACACACACAAAGGGCAACTCATTAGATCTCATCTTCCTCCCAACCCCCTTTAACAACCACCAACTATACCCCCCCCCCCCCCCCCCAATTATAACGGAAGTACCATGGTCTGACCATCACTTGATAATATTCCACCTCCTGGTACAAACACCCTCAAAATCTGCTAACATAAGACAATAAACAAAACAACCATACCTGTTAAAAAAGAAGTAAAGTACCTTGGAGTAATAACAGACCACACACTCACCATGCTTCCTCACATAAAACAGACTGTAAGAACAATATTCTATAAACTCAAGACTATACAACACCTAAGACCCCTCCTTGACACACATGATTTTAGATCAGTAGTCAGTACATTCATCACCCCCCACTTCGACTATTGTAATAGTCTCCTAATTGGCCTCCCACTAAAAAACACATATCTGTTACAAAGAGCCCAGAACATCTGTGCCAAGGTAATTTCAAAAGCTCGTCTGACCATGTGACCCCAATACTGCTGGAATTACATTGGTTCCCTATAAACAGCCGAATAAAATATAAAATTCTACTAACAACCTTCAAACTCCTTAACGACATCTCCCCCTAACACCTGTCCACCCTAATACACACCCCATCAGAAACAAGAATATGCAGACAAAACGCAACTCACTCCCTCAACATACAAAAAAACATCAGAAAAAGAAAGAAAACCACAAGCTCTAGAGCTTTCTCCTTTGCTGCCCCCACTCTCTGGAATGAACTCCCAATAACTCTTCGCCTGATGAAAGACCTTCATCAATTCAGAAATGAACTCAAAGCCTACCTCTTCTCTGAACATTTTGAAATCCCCTACCTCCAGAGAGCCACCCACCAGCAATCACAGAAACATTCCCACAAAATTCATGAAATCACAAATGACTAACTCAGACAGACCCTCTGCTATTTATACAAATGTCTTACGATGGAAAAGAAAAAAAATCCAAAACTCACACAAGTTCAATTGACATATATGTTTAATGTCTATTGTCCTCTGTAACACACTGTTTATTGTTCTTTGTAAATAGTTCCATGTAAATAGTTCTGAAACTGTTCCTTGCAATGTTACCTGTACATAGTTACAAATACCGTTCTATGTAAAGTATACAGAAGTATACAAAATTGTTAACTGTTCCATGTAAACCGCCCTTGATCTCTGGAAGGGGCGATATAGAAGAAATAGATAAATAAATAAATAAATAAAATAGATCCTTTCGCTGAAATTTCTCATGAATGTCTCCTTTTAGAAAAATTGTTATTTAGCAAGATTCAATACTTCTAACTATTCACCCTCCAGAAGTTGAAATAAATTGAGTGACTTAAGTCCGTAACATATTTGAGGCAAGATATATGAAACATTTTTCCCACACACACAAAAATGGAGAAAACCATTTAGTATCTATGCCCTGGCGTTTGAATATTGAGTTGATTGTGGTTCATAGATAATAGTACAGACCTCCAACCTTCTGCTGTTTAATTGTCAGCACCTGTTTTTTTATCATGTCTTCAGTTTATTGGGTGATCCTAGTTCTCTGTTTATTAATATTACATGCATTTTAGCAATTAAGTTTTGTATGAGTCTCTATAAAATTGGTTTTCTTGGACGTGAAATCAGGGTCAGTCTGGGAAGATGTAGTGAAACATTGTAATTCTACAGCCACAAGGAGCACGTAGGTAAACAAATACAAACTTAAAAGGCCATTTCCAAATGTTATTTACACAGCTAAATAGGCTGAAAACTACTCATTGTATTCACATGAAAAAATATTCACAGAGGAATCAACAGTGCCTACATTTCTACCCACAGGAATCTAGGCCGCCCAGAGGAAGGATTAGGTTGGGGGCAAAAACAAACAACATTTTTTTCAGAGAAAATCTATGTGCAGAAAAATCAGGTGTGAATCTGTGGATTTGAAAATGAATACATGGGAGGAAGTGACATCACCCGAGCTAAATGGCCGGCTGAGTGCTGAGCTCCACCGGGGAGTCACCTATTTTGAGCAATAAATCATGCATTAGATGCAGTGATCAACACTGAAAGTGGTATTAAGTAAGCGGTGAAGAGAAGTTGATAAAGAGGGGATGACCACCTGTCGGTAAAGCCATGGATCTTGAGGAGTTTGCCTTCCAATGGGGTAAGGCCGAAGAGAGGAGGATCGGATCTTAGATGGTGGCCGCAAGAGCGGGAAGAGATTCTGAAGCCTCAGATAGTAGTGGGGAGGAAGAAGGCCACCAAAGAGATTGTGGGAACCTCTGGACACCCTCATTAAAGTGGCCCTACAGGAGATTTTGGGAGAATTAAAAGGTGACTGTGTGGAGTTAAGGAGGAGATGGACAAAGTGATGCAGGAGTTGAATGCTGTGGTGAGCGAGTTGCGCCATGAACTAAGTGAACTGGGCAAATGGAGGAACTCGCAGATCATGTAGGGGGATCTTGAAGCAACATGTGATGGATATGGACTTGATCTGGGAGGACCTGGAGAATCGCTCCAGAAGAAAATATTCGTCTCAGAAGGATCCCTGAATTGCCTGAATATCAAGACTGTAAGAAAGTGGCACAAGAGATCTTTCAGGTGTTGATGAAGGGAGGAGAGGATGTAACATATACACAAGCTCAAAACTTTAAAACTGAGTGAGCCCATCGAGCACTGGGCCCAGTCCAGTTGGAAAAGGCCAGGGACATAGAAAATGAAAGAAAAAAATCATGAAGCAGGTTAGGAAATCAGAGGGTATCAGATGGCATGAATACAATATTGAACTACAGTATTTTCTGACTTGACAACAGGAACACTTCAACAGAGGAGGGTGATTAGACCGGTGACTGAAATACTTCAATGTGAGCAACTGTGCTATAAATGGCTCTATCCCTTTAGCATTGTGTTCACCAGGAACAGCATAACTATATGGGCTATATCACTGGAAGAGGCTGCATAAGGTCTAAAAGAACTTAGCCTGGGCAAAGTGTATTTACCCTCCAAAGAAGCTAAGCAACAACAGATGGGGTGGGATCAGAGTGGTTGAAAGTGGGAGGCAAGATCGGCGCCGCAATGTGAAAAAGTGACTGGGGGAAGAAGCTGGAAAGTTACCAAGGTGTTCTGTTGCCTATCACTTGGACTGAAATGTTTTTGGACAATATGGGGCTGGTTTACAAAGCCGCGGTAGCGGTTCCGATCATTATCGGAGCCGCGGCCCCATTGAAATCAATGGGGCCGTGGCTCCGATAACGATCAGAAACGCTACCGCGGCTTTGTAAACAAGCTCCTGTGTGTTGATCTGGTGAGGGGGTTTCCTATTCATAAGCTATTGAGTAACTGAGAAGGGTGGGGTGAACGTGATGGTGGTGGGACTCTGGAAGGTGTGATTTATTCTCCTTTTTTTTAAGCTTTTTTGGGGGAGGGAGGGGGGAATTGCAGGGGACCAGGGAAGCTTCTTTCTGTGAGTAGAATGATTGGATGGGATCTATGCGGAGTGAATGATGGGGCAAATGGGGAAAGAAGATGAGGCGTTTGTTGAGAAGCTGCTGGGGAGGTGGGGGATGAAGGGCAAGTGACAGAGAGCAACATGTGGCTGAGTGGGAAGTATGGGAGGAGGAGGTAGTAGGGCAGGGAGATGTGTGGATTGGATGGGTGGTCAACAATGTGGGGGAGTTCGATAGACACAGTCATCCTTATTTGTATGAAAATGGAAATGTACCCCGCTTGGCCAAATGAGTCACTACTCAGAGATGGCGTCAAGTAGTGGAGTGGTTGGGTTGGGGGAGAGAGAAGAGAGGGAGGGGGAGTGTTAGCCCAGAGGGAGGGAAGAGGGTGGTGTTCTAAGGAATATGGCTAATAGCTTGAACACATGTAGAGTAGTCTTGATTAATGCAAAAGGCCTTAATTCATGGCAGAAGAGAAATACAGTATGTTACAAAGGGAAGGAGTGTGGCTTAAGGCCAATATCCTGCTTGTTCAGGTCTATCTGGCTGCAAAGATGGGTGAACCCAAGAAGGGGGGGGGGGGAGTGGGATTATTTTGGCCAGCACTTTGGGGGCAGAGGTGGGTACAATCTTTGGTGGCAAATCAGACAGGATCCTGGTGGTCAACTTGAAATTAGGGGATTGCCAGTGGCGTGTGGTATGTCTTCATGCCCTCAATGACAAGCAGGGAGTAATTTTTGAGGACATGGAAAGGGTGGTGAAGTCAGTATAGGTGCAGTTATCATGGGAGAAGATTTTAATCTAACAATCCAAGGCTGGATAATTTGTGTGGGAAGGGGTGATGTGAGAGAGAGGAAGGCATTCATGGGCTTGATGGATAGGCTGGGACTGGTGGAGGGTGCAACATGGGTCACAGCATACCTATACCTATTTTTCTCCCCTGCATCAGTAGGATTGATATGATATGGGTGGATTGTTGGCAGCAGTAAGGGATTCAGATATTGGCTCGATCACTTGAGTGTCACCTGCAGCTGGGCAAGAAAGCTGAGGACAGAGTTTGGAGAATGAATGTTTTTCTTATCCTCCAAAATAGAATCAAACAATATATATTGAAGGTTCTAAAGAAGTACTGGGAAAATAATACACAGGGAGAGGGAGCTATGGGGCGGGTTTGGGATGGGATGAAGGCGATGATTAGACGACATCTACTTTTGATGACAGCTTATAAAAAGAGGGCTGTTAAGGAGCAGGAGGAAGCCTTGTGGAAAGAGATTGTTGTTATGGAAAGGGAGCAGTATCATAGTTACCTGCCAAGGTCAGCGGAGGCTAAGGGAGATTAAGAAAAAGAGTTGGAGAGTCTTCTGGTTTTTCAATTGGAAAGACTCTGTCAGCAACATTTCCAATTTGGGAATAAACCTAGTAGGTGGTAGTGAGGCGCAAGCCAAGAAACAGATGGTGTTTAAAATTAGGATGAAAAAAGGGGGGACTACTATGAATTTTGACCAGCTTCGAGAGGAATTTAGACAGTTCTATGCTTTGGAGGGAGAGGGGGGGAATTTATCCATGGAAGAATACCTTAAAGAGGGCGGGATGAGGGAGGATGGGGTGAGAGGTGGTATTTTTGGATAGGGAGATCGATGCAGGGGAGGTTTCAAGGGCCATTCCTGTTTCATCCACTCAAATTTTACCCCTCCATCCTCAATCCCCACTTACTCCCCCAATACCCGGCCAATTGTAGATTTGTCTTCCCTCCCACACAAAATATTTTTCCCCTCTCCATTTCACTCTCCCAGCTCCATCCCATTCTAATCCTCCCCCAGCATCCGCTCCCTTCTAGTCCCCGCATCAGCACATTTCCAGTCCTAGCCCCCAATCATCCCATTTCCAAGCCTATCCTAGCCACACCATCAGCCCATTTCCAGTCCTAGCTCCCCCATCCATTTCCAGTCCTATCCGAGTCCCTCCATCAGCTCATTTCTAATCCCAGCCTCCCATCAGCCCATTTCTAGTCCTTTCCTAGTCCCATCATCCGATGTCAAATCCTAGCTCCTCCCCACTCAGCCCATTTCCAATCCAAGACCCCATGAGCCTACTTCCAGTTCTAGCCACTCCATGAGTCCATTTCAATCCAAGCCCCCACCACAGTCCATTTCCAATCTTAGCACTCCCCAACAGCCCATTTCCAGTCCTATCCTAGCCCCTCCTTCAGCCCATTTCCAGTCCTAGCTCCCCCCCACTCAGCCCATTTCCAGTGCTAGCTTCCTCCCCTCACAGCCCATTTCCATTCCAAACCCCCCTCCCCATCAGCTATTTGTAATTCAAGCCTCCCCTTCCACTCAGCCCATTTCCAGTCCTAGCAACCCCCCAGCCCATTACCAGTCCTAGCCCCACCCCCTTAGCCCATTACCAGTCCTAAACCCCCCCATCAGCCCACTTCCAGTCCTAGCTGCCCCCCATAGCCCATTACCAGTCCTCACCCACCCATCAGCCCATTTCCAGTCCTAGCCCCCATAGCACATTACCAGTCCTAAACCCCCCATCAGCCCATTTCCAGTCCTAGCCCCACCCCCATAGCCCATTACCAGTCCTAACCCCCCCCATCACCCCATTTTCAGTCTTAGTCCCACCATAGCCCATTACCAGTCCTAAACCCCCCCATTAGCCTACTTCCAATCCTAGCTGCCCCCTATAGCCCATTACCAGTCCTAGCCCCCCAATCAGCCCATTTCCAGTCCTAGCCCCCCCATAAGCCCATTACCTGTCCTTGCCCCCCCATAGAACATTACCAGTCCTACCCCCCCCCCCCATCAGCCCACTTCCAGTCTTAGCCCCCCTCCCCCATAGCCCAGGTAGATTTAAAAAAACAAACAAACTTGCTGCTGCTGCTGCTGTTGCCGCCGTGGCAGAGGCAGAATCAAGCGTCCCGCGGGCCCCCCCCTGCCCGGCAGTCCTTCCTCAGCGCGGGCTTTTCAGAGCCGGGAAGGGAGAGTTTTCCTTTCTCACGGCTCTCTTTAAGCCCACTGGGCTGATGGGAAACAGGAAATCCTGTTTCCCATCAGCGCCAGCGGCTTAACAGAGCCGCGAGGGAGAAGCTTTCTCCCTTCGTGGCTCTGAAAGCCGGCACTTAGGGAGCTGAGGCCACATGGAGGACTCTGCCAGGCAGGGGGGGCCCCGCGGGACGCTCAATTCTGCCGCTGCCACAGCGGCAGTGGCAGCAGCAGCAAGTTTGTTTGTTTTTTTAAATTTATCGGCAGATGCAGAATGTTCTTTGCGCGGGGTCCCCTGAAACGCGGGGCCCTGTGCAAACAACATTCTTGCACAATGGACGGGCCGGCCCTGGTCGCACTGTCTCCAAATACTTCTTCCCCGTCACATCTACATCCACCATATCCTCCACCCCCTGCCTCCAATAAGGCCTTTCCCCCCACTACAGAATTCATCATTCCAGACTCAGACATGGCTGCAGCACAACTTCAGAATGCACCTGTGTATGTCTCCCCCCTCACATGTCCCAGCCTGCCGTTTTGCAAATGGAGACTTGCAGTGGCTTAAGAGCTAGGAGACATGCCTCTTTACTTACTGACACATTTTTTTGAAAGCATGAAAAATATCAGGGGAGGGAGGGGACATTTCGCTCTTTATCTTATGCTTGGTTTGCCGATATGAGAACTTTTCAGAGACCTATTCATGTGCTGGAGCAGAAATAATCATGGACATCCCTGACAGTGAACTGAGACATGCCAATCACATACCACTTTTCACCCCACTCCAGGAATGCCCCTTGCACATCCTTGTGTGACTTGGACGTGATCACGCCAGACACGTGTATATTCTGGGCTTTTAATGATCAGTAGTAGTAGTATTAGAAGCAGTGTCCGTGTGATTTTGTGGTAGGCGAAGGCCTATGATCCATGGTGTCTGAAATAAGCGGACAGGCCTAGATGGCTTGACCTGTAAATGAGGCCTGTGGAGAGGTCCAGAGGAATTGCACGTGCCCCAAAAAATGCTGCTACCATAGAATTGAAACCTAATTGAACACAGTTTAGTATAACTAAGCAGAATCGAAACTTAGAAAATATAGAAAAACAAGTCTAATTGGTATTGATAAGAGCACAGCTTCTATGAAATTAATTAACTCTGCAGAAAGAAAGGTTACAGTGCCCTGCTTTCCCACATGTTCTAGCTAGCTAAGTGACCTTGGAGGAGAGAAGTATCAAAATTGGTGAACTGACCATTGTAATTGAGACTAAAAGGGGGGTAAGCAGGTGCGGAGCCCAGTCGAGGGACATCATTGGATAGCCATATCGGTACCGGAACCAATAGAAGGTGTACGAGGGGTTACCGGGACCAATGAAAAGTTTGCCTATGTCTAGAATGGAGAAGAAGTCTATAAAAGTTGTTGTTTTGCTAGAAACCATGGCTCAGCCATTTTGAATTTGATTCTGCTTGAGACTTGTGCACAAATAAATGATTTGGACCTTCTGAACAGACTCCTGGTATCATTGGTTTGTCTGCGCTCTGCTGCTACATATTCTTGGTGCGTTGGCCGGGAAGGTGTGGTAATAGAGGGTATATAGGGCAATATACCACGACTTTCCGCCTCAACAGGTTTGGTCCTACCGGGATCGCGCCCTTCCGACATGGGCTTGCTCTCTGGCGCCACCGGTCTCTTGTATCGGAGGGAGTCGGCCGGACCTCGGCGGGTGCCGGGCCCGGTTGGAACCAACACCTCGAACCTGAGTGAGGGGAGTCCGAGGTCCAACTCATGCGCTTGCTTGGGAACTTTGAGGACCGGATCCGGTGAGTATAGTTTTGATTTGATATGTCTAGACAGATGAGTCAGAGCAGTACTGCTGTTTGAATTTTGGAACTTGGAACTTGGAAAAGAGAGCTTGATCACCTCTCAAGACGGTCCGATTAACCCTGCATGAGTATGCGCAGGGCGAAACTATCGTCTTCTTGATTTTGGAATTTGAACATAGCCTAGTCAGAAAAGACAGGATTGGGCTGTGTTTTTTGGGATACGTTGCTAGCATGATTGTGTGAATGAAGTATGAATGAGAGGTCTGGCAGCACGGACCAAGCGAAGGCGGACTCCTGAGTAACGCATTTCCTGGCCGGGCGACCGCATCCAGGTCGTAAAAAGGAGGAAGCGACCGTCGTCTTGTCTTGTTATTTGTTTCCCTTATATGTTTCTAGGGCCATGAGGACCCCTTACCCACGGTCCGCCCTCCTTTTCCCTTCTGTTTGTTGTTGCGCGCACACATCGATATGGGAGGGGCGGGGTTTACTAGGCACACTCCGTTAGAATGTATGATCACGCATTTTAATAAAGGATATTCAGGAGATTATGGGATTAAAATGACTGCGACACGATTGCAAGTTTTGTGTACTAGGGAGTGGCCTGAACTAGACTCTATGTGGCCCCAAGAGGGAACTTTTACTATAGGAATTATTCAGTCAGTTCACCAGAAAGTGCGAGTAGCGCACCCCGATCAGTATCCCTATATAGATTCCTGGTTAAGTATTTGTGAGAGCCCGCCCCCTTGGGCGAAGCGCTGTTATGAAGAACAGTGCAGAATAATGTTAGCATTAACAGATCAAACGCAGAAAACAGATCAGACTCAAAAGACAGGGACAGATGAGAAATCCAGACAGAAACCTGTCCTTGCAGATCCTGAGTCCCCGGAAGTGGTAACTAGACAACCCCGAGCCCAGCGTCCAGTAAGAGTGCCACCGCGTCCCGCCCCGGGACCACAGAGACAGCGGGAGCGGGACCCAACCCCAGACCCACCACCAGAAGAGCAGGCAGATAAGCTCACTCTAGATGAGGAGGATGACTCGACCGAGACTGAGGAAAAAGTTGAGTCTGAGGCAGAAGAGGAAGAGGGAGGGTCTTCCCAGAGCGATACTGATAGTATAAAGACAACTGTCAGTACGAGCTCATCAGTCAAAAGTAAAGCGTCCCAGACTAAGTGCACGAGCAAGAAGAAAGCCCCTGCCAGGAGAGCCTCTAAAATCCCCCTCAGATCCAGAAAAACTTCCACGGCAAAGATGATGCCTTTACGGCAAGTCCCGGGAGTGCCCGTAAGAGATGAAGATAATCAGGTGGTGGCGGGACCCCTAAGTTTAGTATATGTGCCCTTCTCCACTACTGATTTGTTAAACTGGAAGACGCATTATGCTTCCTATACCAACAAGCCCCAAGAACTAACAGAATTAATGCATACCATTATGGAAACCCACCAACCCACTTGGGCAGATTGCCGTCAGCTCTTGTCCACTTTATTTACTACTGAGGAGCGGACACGAATTAGGCGAGCAGCTGTCGACTGGCTGGCGGATAATCCTTTAGCACCGGGGGATGAGGTAGGGATAGACAATCGAGAAGTAGCCCAAGGAGAATTCCCAAATGAAGACCCTCGGTGGGATCCGAATACAGAGAGAGGATCCAAAGCCCTATCCCGGTTTCGCCAAGGCCTCATGCAAGGTCTGAAAAGGGGGGGCCAGAAAGCTATGAATCTTTCTAAAGTGACCGAAGTCAATCAGGGAATAGATGAAAGCCCAGCAGTATTCTACGAGAGATTAGTTGAAGCATACAGAATGTATACTCCCTATGATCCAGATGCACCAGGAAGTTTATGCATGGTGAATGCTGCTTTTGTAAATCAGTCACAACCAGACATTAGACGCAAGTTACAAAAACTAGAAGGGTTTGTGGGCATGAATGCAACTCAGTTACTGGAAGTCGCTCATAAAGTGTATGTGAATCGTGATAATGAAAGACAGAAAGAATGTGATCGAAAGATGAAGAAGAAAGCTGATTTTTTGGCTGCGGCCATAGTTGAACAGAAAAGGGAAGGTTTCCCTAGTCGAAGGAGCAGAGGAAGAGGGTGGGGCCGAGGAGATGGCCGGCCCCTACTAAGCGTGAACCAATGCACTTATTGCAAGGAAGGAGGACATTGGAGAGATACATGCCCGCAACTCGAAGGCGCCTCCCAGGATGACGAAAATAATGCCCATTGGAGAGGAGGAGGAAGAGGCAAACCCCGGAACCGCGGAGGGGCCAATCGGGAACAATTTCAACGAGAAAGAGGAGAGGCCATACAGGCGGTGGCCGCAGCGACCTACGATGTAGATGAAGCCAATTAGGACAGACCGGGCTCCGAATTCGCTTTAGGTCTCCATGAGCCTATGGTCAGCATACAAATAGGAGACCAATTTATGGACTTTATGGTTGATACTGGAGCAGAACATTCTGTAGTAGATAAACAAATCGCCCCATTTTCCGCAAGAGCAGTCACCATTGTGGGAGCAACTGGTGCCAAAGCCACAAAGCCTTTTCTTCAGAACCGTGTATGCAATCTGGGAGGACAGCAAATAACGCACCAATTCCTTTACATGCCTGAGTGCCCAGTGCCATTGCTGGGACGAGATATGCTAGCTAAGCTGCAGGACCAGATATCCTTCACTGAGAAAGGAGAAATGCAAATGACGGTAAACTCAAAGCCCGCTGGATTAATGCTGCTTACTGTTCCTCGAGAAGAAGAATGGAGATATTATAGTAATGAGTCCGCCCAGGACACCTATTTTGAACATACTCTGAAAAGCATTGATGCCCCATCTGGAGTATGGGCAGAAGGCAATCCACCAGGCCTAGCCAAACATATAGCTCCAATAATTGTGAATCTCAAGTCTGGTGCCCGACCAGTGCATGTCAAGCAATACCCCCTCCCAAGAGCAGCAATTGAAGGCATTCACCGCCACTTGCTAAGGCTACTGGAATATGGCCTACTCAAAGTTTGTCAGTCACCATGGAACACACCACTCCTGCCAGTAAAGAAGCCTGGAACAGGTGACTACCGTCCAGTGCAGGACCTAAGGAGAGTGAATGAAGCAGTTGAGACCATACATCCAGTTGTGCCAAATCCCTATACACTCTTAGGATTGATTCCAGCGGAAGCTACCCATTTTACTGTTTTGGATTTGAAAGATGCGTTCTTCTGCATAAGATTAGCCCCAATTAGCCAATTGCTGTTTGCCTTTGAATGGCAGGGCCCTGTCTCCGGAAGACGGGGCCAACTCACTTGGACACGATTACCCCAAGGATTCAAGAATTCACCTACCATTTTCAGTGCTGCGCTAAACCAAGACCTTTCAAGCTATTCAGTGGCCCCGGGGAAGAGAGTACTTCTCCAATATGTGGACGATCTGCTGATAGCTGCTGTATCGGAAAGTGAATGTATACAAGCCACCAAAGACCTCTTGCAGCTACTGGATGAAGCTGGATATAAAGTTTCCAGAGCAAAAGCACAGCTATGCCAAAAAGAAGTGAAATACTTAGGCTTTCGCTTGACTAAAGGAAGCCGACAATTAGGACGAGAGAGAAAAGAAGCTGTGTGCAGAATCCCAACCCCAACTACCAGAAAGCAAGTTAGAGCTTTTCTGGGAGCAGCAGGATATTGCCGAATCTGGATTCCCAACTTTGCTCAAATTGCTAAACCACTGTATGATGCCACCAAAGGAGAAGAAAAGTCGCCACTAGAGTGGGGACCTGAGCAGGATGCAGCCTTTAAGACATTGAAGGAAGAATTGATGTCGTCACCAGCACTCGGATTACCAGATGTTTATAAGCCTTTCCATCTATTCGTGCATGAGGTGCAAGGGAATGCCCTAGGCATGTTGACTCAGAAATTGGGGCATTGGGAGCGACCTGTAGCATACCTATCGAAACAATTGGACACTGTGGCCAAAGGATGGCCACCATGCTTGAGAGCAGTGGCAGCTACAGCATTGTTAGTGAGTGAAGCAGACAAACTCACCTTAGGACAGAATCTACGAGTCACTGTGCCACATGCAGTACTTGCCCTCATGGAACAAAAGGCGAATCATTGGCTCACCAATTCCCGAATGCTGAAATACCAGAGTATGCTATGTGAAAACCCACAGATACAATTGGAAGTGAGCCATGCCTTGAACCCAGCCACATTGATACCTGTCAGTGAAGAACCCCCAGAGCATGATTGTATAGAAGTCATGGATACTGTATTCTCAAGTCGACCTGATCTGACCGATGTGCCCCTGGAAAAACCTGATCAGACCTATTTTGTGGATGGAAGCAGTCTCATTATCGATGGACGACGTTGTGCCGGGTATGCAGTCGTCACCCGGGAGAAAGTCATTGAATCATCAGCCCTGGCATCAGGCACATCAACCCAGAAAGCAGAATTGATTGCACTCACCCGAGCATTATTATTGGGTGCAAAACTTTTGTTGAATGTGTATACAGACTCAAAATATGCCTTCACCACTTTGCATGCACATGGAGCTCTCTACAAAGAACGAGGGCTCATTACGTCAGGAGGAAAATCGATCAAATATGGCCCAGAAATATTGATGTTATTAGATGCAGTATGGGCCCCAACACATGTAGCTGTCATGCACTGCCGAGGACACCAAGCGGGTAAAGGAGATGTTGCCCAAGGAAACAGATTTGCTGATGCCTCAGCGCGAAAGGCAGCCATGACAGGCCAAATTTCATCGCAAGCTATGCCAATGCAGGCAGCCTTGTTTCCAGTACCCTTAATTCATGGACACCACAATATACCACCAAAGAATTGGATTATTACTGTAATAAGGAAGAGGGAGTGCTGAAAGACGGGTGGATTGAGCTGCCACCAACCGAGGGCAGTCAACCCCAAGGACGAATAGTGATCCCTGAACTATTGGGACCAGCCTTTGTCAAAGCTTTCCATCAAGCCACACATTATGGAAAAAGTGCTATGGAAAAAGCACTCAAGCCACATTTTTGCATTGCCTTGTTGGGAGCCCTATCAGCCTCAGTAGCACACCAGTGTCTAATTTGTGCCAAGAACAATGCTAAACAGGATCCCACGCCACCACCCCGAGTTCAGTCAGGAGGTGTAACCCCCATGCACCATCTGCAAATTGACTCTACTGAAATGTCAAAAGCCAATGGATATCGCTACTTATTAGTGTTAGTTTGTACCTTCTCTGGGTGGGTGGAGGCTTATCCCACCAGGACTGAAAAGGCCCGAGAAGTTACCAAAGTTTTGCTGAGAGAGATTATCCCCAGATTTGGAATTCCAGCAGTAATAGGGTCAGACAATGGGCCCTCATTCGTGTCTCAGATTACTCAGCAGTTAGCAAATGCCCTACAGATACAATGGAAGCTACACACTGCATATAGACCTCAGAGTTCAGGGAAAGTTGAGCGAATGAATCGTACCTTGAAAGCCCAGATGTCTAAGCTTTGCCAGGAGACTCGCCTGAAGTGGCCCCAAGTGCTCCCAATAGCTTTGCTCAGAATACGCTCAGCTCCTGTGAAATCAACAGGGTTCTCCCCTTTTGAAGTAGTATATGGAAAACCCCCACCAATAGTGCAGGGAATCAAGGGTAGTTTAGCCCAGATTGGTTCATAAATAACCAGACAAGAATTTCTAGCTCTTAGTTTTGTTCTACAGACTCTTCATGCGTGGATTCAGGACCAGTTGCCTATCAACTTGACGGAACCCCTACATCCCTACAAGCCTGGTACCTCAGTGTGGATTAAAGACTAGAAAAAGACACCGTTGGAACCTCATTGGAAGGGACCGTACACCGTCATCCTGTCTACCCCAACTGCAGTAAAGGTAGCAGAGATCGATTCCTGGATTCATCACAGCAGAGTCAAGCCGGCAGCAGTTCCAGACCAGGACCAGTGGACAGCGGAGCCACATCCTGACGTCCCGTTGCGTCTCACCTTACGGAGGCAGCCAGCAGCCTAGATCTCATTGGAGACACTCATGTGCTATAGTGCCCTACAGCAGCCAAGTCTTTCGAAGAGGATTGCTGTTTCCAATACAGCAAAGACATTTGTTTTCTTCATCGACTAACTGTGCCTTTATAGACTAGTATTAGACCAACTACATTTGATAAGTTGGCATCACAACCAGACTTTTGACTTTTGAGGATCTTCAATCAACATTGACACCCGTTGAATTGCTTCATTAGCAAACGGGCATCGCGTTGAGGACGACGTGGTCAAGATTTTCCAGCGGAGATCCAGAAGAACTACAATCAACATGCATCTTTGTTATTATCTTACTTTGGCTGCTTGCCTGGGGAGCTTTGAACTGGTACATGCTTTACCCCCATGTACTGCCTGTATTACTACCACTCAAACTGGAATGAAAGTAACTCAGACTTTGCTTTATCATTCTTACTATATCTGAACTGGTAAAGTAACCCGGTGTGTTTATAACACCACTGAACTGAATGTTTGTACCCAAGGTAATACCAAGGTATGTTTTAACCCGCATCAGAATCCATCCTATTATACTTTGGAGATAAGATGGAATGATGCAGATGGAGCATTACTAAATGCCACACCCCCACTCACTGATCCCACACAGCCTGCTGTTTTATATTTTGATGCCTGTGATGCCATCAATAGAGATAGTCGTTCAAAGTGTGCCGATTGGGAGAAAACATATGCTAAGGATGGAAAGTATATGTGTCCAGAAGGAGCAATTGGGTGGGGGACATGTATAAGTAAAAAAGGTGTAGAAAACGTGTATAGCACAGCACCAGTTAAAGACTATTATTGCCCAAGATGGGAATGTGTGCTTTATTCTACATGGAAACTTGACACGGGGGTAACCCTTAACGACCATCGGATAGCTACCCTAACTAAGCCAACTATGAAGGATCCTAAGAATTGCAAAAAAGGTGCTTGTAATCCACTAGAACTATCCATAGCCAATCCCAGTGTATGGAAACCAGGGTATAAATTTGGGTTGCGCATTGCAGGTACTGGATCAGATCCCGGAACCATTGTGCATATTAGACTAAATACCCAAGCCCATCGATCATCAAAGTATCACATACATAACACTTTTTATGAAACCATGCATGTAAACAAGTTTGATATCCCTCATCCCTCTCAGAATTTATTCCTAGAATTGGCCGGAGCTGTGGTATCCAGCCTCCGCATTTCAGACTGTTATTTCTGTGGTGGAACCAAGATGGGTGATCAGTGGCCTTGGGAGGCCCAAGAATTGAATTACTCAGTAGTCTATAATCAGACAGAGCTACACAAAACTACCAGCAAATGGGTATTAGCACACCCAATAGTTGGGCGCTTGTGTTATGCTCGAACTGGACCCCAATTTACCTCTAAGGTAGGGCAGCTTGTCTGTCTTAGCCAAAAGTTCTATAATGATACCACAAAACGGACATCTTGGTGGTCAGGAGTTAATGAATTAGAGCCCACCAATCCCTTAGCACGGTTCCCCGAGCTTGCCCCTCTATGGACTAACCTTGACCGACATCATAACTGGCAAGCCCCACCTGGCCTATATTGGATTTGCGGAACCCGAGCATATGCTCGACTCCCTATTTACTGGGAAGGAGCATGTGTCTTAGGAACTATTCGACCCTCTTTCTTTCTGTTGCCCACAGAACATGGTGAACAACTAGGCTATCCAGTTTATTCAAAAAGACAGAGAAGAGCAGCCTTACAGATAGGCAAGTGGGAGAAATGGGATGGTGAAGATTGGCCACCAGAGCGAATTATTGCCTATTATGGACCTGCCACTTGGGAGCAAGATGGCATGTGGGGATATCGTACCCCAATTTATATGTTGAATAGAATCATACGCTTGCAAGCGGTAGTTGAACTTATAACTAATGAAACTAGCCAAGCACTTACACTTTTAGCTAGACAAAGCACACAAATGCGCACTGCAATTTATCAAAATCGCTTAGCTCTAGATTATTTGTTAGCTGCTGAAGGAGGAGTCTATGGTAAGCTGAACCTCACCAATTGTTGCTTAAAGATAGATGATAAGGGTCAGGTTGTTGAAGAAATTGCTGAACACATGCGGAAGCAAACTTATGTGCCAGTACAGACCTGGCATAGTCTTCAGATACCTAATTGGTTTGCATCTATCTTTTCTGGATTAGGAGGATTCACTACTTTTGCTATTTTATTTATTTTATTTACAGTCTCTTATATACCGCACTATTCAGCATCAGCGCGGTTCACATGGAACAAAATGCTCAGTACATTTAACACGTATGAGTTTACAGGTAACAGGGTATAAATAACTTGGATAACCGGGGGAACTATTTACAAAACATACTACATGGAATCATATACACAGAAGATACATAGGGAAACCAGCCCACTATAGGAATGAATATCACACTTGGTGAGTTGTTGATATACCTTAGATTTATCTGGGACTGGTATCAGTGGGTGTTATCAGGCTCTAGGTGACGCCATTGGGTTCTATAAGGTATTTGTTGAAGAGGTGGCATTTGAGGGCTTTTCTAAACTGTGTCAGGCTCCTAATAGCCCGGATATCAGGGGGTAGTGCATTCCAGCATATTGGGGCACTGAGAATGAATGCTCTGTTGGCTGTCGATTTAGTGCAAGTAGTAAGTTCCCTCGGGATTTTGAGGGAGTTTATAGCCATGGATCTCCTTGCTCTATTTGGAGATGTGCTATGGATAAGTGAGGATAAGGATGCCGATGTGAGATTATTGACAGCTTTAAAAGTAATTATCAAGGTCTTGAAAACTATTCTAGCTTGAATAGGAAGCCAATGCAACTGTATCAGCAGGGGCGTAATGTGGTCGTACCTGGAGGCTCCATGGATGACTCTTGCTGCCGCGTTCATGGCTAGCTGAAGCGGGTTTAATGTAGATTGGGGAAGACCTTGTAATATGACGTTGGCATAGTCGAAATGGGGTATAACCAACGCCTGGAAGATTGTCCGGAAATCAGTTGGATCAAGCATGGAACGTAGGTGTCTAAGTGAGCGTATCTTGTAGTACAGTGTTTCCCAACCCAGTCCTACGGGGCACACCGGCCAGTCAGGTTTTCGGGATATCCCTAATGACTATGCATGAGATATATATGCATTAGAGATATCCTGCCAACCTGACTGGTTTGTGGCCCTCCAGGGCTGGATTTGGAGACCCCTGCCTTACACCTCTGTCATTTAAGATTGTGAGTGGGCAAGGTGCAGATGTCCTAGACATCGAAAGGGTATATAGAATGTGACACATTCCTCCTCGATTCTCACCACCACCAAAATATTGTCTATTAGACAACTTTTTGGTGGTGGTGAGAATCGAGGAGGAATGTGTCACATTCTATATACCCTTTCGATGTCTAGGACATCTGCACCCTGCCCACTCACAATCTTAAATGACAGAGGTGTAAGGCAGGGGTCTCCAAATCCAGCTCTGGAGGGCCACAAACCAGTCAGGTTGGCAGGATATCTCTAATGCATATATATCTCATGCATAGTCATTAGGGATATCCCGAAAACCTGACTGGCCGGTGTGCCCCGTAGGACTGGGTTGGGAAACACTGTTGTAGTAAACTGATCTGACTATGTTTCCTATGTGGGCTTTCATGTCTAGGCGTTGATCTAGTGTGACTCCCAAATATCGAATTGAGGATTTAGATTGCAACTCCGCTTCTTTTACTTTAAGATATTTTGGGGGGGTAAAATTGGGATTCCTTGTTATGAAGAGTACTTCAGTTTTCTTATGTTGTATTCTGAGGTTTTGAGACAGGAGCCAGTCAGATATTGCGTTGAAGCAACTCGTCAGTGGGGAGAGGTCGAGATGCTCGGTAGAGAAGGGAATGTAAAGCAGGACATCGTCTGCATATAACATGCAGTCAACATTGAAAGACCGGATGATATTACAAATTGGCTGCATGTAAATATTGAAAAGGAGCGCAGAAAGGGAGGATCCTTGAGGTACTCCTTGGCTTTGGTGGAAAGGTTCAGACATTATCCCTCCAGAACGGACATGCTGCCACCTCTCGGCCAGGTAGGATCTGCACCATTCAAGCGCTTTTCCATTAATGCCTTTATCAATATTAATATTAATCTTTGTAGCCTTGTTCTTTATGTTACCATGTATAATCCCATGTTGTATGCGATCTATTAACAGTGTTATTGAGAACACCGTGGAGCGGAAGACCGCAACTAAGATTGTAGCCTTATGGCACCCTAATCCTACTACACTTGGTCGGAACCCGACCATAGTATAATTGGGTGATTTAACTCTCACACCTTATTAGTAATAGGGTGAGATTAATCAAAGGGGGGAATGTGGTAGGCGAAGGCCTATGATCCATGGTGTCTGAAATAAGCGGACAGGCCTAGATGGCTTGACCTGTAAATGAGGCCTGTGGAGAGGCCCAGAGGAATTGCACATCCCCCAAAAAATGCTGCTACCATAGAACTGAAACCTAATTGAATACAGTTTAGTATAGCTAAGCAGAATCGAAACTTAGAAAATATAGAAAAACAAGTCTAATTGGTATTGATAAGAGAGCACAGCTTCTATGAAATTAATTAACTCTGCAGAAAGAAAGGTTACAGTGCCCTGCTTTCCCACATGTTCTAGCTAGCTAAGTGACCTTGGAGTAGAGAAGTATCAAAATTGGTGAACTGACCATTGTAATTGAGACTAAAAGGGGGGTAAGCAGGTGCGGAGCCCAGTCGAGGGACATCATTGGATAGCCATATCGGTACCGGAACCAATAGAAGGTGTACAAGGAGTTACCGGGACCAATGAAAAGTTTGCCTATGTCTAGAATGGAGAAGAAGTCTATAAAAGTTGTTGTTTTGCTAGAAACCATGGCTCAGCCATTTTGAATTTGATTCTGCTTGAGACTTGTGCACAAATAAATGATTTGGACCTTCTGAACAGACTCCTAGTATCATTGGTTTGTCTGCGCTCTGCTGCTACAATTTCAGATGTGGAAATCATGAATAGGGCCTCTAAAATGACCTCTATGTGTATAACACATGAAAAATGTTTATGAGTATTGCCGTGCTTCCAGGTGCTGGCCTGTTGGAGCATAAGTTTAGACTCCCACCCTCTGTTACCCAGGCATTGTCCAGCATCCAGCTACACAAAAGGATGCAGGAACACACAAGAAGATGCTCCCAACTGACCCAAGTGTCCCCATAATCTGGGATACATTAAGTCTCAGCAGCAGAATAGAAGTAAACAGTATGGGGGGTCATTCTGAATCGCATTTAGTGGGGATGGACGTCCGGGTCAGATGTCCATTCCTGCTAAATGCCAGGACCGTATCCCCTGCCCAAAGCTCCCCACCTGTACTTAGGAGATGTACAGGCAGTTCTGGATGGGGGCGGAAGGGGGAGGGATGAAGGAGGAGCGAGGGCGGGCGGTGGGCAGGGATGCGACCCCGGACATACAGGACCAATTCTGAGGTTAGTCCTGTACATCCAGGGTCGCCAACACGGATGGGGGACTTATTCCACCTTGGAGGTGGAATAAGTCCCCCTGAACATCGGGGGACGGCGGCGCAGGGCCAGGTCAGTGAAGCAAGGTGTGAAGGAGCCCAACCCTGCCTTTGGAAGGTCACACTGGGGGTCAGGCTGCCAGGGAAAGAACTTTGTGGTGGTGGCCAGGGATCACGGCTCCTTAATAGAGCAGCGGTGCCATGGCAACAGGATGCCACAGCACCGTGGCTCCATGCAGGAGCCGGGGCAGGCCTGTGCGTGAAGAACCGTAGACATCCAGGGCCAGCCATCTAGACTCAATTCTGATCCCGTGGGAATGTCTAGCTCCTGCGGGCTCAGAATCAGGGTCTAGATTGGCCCGTCCAGATCCTGGACGTCTGGGTGGGCAGAACATTCCCCATTCGGAATCTGGCCCAAAATATACAGTACAAAACCACACAAAGGTCCAGAAGTATGTGGAGACCCACTGTCCTCCTTATATGACTTAATGCTTGAATCCCAGTGGGGCTGACCTCTTATTTCAGACTGCTCTTTCTGCTTCTAGCACTCTTTCTACAAAAGGTTTTAGTACACTCTATAGAGCTCTCCAGAAATAACAATAATAAAGAAAAATACTGCAATCTTTAGTGGGCTTCCTAATAGCACTCCTGACACCACCATTGTGATCCCCATGATTCAGATTCATTGGCTATTGTTTCTTAATAAAGGCCACCTCCATCCGCTGTTGGAATTGTAGGGCCACCACCATCCGCTGTTAGGATTGTTCCCAACTGTCTTTAGACATGAACTGTTTATAAATAGCCCGGGCTACTTTCAAATCAGTAGAGTCATTTGCCCAAACCTCCTTATAAGGAAAGCAATGCTTTACCTTTTCTTGAAGGTTCTGGCAGGGAAGCAGCTCCTCGCAGTTGAAGTCACTCTCAGACTTTTATTCTTTGGCTAGCCCCACCCTCCTGGGTTGCCTGGGAGACCAAACCTCCCTTTTCCCTAGCACTAGTAACAGGGAAATCCTGGCCTGGAATCTACCTTAGTGATGGGACATACACCCAATCACAGTATATATACTCAAGCAATTTTATAAGCACCTAATGATGTTTTTGTATGTGTAAGAAAAGCATATACAATTATCTCTGACACCTGCATTTGACCCTCTAGTGTTCTTTAACTGTATTTTTGTATTGGCCTTGGCAGTTTCCACTTATTCCTTTGGGTTTCCAGCTGAATTGAACCCAGGGCTGCGATCTGGTCTCAAAAGCCTTTGTGTATATCTCTACTTTATTGTCCATCTTTCCACAAAGGTTGCAAAGGATAATATATCAAATATAAAATTACCTGAGAATTTCTTTCTTCCTTCCAACTGACCTAGCTTAATTATTGTGGTGAGGGTCCTCAGTGGGGCCATTCTCTAGGACTCTTGCTGGGGGCCTACAGTCATGATCCCTAAATCCAAACACTAGATGTTGCTGTTGTATGACATCTGGCCCTCCCTCCTCTTAGACATTCTGGATGCCAGTCTATACAGTATCTCTGGCCCTAAGCAGGCTGATGAGTGTAAGACCTGACATGCTACCAAACCACCGGCCTGGACCTACTTTGGAGGAAAAAAAAAATCAAACAGACTACATTTTTGCAAACTTCATGCCTACGTTCTACTCAGAAATCATTGAAACATGGTATCTCCACTCCTTAATAGCAACCAGCGCTAGGAAATCTGAACCTCCTTACTGGTGACCAGTATAAAGCTCACCGACATGTACTGGATATAATTTGAGCCAGTTTTCAAATAATAAATGCTTTCTATCACTTACCCACTGCCTGAAAAAGTAGCCTAGTTACAAATTAGTGACTAAACATTTCCTTATCAATTACAGTTTTAGAGCATTCAACATCTACTGCCAATTTTTATAATGCATCCGTGTTTTATCCGGCATTGATTTCTAATTTGTAAAGAAAATCTGCCCTGTGGAAATCACATTGTTTTCCTTTATGCAAGAATGCCGCTATGCATATTTTATTGGCAATTAGAATCCAAAGCAGAATTGTTTTTTTGGCATTGCTGAAATACAATGTACAGTGCTACAATCCTGTTCAAACTGCACCTCAATTTCCCAGTTAGTACAAAATGTTCCTCTTAATGCCTAGCATTACTGTACAGTGCTATTAAATTTCAACATGCTGCAATTGTGAAGTAGCAGCCTAGGGGTTAGAGCTGTGGGCTGATAACCAGGGGAGCCAGAGTCAAATTCAATCATCCATCAGGGACGGTGATAGGGTTCCTGGCACTCCCCTGCAACCTATCAGCGCCCCCTTCCTCATTATTATAAATGGTTTCTATCTTCCACCCCTCTTTTATCCAAAACTACTTTGCGTAATCTCTTCAAATGGTAAAATTTCTCCTTCAAATTAAATGTTGTAAGAAAACTGCAGTGAAGGGGCAAATACATAGCTAGATTAAAAGTAAGTACTGAACAGTACTTAGTATCGTATGAGCAGGTTGTGATACTCTACTGTAAATTTTAATGTGATTAGCAAACAAAACCTTCTACAAATGTCACAACCATTTAGCAATTAATTCACGGATGTCTAACACATGCCTCTCAATAGCAACCTTGGCAAGATTTACAAGCCATTCTTAAAAAATTTCTAATCTCAAATAAATTGACCGGAACCAGGGCACTTCTCCATATAGGTCACCATACAACTGCTACTACTGATCATTTGTATAGCACAAGGTGTACGCAGCACTGTACAGACATGTAAAAGACGGTTCCTGCACATCAGAGTTTACAGTCTAGTCAAGACAAACAACACAACAGCTGAGGACAAGGATACATCTAGGGAAATAGTAAGGAAACACATAGGAGACTAAGCGGATCAGGATCATACCAAAGATACTCAGATAACATGAAAATCAAAATACGTGGGTAAATGTATGTGCACATACCAACAAGCACACAGGGCCCGATATTCAAAATGATTTATACGATTAGCAAGACCTGATAACCGCATAAACCCTGCTGAGCCCAGTACTCAGCCGCATCAACTAGCCAGTGACACTGAATATCTCCACAGATCTCCTTGGCACAGTCCAGATTGTGTGGGGGCAGAGCTGGGGTAGTCCCAGTACCTACAGAGTCCTCAGCGAATTTTAGCCCACTACCTGTTAGGACAAGCCATAGCTCTCCTAACTTTATATGGTTTTGTTACCTGGTCAGCGGCCGAATATTGCCACTGACCGAATAGCAACGAAAGTCAGCAGCAAAAATGGATATTCAGCTAGTGGATATCTGGCATCTGGTGATGAATATCCAGTTTCACTTTTCCTTGCGGCAGTCAGGTGCTTTACAAATGCTGACTGCCATGGGTTGAATATCGGGCCTATACTTTCTATCCAGAGGGTTTTGGAGACATTTTTGGGCTTGAGATAGGGTGTGAAAGACCCCTGCACATGTAGTTTTGCCTCAGAACAGTACCTACACAAAATGCAGATGCAAATTGTACAGGGACATAACTAAAGCAAAACTAGTAACTCCCCATCTTCCAAATTCTGTGTGAACCCCTTCTCAGGAGCATCTCCCCAAGAGCAGTGGGCAACAGTATGCGTGAAATAAAAGTAAATGCATGCAAACAGACTTCTGTAAAGTATATGGCCTACTGTATTTCCACAGGTAATTCACTGTTTTACTCATGGAAGTGACTTATTATTACCTTCTAAATAGTCTTTGCAGAAAAAGACTCACAAAAATATTTTAGTGTGCATCCAAAAATTGTTCTTAACGAGTGAAGCTGTAAATAGTTTTCCTCGCCCATTATAGTAAGGGTGCAAGAATACCATGCGTGCTCATCCAAATGTGTAGCACGCAAATAGCTACAATCTGAAATCCTCCATGCTAATTTGCACAAAGTAAAAAGCCTGATAGAAATACAGTGCTATGTTTAGGCATCGGAATAAAGGTCCCAACATTCGAAGGGCAGTTACACGGTTTACAGCCCTGTAAACCATGGAACTGCTGCTGAGAAAGATATTCAATGGTTAGTGCCACTGAATATCCATAGTTATCTCCCTTACATGCCCCGATGTTAACTGCTTAGCATTGGGGTATGTTGGGGACATTCCATGGAGGAGCGGAGATGGCAAAAAATGACAACCAGACAGCAAAAATATTGCATCCTGCTTGGTTAGCGACCTGCATTGAAAAGATAAGTGAGCAAAACCCTGTGTCTGCACAACTTTGAGGAGAGACAATGATGCAACAGGGACGGGATTGAACATTTTCAGGATCTATCAGCCACCACTCCTCAACATTGGAGGGAACATCAAGAAGTAGTACAGTTTCTATGCTTAGAAGGGATTTGTTACCACTGGTTATTCCCCTTTGCCCTGCTCATGACAATGAAATGTTCTTCTCACCGGGTTAAGACTTTGGATGAAACAAGGAGCGTGCTCATGGAGGTGGGACTGTGTAGTCCAGATGAGAGGCTGAAAACAGCAGGAACATCTAAGGATCCACAGAAACACTCCAAATGGCAGAAAGAATCAAGTGGAGGCATCAACAGTAAGACCGGCTTTGGATTGGATGGTAATCGGGGACTCCAGTGAGCAGAATCGTGCAACAGGAGGTTGGAAGAACTTCAAGGACTGAGTATTGGACTTCTAAAGAAAATGTGAACTTGAATGCTGGAGTGTGAATGATGTGGGTGTTTGTGGTATGGGAGCTGGGGGACAGTAAAGACAAGGGATCTTTTCACCTTGCTGCTCCGTATGCCTGGAATAAACTTCCCGAATCTGTACATCAGGCTTCATCTCTCCCCCTTTTCAAATCCATGATAAAGGCTCACCTCTTTGAGGCTGTTTTTGGATCCTGACCCCTTGTTTTCCCTGTTCTCATTACCTTTCCCTATTTGTACCTTTTTCTCATTTATTGTATTGTCTGTCTTGATGAGCAGGGACCGTCTTTATATGTGTCTGTAGAGTGCTGTGTATGCCTTGTAGCATTATATAAATGATTAATAGTAGTAGTAATAGTAGTATGGAATGGATGCAGGAAGAAGGTGGTAGGTGGAGAATGATGGGGTCTGGTTGGGCCAAGGGGAGCCATCTAGGGACAAGAAATTCCTCTTTGACTCAATATGGGGTCAGAAGTGTTGGGGAAGGGGGGGAGGGAGGATGGGTGAGTGGAATAGGGGGAGGGGGGAGAGGAGGGGAGGTTATGGGGATGAGTAGGGGTACTCTGAAGATTGTCAAATGAAATACAAAGGGGTTCAATTGTCCATATAAAAGGAGTATGATATTCAAAGAACTGGGGCACCTAGGCGCTGATATGGCTATGATACAGGAGACACACATCTGCAAAAATGTGATGAAATGTTATTGAAAAGTGGAATGTACTTGGCTTCTGGAGGTACTTACTTGTGAACTGATTTGTTGTTAGGGTCTCAATATCTTTTGGAGGGAGTAGGGGAGGTGGAAGTGGAAAGCATTACATGATCTGACCATACACCGGTTTGGATAGGGTTGCAAATTGGGTTGTTGGAAAGAGGTTGTAAATTTTGGAGATTGAATGATATTTTACTAAGGGATAACCAGGTTGAACAGGATATTAGATGGTGAATTTAAGTCTATTTTGTTTAGAAATATAAAGGAGAAGTGGGGGATGGGGTGCTATGGGACGGATTAAAGGCAGTGGCCCTTGAGAAATTGGTGGGATGGGGGAAAAGACGGAAAGGGGGGAGACGGAAGAGAGACTAAGGGTGGAGATTACTAGGAGGGAGATGTTGGAATAACAAGAACCTTGGGAGTGGAGATAGGCTTAAGGGGACAGTTGCAGGGTAAACTGATAGCCAAGATCAATCTACTAATGTGTAAATTAAGAACATAAGATATGCCATACTTGGCCAGACCAAGGTTCATCAAGCCCAATATCCTGTTTGCAACAGTGACCAATCCAGGTCACAAGTACCTATACAGGTTTCCAAAAAGACAGGGAAAGCAGTGGATTTCTTGGGTTGTCTTTGATAATGGTTTATGGACTTTTTCTCTGAGAATTTGTCAAAACCTTTTTTAAACCCAGCTATTCTAACAGCTTTGACTACATCCTCCAGTAACGAATTCCAGGGTTTGATTACGCATTGAGTAAAAAAATATTCTCTATTAGCTTACTGAGAGACTCTTGCAAGACCCATGTGCCCGGCAGGGAACCAGCACTCTGATAGCCTGAACACAGAAAGATCGAAGGGCAGGAGTTGTCTATCCTTTGCGAGATATGGTTTCCAAAACTAAACAAAATATTCCAAGTGAGGCCTCACCAGTGACTTGTATAGTGGCATTAGTGCCTCTTCCTTTCTGCTGGTAATTCCTCTCTATATGCAACCCAGCATCCTTCTGGCTTTTCCCACCATCTTGTCACACTGTTTCACCACCTTGAGATCTTCAGAAACAATCACTCCGAGGTCCTTCACCTGATCCATGCACACCAACCTCTCTCCCTCTATTGCATGCAATTCCCATGGATTTCTGCTTCCCAACTGCATGACACTGCACTTCTTCACATTAAATCATAACTGCCAAGCATTAGACCATTCTTCCAGCTTTTGTAGATCTTTCCTCATGCAGTCCACTCCCTCAGGGGAATCCACTCTGTTGCAAATTTTCATGCCATCTGCCAAAAGACTGACTTTTCCATTCAGTCCTTCAGCAATATCACTCACAAATATATTGAACAGTACCGGTCCCAGGACTTAACACTGGGGCACACCGCTTATCACCTTCCTTTCATCCGAGTGAGTTCCATAAGAACATAAGATATGCCATACTGGGTCAGACCAAGGTCCATCAAGCCCAGTATTCTGCCTCCAACAGTGGCCAATCCAGGTCATATGTACCTAGCAGTTTCCCCAAGGGACACAGGTTCCACAATGCTTGTATTGGTTCAAGCATTGATATCCTGGGTCCCTTCTTAATAATGGTTTATGGACATTTCCTCCAGGAACTTGTCTAAACCTTTTTTAAACCCAGCTACACTAACAGCCTTTACTACATCCTCCGGTAACAAATTCCAGAGTATGATTACACGTTGAGTGAAAAAATATTTTCTTTTATTAGTCTTAAATAGTTTACCCTGTAGCTTCATTGCATGTCCCCTAGTCTTTCTATATTCTGATAAGGTAAACAATCGATCTACGTTTACCCGTTCCACTCCGTTCATTAATTTATAGACTTCTATCATATCTCCCCTCAGCCGTCTCTTTTCCAGGTTAAAGAGCCCTAACCTTTTTAGCCTTTTATCATCCATTTATCATCACCTTCTGTCGTCTGTCAGTCAACTGATTTCTGATCCAGTTCACCACCTTGGGACCTATCCCCAAGCTGCTGAGTTTATTGATAAGCCTCCTATGAGGAACAGTATCAAAGGCTTTGCAGAAATCTAGGTAGATCACATCCATCGCATGTCCTTGATCTAGTCTCTGGTCACTCAGTCAAAGAAATCAATCAGATTTGTTTGGCAAGATTGTCCTTTGGTAAAACCATGTTGCTTCGGATCTTGAAACCTGTTGGTTTAGAGAAAGTCCAATATTCTCTCTTTCCGGAGTGCCTCCATTATTTTTCTCCCCACTGAGGTAAGGCTTACTGGCCTGTAGTCGGTCACTTCTTCCCTATTACCTTATTTGTGTTTTGTACATCTGAAAATGGACATATAGACGTCTAAAGCAGGGGTCTCCAATTCCAGTCCTGGAGGGACACAAACCGGTCAGTTTTCAGAATGTCCCTAATGAACATGCATGAGATATATTTGAATTCAATGGGGACAGTGCATACAGACCTCCCAGGAGCCATTTTAGAAAATGTTTTCAAAGACATCCCAGGTGCGATGATGGCCAAGTAGGAATGTGGGCATGGTGTAGGCATATCCAGGGCATTCCCAAGATTATGGACATCCTTGCCCGATTTCAGAAATGCCCAACATGTCCTGAGCTGCATATAAGTTTAAATCTGCAACAGGCAAAAATAGGCGCAGGCGAGTGGAGAAGGAGGTACACTCATATCCCCTATATTTTCTCTGTTTACAATGAACAGTGACAGGAAGGACAACTCCTGTTTTTGTTTCACCACAGCAGTATGCAAATTAGTAGGATATAGATTTCCCTTTCTTAAGTGTATGGTAGCAGGGATGTCTATGTGAGAAGTATAATGGGTACACTACTCAACAAATTGATTGACAGGTGAGATAAGGATGACAGCAGCCAATCAGCGCTCATGTCCAGTGTATGTCCCACCCTCTGGCCACGCTCCTCCCATCCACACCCTCAGGCATGGCCACACCCCCACTCTGACACACCCCACCCCACCCACAATGATGACATTAGCCAATCAGCACCCACTTCCTGGTTTGTGCCACACCCACACCCTCCCATCCTCAACCATGCCCCCTCCCCCCCCCACAGCCGACATCACCGGAAACAGGGTGTCATCAGAAATCAACAGTGTTGCTTTTCGACTATATCACCAGAAACAGGGTGTCTGACCCCCCGGAAATGTGTTTTGCTTCTGGTTTATGCTGACATCAGTGGAAGCAGAGTGACTGACTCCGTAAATGAGTTTTGCTTAGAACTGATTGTTAAAAATAATCCTTTGGTAGCAACAGGAACACAAACCTGTATCTGTAATGTGATGCAGGCACACAGCATTTGGTATACAGGCTTTTCTTTCCAAATGTTAAAATGCAATTAACATATCTTTGTTAGAGAAACCAGTGCTGTCCATGTGATAGAATTTTGCTTTTAAGACCTCACTGTTAGAGAGAAGTATTCTGACAGCAGAGTAGTTCAGGCTGAAACACAGAGAGAGACAGAGTTCAAATCCCACTACAGCTATTTTATAGTGGCTTTGAAAAAAAACCCAATACAGAGAAACAAGCCTGGGCATGCTTCTAGGAAACAACGTGGCAAAATGTGATTGGCAGAAGCAAGAGACTTGTTCTGAGCATGCTACTGGTGAATGTAGGAAATGACGTGGCAACATGTGATTGGCAGAAACAAGAGACTTGTTCTGAGCATGCTTCTGGTGTGTCCTGTGTGGGAAAAATTCTAACACAGAGATTCAAAAAGAAAAAATGTCTCTTTTTGGAACACCAAGCAGAATTTCCAACAGGGTGCATAATATTAATTACTTTCTTAAGGATCGTGATGCAGAGGCTGAGGGTTATCCACTGACTGAAAATCCATTTGAACAAGAGGAGAGTCCGGCAGAGTCTGAACATGAATTAACAGAGATTGAAGATTTTCCAGATGCACAAAAATTGTTTGATTCTCAAGACCTTTGTGATTCAGGCACTGAAATTGACTTACCGGATGACAACGTAACAGATCCAACAGACATAGAATTATATTACGCCGCGGCAGATGCAGAAGCAACCTATTTATTGGAAGAACTAGGATTAGCAGAGGTAAGAGAAGGGGTTTTTTTTGTTGTTTTTGTTTTTTTGCAGAAAAGAGTTATAGAAGAGGTAGTTCATTTCACATTGACACTGTTTTGTTTTTGTAGGGAAGTAACAAATCTTCGCTCCTACAAGAGCTAGAGGACATACAGACAATCAATCTATGCTGCTTGTGCTTTCTCTGTACATATCAAAGGGAAGCATTTGATGTCATAGTTAACCAAAAGGACAACTCAAAACCTGAAGAAATAAACACATTTAAATCTGTTATACAAGGAACTGTGTATTGTATTATCAAGAAATGCTTGCAGGAGGTTATGCATAGAGACTGCCCAGCTTGTCTAATACATGCTCCAGGGCAAAGACATCATGATTGCCTGAGGTGGGGGCACAAGGAAATACAACAGAAAATCCATACAACTTGTAACAGGTTGTACCTAGGACCTATTGTAAATTTCGCCATAATTGTTGGTCATAAAATGAAAGCAATTGACCTAGTTTATGAAAATTAGACATTTTTGTTTGAACTCATCAGAGATTTTAATACCAGTAGAAATCCAGGACAGCTGCTCAATATTTTGCTTAGATCTGTGGCAGACTGTGATATGGAGCTACTGGAAGGTTTAATCAGTGACAGAGATTATAGATCATTCTTTAAAAAAACACTAAGTTTTGTAAAAATTGACTTTTTATGAAAATGTTTGTATTTCCAGAATCTATTAGCTGAACATACAGATTGACAAAAATTATATGTATGCCTTTATATTTAAAAAAAAAACTTGTAATGTTCAAATGAATCAGTTCACAAGATGAAAATATTTTATTTGAAATAAAAATTTTGAACCTACAGCTTTGTGTGGTGTGTTTTAGGAATTCCTAGTTAAACCTACAATGTGCTGTCTGGGAAAAATGGGACAGTGTGAATTAGCTGGGTGGGGGCGACACATAAATCAATAGGCCATATGATAAGAATGAGAAGATCAGAGCTCTATTGTAGAACTAAAGCCACTTAAGGTGTCAGGGAATGGGGAATGTGTATTAGCTACGTACGTCCACATACACAATATATAGCATCTACTACAGTGTACTGTCTGGGGAAAAAATGGTGCAGTGTGAATTAGCTGGGTGGGGAGACACATAAAACAGGCCATATGATAAGATTATGAGATCCAGAGCTGTTTCAGTTAGAGTCTGGGGCTGTAAACCCCATCAAAGAATTTAATTTAAAAAGGCACATTACATTTCAGCTGACAGAAAAGATCACATAGTCTCTATAGATTGTAAGATCAGTACCTCTTCAGACATCAACATGGTGAGTAGATACGAGTCTTACTTTTTAAAAATATTGGTTATGTAATGTTTCTGTCTCCGAATTTATGATTGTCTTTAAAAATAGGAGCAGAAACCGGGTTTTACAAATAAACTTTCTCTTACAAAACGAAAGCAGCAAAGAAAGTTAAAAGGTATGTCATGTGTTTTTTTAATTTTCCAGCAGCCATGCTCTTTATAATGTGTCTTATGGGGGGGAGGGGGGTTAATATTAAAGACCAGGAAGCTGCTACAAAGCAGGTCACGCAGTCTATAGATGGTAAGGAGGCCATATCAGAACCATGTGCTTCAGACACCAAAATTGTGAATAGATAAGAATCTTACTTTTTAAAAATACTGAATTTATGATTGTCTTTAAAAACAGGGGCAGAAACCAGGTTTTACAAATAAACTTTCTCTTACAAAACAAAGACAGCAAAGAAAGTTAAAAAGTATGTCATGTGGGGTTTTTTAAAAAATGTTCCAGCAGCTATGCTCTTCATAATATGTCTCAAGCTTTAATCTTTTTATTTTAGACCTGGAAGATGCTACAAAACAAGATGACCAACCTAATCAACAGCCAGTTCCTTACCAAAAACCAAAAGATAAACAAAATAGTAAGTATTCCGGTTTTATCCCTCTCCTAAATTTTAAGGCCATTGTAAAAGAAAAAAGTATTAGACCCTATGTTTTCTTTTTCAGATCATGAAAATGTTAGAAAATCAGCGAATCTGGGAGTAAAGTCTAACAGGAAAAGATCATACAGCGAATCTACACACGCCAATACAGAATACAGAGAGTGTGGTGAAAGCCATGTCTTTGATCACAGTGTTTCAGAGGACAGAATAAATTTGCATTAGACCCCTCTGAAGAATCAGAACCAGTTAGCTATGTTCAGTTTGTAAAAAGATGGGATCGTAAATTGGACAAGTTTAATGGTGTAATTTATTCAGGAGAATTTTGGTTTATTAATTTAGAAAGGGTAACCATTATCTGAGGCTCAAAATGCCATTCAACAAGGTATTCAGCATATTCTGGATGAGGTTAGCAGCAGAGTTTCACTTGGTGATTATGTACAGGTGCATCTACATTCATCTCTTTTTCATAATTCCTTGTATTCTGGAAAGTTAAACCCAGAAGCATTGTATGCTGATGATTTCTTAGATCAGATCGCTAAACTCTTTCAGAGTCACAGAGAAATCCAGGTTTGTGATATATTCCATGTCATCGTACTTGTCATAAGAAATCGGGGTGGGGGGGGGCATAGGGTCTTAAAGACTATACCATTTAGCCAAATTATTCATAAGAAAAGCATGTATTTGATAGACTTGAATAACACTGATAATAACCTGTGATTTGCAGGTAGTCTCACAGCCCTCATGTCACTGGTAAAAATGACAAATGTTGAACAGTTAGAAGGTGCTAAAAAACTACATAATGAGTTGGAATGGCCAATACACAGAAAAGTCATGCTCGATGATGTAGCAATATTTGAACAGCATTTAAAGATAAACATACGGGTTGTGCTTAACACAAATTCATGGGTTTGTTTTAGACATCAGACAGACCCGTGTTCCCTAAAACCTTTTCTTGATGCTACACGATGACCATTTCTATGGTATAACTGATGCCAAAAAATTCTACGGGGAGCGCAACTTCTGTAGTTACTGTGAGAAACCGTACAGTCACGATCATAATTGCACATTATGGTGTCGTCTTTGTTTGACACTAACGTGTGTGTGAATAATGTTAGTGTACAACAGAGATGTCCTAATTGCAAACTCTTTTGTCGTTCTATAGAGTGTTTAGATAGACACACTTATTTGGCACTGAAGAAAGAAGTGGTGTGTTTATCTAAGAAACTGTGCTAGAAATGTGAGTCTTATGTGGACAAGAAACATAAGAGCAAGGGTCAGCATTGTAAACTATGTAGTGAACCCTTAACCAGGGATGGTGTCTACTTATGTTTTATGACCCCTATTGGTAAAACTGAAACATCTGAAAAGTATATTTTTTATGATTGTGAATGTATGCAAGAAACAGGCTAGCATGTCCCTAATTACATATATGCGACGGACTTAAAGGATGAAAGAAACTGGTAATTCAAGGGCCTCAAATGTATTTCTGCCTTTATACAGATTTTTTGTGACAAAATATTTAAAGGCTACACCTTCATAGCCCATAATTCCAAAGGTTATGGCAGATATTTTGTTCTTAAACAACTGCTAAAGGAAAAGATGAGCACAGGGCTGCTGGTTCAAGGTGCTAAACTTTTACAAATTTACAAACCTTTGACTATCCGTTTTATAGATTCTCTAAATTTCCTGCCTATGAAACTTAGCAAACTTCTACAAGCCATGGGTTTTACAGGCTGCAAGGGGTACTTTGCACACTTTTTTAAAACTCTGGAAAATCAAAATTATGTGGGCCCTATGCCGGGTGTTGAACATTACAGTGTGGGAAACATGTTGCCTGAAGAGAAAGAGGAATTTTTACAATGGTACAAGGACAATCAGCATACAACTTTTAATTTGCAAAAAGAATTGGCTTATTACTACCAGCAGGATGTACCTATTTTGCAGTAGGCCTGTGTTCTCTACCGAGCTGAAATCATGAAAATGACAAAGAAGTGGTTGTAGAGCAGAGTGACATATCAAAAATTCTAGCAAGTTGTTTAGACCCTTTCCAATATATAACCCTTGCATCTGTATGTATGGCTATGTTCAGATTAATGTCTTTAGAACCCAAGACTGTGGCACTCATTCCACCGGATAACTATCACCGGCAGACAAAGAGCTATTCATCCCCCTCTATTCAATGGCTGATGTAAGTAGAGGCCAAAGAAAATATACAAATCACACATGCTCTGAAAGGGGGCAAAAAAAAAAAGGTGGGGTCTTATTTTCTTGATGGTTATGCAGTGATCGAAGGGGTAGAAACAGCTTTTGAATTTAATAGCTGTTTTCATCACGGCTGTCCGAGTTGTTATAACGATAAAGACCAGAATCCTGTAACAGCCACAACCTATGGTTTTCTTTATTACAAAACACAGCTAAAAGCTGCAATCCTGGAAAGCTGGGGGTTCAAGGTCATAAGTGTATGGGAGCATGAGTGGAAGCTGGCTGACACAGCATTACCGCAACCTCTGATTCCACAAAGATGCCCTTTTTGGGGGTAGAACAAATGCCATTTGTCTGCACTACAAAACAAGACCTGGGGAAAAAATACAGTACTATGATTTTACTAGTCTATACCCTTTTGTCAATAAAACAAAGGAATATCCAATAGACCATCCAAAAATCATTTATGGCAAATTTGGTCCCCCTACAAATTACTTCGGTTTTATAAAAGCAAAAGTATATCCTCCATGAAAGCTCTTTTTCCCGGTGTTACCCATACAGTTGGGCGGAAAGGTTGTTTCCTCTGTGTCACACATGTGCTGACACACGGCAACAAGAAACAAGATGAGGAGAGAGTTTTTGTGGGGACTTGGGTGTACGGCGGAGATGAATTTAGCCATTGCAAAAGGGTTTGTGGTTGTTGAAATCTATGAAATCTGATAATCTCTTTTCCGAATACATCAAAATGCATCTCTGTCAAAAACAAGAGGCTTCTGGCTACCCTCGATGGTGCAATGAAACTGAAAAACAAAATGTGTACATAGCTAATTTCTTTAGAAAATAGGGAGTGTGTTTGCGTGCAGATCAGATTAACGTAAACCCTGCTAAGTTTCAAATAGCAAAACATTTCTTAAATTCTCTGTGGGGGTAAATTTGGTCAAAGAACAAATCTGCCTACCACAAGCATTATGAGAGAGCCCGATGATCTCTTTAAATATCTGTTTTCTCCTGAATTTGAGGTTTCATCATGCGATTTTATTGATGATGAAACAGCCTGTGTGTCTTGGAGGCACTCAAAAGACCGCTGCATATTGTCGGGTAGCACGAATGTTTTCATTGCCTGTTTTACAACGGCTTATGCACATCTGGAGTTGTACAACCTTCAAGATAGTTTGCAAGAGTGCTGCCTGTACCATGATACAGATTCGGTGATATTTCTAAGTCGAGAGGGAGATTGGAACCCATCTTTGGGTGATTATTTATGTGAGCTCACAAGTGAGATATCCGCAGATGAACATATCACAGAGTTTGTATCAGGGGGGCCTAAAACATATGGTTACAAGCTGTCAAGTGGAAAGACCTGTATGAAAGTGAAAGGGATTACGTTAAACATAGAAAACTGCCAGAAAATCAATTTCACTACTTTGAAAGATCTAGTTTTTGACTACAAGCCTGGGGCATCAGATTTACCCCAGAAAAAGATAGGACTACAACAACCTGGTGTTATAAGAAACAAAAAGAGTTGGACAATAGAGACTGGTGTGATTAAAAAAACCACAAAAGGTTGTGTATGACAAAAGGGTGTAGTTGGAGGATGGCTTTAGCACACTACCCTACGGATACTAGCATGGTGAATGTGCGCTGGTCACATCCTTTTTCTTGTATTTTAGCTGGGCCATCCAATTCAGGCAAGAGCTTCTTTGTTAAAAAGCTGTTAGAACACGCTGGGTGTATATTGACTGTCATGCCTAATAATATTGTATGGTGTTGCAGTTGCTGGCAACCTTTGTATAAAGAAATGTTAAATAAATATCCTTTTATTACATTTATGGACACTTTGCCTGATACTTTTAATGATGAATGAATGTTTCCAACCAATAAAGTAAACTTGGTTATTGTAGATGATCTAATGGATTCTGCCTGTAAAAGTGTTGAAATAGAGAAAGCCTTTACCAAGTATGTGCATCACAAAAACCTAAGCATCATATATATTGTTCAAAATGTTTTCTGCCAAGGAAAAGCAAGCCGAACTATAACTTTAAATACCAAATACATGGTGCTCTTTAAGAATCCTAGAGATAAGTTTCAGATTGCCATTCTAGCCAGGCAGATGTACTCTGGAAAATCAAATTTCTTTTTAGAAGTCTTCGAGGATGCCACCAGAAAGCCGTTTGGTTATCTCATTGTGGATTTAAACACCACAACGCCTGAGGCTTACAGACTGAGGATGGCTATCTTCCCGCCAGATTGGACTACAGTATACTGTGAAAAAACACAAATCCCCCATAAAAAGAAATGAATATGTAATCGGCCCTTCATACATGCTTGTATGTCTCAGACAACATGTCTCGCCGTGTAAAGAGAAACCTGACCCTTTTAAAACTTTTGGTTCAAGCCTCTCCGCAGCACAGAAGAGCCATCCTGAATACAGCTTCTAATGATTTGGTAGCAGCTATAGTTGAAATCGCTCTCAACACCCTAAAAGGTAACATTCCTCTTTCACAACACCAGATAAAGGTTTTAAAAGGGAAGCATCACGCCATAAAGAGTCTGTGCGATAAGAGACTACTCATTAAAAAAAAAAAAAGAAGCAATTGGTGAGACAGTCGGGTGGATTTATCGGGCCCCTGTTAAGTTTTGCATTACCATTGATAATGGGGCTTCTGACAAACCGCTAATGCAGCACGCTGAAAAAATGTACATAGTCCCTAGTCAACAACTCGAGCGCTTGAGAAACCCGCCAGATCGGGATAAAAATATTAGAACCACGACCATTCATAAGTTAGATGAAGAAATGAAAAACATCCTGCAAAGCGTTGGTATGTCTGAACATGAAAAGGCTAAATGTTACTCAGAAGTGTTACAGCGCTATCTCGTGCTTAAGAGACAAAGGGATATGGAAAAAGAAAAAATAAACTTGTATCTACAGGCACAAGATGAGACATCGACAGCAGCATCTCTAGAAAATATTATACCTCCAGGCCCTGTAATATAAGAAGTGTTAAACAGCATCAATATGCGCCATAGCAAAAATGCTGATGTGCTGCTTAATAAACTGTTAAAAAACAAGGATGTGGCATCCTGGGATGGAAATGGAACATTTGTATACCGGGGAAACACTGTCAATGGCTCTAACCTACTTGACCTTGTTCGTGGGACTATGCAGCCCCAAGCTCTTTCACAACGAAGAATACCAAGGACTGGGGGGAGTTCATGCAAATCCTAGCCAAATTAAATATGCCCTCCACGGTGATGGGTAATGCAGCCAACAGAGATATACTGGCACGCCTCAAGAAGAATCCCTCTGTAAAGGTTACTAAAATGTACACGAAGCCGATAAAGAGCAAAGAGCTACTCCCTCACAAAAAACGTAAATTATCTCACAGTAACCGGTAGTTGAGTGTATAAAAATGTATTTTCAATAAAATGTTTAAAAACAAAAATAAAAGTCTAGAGAGTGGTTTCTTTTCAAAAACCTCCTTAGAGGGGGGGTACTTTTTATTTAGAAACAGCATAACATTCACGATAGGAAACACACACCTGCTGGTTATGAAACGGATTTCTAAAAGATCTACACAAAGTTTGTTTGTTGCATTTTATAAAATGTAACACCATATCATCATTTTGCATTAAATCTTCAGAATACATTTCTAAAATATTTTCAAAAGGCACCCCCTTTCAAGCAATGGTGCAAGAAAAACACACAGTGATATTCATAAGCCGTGGACATTGGGTGCTGTAATTGTCTGCTGTGGTATAAAACAGCTTTACAATTCTTGTTGAAAAAGCTCATAATGCTGGTAGGAAAGAATAAGCTATCTGGGGGTTGTCCATAAGAATCAAAAAATTCCCATGTTCCATCTCCACATATATAGAGGGCTAACCAGTGTTCTCCAGGTAGGTTATGAAGATGTGTATTTACCACCAAACACACGGGCTTCCTTGATATTTGTACATCAGCTAACCAGTTACTGGGAAGCACATCTAAAAAGAAATGTGCAACACAGGGGTCCTTCTTTAAAATACAGAAGATCTGCATGGTGTTCATTTTCACGAATGATCAAAAAGAACATTCCTTCTATGATTAATTTCTATCACATTGTCAAAAACCCCATAAACAATCATGTTAACTGTATGGGGTAAGGCGCTGGCAAAACATATTTCAGCCCGCAGGTTACCAGTTTTAATCAGCGAGTAAAGGTCTGCACACTCCTGATCCGGTGAAAGGTCAAACGCCAACAGGGGATAGGTTTCCCGGGCACTTGTTCACCATCCACATACAGAGCAGCAAAATTAATATCATAATGTTTAAAATTGAAGGGGTTTTTAGCATAATTACCGCTGAAAGCATCATTATCCACAAATCCCAGCACAAAGAGTTTTGGTAACTGCCCCCAAAAAGAGATTTTCCTGATTAGTCACCCGGGCTCCGGCTGGTATGCTAAACACCTTCAGCCCCACATGGTCAATAGCATACTTGACATTAGCTTTCAGCAGAGCTTCCACATGTCCCAAGCGCACTCTGGGAGAAACTAACTCTCTTTACAAAGAGCGCAGCATTTAGGATAAGGAGTTTATAACTTTCTTCAGCATCACCGCTGTCACGCCCTTAGCCCCTTACAGACAGTGTAGAGGGGCGTGCTTGTCATAGGAGAGATTCACCATTTAGCCTTTACCTGACTGGCTGCCTTGTAATGCCTCATGGGAAAGGTAGTTCAGTCAGGAGGTACTTGGCTTCAGGTAAAAAAACACAATTGTAGTTGGCTTGAGTGGTAAGGCTTTTGACAGAAATTTATTGATGGGGTAAATGCTAGGGTCATAAAGTAACACCTTTGGATTGTTTCTCCAGGATTCTTTCAAAAATACATCAGGATATAACTGAACTCAAAACAAAACAGCTTATAATGTTCTTTAGCATAAAGAAAAGTCCTTTCAACAGCTAATGCTACCAGACACGGCTAGCAGTGCTGTTCAAAACAAACAAAATCAAAGCTTTTCTTACTTTCACCATCAGCACGGCTTCAGGCTGTGCACTACACTGGCTAGCAGCAGTTTAACAAGTTGTAATTAGACAGCTGCAGTTTGCTCAGCAAAGGTATTTCTCCTTTAATACAGGACTTTCACAAGTTATCTACAGGCTCTCAGGGTTACCAGACTCTGGAGGTTTTCCTTATGGTTGACTCCCTTCCAAACCCTCTGTATTTGAAGATTGGCATAAAGAGCAATCCATGTATGAGTCTTCTTCTTCTACAGCTAGGTCTTGTTCACCCAGTTGCATGGGCTCTACCTTAGTCTCTGGCTCAGAGGGCTTAGCTGGCTGCCTTCCGTTAGGGCAAAAGCTGTCTCTTGCAACTCTGTAGTGCTCCAAATTAGACAAGCTTCCAATGCTCCTACCTAGGTCAAGGCTTGTACCAGCTTCTCATGCTCTGGCCACCATTCACCTGAACTACCTCGTCCTGTCCTCCAACTTGTGTTCCTTGTTACTGCGGTTTTTACTGTTCCAGCTCCATTCCTCTTCCAGTAAGCATTCCTACTCCTCTCTCTCTCTGGATAATCTGACCTAGACTTAAACCTCTCAGGCTCCAGCCCCACCCCTTCTCCTCTCAGGTGTTGGAGATCAAACTGCCTCGTGGCAGCTGAGCAATTGGGGAATTCAGTGACGTAAGGGTTCCTTACCCTGGGCCTGCATTCCCTCTCCTTTTCTCCACTAGGGGCATTCTGCAACCTATTTCAGCTAGGAATTACCTGCTTTCTAGGTGTAAATGGAGTTTTGTGTCTCTGACCTTGTAAAATAGGTCCTTTGATAAGGGCGAATTCCTTCTCCTTATCCCTGTCTCCTGGGTCCTGATAAGCTTCGTTATCACACCGCTCATTAAACAGAAAGATTTTTTGTTGCAGGTCAATTTAATTGTGAGATCCACACCATTAATCAATAGCTTTTCTTGAAAAAATAGATCGCTGTGTAAATACCCCAATAGCTCTACCTTGTGGCTAGAGGCAGTAAATTGGGCCTTTTCAGTAAAACCGGCGTTGCGAGAGCCTATCTCTCTCACTTCATGCTCCCCGGCTGTGTCTTTATAAAACAACCCACTTGTAAACTGTGATTTGAGGGGTCCTTCACCATAATTGAGAAGCAGCTCTACGAGGGCTCTGTAGGGGTAGCAGTTGTTGCTCTGGCTAATGAGTTGGTCTCCCAGGGTAACATCCATCTGGCTAAACAGAGATGCGATTGGGTTAGCTCACCAGAGCTACTTTGGCTGCTGGACCGATGTTTGAGCCATCTTCTTCCACAATTTGACAGGTCAGGTGCAAAAGAGTACTATTTAAATCAATGTAGTCTTCACCATGACCTGCGATATAGAAGTCCAAAGGGGCTGTTTCCAACAAAGCCGATAATGGCGGAATTTCCACATAAATACTTATTTCGATGCTTGTTTGGGTCGGGGCTAGTTGAAACAGGTCCAGTTCCGATTTAACACACTCTTCAGAGCCGTGGTGTACAAAAGCCATGGTGCTTTTTTTAGAATATATCTCGCTTCCTAGAGCGAGTGCTTCTCCTCTTAGAAAGATGGTTAAGCTTCTGAGACTTGTCACCTTCGGGTTTCTTTCTTTTAAAAGGCTTTAGAGGTCCTTGCGGTAACTCCTGAGACTTGGTTCTCTTCCTTTTAACAGTTCTTCTAATCACAGCCAGTCCTCATCCTGCCTGTTCTGTAGAATGGTTCATTTTATTTAGAACAGCCGTTGTGACATGACTCATGACATCCTTGGCTATGTTTTTTGTGACACCTTTCACGTGTGGTTTAATAATTTCAAAACCCCTTCTCAAAAATGGAATAGCTTTTCTAAAGAGACTGTGAAACACCCCACCGACACCAGCACCGTACATGACTGGTACTCCATGATATCCTGAAAGTCCATTGCTGGCTTGTGCTGTATAATAATGCTTGTATGCTTTGGGGTCTCCGTAGTCTTTAGCCACAACCATTTTAAAAAACAGCCACTCTCCGGGGGCACAGACGAAGCTTAAGGATCACCTTCCCGTAATGAAATGAAGAAATACTGAGAAGAGTGTGACGAGCACCACTGTGCTACTCTCTTATGAGTGCACAATGTTGAACTGAACGCTTGCCCACGTCTTCCACTTTCTGAAGTTCTGTCATTGCTGCACATATGGTTGGGGAGGTGGGGGGAGTATGCTGGCACCAGGAAGCAGGGAGACTGTAAGGGTTATTAGGGAAGAGAGTGTGCTAGAGTCAAGGATAACTCATCTTGAGCTGCTACTGAAAAGGCATGAGCTAAATAAAAACAATCTAGGGAGTCCCTTGTTTCTCTCTGATCCGTCTGATCCTTCTATTTCAAATGTGATGGTGTCAATATGCTGTTTGTTCACAGGGACATAGTGTGGCTTATCATAAGTTAATGTGATAAACTCATCCCTAAACCCCTTAGTTGGAACACAGCGCAGCAGTGGCACAAAATGGTCACCTACTAACTGGTGCTCTACAATATCTGTGTACAGGTAGAGGGTATTAAAACTGCCCGTGATATCCACTGGAAAATGGGAACGTTGTGTATTAACATCAGCTTCTATTCACAAAATGGTTGTCAAATCACCATCTGCAGAAATAACAGACCTATCTTCCGATTTTATTCGGATTCTTCGCGCATGGGGTTCATAAATGATTCGTGGTGGCGCAGATTTATAGATGCTGCTAATGTCCTGATTCATGGATTCCACTAAACTCTGCATGGTCACATAATGTCCTCTCCTGACTGTAATGTGGTGCTGTATATTTCCTGCTACGGAGGTGACAACATACTTTTGATCTTCCTTAATATTCTCCCAAGTGTTGGGATATTGTATTTCCAGTAGCCCTACTTCCCATGGTCCTTGTAAGTCCAACAGCCTTGCTAGTTGTATGGTAAAATTAGAGCTGGCATTTTGGGGAAACACACCTACTGAGGCATTGCTAGGCAGTGTGATATAAAAGCCACCATCATTCATTTTTTTTTATGTTGCTTCAAAAGAAAGAAATCAGATGTCTTGAATCTCTGATGCTTTAAGCCAACTGTTAAATTTAACAGGCCATCCCCTCCGTTTCACGAGGTAGCATCTGTTCCTGCCACATCCTTTTACCTTTAGAACCTTATCGATACGGTATATATTCTGTCCTGTTGTGGGGTGACTTTTAACAATTCTTCAGGATAAAAAGAACCTTGTATGGCTTCACCATCATAATCATGTATCTTGTATGTCGCTTTCTGTCCCCTGTTTAAAATGTCCGTTATTATAAATACCTCGCATTTGCTCGTAACCTTTTTTCAAATTGTCCTTTAGTTTTTTAAAGTCTTACATGATCTCCTTTCTTTAAGGGGTTCTTGGTGTGCTTACGTTTAATGCTATCACCGTAGACTCTCTTCCAGATCTGCAAAGAATTTGTGTATGTCACATCTATAGGCCTCGCCTTTATTGTTCTGTGAAAACTATGATTATAGCTGTGTACAAAAGCCTGCAGTACGTCTTGGTACCTAAAGGTGTTGTGTGCTGTAAAATAACGCCACATTTTGGATTTCAAAGTCCTGTTAAACCTTTCTAACACCGCAGCTTTAACATCGTTATTGGTTACAAAATGATGAACCCCTTTTTGTTTTAAGAAATTCTTCAGAGACCTATTTAAAAATTCTTTCCCCCGGTCTGTCTGTATTTTTTCAGGTATACGACCTAGATTAAATATTTTTTCAAAGGCTTTAGCAACTTCACGACCGGTTTTCGATTTTAAACTTGCAGCCCAAACATATTTTGACAGGATGTCTACCACTGTTAAGACGTATTTGTAGCCATTGTTATAATGGGACAAGGCTGCCATATCAACTAAATCAGCCTGCCATTGCGCATCCACATCTGACACGATCGTCTTGTTTCTTTTAAAATGGACCCTAGCAGGTCTGTGTAAAGTATAAGCATCTTGTCCTGTAGCCCATCTAACTACATCTTTTCTCTTGACTGTTTTATCATGCTTTTTAGCAGCTTGAAGTAGAGGATTTATGCCCCCAAAGCTCCCTATTGCTTTTGGGTAATAGTAAATGCTCTCCAATAAAGTTTCCTTCATGATAGCAAAATAAAAAGAATAGTCATATTCTTCTAAGCAAAACACATTTCCGGAGTCAGTCACTCTGCTTCCGCTGATGTCAGCATAAACCGGAAGCAAAACACATTTCCAGGGTGTCAGACACCCTGTTTCTGGTGATGTAATCGAAAAGCAACACTGTCCATTTCCAATGACACCCTGTTTCCGGTGATGTCATTTCCGATGATGTAGGGTGGCAGGGGGCATTTCCAAAGGATCATGTTTTGGACTGACCAGGAAAGCATGTCTGCATTTCTGATTTGACAACAGCAAAATGCACTTACTTTAACAAATGTGGAAGCTGGCATTAACAGCTCAGAGGCAGGACTGGGTGTCAGCCGACTGCTCATCTGGATCCAGGGTTTGCACCAGTGATTTAGACAACAATCGTGCTTACCTCCGTGGTATTCAAAATCACCTTGAAAGTTTAAAGAAAGCATGCACCTGCTAAAGCTTTTAATGCTCTTTTAATGTTTCATCATTTATATGCAAGCATGTGCTAATTTTAGCATGCACAGTCTAATGATCTCAAGACCCATTTAGCATGCACATTTAGGAGCTTGGGAAGCAATACTGTGTAGCCCCATACCTGCATGATGTAAGCAGATGTCTGTATATTTCAACTTCATGGCTCATTTTCAGCACCCACAATTGAAAATGAAAATGAAAATATATGGAAACTGTCTACAGTCTGCTCCTGTAACTAAAACACAGCCTGCCTAGGAATGCCTCTTTTCAATCCAACCAAAAGTGAAAAAGTGTGTGCATTCTTTTAGCTGGAATACGGAAGGCAATGTTTGGTTAGGCCAGTTTAACTAGGTAAAAGCCATTGAGATTGTTTTTAGGGACGATCATTTTCAATAGCATTCCTGCAGTAAAGCAGCGTTTTATCCACAGATGCAGGCTGTTGCACAACTGCCTGCCTGATATGTGATGGGCAGCTGCATGTGGATAGAGCCTGTTCATGTGCAGTTTTGCCTAGACAGAGGTGGTGAACATCTGGGAGGGGGCAAGGAGAATTTTAATTTTACATATACGGTTGAAATTACATGCACAGGCTCATACAATTACCCCAGAAATGTTTGCATGATAGAGACTGGCATAAATATAAGTGCATAAATGCACTGGGGCTATCTTCAAAAGAGAAGTGTGTACATTTTGCTGAAACAAGCAAAAGCTGGTAAAAGTTGGAGTGGGTAAATTTATATGTCTACAGTCTGTGCATGCATAAATATAGCCAGACTGAGTGAAGGCATTCCTTAGGCATATGCTTGAAAATAATAAATTAGATTTGGGAGGTAAATGGAAGGCACATCTATATTTTCTTAAATTTCTGTTTTGTGCATGCTATATTTTAGTGCAGCTTTTCTCAACCCAGTCCTGGAGACACACATCTAGCTAGTCAGGTTTTCAGGATAACCACGATGAATATGCATAACATATACACCTCGTATACAAGCGATAAGAAGTACTAGTAGTCGATTTGTACACACTGGCCCCATTGTATAAAAATCTCTATCATATATAGTCATTGTGATTATTCTGAAAACCTGGTTGTCTACCCGTGTCCTGAGGACTTAGCGCATAGGCTCCTAAATCTGCAAACACTGTCATTGTCCGCCTCTAATTATCACAATCATTATTTATCTTGTTCCTGACCTCCTGTCTTCAGTTTAAGTGTTAGACAATTAAACGCTTACTTGTCATGGTCACTTAGGAAGCCCACTGCCTGTTACTGCATCGCAGCATGCATGCTCTGACCATCTGCTATAGCAAAGACTTTGCAGCTTGCATGGGTGGATTATTTTTAAAGAGTCATTTCACCAAAGTTCTTTTTGGTCTCTGGAAGTTGAACAGCAGGATGTTTTTTTTACTGAACGGGAATAGCTGTTAAAAGAGGTCCCATACATTATTCAGCGCAAAAAAAGGAAAATATTTGCCACAATTTAATAAAACATAATTAAGATGAGCACAAATCACCATCAGAGAGTCTCCATGTCAGCTGTGAATTTCATCCCCCAGCGGGTTCACAAAACAGAAATTTAGCAAAATATAGATGTGCCTTCCATTTACCTCCCAAATCTAATTTATTATATACACTTCTGCCTGAGGCTGATCAAAGCCCATGCTGAAATACCACCATGCTCACAACTGCTTAGTCAAACCTACAGGAGTAAATTGGCACATTTAAAACAATTTTGCATTTTGAAAACAGGAGACAGATGTAGTGTGAACCCTCTTCTTTTATTTTATCAGTTAAAAACACAGACATTATCCAACTGTATCACTTCAGTCACAAGCATGAATCACTCACATTGACAACTTATAGCATTACCATGCACAATAAATTCTTTATCATAGCAACAAATCTATGAGTATATCACTAACACCCTTGCACAGCACTTTGCAAAGATAGCAGAATAAAACAGAATGCAAATGAATAAAAGATTCATTTACCGAAAGACCAACATTAAACAGAAACTCTTGGCCATGTTGCTATAGGTTTTTCAGGGTACAGTATAAGTGTGTTGGAGCTGTTAAGCAACTATCCTATAGTGCTATATGTTTTAAGGTGAGGCATGTTGAAGGTGGAAGATGGCTGTGCTCTATAAAGTAAAAGGGCGGCCCTTTCCTCATCCACAGCCCTTCCTGGGTTTGGATGTTCTATCTTCTCTTTACTACTCAGAGTCGGAACCAGCAATACCAGGCATGAAATCCATATCAATGCTGCTGAGTGCAGAAGAACGACCTAAGTTTTTACTCCTCCTCTAACCTGGCGTTAAAACCCAGCATTAAAGAGAAAGCGTAGTTACTCACCTGTAACAGGTGATCTCTGGGAACAGCAGGAATAAATCTTCACATATGGGTATCGTCGGTACTGACGGAGCCCGCGCGGGAACGCTCCCCAGCGTCCAATAGGAACGCTTTTGGGAGCGTGCATCCACGCATGCGCGCTGCCTTCCCGCCTATCTACCTCCCTCTCTTCAGTTGAGTTTAAAGCTGAGACCGAAGGAGAGAAGTAGATAAAAATAGAGAAAGAGAGAGAGAAAGACAACTCCAAGGGGAGGCGGGTGGGTTGTGAAGACTTATTCCTGCTGTTCCCAGAGATCACTTGTTACAGGTGAGTAACTACGCTATCTCCAGGAACAAGCAGGAATGAGTCTTCACATATGCGGACTCCCGAGCTGAAAGATGCCTAGGGAAGACCCAGCATGTAGCAAATCTATGTAGATGGGCCATGCTTCCCCCAGGTACCTCAGGCATCCAAATGGCTGGAGTGCAGGAGTTGAACTATGAGTGGAAAGGTGTTGTAGAACAGCTTGACCAAACAAGGCATCCCGGCGGGAGTCCTTGTCTAGACAATAATGGGCAGTGAAAGTATGTACTGAGGCCCAAGTTGCTGCTTTGCAGATTTCATCAATAGCCACAGAACGAAGGTTAGCTGTTGAGGCTGCCATGGTTCTGACATTATGAGCTGTGACATGGCCTTCAAGAGGTATTCCTTTACTTTGATATGCATAGGAAATACAATCTGCAATCCATTTAGAGAGGGTTCTTTTAGTGACAGGAAGTCCTAAATGGCTAGAGTCAAAAGCCACAAAAAGCTGAGAAGACTTTCTGTGAGGCTGGGTCCTTTGGAGATAAAAAGCTAGAGCTCTTTTACAGTCCAAAGTATGACGTTTCCTTTCCGCAGAGGAGGAATGAGGCCTAGGAAAGAAAACAGAAAGATAAACTGACTGGTTTAGATAAAAAGGTGAAACCACCTTTGGAAGAAAATGAGGATGGGTCCTAAGAACCACCTTATCATGATGAAACCTTGTATAAGGCAGATCAGGCATTAAAGCCTGAAGTTCACTAATGCGTCTAGCAGAAGTGATGGCAATCAGGAAAACAACTTTCCATGAAAGAAACTTTAGATCCGAAGTAGCCAAAGGCTCAAAAGGTGGCTCCATGAGCACACCTAGAACAAGGTTGAGATCCCATGCCACCGGAGGTGGTTTAATATGAGGTTTTGTTGGAAGAAGTCCTCTCATAAATCTAGAAATAAGTGGATGTATTTATGTATGTATTTATGTATTTTAATTCTCTTATATACCGCGCTATTCTGCAGCAGTGCAGTTTACATTGAACAAACTGAAATTACATTGAACAGGGCATTATAACTTGGAGATAACTATTTTACAGAGAACATGGGCTATGGAGGGTTAAGTGGCTTGCCCAAGACCACAAGGAGCACCTGTGGGACTAGAAACCCCATTCCTTCCAGCCCAAGGTTGCTGTCCTCTAGTGGGATTTGAACCCCCGACCTTCCGGCCTGAAGTACCTTGCCCCAACCACTAGGCCACTCCACTGAGAGGAAATTGGTTGTCCATCTAAGAGCTTATGAGATGCAGCAATAGCACTAAGATGGACTCTAACAGAATTGGTCTGAAGACCAGAAGCCGACAAATGAAGGAGATACTCTAGAAGAGAGTCTACTGGTACCAAAGAGGGATTAAGTCCTCTCTAATTACACCAGGAAGAAAACCTTTTCCACTTAAAAGCATAAGAACTTCTTGTGTAAGGTTTCCTGGAGGCTAGAAGAATGTCCTTCACTTGTTGAGACAGGTCTAGATCTTGAAAATCTAGGCCTTGAGTAACCAGGCCTTAAGATGTAGGGACTGGGGTGCAGTAGAGATCCGTTGTCCTGGGACAGAAGATCTGGAGCACTCCCTAACTCCAGAGGGGTGACTTAAGAGAGTTTCAAAAGAAGAGGATACCATATTTGCCTCGGCCAGGAAGGCGCTATGAGTATCATGCGTTCCTTGTTCCTCTGGAGTTTGAATAAGGTTTTGGGGATTAGAGGGATTGGCGGAAAAGCATATAGATAATCCTGACCCAAGTGAAGCAGGAATGCATCCCTGGCTTGACATTTCTGTGCTGGAAGTCTGGAACAAAACCGGGGAAGTTTGGCATTCTGTGGACTTGCAAAGAGGTCTATGTCTGGTGTTCCCCAGACAAGAAAACCTCAAGCAATATAAGAGTGGAATGACCACTCGTGTGGCAGGAGTACTCGACTGAGTCTGTCTGCCCAAACGTTTTGAACGTCTGGAAGATAGACTGCCCGCAGATGAATCCAATGCTCTCTGGCAAAGGCCCATAGTTGCAGAGCTTCATTGCATAGATGGAGAGAGCCTGTTCCGCCTTGTTTGTTGAGGTAAAACATGGCTACTTGATTGTCTGTTTGCACCAGAACTGTTTTGTTTACGAGCTGGGTGCAAAAGACTTGAATAGCATTGGAGATGGCTCTGAGTTCTAGGAGGTTTATATGAAGAAGAGCCTCCTGTGAAGACCAAAGGCCCTGAATTGATAGACTGTCCAAATGGGCTCCCCAATCCATCTTGGAGGAATCTGTTGTGAGGATAGCCTGAGGTTGTGGCTGCTGGAAAGGAGCGCCTATTAAAAGGTTTTCCAGAGATTGCCACCAACGGAGAGACAGAATCAGGCGTGTGGTAACCCTGATCTTGTCTGAAAGGCCTCCTGAGGCCTGGGACCATTGGGAAGCCAAGGTCCACTGGGCCGCTCTCATGTGAAGACGAGCATAAGGTATTACATGGACGGTCGATGCCATGTGACCTAGTAGGCGAAGCATCTGTCGAGCAGTGAGGAAGGTCTGCAGCGCTGCTTGAGATGCTAGCTCGATGATTCATAGACAGCACAGTTGGGGCAGGAAAGCCCTTGCAAGCTGTGTGTCCAAGCGAGCACCTATAAACTCGAGGGTCTGAGATGGGGGCGAGCTGAGACTTTGGAAGATTTATGACCAATCCCAAATACTGGAGTATTTGTTTTGCTCGTAACAGGGCCTGATGAGCTTCTTGAGATGACTGTGCTTGGATGAGCCAATCGTCCAAGTAAGGGAATACAAAAATCCCCAGGGTCCTCATGAACACTGCTATTACTGACATGCATTTTGTGAAGACCCTTGGAGCCGAGGCCAGCCCAAAGGGAAGGACACTGTACTGGAAATGTCTTCCCTGGACCAGGAACCGAAGGAATTTCCTGTAATCTACATGAATAAGGATATGCATGTAGGCATCTTTTACATCTAGAGAACATAGCAATCTTGCCTGTGAAGGTATGGCAGAAGAGAGCCGAGGGAAAGCATTTTGAACTTCTCTCGGACTAGAAATTTGTTAAGCTCTCTGAGATCTAGGATTGGTCCTAACCCCCCTGTTTTTTTTTTTTTTGGAATGAGAAAATAGGGAGAATAAAACCCTGTGCCTTGTTGGCATAAAGGAACCTCTTCTATAGCTCCTTGAGCTAGAAGAGTAGAGACTTCTTGTAGCAAGAGGTCTATGCCTAGAGGTTGAGAGTTGAACTGTTTTACCAGTGTGGGTGGTGGTAAGCTGAGGAAACGAAGCTTGTACCCCAGACTCCCTATGGACAAAGTCCAGGCCTCTAATGTGATTTGTTGCCATCTGTTGGCAAAGTGGCAGATACAGCCTGGAATGTTTAGAGGTTCTGGGCCTAACACAGGAAGAATGAGCAAGTTCTCTGGACAAAAGTCAAAAACCCTGAGGAGGCTGAGTCTGCTGAGCCGGTTGGGGTTTGGGTTTTCTTTGTCTTGTCTGTTGTTGCCCTTTTTTGGGCAACATATGCCTGTTGGGTGGAAGATGGATAGAACTTTTTCTTCTTAGAGAAAAAAGTTTTCTTAAAGGTCTTTTTCTTAGCTGGGTTAGCAAAAATCTTTGACAATCTATTCAAAGTGGCATTATCAGAGTCCAACTGATTAGCCTTAGATTGCCAATCCTTGCCAAAAAGATTTTCTCCGGTGCAAAAAATATTTCCCAGCTTTTCCTGCACCCATTCCTCCAAGTCAGAAGCTTGGAGCCAGGCAATTCATCGTGCTCCTATAGCTATAGCAGAAGTCCTGCTAATGCATTCAAAACAGTCAAAGGTAGCACGATTCATGAACTTAGAGACATTCTGAGCATGTTTGACTAGTGATAAATGGTCTGCTCTTTTGTCATCTTGAAGGAAGGGGTTCAAAAGCTCTAAGTTTTTTGTAACCTCCTCAAGAAACATTCCCATGTATAAAATATAGGAACTAATCCTTGCTGAAAGCATGGAGGCCTGAAAACATCTACGCCCAAAAGCATCCAGTGTTCTAGATTTACGACCTGGTGGATTAGAAGAGTGTCTCTTTGTACTCTTAATCCATCTCATGGCAGACTCCACCACCATAGAGTGGTGTGGTAATTGAGTCTTGTGAAACCCTGGATAAGGTGGCACTCTATACATAGTGTCAAGGTGTTTAGAATGTGAGGTTACTGTTAAAGGAGTTTCCCACATCCGTAACATTAGATCATGCAAGATCTGATGTACAGGGAGCATAGCTGCTTCCTTTGGAGCCAAGGGGTATTGTAGAATTCTTAATTCTTCTGCCTTGGCTCCTTTTCAGGAACCACTGTAATGGCAAGAGCCCTTGCCATATCATGCACAAAATCGTGAAAAGACATGTCCTCAGGAGGAGACATCCTACGTTGAGGAGAAAGAGTTGAATCTTGTAAAAGTTCAGCTCTGGTACCGGTGGAGTCATCTCAGTCATCAGAATCGGAAGACTCAAAGGGAGGAAGCACCGGATTCTCCTTCAAAAGTTGTCTTTGGTACCGCTCGAGGTTGGTACCTGATCCCCCATGCTTGAGAGTGATTCCAAACTCGGCATCGGGGGAAGTAAACATGCCAAAGCAGGTACCGAGGGTACCGGCACCGGTACCAAGAGCGATACCGGTGCCTGTGGAACGGTCTGCAGCGACTTTAGCGGTACCGAAGTAGCCAAAAGATTTGCTAGACTACGTTCAATGGCAAGGAGTCTTTTATCCATTACCATTTCCGATGCCGGGGTGTCAGTACCGATGGAAGCGGCCACAACCCCCAAGCATGGAACAGGAACGTTCATCGAGGCCGAAGTCTCGAGAACATCCTGGAGTCCCGATAGTGCTTTGGAGCCCGAAGACTCCCACCGGGGCTGTTTTGCCAGTGCAGGATGTTCGAGGGCAATGCCAGAGGCATCTTGATACTTAGAGGGAGATCTACCTCTCGAGGACCGGCTTGATTTAGACTTATGTTTAGTTACCTGAGATCCCTGGGAAGAAGTAGAGGCCCTGGAGAATACTGATGCTACTGACATTGTGTCCGATGCAAACAGGGCTGAGTTGATTTGCTCGATTCTGAAGACTTCTTTTAGTCAGCTTCCTGCAGGAGAGACACTCCGCTGGGCAATGGTCAGGACCTAAACATTTAAGACACCAGTCATGGGTGTCTGTTACAGAAATTGTGCTGGCACACTTCGAACATTTTTTGAAACCAGTAGTTGGTTTCTCCATGCTGAAAGAAGAGGCCTAGTGGCCAAAATGACGCCAAGCAGTAAGCAGGGGCAAACCCCTGACTGAAAAAGCACAAGTTCTGTGTTGTTTTTTTTAAAGAAAGAAAAAGCACCGGTGGTACCGGTGGGCATTGAACGAAGGCAGGCACGACCACAAAAAATAAGAAATAAAAGTAGAATTTTCTGCGGTGACAGGGTTCACGTCCTGTCAGCTCCGCGGAAAACAAAGAACTGAAGAGAGGGAGGTAGATAGGCGGGAAGGCAGCGCGCATGCACGCTCCCAAAAGCGTTCCTATTGGACGCTGGGGAGCGTTCCCGCGTGGGCTCTGTCGGTACCGACGATACCCATATGTGAAGACTCATTCCTGCTTGTTCCTGGAGATACCTTGCATTCAGCCTTTGGATCTTTTGTGCACTTCTTTGCACCTGGGTTTAAGAGCCTGCACCCGTTTTACATTGGGCAGTGATAAAGCCTGGCTCTTCCAGCTCTCCTTTACCCACCTTCTTAGGGAGGAGTCGATGCAGCCTACCTGCTCCTTTTCCTTTCCTTCTCTTCTTTCCTGTTTCTTTTCATTCTTGTAAATAATGAAATAAGACTGTTAAAAAAGGTCTCCTTTCCTAAAACCACTCCTCAGCCGTTTATGCTACATATATACCACCTGACTAGAAGTGAACTGTAGATCAAGGTCGGCGCAGAGGTGCCTCATGTTTGTTTATGTTCATAGGGGCTGATATTCCAGAGCCCTTTGTCCGAAGAAGGGTGCAATATTCAGGGGATCGTACCACTGAATCTCTCCACTGGCTGCCCCAGCACTATCCAGTTAATGGAGGAACACTCAGTGGGCAGGGCAAGGACATGTTGGCGCTATCCGGATAAATGCCGGCACTTATTTGGTCAGCGGGATATTTAGTTGGCACCTATCCGGACAACCTGGGCTGCATGAAAAGCAGATAAGCATAGAGAGGTAGGCATCTATTTGTCTTTAGAAAGTATTAGCACAAATCCTGCAGAAATAATGCCCAGATTGTGGGCCCTAACATTTTGTGTCTGCTTGACAGCAGGCATAAAATGTTAGCACATGAAGTAGACACATGCGTGTTTCTGGTATAAATAGAGAGACTCTAAGGTGCTGTCTGTCTACTTTAACAGGATCTTTAGTGTCTCTACTAAAGACAGCTTTGCTGAACCCCCTGTGCCCCATCCTGTTTCCAGAACAAGAGGGAGCATTCTTGTCGTTCACGTAACAATCCTTCCTAGTGAAATAATGGTGGGAGAGTCATTGACAGAACATGAAGTGAAGGAGTTGTAAAATTGGAGGGAATTTGCAAGGTGTATGAAGACCAAGCCCACAGTAAAATCCTGTTCTTTGGCTTTACAGCAGGTGTACCACAGCATGGCACCTTTGAGCCATGTGCTTTGAGAAGGAGAAGGATTTTTGCAACCCTAGCCCATATTGCTTAAGTCAAAGCATCGCAGGGTCTTCTCAGTGGTCTCTGGAAGGGGAAAGCTGGATTAGTGCACCCAAGAGAGGAGCTGCTGCATCACAAGGATTCTGACTTGAGGAATGCCAAGTGCTGGGGGGGGGGGGGGGGGAGGGGGGGACAGTGCTTGAAGCTCTTTCAAGCTCGGAAGATTGTGTAACCACTTCCCAAAAGGAGAGGGAGAAATTCATATTTTCTCTCAGTAGGTGAGCGCTTAAGGACTTGGACTGGTGGCAAGGATTAAGACACCAGCCCCTTTAAGTTTGTGATTTTCACCATTTTTGAGACTTTGTAATTGACTAAATAAACTTTTGGCTTGGACTGACTTCTGTGGTAAGAGAGAACAAGAGTTATTGAACAGTGAGTGCAAGAGGCCTCTCAGTTATGCTGGTCCCGCTCCAAGAACCCCTAAAACCTCTGGGAATCAGACTTGCAGGGGAAAGAGCTGGCTCCTAGAAGCTGTGCCCCCAGTCAGCCAAACAGTGTAAAGGGACACTGAAGGGTCTACAAACTAGCAAGGGTTACATAAAATCTGAGCATAAATCCTGACTCTGCCCATGTTCCATCCAAATTCTTTCCTTGAGCACACTTGCACACGTATATGCCTGTTTGAACCATGTGTATTTTTAGGCATAATCTAATTTTATAAGCCTTTTACATATGGAAAAGTTTTACAAATGTACCTCCTAAGAGGCTGCGCACACATACTCTTACCCATGTATCCTAGGCTACTTTACTAAAGACTATTCCTGTGCATGAAATACGGGTTTACATGCAGAAATGCCTTATAAAATTCCCCTGTACATTTAAGCAGCGTATTAGGTTGTCCAGCCAAAATTTAGCTGTTAGCTGGGACAGAATATTTTTAAAGCACTTATGAAGTCAATGTAGGGTGCTAACTTACCTTACAAGTGCTTTCAAATATCAATCTGCTAATTTTTCTAACAGCAGCTTGAAAAACTAACATCTGTTTTCTCTACAAACATGACCTCCTATGATTAAAAACACATTCAGATGTCATCAGCTATAAGGCAGCTTGGTTCATCAGGGCATGATGTTATCTCAGATTTATCTAATGGCAGCTACAGCAGAACATGCTTGGCACAAAGGAAGTTTAAGCTATCACAGAGCATTTAAATATAAATGATAAAAACAGCTATTTTTCAACTATTTTTGGCAACTGCAACTGCCACGGAAAAGATGGGTTGCCATGGGGACTTCTGTTGGTTTAGGGAGCTGAGGGCATTTCTGGGCTGTTAATATGACCTAAGGCAACTTAATGGGAGTGTGCCTCGCACAGGACGTCACCATCAATCAGGGCCTGATATATCAGAGTGTTCCTATCAGCAATGTTCCTGCAAAGCTCCTCGCAACTCAAAACGTGATATCTAAGCACCTCCCCCTGCCAGCGGCAGCCCGGGCATAGAAATCCTGCGTAGCTTTGCAGGAACGCTGCTTATCAGCACAAAATTTAAAGATGACGTCTGATAACTTCACTGCACACTGCAAATCTGCATGGTTAACATTATGTTTAATACAGCAATATCCCAGCTAGTGAACTGAATACTACTGCTAGCAAGGAAGGAGCCAGAATCCAGAGTTGCCAACTCTCCTTCTTCCGGGGAAGAGGAAAGTCTCATTTATATGCCACATTATAAACCATTTTATTTAAACCGCGTCTATTCCAAACTCAGGAAATTAAGAGTGCGCCTCTTTTCTCCCAGGGTGTCTCCCACACTATGCGGCATCTAGACAATTTGTCCCTATTCCCATGAAAAGATGGACTAGAGTGGGCTTAGGTAGATTCTGAACTGCGATACACAGACATCAAATCTCCTAATTGTTGCCCTTACAAAATTCCTTTGCTCCATTGGAACATTACAGTGCTCATGAAGGGAAAATGAAGTACAGCCAGAGGCGCTAACCTAGCAACATCTTTCAAGGTTCCATCAAGGTGAAATGCTAACCCGAATACAAACCAAATACTAAGCCTTATTGGTGAAGAAATTAACAGGCTGATGCAGAAAGCCAGTGCTGAATTCACGCTCTATCAAATTTTACGCCTATTTGCAGCGCACCAATAACGCGAGACTTAAGCGCTGGCATGCAGAAAGGAGCTCATATGAAAATCAGCCACGCGTTAAACTGTGCAAAAATGGCAGTGTAAAACTGGGAGAGCAAGCCAAGCATAAGCACAAAGAAGTCGGCGCTAATTTGGCATGCTCTCCCAGAGAAACAGGGGCACCGTGTGGCTAGTTTGCATATGAGTCCCGACAGTATTTTGATGGCATTGGGGGCTTCTCTGATGCCTGGATCATTTGAGGGGAAATGTCAAACTCCCCTCAGATGATCCAGGCATCGCGGGAAAGCTCCCAATGCCATCCAAATACTGTCAAGGGCCGGTGCACCCGACAGAAAGCAAATCCCTAGTGGTCCAGTGGTCCCAAAACCCCCACCCCACTAAAAATAAACCTAGTGGACCAGTAACCCCGAACAGGGCTGTATCGATCGTGAAATGCGCCCTGTGTGACTTGCACATTGGGCGCGTGCCCCCCCCCCCCACACCTCTGATGTGCCGCGAGAAGGCTTAAGGGACACATTTCGACTGTCTGCTGTTGCCTGCCACCACTGAGAGAAGAAAAAGTGGCGGCGGCAGGCAACGGCAGACAGCCAAAATGCGCCCCTTAAGCCTTTGCGCCCTGTGCGGCTGCACCGCTCGCACAGGGATAGGTACGTTCCTGACCCCGAACACCTTACCCCCCCCCCCCCGCCCAACCAAAAATTACTCTGGTGGCTTAGCAGCCCCGAACTCCACACCCTAGTCCTGATAGCTTTAGAAATTAGTGGAAATGCTGCCCACAAGCTCCCGCTCTTGCCCCGCCATCTTGAAAAATGGCAGGGCCTGACCCTACACGGCACATCCTGGTGGCCCAGGAAATTAAAAGATATCTTACAGATATCTTCAATAAGTGGCTCAAAACCTGGTGTCAACAAGGTGGTTTTGGATATATAAGAGGCTGGGATAATGCATGAAAAAACAAAAAGCTATATTCTAATGATGGTTTATATCTTTCCAGAGCAAGAAAGATGCTAAGTGAGAAATTCAGATTATATATTACTAGACGTTTTAACTAGAGCATGTGGGTGGCACTTGGAAATTGATGAGTTCAGGATGTCACCCAGTAAAGCAGGACAGCAGTGGGCAAAACAGCAAAATAAACCATCTTAACAACTCATTTCTCAACAACAAAGTAGAAGAGGAGACTAGGCAAAAGGCTATAAAGAATATGAAAAAGCCAATAAAAAAGTGTTAGAAAACACAAACATTCGCAGTCTAGGCAACAAAGCTCCAGATCTGTGAGCCCTAATAGTAGAGGCAGACTTAGTGTGGCAATTAAGGAGACATGGTTTAATGAGTCCAAGAATGAGTTGTGACCATACCAAGCTATAATTTCTTTAGGAGGGACAGAGATGTTGGAAAGGGTGGAGTAGCTGCTTTTTATGTGTAAACCAATATTAAAGCAACTGAAACGCAGAGAGAGTTTGAGGAAGGGAGGAAGCAAAATATGGTCTATCTTGGAAAGAGAAGATACAATTTCGATCCACACAGGTGTTGTTTACAGACCTCCAGCTCAAACAGAATAAATGGACAGAAAGGTAGCCATGGATATCCAAAATTGGGAATGAAAGGGGGGATGCTGTTGCTAGGAAACTTCAACCAGCCAGATGTAGATTGTGATGTCCCATCTGCTGAATCAGAAAGATGTAGAGAGATTGCGGATGCCATGCAAGGCACTCTGCTCAGACAAATGGTGAAGGAACTCACACAAGAAGGGGAGACACTGGATCTACTACTCGCAAATGGAGAGAGTGTGTCTAATGTGTGGGTGTGTGCCCCCATGGGTAGCAGTGTAATCACCACATGGTATATCATTGATGTAAGTGCTAAAGCCAAGTCCAAACACACATGACTAGAGCAAAATGGGGAAAGTACCTGAAGGAGGAGCTGGCAGGATGGGAGGAGATAATTCAAAAAAGCATGTTTATAGACTCGGATCTTGAGTCCCAATTTGAATTTAGGAACAGAATGATCAGCGTGAATCAATTATGAATCTATGTATAGTGGGAGACCGGAATAAAGCACACAGAATGTCAAAAAATAATCTTGAATTTAATTGTATACAACACTGGTAACCAGTATTGTTCTTTCAGCAAAGGAGTGACATGATCGTGTTTCCATGCTCCATAGGTTAGTTACAGTATCTGAGCTAGCACAGAATTACAGGAATCAGCCCTTGTCAATACCTATAAGAATATCAGGGTCTTTAAAGCTCTCTAATCCAGACATGATCATAGTGACCAAATTTTCCTCAAGGCACAAAAGGTATTTTTAACTACATACAGTTGAGATATGTGAATTAAATGAGAACTCACAGTCAATCACAAACCCCAAATACCAGACAGTTTTTGATATGAATATGGTCTCCGCCCAAACTAGGTTGAAACAATGGGAAAGATTTGTTCTTTATAGACCACCCTGCTGTGGAGTTTAAGCCGTGGGTGGTCAACCATTCTGAGATAACCAGTAGTTTGCTGTTTATTTAAAGCTGGGAATCTGACAGGCAGCGCCATACCTAGCCCTGTGTAAGTGCTGCAGTTGCACAGGGTGCAAAAAAATAGGGGCGCATTTGGGGATGCCGGCCTTGGCTCCCCTCCACACTGCTTGCCCTTACACCACTGCCGCTTTTAAGATTTCCTTGGAGGTGGTGGGTTCTCCAATTGGAAAAAAAACAAAACACCCCACCACGCGGGTCTCTCCAACTTTGCTCTTGCATGCTGGCCTGATCCCCCTCCTCTAACGCATGCTCGTGTCAGAAGAGGGAGGGACCAGACCAGTCATTCAAACGTGGGTCTTTGCGACTCTGCATTTGAATGGCTGGCCTGGTCCCTCCCTCCTCTGATGCAAGCATGCATCAGAGGAGAGGGATCAGGCCAGAATGGAGACCGAGAGACCCGCGTGGGTTTTATTTCCAATTGGAGATCCTGCTGCTGCTGCCAAGGGAAACCTAAACGTGGCAGGGTAAGGGCAGGCTGGATAGAGTGCCAGTTGGAGACATGGAGGTAAGATGGGGTATTGCTGGGCATGGGGCAAAGGACAAAGTAGGAGTTGGCAAAGGACAAACCAGGAGGGAGCGTGCCAGATATGCAAGTCGCATAGGACACATTTATGGCTTTGTACAGTCCTGCTGACAGGTACTTGTGACCTGGATTGACCACTGTTGGAAACACAAAACTGGGTTTGATGGATCTTTGGTCTGACCCAGTATGGCATAACTTATGTTCTTATGAATCCCAACAATCATTTGCAATAAAAATCTGAAAATCATCTTGATAGGAGTAAACACATATATCAAGACTCTGAATAAGGGTGAGTAACGGTGCTATGAAAATATTAAATAATGTAGGCACCAGGATAAAGACCTGGAGAAACTCTACAAGATAAAGGATATGCTTTGATAACCGATCATTGGCTCTTTAACCTGGAAAAGAGACAGCTGAGGGAAGATATGATAGAGGTCTATAAATTAATGAATGGAGTGGAACGGGTAAACGTAGATCAATTGTTTACACCATCAAAATATAGAAACACTAGGAGGCATGCAATGAAGCTACAGGGTAACGTATTTAAGACTAAATATTTTTTCACTCAACATGTAATCAAACTCTGGAATTTGCTACCAGAGGATGTAGTAAAAGCTGTTAGTGTAACTGGGTTTAAAAGAGTTTGGATAAATTCCTAGAGGAAAGGTCCATAAACCATTTAAAGGGGACCCGGGATATCCACTGCTTGCCCCATTACAAGCATTGTGGAACCTGTGTCTTTTGGGGAACCTATTAGGTACTTGTGACCTAGATTGGCCACTGTTGGAAACAGGATACTGGGCTTGATGGACCTTGGTCTGACCTAGTATGGCATATCTTATGTTCTTAGTACCCTAAATGTATGACTAGAAAAATAGGAGTGAACCATTTTAAGACGGTTCCTCATTCCAATCTCCGTTAATCTGGTTAAAAGAAGCCAGTGATTAACTAGATCAAAGACAGCACACAGAAATACCAAATCAAACACATTAGGCATATGACACATGCAATTGGAAAGTTTTCCATGCTCATATGCCAAGATCTCCTCCTCTCATGCACTTCTGAGCCGGCCACACTGTGCTCATGACTAATTCCTTCCCCCTCCCCATCTCCCATTATCACCTCTACCTAAGCTCACTTAAGCATAGAGTAGAACAGCTGTGGATGGCATGGGGCATCAGCACCAGGCACACACTCATGCTCTTTTTGGTCCCACCCCTTCCAGCTGAACGTTTGCAGTGGAGGAAGCAGGACCCAGAAGAGTTTGAACGTGGAAGCTGCACCCAGAGGACCTGTGTCATCCACAGCTGCTGTACCCTATGCTTAAAGCATGCCAGGCAGAGGTAGGAAACTACAGCTATAGTGGATAGTGGGGGAAGGACTCAGAGATATTAGGCACAGTGTTTGTACAAAAGATTTCTACTCATTTTTTTGCCAATGCTGCTATGAGGATAGTTGCTCAACTGTATAGCGTAAGAGTGAAGAGAGACATTGGAAGGGCTTGGGCAGGGGTGATCATGGAGTTGTTAGTGTAGCTGGATTTAACAGATGTTTGAACAAGTTCCTGGAAGAAAAATCCATAAAACATTATTAAAGGGAACTGGGGAAATCCGCTCCTTACCCCTGGGATAAGCAGCATGGAATCTGTCTGCTTTTTAGGAACTTAACAGGTACTTGTGGTGTGGACTGACAACTGTTGGAAAAAGAATACTGGGCTTGATGGACCTTCGGTCTGACCCAGTATGGCATATCTTATGTTCTTATGTCTAGCTGTGTACAGTCAAGATGAGGTACTCTCCTGGTTTACTGTTCATATAGTGATCTATTGCAGTCTACCTTGTTTTCTGTTCCTAATTTTGGTTCCTTATTCTGTACTTGTTGAAAGTCTGTCCATATTCTCTCTATATATGTAGGGATCTGGAGCCGTTTGGCTTGTTCTGCTATCCCAATAAGAGGTATTTGTGTCCCAGGGTCTCGTATAATATTTGCAGTCTCTACCTAAGTCTGAGTTCCTGCTCTCCCATATCATCATGGCCCCAGTATCTGCCTGCTTGCCTCTTTCTTCCCTTCCTTCAGAACTCATCACCTCCTTCTTACCCAGGCGTCTATCCCTTTGGCCCTCACTCTCCACCTTCCCCTGCAAATGTTCTTGCAAGGACCTGTCAAGGTGAGGACAAAATCAGGGAGGGACAATTGGGGAGTGGAAGGGGAGAATGTCCAGTGCCCTCCCCCTCTGCCCATAGACATCCCTGCTTAAAATCTGACTCTGAAGCAAGCTTTTGATGCCCTTTTAACCTTTGGTGCTTTTAGCCAGTGCATCAATGTCTCGCCCTTTAAGCTGGTCTGCTGAGAGTAGATCCTATGAAACACAGTCGATCAGTAAATGTCCTAAAAATGCTATGCAAATATGATTTCTTAGCTTGACATACGGATTGGCCACAAATAAAAAGACCAAATTTTATATAACATATAGACATATAATCCAGATATATGTAGATAGATAGATCTCTATCTATATATGCATGCAATTTTCAAAACAATCCACATAATTGTAAACTATGCAGGCACTTTTTACGCATAAACGTTACACAAATTTAAAAAAAAAGAAGAACTACCTCCATTATTTCTGTCTGAAAAGTAACAAATATAAATAACCTGCATTAAAATTGTCTTTGTACTTTGTTCCAGCTATTTGTGCAAGGAGCAGGCAGGGGGAGGGGCTGGTAAACAGCAGGCTTACACTTGGAAATTGAATGTACGGTACGTGTACCATTTTCCTCCTGCAACCAAACAAGCCCCAAGCATGACCTCTTTTTATGGGCTTGGGTAGAGGACCTCTGTGTTATGGAACCCACGCATTTTCTTAAATGCAGGTGTGACATTTTGATGTGCATTTGTCTTTGGCGCAACAGGCTGGTAAGATGGTATATGGTTGCTATAATTGGTTTCAGCAGATTAGGCAGCCAAGGACAATTTTGTCCACTGATAATTTGCAACAGCTTGCACAGTCTACCATGCTTTCGAGACTCGACTATTGCAGCTCTTTGTATTTGCGGTTAAATCAAATTTGGATGAAAAGACTGAAATTAGTACATAATGCTGCATGGTTGTTGACAAGAAGTGGGAAATAGGCTCATATTACCCCCCCATTCTTCATAAGTTGCATTGGTTTCCTATGGAAGAAAGTAGTAAGTTTAAATTAATTCTGTCCTCTTCTGTCTTTATCTTTATTAAGAACTTAATATACCACTCATACAAAAAGCATCAGAGCAGTTTACAATTATGAAAATAAGGCAGAACTGCTGTAAAAGGGAAAAAGACCACCAATAAATTTAGACAGGAAAGAAAAGGGTAAGATTAGAGGAAAGAGCAGACGGTGACTGCACTACACCGGGGAGGGGAGAGAAAGGGGCTTGACATCAGTGGGAGGGCTGGGGATGGGGGGAGGTCAAAGGCAGAGCAGAAAAGGTGGGTTTTTAGTCTGGCCTTAAAGGTGTTAAAGGAAGGTTCCAGATGGAGAGCTGAGGGGAGCGAATTCCAGAGCCGGGGACCCAGGAAAAAGAAGACTGAGAAGCGAGTGGATTCCAGATGGGCCTGGGATGGGGAAGGAAGAGACATATGATTGGAGTGAATGGATCTGAGGAACCGGTGAGGGGTATGGAGGTGAACCAAGTCAGCAAGATAGAGGGAGGTACCGGTATGGATTGATTTATGGATGAAAATGAGGAATTTATACCGAATCTTGTAGAGAATTTGGAGCCAGTGCAGGCATATAACCTCTCTTATGGTTTGCCTCAAGGGTCAATTCTATCACCAACTCTTTTTAATAATTTCCTAGCTCTCTTGCATTGGTCGTTCAGTCTCCTGGTATTTCAGCTCACCTCTTCACAGATGAAATTCAGCTCATTGCCTATTTAGATCCCTAACACATCAGATCTTCAGCACTTAAATCATTGCTTGACAGCTGTCTTAGACTGGTTAACATCTAACTTATTCAAACTGAATTCTGATAAATGCAAAGCGATGTGGATATATGATGGCACAGATGCCTTCTTTTTTACATGTAGGTATCCCTATTCTGGAGGGTATTTCTATTTCAGTAGTCCCTCACATTGGAGTAATCTTTGATTATAATTTAACTTTTGGTCCTCAAATATCAAAATGTTGTTAAAGCTTGCTTTGTACTTTGCGTGCTCTCCATCCTCTGGTAGATAAGCCTACTTTTACTACATTAATCCTGTCTTTGGTATCAGTGAATTGGAATATGATAATGCCGTGTATAATGGACTTGCTCTTTACTCCATCAAATAGTTACAGAGTCCAGAACATAGCCATAAAGTTGCTGGCCCATTCTTTACAGTTTGATCATGTTACTCTTCTTTTGCAATCCCGGCATTGGCTTCCTGTGACATAGCGCATAAAATTTAAAATTTTGTTATTAGTCCATAAAGCTTTTTACTCAGGTTTTTCTCTTTACTTATCAGATTTTCTTATTCCATATTTACCAACACGATCTTTATGGTCTCAAAACCAAAATAGACTATTTATTTGCTTGCTTTTATATACCACGCTCTTTAAGATCAGTGTGGTTTACATATAACACAAAACAGTAAACAATTTACATAGAACAGGAAGTTACATAGAACAGAGAACCACTGAACAGGTATTATATAGGTATTAAGAACAGGTGGCTAAAACATTAAACCTTAAATGGGGAAATGAACTTGGAAAGTGCAAGGGGAGAACTAATGGCAAGCTGGACAGTAGGGTCATAGCACCAGGCCTTGTTTAGGGTGGCTGGTTGTAAGCTTGTTGGAACAAGTATGTCTTTATGGCCTTCCTAAATGATGACTGGTCTGACATGGCTCAGATTGCTGGTGATAGGGCGTTTCAAAGGTTGGTGCATTTAAGGAATAGGCACGATTCTTCATAGCCTGGGTGCATGTTCTTATTGCTGAAGGGGTGACAAGTGAGTTAACTATGTATGATCTCCTGATTCTATTTTCAGGGGTACGTTGTATGAGTGCTGCAAGGGAGGTCGCAGTCATGCCATGAAGAGACTTGAAAATAAGTAAAAGGGCTTTGTATAACAGACGGCTTGTCAAAGAGAGCCAGTGTAGCTGAATCAAGAGGGGTGTGATGTGTTCGAATCTGGATGCACTGAGAAGTATTCGGGCAGCTGTCTTCATGGCCAATTGTAATGGCTGGAGAATGTGCTTCAGCAGGCCATGGAAAATTATGTTGGCGTAGTCCAGGTGTGGAAGTATGAGAGCTTGGCATATCATGCGAAAATCTGATGGCTCAAGAAGGAGGCGTAGATGACGTAGGGTTCTTATTTTATGGTAGACTGTCTTGATGACATTTTGTACCTGGGCCCCCCAACTCAGATGTTGGTCCAAGGTGACATACCTCCTGCTTAGCGATGAGCTCAAAATCTTTCATCCTCAGAGAAGACGGTGGGATGAAAGTTTGGTCTTTGGTCATAAATAAGACCTCCGACTTTCTGCCATTAACTGTCAGGTTGTGGGTAGAGAGCCATTCTGAGACTGCATTGAAGCATCCTGTGATGGAAGAATAGTTGGGGTTGTCTATGGAGAAAGGGGTGTAGAGCAAGACGTCATCAGCATAAATGTGATAGTAAATATTGAAAGATTGTATAATGGCACAAATCGGCTGTAGATAGATGTTGAAAAGTAGGGCGGAGAGGGATGAGCCCTGCGGTACTCCTTGTGTTTGATGGAAACTACTGGATGACCGGGTTCCTATGCAGACTTGTTGCTGGTGATCGGTCAGGTAAGATTTGCACCAGTTGAGGCTAGGTTCTGTATACCTTTTTGATGCAAACGGGCCAGTAGCAGGTTAAGATAGTAGCAGTACAGTATCTCTTTTTTTTTCTTCAGGGGTCCACCTAACAGTTTTCAGTCCTCTTATTTTTTTTGTATTAGTTTCTGTGGTTTATCTCCTGTAGCAGTGAGCCCATGAACAAGTTCCCCATAGCCTATGGCTGCATCAGGGTTATCATCTTGTCCTGAAGGTTTTGCACTATCGCTGCCACTATCATTAGTCCTAATGCATAAGCTATGAGTGGGCACCTTTTTATCCTGGGTGACGTGCGGTCAGTGTGCATCCTTCTTTTTCCTTCCTACCATACTTTTATTATACTGGTGTGCCTTGCTGAGATTTAGTATAGATTTTATACAACGGAGTTGCCATGTAAAGGTATGTTGCACGACTTGGGGAGGAAAAATATTCAATCTCCCTTTTGCCTCTCTTCCATACCCCTTTTGTATAGATCATTATATGGCAAAAATCATCTATCTGAAAAGGGGGTGGGATATGGGGTGTTTCAGGGTCAGCACTACTTAGATGTCTAATGTGTACATCTAAGCGATGACATTCAGCCACTAAGGGGGTCATTTTTGAAGTTCTGTTAGCTGGACATATGAAAATTGGCACCTAGACATGCAAATCATGAAGATGCCCCCAGAGCTATTTTAGACAGCCCCAGCATGAGAACATCCATGTAGAACGGGGCATGGTAGAGGCACGCCTGAGGCAGAGCAAGGAAGCTGCATGTCACAAGCATGTCAGGTTTTGTGCATCCATGCCTATACCTGCTCCTGATCACGAATAAGTTGCAAAAAAAGTGCTTGTTTCATGGCAGCAGTGCTTCTACATACTCGAAATGACTGACCTGCTGTAGCATGTCAGTATTTGAAATGGCAAGGCAGGGCATGCTATTCTTATAACAGACGTGCCACCCCCCCCCCCCCCCTTCTGTCCTACCTGGTTCTGTGGGCATGTGTGGGGGCCTGACTCCAGAACTGGTTACTGGAATGTTCATTTTTTGGGGTGGAGATGGAGAAATTTCAGAAGACACTCACTCTTTCCACTTCCTTGGTTTTTGTGCATTCTGCTCTGGACATCCCAGATTCTTCTTAGATGTTCCTTCTACAATGCCACTTTACATGTATAAGTTAGACAGCCAAGAGGGCAGAAGAAATAGCAGGTATAATGTGAAAAATCTAATTTAGGGGGTCTTTTACTAAAGGGTGCTAAGGTATTGCACCTAACAAGCCAATAGCTCCAAAACCATGGGGCGTTAGGTGCAACACAACCGCATTAACTGTCAGGGGTGTGGGCAGCATTTTCTCGTCAGTTAATGCGGAGTCCTATCCCCTGCATGCCACATTAGCACAGGTGCACTTAGCTCCACCTACTGAGGTGGCGTTAGGTGAACCTGCACTAATCGCATGGGAGGGAGTTAGCGTGTAGTGTGATCCTTACACTAACTGTAGAGAATTCACCATACCCACTGTCCGCCCCTAACTCACGTCCCCAATGCAGGATTCACAGTTAGCACAGGAATCATCCCACGCTGTCACGGCCCCACGCTAGCTGGCAATGTGTGTCCAAAGCACGCTTTTAGCTCACGCCAGACACATACTAACAGCTATCGCCCTTTAGTAAAAGATCCCCTTGTATGATTCAAGTTATAAAAGTGCATTCAGCGGACCACCTAAACAGATACTACTGCTGAATGTAGCTATAATTTGAAAACATGTATACATTCCTCGCACAGCTAATATTCACCTGGTATATGGACGGAAAGAGATAGACAGATATAAATTCATATACAATCTTGTCTTCTCCATGCATCTATTAAAAGGGAACCATTTAAATTTAATTTCATTTCATTTCCTTTGGCATTCATATCCTGCTTCTGTACCCAAAGGCTACAAGGCATCTAAAGATTGAAATTCATATTACAATGAATTAGAAACACATTACAAAACAGCATTAAATCATCTTCCTAATACCTAATAAAGCCTCACTAGCTAATCCATCATCACATCCCAAATATTGTCATGAAGTGCTTCCACCCTCTTCTGCAAATTAAACTACTCTGGAAGAATAAGTTGCATACTTTACGCAGGTCAGTAGTTTTCAAATTGAATTAATCTGTTCTAACCAACAAATTCTCCCATCTTAAGCCCTGTAGCAAGTTACGCCAAGTGCGTGCTGCTGAACCCTTTAGAGTTCTATTTCTTGTTACAGCTTCATACATTCCTTAGCAGGAAGAGTTTCAATCAATAATTCCTGCTTGGATCTCAGTGGCGCAAGGGTACATAGACCTGCATAAGTCTATTTAAATAAACTGGGCCATTCTCCCACATTGTCTAATGAATTAGGGTTAAGAGTTTGTTTTTTAAATTTTACATTTTTCAAATTTACATGTCGTCAACCAAGCAACAACACGATACTCTCAGAAAACAAGGATCGAAACAGAAAGGAAATAATTCCAAAAGATAAATCAATATCTAAAGAGAAAATGTTGATTTCTAGCCCCTGTATAGTCCACAAAATGTGAGGGGGTGGAAGTTAAGTCAGGAATACAAATAATGGAATGACATCAAGCAAGAAAATAAACAGACCGGTAGTGCTAAACAAGGCTCTGCAACATTCACAAGGCATTTAAGTAACTCCACTAGCTGCTGTCTTGACTGAAATATCCTGGTCAGGAATCTTATCAGTCAAGGAAACTGGAAGCTATGACAGCTAATAGAACACATATTTAACAGCCTTGTATCTGATTGCACATTTAATGGAAATTTAAGAAAAACACATCCCCCACTATGAGAACGCTTGGCTTTCTCAAAATAAATTACTTTCTTCTCTTTGTAGAGCCCCAGATACATATCGAAAAACCAAAATTTTAATGTTACAAAAAAAGAATATGCCCAATATCAAAAGGGATTAACATGGTCAGCAGACCTGCTAACCATGTTAATCCCCTTAGCCAGGATATTGAGCAACACTACTACTAATCATTTGTATAGCGTTACAAGTTTCTGGTACGACCTCATTTGGAGTAGTGTGCGCAATTCTGGAGACCGCACCTTCAGAAGGATATAAACAGGTTGGAGTCTGTGCAGAGGGTGGCTACTAAAATGGTTAGTAGTCTTCATTAGGAATCATATGAGGACAGACTTAAAGATCTTAATATGTACACTTTAGAGGAAAGGCGGAATAGGGGCGATGTGACAGAGATATTTAAATACTTCCATCACATAAATGTACAGGAGGGTCTCTTTCAATTGAAGGCAAGCTCTGCTATGAGGGGACATAGCAACATGACAACAGAAAAAGACCACGTGGCCTATCTAGTCGGTCCTTCCATATCAACCACTACAACAGTCCCCTTTTGTCCTTTAGAGATCCTCTGTGTTTGTCCCATGCTTCTTTGAATTCAGATACTGTCCTGACATAGGATGAGTGTGAAAGGGTGAAAGGGGATAGACTCCTGAGTAATATGCAGAAATATTTCTTTATGGAAAGAGGGGTAGATGCGTGGATCTCTAAAGGTAAAAAAGGAACTATTGTAGTTATATGGAAGGGCAATCTAGATAGGCCATGTAGTCTTTTTCTGTTGTCATGTTTCTATGTTTCTACAAGGTGTGCACAGTGCTGTACATATAGAGTATGGCAAGATACAAATAAGTAGTAGGCAAGAGAATAAGGAGCATTGGGATCCAAAAGTATCCTCAGAGTGGTGGGTCTTCAGCCTGGAGTTGAGAGGGCCAGAGAAGGAGCCCGACGCACCGACTCAGGTAGTTTGTTCCAGGCAAATGGAGCAGCAAGGTGGAATGGACGAAGTCTGGAGTTGGCGGTGGCAGAGAAGGGCACAGATAAAAGGGACCTGCCAGAGGAGCGGAGCTCCTGAGGAGGGGTGCAGAGTGAAATTAAAGAGAAAAGGTAGTAAGGAGTCGCAGAATGAATGCATTTGTAGGTAAGTAGCAGAAGTTTGAATTGGATGCAGAAATGGATAGGGAGCCAGTGACGTGACTTAAGTGGGGTTACATGAGCATAGCGACACTGGCGGAAGATAAGCCGTGCAGCTGAGTTTTGAATGACTGAACGGCAAAAAGATGATTCAGAGAGAAACCAGTGAGGAGCAGGTTACAATAGTCAAGACAGGAGGTGACTAGTGAGTGGATGAGGGTCTTAGTGGTGTGTGTAGAAAGGAAGGGACGAATTTTGGCAATGTTATAGAGAAAGAAGAAACTGTTTTTACCTATCTGTTGGATGTGTGCAGAGAAAGAGTTAGTGCTGCTGAATATCCAAGGGTGCTGCTGCTGCATGCCCCAATGCTAACCAGTTAGCACCAGGGTACTCTGGGCTTAGCACCCAGCAATAACTGGGCAGTGGTGATAATGAGCAGTAAAGGCTGGCCTAATTTTCACCTCAGAAGCTAACCAGGCAATGGCAGAATATCACCTCTGCCTGGTTACCTTCATGGTAATCCTGGCAACTAGGATATTCAATGCTGAGGTCCAGATATGGTCCCAGCATTGAATATTCAGGCCAAAGGTTCAGCAGTGGCGGCTAGTCGCTTTAGAGGTGCTAGTCACTGCCGCCACTGAATATCGGGCTCAACATGATTAAGCTTGGCGAATAAGGTCCAGATTTGCCTTGAGTGGCCCCAATCCCTTCGTTCTGAGAAGTTTCAAGAAAATGGGCTAAGTCCAAACTATTAGAGGAAATTCATGATTCCTCCAATTGGTTGGATTCTAAGGCCTCCTTCTTAGATACTAGAGAGTAGAAGGCAAGGGTTATAGGCAGCAATACATCTGAGGCAACATCTCTCTCTTCCGTAACTCCTTATGGGAAATAAGTGGAAGCTTAGGGAAATTCACAAAAAACATATGTTCATCTGAAGAGCATTATGAAGAAATTCAAATTTCCTATGGGTAGCCATATTATCCTTTATCAATACTGTGGCATCATAAGCAATCTTAACTATTTTCATTTCACATTCCTTTACTTTTAAATTACAGTTCTCAGTTTCTATAGCATTAGCAGCCAAATATCAAGTAGCATTAGAAACAGGTCTTGAAAAGGAATTGAAGTGGCTCATAAGAGTCATGTCCAAACCCTCTATTGCCAGCCATTCCATCATTATCTTTTGTGGCTACTCTAGGGCAAATTTCTTCTGTGAATCTCCACCAGATGCTGACAATTTGAAAGTAAATCCTAGAGATGGCAGCTCAGTGTCTCCCCACCCAGATTCTGAAGCCTCTCACATCCCCAAGCCAACCTCTCTGCTTTCCACCTCATGACCTGTAGTAATACCGCAGAAGTCTGGACTTATGCTGCTAACCCACCAGGGTGACCAATCAGGAGAGTGCCTTCACAGCTCGGGAGTCAAGCTGACTTCCATAGTTAAAGAGGATGCTGGGCTCCCGTTGTTAGATGTTTCTCCAAGTGACTCTGCCTGGGTGAGGTAGTGGAGTGTTTTGCACTCTGCAGACAAATAAATCCATCAGGCTGATGGGGTTTCCATGGCCCGCCAAAATTGAGAAGGGCCAGGGCAGTACCCTCTCTCTCTTCTTTCCTTGACCTATTATGGGGGTAAAGCAGGAATATCCCTTAAGCAGCAGCACGGGCGATCTGCCATAATGCTCCACCCCCAAGGTTAACAGTTTAAACAAGATTCTAAATACAACAGGTAATCAATATAGTTGTTTAAGAATAGGGGATGCTCTGACTTTTCTCAACCTTAATCATTTTAGCTGCTGGGTTTTGAATCAATTGAAATCTAGATAAAGATTTCTGAGAGATACCCAGGTAGACCAAGCTACAATCAAACTGTGAAATAATTACTGCCTGCCTTTACTGATAGTAATGCTCTGATCTGAGAGCAGTAATCTTCAATTCCATAAAGTCTGCTTAATCACCTTGGTTCATCCATAGATAAGGCTGAATTGAGCAGTTTCCTGAATCACCCCTGGAATCCTTTTTTAAAATTGACAATATATTGGCCATTCTCCAGTCTTCAGGTACTACAGATGAATTTAATGATAGTTCACAGGTTACTAATAGTAGGTTTGCAACCTCATATTTCAGTTTTTTGAAAACTTGAGATGTATGCCATCTGGTCCAGATGATTTGCTGCTCTTCAGTTTATCAAATAGTTGTAATACATCTTCCCAGTTTATCGATATTTCTTTCAATTCCTCTGAAACATCACCTTTAAATACCATTTCAGGCACAGGTAACTTCCCTACATCATCTTCAGTAAAGAACGAAGCAAAGCATTCATTCAGTCTCTCCACTATGGCCTTGTCCTCCATTAGTTTCCCTTTTACTCCTCTATCATCTAATGGTTCAACCAGCTCTCTCACAGGTTTTTTTGCAACCCTTATGTACTTGAAAAAGTTTTTATTATGCACTTTTGCTTCCATGGCAAGATTTTTTTCAAATTCTCTCTTTGCCTGCCTTATCAATGCCTTGCATCTAACTTGCCATTGTTTATGTTATATCCAGATTTTGTCATTTGGCTCCTTTTTTCATTTCCTGAAACATGCTTTTTTGTTTACAACAGCCTCTCTGACCTCACCTTTAAACCACACTGACAGGTTTGTTTTGGTCTTCCTTCCATTTTTCTTAAAGTATGGAATACATCTGGTCTGGGCTTCCTAGATAGTATTTTTAAACAATGCTCATGCTTGATGTAAATCTTTAACCTTTGTAGCTGTTCCTTTTAGTTTTTGGGTTTTTTTAAACTATTTTCTTCATTTTATCATAGTCTCCCTTTTGAAAGTTAAAAGTTAGTACTGTGGATTTCCTTGCCATCCTCCCTCCATTTATTACATCAAACACGATCATGCTATGATCACTATTGCCAAGTGGCCCCAACACCCTTATATCTTAAACCAGATCTTGTGTTCCACTAAGGACTAGGTCCAAAATAGCATCCTGTCTTGTCAATTGATGGACCTGCTACTCCAAGAAGCAGTCATTTATTTCATCTAGAAACGTTTATCTCCCTAGCATGTCCTGCTGTGACATTGACCCAGTCGATATTGGGGTAATTGAAATCACCCATTATACTTATATTACTGTGTTGTAACTTTTGTTAGCTTTCCTGATTTCTTTTAGCATTTCATCATCCAGTTTGTTCATTCTGACCAGGCAGTCCGTAGTACACCCCCACTGCCATTGCCTTTCCCTTTTTACATGGAATTTCTATCCATAGAGACAGGCAAAGGTATACTCATAGATAGTTCTTGAGATGTCAGAGGTATCAAAAAATGTGTGGAGGGTTAACGCATTCTTTAGTTACTCTGGCTCATTTTGTCTGAGTACCTTGAAAATCAGAGAACGTTTTAAATCGGACCCTGTAGGCTACTGGTAGCCAGTGCAGTTTTTGCAGGAAGGGTATGATATTGTCATGTCGCTAACAGTCCTGCTCCAGCATTTTGAATTACTTGGGAGCTAGTGCAAACTCTTTGTGGTCTGACCAATTTATATAGCAATATAGTAGTCTAGCTATGACTTTTATCATAGCATGGATCTCTATGATCAGACTCATCTTCTCGATGTATGGAGAGAGATTTGGTACTTGCCGCAGGTGATTAAGATAGTTTTTAAAGGTGCTTGTGGGCTTGAGCTAATGTGTCTAACAGTATCCCAAGATTCCTGGCCTGTGAATTTATGGGGGAGTTCATAGTTCTCAAAAGGGATTTTGATGTCAGTTCCCTGTCCACTTGAATTACAAACTAATAAAATCTCTGTTTTAATTCGGTTTAGGCAGAATTTGCAGTTTATTGCCCATTCTTGAGTTGCTGTTAGGCAGTCAATTTGCTCAAAACTGTGGGTAGATTGGGCTCAGTTGGTATGAATATACATCAGCATGTTGCATTCTCTGGATTAAATTTCAACCTGTATCCGGTTCCATGCTAAATAAACTACTAATCTAACCGAACACATGCATGGTACAATATACCCTTAGTATGGATGATTATTTAGATATCATTTGCATAACTATAATATGGTAGACCCACGATCACAAAAAGATATTAATGTAATGGTGGTGGGTGGGGCAAGTGGTCTGGCTTCCCCTGCCTTCTCTTCCTCATGACTGAGTTTCTTCTGGAGACCCTGACCCATTCCTGCTGGGCAAATTAAGCAATAACACTACCCCCCCTCATGATGTTACAACAGACACTCATGATGGGTTGGCCCCAGAGGTAAATGCAAGGGAATGGCATTAGAAGGAAAAATTGTTTACTTATTCATAGGGCTTTTTTGAGGGGGGGGGGGGGGGGTATGTGATGGTACAGAGTACCGGCACCTTTTTCATCGCCTGCTAAAATTGCCTGCATATGAGTACCAGTACTTTTTTTTTTCAAGGAAAAATTCACAGATTCATAAGGAAAACAAAGTGGTATTGGAAGGACATCAAATCTGAATGGAAAATGTTTAACCACATTAATTTGAATTTAGAGATAGGTTAGAGGACTAAGGAATAGGAATTTCTTATAAAGGAAAAAAAATCCCAAATTGGCTTAATTTGCACAACAAACATGGATAAAGGCAGAACACTTTCGATCAATGCTCAGAGTTATCATGCTAATGTCCCTTGTGACAGTGCCCCCTGCCCCCCATTCCCTATGTACTATATGTGTGCAGTAGTCTGCCTCTTCAAGTCTTACCCAGCTGTGAATCAGTTTTATCTCTTATCACCTGAGTTGCAGTGTCCCACCCTCTCTTTTGCTGCTTTTTTTAAAACTAATTCAGATCAATTAGGTAACTTCAGTATTCTGTCCGACTAGAGCTACAACGCTTTCCGTACCTAAAGACAAAAGGATTTGCAGAATTCCTGGCTTTAATCCTTCTGGAGTGAAAGAGCCTTTCAGGATTACTACTGCTCAAGTGGTACTTCAGTAACTGCTAGTATTCTGGCCTAGACCAGGCTCTGGGGGCCAGTCACCTCCTTAGCCCAGCTCTAGCTGAAGTTTCGGTGCACAGGGCCAGCACTGTTGTCTGATCTTCGCCACCATCCAGTATGGGAGGATGCTACCTTCCTGGGACAGAGCTTGGTCAGCCCGATTCATGGATTTGAGAGAACATTTCCTAGACTTCTCCTGATGCAGCCTTTCAAAACTATGCAGGCTGCGAGCAGCTGCTGTGGATTCTGCTTCAGAAGCTGAGCTTGTCCAGAAATCCCCCTTCCTGCATGTTCTCTCTCACTTTCTAGTCACACATAGGGTTGCCAACCGGCCGGTTTTCAGCCGGCCTGGCCGGTTTTTCCATGGCCAAGCCGGCTGCCGGCACAGATGTAAAACCGGCCATTGAAAAGCTGTTTTTTTGCTCTGGCCGCAAGATCGGGAGAGGCCAGAGCAAAAAACCGGCTTTTGTGCCGAAGTCCGCGGCGCGAACGCGAACGCGATTCCCCATAGCAGTGCAGCCGCTGCTTCTGCTTTGTACAGAGCAGCGGCTGCAATACACTTACATTGAAAACTAAAGATAAACTGTGTAAGGAGCCCTCCGGTCATCGCAGAACCCAAGGAAGTGATGTCATGGGGGCGGGCTCCTCACAGGTTGTCTTTCCTTTTCAAATTAACTTTAGCTGCAATAAAGTTAATTTGAGAAGGAAAGACAACCTGTGAGGAGTCCGCCCCCATGACATCACTTCCTCGGGCTCTGCGATGCCTGGAGGGCTCCTTACAAAGTTGGTCTTTACTTTTCAAAGTAAGTGTATTGCAGCCGCTGCTCTGTACAAAGCAGAAGCAGTGGCTTGGGCAGAGGAGGGGGGTGATGGTGTGAGTGAACCAGCAAGGGGGGGGGGGGTGATGGTGTGATTGAACCAGCAAGGAGGGGGGTGATGGTGTGAGTGAACCAGCAAGGGGGGGGTGGTGTGAGTGAACCAGCAAGGGGGGGGGGGGGTGGTGGTGTGAGTGAACCAGCAAGGGGGGGGGGGTGGTGGTGGTGTGAGTGAACCAGCAGGGGAGAGGGGGTGATGGTGTGAGTGAACCAGCAGGGGAGGGGGGTTGATGGTGTGAGTGAACCAGCAAGGGGGGGGGGGTGGTGGTGTGAGTGAACCAGCAAGGGGTGGTGGTGGTGGTGTGAGTGAACCAGCAGGGGAGGGGGGGTGATGGTGTGAGTGAACCAGCAAGGGGGGATAGTGGTGGTGGTGTGAGTGAACCAGCAGTGGAGGGGGGGGGGGGGTTGGTGTGAGTGAACCAGCAGGGAGGGGGGGTGAGTGAGTGACCCAGCAGGAGGGGTGAGTAAGTGACAGGGGGGTGGGTGAGTGAACCAGCAGTGGGGGGGGGGGGGGGGTGAGTGAACCAGCAGGGAAGGGGGGTTGGTGTGAACCAGCAGGGGAGGGGGGTTGGTGTGAGTGAACCAGCAGGGGAGGGGGTGAGTGAGTGACAGAGGGGTGGGTGAGTGAACCAGCAGGGGAGGGGGATGAGTGAGTGAACCAGCAGGGGAGGGGGGTGAGTGAGTCAGCAGGGGGGGGAGTGAGTGAGTGAACCAGCACTGAGGGGAGGGGGGGTGTGAGAACCAACACTGAGGGTGTGTGTGACTGAATCCTCGGTAATTTTTGTGGGTGGGGCTGGGGGTGGGGCAGGGGTGGGACTAGGGGCGGAGAATGGGTGGAGCATGGCGAGCCACAGGTGTCGGGTTTTTCTCGGTGAAAAAGTTGGCAACCCTAGTCACACAGCACTCTGGTTGTGAGCTTTTTTTCTCTCTTCCTTGGCCTTCTCTCTCTCCCCTAGTTTCCAGCCATTCATTCAGGGTTCCACTTCCATGCCCCCCCACCCTCCTTTCAAGTCTGAAAAGGGAGAGGGGAGCTCTGTATTTCTCCCTGTAGCACAGCCCCTCCTTCTATAACAGGCCTTCTGTTAAAAGCAGATTCAGAGATTAGCCACCAGGACTAGTGTACACAGACCCCTATGCTTCTCTTTTGGAGCTTTTGTACTACATGTACATGTCAGTCATTCCTTTGTCTTTCCTTATATGGACTATGTCGTCATACTTCCTCCTCTATCAGGAGGAGAGATAAAGAGTTTCCTGCTCTGCTGATGTCACCTCCTATACTCTGAGAGGCACAAGGCTCTTCCTGTTTCCTGCTTAGCCATCAGGAGTCAAACTTCTCCCAACACATGTCATTTAAAACCTTTTTTTCCCCCTATACTGTTTACATTAAGTAAGATGGGTGAAAATAGGGTTCTCCATGGACAAGCAGAATAAGTCAGCCACAACTGGGTGATGTCACCCAACGGCGCCATGGACGTAAATACTCTCCAATAGCTCAGAAGAGTCTAAAACTCTTCCGAGCATGGGCTAGTAGCCCCCACCACAGTGCCCGCCCCTTCCTCCTCAGTCTATTCTATACGCCCGGCCATGCGGATGGATTCTTCACGCTCTCTCTACTTTTACTTGTTTACTTAAGTGCAATCTTATTTCTTCTATGTCTCTCTCTCTCTACCTTACTTCTATCGGTCGCATCAGGAGGCCCGTCCTCCTGGTTGCATTCTTGAGTTCAAGGCTGGATGTATGCAGCAGCCTCCTCCACGTGGGTCAGCTGTCCAGCAATGGCCTCAGGAAGGGGCTCCTCATTGAAGCCTCATATCAGCAGACCAGCCAGCAGATGACCCTATCACCGGAAAGACCCTCACATGCAGAGCGCACACACCGGGGCTGAACAAAAAAAAAAAAAACCTCAACACGATGACCTCCATCCTCCATAAATCTCATTCTGACTACTGCAGCAGCATACCACAGTGCATTCTCAGAGGCACACAGCCAACCATCTCTCTCTCTCTGGTCGAGGTCCCAAGTCATTCCTATCGCTACAGGCATCGTCATGGCCAGATGGGGGCCCTCCTGGAAGACAGGTCCTGTACATGACTGGCAGCCACAACTCAGACCAACAGCACCGCCCATATGAAGCCCTACAGTGCTGACCGCACACTTTCTTCTATGAAAGTACTGTGCAGGGGATGCTGAGAAGAGGCAGATCTCACCACAGAAGTGGAAGAGCAGTCTAGCAGATTGTACTCCAACCTAGTACTCAAGAGTCCAGGGTTCATCCCACTGGCACTCCTTGCCACTTGAGCGAGTTCTATCGACTCATCATTGCCTCCAGAGGACTACCCACTAATCTACTTCTCTTACTGAACAAGGAAACAAGGAGTCTGTCATTCTCTTACTGAGAAGGTAGCCAGCTTGCCTGCAACTATCTGATCCCATGAGACATGCCCATCAGCCAAAGTGCCGACTGATCTCTACTCCTTCTAGTTTGCAGTGTATGGGTCCAGCCCTCCATGCCCTCTACCTAGCCCAGACAAGGTGATCACCTATAACAGCAACCTCTGGAAAGCAACAAGCGCAGGACATTCGAAACTAATAACCATAGGGTTCCAACACGTCGGGCCAACGCTAGGGCAGGCCCTGGTTCCATGCATACCTGGACTGGTTTTAACCTCAATAGAGATGCACCTTCCAGGCCAGAGTGGAAGTCAGTTCTCAAATAGCCCATCAATGGCCATTCTACAGGCACCATACCATCATCCCTTCACGGGATTCATAAGATCCATCATACATGGACGCTCCATCGTGGCACACTGGGGAATCCATTCACTCAGTCTAATCAAGCCTGTGGCACCCAACAGGATGAGGAAAAAGTGGCAGCCTCCTTTGCGTACAGCAGTCATGCACATGGGTCTCTGCCCCATGGCAGCTCACTGCTCCCCGACATCTCTTCAGTGCCAGTGTGGTCACAAGACCATTGACCCTGTGGGGAGGGTGCCACCCGCATCCAGGCCAGGGACTCCAGGATGGTGCACGCCACTAGGCACCATTCTCTTGGAGGGCTCTCCGCAAGGGGGTGGCAGAACGGCATATCCCAAGTCCGCTACCTCTGAGCACATTGTCATAACACTGGGCACAAGGTGATAAGGTCTCGAGGGTACGGAGCCCATGTAGCCGCGGCAGGGGTCCCGGGATTAACAATAAGCCGGATGGCTCAGCGGTTGGATCGCTGATCTTATGACCAGGGTCTAAGCCTAGTACGGTACAACCCCTTTAACATGGGAATAAACACTGTCCCTACCCTGTAAATCTAGGCCATGCCTCTCCGGGTAGTTCCTCAATTCTCTCGGTCCACAAGAGCCTATTAAGGTAAAGAAAGTATATGCCATGCTGCATCAGACCAAGGATCCATCGAGTCTGATATCTGGTCTAGAGCAGTGCCCAATCGAGACAGCATAGTTACTCACTGTAACAGGTGATCTCCGGGAACAGCAGGACTTTAGTCCTCACATATGGGTATCATTGGTACCGACAGAGCCTGCGCGGGAACGCTCCCCAGCGTCCAATTAGAAATCTTTTGGGAGCATCCCACAGCGCCTGCGTGCTGCCTTCCCGCCTTTCCCAACTGCCTCTCTCCAGTTGAGTTTTAAAGCTGAGACAATGAGAGAGAGAGGGAAAGGGAAAGAGATAGATAGAGAGATACAACTCCTAGGGGAGGTGGGTGGGTTGTGAGGACTAAATTCCTGCTGTTCCCGGAGATCACCTGTTACAGGTGAGTAACTATGCTATCTCCAGGAACAAGCAGGAATGTAGTTATCACATATGGGGACTCCCTAGCTTTAGGTGCCAGGGAGAGACCCCAGAAGTTGTGTGCCCCTGAACAGGGCTCCACCTCCCCCCATGGATCTCTGGCATCCTACCAGGGATGGGGGGTAGGAGTTGATTAGGTATGGAACAGGTGGAGAACAGCCTGACCAAACAAGGCATCCCAGTGGGAGTCCTTGTCCAAGCAGTAATGGGCTGTGAAGGTATGAATCGAGGCCCAGGTGGCTGCTCGACAGATGTCGTCGATAGACACAGAGTGCAGATGAACCATTGAGGCTGCCATGGCTCTCACATTGTGAGCTGTGACATGGCCCTCCAGAGAAAGGTTCTTACTCTGATAGGCGAAGGAAATTTATTTATTTAGCTGCATTTATATCCCGCTTTTCACCGGGTCAAAGCGGTTGGGGGATACATTTAACACGAGGGGATATGAGACACATACACTAATACAGGGAACATGGGCAATGGAGAGTTAAGTGGCTTGCCCAAGACCACAAGGAGCACCTGTGGGACTAGAAACCCCAGTCCTTCCGGCCCAAGGTTGCTGTCCTCTAGTGGGATTTGAACCACCGACCTTCCGGCCTGTAGTACCTTGCCCCAACCACTAGGCCACTGAGCAATCCAGTTAGACAGTGTACTCTTGGAGACTGAAGTCCCAAATGAGAAGGATCAAAAGCAACAAAGAGTTGAGAGGACTTTCTATGTTGCTGTGTTCTTTGTAAGTAACATAGAAATATAGAAACATAGAAATATGACGACAGAAAAAGACCACATGGCCTATCTAGTCTGTCTTTCCATAACAACTACAACAGTCCCCTTTTTACCTTTAGAGATCCTCTGTGTTTGTCCCATGCTTTTTTGAATTCAGTTACTGTCCTCATCTCTACCACCTCCACTGGGAGACTATTCCATGGATCCACTACTCTTTCCGTAAAGAAATATTTCCGTATATCACTCCTGAATCTATCTTCCTTCTCCCTCATCCCATGTCCCCTCGTAGCAGAACTTGCTTTGAATTGAAAAAGGCTCTCTCCCTGAACATTTAGGCCACGGAGGTATTTAAACATCTCAATCATATCACCTCTATCCCGCCTTTCCTCTAAGGTGTACATATTAAGATCCTTCAGTCTGTCCTCAAATGCTTTATAATGAAGACCACTAATCATTTTAGTAGCCACCCTCTGCACCGACTCCATCCTGTTCACATCCTTTTAAAGGTGCGGTCTCCAGAATTGCACAGTAAAAGTAAAAGGCTAAAGCTCTTTTACAGTCCAAGGTATGAAGATTCCTCTCTGCATTTGATGCATGAGGCCTTGGAAAAAACACAGGTAGGTAGACCACTTGGTTCATATGAAAAGGCGAGACCACCTTTGGCATAAAGTGTGCATGAGTCCTAAGGACTACCTTGTCATGATGGAACCTTGTATAAGGTGGATCAGCTACTAGTGCTTGCAACTCACTAATGTGACGTGCTGATGTGATTGCAATGAGAAAGATAACCTTCCAAGAAAGGAATTTCAAGGAGGTAGTAGCTAAAGGTTCAAAAGGTGGCTTCATGAGCTGCCCAAGAACCAGGTTTAAGTCCCATGTCACTGGTGGTGGCCTAATGGGAGGCTTAGTTAGAAGAAGGCCTCTCATAAGTCTTGCTATAAGAGGATGAAAGGAAATAAGTTGTCCATTTAGAGGCTTAAAGGAAGCTGCAATAGCACTCAAATGGACTCTAACTGAGTTAGTCTTAAGTCCTGCATTGGATAAATGAAGGAGATACTCCAGCAATGATTCCAGAGGTATCGCAAGGGGGTTAAGACCCTTTTGCAAACCCCATATGGTAAACCTTTTCCACTTGAAAGCATAAGGGCGTCTTGTGGAAGGTTTCCTAGAAGCAAAAAGAATATCTTTTACTTGCTGAGGGAGATTAAGATCAGGGAGATCTAGGCCTTCAGCAACCAAGCCCTGAGATGCAGAAACTGGGGATTGGGAAGCCATAACATTCCGTCCTCCTGGGATAGGAGATCTGGAGCAGACCCTAACTCCAGGGAGGGAGCTTGAGAGAGATGTAGAAGCAGAGGGTACCACACTTGCCGTGGCCAATGTGGAGCTATGAGAATCATATGGCCTCTGTCTCTCTGAAGCTTGAACATGGTTTTGGGAAATAGGGGAATGGGTGGAAAAGCATACAGGAAGTCTTGACCCCAATAAAGGAGGAAAGCATCCCTGGCCTGAGCCCCCTGAGCCAGAATTCTGGAACAGAACCTGGGAAGTTTGGCATTCCACGGACTTGCAAAGAGGTCTATGTCCGGGGTTCCCCAAATTTGAAAAATCTTGGTCACCTGGTCTGCATGCAGAGACCACTCGTGTGGAAGCAGAACTCGACTGAGTCTGTCTGCCCAAGAGTTTTGTATGCCTGGAAGATACACTGCCAGGAGATGATGGCGAGCGCCCATAGTGGCAAAGCTTTGTTGCAAAGCAACAGAGAGCCTGTCCCCCCCTGCTTGTTCATGTAGAACATGGCTACTTGATTGTCCGTATGAATGAGGACTGTCTTGTAGCTGAGCAGGGTGTGGAACACTCGAAGAGCAAGGAAGATTGCTCTGAGCTCCAAGAGATTGATATGTAGATGAGTCTCCTGCGGAGACCAGGTGCCTTGGGTGGAGAGGTCTTGCAGATGAGCTCCCCAACCCATCGGAGAAGCATTTGTTAGAGTTGCTTGGGGTAAGGGTTGTTGAAAAGGGGACCCCAGCAACAGGTTTTGAGTGGACTTCCACTACTGGAGGGACAAAATAAGGCGACTTGTGTTTGCTATTTTGTCTGACAGGCATCCTGATGCCTGGGTCCATTGAGTGGATAAAGTCCACTGGGCTGCCCTCATATGGTGGCGAGCATAGGGAACCACATGCACAGTAGATGCCATGTGGCCTAGTAATTGTAGCATTTCTCGGGCAGTGAGATGAGACTTTAGCACTGCTTGAGAAGCTAACTGCACCATGCGAAGGCAGCGGGCCTGGGGGAGATAGGCCCTTGCCTTTCTGGTATCCAGCAAAGCCCCTATGAACTCTAAAGACTGAGTGGGAATTAGACTGGATTTTGGGATGTTTATTACCAGCCCCAAATACTGAAGGATACACATTGTGCAGGATAGAGAAGTCCTGGCCTCTGACTCTGTTGGGGCTCGAATAAACCAGTCTAAGTAGGGGAAGGCGAATATCCCTAGAGTGCGGAGAAATGCTGCTACCACAGCCATGCATTTTGTGAACACCCTTGGTGCTGAGGCCAGGCTAAAAGGAAGCACCCTGTATTGGTAGTGCTTTCCTTGAAAAAGGAACCGAAGGAACCTTCTTTGAGTTGGATGGATGAGAACATGGGTGTACGCATCCTTGAGATCTAGAGAACAAAGCCAATCCTGACTCTGAAGGTATGGCAGCAGAGTTCCGAGAGAAATCATCTTGAATTTCTCTTTGACAAGGAATTTGTTCAATTCTCTGAGGTCCAAGATAGGCCTGTATCCCCATTTTCTTTGGGATAAGAAAATAGGGGGAGTAAAAACCTGTACCCTGCTGATGGATGGGTACTTCTTCTATTGCCCCTTGGGCAAGAAGCATAGCGACCTCCTGACCTAACAGGTTGATGAGAGAGGTCGGAGAATTGAACTGCCTTATTACTGTGGGAGGGGGCATGCTTGAAAAATGAAGCTTGTACTCCTCCTTTATGATGGAGATTGTCCAATGCTCTGCTGTTATCTGCCCCCATCTGGGGGCAAAGTGACATAACCTTCCTGGAATGGTGGAAGGCTCTGGTCCCACGACAGCCAGGAAGGCTAAGTTCTCTAGCTGAAAGTCAAAGGCCTTGTGGAAGCTGAGACTGCTGGGACGGCTGAGGCTTAGGAGTCTTTGCTTTCTTCTGTTTGGGTGGTTGCTGACCTTTTCTGACAAGCTGACCTGCAGAACGTCCCTGCTGAGCATAAGCAGGATAATATCTTTTCTTTTTAGAAAAGAATGGTTTCTTGAAAGATTTCTTTCTAGCAGGATCAGCTGTTGACTTGAATAATCTATCCAAGGTGGAGTTGTCAGCATCCAACTCATTGGCCTTTTCCTGCCAGTCTCTACCAAACAGGTTCTCACCAGTATAAGGGCTATTTCCCAATTTGTCTTGTACCCAGAGTTCCAGATCAGATGCCTGAAGTCAAGCAATTCTACGTGCACCTATGGCAATGGCAGAGGTTCTGATTATGCACTCAAAGCAGTCAAAAGCTGCACGGTTGACAAATTTAGAAACATCTTGGGCATGTTTGACCAATGTGAGAAAATCCTGTCTTTTATCTTCAGGAAGAATAGGACCTCAAAGCCTCTAAATCACCTGTGACCTCCTTCATGAACATTCCCATGTATAGACTATAGGAATGGATCCAGGCAGAAAGCATGGAAGCTTGGAAGACACGACATCCAAAAGCATCCAGGGTTCTGCACTGACATCCTGGAGGATTAGAGGCATGCCTCTTTGCACTCTTGATTCTTCTCATAGCTGATTCCACTACAATAGAGTGGTGAGAAAGCTGAGTTTTTTGGAAACCAGGACAAGGAGGGACTCGATACAGAGTATCTAGTCTGCAAAAATGAGGAGAGGTGGTAAGGTGTCTCCCACATTCTTAACATGAGATCATGCAAAATCTCATGAATGGGCAAGGTAGCTGCCTCCTTAAGAGTTTGGGGATATTGTAAAATTTCCAACTCCTTAGCTCTGGGCTCTGTTTCAGGGGCCACAGTAATGGACAGACCCCGAGCCACCTCCCTGATAAAATCCTGGAAGGAAATATCCTCTGGAGGAGACATCCTGCGCTTAGGGGAGGAGGGCTCCTCTGGGAGAAGCATTCCTGCATCGACAGAACTGTCAGAATCCTCAGATTCTTCTGAGGACTCGAAGTACCGTCTGTCCGGATGCTCTTGAAGAGCCCGATACCCGTACCGGGAGTAGTCGGTACCGGGGTATCGGTACCGGAAGGCATCGGATGACTTGGTACCGGCAATGCAGACACCGATACTGATGTCGATGCTATCGGTACCGGTACCGATACTGGCATCGGGGTCGGTGCTGGTACCGACCGGATTGTCTGTCACGGTTCCGAGGGCGTCGATGCCACAAGGAGAGCTGCCAGACTGCGCTCAATAGCCAGAACTCTCTGGTCTATCGACGCTGCCTATGCCTGGATGTCGGTACCAGAGAAGACCGCCAGTACCCCAGAGCATGGCACCAGTAGTTCTGCCGAGGTCGAGGCCTCGAGAACATCCTGAAGCCCCGATAATGCTTTGGAAGCTAAAGCCTCCCGCCGGGGCAATTTTGCCGGTGCAGAATCCTCAAGGGCAACGCCAGAGGCATCTTGATGCTTAGAAGGAGATCTACCCTTTGAGGACCGGCTAGACTTATGTTTAGTTACCTGAGATCCACGGGAGGAAGACGAAGCCCTGGAAGACGTCGATGCCACCGAAACTGCATCAGAGGGAAACAGGGTACTGAGCTTGGCAGCTCGGTTCTGTCGACCTCTCTTGGACATCATGGCACAGGCCGTGCATTCAGAGATGGAATGGTCAGGACCTAAACATTTCAGACACCATTTATGGGTGTCGGTGACGGAGATGGTACCGCCACACTTGGTGCACTTTTTAACCCTTTGAAGGCCTTCTTTAAAATTTTAAACCACATTCTGCAGCCGGGTTAATTTTTGCATATTTCAGGAAAATTGTACCCGTCTTATTCAATATGCTCTAATAGTGATTTTCCTTCTGCTATGGTCATGTATTATATACCATTTGATAGGAATATTTAGTCAGAATTTTGGATCCTGAGAGTTTTGGGCTCGGCCTGGAAAGGGTTAAACCCAGAGGAGGGTTTTTTCATCGTGGAAAAAATCCTGGGCCTAAGGCCCAAAAAGGCGCGTGCACCTGAAAAAAAAAAAGACAGGAAAAGTACTAAAAAGTTTTTTTTTTTTTTTTTTAAGAAAAGAAAGAAAGAAGAAAAAAACGGCGGTACCAGTAAAGCATCGAGGAAGGCAGACGCGACCACAAAAAGAAGAACAATTTTCTGCGGTGACAGGAACACGACCTGCTGGCTCTGCGGAAAGCGGAAAACGAAGAACTGGAGAGAGGCAGTTGGGAAAGGCGAGAAGGCAGCACGCAGGCGCTGTGGGATGCTCCCAAAAGCTTTCTAATTGGATGCTGGGGAGCGTTCCCGCGCAGGCTCCATCGGTACCGACGATACCCATATGTGATGACTACATTCCTGCTTGTTCCTGGAGATCATAAGTACCTGTCAGATTACCAAAGGTTAGAGCACTGGGTAAGGGACTATAAAAGCCAGTCCTAATCCCACTGCTGCTTGCTAGACACCAGTCACCATGGTGACTCAATGCAGGAATCTATTTGGGACTGACACCTCAGTCTCCCATTGGGAAATCCTGGCAACCTGTTTTTGCAGGCTAGATTCTCCCAGGCTCCTGCTACCCCAGATTTGAATTATATGAACATAGAAGAAGTTCCTCTTTTCCAAACCCGCAGATTGAACTATGCAGCGCCATATATTGGCCCTTCTAGTAACACTGTACCATGCCAGCCTGCCTGGATATGGTCCAGGATCCTCTCATATGTTGGCATCCCAGTAAGTCCTTAAATCCTAGGCCTCTGGTTGCCAGAGGTTATGGTCTAGCTTGAATGTGAATGCTCAGCTCTTGCCACACCCATGTTAAGGGCTGCCTAACATCCAGGGATTCCAAACTAATCCATTGCAGGCTAAGCCTCTCTACCATCCTGCCTTGGTAACACTATTGAACTTGGTAATCAGTGCCTTTGTACCTCTATTGCTTTGCCATTGCACCTCAAGGGCTGCCTATCACCGATATCAGCTCGCCTCCAGCTCTCCCAGTCTGCAGGGACTCTGTCCCCACAACAAACAATCAAATTGTCAAGAATCAAATACATGATTGGGAATAGCCCACTAGGGACATGTCATAAAGGCAACATGCTACCAACGGCTAAAGGAGAAGCCCCACCGATGCAGGAGAGGGATTCCATGACCCCTTGGGTCATGCCAAGCAGTGATATGTGAGAGAGGGGTTCCCAGGGGCTGTCTCCCTATCTGCTCACATACCAAGGACATAGACAGAAGGTCATATCTTCCTGAAATGCGAGGTCATGTCCACACATACCAAAGCCTACACTGCTGGTCCAGTGTTCAGAGCTCTGCTCAAATGACCTCATTGCACCTCAAAGCTAAGGACCCCCTTGTCCTCACAGGTTCTGCCGATGTCTCTTGAGCAAGGTTCATCGCTCACGGCCAGCTGCTTGCCTTCAGCCATTCTTGGTGACTTGCACGGGTCCATGGATGAGTTCTCTACCCATCCCTCCAAATGGTGTAAAACACATTTGGGTCACATATGCTGAGTAGAAAACATGCCCATATCACCTGCAGTGAAAACACACCTGAACCCCACCCCATATGCGCCTTCACTTCAATCTTGCACAGTCTAATAGCCAATTGCAAGCCAAAGGACCCTTCGACTACTGCTCTATTCCCCACCCTCCCATCTAAGATCCATTCCAGTCGTTCTCTTCCACCCTCAAGAAGGGAAGACTAGCCAGCTAGTCAACAAAGCCATTACTCTTGCTGCCTGTCTACCCAAAGAGAAGTCTGTCCTCATATAGATCAGTGGGGTTCTAAGGATTGGAGTAAAGTAATGTCCATATATACTTTCCCACACACCATGTGGGACTCTTCTTTCTCATGACTTCAGCCCTTATACACTTAGTCCCCGTGGGACAGGACCAGGTCAAGACATATACATACACGGTACCTCAGGAGGTCCAAAACTAGAAATATATCACTCGGACACAGCACAGGAGGCTCTCTCCTGACTATCGAAACAGTCTATGGTTATTCAGATTATGCCACCTTCAACACCTGCCTGGACCATGCCAGCCACATCTGAGGCTCCAAGCACACATCCAACCTTCACATAGGTCATGGCAGTTATGCCAACATGGGGTCATCCTCCCCATAGGGTTATGGTACATCCCGGGCAAGTGTCGTCTTCACTGGGACACTCTAGTCCAGCCCCTAGCAGACCAGGATGTCTCTCTCCTGCTTCCATCTCAGCATGGGAAAGACAGGCACAACAGAAGCAGTTGCCTCCAACCTAAGGGATCCAAATGCCTCAAGTTCCTGTGTCTCCTTAACACTCTGGATACACTGGCTGGCAGTGATAACTTCAACAAGATGGCACCACACCATCATGGGTGTCAAACACATGTCGGCATCACTATGTCACAAGGGAATCTCCCCCTCTGTCATCGAGCACAGCTTCATCCTGCCACAGCAGACCTTGTGGGCTGTGAAAGGGGATTCTCCGTGGACAGCAGGATAAGTCAGCCACAGAAACCCACCCACCTGCTCTCTAGGATGAACCCGCCTTCAAAGATGAACCTTCCTTCTCTAAGTTGGAACATGTCCATAGCTATGGAACAGACTGAGGAAGAAGGGGTGGGCACTGTGGTGAGGGCTACTAGCACATGCTTAGAAGAGTTTTAGACTCTTCTGAGCTATTGGAGAATATTTCCATCCATGGAGCCATCGGATGACGTCACCCAGGTGTGGCTGACTTATTCTGCTGTCCACTGAGAACCCCTGTTACAGGTAAGTAACCTCACTATCCCTTAGGTATTCCATGTGTAGACTATCATGAGGATAAAAATTCCAATCTTTGTTTTAACATGTGCCCTTTCCCTGTAAGAAATTCCTTATACCAATTAAGAACATTGTCGATAAGTCCAGTCTCATTCAGTATTAATAAGATATCATGATCAACACAAATGAGGGATCCAGTTCCATTAGTAATGCACTGTTTCCCTCATCTACTATCGATCGAAAATAGCTATTATAACTGCATCTGAATTATGGAAAGGCCTAAAACCCAAGTGTCAGTGATTAAACATATGAAGCATAAACAAATGAAGTTACACCTGGTTTGCCACTGCTGCCTCTAATAATTTAGCCATACACTCTAAAAGAAAACCTAGCTACTGGCCTATTGTTTGAAGAGCAAATGAACCCTCCATTGTCATCTTTAAGCCTTTGGCGTATTAAAGCCATATTCATAGGTAAAACAGCATTTTGCTTGCAGAAATGCGCTATTTGAAAACTGCCCACCTGCTATGCAGGTGAAAATATTTCAGATCAAGTCGCATAATTTGACTTTTCGCTGATCGTATTCTCGGAGTCGGGGTCAGAGCAGGGCTGGCAACAGATTGCGCAGTTTTACATTTCGTGCACTGTTTTAATCAGAAAAAGTGCCCACAGTAAAAGTAGGTGCGCGTTTCTCTGGCTGTTTTTTGCTTAGGCATTTTTCAAAGAGAAAGTTTGCACCTACTTATAACATTAATGCAAAATTTGCAGGCACTTTGCAGCAATGTGGGCAGTGTGAAAATTACTCTCTCCGTATAGAGAATAAGACAGAAACACCAGAAATCCCGGGCCCAATATTCAGAAGTCAGTTACACAGTTTAAAGCCCAGTAGACCATGTAAATGCCATAGTTGCGGATATTCAACAGCGCCTACAAGATTAGTGACATTGAATATCCCCAGTTCAGTCCCCTATGTGCCTCGATGCTATACGGTTAGGATCGGGATGTGTTGGGGGTGGTCCGAGGCAGAACAGAGGCGGAGACTGACACTAACAGCAGCAGTGATAATGATGCTACCTGGTTAGCGATCCAAATAAGCAAAGCAACCCACTCCAAATGCATACAAAAAAATCAATAAAAATAAAAACTGCAATGTTCGTTATTGACTGATTTTAAACAAACAGAAAACTGCACAGAAGGTCTCAGTATCCATAGGCATGTAACAGGCACGGTACAAAATAACTGTTACCACGAACCAGCCTGATTAACATCAATGACCCTCCGTGCAGAACAGGGCTGACCACTATACAGGCTAAGCAACAAAAAAATACTTAGCTTAAATCAACTTCATTCTTTGAAGCAACAGTTGACATGTTTCAAATAGGTAGCCACCCCGTTCCACGATGCTCCAAGTCAGAGCTCTCAAAAGCATTTCGCGATGACTCTCGCTTCATCAGGGGAAACACAAACTACAAAACAAAAACAAACATTGAATATTTTAAAACCGTACACCCAGCAGCCATATTATCAAAAACATACTCACTCACAACACCACTTAGCCTGTCCCAAAAGAGCACGGAACAACAAAATCCCTGACCTTCTTTTCACCATCGCCAGGCTCACAAACGCTGCGCATGCGTTCTAAGCCATTCCAGCCCTTCTTAAATAACAGACCAACTTCCTGTCAAACAAAAACTCCATCTCCCAATAAATACACCCCCCCAGTCCACCTAGAGATTCAAACCCCCCGGTGACACAGTACGAGCCCGAAAAATCCACCGTTGTTCACAAATCAATAGCGTTTGCTCCCTAGATCTGCCAGCCCTCCCGGCCAACACCTGATCCATGCAAAAACACCATAAATCAGTAAAACAATGGCCCAACTCAATGCAATGGGGAACCAAAGGAGCCTCCTTCATTTGACACCTGAGCCTACTCCTATGCTCAATCATATGTTTTCGTAAACGTATGATTGAGTATAGGAGTAGGCTCAGGTGAAGGACTGAGCATAGGTCAAGTGAAGGAGCACGTGCGGCGTTTGTGAGCCTGGCGATGGTGAAAAGAAGGTTGGGGATTTTGTTGTTCCGGGCTCTTTTGGGACAGGCCCCTGCTTATTTGGATTTTTACACTCTGAGAAGAGACCTATTCAAGTTTTTCGAGTACCTGGTTAGAGATCGGCACCCTAAAGATAGGCGAGGAAAACCCTTGCCTATCTTTAAGACGCTGATCACTAATGAGGCAGCAGCCAATATCACTGCTGCATGGTTAGCTTTGGCAGCGATCACCGGATATTCAAAGCTGGCGCCTCGGCATTGAATATCCAGTTTGGAGGGAGGCTATACGCCCCTCGGCGCATAGCCGTTCAAAGTCCCAGGCAGTTCAATATCAGGCCCCTGTATTTTATCTCAAATGAAAGATGGCTAGAAAACAATACCAAGAATCAGAGTGACAGGCAAATTAAAAGTGCCTTTAAAAGGCAGAGAAAAATATCAAAAGCACAGAGGGAAAGAGACAGAACAAGAGATGGTGAGCGAGAAAGGTCTGAGAAAGACAGCGACATAAAAAGTGCAGAAAGGGGAAGACAGTGAAGGCTGAACCTTCCGAGAGCCTTGGATTTCTACTACAGTCAGTGCTGGACAATGAGCCGTGACAATAGAGCTTTCTGTAAAAATAAAAATCACTAATATATAGCCAGGATTAAGCTACAGTGATTTATTATCATTCTATAAAGCAGGACATGCAAATTATTCTTTCCATGAAGGATGGTGCCAAGTCCAGAAATAACATTTAAAGCGGCTTCCACATGAGGGGAGAAGAAAAGATCACTGACATCAGAGTTATATTCCAAGAGCGGTGGCAAGAGCAGACATCAGTGGCTGGAACGTGCTCCAGTGAGGGACAGCATACTGTACCAGCCATAAGGGTAGCACCCTTATCAGGTACTTATACGCTTAATACCTCCTGTCAGATAATCCTGCTGAAATGTCTATAGATACCTCATGCTTTGTGAAAACTGTTCAGCAGGTGGCATCACTGAGCAATAATGGCAAATCTACCAGAAACTAGTTCCCACTGCCAGTACAACTTTTTTCATGTCCTCCTTGAGTGCATAGGTAAAGTCTTCCCAAACCAACAGATATCAACTTTGTTGTGCTAGTTGGGAATATAATGGAATATAACTGATGTGAGAAGAAACAGGTGGGTCGCTTTGGTCATGATGCACAGTCGTACAGAGTGCCCCTGCAAAATTCATTCATCCTTCCTGTTTGTGCCCAATTCAGTTTCCAAGTGCTAAATTGAGCACTTTCATACCAGCTAGCGGAAACAATTGGGCTATAATGGATTTCTCAAATATTCAAATGAAAGGATTCTGTGCCGGGATGTGAAGGAGGGGGGATCTCTTCGAAAAATCAGACCCTCTGTCCTATACGCCAAAAAGAAAACAAATTTTTGTAGCTACCAACTTATCTAATTCCACTAATGCTGTGTATGCCTTGTAGCACTATACAAATAAGTAGTAGAAGTAATATTAAAGGCATTTTTGCCAGTGATGGTTTTCAATATACATCCCCAATGCAACTCTACCCTTTGAAAGCAGTGCTGCGGGCCCCATAACGCAGCTGGATATTGCTGTCAAAAAATCCAGGGCTGACCTAAAATATCTGTACTGAAACGGAGTAAATTTGCAGTTATGGATTTCTGAGTCTTGAAACCCCATTTCACATATAATATCAAAAGTAACATAGTAACATAGTATATGACGGCAGATAAAGACCAGCATGGTCCATCTAGTCGGCCCAGCAAGGCGGCAAGAATAGGTGTACTTGCCGCTCTGTGCGGGTCACCTCTCCCCATTCCTTTGTTTAGGGGTGTACTCACCGCTCCGTGTAGGTCACCTCTATTTGGTGAGATATAAGAGATAGTTATGTTTATTTTGATTTTATCCTGTTGCTATAAAGGGATCCACAATGTCTGTCTCATGCCATTTTGAATTCTGTCACTGTATTTGCCCCCATCACTTCCAATGGGAGGGCATTCCAAGCATCCACTACCCTTTCAGTGAAAAAGTATTTCCTGACATTGTCTTTCGATTTACCCCATTGCAGCTTCATGTTATGCTGTCTTTGTCTGAATCATATCTCCCCTATCCCTCCTCTCCTCTACGGTATTTAAGTCTTCAAGTCTCTTCTCATAAGTCTTCTGATGCAGTCTCCAAATCAGTTTGGTCGCCTTCCTCTGAACCGTTTCCAGTCTTTTTATATCCTTTGCAGGATATGGTCTCCAAAACTGAACACAACATTCCAAGTGAGGCCTCACCAGCAACTTGTATAGTGGCATTAGTGCCTCTTCCTTTCTGCTGATAATTTTTCTTTGTATGCAACCCAGCATCATTCTGGTTTTTGCCAACGCCTTCTCACACTGTTCGCCACCTTGAGATCCTCAGAAACATTCTCTCTGAGGTCGTTGTCCTGGTCCGTGCACATCAACCTCTCGTCCCCTATCGTATTCAATTCCCTTGGATTTCTGCTTCCCAAGTACATGACACTGCATTTCTTCACATTAAATCTTAACTGCCAAGCATTAGACCATTCTTCCAGCTTTTGTAGATCTTTCCTCATGCAGTCCACTCCCTCAGGGGAATCCACTCTGTTGCAAATTTTCATGCCATCTGCCAAAAGACTGACTTTTGTAGATCTTTCCTCACGTTATCCACTCCTTCAGGAGAGTCCACTCTGTTGCAAACTTTTGTATCATCTGCAAAAAGACAGAAATTTCCATTCAGTCCTTCAGCAATATCATTCACAAATACATTGAACAGTACTGGTCCCAGGACCGAACCCTGGGGCACGCTGCTAATCACCTTCCTTTCATCTGAGAATTCCATTTACCAGCACCTTCTGTCATCTGTCAGTCAACCAATTTCTGATCCAGTTCACCACTTGGGACCCATCCACAAGCTGTTGAGTTTACTGATAAGCCTCCTATGATGAACAGTATCAAAGACTTTGCTGAAATCTAGGTAGATCACATCCATCACATGCCCTTGATCTAGTTCTCTGGTCACCCAGTCAAATAACTCAATCAGATTTGTTTGGCAAGATTGTCCTTTGGTAAAACCATGCTGCTTCGGATCATGCAACCTGTTGGTTTCGAGAAAGTCCACTATTTTCTCTTTCAGGCATGCCTCCATTACTTTTCCTGTTACCGAGGTAAGGCTTACTGGCCTGTAGTTTGTCACTTCTTCCCTATTACCAATTTTGTGAAGAGGTACCACATCAGCCCTTCTCCAGTCCTGTGGAACATCCCCTGTCTCCAAGAATCTATAAAAACATCCTTTAACGGCCCTGCAAGAACCTCTGAGCTCTTTCAGTATCCTGGTATGTATCCTATCCATTCCCATGACCTTGTCCACTTTCAATTTTGCAAGCTGTTCTAACACATCTTCTGTGAATGGTGTGGCATCTACTCCATTCCCATTTGTATATTTGTCAGTCACAGGTGGTCCTTCTCCAGGATTTTCTTCAGTAAAAACAGAAGTATTTAGCATGTTCACTTTTTCACTTTTTTGGGTCAATCAATCAACTAGAGACAAGGGTTCTTCAGGAAATACTTGCATTTCTACCCTTAGTGGAAGAGTAGCTCAGATCTTCTCAGACAGCACCACAATGGTGGCTTTATGTCAACCTCCAGTGAAACAGGAAGAGTACAGCTTGGTAAAGGAAACCACCTTGCGTTCTCAGCAGCTATCATTGCCAGTTCAGACATTCTGTGGCTGGATTTCCTTTTATTTATTTATTTAAATTTATGGGTTTTCTATACCACCTTTTCAGGGAATCAAAGCAGTTTAAAAGTATAACCAAAGCAATACAGTATAACAATAACATTACATTATAACAGAAGGAATCAATACATTATAACATTCCTATATGTAGGATTAGGATATTGGATTTCAACCATTGTGAGATTTCATTGAAACAAGATTAAAAAAAAACTTAAATAAATAAATTATACCTTCAAAGCTAGGATTTGTTATGTCAAAGGATAGGTATAACATAATATCAGCATAAATGGAATAGTCAACTTGGTATTTTTTAATAATATTGCAAAGGGGCTGGAGATATATATTGAATAATAAGGCAGAGAGGGCTGAGCTTGGGGTAAGCTTTGTTTCTGATTGTATACAGCAAATGCTTGTTGGTCAAATTTAACTTGTTGCGATCTTTCAGTTAAGTAAGACTTAAACCAATGAAGCGTAGTGCCACATATTCCAATCTGTTGTAGTCTATCAAGTAGAATATGATGATCGATAGAATCAAAGGCTGAGGCAATATCTTAAAAGATAAGTGTGAATGCTTGTTACGAGTTATCTGTACCTTTTATCAATTTATTTGAGAGCTAATAAAGTCTATATACCATGGTTCAGTCTGAAATCATACTGATGGTCTTCGAGGGGTAAATACATGTCTATAAGATCCTCTTTCAATTAATTTCGCAAGAAATGGGAGGCTTGATATTGGTCTGTAAGATGTAGCATCTTTTGTTTTAGTATGGGACATATGATAATTTGTTTTAGGTCTTTGGGCATGTGACCGTGAGGAAGTGACATTCTAACCATTTTAAGTAAAATTGGTGCAAGTTCTTCACGAGAGACTTTTACCCAGCTAACTGGGCATGGGGCTGGACTTGATGTTGTTGTATTGATCTTTTTTATAACTTTGTGTAAGTAGTCTAGAGATACTTGGTCAGATTCTGACCCTATCTTGGGAAATATTGTGTTAGTAGGTTCATCCAGAGTGGAGTGATATTCAGTGGTTTTAGTTTGTTCATATAGTAGTTCGCCAGAACTTGAGGGTTTATGATCGGACTATTAGTACTGTCATTTGGGACATTAGCCAATGATTTCACTATTTCAAAAAAAATTTTCAGTCAGTTTAGAGATTTCAAAAGGATATATGTGTGGTGTTCTTTCTTTTTATTATTTATGGGGTCACGGTATGATAGGAGTGTGTTCATGCATATTAGTCTATCCTCAGAAGATTTAGAGCTTCTCCATGTATGTTCTAATTTCCTCAGATATCTTTTTAAGTCTCTTATTTCTTGTGCATACCATTATTTTGTTTTATTTTGCCTTCTGTTAGGTTGACGATTTGGTAATGTGGCTGCACTAGATATGGTTGTATAACAATTTGATGGTAAGTTGTCAAGGTTGGTGATGTTAGTATCAATGTTCATAAAAACCTCTTTTATGAATGTATCCTTATCAAAATTCTTTAATATTTTTGTGTGATGGTTGGTTGCTTGGTTGGCTCTAGGTTCAGGTGTTTAGTATGACGGTAAGAAATTGATGAGGTGGTGATCTGACTAATGGAGAGGTAATGTTTGGGGGTGGTTTGTTTTGGGGTATTCATAAATGTTATTAGATAGGAATATTAAGTCTAATGTATTCCCTTTATTATGTATTGGCATATTTATTATTTGGTGAAAAGACATGTCTGACATTGCATTTAGAAAGGTGGTGTCATGGGTGTTATGTAGGGAGGCTAGGTTAAAGTCCCCTAGCAATATTAGTTGTTTTTTTTGCTGAAGTGGCACAGGTTGTTTCCAAGATAGTTGTTAGTGTGTTAGGATCTGCTGTTGGTGGTCTATATACAAGACAAAATGACAGCTGCACATTCTCTGTTTTCAGGATGTCTGTATCATCTATGCTATTGGATATGTAAAGAGATGCATCGTGCTCCTTTTTAATCATGATTAGAACACCTCCCCCCACGTCTGTTTGATCTAGTGGAAGACATCATAGTTTGGTACTTTCAGTTGATTAAGAAGAACCCTATTGGCTCATTTATGTGGTCTAAAATTATTTTTATTTTCTTTTTTTATGGATCTAGCATTGATCAAGGACCATTTTAGTATAATTTCTTGGATACTATCTCTGGTATCTATTTATTTATTTATTTATTTAACCAGTTGTGTATACCACCTTATCCTTCAAAGTGGTTGACAACAAAGGACTTACATGTTGAGGGCATCTATGTTTGTGTGAACGTGATGGTGTGATATAGATGAGCCTGTAGTATTTGTGTTGGATTCTATGAGAGTCTCTGTGGTAGCTCAGGCAAGGAGAGTTACGATACTAGTTGTGAATTATGGGAGTGGTCTGGAATGGAGTCCCATTGTACGTTTGAGTGAGTACATGGGATATGAAGCAGGATAGCATGCGTATGTACCGAATTTCACAAAGTTGCATGTCTAAGAGGAACCAGTTAAGGAACTGTGTGAAATAACTCTTTCATGAATTTTTGAAATGGTGTTACACAATTGGCCCATCATTCACCAGAGGAAACACCAGGTCCAAATGAGCAAGTAGCTGGTACTTGGACATTCCTTGAAGCAGGTGCAAAAACTGACATGACATTTTTTTAAAAATATACTTGTGTACAATCTACAAGTGTAAATAGCACTAAAACCATTTACATTCAACGATTCAGAAACCCTGAACTAGAGCCCAGCACTAAAGCTCCAGCGCAGGGTTACCTAAGCAAGCTTAGCGCAGAGGTCTGGCTTAGTGACGTTGTAAACAAACAGCATGCAAATGGTTCATGTGCACAAATTCTGAGATAAACAAGGAGAGCAAGCCAGGCACATGCGCACAGAGGTCTATGTTAGCAGCACCTATTTCCTGTGCACAAAAAAAGAAAGCAGTTTGTCACTTGTGTGCACATGTTGGATTGCTATCTGGCACAAACAGCAATGATATTTTGCACGGAGGTTATGTTCAGAATATCTGGTGTTTATAAACAGTGATGTTAATCCACACAAAAATTCTCCTTAGAATAATATTGCTGTTTATGTGCCACATAGCATTCCAACATGCACGAAGCATTGTTCCAGCACACTTTTCCGGCCGTTCTTTTGTCAGCGCTGTATTTAGCAGTCAGAAAAATGTTGCGGGCACTATATGGCCAACAAAGAGGCAGAAATTCCTCACCAGTACTAACTGCAGACCTATGAGCTAATCCTTTATGTCTCCTCAGACCTTGTGTTAAAGTCCCAGTGTTGAGTTAAGCCTTCTGGTTTTCCATGCACTTCTCTGTATCTGTACTGCACGGCTAATTTCTTCATTACCATCCATTTAAATGGATGGCAATGCATGGTGTGCTGCCGTTAGTGAAGGCAATGGTGCATTGTTTATGTGCACGTTAGATTCCTTTCTACGTTCTGTGCCCACACTAGCACCGAAAATTCAGTGGAAACACTACGCAGACGCGTGCGGTAACGGAAGAACACTTTCATGCATCGAGTTCATCGTGTGATAAGTATTAAGAAGACTTGTCAGTTTCTAACTTTATTACATGTGAAGGCCCATTTTAGATAGGTCAAAGAGAGGTGAATTGAGAAGACCAGGTTGGGACCTGAAACATTGCTCCTGTAATTTACAAAGACTTGGCCAAACATTGAGCCTTTTGTAAAATATCTAGATGGACTTTGGCAAATAAATGCCGGCACCACCAGAGGAAGCAGTGATTTTTAAAAAAAGAATATCCTGTTCTTCCCCAATTGTGGACTGGAGCAGCTTTTTTAAAATCATTGCTCCCAACAGACACATATATCTCATCCCCCATGCAAGTTCAGACCCCCCTGAAGCAGTTTGGTATCCTCTTGACCTTCTCAAACTCCTCCAGAGCAGTTTAGCACCCCCATTGTTTCTGAAGCAGTCCAATATCCCCAAACTCCCCCTGCCAATCTAGACCCCCCTCATCTCCTCGATCCAATCCCTGACGCCTATCAGGGGCTCGCCCTGATGCATGAGAAAGATCTGCATACAATGGAGGTAAATCTCTCTCATGCGTGGTTATTGTGATTTCCCTGAAACCCTGACTAGCTAGGTGTATCCCGAGGACTGGGTTGAGACCCTCTGCACTAGAAGCAGTATGCTAGGTCAGTTAAATCTGTAACCACCTGACTAATCATACACAAAATAATTTATAATACTAGATCCTTGGTACTGAGGTAGGGTAAATCTTTTAGGCATATGGGTGAACTGGTTGGGACACAGCAGACAGCACTCCAGCACGGTTTGTAGTCCAAATAATATGCCACACTGGATTTTGTGATTTTTCAGTGAGAAAGGCTGTTTAATGAAGAATGTAAGGCAATGAAAATATTGGCAGCAAATGGTCCAGATAGTCTCTTTTCCTGTAGAGAGGGGGCAGGATAAGGCTACAGATGTTTTCCACCAATGCACCATTGAGCTTCTGGCACACTGCTCTCCACAATCCTCTACTGCCGGAGATCTTGGAGGTCAGAAATAGTTTACATGTTTCTACTGCTCCCTGCCCTTTTCTTATCATCAGTGCTGTCATAAGAGATGGGCAAACAGGACCTGTGCCCTACATGTCAAGCCAAAAGGGGTGCCATAATACCCCTTTAGGTCAGTCTGAGTGTCAACACATGAGCCTGAAAGGGAAGGGGGCATTGAAAACAACCCTTACACTGAGCACTGTTTGGTCCACTGAATACTCTGCTTATGGCATCATTTTCCCCTGAAAATTAGTCTTTTCTTATTCCACAAGAACTAGCCTTCCAATAACCACCTTATCTACAGCAAAAATTTGGAAAAGGCATGTTTCTCACAGAAGCTCAGAAAGAACAGAATGGCACAGATCCTTGAAAGATACCATCCTGCCAATTGTGCCAACAAATATCTGGGGATGTGTGTTTGTTTGAAATGGCATGAAAAATAATAACTGTCATTCTGTTTTTAATCCAAAGGGACATGAAAAAAAACTAAATTTAGTTTTCCAATAGTGTCATCATGGTCTGGCCTGGTCTCTGGCATCAAACTGGTATTCTTTGGGTTGGAAGCTACTGGTATTCCAGGAGCTATTATGTCTCCTGGGGGAGGGGCTGGCTCTAGCCTGTCTATTCTTAGCTGTGTCTTGTATTTTTGAGCAGTGACTTCTGTAGCTCTTGTTTCCCGATTGGCCCGTTTCCTTGTCTTAGCTCTGTAGAAAACAATTCCTGGGTTTTTGCCTTGTGAATCTATTGACTCTTCCTCTAGAGACTTACTCCAAAGACTGTTCGTGTCATGTTCTTGGGCCAGAAATTTTGTGAAAGCAAGTCTAAGTTCAGAGAACTTTGAATGGGATTGCTAATTGGACAACCAGGATCTAAAGTAGGCTTGTTACATTTCTCTGATAGTATAATAGCTACTGGGAATTTCACACAAGATTCAAGATTGTAAGTCCAAGAATTCAAAGAGGAAAACAATATTAATAAGAGTTTCAAGAAACTTCTCCCAGAATTTACAGGGCTAGGAACATGGCAAAAAAAAAGTCTTTGAAGTAAGAACAGACAAACTTAGGGCAAATCAGTAAACAAGAAATACAAGACACGGTTAAGAGTAGGCTAAGCACCCCAGAAGATATAACTTCTCCTGGAAGGACCAGTGCCTTCCAACCCAATGGTTACCATATGAAGCTGTTAGCAAAACTGGACCCTCCTCCCCCCAAGAACTTGGGTTGTTTTATTTGCTTGGAAACCTCTAGTAACCTTTCAGCCTTTTTTTTTTGGGGGGGGGGGGAGTCATTAGTCACAGCCACCTCTTAATTAACAAAATTGGCCTTCAATGAAAATGTATAAAAACAAAATGGAAAACCTGAAAACATAGGAAACTAAAAAAAATAAAATATTTGCTTGCACATCGCTACAAATATCATCCACATGAGCAAGACATTCAACTGAAGGGGATCCTACTCATGCTCCACCACTAAAGTAGTATATATTAGTGAATGCAGAAAATGTGAAGAGGGACATTGATGAGAAAGACCACATGTTCAAGACAATAATCAACTCATACAGACACAGAGAAAACCAAGACAAAACAACTGTGTGGAGAACTTTTCAAGATCAGACCATTGCATCAAAATGAAATTTAACAAAAATCCCAAAACATAAGACTTTTGAAGTTAAAATGATTTCAGAACTGACAAGAAAGGACTCACAGAACTAGGTTTCTTAACACAGTATGAACCATAAATTTTTACTGCCTCTCACTTTCGGATCACTGTAATATAGCAAACATGTCCCCTTCACACTATCATTGAAAAGCATTTTATGATTTAGTTAGATTTTCTGGAAATGCAATCTTTTGCTCGTTCTGTTTGGACATGAGAAAGGAAATGCCAGCTTCCAAACAATACTCAAGAAATGTATTAAGAAGTTAGTCCAATCAAAATGTATCTCTTAAATTATTTTGTTTCTTGACCTTTGTTTGTTTCCTCGGTAAGATTCAGCATTATCATCTACTGGCAGAACATAAACATTAGACCTATGTACTGGAACATTCTCTGTACTTTACTAAGGCAAGTTGCTCTATATTAGGGCCAAAGAGCCCCTATCCATGTGAAAACCAAGCACACTAATTTCATAACACTACCAAACCTTCTTTTGCTGACCTCTATTCTTTCTACTCAGTCTTGAAATCGGGTTTTAGACATCACAAAAACTTTCAAGTTCTGAGCCCAGCTTTATTTTGTCTTCTGCTGGTTCTCAGAACACTGCAGAAGTATCTCACAAGGACCGAGTAGAATTTTGTTCTAAGCTTCCTGGAGGCCGATTGAGCCTGCAACCATCATGAAACTGCCCGTTGCACTCTCCACAAGTTAGTGACTCTAGTTAAGGAGAGAAAAGTATCATAAAAAGGAAGCTGTGAAGACCTATAATTACATCGTTTCCTGCTAATTTCGGCATGGTATATATACAAATTATAAGTAGTAGTAGAAGCATTTATGGTAGTAGTAGTAGTAGTAGTTGAAAAAAACCTAATATTAATGAGAGTAATGCCATTATCTTCTAACTCCACTGCTTCTTTCTAGGTTGGTCTACTCCTGGTCTCTCCTTCTCAAAGAAGTTCTAATGAGTTGCTCTGTTAGTTGAGACAACCTGGGCTTAGTGCCAGGGGGTAGTACCAGGGCATGAAGATAAGGGGAGCATAGTTCTAGCTTCTCCCTTCTTCCTCTGGGTGGGTATTTCTTCAATGAGGACACCACCGAATCTTTCACTTGTTGAGGTGGCAGCTACTTGTCTTCTTGTGCTCCTATGTAAGGTGAGGGCTAAATCCAAAGGAGGATTTTGTATACCACAGACTAAAGCTATGCTCCCAGCTCCATTAGTAAGAGAAGTCACGCCCAGCCAGGAGAACTGCACATTTCTACTGTCCCTCCAGGGACATGGGTTCCACTAATCCATTTTGTTCATCATCACTGAACATTTAATTGGGATGAGGACAGGCTATTCCTCAAGCTGGACAAGGCTCTGAGATTCTAACACAAAAACCAGAAGCAATAACCTGGATTATATCAGGAAAGTATGTACACCTAATTTCAATAATTGGTCATTTTCAAAGGCTTAGGAGCCAAAATTAAGTTCTTTAAAAATTGATTAAAGCTGAGTCTCTAAATTTAGGAGACTAGTTTCACTAAGTCTCCTAAATTTAGAAAACTAAAATGTTTGCAGTTATGGAAATGGATTTTAGGGGAGGGGAGAGGGGAGTTAGATGTTTAGCACTGATCACTACTAAGCTCTTCAGTTAAGTTCCTAAACCATAGCAGTAAATACTGGATCCTAAAACTGGGTGAAATTTCAGTTGAAAGCCAGTGTGGCACAAGGCTGGTGGCATTAACCTTTAAAAAGGAGATAGAGCAACTTTTAAACAAGCATTGATATCCTGGGTCCCTTCTTAATAATGGTTTATGGACCTTTCCTCCAGGAACTTGTCCAAACCTTTTTTAAACCCAGCTACACTAACAGCCTTTACTACATCCTCCGGTAACAAATTCCAGAGTTTCATTACACGTTGAGTGAAAAAATATTTTCTTTTATTAGTCTTAAATAGTTTACCCTGTAGCTTAATTGCATGTCCTCTAGCCTTTATATATTCTGATAACGTAAACAATTGATCTATGTTTACCCTTTCCACTCCGTTCATTAATTTATAGACTTCTATCATATCTCCCCTCAGCCGTCTCTTTTCCAGGTTAAAGAGCACTAACCTTTTTAGCCTTTTAGCCTTTCTTCATCGGAGTATCCTTCCATCCCCCTTACCATTTTGGTGGCTCTTCTCTGAACCTTTTCTAATAACGCTATATCCTTTTTAAGATACGGCGACCAGAATTGCACACAATATTCAAGGTGCGGTCTCACCTTGGAATGATATAGAGGCATTATAATATCTTTTATTTTATTTTCCATTCCTTTCCTTATGATACCTAGCATTCTATTTGCTCACTTGGCCGCCGCTGCACACTGGGCCGAGGGTTTTAACATGTTATCCACAATGACGCCTAAATTGTTTTCCTCGGGTGGTGGTTCCTAATGTGGAACCTTGCATTGTGTAACCATAATTTGGGTTGTTCTTCCCTAGGTGCATAACTTTGCACTTGTCCACATTAAATTTCATCTGCCATTTTGATGCCCAATCTTCCAATTTATCAAGATCCTCTTGCAATTATCCACAATCCTCTTGGGTTTTAACAACTTTAAATAGTTTTGTGTCATCTGCAAATTTGATAACCTCACTAGTTATTCCACTTTCCATGTCATTTATGAATATGTCAAAAAGCAGCGGACCCAGCACAGATCCCTGGGGTACACCACTATTCACCTTTCTCCATTGGGAAAATTGGCCATTTAGTCCTACCCTATGCTTTCTATCTTTTAACCAGTTCCTGATCCACAATAGTACACTGCCTCCTATTCCATGACTCTTAAGTTTTGCCAAAAGTCTCTGATGAGGGACCTTGTCAAAGGCTTTCTGAAAGTCCAGATACACTATAATCAATCGACTCACCTTTGTCCACCTGTTTATTCACACCTTCAAAAAACATAACAGATTAGTAAGACAAGATCTTCCTTGTCTAAAGCCATGTTGGCCGTCTCCCATTAGGCCATGACTATTGTGGTGGCGAAGCCAGCCAGGTGCCTATGGAAATAGAGAAAACACAAGCAGTTTCCCCTAGTCAGAAGGAAAGTGCAGGGAATGGTCACTTTAAAAGTGCAGCTAACATTGAAAAAAACCTGTCCAAAGCTGCTGTCCTAAGGCCACGCCCCAGCTCCATGGTAACTGAGGGTGGTAATCTAAGACAGCTGGGGGCGGGGTGGAAAGATACAGGTCAGACTCCCTCATATAAGCCCTAGAGAACAGGGAGCAAGATGCGAGAGAGGAGAGAAAGGCGAGAAGGAGAAGAAGGGAGAGGAGGAGCAAGAAGGCAAGCTACAGGTGCCACAAGGCAAGGAACTGAATCAAGGGCTGAGTCTGATTCAGAGGCGGAGTCTGGGAAGGAACCTCAGTCTGAGCAGGAGTCTCACTCTTACAGGAGGAAGAGAGACGGAAGGGCTAATTTATCCAGGAACCAGCATGGCCAGGGAAATGGCAGTGAAGCACTGCTGAGGAGAATCCCAAAAGGTATTGCTCATAAGGATTTTAGCCAAGGGTCTCAAGAAAGGTTCCCAGACAGCAGTTTGAGGGAAGAATATCCCCAAAGCCAGCTCCAGTGTTTAAACCAGTACCGGGGTTACAGGAAGCCTGCAGGAGGTTCAAGAACCCAGGAAGGGCTGGTAAGAAAACCTCTTAACAAAGAAAGCCTGAAGGTTTTAAAGCTTTTAAAACGTTTGATAAAAGACCAGGAAGTAACTTGTCTTGATAACAGCTCTGAGTCCCGAGAGAGGTCTCGAGGGGAACAGCTGTTTTTCAATGACGCTACAGAACCAGAGTGTTCTGAGTGTGAATCAATGGACATTGGAGAAAGTGATAATGTATTGAGTCAACCTGAGCAAGAAATGGAATGTGATTTATCCATAACAGTAAAATAAGAATGTTTTGGAATTATAAGCTTGAAGAAATTCCCATTTGTTTGCTGTGCATGTTGTTCTAAGAAGGAAGGAAGTTTTAATTAGCATGGCTGCTGTTTTAAAAACAGGAGACTCATTAAGGAGGAATGCCTAAAGTCTCTGGAATAACTAATTAAAACCCTTAAGGAATTAAAGCCAAGAAGAAAAGTTTATTACCTGAGTTTTGCTGTATGAAAGTTTTCAATGGATATTTAGTTTCAGTTAAGCACTGTGAATTGAAGCCTTTTCTTTTGAAGAAACAGCCTTTGCCTTGTTGAAGTAAGCAAGAGCAATTGATATCTTTGAGAAGTTTCCAAACCTTTTATTTCTTGTGGAAAAGTCTGTACATGTGATATGCCAAGCTTCTTTAGAAGTTCCTGTTATCAAGGGAGGCGAATAAAATTTCCTGTGTTGCTTTCAACCCTCGGCTCAGCACTTCATTACAACTACAATTAAATGCTTAAGGAACTACAACTCCCAGAGGCCTTTGCCCTGGAGTTCATAATTGAAAGGAACATTCGCCCCCTTTCCTCGTCAGGCAACCGCCTAGGCGGGGGAAGGGCGCGACACTATCTACATGCTGAGTAATTTTGTTCTTTATGATGGTTTCTACCATTTTTCCCGGTACTGACATCAGGCTCACCGGTCATAGGAAAATGTGGTAGGGAGGTTCTGGAGGCTAAATTTAGGCTTTTAGGTAGGAAGTTGAAATCCAGAACTTCCAGGGTAGCATTCTCCGAAATGCTTCCTGTTCCACGCGCAGGACCCAAAAGGCAGGCAGAGCTCCGGAGTCTCAATGCATGGATGAGACAGTGGTGCAGAGATGAGGGGTTTTGGATTTGTTAGGAACTGGGGAACATTCTGGGGAAAGGAGGGGCTCTTCCGAAGGGATGGGCTTCACCTTAACCGGGATGGAACCAGGCTGCTGGCATTAACCTTTAAAAAGGAGATAGAGCAGCTTTTAAACTAGATATTAGGGGAAAGCCGACAGTCACCCAAGAGCGGATGGTTCGGAAGAATGTATCTTTGAAGGATACTACCAAAAGCAGAGAGGTTCCACAAAAGAGTAAAGTAGCCCAAATGACCTCAAGTATGGAGCAGACAGATCTTAAAGATCCCAAATTACCCATGTCTAACAATAGCCAAATTAATATGAATAAAATACATTCTCTAAAATGCTTGTATGCAAATGCTAGAAGTCTAAGAAATAAGATGGGAGAGTTAGAATATATAGCACTAAATGAGAGGTTAGATATGATTGGAATATCAGAGACATGGTGGAAGGAGGACAACCAGTGGGACACTGTGATACCTGGGTACAAACTATATCGTAATGATAGAGCTGATCAAATTGGTGGAGGGGTTGCTCTCTATGTTAGAGAGGGCATTGAGTCAAAAAGGATTAAAGTTTTGCAGGAAACAAAATCTGATGTAGAATCTATATGGATAGAAATTCCATGTAAAAGGGGGAAGGCAATGGCAGTAGGGGTGTACTATCGAGCGCCTGGCCAGAATGACCAAATTAATGATGAAATGCTCAAAGAAATCAAGGAAGCTAACAAGAGTTACAGCGCAGTAATAATAATGGGTGATTTCACTACCCCAGTATCGACTGGGTCAGTGTCACATCAGGACATGCTAGGGAGATAAAGTTCCTAGATGAAATAAATGACTGCTTCTTGGAGCAGCTGCTTCATGAACCGACCAGAGGGAAAGCCATATTAGACCTAGTCCTTAGTGGAACACCAGATCTAGTGCAAGAGATAAGGTTGTTGGGGGCCACTTGGCAATAGTGATCATAGCATGATCGCCTTTGATTTAATTAGTGGAGGAGGGATAGTAAGGAAATCCACAGTACTACCTTTTAACTTTCGAAAGGGAGACTATGATAAAAGGAGGAAAACAGTTAAGAAAAAACTAAAAGGAGCAGTTGCAAAGGTTAAAGACGTACATCAGGCTTGGCTGTTGTTGAAAAATACTATCTTGGAAGCCCAGACCAGCTGTATTCCACGCTTTAAGAAAAGTGGAAGGAAGTCCAAAAAACTGCCAGCATGGTTTAAAGGTGAGGTCAGAGAGGCTGTTGTTGCCAAAAAAGCATCTTTCAGGAAATGGAAAAAAGAGCAAAACGACGAAACCTGGAAACAGCACAAGCACTGGCAAGTCAAATGCAAGGCATTGATAAGGCAGGCAAAGGGAGAAATTGAGAAGAAGCTTGCTGTGGAAGCAAAAACGCGAAGTAAAGACCTTTTCAAGTACATTCTGTCATGGGGCTGGAGCCATGGAAGCTGCAGCAGTAGAAAAAAACCCTGTTTTCCATAGAGCTGAGAATGTGCAGAGAGTGCAGTTGCATCTCAGCACAGCCAGAGGGGGCAAGAGTAATCCCACAGAGGCTGAAGCAACGTGCTCAGACACTGATTGTATTAGTGGCAATCAGTTGCACCTGAGGCCAAGCCCGGGACGTTCAAACCAAAACTCCCTTTATAAAGAGAAACAGAGAGCAGCAAGACAGAGGAGGGAAGATGAAAGAGAGGAGGGAAGAGAAGGAAAGGAAGTTGCAGGACGTGCAGGACAAGAAGAACGTGGAACAGGAGAGATTCCACATAGAGCCAGCCCAGAGGGACAGAATCCAGAGGAAGTTTACTCAGACGGATAGAGTCCAGAGGGGCAGAGCACAGAGGGACGGAGCCCAGAGACAAGCTGCCAGAAGGAACAGTTTGTCTGGTAGGAGTGACTCTCCCAGCCCAAGTAACTTTGTTGGATCTGGATTACCAGAAACAAGGAGGAGAGGTTCCTATTATAAAGATACCTTTTCAGAAAACCACAGAGAGTGGGAATCCTTACCAGGTTTTCCTGAACCCCATGAAAGCAAAGCACTGCACAGAAAAGCCTATCTCCCAAGAGAAGTACGTCAGAAGGATAGCTCTAGGTGTGGCCATTCCAGGAAGCCAAGGTATGCTGAATCTTTAATTCTAAAGGAAAGCCTTGCTAATAGAAACCCTGTTAAAGCAGATATTCCCTATAAGGGGAGGGAAAGCAAAGCAGAGCTTTTTAAGACAATACCTCACTGCTTAACAGGAAAGTTTTACTGGAAGCAAGATAGACCCTATAAGTTTGTAACAGGGAGTGAAAACTGCTATTCAAAGGAAGAAGCCAGTGACGCAGAGTCTATGGAAACTGAATGTGAAAATATTATTCCCATGCCTCAGGAGGAATCCATGGACTGTAATTTCTGTTCTGCAACTAGTATTGAATCCTTGCTAGAATTGTAGATAGAAAAGAACTGTGCAACAGATGGTGAACCTTATAACCATTTGTTGGCTGAATTGTTTAAATTGCTTTGAACTAAAGGAAGCCTCAGCTAGGACTTGCATTCAACTGTGAAGCCTATAACAGTTATCTGCTTGAATATTGGTGGAACCCCTTTTGATAAAGAAAGGACTGTCTTTATTTTCTACTTGTCTTAGTGAATCATTGCGTTACAGGGGAAATAAAGCCTTGTTACCCTACACTTTTGGCTTGGATCATTTGTGCTCTCAAGGAGCTAGAACTACAAGGACCAAAATGCACTAGGCCCTTAAAGTCACACCGCTCCTTAAAAATAATAAATGCGCTGGATGCCCTTATGGCCACTGGCCACTGGGGGCACCTGGTGACAATTCGTAGCAAAAAACCTATGAGAGAGTCAGTTGGTCCATTAGATGATAAAGGGGTTAAAAGAGCACTAAGAGGCGACAAGGCGATAGCGGAGAGACTGAATGAATTCTTTGCTTCAGTCTTTACTGAGGAAGATGTAGGGATGTTACCCATGACTGAAGTGGTACTTAAAGGTGTGGAAGAATTAAAGGAAATATTGATACATCGGGAAGATGTATTACAACTATTAGATAAACTGAAGAGTAGCACATCACCTGGGCTGGATGGTATACATCCAAGGGTGTTGAAAGAACTGAAATATGAGATTGCAGACCTGCTATTAGTAATCTGTGAACTATCATTAAAATCATCTCTAATACCTGAAGATTGGAGGATCGCCAATGTAACACCAATTTTTAAAAAGGGTTCCAGGGGTGATCCGGGAAACTACAGACCAGTGAGCCTGACGTCAGTACCGGGAAAAATGGTAGAAACCATCATAAAGAATAAAATTACTCAGCATGTAGATAGTCATGACCTAATGGGAGACAGCCAACATGGCTTTAGACAAGGAAGATCTTGTCTTACTAATCTGTTATGTTTTTTTTTAAGGAGTGAATAATCAGGTGGACAAAGGTGAGTCCATTGATATTGTGTATCTGGACTTTCAGAAAGCCTTTGACAAGGTCCCTCATCAGAGACTTTTGGCAAAACTAAAGAGTCATGGGATAGGAGGCAGTGTACTATTGTGGATCAGGAACTGGTTAAAAGATAGAAAGCAGAGGGTAGGGCTAAATGGTCAATTTTTCCAATGGAGAAAGGTGAATAGTGGTGTACCCCAGGGATCTGTGCTGGGTCCACTGCTTTTTACATATTCATAAATGACCTGGAAAGTGGAATAACGAGTGAGGTTATCAAATTTGCAGATGACACAAAACTATTTAAAGTTGTTAAAACCCAAGAGGATTGTGGATAATTGCAAGAGGATTTTGATAAATTGGAAGACTGGGCATTGGTAAAGGGGATGGAAGTTTATCTATTCATTTAACATTTCTTTTATACCGCACTATTATCATCAGAGCTGTTTACATTGAACATACTTATACGTACAGGGTAACTGTAATGTATTTTACATTTTAACAGGAATTGAAACTTGGAAGAACAGGGGTAACTATTTACAGTTATTTACATAGTTAAAAATATCTGGTTATATGCATGGAATGTGTAAATCCCTATGGAGTCTAAATCGGAAAGTAACTTGTGAATAGGTGGTGCTTGAGCTTTTTCCTGAATTGGGTTAAGTTGGTAATAGCTCTCAGGTCTGGTGGGAGGGCGTTCCAGGCTTTTGGGGCATACATGCTGAAAGCTCTTTTAGATGTTGCCTTTGTGCATCTCGCTATTTCTTTTGGGACAATTAGGCTGTTTATTGCTGCGGATCTTCGGATTCTATTGGGGGGTGAGGTGTGTAATACTCCTATGAAGAAAGGCTAAAAAGGTTAGGGCTCTTTAACCTGGAAAAGAGATGGCTGAGGGGAGATATGATAGAAGTCTATAAATTAATGAACGGAGTGGAACGGGTAAACGTAGATTGATTGTTTACCTTATCAGAATATAGAAAGACTAGGGGACATGCAATGAAGCTACAGGGTAAACTATTTAAGACTAATAAAAGAAAATATTTTTTCACTCAATGTGTAATCAAACTCTGGAATTTGTGGGTGGCTTTGAGATGTCATCTGGTTCAGTATAATACTGGAGAAACAGATGGTGCTTCAGTGCCTTTCTAAACTGGGAGAGGTTATTGCTGGCCCGGATGGCCGGTGGCAGGGTGTTCCAACAGGAAGATGCATAGAGTGCGAAGGCTCTGTTTCTCATGATCTGAGAGCATTTGGTGATCGCCTTCGGGAATATCAGAGTATTGGTGGCGGCTGATCTCCTTACCCTGTTGAGGGGGGTGGTCTGGACAAGCTCCATGAGGGAGGTGGAAGAGCACTTGTTGATGGCTTTTTATGTCATCTTTAAGATCTTGAAGGAGATCCTGCAGTGTACTTGGAGCCAGTGCAGATGTTTCAAAACTGGGGTGATATAGTCCCTCCTGGAAGCTCCATGCAGGATTCTGGTAGCTGCATTCATTGCGAGCTGCAGGGGGTTAAGCAAGCTTTTTGGGAGACCGTGTAGTATTGCATTAGCATAGTCAAAGTGTGGCATTACTAGTGCTTGATAGACTGTCTGGAAGTCTTCCAGCTCTAAAAGCGTCCGAATTTTGTGGTAGATCGCCTTTACCGTATTGCCTATTTGGGCCTTCATGTTGATTTGTTGGTGCAGCATGACCCCTAGGTACCGTACTGTGGGCTTGCTGAGGAGCTCTGCATCACGTACCTTCAGTGAGGAGGGCAGAGTGAATGCAGGGTTCCTGCTGATGAAGAGGACCTCCATCTTCTTGAAATTTATTTTGAGCTTCTGCGTGTGTAGCCAATCTGTGACCGCATCGAAGCAAGTGGACAGCAGGGAGAGGTCAGGATGCTCCATCGAGATTGGCATGTATAGCAAAACGTCATCAGCAAGATAGTATTTTTCAACAACACTCAAGCTTGATTTAAGTCTTTAACCTTTGCAACTGCTCCTTTTAGTTTTTTCTTAACTATTTTCCTCATTTTATCATAGTCTACCTTTCGAAAGTTAAAAGGTAGTACTCGGGATTTCCTTGCCATCCTCCCTCCATTTATTATATCAAATGTGATCATGCTATGATCACTATTGCCAAGTGGCCCCAACACCCTTATATCTTAAACCAGATCTTGTGTTCCACTAAGGACTAGGTCCAAAATAGCATCCTGTCTTGTCAATTGATGGACTTGCTGCTTACTATCCCTCCTCCACTAATTAAATCAAATGCGATCATGCTATGATCACTATTGCCAAGTGGCCCCAACATCCTTATCTCTTGCACTAGATCTGGTGTTTCACTAAGGACTAGGTCTAATATGGCTTCCCCTCTGGTCGGTTCATGAACCAGCTGCTCCAAGAAGCAGTCATTTATTTCATCTAGGAACTTCATCTCCCTAGAATGTCCTACTGTGACACTGACCGGGGTAATTGAAATTGCCTATTATTATTACTACACTGTAACTTTTGTTAGCTTCCTTGATTTCTTTGAGCATTTCATCATCCATCTGTTCATTCTGGCCAGGTGGTCGATAGTACACCCCCCCCCCCCCAAATGCCATCGCCTTCCCCTTTTTACATGGAATTTCAATCCATAGAGATTCTACAGCAAATTTTGTTTCCTGCAAAACTTTAATCCTTTCTGACTCAATGCCCTCTCTAACAGAGCGCAACCCCTCCACCAATTTGATCAGCTCTATCATTACGATATAGTTTGTACCCAGGTATCACAGTGTCCCACTGGTTGTCCTCCTTCCACCATGTCTCTGATATTCCAATCATATCTAACCTCTCATTTAGTGCTATATATTCTAACTCTCTCATTTTATTTTTTAGACTTCTAGCATTTGCATACAAGCATTTTAGAGACTGTATTTTATTCATATTAATTTGGCTATTGGTAGACATGGGTAATTTGGGATCTTTAAGCTCTGTCTACTGCATATTCGAGGGCATTTGGGCTACTTTACTCTTTTTAGAACCTCTCTGCTTTTGGTAGTATCCTTCAAGGATACATTCTTTCGAACCATCCGCTCTTGGGCGACTGTCGGCTTTCTCCTATTTTCTAGTTTAAAAGCTGCTCTATCTCCTTTTTAAGCCTATCAGCACTCACTTAATATGGAGAGGATAAATTGTAACTATTACATTTACCTGAAACTATGGATGTGTTAATGCATGGGATCCCAGTGATGTCAATGGCAAGACCGTAACCAAGCTAAGAATCTGGCCTGTGCAACTGGTGAACCTGGCACCCGCCTACCCACCCAGGTGTATACACAAACTTTTGGGCTTCCTGGAAGCCCAGTGATTAAATCAGGGCCCCTTCAGTACTTCTGTCCTGTGTGGCCACACCACTCTCACAGCCTTTGGTACAACCTTGGGCAATGGTATCCATAATTCTCAGGAGCTGTGGATCTAAAACTATTAAATGCGCTCTCTGATCCTCAGGGACTCTAAAATTTGCTGTATGCTTTGGTTTGGTATCTTTGGCGCAGAGCTCTCCATCTTCTCTTCAGATCTTACACATCATGATTGCAACAATGCAGACATCCACCTGCTTGTATAAGGCCTGCCATGCCCTAGTGTTGTTACTCAAGCTACTATTGCTTAAGAGAGTGTGCACTTGGTCCAAAATTAGATTTACAGCCATAGCACATTTAGTAGCCAAGAAATTTCCCTTTCGCTGGCTTGCAGGCATTATGGCATTGGAGTTGAGTGAAGCTGTGATCTTCGTGTCCACCTTTTAAATATCCATGTATAAAATCCTAGTCTTATGGATCATCTAAATGAGGTGAACTAACCCGTTTAGGAAAAACAATATTGTTAATGAAATTGTGTGAGCAGATATATGTATGTCACCTGTTCACACGTAGATTCAAATTAAATGGTTATTTTCCAATTAAATCTATTTTCTTCTCAAACACCTTATAATTTAGTTTACAGTTGTGGTTCCCTTCCAGCAAGAGCCTGCTGGAACAATTGCCCATAAGTCTCTCTTGGTACATTTTTGATTGCCTGAAGTACCACTAATGCCCTGTGACCACACCCAGGCTCCATTGCTATCCACAGCTATTGTAGGTCAGGAAATATGTTGCACTTGATAGTGATCACAGGACATGTGTCTGGTTTTAGGAGACAGGTGCCAGAAATCATGATGTGAATTGGTGTCCTTTCCCATGAATACTTATGCTTGCTTTGGTGCAGGAGAGACAGCTATGACCTCACTCATTTCATTGCCTTAATTATTGTGGATTGTTGCTATGCAGCATTCTATGTGGTCTATGGCACACCTGTTTAGCAATTTATGTCTAGGAGAGATTATTCTGATGGAGACCTCATAGTGAAAATAGCTGATACTAGGTTGTGCAGCAGTCTGTGTAGACATCACATTAACAGGATAGACAGAAAGGAATAGCTTTTTATTTATCTCCACAGGCACTGGAGGTGCAGGGAAGACAACAGACAAGGTAGGTGTCGCTGCATGTTTCAGCAAACTTCTAGAGCATTCTACAATGGTGTGCAAAAGTCTGGAATCACTTGTAAATTTGACGTTTTTTTCAACTTCGTGACCTTATATCAATTTCTTTTTCCTCCCAGTGGCTTTTTCTGTGTATCTCATGATAAGTGATAGATTTGGCTATTAGGGCCAACTTTTAGTATTGGTTTGGCCCTTATTTTCCGAGTTTCTTCCCCATAGTTATCCTGTTGATAGATTTTCTGTGAAAATCGTGTAATGTACATCGTTGGCCAATGATATATTATTGTAAGTATGCTTTAAAATATTATGTACGCATGCCAGGTTTCCTTCAAATTAATGTATGCAGCCTTGAAAAAGGCCATTTTTAGTGTCAGTGATGGCTCAGTATTTGATGGGCCACCCTTTGTTCTTGATCACCTGACTGCACCTTGTCAGCATTGAATGAACCAGTCTGACAAGGTGATCATTGGTGAAAACGCAGTTCCAAGCTGCAATGAGTGACTCAATCAGCTCACACTTTGATATCGGATGCCTCTTGGATATTTCCTAGGTCACCTTGTGCCACAGGTTCTCGATTGGATTCAGATCTGGAGACTGGGCAGGCCAGTCCATTGACTTGATGTTGTTCTGCTGCTTCCAGCTGATCACCTGTCTGGAGCGATGACAGGGTGCATTCTCATCTCAGAACAGGAACTGGCCAGGAAACAGCTGGTGTGCTGATGGCACCATGCACTTTTTCAGTATGGTGATGTACTTGGCCCCATTAACCATTCCATCAACGATGTGAAGACGTCCAATGCCACTGGCAGCAATGCAGCCCCAGAATTCCTCTCCAGGAAATCTCCTCACATAGGTGTGGGCCTGGTTACCAAACAGGCAGAAGGTGCTTTCATCGCTGAATAGCACCTTTTTCCACATTTCAGTCGACCAGGTTGAGTGCTTTCTCGCCCACATGATCCGGTTGCGCCTTTGTATGTCAGTTATCAGTGGCTTATTCCATGCTTTGCAGCCTCGCAGACCAAACTGCAGGCACCGGCAATGAACTGTTGATGAGCTGACACTGACCTCACTCTTGTCTGACCACTCTCGAAGTAGCTGAGGAGAGGTCAACTTGCGATTAGTCAGTGAAATGTGTCGTAGTGCATGGTCCTGGCATGATGTTGATGCATGTGGACGACCTGAACGAGGCTTGTCTACCACTGAACCCGTTTCTTTCTTCTTCTGTACAATCTTACCAGCAGCACTCTGACTGAAGCCAACTTTCCTGGCTATCTGACGGCTTGAAAATCCTCTCTCGCTCATAAAGGACACACGAACACGCTCCTACAACGTCAGGGTCCGAGTCATCTTCATGGTCGATCCAGAAAGCGTATGAAATTCAAAGATTCCGCGTGTTTTTATAGCTGCACTGTTGGCTAGATTTCTGCATTGTGATTGGTTAGTGAAACCAGCCTGCTGATTGGTCAGAAATAACATGTGCATATTGGATAATCTCAATCCAGTTTTGACGCAGGGATCCACGAAAATCACAGTAGTTATCTCCCAGTGTCTGTAAAGTATTTATATTGGAAGCAAGGAATGCAAAAAAGTCAACTCTAATAGCCAAATGTATCCCTTTTAACGTGGTAGAAAGATGAATATGCTGGGCTAGCACAAAATTAAAAAAAAAAAAACACTAGAAAGTACGAAAAACGCAAAACTCACAAATGAGTCCAGACTTTTCCACACCACTGTAACTATATGTAGTGGGCTTTTTGCCTTGGTCTTGGAGTTACTGGCCTTGCTATACCTGCTACAGACATATGGCGTGGCCCTTAGGCGTTGGTTCGTGGCGTCGGTCTCTGGAGGCTATATTGAAGTCCTGCTTATTTATCTGGGTAATGTGCTGTTCCGTGTCTTTCTCCTCTTATCTGTTTGACTGTGTCTGTACTCTACTCTGTCGTATTATATAATTGGCGTTCCTTTCTTTTTCCCTAAATGATGTAGTATTGTAAACCGCTCTAATACCTTTTTGGTCTGAGCGGTATATCAAATTCAAATAAACATAAACATATGTTACTGGAAGTAAGGTTTCTCTAAGTGGTGTAGATTAGAACAGCACCTATGGATCATAACACTGTTAAGCATATCATGATTTTTGTCCAGCTATACACATGGATCCCACCCATATGATGCTTTCTCTGACTATGCAGAACTGTTCCATATGGAAATACCATCACAATACTGGTGGCTACATATTTGTAGATGGAAATAGCAGGTCCCATGAATAGTAACTTCACAATGATAACTGAGTATAGCTCCAAGCATTGAAGGATGCATGACACCTTTGTTTGGAAGTTGGTATTAAGGGTACAAGGCCTGTTGTTTGAGAGGAGGAGGATTATGGCAAATAACAGGATCACTGACGGCATGGCAGTGACATAGGCAGCCAGAATAGACATGTGTGTTGGCCTCAGGACAGTTGATGCACTAACAAGTCATTTCACTGCTCCTAATGATTGTCAAAGATGTTTCTCAGGCTGCTTATGGATCAAGTGAAATGAAGGTGCACACTAGTCATCACAGTCATTGCTCGGGGACCTGGAACTAGCAATGGTTCACTCATGTCTCAATATACAATGTGTGATATTCTACTGTACATGACAAAGGTGGCTGCACTGGCAGTATCAAAAATGCATAATATGTGTGGATGCTTAGAAAAGCTATCCCGTTAGCAAGGCGCGGACACTATTGACATGGGCATTAGTACACATCCTAGCACCACCTAGTATCATTTGAATATATACCATTCTCTGTAAGGGTTGGCCCAAACCACTCAAATGTTGGTGAGGTCCCATACATCTTGTGATCTGCAATAAGGTGCATACTACCATCAGCTGAATATAGACATCTAATGTGAATAGGCTGGAAACCATATCTACAACTCCCCTCCAAGCACTACTGACATGGACTAATCATATACCTTGCTACTTTACATGGATGTGCAATGCAGGGTCCAGTAAGCCTTTACCTTACATGGACATGCAATGCTGGGCCCACTTGCCATGACTACATGTTGCTATTTTTCCTAAGGGGCTGTAGTCAGCTGTGTCCGATCGTGAGAGAGTCTATTCAAGCCGGAAGGACCCCGAGATATTTTACTGTATCTCCTATGATATACTCTGACAGTGTCAAACTGTTTGTTCCCATTGGACTCCCTTGTTAGCCTATGTTGGTGATGTGTTGCAAAGGTATAGTGAAAATGAGTTAAAGTTGACTACTGATTATGCATCAGCAGTGAGTTAGGGGTTAATTGAACCTCAGTTTTATGGAAGAGAGAGATTCCTGTACAATTTTGTGAAAAACATCTTCTTGCATAACTGTTTTGATAGAACCATGTGAAACTTCTAATACGGAGTCTCAGTACAGAGAAATACTGGTATACATGATAAGAAGAACTTTGTATCTGGCAAATATATACAAAATAAAGAGATCAATCGTGGAGTTTTGGGCTTCTAAACCATGGAGTTGGAGATGCCCCTCCCTTGAGCATTCTCAGGCGTCTGACCAGCATCTTGATTATGTTTAATGGATAGTTGATCCTATTCTGTGTGTATGTCAACTGATGGAAAATTACTGGTTGCTCTTGCAGCAGGATAAAGTGGGTGCCTTTTTCAGCCAGAGCAAAGAGAAAAAGGGGTTCCCATCTATGGAGCATACATGTGCGCTGCCTGGAAGTCTCCCGACTGAGAAGTCTCTCTTGCCTGGCTGAATCCGGGATCCATTTAGTCAAAGTGTGGCATGAGATGAAGTTCATGGCTCTGTCGGTGATGTATCATTTTCCTGTATCCTGTTTGTAGATAAGTGAGTCACCCACTTTCAAATTGCCTGTTTTCTATCAGCGCCGGCGGGCTTAACAGAGCCGTGAGGGAGAAACTCTCCCTTTGTGGCTCTGAAAGCCAGCACCGAGGGGACTGATGCAGGGAGGGAGGGCTCTGCCGGGCAGGCGGGGGGGGGGGGGGCTGCGGGACACTTGATTCTGCTGCTGCCACAGTGGCAGCAGCCAGGTTTTTTAAAATTTTTATTTTTAATTTACCTGGGCTGATGGGGAGGGGGGGGGCGGTTAGGACTGGTTTATGGCTATGGGCCGATGGGGGGGGGGGTTAGGACTGGTAATAGGCTATGGGGGGGCTAAGACTGAAAATGTGGTGATGGGGGGTTAGGACTGGAAGTGGGCTGATGGGGGGGGTTAGGACTGGTAAATGGCTATGGGGGGCTAGGACTGGAAATGGACTGATGGGGGGTTAGGACTGGAAGTGGGATGATGGGGGGCTTAGGACTGGTAAATGGCTATGGGGTGGCTAAGACTGGAAGTGGGCTGATGGGGGTTAGGACTGGAAGTGGGCTGATTGGGGGGCTTAGACTGGTAATGGGCTATGGGGGGGCTAGGACTGGTAATGGGCTGGGGGGAGGTTGCTAGGACTGGAAATGGGCTGAGTGGAAGGGGGACTTGAACTGCCAATAGCTGATGGGGACGGGGGCTTGGAATGGAAATGGGCTGAGTGGAAGGAGGGTGTTGAACTGCAAATAGCTGATGGGGAGGGGGCTTGGAATGGAAATGGGCTGAATTGGGGGGGAGCTAGGACAGGAAATGGGCTGAGTTGGGGGGAGCTTGGACAGGAAATGGGCTGCTGGTGGGGCTAGGATAGGACTGGTAATGGGCTGTTGTGGGGTGCTAAGATTGGAAATGGGCTGTGGTGGGGGCTTGGATTGAAATGGACTCATGGAGGGGCTAGAACTGGAAGTAGGCTCATGGGGGGCTTGGATTGGAAATGGGCTGAGTGGAGGGGAGCTAGGATTTGACATGGGCTGATGGTGGGGCTAGGAAAGGACTAGAAATGGGCTGATGGGGGGCTGGGATTGGAAATGAGCTGATGGAGGGACTCGGACAGGACTGGAAATGGATGGGGGAGCTAGGACTGGAAATGGGCTGATGGTGGGGCTAGGATAGAACTGGAAATGGGCTGATGCGGGGACTAGAAGGGAGTGGATGCTGGGTGGGGCTGTAACTAGAAGGGAGTTGATGTTGGGGGAGGATTAGAATGGGATGGAGCTGGGAGAGTGAAATGGAGAGGGGGAAAATATTTTGTGTGGGAGGGAAGAAAAATCTACAATTGGCCAGGTATTGGGAGAGTAAGTGGGGATTGAGGATGGAGGGGTACAATTTGAGTGGATGAAATAGGAATGAGGAAAGAGCAAAAGGAGAAAGATTAGTATGTTAAAAGCAGATATAGAGAGAGAATGGAAAAAAACTAGAAGAGAGAAGAAAGGACAAATGGACAGCAGACGATGGAGAGTTAGCAGAAGACACAAAGAAACCAGAAGAAAGTGGCTGCAGCAATTGCAACTGAAAAAAAACAATGCACAAAAGGTAGAAAAATATCTCTTTATTTTGAATTTATTAACTGGAATATGTCAGCTCTGGGAAATTTGCATCATTAACGTCTGCACTTTGTTTCGTACAAGAGGAAATTAATTTATAGTTTTATTTCTAAAGTGTTGTTGTACTCGTACATTCCAAGTTTGGCTTTTGTGGTTCCCTGTTTAATTTATTGTCTTCCTGTTTCTAAATTGTGATTCCTTGTTTGGTGATGGTCTACGTTCTGCATGTGTAACTGAGCTGAGGTATTCTGTTTATGTAATTCCTATTTGACATTGCCACTTGTTCTCTTTCCCCAGTAGGTCATGTATTGTTATTCTCTGAAATGTATTGGTTTAATATTTGCAGAGTTGCATTTTGATAGGTAATGGTGCTTTGTGAGTCCTGTTAGTGCTGTTACGATATGGCTGGTTTGCTATGGGTTCTAACTGGGCAGTGTTTGTAGTAGTTCATAATGTGCCTGGCGGTTGGCACTGGATTATAGTAATGTAGAAATCTTTTGGTCTTTCTTTATCCATACACTCATTAAGAGGCATGTTTATTAAAAGTTAGTGTATGGTAACATTATGCAAATATGTATGCAAATGAGCCCTTATGCAAATGAGACCCCACACCGAGTCTCCACACATGGCCCTGCACCCCTCTTGGGCCGACGCTGCTGAGGGTTCATCACTGCTCTCAGAAATGCTACATTTCGGCAATGCAAATATCCTGTTTCATTTCTGAGAGCAGTGTAGCTCTCTCTCGGGGGCCTGCATCTCATGTGACCTCCAGTATGAGGTTGTGCAGAGGGTGCAGGGCCTGAGAAAGAGAATGGACCACGGTTTTTCCAGGGTCCAGCTTAGAGTGGGCACATTCTACATATGTGTCGTGCCATCCTCAATATCCATGCTACTGCTGTTCAGCACAGGTGGGGGTTGTGAGATCCGAGGAGGCATCCTCCGCAAAGCACTGAAGGTTGACATCCTGCTCCCCTACTAGGGTCTCCCCCATCTTTGTGCATAGTTGCAGCTCTGGGGTTGACTGACTGCTTGCTGCCTCCACACTAGTGTCCAGCATTAACAGAGCCACCCATGTCCTCCTTATCCCAGGGGTAGGTAGGCTTGCCTCCAAGATCTTATCCAAACCTCTTTTAAAGCCAGTTATGCTAACAGCTTTTACTACATCCTCTGGCAAGGAATTCCAGAGTTTGATTATGAATTGAATGGAAAGAGAATTCTACAATTAGTCTTAAATGTGCTACATTCGAGCTTCATTATGTGTTCCTTAGTCTTTTGACTTTTTGAATGAGTAAACAACCGATCTGTTTACCAGTTCCACTGCATTCATTATTTTAGAGACCTCTATTACTGTATATCACCTCTCAGCCATTTCTTTTCCAAGCTGAAGAGCCCTAACCTTTGAAGGCTATCCTTCCATCCCTTTTATCACTTTGGTTGCTCGTCTCTGTACTTTAGCTAATTTTGCTGTATCCTTTTTAAGATATGATGAGCAGAATTGCACACAGTATTTGAAGTGCACAGTTGCTGTATGACCATATGTTGCAATGTTTGTATTTTTCCCTCTACTCACTAGATGTTTTGTTTGTTTTGTTCTTTCACCGCCTTGATTATATGATAAGGCGATATATAAATACAGTTAAATAAATAAATAAATAAATAAATGTGCGGAGACTCGGTGCGGGGCCTCATTTGCATAAGTGGCCTTATTTGCATAATGTTACCATACACTAACTTTTAGTAAACATGTCTCTTAATGAGTGTATGGATAAAGAAAGACTAAAAGATTTCTACATTACTATAATCCAGTGCCAACCGCCAGGCACATTAGGAACTACTACAAACGCTGCCCATTTAGAACCCATAGCAAACCCGCTGTATCCTGACAGCATTACCAGGACTCACAAAGCACCATACCCTAACTATCAAAAGGAAACACTGCAAATATTAAACCAGTACATTTCAGAGAATACTGGGGAAAGAGAACAAGTGGCAATGTCAAATAGGAATTACATAAACAGAATACCTCAGCTCAGTTACACATGCAGAACATAGACCATCACCAAACAAGGAATCGCAATTTAGAAACAGGAAGGCAATAATTAAACTGGGAACCCCAAAAGCCAAACTTGGAATGTGCAACAACACTGTAGAAATAAAACTATAAATCAATTTCCTCTTGTACCAAACAAAGCGCAGACGTTAATGATGCACATTTCCCAGAGCTTTCATATTCCAGTTAATAAATTCAAAATAAAGAGATATATTTCTACCTTTTGTGCATTTTTTTTCAGTTGCAATTGCTCCAGCCACTTTCTTCTGGTTTCTTCATGTTTTCTGCTAACTCTCCATCGTCTGCTGTCCATTTGTCCTTTCTTCTCTCTTCTAGTTTTCTTTCCATCCTCTCTCTCTACATCTGCTTTAACATACTAATCTTTATCCTTTTGCTCTTTCCTCATTCTTATTTCATCCACACAAATTTTAACCATCCATCCTCAATCCCCACTTACTCTCCCAATACCCGGCCAATTGTAGATTTTTCATCCCTCCCACACAAAATATTTTTCCCCTCTCCATTTTACTCTCCCAGCCCCATCCCATTCTAATCCTCCCCCAACATCAGCTCCCTTCTAGTTCCAGTCTCACCCAGCATCCATTCCCTTCTAGTCCCTGCATCAGCCCATTTCCAGTCCTAGCCCCCATCAACCCATTTCCAGTCCTAGCTCCCCCATCCATTTTCAGTCTGAGTCCCTTCATCAGCTCATTTCCAATCCTAGCCCCCCATCAGCCCATTTCTAGTCATTTCCTAGCCCCACCATCAGCCCATGTCAAATCCTAGCTCCCCTCCACTCAGCCCAATTCCAGTCCAAGCCCCCCCATGAGCCTACTTCCAGTTCTAGCCCCTCCATGAGTCCATTTCAATTCAAGCCCCCACCACAGCCCATTTCCAATCTTAGCTCCCCCCAACAGCCCATTTCCAGTCCTATCCTAGCTGCTCCATCAGCCCATTTTCAGTTCTAGCTCCCTTCCCTCACAGCCCATTTCCATTCCAAGCTCCCTCCCCATCAGCTATTTGCAGTTCAAGCCTCCCCGTCCACTCAGTCCATTTCCAGTCATAGCAATCCCCAACCCATTACCAGTCCTAGCCCCCCATCAACCCATTTTCAGTTTAAGCCCCCCCTATAACCCATTACCAGTCCTAACCCCCCATCAGCCCACTTCCAGTCTTAACCCCATCAGCCCACTTCCAGTCAGCCCCCCATAGCCCATTGCCAATCCTAACCCCCCCCATCAGCCCACAGCCCATTACTAGTCCTAACCACATCAGCCCACCTCAAGTCCTAACCCCTCCCCATCAGCCCTTTTCCTGTCCTAGCGCCCCCATAGCCCATTAGCAGTCCTAACCCCCCCCCATAGCCCATTAGCAATCCTAACCCCCATCACCCTATTTCCAGACAGCCCCCATCAGCCCACAGCCCATTACCAGTCTTAACCCCCCCCAGCCCATTTCCAGTCCTAACCCCCCATCACCCCATTCCAGTCAGCCTCCATCAACCCCCAGCCCATTACCAGTCTTAACCCCCCCAGCCCATTTCCAGTCCTAACCCCCCCAGCCCATTTCCAGTCCTAACCCCCCCATCACCCCATTTCCAGACAGCCTCCATCAGCCCCCAGCCCATTACCAGTCTTAACCCCCCAGCCCATTACCAGTCTTAACCCCCCCAGCCCATTTCCAGTCCTAAACCCCCCCAAGCCCATTTCCAGTCAGCCTCCATCAGCCCCAGCCCATTAGCAGTCTTAACCCCCCTTAGCCCATTTCCATTCCTAACCCCCCCCCAGCCCTGTTCCAGTCCTAACCCCCCCTCACCCCATTTCCAGTCAGCCTACATCAGCCCCAGCCCATTAGCAGTCTTAACCCCCCCCAACCCATTTCCAGTCCTAACCCCCCCCCAGCCCATTTCCAGTCAGCCTCCATCAGCCCCAGCCATTAGCAGTCTTAACCCCCCCTAGCCCATTTCCAGTCCTAACCCCCTCCAGCCCATTTCCAGTCCTAACCCCCCCCTTGCACATTTCCAGTCCTAACCCCCCCTTGCACATTTTCAGTCCTAACCCCCCCCCCTTGCACATTTCCAGTCCTAACCCCCCATCACCCCATTTCCAGACAGCCTCCATCAGGCCCCCCCTTCCCTTCCCGTCCCTTCCCGTCCGGCAAATTAAAAAAACAAAACAAAAACCAGGCTCTAGCTGCTGCCGCTGCGGCGTCCGGCGCAGCAGCAGCCGAAGGGCGGGTCCCGCGGGGCCCCCTCTCCTCGTCGAGCCCTCTGCAAGGGCTTTCAGATTCACGAAGGGAGAGTGCTCCCTCGCGTCTCTGTAAAGCCCGCAGGGGCTAATGGGAAATTTCCCATCAGCCCCTCGCGTCTAAAGGGGCAGATGGGAAATTTCCCATTAGCCCCTGCGGGCTTTACAGAGACACGAGGGAGCACTCTCCCTTCGCGAATCTGAAAGCCCTTGCAGAGGGCTCGACGAGGAGAAGGGGCCCCGCGGGACACGCCATTCTGCCGCTGCTGCGACGGACGCGGCAGCAGCCAGAGACAGGTTTTTTTTAAAAATGTAATTAAAAAAAAAAGCAGAATGTTCTTTGCGCGGGGCCCCCTGAAACGCGGGGCCCTGTGCAAAAAACATTCTTGCTCAATGGACGGGCCGGCCCTGGTTGCACCACAGAGTAATGCAGAGTCATTATAATATCCTTAGTTTTATTCTGCATTCCTTTTCTTATGGTTCCTAACATTCTGTTTACTTTCTTACTCCTACACCCTGAGCAGAGGGTTTCAATGCATTGTCCACCATGACACGCAGATCCTTTTCCTGGGTGATGATTCCTAATGTGGAACCTTGCATTGTGTAACTATAGTTTGGGTTGTTCTCTAAATGCACTTATCAATTGTTTTTATTTAAGTAATAAGCTCACACCTTTCCAGTAGTACTTCAAAATGATTTACAATCAGGTATGTGGGTACTTCCCTGTCCCCAGAGGGCTCACAATCTAAGTTTGTGCTTGAGGCAATAGAGGGTTAAGGACTTGCCCAATGCCACAAGGACTGCCTGTAGGATTTGAACCCTGGTCTTTCTGATCCCAGCTTGCTGCCCTAACCACTAGGCTACTCCTGGGGGCTAATATTGCTTTGCAAATGAAATAAAACAGCATAAAATATTTGCTTATCTTTGGAGCCTCTAAGAGAATACAGACATATAGTCAAAGCCATATGGGTAAATTCTCTGGGCTTAAATTTGTCCTCCAGTCAGTAGCTAAAATTATGTGCATAGGTTTCCACAACACATCCACTTGTAGGTACAGGGAAAAGGGATGGTGGAGAAGGCAGCAGAACACAAGAAAGTGGATTCAGATTTCTTAGTACTGACTGGACCACTTTGTTTTTCATTTCTTAGGCTTCAGATTCAGTGCACTGAAGGCTCTAAGGCTTCATAGACAGGGCTCAAAAATTGTAAAAGTGAGAATGCCTTCAAATGCATGTGACACACTCCTAATCATGAGACATGGCATCTCTGATGTCTGCTGGAAAATCTCTGCAGGAGACTTTCAAACTGCGAGTCTGCCTGGCTTGGGTGAGACTCAGGTCACATCTGCTCAGTTTACTGGCTATAGCTGCTAATTTTTTCCATTGCTGCAGAGAAAAGCTGGAATGCCAAACAAAATATTTCTTTCAGGAATAAAATCAGGGACAACTAGTAAATCTTTTAGGACCAAACTGTTTTGCAAGGTAAATGCAAAAGGAATATTGTGACTTGTAGCAAACCAAAGCACATTCTTTCTTCATGCAAGCTTACTGAATCTATAGAGAGGTTCTTTTAAGTGTCAATGGCTTACATTGATGTAAAGATTATGGGCTTGATATTCATTTGCAATGGTTATGTGCCTCTATGGCAAATAGCTATCACTGTCAAACTTTAACCCTGGATATTCAATGCTAAGGTCATATGCGAGTCTGGCCTTGAATATCCAGGGTTGCTTCACAGCCAAAGATACCGCAGAAGCTAACCGGGCAGTGGTGGTATTGAGCTGCTGCCCGGTTAGCTCCCACAGGTAAAGATGGGAGCTAACTGGCAGTAAAAGCTGGCCTATCTTTGCCCGTGGGTCGCTATCTAGGCAGCACTGCAATATCGCCACTGCCTGCTTAGCGATAGGTGCGACCTCCAGAATGCCCCACAACGTGCCCCGATGCTAAGTGGTTAGTAATGGGGCATTTAGCAGAGTTAATCAGATGTAGATAGACCCTGCCTGAAAAAAGGTACTAGTGTAAATACAATGTAGATAGTTTCCCCAGTTAATTCCAAGTTGATCTCCCTGTTTTATTGTAAATACAACTCAGAGTGCCTGTGTTGTATAGTTGATGTTAAATGTAAACCGCACTGATCTAAAATAGCGCGGTATAGAAGAACTGTTAAATAAATAAAATAAAATAAATAAATGAATATTCAGCAGCAATATCCCTGCAAACAGCATTTACACAGTTTACAGGTCTGTAAACCATGTAAATGCCTTTGAATATCAGGCCCTATGTGTATACCTGCCTACATTTACCCATAACCCCTCTGTCAATAAAGCAAATGTGTGGGGCAATAGTGTTTTCCACTAAAAATGTTCCAGTTCAAGGAATTATGGGGAGCACAATGTTGCAGGAGACAGAAGGTTCATAATCATTCTGTCATGCTGTTTCTGAAAGTAGAATATGCCAGGATGCAGAACTGTGCACTTACTCTTTTCAAAGGAGAAATAGACCCAGAGGAACAGAGTGCCCTGATACAAACCTATTACCCACCATCTCTTTGAACTGTGTTTGAACCAAGGATCAAAACAAAATTATCCAAGCATAATTTGTTTTCTGAAATGACAGAAAATGGTAATTTTAGAAATGTGACATCTTTCCTTTCTATAGTTATTTTCCAAAAAATGATCACAATTTTTTGTTCAGTCAGCCTTCTTAAGAAGATTTAGCGCTCAAGACTGCAACTCTTTAGACAAAGAAGATTGTTTTCTTGATTTGTTGTATTGTTTTCTAAAGTATTTTTATTTTATTTATATCTTATATTTTGAATTTGTAAATTATTTCTTTGTATTGTGGCTTTATGCTATTGGTAACCCTAGTCTTAGATGTTAAGGCACCTAAACAGTTGTTCATAAAAGCAACATATAAATATGCACGTATATGCTGTTAAAAAATATGAGGGGAGGAGGGGGAATGATCGTACCAGATGATCTTAAGGTGGCCAAATAGATAGAAAAAGATGATGGCTAAAGCCAGAAGGATTCTTACATGCATAGGGAGAGGAAGGGCCAGCAACAAAAAGCAGGTGCTAGTGCCTCTGTGTACGTCTCTGGTGAGACCTCATTTGGAGTATTGCACACAATTCTGGAGACTGCAAATTCAAAAAGATATAAACAGGATGGAGCCAGGGCACAGGGTGGGGACTAAAATGGCCAGTGATCTCTCTCATAAAGCATATAAACTCAGACTTAAAGAGCTCAATCTGTATACTTTGGAAGAAAGACAGGCGAGTGGATATAAGATAAATATTCAAATGCTTCCATGGCATTAATGTATAGAAGGCAAGCCTCTTTCAATTGAAAGGAAGGACTGGAATGAGGGGACAAAGGATGAAGGTGAAAAGGGATAGACTCCGGAGTAATCTAAGGAAATATTTATTTAAAGAACGAGGAGTGGATGCATAGAATAGCCTCCCAGTGAAGGTGGCAGAAACAAGGATCATATCTGAATTCAAGAAAGCATGGGATAAGTACAGAAAATCTCTATGGGAGAAAAAGAGATTGTACAATTTGGTATGGACAGGCAGACTTGTCTGCCATCATTTTTTATATTTCATTGATTGCTTCTCCACAAAGTTACATCTGCCCCAAGGCAGGTGTAAGTTTGTGCATGAATGTGCTGGTAGAAATTGGTACATATGCATATAGGTTTATTGGCAGAATTAAAACCAGTCAAGCCCAGGTTCAGAACAAAAAGGAAAATTATTTTTTGTCAACCAAGTTATGCCTGGGTTACCTTGCAAGCTCAAACAGGATTATTACCACATACTCTGCATATTTATTTATTTAACACTGCCGTATCATGAAATCAAAATGGTTTACATTATAACTCAACAAACTTTACAAAGAACTTGTAGTATAGATAGGGGCTACATGCAGGACATGCTAGACAGCATAACATATTTACATTGTAACATATCTACATTGATTAGATAGCGAGTTAAGGATCTGTAATTAGGCTATTAGGGTGATCCAGGATGTGGATTGTTGTGTGGAATCATTGAAGTATTCCATAAAGAGGAATGTTTACAGCTTTGTCTTAAAGTCTTTTAGGTCCGTGGTAGTCCTTAATGGTTCTGGAAGGGATTTCCAGATGGCAGGTGCTGCAAGCGAGAGGGCTGTATTGGTCGTAGAGTTGTTGGCTTTGGTGAAAAAGCTGGGTGTTTGAATGCTGTCTATGGTTCGTTGTCTTCGTAGCCTGTTGCTGTGTTGTGTGTAGATTAGGTTCTGGAGTATATCAGCCGACAGGTTTTGTCGGATTTTGAAGATAGTCAGAGCCTTTTTGAATTTGATTCGTGATGTAATTGGGAGCCAGTGTAACTGGTGTAAGATAGGTGTTATGTGGTCAGATTTCACAGCATCGGCGATGATTTGTGCAGCTGTATTTTGGGCCAATTGTAAAGTTCTGGTGGTTTGTTTCGGTAGTCCAGTGTAAATGGAATTGCAGTAGTCAAGTATAGGTATAATGATTGCTTGACAGACTCTGCGGAAGTGATCCTGACTGAGTAGAGTTGTGGCTCAGGGCAACTCCCAGGTACCTCACTTCTTCTTTTACTGGTATGGATGCATTTGCCAAGCTGATTGAGTTTGGTGGGATATAGGAGGAGTTTCTTGTGATGATTAGGACCTCAGTCTTTTTGAAGCTGATGCTTAGATTGTTGTTTGATAACCAGTTGTTCATCTCTTTTATATAGTTTGCGATAGTTGTGTAGTTTGGTAGGTCTAGGTGGATTGGGGTGTATATCATTATTTTGTCCGCATATATGGCATACTGGATGTTATGTTTATTGAAGATTTTGCAGATCGGTTATATATAGAGGCTGAAGAGTAGAGCTGACAGGGAGGATCCTTGAGGTACTCCTTGTTCTGCGACAAATGGGGTGAATGTGTTTGCTCCTACTTTGACTTGCTGAAGGTGATCACTGAGATAGGATTGAAACCACTTGAGAAATGTACTGTGGAGCCCGGTGTCTTTGAGCCTGTTTAGTAGGATGTCATATGCTACTGTGTCAAATGCGGAGGAGATAATGATGAAGATGAGTAGAATGCTCTTTTTTATATTGTCAATCCCTTTGATCAAGTTGTCAAGTAGCTGCATGAGAAGTGTTTTGACACTGTGGCTGGGTCGAAATCCGTGTTGGTGAGAATCCAGAGGGAAATGTGAATCAATGTGGTCTTGTAATTGTCACTGAACTATCCTTTTCAATGATTTTTTATAGAAATGGAAGACTGGATATGGAGCGGTATGATGCAGGGTCTGCATTATCTGCTGCTTTATTTTTGGAGATTGGTCAGATAGTTACCTGTTTGAGGGCGGTGGACATGTATCCCTGAGTAAGCAAGTTGCTGCTTATCTTGTGGCTGTAATGGACAAGCTCATCTTTGGTTGATTTGATCCATCTTACTGGACATGGATCAGAGGGTGCTGTGCAGGCGTTTAGTTTGACGACAGTGTGAGCAACTTGATCAGTTGTGGATATATAACTCACTCCATTTATGCTTGGGGGAGGATACTGTGCCTTCAGTGGTACAATTGTGATATGTCTTTCATAGTGGGCTTGAACTTGACCCAAAGGAAGTTTGCAAAGGATTGAGGGTGTATATTTTCTTCTCCAATCTGTGATGGTTCCTTTGTCAATGTGCATACAATCTCGAAGAGTTCTATGGGTTTGTTACTGGATCTTAAAATGAGATGTATGCTATTCCTTTTTGTGTTGGTTGATTATATTGTTGTAGTCATGTTTTATTTGAGACAGTTTTAAATTGGTTTCCGTCTTGTCCTGCTGCCAGCTCCTTTCCAGCTTCCATAGGGTTTTCTTCGCTTCCCTTATTTCAGCAGAGTACCAGGGAGCTGATGTGGTTCTTGCTGCTATATGACTGGGGTTTAATCACTCAGGAGCTCTGGCCACTGCAGAAATTGTGGTGTTTCAAGTTTCAATTGCCTCATCGAGATTGGTGAAGTCTTGTGGGAGATTGTGGAGGGTTTCCTTGAGGAACTGATCTTTCTCAAATACTTTATAACTTCTCTCTGTTTGAGGTGTTTTCAGTGTTGCTCTTTGCTGTGGGATATGCAACTTGAAGTGAATAGCATGGTGGTTCGACCAGGGTATCGGTGTGACTTGGGGAGGCATTACGTTGTTTTGTTGCAGGAAACTTCATGGTGTGAATATGGGTCTGGGGTGGTACCTAGGAAGTGGGAGGGGTGAACTGCAAGGACTCCATTGCTCTGACGAAAGCTGTAGAATCTTTGCTGGGTGTGGAGTTGAGGTTGAGATCTCCCAACAGTAGGAGTGGTTTGTAGGGGAAGTTGGCTGCGCAAACCATTTCAAGTATGGTGGAAAATTAATCATCATTGCATCATTGGCGTTGGAGGCCCTGTAGGTGAGGCAGATGGCTAGGTGTCTATTCTCTATAATGATTATGTTGCAGTGATCCATACTTAGAAGTCCTGAGAGCCTTCCTTCTTCCAATCTGGATCCCGCTTTCTCACACTGGGTGGGAGCTTTAAGTTCTTTACTTGAGCCTTGCCTCTCTATGTTTCCCAGCTCTTCTTCTTTTAAGGAGGATTGGAGATATCTCATGTAAACTCCTTTATATACTTTCCCCCTAAGCTAGACCTTAAGTTGAGTGTCTGCCTCTGGCAGGGCTATCTCCCGGAAAAGAAAGTCTATATTGTGGTGGTTTCTTCCTACCCTATGTTATACCTCATAGCTGAAGCGATGTAGACTCACGAACCACTGCATTAACTTGTCATTAGTTTCCTTGTTCCTGGCAATCTATTTGAGTTGGCAATAGTCCATTTGAGTATACCTGCCCTCCAGCAGGTAGTATTGGAACACCTCCAATTCTCATTTTATCACCAGGTGTTCTTTTTCAAATCACTGTGTATGCTTCTCTCAAGGAACCAATTCCAAGCAAAAGACCTCTTTTAACCCTTGGAACCCTCCAACTCTTCTGACCAGCAAATCTTTTCTGAAGTCCTCTTTTGCAACAGGCAGATTAATGGTTCTGCCTTCTCTGTCATGTTTGGAATGAAGTGCTTGTAATCACCTTTAAGCCCTAAAAAGACCCTTCTTTGTTTCTTCAACTGGGGAATAGGAACCTGCACAATGGCATCTGCCTTCTCTATTTGTGGATGGACTTGCTTCTTTCCTATGGAATAATCCAGGCATTGAACTGCTTATCTTCCAAGGACGTATTTCTTTTTTTATTATTTATTTATTTAGAAGTTTTAACAAATATACAAACATAAAAAACTTGTAAGAGAAACATAAGAGCTGTAAAAGAACAAAATCAACAAAAACAAAGGAAAATGTAGTCCTCCAATTATAATTACATACAACTCTTCCTTAGACCCCAAATAGAAAAGAGAGGCAGAGTAAAGAAAGATACATGGGGAATCAACATACAGAAAAAGAACATGAAAAGGCAATAAGCACACACCCCAGCACTACTATTTACTGCGTTACCTACCCTCAATCAACACTGTTCCCTCCCAGCCCCACCACAGCCGGCAGTTTCTTGAGGTCCAAGAGTGACTGAAGCTGCTCTGGTGCAAAGAAAATACATTTAACTCCAGCAAAGGAAACAAAACATTTGCAGGGATAGCGAAGGCGGAAGCTAGCCCCCAAAGCAACTGTTTCTAGTCCCATGGTCAAAAATTGACGTCTGCGCTCTTGTGTGGCGTGACTCACATCAGGAAAAGTTTGTATGGAGTCACTCAGAAAAGGCACAGAGAGCTTTTTGAAATACAAAGACAGTACTTTAGAAAGATCAGTTTCAAATGCAAAAGTTACCAACAGTGTAGATCTAGCCAGGACAGAGAGAGAGGAATTTTCTAAAAAATCTGAAAGGTTATCAGGAACAACTGAAACAGGTAAATCTTGCCCAACTTTCTTCACTGGTAGAAAATAAGCTCGAGTAATTGGAGGAAATGCAGAATCGGGAATATTGAGCACCTCAGACATATATTTCTTAAAGGTGTCTAGAGGAGACATATCTAAAAGCTGGGGAAAATGTAAAATTCTCAAATTTAACCCCCTAAACTTATTTTCAAATTGTTCTAACTTTTGATGAACAGAAAGTTTGTCTTTTACCAGCTGGGACCTAGTTGCAGACCAATGGGACCTAGTTGCAGATAGCCCGGGTTAACCATTAGCCTGGTTTAGTAAACATACCCCTAAGACTGTGATTGACCAGCTGGAGTCAGTAACATCCTTAATGATGGTAGCCAGTCTCTCATGCGTATCCTTCTCAAAGTTCAAACACTGTACTGAATTTTGAGCCACAACCTGCACTAGCGCTGGGACGTCCGAAGCACATTTGGAGACAGTTGCATCCAGCTTCACCAACATCCCCCATATAGTGACCAACAAAATCTCACCAGTCTTCTTCTGTTGAGTACCAGAAGAAATGTTCAAGCAAAGAGGATCCAATTCAACTGGAAAAGCACCAGGAGCAAACTCAGCCACCAGCTCAGGAGCCTCCACCGACTGCACAGCATAGGCAGAGGGAGCCGGAATCAGCGTTGAGCAGGAAGCAGGTAGACCCGCTATTCTACTTCCCTCAGCAGAGGTCAGTTGCTCGATGTCAGTGGAGCCCGACACCACAGGCTCAGACTCCAGTGGGACGTTCAAATACAGCTGCGGTCTAGGTGAAAACTGCTCAGCTGCGGTCACCTCCCCATTGGCAAGCCGCAGCAACGAGCCCTCCAAAGCAGCCTTCTCTAGCGCCAGGGCTTTTAGGAAGAGCGCTTCTATCTGCTGCTGTCCAGCGGCGGGGGAAACACCCTTTGCCAGCTTGGCTCTAGGGTTCCCTCACCGTCTAGGGGGCATCTCAGGAAAAACTTTCAAGGAAAGAGATTGAAAGCGCTGCACTCCTAGAGCGCCGCCATCTTGACTCCACCCTCTCTTGCCTCCCGAGGAAGTATTTCTTCAGATTTGTGGTTAAGCTGGCATCGTGCAGATTTGTAAGGATGGCTTGTACTTGTTTTAAATAGATCTCCCAGTCATACTGTAGGATTATAATATGAAGGTAAATCACAGCATAATTGCCATGAGATCACAGGTGGTGGTCTTCCAGATGCTGGAATGTCGTAGAAACTCCAAAAGTTCAAATGGCATTTGACTACTACTACTTGTCATTTGTATAGCGCTACAAGGCATACACAGCACTGTACAGACACATGTAAAAGAGTTTACAATCTAGTCAAGACAGACAACACAACAGCTGAGGACAAGGACACATCTAGGGGAGTGGCAAGGAAACACATAGTTGAGTGAAATGGAAGAGCCCCCGGGGAGTCAAAAAGACTGTATTCTCCCTATCTGCTGGAGTTAGGGGCACTTGGTTAGGTCCAACATAGAAATGAACTGGGATGCCCCCATCTTTCAGTTAGTATACTGCCCTTCTGGTTGATAAACTAAATCCAGATTTGAAACCTGGAGACTTCATTGACCTATCTCAATCAATGCAGAAGCAGACACTCCCATCTGGTTTAGGGTCAGCTATGATGGAAGATGACCAGTTACTGCTGGATTCTTCGGTCACTCCAAGTTTAAGCACCTTCCTAACTTCCAGTGCTATGGCTTGCTGCTGTGCCTCTGGATTTCAGTATGATTGCTGCCAGACAACTACTCCTGGGTTCATGAAAATATGACAAACCTAGTGAGTTCTTCCAGGAGTATTAGAGAAGATATCAGCATTTTGATTCACTAGTATGGGCGTAGTTTGACTGCTTCATGGGGGGGGGGGCGGCAAAACATGGGGGGGGGTAACATTTGCATATCATTTGCATATTCATTATGATTATCTTTTTAAAAAAAAACACTAGATGAATAGAAAGCCAATATATCAAACAGGAGAGGGATGAGTTGATGCTCCAAGATACTCAGTGGGGACAGAGGTTCTCATTCAGTGGCTATATAATTTAAATGCAGTAAAAATTGTAGCTGTTTAATTATTTAGTCTGGCACGCTAAGATAAAAAGTACTGATACCTATAAATATATATTCTGTAAAAAACAAAGGAGATGGTAAAGTGCTCACATGTCAAGGGACAAAAAGTAAAAGAACCACAGCGTAGTTTCTACCACCAAAATAAAATGTGCTATGGTGCTCTTTTTTTTTTTTTCCTTTTTCAGCATCTATTTTGTGTCCAACAAAACCCCAATAGATGCAGAGCAGAACTAGGACATTTCACCATAGAACCCAACATACACGAAAAAAAAAAAATAATAATTCCGGTGTCATCTCATTAACAGCCTCTCCAGTACCAGGCAGATTGTGAACACACACAAAACCCTACAAAAGTCACTGAAGACCTGTAAAGCAAATCTAGCATATCATGACGCTACCAGTTTTGAAAATTAACTCAAGAGCCTACCCAGAAAAGAGCAGCACCATAAATACTGCAGTGGACCTAGAGCATCCTTACACCGATTCGAAAAACTGAACAAGCCAGATTACTACAAATCCAACAGAGAAACACCGTGCTAACAGAGCACATGATCTCAGACACACAGCAAAACACAGTTAGACTCTCACCAAGTACAAAATAAAATGTACAAACTCATAGTAGATATATGTAGACAAAATTAAATTGAAACCCCAACCAGCTAGGCTCTGCCTGCAGTGCAACACAAGTAATAGAAACAGTGATGCATTTCCCCCATACTGTGAAAATATAAAATCCAAAAACTGACGTATTCCAGTCATTAAACTGAAAATAAATTCTTTATCTTGATAGTCTAGCTATTTTATTATTCTAATTGCCTTGGTCCTGGTTTCTGTCTTCTCTTAACTCTTTTTCAGAGTCTGCAATCCACCTGCCACTTCTTTCCATTCCTGTCTTCTTCACTTGCTCCCCGTACATCTATCTCTGATGTTCAACTTTTTCCTTTCAGCTTTCTTCCATTTATTTTTCTCTCTTTATCAACTCAGATTTCATTTCTCTTTCTTATATCCAGTTCTCAATCTCCCTCTTTTTACAACCCTCTCACTCCATCTCGCTCTCCTTCCCCAGCCACTTATTCCACATTCTTTAACTCTTTCCTTTCTCTCTTCTACCTTCCCTGTGTGCAGCATCTATCCCCTTCTCTCCTGCCCTGTTTTGTCTCTCCCTCTCTCCAGTCTCATGCTTCTCCCCTTTTTCTCATCCTATCCCCCCATATCCAATCTTCCCTCTCTCTCCCTCACTCTGTGTTCAGCATTTCCCCATTTTATCCCACCCCATGTCCAGCATCTGCCATTTATCCCCCTATGGCCCTACTCTGTGATCAGCATCTGCCCTCCATCTCTTTATGGCCCCTACCCCATATGTCCAGCATCTACCCCAACTCCATATCCACCATCTCTATCCCCTTATTTCCCCCACCCTATGTCTGTCTCTATTCCTCCAGCCTATGTCTAGCATATGTTCACCACCTCCACCTGTGTCCTGCATCTGCCTTCCACCTCTTTGCACTGTGTCACCAATATTTGGCTTCACTCCCCTCCCCCCTTTGTGCCCAGCATCTGTTCTGTCTCATCCCCTCCACACTTCCTATTTAAGATCTGCCCTCTGACCACCTCATGTGCAACATTTGACCAGCATTTCCCTTCCAGCCTTTCTACCCCTCCCCTCCATACCCATCTGCCCAGCATATCCCTTCCGATCTTCCACACATCCTCCTGTCCCCAAACCCCCCCCCCCCTCCACCTGTGCCTCTTCTGCTGCTTACCCCAATTGCTTTTTCAAATCTGAGACCAGTCCACTGCGTCGCTACCACTGCTGGCACAGAAAAGGCAGCAGAAGTGGTGTGGGTGAGGGGGGGGGGGGCAGGCTGTCACTGAATCGGTGGAGAGTCAGTTCATTTGGGAGAGGGCAATGCGCCCCTCACTCCTCCCAAACTAGGCCCACGTTCACCAACTATTCTTAAATCAGCCTGCTGGTCCTCAAACAGGGTATGCAGCAGTTCAGGGTTGAATAACAATTTCTAGATCAAAATAGCCCCTGGACTAGAGCAGAGGTGTCTGTAACCACTTTAAAAGGTTCATATGGAAGATATGGGTCTTTTCCCTCTTGTTCAGTTAGGTCACTTCGTAATTTAAAGACCTCACTTTCTTGATGGCCTCGTAAGGGTTTGCCATTGACACAGTATTTGATGTCCAATGATGGTAGTAACACCAGAACTCAGTCTCTGGTTGGAATACCTGTGGAACTGTGGAGTGATTATATTTCCCATCTTGTGTGGCTTGAGGTTTTTCTTGACACAGCCTGGAGGCCTCTCCAGCTTTCTTTAGCCATTCTTGAATCCAAAGGATGTAATCCACCAGGTTCTGTCTCAGGCTTTCCTCCTCTTCTCGAGTCTCCCGAAATAGATCCAGGATTCCTCTGGGTCTCTTCTGATAAAGCAACTTAAATGGGCAAAAATCTTGTTGAGCTCTGGGAAACCTCTCAGATGCAAAACAAGATGTATGGCAATATGTAATCACAGTTCTTGCCATCCTCTGTGACAAACTTTCTCAAAATCTGGTTGTGGGTTTTACTGAAGTGTACCACAGGACCATCTGTCTGTGGGTGATAGACTGAAGTACACAGTCTTCATCTTTAATAATGCATAAACTTGGAGCGTGTTCTTGCTTATTTCCTGGATTTACCTGTGCCGTGTGAGTGGAGTTTCTGAGCCGTGCCGGTGTGTACTGCCAGCACGTGACCTGTGAGGGGTATAAGAACTCGCCCCCACCGCGGAGCTCCTTGAGCGTGTTCTTGCTTATTTCCTGGATTTACCTGTGCCGTGTGAGTGGAGTTCCTGAGCCGTGCCGGTGTGTACTGCCAGCACGTGACCTGTGAGGGGTATAAGAACTCGCCCCCACCGCGGAGCTCCTTGAGTGTGTTCTTGCTTATTTCCTGGATTTACCTGTGCCGTGTGAATGGAGTTCCTGAGCCGTGCCGGTGTGTACTGCCAGCACGTGACCTGTGAGGGGTATAAGAACTCGCCCCCACCGCGGAGCTCCTTGAGCGTGTTCTTGCTTATTTCCTGGATTTACCTGTGCCGTGTGAGTGGAGTTCCTGAGCCGTGCCGGTGTGTACTGCCAGCACGTGACCTGTGAGGGGGTATAAGAACTCGCCCCCACCGCGGGACGCGCACCGCGGGCGCGTGCCCGTGGGCACGTGCTCCGAAGGGGCGTGTCTAAAGGGGCACGCCCCTTTTGAGCCCCTTCGGAGCCTTGAGGAGCTGAGGAGCTGTTGACTAGTAACATCCCGATGGGGAAAAGGAAAAAGAAGCTATTGTCTTCCTCTGCTACACCTACAGGTAAAGCGGTGAAGGTAGTCGGTCCCTTGGACTCTCATTTTAAGTCCGGGGCCCCTCCTCTTACCGCTGAAATGTCTGACTCTTCCGCCACCGTTAGTCCTAGCTCTATGGAAGGTACTCCTCTTCCGCGTAGGGTTTGTACCCCACCCAGCGATGGACCTAAGGTATTAGGTAAGGTCTCCCCCCAAGTTGTGGGGGATGACCTTCCGTTACCGATTGAGCTTCCGGATTCATTTTTGAGTTTGCCAGTCTCTACTGCTGTTATGCCTCATCCCTTTGACTATACTTATACACCTGATGAGCTTAATCCTCCCAAGGAAATATCTCTTAAAGATATATGGCAGATTGTGTCACGAACGGAGTTGTCATTGAAATCCTCCTTGTCGCATTTGTCTAAATTTACTTCTGAAACAGTTACTATGTTGACAGAGCACGGGATAAACTTTTGTCTCTAGAATCTCAGGATTCTAAAATGGCCGGTCAAATCTCGTCGCTTCAGCGGGCCCTGACATCTTCGGTTCAGGACTCTCTGCTTCTTCATCGTAGAGACGAAGCATTAGAGAATGTTTTACGCACAAGGAATCTTAGTTTACTGAATTTCCCCCGCACTCATTTCTTGTCCCCAACTATTTTGTTTTCCAAATATTTGAAAGATGTGCTTCAGATTCTTGAACCGGACTCTATTTCTTTATCTAAGATTTATTATTTACCTTCAGGAATTAAAGTGAGCCTGGTTCTTGAGTCTGGGGCTGTCAATGCTGAGGCGGGGGAAATGGATCAACTGTCTGTTAAAAGTTTGGATTTATCTACTTATTTAGAAACTTCTCTGGAGGAAATTCCGGTTCGTTCCACTTTATTAGTTTCTTTTTGTTTAGAGAAAGATAAAGATAAGATTTTTCAAGCTTATTTTAAACATCGTCGGGATAAATTTTTTGGTCAGGAGGTACAAGTATTTCCTGATGTTTCCCGTCCCACTCAATTACGGAGGAAGGCTTTCCTTGCATTACGCCCTCGGGTGATTGCAATGGGAGCAACTTTCTCGCTTAAGTACCCCTGTAAATGTTTGCTTTCATATCAAAATAATTTGTATGTTTTTTTTGATCCGTCACAGTTAGAGACTTTTTTACATCAGCCAGGCTGATGGTATTTTTCTTTTCTCTTTTTTTTTTTATTATATATTAATTGCTTGGTCCTTGCTAAGTTAAAAGGGGTTGTATGATTCTTCCACTCCCGTCTCAGGTTGTTTAATTATTCTGTATTAGATCGCGCTTCATTTTGTGGGCTAGTGTTTTGAGGGATGATACATATGTGAAATGGTTTATGATGTGTTTGAAATATTCGTGTATTGCCTGATATTTTCCTAAATAAATAATTTAAATCTTAAAAAAAAAAATAATAATAATAATGCATAAACTTGCTGCATTATCTGTGACACAAATGAGATCCATTGGTTTATCAATATTTCCTTGGGCAAGCCAACATGAGATAAGATCTGAATCAGGGTAGTTGTCACTATTGCATTCTTCATATTACACAATGATACAGCTTCTAGATGTCAGAGAAAATGAGTATGTACTGGTTGCCTTGGCTGGTCCTCCCCAAAGATCCTCCAGTCCCTGTCTACCAGGGCAGGGCTAAGCCTTTTAGCCATACAACTGATACTGTAACTGTAGGCAAGCCTAGAGCTTCCTACAAGAGCAATGGATCTGTATTCTTTGGGCAATTGCATAGTAGCATGTGAGCATTTGGGATTCTAGGTCTGTGGTAAGGCTTGGAGACAAAATGAAAGCCAGCTGAGCCCAGGTTCAGAACAAAAAAGGAAAAATATTTACTTACATCAACCAAAACTTGCAGGTTCAAACAGGATTACAATTGGTAAAGCAAACAGTGGTATGTTTACAGGTTAAATCCAGATCACAAATCACTCATAACCACCCTTTACAAACAAACACCAGGGTTGTATTTTACTCCTGCTTACCTAGAAAAATTTTTTTTATCGAGCTCTGCTCACATCTAGCAACAGTCACAGCTTTTATAAACCTAAGCCCTTTATACTCTATATCAGGCATGTCCAACAGGTAGATCGTGATCTACCTGTAGATCGCGGAGGGGTCAGAGGTAGATTGCCAGCCCCACTTAGCTCCATCTCTCCAGCAGCTCACCCCGTCGCTAGGAGAGAGCTCGTGCTGGCAGGTCGTCTGCCGAGGGCTTGCTGCTGCTGCTGATCCTTTGCCTGTCTTTTTTACCTGCCTGCGGGAATCTTGCCTGCGGGTGTAATGGGGGCGCTTGTTGTTTTCGTGCCAATAGTTTGTGGGTACCCCAGGGGGCCGCCGCCCGCACCCTGCAACGAGATGCCACAGGCCCGGCATCATACCTGGTCTCCTGCCTCTCAGAATCACCCATTCCCGCCCCCGCCCCAACACCCCTTAGAAGTGTGTTATATACCGGGCAATATCCATTCGCCCGGGCTTTACCTGAATATACCTACCGTATTAGTTGTGTCGTGTGCTGGTCATTGGTCGCTTTATAGTTCACTTTCATTGAACGTTTTTGGGCAGATACAACAAAGTGTCAAGAATTTGGTGATTTTGGCGGGCTTTTCCAATTTTGTTCTAACTTGCCTACTATGCCTTGCCTTTGAATTGGTTCAAACCACTGTGACTTTTGCTTGTCTCTGCAATCTTATTTTGCCTAGCCTTTGTATTGATTCTGTACTGCAATTTTATTTTGCCTTGCCTTTGCGTTGATTCTACACTGTGTGCAGAAATTATTAAATTGTGTGTGGTGGTATTTGAACTTGTTTGGCGCTATTTAATTTTATCTGGTTTGCTGAACAGGTGTTTGAGTATTTTTGATGATTGTTTGGTGGTATTTGATTATTGGTGCCAGTATGATAAATTCTTATTTTTACTTTTAGAACTGCATGTGTGGTTTTGGCATCTCCAGTTCTTGTATTGCACATCATCCAGAGGTCTTCAGTTCCTGTTGATCTTTAATACTTTGGGACAGTGACAGTTTTGGACCAGATTCAGCCAGTGTTTATACTAACTTAGCAGATTTGGTCTTCTTACATCCAGCCACTCCAGTATAATGAAGATGAGTGTTCCAAAGAACAGCAAAACCTTCCACTCTCATGATGAATGGGAAATGGACTACTTCTTCATCATGGTGAAAGACAAGTGGTGTTGTCTAATTTGTAACGCCCCAGTATCCTTACCCAAAAAGGGTAATCTGGAACATTATTATAAGGCTCTGCATAGCAATAAGTTTGATGCTGATTTTCCACCCAAAAGTGAAATTTGTAAACTGAAGCTCAAAGAACTTAAAACAAAAATGGCTACTCAGCAACAGTTGATGGCGAAGCCAAGCTCACATTCGGTCAATGCAACCATAGCATCCTTCAAGGCCAGCAACCTGATCGCAAAGAAATGCAAACCTTTCACTGAAGGGGAGTTTGTAAAAGATCATTTTCTTGAAGCAGCTGACAATCTTTTTGAAGGATTTAAAAATAAGAAAGCGATCATAGCTGCTATTCAAGATGTACAATTGTCAAGAAACACCATCATGCGGTGAATAGAAAAGATGTCTGAAGACACAACTGAACAATTGTGGGAGGATGTTTCAAACTGTGTTGCTTTCTCACTCCAACTGGATGAATCTACAGACATAAGAGACATAGCCCAGTTACTAGTCTTTATCCGGATGGTTTTTGAAGACTTCAGTGTTAAAGAAGAACTACTTGGTATGATTTCTTTAAAAGGGAGAACTACCGGTCAGGAAATATTCAGTTCTTTCCATTCTTTTGTGACAAAGCGTAATCTTCCATTGCATAGACTTGTTTCCATCCACTACTGATGGAGCAAGAGCAATGACAGGTAAGGTTAATGGTTTCATAGCCCTCTGTAGACAGCATGACGACTTCCCAGATTTCCTTTCTTACCACTGCATCATTCACCAGCAAGTTTTGGCAAGCAAGAGACTCAATACAAAGAATGTCATAGACATCACTTTCAAAATTGTAAATTCAGTTCGTGGACGATCACTTCAAAGATGGCTTTTCAATCTTACTCTTGATGAAGGGGCAGCGGAAATCATTTTGCACACTGATGTAAGGTGGCTAAGTAGGCACACATTTCTGCAAAGATTTTGTGATTTATTGAATGAAATAAGAAGTTTTTTGAAGAAGAGGGGAGATGACCAAGCAGAGTTGTAAGATGAGGAGTGGTTATGTGATCTGGCATTTCTCGCTGACTTTATAGGCAAACTAAGTGATATGAACAAGGCAAAATCAAATGCATTGGTGAGATGAGTACAGTTTCATCCTACAAGAGCAAATTTGAGCTAATGATGACTGACCTTGCAAACAATACTTTTGATCATTTTCCTAATACGCAGGACCATCTGGGACAATATCCAAATTTTGTTTTTCAGAACAAGAAGTATGTGACAGAAATCTGTTCTGTTATCCAGGAATTTGAAAATAGATTTTGTGACTTCCAAAAAATTGGAACAGTTGTGGAGTACTTGTCATACCCATTCAAAGTAGATGTGGACATTAAAGAAACTGCAACTGCTATCAGTAAAAATTACTCATTGAACAAGCCATCTCTTGAAAACGAAATATTAACCCTTAAAAATGGCATTCTTCACAAGACCCGTGCTGAGCAAGAATCGTTTTGGAAGCTAATGCCTAGAGACAAATTTCCCAACTCGAGAAGATGCAGTGAAGCTGTACACTCCTGTTTCGGTTCAACTTATTTGTGTGAATCTGCGTTTTCCCATCTGAAAATGACAGAGTACACAACGTTCCAACATGGCAGATGAACATCTCCAGGATTCCCTGAGACTGGCCCTCACGCAATAAACTTGAAGAAAAAAATGTACTTTCCATTTCCCCTTGCAGTTCTTACTGGATCTTTGTCTCTCTGTATTGTTTTTGCTTAATTTGTTTAACAGCTGATCACACATCCAAGTAAATGACAGAAGGTTAATTAAAATGGGGGGGGGGGTGGAATCCTCCAACTTTATTGGGTTAAAATTTAATTTGAAACTTAATTTTCATGGTGGTAGATCACCGGCACTTTTAGCCGGAAAAAATAGATCACGACCTGTTCGAAGTTGGACATGACTGCTCTATATAATATTAAAAAGTCTTAACATGTAGGTCAGTTTCTTTGAAGGATCAATACTATTATCATCAGCCTCTTCAGAGTAACCAACCGATTGCGTCCTCACTCTCAGTAACTCTGACACAGAACTCTGTTTTGAACAAATGAAGAGATTATTTTAGGAGAATATACAAATCTATACTTAAAATTTTAAATGTATCAGCAGTTCTTCTTAGACATTGACCAACTTTTCCAACTACTCCAGCTCATTCAAACAATGTTCACGCAGATTGAGATTTACCAGCTCTGTTCCAGCTATATAGTGTGCTGCCTGACGTCACCATCAAGTTCATGATACAAAGGCTCCGTAATCCACCCAATCCCAGGCTTATATTTCAAAACAGAGTGGTCCAATCAACACAAATATTCATGCCAATGGGATCCAAAGAATTTAGATGAAATATCCATCACTGTTCCAGAAGATTTAAGGGGTGTGCATATATCGCCACCCAAAGGATATTCCGGGACAGAATCAATCACTCTCCATTTAAGCAAGGTAAATGTATCGCCGTGATCTAAACAATGAGATGCCAAAGGAGCTGACCTTACTTGATATTTTTTTCTTAATGTTCAACTAGTCTCATTTTAAAGGCTCTATTCATTCGGCCCACATAAATATTAGGGCACTCACATCTAATAAGATAAACCACAAAACTTGAGGTACAAGTAACTCTGTATTTGTATCTTCCCAAAGATGGTATATTCCCATTCTAAACTTTCCAGGGTCTCTTTGCAATAGACACATTTTATTGTAAACATTTAGTGTCAAACAGGATTACAACCAAGTATTCTATACATACGTGCACTTAGCATTCCTGAGACCTTGCAAAATCTGGGCCTCTGGTTTTAAGGGGTTTTTTTTGTTTTTTTACCTGGGCCCCACTCATCTCCCTGAGTCTCCAGTTCTGCTTCCCTAAAAGTGAGTTGGACTCCTATCTTCTAAAGATAACTGGGGATATCTTCTCCTGTTCTTCCCATTCTCCACCCCTGAGAATGCCTACATATATGTCATATAAAATTAGGTAGTTTTTCTGAAGGCCTACTTTTATGTATCTATACGCCCTGGCAATTATATTAGCACACAACTTTAATTGGTGCAACACTGTTCTATATGCTCATGTTGCTTATGAAATTAGCCCCTTAAAGGGTCAAGTTATAACAGGGCACCTAGTTAGATTATTTTAAGGCACCAATTTTAAGCCCATTTTATTAAAATTAAGTAGGTGCCTATTTATCTTTATAAAATACTAGCTTAAGGGACAGAAATTGCACCTTGAGTTAAGGCACATATTTAAAGCATCCCTAAAACTAGTGTAAATACCTGTGCCTAGATTTTGCAAGAATGCATGCAAATTATAGTATTTTATAATCTACTCATGTACAATCTGCCTAAGCACTAACCATCCACAAAGTGCACACCATCAAACAACATGCGTATGTTTATACTGGTCAATATCTTATAAGAGGTCATTTCTGCACATATGTGTAGATGACTAAAATAACCTCCAGTTAGGCATGTACTTGGCACCTAAACATATGTATCTCTTTAGCAAATGACTCTCTTAATGTGTAAAAGCAGGATAGCAAATACTATTAAATCAATCAATCAAGAAATTATTCTCTATAATCTCGTCTGAACTTGAATAAAACTGAGGAACTATAGCACTCTGCAGTAACAATACTCTAGTACAAGGGGAGTTAAAAATAAATTATGATGCAAGTAAAGGTAGTCTCATCGTTTTGCCCGCATAGTTTTTGTTGGCATGTCTATATTACATTCCTGTAACCTCTGCTATTCAGAGCAATACAGCTACCTACAAGGGTCATGTAATCTATAGGTTGAACACTGCATGTGATCTATTTCCCCCAGTCTCATTGAGATCTTCCTGCTTTCATGCCCTATCTCAAGATGTAATTTTATGATCTTATTGGTCATCTATAGGGACCCTTAGTCCTTGTGAGTAACTTGTTATACTCCTCTCTCTGAGGTGGAAATCTCGACACAAACACCTTGAACATTGTGTGCACGTTTGGTTGCCGTATCTTAAAAAGGATATAGCGGAATTAGAAAAGGTACAGAGAAAAGCCACCAAAATGGTAAAGGGAATGGAAGGATACCCCTATGAGAAAAGGCTTAAAAGGTTATGGCTTTTCAACTTGGAAAAGAGAAGGCTGAGGGGAGATATGACAGAAGTCTATAATGCTGGAGTGGAACAGGTTAACGTAGATCGGTTGTTTACGCCATCAAAAAGACTAGAGGATACCCAATGAAGCTACAATGTAACCCATTTAAGACTAATAAGAGAAAATATTTTTTCACTCAACACAATCAAATTCTGGAATTCGTTATCAGAGGATGTAGTAAAAACCATCAGTGTAGCTGGGTTTAAGAAAGGTTTGAACAAGTTCCTGGAGGAAAGGTCCACAAACCATTATTAAAGGGGACCCGGGAAATCCACTGCTTGCCCCAATACAAGGATTGTGGAGCCTGTGTTTTTTGGGGAAACTGCTAGGTACTTGTGACCTAGATCGGCCACTGTTGGAAACAGGATGCTGGGCTTAATGGACCTTGGTCTGACCCAGTATGGCATATCTTATGTTCTTATTTAGGTGTAAAACCAGAACAGAATTATTCTATTTTGAAAATCTGAAACCAGTTGGTAATCTAAAGTGCTAGAAGTCTAATTGAGTTTTACATTCTGGGGTAGAGACCAGACTGAGAATATCTGAATTCAGAGATGTAAGAACGATAAGTAGTTGTAGTAGTAGACTGAGACCCATAACGAGTATTTTTCTGTTACAGTTCCATTTCATTGGAATAAGCTGCACAAATGCCCATGCTATTTTAAAAGTGTGATGTCACAGAATCACCAGCCAAAACCCTGGTTGGTTGGAAAATACATGGATCATGCTGGCAGTCTTGTGGAACGGGCTTGGGTCTGAGGAGGGTGGTAGGTGTGGTTGGGTTGGGGATGCTTGTGCTGGTGGATATTGCAGCGTGAGTGGTTTTCTGTTTGGTTTCTAATTTACTGATCCTGTGGCGCGTACATACAGATTTACATATATGCTTTATACAAACACACACACAGCCTGCAGGCAGCCAAAAGGTTAATCAAATATAAATAAAATGTCTTAGTTTTAAACAGTGACTTAGAGCTAGTCAGACAATTTATATGCAGCATTGTTTACTCTGGTAAATAAAATAGCTATCCCTGGCTGCTATCATAAAATAGTTTTCATGGCATGGGGGGGGGGGGAAGAGTTTACTGGGTTCCCATGCTGATTTTCCAATGAGATGAATATGAAACAGGGCAGTTCCTATTAATGTAGCTGAGAGATGTTACACTTATTTTTTCCATATAATTTTACAACACACAACAGTTCTGTAAAAGAATACAGTGCAAAGCATAAAAGACTGCAGTAATACAAGTGGAGAGCTGTACTCAGAATGCCCATAACATACCGATAAGACAGCTGCACATTTGTGGATAGGATACACACATACCCATCCCATCCACAAATAGTAGAACAGTATATGACGGCAGATAAAGACCATCATGGTCCATCCAGTCTGCTCAGCAAGGTGGCTCCGTGCAGGTCACCCCTCCCCATGCCTTTGTTTAGGGGTGTACCTACCACTCCATGTAGGTCACCCCTATTTGTTGAGATAGCAGAGACAGTTAAGGTAATTTTGATTTTATCCACTGTGTCTGTCCCATGCCATTTTGAATTCCATCATTGTATTTGCCCCTACCACTTCCATCGGGAGGGCATTCCAAGCATCCACCACCCTTTCGGTGAAAAAGAATTTCCTGACATTGCCTTTCAGTTTATCCCCTTGCAGCTTCATGTTATACTCTCTAGCTTTACAGCTTCCCCATCTTTGAAAAAAGTTTTGTTTGCTCATTAATTAAGCATTTAAAAGTCTGAATCATTTCTCCACTGTCCGTCCCCCCCCCCCCCCTCTCCTCTAGGATATACATGTTTAGTTCAAGTCTCTTCTCAAATGTCTTCTGGTGCAGGCACCAAATCATTTTGGTCACCTTCCTCTGAACAGTTTCCAGTCTTTTTATAGCTTTTGCGAGATACAAAACTGAACACAATATTCAGCCCCTTGGCAGATTTGCCTTGGATACAGCACTGCTTCTTCAGAGCCTTTCTGAGACCACGGTTCCTCTTTCAGTACCTGGAGATGACCATTCTGAGCCACAGGATACCCAGCTGCCCATTTCACTTACACAAAGTAGTTGTTCCCCAGACGCGTTTGATCCATCTGGGATTCTTAGTGAATGCTACCTTACTTTCAATGCCGAGGGATAACCAAACAGCGGCTGAATATCGCCGCTGACCAGTTATCCCCAGGTACCGCCCATAGACCACCACCAAAACGCCCCGATGCTAACCGTTTGCATAGGATCATGTAGTGATGTACCTGTGGATATTCAGTGCCACTAACTGTAAATCATGCAAATGCCTTAGAATATCGGTCCCTAGGTCTTTAAATCTTAAGGCTCTGTTTAGCTTGTCCACAGCTGGGAGAGTCTACTGTCCTCGTGTTTTGCGATCCCAAGATGCTTTGCTTTTGGATGTTCCTTTATTTTATCACGTTTATGTTTATGTTTATTGAATTTGATATACCGCTGAGGAAAATACATCACAGCGGTTTACATAGTAAAACTAGAAAAGGTTGTGAAGAGAAAGGAAGTTACAATATGGGATAGGAAAGCAAGAGAACAGAGTCATACAACAGGACAAAGACGGGGAGAGGAGGGGAGGACAGAGAGGAGTAAGGTCACACAGAGGGATCTGGTAGGTCAAAGGCACGGGCAAAGAGGTGAGTCTTGAGGTTTTGCTTAAAAGTAGGGTGTTCGGACTCAAGTCGGATGGAGGAAGGCAAGGAGTTCCACAGAGCGGGGGCCAGGAAGAAGAACGCGGATGAGCGGGTGGACTGAAGACGAGCAGAGGAGGGTGAGGGAAGATGGAGGCGGTTAAGGTGGAGAGATCGGAGAGAGCGGGTGGGAGCATGCATGTGTACAAGATTGGACAAATACTGAGGTGTATGAGTGTGAAGGACCCAGTGGAGGAGTACCAAGATTTTATAGTGAATACGGAGTTTGATGGGTAACCTGTGGAGATGGATGAGAAGAGGTGTGACGTGATCACGGATGGAGGAATGAGAGATAAGTCGGGCCGCGGTATTTTGTATAAGTTGGAGACGACGGAGGTGGACGTTAGGGAGACCGGCTAGAACTGAATTGCAAAAGTCAAGACGGGACATAACGAGTGAGAGGAGGAGAGTGGTGAGGGCTGACGTGGAGAGAAAGGGCCTGATGGCCCGGATTTGGCGGAGATGAAAGAAGGAAAGTTGTGAGATATGTGCAACGTGGTCGCGAAAAGTCAAGGCAGGATCAAAGATGACGCCAAGGTAGCGAAGGGAGGAGACTATGGGAACTGGGGAACCAGAGAAAGAGGGGGAGAGTGTGGGCGGGGAGGCATCACGGGTGAACCACATGGCAAGGGTTTTGGTAAGGTTCACTTTCAGGCATTTCGAGGCAGAATATTTTCAATGGTGGCTCCTAAATTATGGACGCTTTGCCAGAGGAGTTACAAAACATGCCTAATATTGTGGTCCTCCACAAAAAATTGAAAGCATATTTGTTTTGGCAGGCTCTCTCAGCTTTTTCTGAGTTAAGTTCTTTAAGGCACATTTTACAGTGAGACATCCAAGTGCAATCTGGGATGTGAAAGCCAGAAATTTGGGGGGGGGGGGGGGTGGAAAGCAGGCACATGCAAGTTCGGGCACAATTTCAGAAATGTGGACGTGCCCGATATGTAAATAGATACATCTACATCAGGGGCAGCAGAAGGGCTTTTTCTCGAGGGGGGGGGCCCCAAATGGGCAGAGACCCTTCCTGTTCTGCCTGTGGGGATCCAATCTCCCACAGGCAGACAGGAAGGGCTTTTCTTCTTCTGCCCATTGGGGATGGAATCTCCACAGGCAGTCTACTGCCTGCCAGCTACAATTTTTGGTGAGCCACTCATTTCCATTTCCATGTGGCCCACTCATTTCCAATACCTATGGTTTACGGAGACATCTCCAGAAGAATATCTCAGAACATGGACATCTAAAAGCATAATGGTTAAAGTAGTGGGTTAGGAACAGGGTGGCCAGTGTTCAAATCCCAGTGTGGGCCTTTGTGATCATAGCCTAGTCACTTAATTTTCCATCTTCTCTACACCCTTTGGATGTTTTAATGCCACAATAAGCATTTTCCTGATGCCTGTTTGTGCCTGGAGCAGGTCTAAATGCGGAGGTGCCTGCAGACATCCCCAATGTTTCTGAAATCCAATGGGAAAAATCTAAGTTCATTGCGCCACTCCAGACACACCTCCACCATGACCCTTGCCTAATTAGATGCGCCTGCACTGGAGATCTCTCTAAACATCATTTGTCTCCATTATTTAGACAGCCACATGCACATCTTTGGACGTCCAAATCCAAACTAAAACTTTTAAAATGACTCCTCTTCTTGGGAGAGTTGTTTGGACAGAGACTGTGTGCTTTTTCTGCTTTACCATTTCTAGCAATTTTACTCCTGCGGAGACCAGTTGTGAGACTGCTCCTCCACCTTGTGATCAGCCTCGGAGGAAAAAGCTCAGTTTTTCTGTGGGATGCAGCCATGGGCGTGTGACCGTGGGCACGTGATCGAAGAGGTGTGACCAAAGAGGCATGTTCTGCCCCTTTGGAGTCCCTTTAGAGCATGAAGGAGCACCAGACGAAGCTCTAAATTGTTATGGGTAAGCAGAAGGCAAAAAAACAATGCACTGGTTGGTTCTGGAGGAGCAGTCCCGGTTAAGGGGCCTATGGACTTCCATATGCAGCCTGTTGCTTTGCCTCTTTCTACAACCGTGAGTGTCTGAAAGGGCATGTCTAAAGGGGCAGGTACTGCCCCTTTTGAGCCCCTTCAGAGCTTCGAGGAGCTCTAGATTGGATATCCATCTAAGACTGTGAAAGCAGTGGGTCCCTATGGACAAACACGTTGTACTGGCTGCTAGAGATCCTGGAAATTTATCTTTACCTTTGTCTAAGAGTGTTTCCTCGTCTAGTAGCCCCTTCAATTTAGAAGGGGGTGATATCCCTCCCATGCTATCTAGCAAGATTACGGGTCTGACCACCTCCTCACCTGTTTTGGTTAGGAGATCTTGTCCCGTTTACTTATCGGAGCAGGCTTCCTCTTCCGAAGTTGGCCCCCGGGTAGGAGATATGCCTCTTCCCCGGATGGTTCAAGTCGGAGAGGTCCTTAAAGTTTCCGCTAATTTAGTGGGCTCTTCTGCTCAGGAGGTTTCCTTAAAAGATATATGGAGCCTGTTAACACGTATTGATGCTTCTTTGTCCTCGATTGTGCCCCAGTTTACTGTTTTTACTCTCGCTTGCTCATCATGATAAATGTTTGATTTCTGTTTATTCTCGTTGCTTGAAAATTGAGGCCCAGGTTTCCACTGTACAGGGTGCTGTCTCTTCCTCTATAAAAGATAGTCTCGTGCTGCATCGACAGCACGAACAATTGGAAAATGGTCTTAGAGCTAAGAATCTTAGGTGCCTCAACTTCCCTAAGACGCATTATTTTTCTCCTGATTCTCTTCCGCAAATATCTGAAGGAGATTTTGGGGTATGAAGATTCTGCTACTCTTATTTTTAATATCTATTATATTCCTAGCTTTAAGAAAGCTACTAGTGTTGTAGAGGGGGAAGTGGATGCCCTAGTGTCCTTGGACACCTTGAATATTTCTGAATTTATTGAATCATCTTTAGATGAAATTCCTACTAGAGTGATCTTATTAGTTTCCTTTCATTCTGAGATTGACAAAAATTTAGTGTTGAAATTGTTTTTTTTTTTTCAAAAAAGGATGAATTGTTCTGTGAGCAGAAGATAAATATCTTCCCTGATGTGTCCAGACAAACACAGGTTCGGCATAAGGGGTTTTTTGGCCCTGAAGCCATGGGTTCTTGAAATGGGCACAACTTTTTTTCTTGAAATTTCCCTGTAAATGTCTGGTTACATCAGGGAAAGACTCATGTGTGTTTTTTGAGCCCCTTCAGTTGGAAGAATTTCTGAAGTCAAGTTGACTGCCTTAGTTATTGGGGTCCACTTGGTGTTGGTTAGCTAGTAAGATTGGGATAAATATTATGGGTAAATTCCTGCTAATAATATTTGTTGATTTTATTACCTTGGTTTCACTCTCCCTTAATATGGACTTGTACTATTTCTTTTTATACTGTGTTTTACTTTATTGGACTTATTGTTTTGCCTTGTTTCTTTATTACTTTGTAATAATGATTGGAAAATTTTGATAAATAAAAATTAATAAATAAACGAAACATAAAACAAAAACCCACCATCTTTCAGAAGGAGGCCAAGAGCTGATTAGGAAGAAGAGTCATAGTAGTAAGGAGGACCACTTGGATTCCTCTGCACTCTTATTCACTTCCACTATACCACCTAATCAAGATTCTAATTTTAAATCCGTTTTTTCAATGGACAACCTTTGGAAGGGAGGGAGTCAGAGGATTACAGGATCAACCATCAACCAGCACCAGAGGCCCTCTTCCCACACAGAGGCAAGGGGAGAGGGAGGGGAAGGGGGAGAGGCGAGATACTATGAATAAAGGACCAGAAGGTGAGGCAGACAGTATCATTAACCTCTCCAGTTACTCACTAACAGAAGAAGTAGTTAGGGTGTTACAGAAAGGCTTATCCTTTGTTCCTACATGTAAACATGATGCATTCACTACCCAGGTAGAACTATTTAAGGTTTTTTTGAAAATTGAGAATAAAAGATCATTTTGACTCCCATGAGATCCCTATTGTAGACACAACAGTTATTAAGAAACCCTCCAGTTGGGTACCACCTAATACAAATAATGTCCTCATAGAGGCTTTTGAAAGGCAAGAAGGGGGGAAGAAGAGCAAGCCCCCATTTGTGAAACGGAAGGAATATGATCATTCAGGCCAATCCGACTGGAAACGGAAGGACCGCCAGTTTCCTCAGGAGGAACCTTGGTAGTCAATTTGTCTCAAAAAACTCTGACTGCAGCACAGATGGATTTACTAAAGAATGGTTTATCCTTTGTACCCTGGGCTGTATTTGATTCCTTCCAATTTAGGTTAGACTTGGAGGGATTCATAAGGAAACTGATCTTGAAAGTGTATTTCCACTCTGATATTGATACTGGTGAGGCTGTTACAGTTCCTAATATTGTAGGTCCATCTGTCCCAGTTCTTACTACATGCCTTGCCCTTCCGTTAAAATCTCGATGGTGTCCTCCAGGTCCATTATATCCTGCCCTTGGGGTGTTTCGCCAGTTGGTATTTCCTAAGATCTTATATGTCTTGCAGCTGGTTCCTTTGAAGCTGTTATGTCGGGACATCCGTGCCATGGAGCGCTTGCTGCAGGTGTTTCTTTGGGGTGGGAAGAAACCCTGTCTAGCGCTGGACCTTGGACTAAAGGGGAGGGTGGAACTGTCTTCTGGATTTGTCCAAATATAATCTTGCTTGTGTCCTAAGACATGTTTGAGACTGGCTGGGGGGGGGGGGGGGGTCGGTTTTTACAACCTGTGCCTTCGGTATCCCCCTACTCTTCTCTCTGTTTTACATGCAGATAGAGCACTGCTGCTGGCCTGGATCCAGGATAATCTCCCAGTAAATGTGGTGAGAACGGGGTGGAAGGCTCTGTGGGCTCTGGAGGATTTCACCAGCAGTGACTGGCTACTTGCCACTACAGGGTAATGCCACCTTTGCCTCTAGTTTGGATCTGGGGCTCCTTGGGGCTCACCCAGGTGCAGCACACAATAGATGAGGGAGGGATGATTCCATTCCCGAACCTCCATGACAAATTTGGGCTCCCTAGGGTTTACCACTATGCGCACCTACAACTGAAATATTATGTGTGTTCTCTGGGGCAAGCAGGGTTGGAGAAGGGGGTTCTTGACAAAGTGGAAGGCTGCTTTGAGTTTGTGGAATGGGAGAGGGTTTTGGTGTCCCATTATTATCAGGCTTTGGACGACCTACGTAAAATCTGCCCCCATGCATTGGAGGAGTTGGAGATTTCCATTGAAAGGTTTGGTTGGGATGCTAAGGTGGCTCGTATACCCCGAGTGGTCAAAAGGGCGTGGCTCCATGAGATGCAATTTAAGATTCTGGAGAGAGCATATTTCTCTCCCTATCGCGACTGGAGAATACGCCTTGCTGATTCGGGGAACTACCCTTGGTGCGGTGAGGGACAGGCCCCACCTGGGCTGTTTGTTTTGGGGATGTGCCCGAGCACAGGCTTCTTGGGGATTGATCCAGCAATTTTTTTGAGGGCATCTTGGAACAAACCTTTGCCTTTGCTCCGGGGTTTGCGATTTTGGATCCAAGGACTCCTTTGGGCTCCGTGGGGCAGGGGCCCGGCTTCTAGTCCGGAAGGGATGCTTTCTCGCTAAACAATGTATTCAACGGAACTGGACGGATGCTGACGGTCTGGCTATATGGGAATGACATAATGCCCTGCATCAATTAGTGATCTAGAAGGGCTTGGCCTCCAGGGGGGAACGTGCCTGGAGGAAAAATTCTCTCACAGTGTAGAAGCCTTATCTCTCCTGGCAATGATATCCTCACTTTATGATTGGAGCTTTAGGAGGATCAGGTCTGGTGTATGAAGGCCTGTGTGGTTATAAGTGGTTTCTGGGGAAGGGTGTCATGGTAAGAGTGGCCCCAGGCAGCGAAGAGACCGCCCACCTGGCAGGACTACTTGTGGAATTGGAAGAGAGGTTGTGTTTGGAGTCTGTATAATGAGTTGTGTTCTGGTGGAAGGAGGCCGGGGGAGAGACGAAGTAAATATGAAAAATTTGGTTAAAAACTAAAAACTGTTGTTCATATGGTTGTACATTCCATTCTTGATTGGTGTGGGCTCTTTGTACTACACACATGGGACAAATTTGAGGTTACTGTGTACTGGTACAGCACATGTCTGTTATAATTTGCCAGCAGTTTGGCCTTTTTCTTTTTGCACTTTGGCTACGGAACTGTGCAAACCTTTGTTTTGTTTTGATAATAAAAAAGTTTAAACATAAAATCCACAAGAGAAATCTCAGATGCCTGAATAAACATGTTTGTGCTCTTTCCACAAGCAATACCCACAAAAGCCAAGCCCTTGGTACTAGGAGGTCATCTGTGAATGAAAAGGAGTAATGTGAGGCCTGGCCATCATGGGGGTAGCTATGGATGGATGCCTTTACTGTTAACCAACTTGAGAACAGATACAATTACTAAAGCTCCAGGGGAAATAGGCTCCGAAACCACACCCCCTCAAGAACTGTATTGGTTGGAGGACTAGTGGAAAAATGTTTCTGGGAACAAGAAAACATTTCCAGCAACTTGAAGGCTATCCAAATTCTTGCCACAAAACTGATTCTTTGCTGACTCTGGATTTGACTTGCTTGTCTACTACTCTTAATGCGCCACCTGTGGACTTCATTGAACCTTGGTTTGGGAATGGAACCAATATCCCCTCTTCTCAACATCAAAGCTGATATCTTTCTATTATACTTCGTATAATCTGAAGCAAATACTTTAGACTGTCTATGCCTGATCTGACTATGTATTTTAGAAATTCATGAATGCTCCTCATAGGAAACATTTCTGGTTATTTTCCAATTCCTTCCTCAATGAGCACTGAATATAAGTTTTTATTTAGTGTTTCTACTCTTTCTGTGATATCTGCCACACATTCTCCCCTTTATCCTTTCAGTTGTACAATTCTACTTCTACATTTCCTCTTTTCACTGATAAATGTGAAAATGTCTTGTCATCTTGTTCTATCTATTTTTCTGTTTACATTTTTTACATCCTGACTACTGTAGCAAAAGTCCCTTTGCAGGTAGCTCCATGGGAGAGGAACTCAGCACTAAATCTCCAGCAGGACCTTGGGCTATTCTTAAATGCTTTATTTACAAGTTTAAATGGGAGGCTTCTCCATAGACTTATTAAGAACTTTCCATACTTAGCATGCAGTCATTTATATAGCCACTTGCACCATTTAATCCAAAGGGCTTTCCTCAAACCATACGATTTACTCGACCCTCTCTGATCCAAACTGCAGCCTGTAGCTTTAAACAGCAAACCCATAGTTTGTAGCTTTAACAGAAAATGTACAGCTAACAGTATATAATAGCAAGGCCACGGGGCCTTGTCCTCGTGGCCGGCACTAACCGGGGGGGCGGCTACGCTCGCGCCAGGCACAGCATTACATTGAGCGGTGGACGGGGCGGGGGGCAAGTGGTGCTGCATGCCTATTAGCTCCCGCAGGTTGTTTGGCTGCACGGGAGCCAATGGGAGTGGGAGGGTGCCTTAGGTCGGAGATTTGAGCAGGGACGCGTCGTGGCTCCGGCCTCTTCTGGGCTGCTGCCGGAGACGCCGGACGTAGAGCTGAGAGCGCGGCTAGTTTGCTGTTTGTTACCGGCGGGTCAGTGCATTTGAGGGGAGAGGAGGACGATAGTGGGAGGCTTGAGCGCTCTCTAATCGGATCGGTGTTTGGGAGCGGGGGGGGGGTGAGGTGTTGAGCATGCGGGTTGAGCGCCAAGTGCTGACGAGCCGGCGACGGTTTCGCATTTGGGAAGCTGGTGGGGTTTCGTTTGGCCTTAGGGGCTGCAAGTTATCAAAAAAAACAAACGAGAGAGAAAAGGACGAACAACAATAACATTACTATCAAAAAACTAATAATAAAAGTTTTTTTTTTTCTTTTTGTTTTGTGGGAACATATACACCACTGTAGTGCAATGGAGGGGGGTGCGGGCAAAGGAAAAGGGCCCTGCAGGGGGAGAAGGGTGGACAGGGCTGCTCGAGGCGAGGGCCGGTCTGGCCCTGTGGCTGGCAATGAGCATGTGGGCAGCGGCACCAGTGAAAGGGGGGGCAGGTCACAAGGCTCCGCAGCAAGGGGGAAGGCAGGGGGAGGGAGGGCCAAGAAGCAAGCAGCTAACAAGGGAAAGGGTGGAAGGGGGGCTTCAGGCAGACAGGGGGACCCGGCGGGGGAAAAAGGGGGCGGGGGTGCAACGGGCAGGAAGGTGAGCTGGCTCAGGCTCAGAGTGCGGTTGCTGTGAACCCCCAGGTGAATGATTCATTAGCGGCGGGTCGAGTGCCTCGGGGTAGTCGGGGCAGCAGGAGTGGAGGGTTATCAAGGGGTTCGTCGGGGCAAGGGGCAGGGCGGGGGTCTGCTAGTCGCCTAAGCGTGGATCCGGTTTCCCTAGCAGGGTGGGGTTTGGCGGGTATGCCGGGATGCCAAGGGGATGTTAGAGGTCACTCATCGCCGGCTTGGGAGCATTGGCAGGGTGGTGGTCAAGGCTCCTCACGCGCTGAGTGGCTGGGGGCTTGGCAGCCACCATGGGCTATGGCAGGTGTCTCTTCACCCTTCCCTGTTTTCTCTCCACAGGTACCACCTGTTTGGCAGTATGCGGGGAGTCTGTGGTGGAGTGCATCACGACAAGGAGACGGCGCGAGTGTGCCCATGGCGGGAAGTCAGGCGGAAGGAACAGCGGCGAGGGAGATGGAGGCCGCCGGTCAGGTGGCGTCAGAGCGCCAGGAGATCGGCGTCTCAACGGAACTGTTGCAGAGCACTACAGGTGAGTTGGCAGTCGATCAAGATGCGGCGGTTAGGGACGGATCAGGGACAGCCGGCAAGGGGCGAAAGAATAGAGGCCATAAGCGGCAACATTCTTGTCGTAGGCGTAGGCGATCTGAGTCCTCTTCCACCTCGTCCACTGACTCGTCATCCGCTTCGATGTCAGAGGGGGGCAGTAAAGGCCGTGAGCAGGGGGTAGCGGCGGGGACGAGGGCACTAGGCGGGGCAGCGCCTACGTTGGCGGCATTCTCGGAGTTATGGGAGAGCGTACCTAGGAAGTTACGACGAAAAATTCAAAGGCGGCGTTATATTGACATTTTTCGGCTATTAGAAGGCCGGAAGCGTTCAGGGGACAGTAGAAGAAAGAGGAAGGAGGATGAGAAAGCGGGTAGGGTACGGAGAGTTGCTCGGAATGTGGTCAATTGGACGCGGGCCTTTTTAAGGTTGGCCAGTGTTTGGGGGCGCTCTCACCCGGAGCATTACGGTATGCTGTTAACATACGCGGACTCTATCTTAGAGGCGTCGGTTATGCATGATGGGTGGGCTTGGCTCAATTATGACGAGAAGTTCCGTGATAAGATGGAAGAGAACCAGATGCTATCTTGGGGGACCCAAGATATTAATTTATGGTTGACGTAGATGGCGGTTAGACCAGGTGTCGGTGGGGCGAGCGGGCCAAAAGGGGGATTGGTCAGCACAGTGGGCGCTGCGAAGCCCTTTCGTGCGGGCGTGCCCCCGACGGTACAGAGGACGGCGGGGGGAGGGGGCGTCGGAGATGTTTGTTGGAGATTCAACAAATCTTCGTGCCCCTTTCCAGACTGGAAATTCCGGCACGCTTGCTCTGTCTGTGGCGGTGGACATTCTGCCCTCAAATGTGTTAAGAGAGGGGCTGCCGGAGCCAATGCCCCATCCTCTAAGCCATAGGGACTTGTGGAGATTGGCTCCTACTCCTATTAAGATTCACGCTCTGAGACCGTGGTTGCAGCAGTATCCCAAGCAGAAGGACAGTGTAATATTGGAAAAGGGGTTTCAATGGGGGTTTCCGATTCAGGTGGTGGGTACAGTACCTGCAGCTCAGGAGGGGAATTCGCCTTCAGTTAGACGTTTTGCCCTGATTGTAAGGGATAAGTTGGCTGCAGAGATCAGGTTAGATCGGGTCGCTGGCCCCTTTCCGGTGCAGCCATTTATGGATTTTGCGGTATCTCCCTTGGGCATAATACCGAAGAAGGAGCCTGGGAAGTATCGTTTAATCCATAATCTATCATCCCCTATGGGCGCTTCGGTTAACGACCACATCTCAAAAGATTTATGTGCGGTGCGTTATGCGTCCTTTGACGAGGCGGTAGACTTGGTCAGGGAAAGTGGCCCGAGTTGCTTGATGGCGAAGGCAGATATTGAATCAGCCTTCCGTTTGTTGCCTGTGCACCCGTCCGCTTTTCATTTGTTGGGTTTCTGCTTTGAGGGGCAATTTTATTTCGACAAATGCATGCCTATGGGATGCGCGATATCCTGCGCTTACTTTGAGCGGTTCAGTACTTTCATGCATTGGGCTCTGGTCGAGCAGATGGGCTGTGGTCAGGTAGTGCATTACTTGGATGACTTCTTTTTTGTAGGGGCGGCGCAGTCTAGACAGTGCCGGGATCTTTTGGATGGCTTTATGCAGTTGGCACTGGAGTGGGGAGTGCCTTTAGCGGCCGGGAAGACGGAGGGACCGACGACTTGCATTACATTCTTGGGGGTGGAGTTGGATTCTGAATTAATGATAGCACGATTGCCTGCAGACAAGGTGATGAGGCTGCGAGTATTGGTTGCGAATGTGATGGTCTCCCCAAGGATGACGTTACGGGAGATGCAGGCTCTCATAGGTTCTCTTAATTTTGCATGTCGGGTTATTCGCATGGGCAGAGTATTTTTGCGGCGGCTGTCTGCGGCTACCGCTGGGGTTTGTAAACCTCATCTTCGGATCAGGGTTTCGCGGAGCATGCGAGCAGACTTAGGGGTATGGGATGAGTTTCTGCGAGATTTCAATGGTGTCACCGTGTTGCGTGAGAGGGAGGTATCAAGTGATGACTTACAATTATATACTGATGCAGCCGGGGGGGGGGGGGGCGGGCTTAGGGGTATTCTTCAGGGGCTCATGGTGTGCGTCGGAATGGCCTCAGTCTTGACGGGATGCTGGCCTTATGCGTAATATAACCTTCTTGGAGTTGTTCCCCATTCTGGTGGTGCTGGCATTGTGGCCGGACAAGCTACGACACCGCCAGGTAGTATGGTGGTGCGACAATGAAGCGGTGGTCAGTGTGCTGAATAATTACGCCCCGCGCTGCAAACAGGTGGCAGACTTAATGCGGCGGTGGTCTTAGCCTGCTTACGGTTGAATGTCGTGATTAATGCTTGCCATATTCCAGGGATTACTAACACGATTGCGGATGCTCTTTCTCGTTTTAAGTGGGAGCTGTTTCGGACCTTGGCGCCGGGAGCAGAGGAAGAAGGGGTGGCGGTCCCAGAGCACTTATGGCGGATTGGCCTGGAGGCATGACCGACTTGCTGCAGAAGTCCGTGTCAACGTCGACGTGGGATGCGTATCAGAGGGGATGCAGCAGTGTGGTGTCCTTCCTGTCGGAGCATGGATGGAAGTGGGGTCCAGCATCTGATTTGCTTCTCGGTCAGTATGTCTTGGCAGCAAAGGTTGCGGGTGTGTCGCGGTCAACAGTGCAGCGGAATCTTTCGGGGTTTTCATTTTTCATGAAGGCGGTGGGGTGGGGGGCAGCTGGGGGTGCATTCCTGACGCGCAGGCTGTTGCAAGGTTGGGAGCAGTCCGTTCCATCCCCGCCGGATGGACGACAGCTGATAACGCACGACCTGCTTGGTCGCTTGTGTCTTGCCTTACCGTTGGTGGTCTTGTCCCGCTATGAAGGCTTGCTATTTCGGGCGGTGTTTTCAGTTGCCTTTTTTGGTGCTTTTCGGGTGGGGGAATTGGTTGCAGAGTCGGGTCTTGGCGCGAGGGGCCGAGGCTTGCAAGTACACCAAGTGAAGCTGGTAGACGGATGCGCTCGTATCCACCTGGCGCGTTCCAAAACGGATCAGACAGGGAAAGGGGCGTTGGTGGTCTTGAGAGAGGTTTCTGGGTCTCCTATGTGCCCGGTTACTCGTTTGAAAGAGTACTTGTCTGTGCGGCCTGCGGGTTCCGGTAGTCTTTGTGCATGAGGACACGCGGGTGCTTACTCGTTTCCAGTTTACGGCGGTCCTGCGATTGTCGCTGCAGCAGATTGGTGAGGAACCGGCGCGGTTTGCCCCACACTCCTTCTGAATAGGCGCGGCTACCAGTGCAGCGGTGGAAGGTTTGTCAGAGCGTGAGATTCAGCGTATCGACAGGTGGAAGTCCCAGGCGTTCCGAAGCTATGTGCGGCTATAGGGGTGGTGGGGTGGCTAACTGTGGTGTTTCTTTATGTTTCAGAAGGAATTCAAGGACTGTGTCGCTGTTGGGTGATTGGCCACTCGATTGTTTACTGGGCTGGTCGGCGGGCAGCAACACGGCCTATTGGTCTGAACATTGGACTGGATGCTTCAACGGTGACCGTCTCATGGCTGGGCGAGCGTGGACTGCGGTGGATTCAGCTCTTGCCTTTGCTGCGGCACCATGGGCGTGTGCGAGAAAAGCCGGATATATTGCTGATTCACCTGGGAGGCAACGATTTGATATCCTGGACTTGCCGGCAATTGATTCGTGCTGTGCACAAGGACTTGGAGGCGGTGTTGGCAATGTTTCATTAAAACTCGGTCTTCTTAGGAACGATAAAATATACCCACTGTAAAAAAAGTCGTTCACTATTAATTCAAAAAAGCATGTAGAGGAACTTGTTGCTTAAACTTGCACTTCAATCAATACCACTCAGTTGTGAAACAAGGTCTCAGATTTAACAAGTGCTACTTCCCGACTCTCGTCCTGGAAGAAAAAGCACGTCAGCACATCAATGACCTTGTGGATCAGGAAATCAGTTACAGTGCAATGATAGAGTCCAGCCCAGTTTTCTCAAGCGAAGAGTTGAAGTGAATGTTAAAATTTGTGATTATTGAGATGCAGGACTGGCTCACTCGGTGTGAATTTCCACAAGGTCATTGATGTGCTGACGTGCTTTTTCTTCCAGGACGAGAGTCGGAAAGTAGCACTTGTTAAATCTGAGACCTTGTTTCACAACTGAGTGGTATTGATTGAAGTGCAAGTTTAAGCAACAAGTTCCTCTACATGCTTTTTTGAATTAATAGTGAACGACTTTTTTTACAGTGGGCAATGTTTCATGGCATAATTTTGGTTTGGTCTGATATCATTCCAAGGCCTGCTTGCAAGGTTCAGCGACGGTGGTCCAGGGGGTTGACAAAAATTAATCGCCAAATTGGCAGATGGGTCATGGAGCATGGGGGTGCCAAATTTTACACACATGGGTGGATGTTGAATGCGTTGGTCTGTTTAGGTCAGACGGAATGCATCTATCCCCGGTAGGGATGGATTTGCTCCTTAACGACTGGCAGGAGGCCTTGGAGGATATCATGTATGGGATGAGAGCTGGTCGCAGCTTGCCATTAGGGGGGCGGCTCAGGTCTGGGGCGTCCTGAGCCGGTGGCGGGATCCCGGAGGTTTCCGGGGTCCGGAGTCGGATGCAAGCATTAGGGCGGGGGTGGGGTACCCCCGACCCGGACAATCCCTCTGGTTTTTGCTAATAATATGGCGAAGCCGGCTGAGGGAGGGCTCGCTCTTAGTCGGGTTTTAGTCGGGGTCTCTACCCGGCGGAAGCAGAAGCGGCGTCACCTTGCTAATAACATGGCTGGTGATGGCTCGCTCTGCTGGGGGGGGGGGGCGTTGGGGTATGTTAATGTGTTGGATTGTTGTTGGCTATTGTTAAGTTTTAATAAAGCTGTGACCAGTTTGAGTCCAAACGAAAGTGTACTTGTATTTTATGATATGGAACAGGTGAAGGACCCATAAAGGTAGGGGGGGGGGGGAGCAGGGGCGCGTAGTGACGGTCCGCCGTACCCGGTTATAGACTTACAGTTAACTTTTCTAAATACATTTTCTAGATAGGCAAAACATTTCCATTATAGAATTCTTCCATTTAGCATATCCTAGCTTATATGCCTTTTCCTTGCACAGCTCTGAGCCATTATGTTTATTCTAATTAGAAGATTACCTCACTTGGGCCCCATGGTTAGCAGCACCCATTCTTCTCAAAGCCCTCTCGCAGCATCTATGCCAGGATATATTTCCAATGACACTACAGTATTTATCCCAGACTGCTTGTCTGTTGCAGTATTAAGCACATATTCTCTATGGCTTCTAGTCAGAACACATCACACATCACACAGCATACACTTTGCTGCTCTGTCTCTGCCAAAAAAATCTGGCAGTTCCTTAATTCCTTAAAAAAAAAAAAAGCAAGAATAGCATTGAAACACTTACAATATATCAAGTTCTGATAACTAAGCTTCGAACATTTCCTACCAAATGATTTTTCTCCTAAAACCATCTTTCTGGCTGGGCAACTGGAGCTCACCCATCCGAGTTCATCTTGACTGTCCTCTGCCTATCTTTCTCTGCAAATAGGCTGGCTTTTAATTGCAATCAGCAACAGACTACCTTATCTAGAAATGCCTAATTGCCTTCACTTAAAGGCTGAGACCTGCTTGCCTCTGTGAGCTCACTTTGTCAGATTAGGACTCCCAGGAACTACAATTCCCAGTGTTCTATGGGGCCAATTTTCTTTTAGAGCACTGCTATATGCTCTAGAACTCCCCTTAATGTTCAGTCAGTACATCACACTACAAACAGATTGTATACTCTGTGGATCAGGGACTCCCTCTTACATGTATGTGTACAGTGCTATGCATGCCTTATAACACTATACTAATGAGCTGCAGTAGTAGAGCTGCTTCTTTTGGATTTTCCAGATTTTGGTTTTCTGTTTTCATATTTGAGATTCCTTGCATCTTGTGAATCCTGATCTTTTGTCCTTATTTTTCAGTCACCTTTGAAAACCATATCAGTCTCCCGTTCTTCTTACTTTTGCTTACTCTCCTCATATAGAATGTTTTATTTCTCCTTATGGTTTATTTTATATTACCCCACTATTGTTTTACCATACAAAATCTCTCATCCAATTAGTGCCTCCTTAATGTACTGCCCATTTTAACAAAGGCAATACACTTGAAAGCCAGAATCTTGATCACTCTGTCTTGATTTTATATCAGACCATACTATATACCAATTACAGGAGGCCAGATATACACCTTCCTAGACATTAGAAACACACCTTATCTTTCCACATACCAGGTTTAAGTATTGCTTCCTTCATCATGAGCTCCACTACCATTTGTCCAAGAGTGTCCCTTGAAGGAAATCCAAGAAACCTACACGTTTAACCAATCTGCAGATGGGATGCTCCAGTTTACATTTGATACTGTAGATTAAATTTCCTACCACTAACACCTCCTCTTTCTGTGAAGTACTATATATGCAATTGATTCTATTTCTATAGATGAAACTGCTATCTTCTCTTTCCAAGAAGACCCACACCACCTCCTTTCCCAGTACTCACAGTTTATTTAAAAAAAGGTAAGACTTCCGGTGGCATGGTGAGCTGAGCGGGACGTATCCCTCTTAGCTCCGGAGCCCGCTCCTTCTCCCCATCCAGTTTAACTACTTTGTTCGCCCATATATTGAGTGGAAGTGGGGGAGCTACTTTTCTATTGACTGGAGCCCACCCGAGGCATGCGATCAGCTTGGGGAGCGCGTTGAATGGCGACAAAAACTGTTCGATGAGAGAAGCCGCGTGGCGGAGAAGCTAAAATGGCGGAGGGGGCCCCAGACGGTCTGATGCCGGCGGCCACGGCGGCGATGGTAGCTGAGGTGTCAAAAGCAGTGGTGGATGTGCTTGAAGATCGCCTAGGTGGTTTAGCGATGCAAATTACCGCCGTGGCACAAGCAGTATCGGATTTTGCAAGCCGAGTAGAGCACGCCGAACGCCGCATTGGCTCTCTCGAAGACACGTGGGTGCAAGATGAGGCTCGGATTAAGAAATTGGAAGAGGCCTTAGCAAAACAACAAGACAAATTGGAGGACTTAGAAAACCGGAGCAGGCGGAATAACTTACGGTTTATTGGAATCGATGAATCTGTGCATGACAAGGATCTTCGGGCGTACCTGGAGAAATGGATGCCGGCTCATTTGCCTCTTGATGAAGGCATCGGAGGAATCGTCCTGGAAAGAGCGCACCGGCTGGGGCCTCTTCGAGCTGGAGACAACAGGCCTCGAGCTGTCATCGCGCGCTTTCTGAATGAGGCACAGAAGGAAGGAGTCCTGCGAGCCTCGAGACAGTCAAGACGCTCTGGAGCTAATGCCTGCAGGATCCTGATATTTCAGGACTACTCTGCTGGGGTCTCGTTGCGTCGGAAGGCTTTCAAAGAGGCCTGTGGACGCCTTGTGGAGAGGGGCATCCGATTTACTCTGGCATACCCTGCGATACTGAGAGTGGACTGTGCAGGCGGTCGTCGGGTGTTTTCATCCCCGGAGGAGGCACTGGCATATTGTAATAGCCTCGGCTGACTGTTGCAGATGCGGTTGTGGAGAGTGCTAAGTCTCTTTAGACACTGTAGTCCCCAGGACATGGGACCTTTGGAACTTTCTTTTTGATAATTTGCCCCCATCGAGGGCGCTGTGGCCCTCGTGATCTAGGGACGCCTGAATTCTGTTCAAGATGTTCGAGTAGTGATATAATGGTTTTTTTTTACCTGGATGGGGCTCCTCTCTCAATGGGAGTTTGGGCCTGCAGTCTGCTTGCGTGCGGACCGGGATCTTTGAGGGGGCCCCAACTTCCTCAGATTTGTAGTGCTGTTTATTTTTGTTCTCTAACAGAGTTCGCGCCCTGCGAAAAAAATTTTTCCTTTTTTTTTTAAATTTTATTATCTTGTTAGGTATATAAAATTATCTAGTATTCTCCGGGCCATTCCTGAATACTGTTGTTGGAATGCTGCCGAGATTGAAGAAGCTGTGTGAATTTTTGGGCGGGAAGGGGTAAACTGTTCTACTCCTTTGATGTTCTGTTTGTCTTCTTCTTTGCTCTCTCCTTCCCCAATCAATCACTGTTTTCTGAGTATATTGCATCCTTTTCTCTTGGTAGTTTTTCTTTCTTTTTTCTACTTTGAATGGAACCGTACCTACCTTTACCATTTAATCTAATTTAAGATATTTGATTTAAATTGTTTAATTTAAGTTGTCTTGTGACCCTGTAATGTGCCAGGAGTCATAGGACTGGGGATGTGGTCAGTGATAGGCCCTGGTTGGGAAGCATCGTGACGGGATGACTCCTCACCACTGCATGTTTGTGCGCGGCGAGGCGTCCATGTATCGAACCCCTTTGCAGGGTTATCGATGTCTTGACTCAGGGCGTGCACTTAAAACTTAAATCGCATCCCTTATACCCCACGGGCTGCAGCATGCCAGGGATGTCGTATTGGCGTCCGCCCAGTAATCTGGATGTGGGGAAGTGGGCTGCAGCTCAGATGGGGAGGGGGGGGGGGACTCTTTCTTGTTTATTCAAGCTTTGTGCCTAAGGGGTGGTTAGTGATAAGGTTATGTGAGTCAGGGGAGGGAGCCTGTGATGGAACCTCTGACTCTCGGTGGATTTGAGGACCCTGGCACGTCCTGAGATGAAGAGGGGGGATGGGTCGGGGCTGGGTGCAGGGCTGTTCCTCGGAGTTTTTGAATAGTGGCAGGGTGGGGGAAAGGTGGACTGGCTACGTGGATGGGGGAGGAGTGGGGGGGCTCCTCATGCTTAGGAAGTCGAGGTGGGGCCAGAGCTGGTAGCTTGGCGGTTAGAGGAGGATAGGGCTGTTGGGGGGGAGGACGGGGTCGGGCTAGGATTGGAGGAGAGGGAGGGAGGGGTTAATAGGGTTAATTGGGTCAAGGGGTTGCTGATGGAAGGGGTTAGGGCTACTGGGAGGGAGGGTTATAAATTTTACCAGTGGGATTTGCTTGGGGTATTGGTTGGTTGTTTCTTTGTTGTTGTGTGGGCATGGCTGTTTGAGTTTGGTACGATGTTGTTGAGGGTGGGAACCCTAGGCTGGGGGGGTTTCCACCTTGTTGTAGGATGGTCTGCTGCTTTCTGGAATATCCATTGGGTTCTAGATCCTGGGTGATAATACGAGAATAGCCTCCTGGAATGTCTGTGGGCTGGGATCCCCAATGAAGCGTTATAAAGTTTTCCAGCATTTAAACGGTTGAGCGTCATCATGCTGCAGGAGACACATCAGTCAGTGACAGAGCATGAGAAGCTGTGCAAGGGTCATATCTCCCATGTATATGGGGCTCCAGCCGTGGGGAGGAAGAGGGGGGTAGTCATATTAATTGCTAAGTCTGTGAGTTGGGTCGAGGAGTGAGTTGTAGCGGACCCAGAGGGTCGCTATGTTTGTGTGTGGGGATTGTTAAATGGTGCAAAAGTGGCTATGTGCTCGGCCTATGGACCATGAAGCCGGGTTTTATTTGGCTCTCACTCGCTTTCTGGCGGATACAAGTGGGTACCAGGTCATATTGGGATGGGACTTCAACGAAGTACTAGAGGTTGATATGGATCGCTCTGGTTCGGTGGGGGGTGGTAACCGGAGAGCTCGGCGGTGACTCTGGGGGATCTGTGAAGCGCACAAGCTCTTGGATATCTGGAGAGTCCTGCATCCAGGAGATCGGGACTATACACATATGTCTCGGGCTCATGGTACGTGGTCCCGCATAGATTTCTTTCTGATTTCGGACTCGTTATTTAGCTGGGTCTCGCGGGCGGAGATTGGGTCTTCTGTCTTGTCGGACCATGCGATGGTACTCTTGGAGCTTCGTAGCAGTAGTTCTTGTCGGAATCGTCTCTGGAGGTACCCGCTGGATCTTAGTGGGGATGCACTGTTTGAGGCACATCTTCGTGAGCGCTGGAAGGAATATGTGGCCATCAACGATCGGCCGGAGATTTCTCCTGCCCTTTTTTGGGAAGCGGGCAAGGCTGTTCTCCGCGGCGAAATTATTAGTTTTTACAGCCAGAAGCGCAAGCGGTTGCATCAGCGGATACTGCGGCTAGAACATGACCTGGGTAAAGCACGGAGAGTGGTGGCTGGGCACAAGACGACTGCGAATCACCGCAAGCTGCGAGAGATCCAGATTGAGTTGGAGACGCTTCTCCATAGGAGGGCCCAAAAATCGATGTTGTATTATCGATATAAGCTATATCAGCATGGAAACAAGACGGGGAAGTTGATGTCCTCTCTGGTGAGGCCTGTAGGGGGGCCCAGGCACATCGGTGTCATTAGGCATACGGACGGGACCCTTCGCAGAGACGCAGGGGAAATTGAAAATGTCTTTACTGACTTTTTTCGACAATTGTATGCGAGTGATGGCGATAGAGAGCGGGAGGGACGCATCTTTCTGGAAGGTTGTGCCCTGCCGCGGCTCAATGCGGAGCACTTACAGGCCCTTAATCAGCCCATCCCGGGGAGGGAGGTACAGGCGGGTATCAAGAATCTCAAGAACGGAAGGGCTCCCGGCGTTGATGGATATCGTAGCAAGTTTTACAAAATCCTGGGGGATGCCATAGTGGTTCCCCTGGTGGGCTACTTTGATGATCTGGTGCAGAGAGGGGCTTTCCCTTTTGAGCCTAACAAGGCCTTGGTTACTATTCTACCTAAACCGGGGCGGGATCCTCTTCTCCCGGGCTCGTATCGTCCTATTTCGCTCCTTAATGTTGATATAAAGCTCCTAGCTAAAATAATGGCCGATCGGTTAGCCAATTATCTACCGTATCTGATACATCGGGATCAGGTGGGCTTTGTCCGAGGCCGCCATGCGGCGTATAGTCTCCAGCGAATCTTGCTTTCTCTCTGTGCTGGGCGAGTGGCAGGGTCGAGCTCCTTACTCATAAGTTTCGACGCTGAAAAAGCGTTCGATAGGGTTAATTGGGGCTTCATGTACCAAGTCTTGGACGCGATGGGTTTCACGGGTTTCTTTGTTGATGTGGTGCGACTCTTATACGCTGACCCGATCGGGGCTCTTATGGTTAATGGGATTATGACCGCTGATTTTGCGATTCAGAAGGGGACTCGTCAGGGTTGTCCGCTGTCATCCCTCCTATTTGTTTTGACATTGGAGCCCCTTCTGATTCGGATCCGCTCTGCCGCACAGTTTCACGGTGTCTCGGTGGGAAGGGAGGAATTCTGAGTGGCGGCTTTCATTGACGACCTATTGGTTCATTTGGGGGACCCATGTACTGGGTTGCCTAATCTGCTACAGCTCATTCAGGAGTATGGGCTACCTTCGGGGTTCTGCCTTAATCTTGATAAGTCCGAGGCTATGTTGATAGGGGCTGACGGGCAGCGAGGATGGCTGGGCGCCTTTCCTTTGAAGTGGGCGAGAGGGTACTTCAAATATTTGGGAATTTATTTGCCGGAGAACATGGGGGATCTTTATCACTTGAATGTCTCTAAGGTAATCCATGCGGTGGCGACTTGTGTGGATAAATGGCGTGATCTGCCACTATCCTTGGGGGGGCGTGTAGCACTGTGCAAAATGGCCATATTCCCCAAGATACTATATATGCTTCAGACTCTCCCATTGCTTCTTAAGCGCTTGGATCTTAGACGCTTGGAACGCTTGCTGAATAGGTTTTTGTGGCAGGGGCGTAGACCAAGGGTACGTCTTGAAATTCTCCGACAGCCTAGGACAGCGATGGCGAACCTATGGCACGCGTGCCAGCTGTGGCACGCGAAGGCCTTGCAGCTGGCACGCGGGAAGGTCCGCAAAAAAAGAAAAAGCTGGCTCTGACTGCTGCCGCGGACGCGGCAAGGGCAGAATGCAGCGTCCCGCGGGGCCCCCTCCGCCCGCTAAGCCCCTCTGCAAGAGCTTTCAGATTCGCGAGGGAGAGCGTCTCCCTCGCGTCTCTGTTAAGCCCGCAGGGGCTAATGGGAAATTTCCCATCAGCCCCTTTAGACGCGAGGGACTGATGGGAAATTTCCCATTAGCCCCTGCGGGCTTAACAGAGACGCGAGGGAGATGCTCTCCCTCGCGAATCTGAAAGCCCTTGCAGAGGGGCTTAGCGGGCGGAGGGGGCCCCGCGGGACATTGCAATCTGCCGCGGCAGCAGCTAGAGCCTGCTTTTTTTTAAAAAAAATTTGCCGGGGGGGGGGGGGGGGGGTAGGACAGCTAATGGGCAGGGAGGGGGGGGGATAGGACTGCTAATGGGCAGGGAGGGGGGGTTAGGACTGCTAATAGGGAGGGAGGGGGGGGGTTAGGACTGCTAATGGGCAGGGAGGGAGGGAGGGAGGGGGGGGGGGTTAGGACTGCTAATGGGCAGGGAGGGAGGGAGGGAGGGGGGGGTTAGGACTGCTAATGGGCAGGGAGGGGGGGTTAGGACTGCTAATGGGCAGGGAGGGAGGGGGGGTTAGGACTGCTAATGGGCAGGGAGGGGGGGGTAGGACTGCTAATGGGCAGGGAGGGAGGCAGGGAGGGGGGGGTTAGGACTGCTAATGGGCAGGGAGGGGGGGGTTAGGACTGCTAATGGGCAGGGGGGGTTAGGACTGCTAATGGGCAGGGAGGGAGGCAGGGAGGGGGGGTTAGGATTGCTAATGGGCAGGGGGGGGATAGGACTGCTAATGGGCAGGGAGGGAGGCAGGGAGGGAGGCAGGGAGGGGGGGGTTAGGACTGCTAATGGGCAGGGGGGGTTAGGACTGCTAATGGGCAGGGAGGGAGGCAGGGAGGGAGGCAGGGAGGGGGGGTTAGGACTGCTAATGGGCAGGGAGGGGGGGTTAGGACTGCTAATGGGCAGGGGGGGTAGGACTGCTAATGGGCTGGGGGGGTAGGACTGCTAATGGGCTGTGGGCTGATGGGGGCTGTCTGGAAATGGGGTGATGGGGGTTAGGACTGGTAATGGGTTATAGGGGGGGCTTAAACTGAAAATGGGGTGATGGGGGTTTAGGACTGGAAGTGGGTTGATGGGGGGGCTAGGACTGGTATTGGGTTGGGGGGTTGCTAGGACTGGAAATGGGCTGATGGGGGGCTAGGACTGGAAATGGGCTGATGCAGGGACTAGAAGGGAATGGATGCTGGGTGAGGCTGGAACTAGAAGGGAGCTGATGTTGGGGGAGGATTAGAATGGGATGGGGCTGGGAGAGTAAAATGGAGAGGGGAAAAATATTTTGTGTGGGAGGGATAAAAAATCTACAATTGGCCGGGTATTGGGAGAGTAAGTGGGTATTGAGGATGGGGGGGTAAAATTTGAGTGGATGAAATAGGAATGAGGAAAGAGCAAAAGGAGAAAGATTAGTATGTTAAAGCGGATGTAGAGAGAGAGAATGGAAAAAAAAACTAGAAGAGAGAAGAAAGGACAAATGGACAGCAGATGATGGAGAGTTAGCAGAAAACATGAAGAAACCAGAAGAAAGTGGCTGGAGCAATTGCAACTGTGTAACTGAGCTGAGGTATTCTGTTTATGTAATTCCTTTTTGACATTGCCACTTGTTCTCTTTCCCCAGTAGGTCATGTATTGTTATTGTCTGAAATGTATTGGGTTAATATTTGCAGTGTTGCCTTTTGATAGGTATGGTGTGGTGCTTTGTGAGTCCTGGTAGTGCTGTTAGGATACGGCGGGTTTGCTATTGGTTCTAAATGGGCAGTGTTTGTAGTAGTTCCTAATGTGCCTGGCGGTTGGCACTGGATTATAGTAATGTAGAAATCTTTTAGTCTGTCTTTATCCATACACTCATTAAGAGACATGTTTACTAAAAGTTAGTGTATGATAGCATTATGCAAATATTTATGCAAATTGACGTGCTGGCACTTTGAGGAAATTCTTTGGTTTTGTGCGGCAGTTTGGGCACTCGGGCTCAAAAAGGTTAGCCATCACTGGCCTAGGATGTTGGGTGGGATGGGATTCCCAGATATACTAAAATATAACATTGCCTGTTTGTTGCGATTCGCCCGCGACTGGATGTGGGATCTGGAGGACTATTCCCCCTTGGGGATGCTCAGGGGTGCCGTACACCCTTTTCATTTGCGGTATCTTTTACATGCTAAAACGGCTAAGGGGCTGGAGGGCAATTTCTTGAAAGTGGTGCTAGATCCCGTGCGGAAAGCTTGGAGGTATTTTTGCTTGGGGCGGGGGATCTCAGCGTGTTTTTCATCCTATCTTCCCATTAGAGGCAATCCTGATTTCGCACCGGGTATGGGAGGGTCGCATTTTGCACGTTGGGAACAGTTGGGGTTAGTGAATTTGGAACATGTGTTAACCCCAACAGGAGAGGTGGCAGGTTTCCCAGTGCTCTGTCAGCACTATTCTTTAGGGGACCGGGATGTTTTCCTCTATGCTCAAATTCGCAGTTATATCCGCATGATCCCCGCGGTAACTTTGAGGGGGGAGATTTGTTCGGAACTCGAATTGGCGTTACTGGGGGGAGAAACTGGAACGCGTGTGTCCTGGCTACATAAAATGCTGTGGGAGGCGGTTTTGCCTCTCGCCGTGGATACGTTGGCTGCTGCATGGACGGCGGAGTTGGGAGAAGAGATCAAGGCGGATGGGCTGCTTCGTGGTCTGGCCGGTATTCCCTCCCTGAGTGTGATGGTGCTACATAGAGACACCCAATACAAAATATCACATCGCCTGTATTTCGCCCCTATACGGGCCTGGCTTGCTGGAGTGGGGAGAACCCATTATTGCCCTCGATGTGCGGAACCTAGAGCTTCGCTGGGTCATATGTTCTGGAGCTGCCCACGGGTCCAGGTTTTTTGGGGGCGCGTATTGGGCTATCTGACGACTTGTCTCCAGCGAACTGTAACCTTAACCGCGGGGAATGTTGTACTGGATGTATAGGGATGATTCGTGGGAGGCAGATTTAGGGCCAGTGGTTATGCGCTGGCTACGTTTAGTGTTGGTGACTGCTCGCATGACTGTATTGCAACAGTGACTGGATGTTAGGGGGCCGACGTATGGCCTCTGGAGAATACAACTTCATAGGATCCTGCTCATGGAAAAGTTGCGCGCTAGCGGGGCTGCACGGCGCTGGCAGTGTTTCTTGGAAAGTTGGGGACCTCACTTGCAATCTTTAACCTGGAGAGAGCGTAGCAGGATTCTGAGTATGCCTTGAGGGACCTGTTTTACTTTTATTTCTATTTTTAGCTTCCTTTTAATTTCTATTTTATCTCTATTTGGGCTCTCAATTTTTCCTCTCAGACGGCTGTGTCTGCCCGCAGGAACATGTAAGCCCTGAGAATGAAACTGCCTCGAGGTTTGGGGGGTAAAGGGGGGGGGGGGGGTAGGCACAAAAAGGGGGGGGTAGAGGGGGTTTGGGGTAGGTTGGGGGGGGGCCTAGAGAGGCTTTTTGGACGCCGCTGCCTAGCTGGAGACGGGCTTGGGAGCAGAAACCACCCTGGGCCTGTCGGTACTCTTCTTACCTTCCAATGTTGGGCATACCGGGCTGCACTCCTTTGTTTGACATGGGGGGAAGGGGATTGGGAGGGTTAGCCTGTAGTTCTGAGGCTGCAATGTTGAATGTGTACTTTTGCGATTGAGGTTGTTCATCTGTATATTCTGTTGCTTTCTGTGACAATCTTGCTTTTTTTTCGCGAATATTATATATTTCAGTTGTTCAATTGTAAGATTATGGATTGGTATGCCTGTATGCCTATGTCAATCTCATATTGTTATGCCAAAGTATTTCTGAACTGTGACGCTAGTCGTGTGGATCAATAAAAAAGATTTAAACATAAAAAAGGTAAAAGGTCAAGTGGATAGCTTAGCATGGAAGGGGAAACTGCATTGATACAGAACTTCTGCCACATTTCTTCAGTTACCTGGCCCTCTCTCTCACCACACCCCCTACCTCTCATCTCTCTTACTGTGCCTTTCTCTTTCGCTCCTGCAGGTTGTTGCAACATGGGCTGCTGACATGCAGGGCTGATGCTACTCATTAGTGAACTAAGATGTAGCCCATTGCAAAAGCACCCCCATGCCAGCAGGAAATCTGCATTGGAGGGGGCGGAAGCAGCTGTCAGAGTAAGCATCAGCAGCAACGCTGTTTTAATGGTATCACTGCTGCTTCAGGTGGTGGCAGAGGTGGGAGCAGGAGGCGGCAGGATTGCATCGGCCCTGCCGACATGATTTCCTCCTCCCTGGTCTGCTCAGGCTGCTGCTACCTCCTCCTTCTCACACCACTGCAGCTTTCCTTGGTTTGTATGGGCCTGTGATGTCACTCTCTTCCCTTTGGCCTTGCGAGCCACTGACTTGAAAAGTTCCGAGTCAGTGACTACTGCCTATAACCCCCTACATTAGGATAAAAGTCTACAGGTACATTTCACCTGCAGACTTAACACCGAATTTCATAGAAAGCGTGTGAAATTTGTCATAGCCACAAAATACCCAGTTTTACTGGTTTTACTGCAGGGAACATTTGTTCATGCAAAACAAAATATGGAGAGCTGAAAGTACAAATGTAAGCATGTACAGTACCTGATCCTGCCCAAACATGTTCCTGGGAATGGCTCCTCATAATGCAGCTAAAAGTACGCACCTTGTGGAAGCACATGCACTGCCTACTTTCACCACAACGAGGGCAATTTTTAGACAGCCATATTATGCTCATTAACAGCCCCCAAACGTGCCCTCCCCCCATACCTACTGACAATAGGAACCATCAAAGAGAACACAAGCTCTTGCAGCCAAATTTCTGACTTAGTGTTCCCTGATTTATCACAGAGTGACAGAGTAACTCAGCCAGGGAGAGGACAAGGATAATTACGTCCTTTATGCCTCCTTTTCCTGTGTTTAAATTAAGAACAAAACATTTATAACTGGGATTGCATTATTTCCTGCAATACCATAAATCCCAGTTCCAGAAGGAGAACAGCTGTATTAGCCTTTAACATCAATGTGAAAATAGCTGCAGTAAATACTGGAGATGAGGGTGACCCACAGTGAGAAGCAGGAAGACAGAAAAATTGTTCACTTTTGGCCTCATGGGGGACAATTTTGAGTAGCTTACATTGTTCCAAGGTATGCATGCTCTTTTGCACACACATACCTTGTAACTAGTGTTCAAAGTGGAGTGGAGAAGTATCTTAGCGCTTAAAGAAGCAAGTTGCAAGTCACTTTAACCTTCATTGCTTCAGGTACAATTAGATTGTAAGACCGTTTGGGCAGGGAAATAATTCATGTAACTAAATATGTAGCTTATTTTGAGCTCAGATTTGGAAAATGTATGTAATCTATTTATTTATTAGGATGTATTAATCGTCTTTATAAGAGATTCACACAAGGTAGTGTACAACCGACATCTTACCATCGCAAAATGGCCACCATGGTATAATAGACAGAACAGTGAGATAAATTTGAAGGCAGCAAGAATTGATGCTAATAAGTGCAGTGTTGACTGCCTTGCTTGGATTTTGCATGGAGTTTGTTCTGTATGCCTCTTCCCACTTGCCATTGGTGTTTGGGTTAATAGTGTGGTTGTTTCCAATGTTATGTTTTTGCTGGGAGTAAGAACATAAGATATGTCATACTGGATCAGACCAAGGTCCATCAAGCCCAGTATCCTGTTTCCAACAGTGGCCAATCTAGGTTACAAGTACCCGGCAGTTTCCCCAAGGGACACAGTTCCATAATGCTTGTATTGGAGGAAGCAGTGGATGGGCAAGAGACGTCCTAAACTTGTTCTCCATCAGTCACCCCCTTTCCCTAGTTTAAACGCCTATCTACATAAAGCCTGAATGTTTCACTTAAGATCCTTTTCTCTGGGACAGAGAGATGTAGTCCATCCGCACAATATAGTTTCTTCTTGTTCCATCTATTTTCCAATCACCAAAATGTATAAATCCTTGTTTGCACCAGTGTAGATGACACTGCAGCGGGGATGTGCCAATCAACATCCGGCATACTGAAATCACATATCAGTAGCGCCTCTCCTTGCATGGCAATCCTGCAATAATGTATACCTTAACACATAGAAGAACATTCAAATAACAGAAAAATGATAGTGTTAGCCAAATACAAATGATATACCTTAATAGTCAGCCTAGTAGAACACTCAAACAACAGATAGGATATTCACAATGTCAGCACAGTACAAATGATGTAGCATAGAAGACAGCATGGTAGAACATCCATATGACATAAATAGGGTACTCACAATGTTGGCACCATACAGTAGGCAGACGAGGGGAACAGTGCAGTCAAGAATACAGACAAACAAGATGGGCAAAGACAAAGACATAAGGACCAACAAAAAATGGGTAACCAGCATGAATGTAAATTATATATCCAGATGAATAAGGTATGTGAATCAGTTTTACTTTCAGGGTATGCTGCAAACTAGTCCTAATGTAGTATGAGTCAGTCATCACAGCTATTAAAGGCTTGGGAGAATAGCCAGGCTTTCACCTGCTCCCTGAAGTAAAGGTAGTCTTGAGCTATTTATTTATTTAAGAGTGTTTTCCACACTACAAGCTGAACATATATGCTATGCACATAAAATACAACCCTATGAATAAAAGAGGTGAGTAAAATAACAAATTAAACACAATAAAAATGAAAACGAATTGAAAACAATACGCAGTGTGAACATCAAGTCATTGCCTTGCATAATGGTCAGAAAACAGATGTTTTGCACTCCCAAAATATGGTAACCAATTCTCAACGTGTGTTAGACACAGCCCTTCTGGAAGAGAGTTCCAGAGTGTGGGGCTACTCTTGAGAAAGCTCACTGGTGGGTGTCACACTATGTTATATCCAAAACCAAAAGGGAAAATATCTAAATAGCTTTCCTTTAAAATTGCTTGCAAGGGATATGCTTTCAAAAAATTGTTTTTCATTTTATATCCATTTATCTTTTTCCACAGAATTTCATTTCATTCAGTATTTTTTTTTCATTTTTTCTGTTTTGTAAATAGAGCATGATATTAACAAAACAAATTTAAAAAAAGTGTGTGAATTGCTTGGGGATTTTGTTTTGTTTTGAGACAAAACAACCTGTTTCACTGCATTGTTCATTTTGCTGCGAAATGAGTGCACATTCCTGCTGCAAATGCTGCTTCTCTCAATGGGTGGCAGAATGGAGGCAAAACAAACTAAAAGCAAATCCATGGGCATTGTTTTTCTATCCTGACCTAAACGTATACCCTTAGGAATGCCTCTAATTTTTTTAAATTTGTATAATACCTCTGTACAGTATTAATTGTTCCTAGTTTCACTCACAATGATGTAGAATTTGATTATAAAATACCGCCTTTAAAACAAATGTACCCAGTCCCCAAACCCACCCCCAAAATCCATAATTTAACGTTTTCCATTTACTTCTAGCCTCATACATTCCTTCCATCATATTAGACAACCAAAAAACAGTGACAATACTCAACAATAGCATATGGTGGGTAGAGACAGATGGAAGGTAATTTTAAAACAAGTCACCTGCATTGAAAGACAGTAGATGCTTATTTGAAGGCTATTTTATAAAGATATATAGAGGAGTACCCGTGTCTTTTTATAAAATAGGCTCATAAAGCCTGCACAATCGTGGGTAAAATGATCCCTCACACATTTATATCTGCTTCCGTTTTTATTACAATAAGCTGCAATCAATGATTCCTTAGCCAGTCGGATACCACATGTAAAACATGGTTCACCAATCTCAATTACCATAACTCATCATCTATTTTTTTTTTACTTTTAATTTTTATTGGGGTTTTACTTCAAATACAACCAAACAAATCATACATAGTGTTTCACCATATGAAGCAACTACAGGCAAAGGGTATGTAAAGAAATAAATAACATAGTAATAAACACAACCAACCATACAACCCCTCAAAAGAAAATAAATGAGAGAAGGTGGTTCCAATATAAAAACACAAAAAGGAAAAAAAAGCAGAAATAATCAAGCCAAAAGGGACAACCTAAGAACCACTTTTCAGCCACTCAGATACACCAGGAAACAAAATAAAACATTACTCAATATAGGGCTCTTCATGGAACTGAATCAGTGCTTGTAATTGAGAGGGCTCAAAAATAATCTTTACCCAAATATTTCACCAAACACCTCCTAGGATATTTAAAAAAAAAAAAAAAAAAGGTCATTCCCAAAGACAAAGCTCTAGACTTTAACTGAAGGATTCCCTTCCTAATTTGTTGAATCTTAGCAGATACATTAGGACATACATTAACAACATGGCCATGAAAAGGCATCAACGTCTCCTTGACAAAAGCAGAAAAATCTCTTTATCTGGAAGACTTCAGAAGGTAGCCACCACAGTATCTCTGTTGGCCGACTCTTCAACCAAAGTTTCGAGGAGAGAAGTTAGATCACCCTCAGGAGGATGGATCAAACTTCCATCCCCAATATTTTTAATAGAAGATGCAATATAATAAGCATTTAAGACTATGGGAAGTTGGTCCACCTCTAGGTGCAATACATTGAGAAAATAAGCGTTAAGCATTTCTGAAGCAGAAGTCAAGCTACAATATGGAAAATTAACAAACCAAAGATTTAACAATTTCAAGGAGTTTTCTGGCCTCTCAACTTTATTTTCTAACATTAAATTATCCTTCAATAACGCATTGTTAGCTCCCTCCAAAACTAACATTTTACCTTTGCTATCGTCAATCAACCCCCTTTGGGGCCGCAGCTCCCCCTTGAGCAGAGCCAACCTATTTCCAGTTTCATCTGAAAACTTACATAATTGTGAGAGACAGACAGCATAGACTATTTTAGCCATAACTCGCCATATTTCAAGATTAGTAACTTTTCTCGGGGGAGTTAACGGAATAGATGACTCACTCCCTAAAGCCCCTGAGAAAACCACAGGCTTTAGGGGAACAATAACAGGGGCACTTCCCCCACTCCACCTTCGGAGGGAAATGACACCAATGGCAAAATATCTGACACAGACTCAGATACAATGATATTACCAATCTGAACCAGAGTACCTGTAACACCAATCTGGCTATCACTAACTCCTGTCAGGGTGGAAACCAAATTGATGGCACCCTGATTAATTGCTGGATGGAGTGGAGGCGAACAGGAGTCTGGGCTTAACGAAGGAGCTTCAGGATTAATGTAAATAACACACAGGAGTCCCCAAGCCCAAGCACACTTTGCCCTAAAATAAAACAAGAGACCATCGATCCTTGAGACAAAACCTGTGTCCCACCAGTCCCATTTTTAAGCTTCACTTTCCTCTTCCCCATATTCATGACAACCAAGACAATACCTGGGAGGTAGGATGGCAAACCTCTGCACAGCTTTTCCTGGCTCCACAGTTGACTCTGAAGAGCTCCAAAGAGACCTAGCATTCCCCTTTGGTCACATGCCTTCTGTCACGTGACTGTGTGCCACATACTGCGGCTACCAGAAGAAAATTATAACTGTGGGACTGGACATGATGTTGCTGAGAGCTTGCAATGTCCCTGAAACACCCGACAGGTAGGATGTGTACCAAGGCTTTCATCTGTACACTTCCTCTACCTAGCTCCTCAGTGCAGAGATGGAAAACCCAACTTCTCTGAAATACCGTGGCTACTAGAAGCAAGTTATAGCTGCAGGGCCAGAAATGACATTGCTGAGAGCTTCTGATGTCCCCAAAAAAGCTGGCAGGTATGGTTTATGGTTTATTAAGAATTTGATATGGCGTGTTTTGGTAACATCTAAGCGGTGTACAAGAAAATTGTTATTTAAAAGAAGAAAGGAACGCTATAAAACTGATAGGAAGATCATGGGAGATCATTTCACATCCAGGGGTCACCAGATAGTATGGTTCAGTATCAGAACTAGGACTGATAAAATCCATTCAAAAGTGAGGGCTTAGACTTTAGGAGAACTAACTTTGCCAAGATAGGCCAATACCTCAAGGAGTTGTTAGTGGGATGGAAACAGCCGAGGGATGTAAAAAAACCCCAAAAAAAAACCCCACACAGTGGGAAAAACTGGCAGGGGATATTTTAAGGGCAACCAACCTTTTTGCTAAAATGGTAAATGAAAGGAAAAGGATATTGCTATGGTTTTTGAAAGAAGTAGCTGAAAAGATGAAGAAAAAGAGGGAGACCTTCATGAAATATAAAAGATCACAGAGAGAGGAAGACAGGCATCTATATTTGGAAAGAAAATTAGAGAAGCTAGCAAAGTATTCAGGAAAGCAAAGATTCAAAAAGAGGAGGAAATAGCCAATGCAATAACATGGGGGGATAAGACATTTTTCAGATATGTTAGTGAGAAGAGGACGGGCAAAAGTGGTATTGTCAGACTCAAGGGTGAAGGGGAGGAATATGTAGAAGCTGATGAGGATAAAGCGGAATTGCTTAACAAATATTTCTGTTCTTTCTTCACAGATGAAGAACCAGGAGCAGATCCTCAGAAAACACCCACAAACAGGAAAAGAAGCAAGGGGCATCTTGAACAATTTTCAGAAGACTGTATTCGTGAAGAACTAACTAAACTTAAAGTAGACAAAGCAATGGATCCAGATGGGATACATTTGAGAATACTGAGGTAACTTGGGGACGTTCTAGCAGCTCCACTGACTGGCTGTTTCAATGCCTCGGAGTCGGGAATGGTGCCAGAGAACTAGAGAGAGGCACATGTGGTCCCTTTACACAAAAGTGGAAGTAAGGATGTGGTTGAATACTACACAGGGCCGGCCCGTCCATTGAGCAAGAATGTTTTTTGCACAGGGCCCCGCGTTTCAGGGGGCCCCACGCAAATAACATTCTGATTTTTTAAAAAATGAAATTTAAAAAAAAAAAAAAAATGGGCCGCTGCCGCCGCGGCAGCATGGAGTGTCCCGCGGGGCCCCCTCTGCCCGGCTGAACTCTCCCGGCGTGGCTGAAGCCCTCTGCTCCGGCTTGCAGATACGTGAAGGGAGAGTGTCTCCCTCGCGTCTCTGTTAAGCCCGCAGGGGCTGATAGGAAGCAGGGGCTGATGGGATATTTCCCATCTGCCCCTGCGGGCTTAACAGAGACGCTAGGGAGACACTCTCCGTTCGCGTATCTGCAAGCCGGAGCAGAGGGCTTCAGCCGCGCCGGGAGAGTTCAGCCGGGCAGAGTGTGCCCCGCGGGACACTCTATGCTGCCGTGGCGGCAGCGGCCCATTTTTTTTTATTTTAATTTCCATGAGCCGATGGAGGGGGGGGTTAGGACTGGCAATGGGCTGTGGGCTGATGGGGGGGGGTTAGGACTGGTAATGGGCTATGGGGGGGGTTAAGACTGGCAATGGGCTGTGGGCTGATGGGGGCTGTCTGGAAATGGGGTGATGGGGGGTTAGGACTGGTAATGGGCTATGGGGGGGTTAAGACTGGCAATGGGCTGTGGGCTGATGGGGGGGGTTAGGACTGGTAATGGGCTATGGGGGGTTAAGACTGGAAATCTGATGGGGGCTGTCTGGAAATGGGGTGATGGGGGGTTAGGACTGGTAATGGGCTATGGGGGGGTTAGGACTGATAATGGGCTATGGGGGGGCTAGGACAGGAAATGGGCTGATGGGGAGGGGTTAGGACTTGAAGTGGGCTGATGTGGTTAGGACTGGTAATGGGCTGTGGGCTGATGGGGGGTTTAGGACTGGCAATGGGCTATGGGGGGCTGACTGGAAATGGGCTGATGGGGTTAGGACTGGAAGTGGGCTGATGGGGGTTAGGACTGGTAATGGGTTATGGGGGGGCTTAAACTGAAAATGGGGTGATGGGTTAGGACTGGAAGTTGGTTGACGGGGGGCTAGGACTGGTAATGGGTTGGGGGGTTGCTAGGACTGGAAATGGGCTGAGCGGAAGGGGAGGCTTTAACTGCAAATAGCTGATGGGGAGGGGGCTTGGAATGGAAATGTGCTGTGAGGGAAGGGAGCTAAGACTGAAAATGGGCTGATGGAGCAGCTAGGATAGGACTGGAAATGGGCTGTTGGGGGGAGCTAAGATTGGAAATGGGCTGTGGTGGGGGCTTGAATTGAAATGGACTCATGGAGGGGCTAGAACTGGAAGTAGGCTCATGGGGGGCTTGGACTGGAATTGGGCTGAGTGGAGGGGAGCTATGATTTGACATGGGCTGATGATGGGGCTAGGAAATGACTAGAAATGGGCTGATGGGGGGCTAGGATTGGAAATGAGCTGATGAAGGGACTCAGACTGGAAATGGATGGGGGAGCTAGGACTGGAAATGGGCTGATGGGGGGCTAGGACTGGAAATGGGCTGATGCAGGGACTAGATGGGAATGGATGCTGGGTGAGACTGGAACTAGAAGGGAGCTGATGTTGGGGGAGGATTGGAATGGGATGGGGCTGGGAGAGTAAAATGGAGAGGGGAAAAATATTTTGTGTGGGAGGGATGAAAAATCTATAATTGGCCGGGTATTGGGAGAGTAAGTGGGGATTGAGGATGGAGGGGTAAAATTTGTGAGGATGAAATAGGAATGAGGAAAGAGCAAAAGGAGAAAGATTAGTATGTTAAAGCAGATGTAGAGAGAGAGAATGGAAAAAAACTAGAAGAGATAAGAAAGGACAAATGGACAGCAGATGATGGAGAGTTAGCAGAAAACATGAAGAAACCAGAAGAAAGTGGCTGGACCAATTGCAACTGAAAACAAATGCACAAAAGGTAGAAAGATATCTCTTTATTTTGAATTTATTAACTGGAATATGAAAGCTCTGGGAAATGTGCATCATTAACGTCTGTGCTTTGTTTGGTACAAGAGGAAATTAATTTATAGTTTTATTTCTACAGTGTTGTTGTACATTCCAAGTTTGGCTTTTGGGGTTCCCAGTTTAATTATTGCCTTCCTGTTTCTAAATTGTGATTCCTTGTTTGGTGATGGTCTATGTTCTGCATGTGTAACTGAGCTGAGGTATTCTGTTTATGTAATTTCTATTTGACATTGCCACTTGTTCTCTTTCCCCAGTATTCTCTGAAATGTATTGGTTTAATATTTGCAGTGTTGCCTTTTGATAGGTAAGGTATGGTGCTTTGTGAGTCCTGGTAATGCTGTCAGGATACGGCGGGTTTGCTATGGGTTCTAAATGGGCAGCGTTTGTAGTAGTTCCTAATGTGCCTGGCGGTTGGCACTGGATTATAATAATGTAGAAATCTTTTAGTCTTTCTTTATCCATACACTCATTAAGAGACATGTTTACTAAAAGTTAGTGTATGGTAACATTATGCAAATATTTATGCAAATAAGGCCACTTATGCAAATGAGGCCCCGCACAGAGTCTCCGCACATGGCCCCGCACCCCCCTTGGGCCGCCCCTGATACTTGGGCCGCCCCTGATACTTGGGCCGGTTAATTTAACCTCAGTGTTGAGTAAATTATTGGAAGCGCTGCTGAAAGAGAAAATACTGAGGTTTCTGGAGTCCAACGGATTACAGGATCAGAGGCAGCATGGATTCACCAGAGGCAGGTCTTGTCAGACAAATCAGATTGATTTCTTTGATAGGGTGACTAGGGAGTTGGACCAAAGGAGAGGCCTAGATGTGTTACATTTAGATTTCAGTAAAGCCTTGGACACCATTCTGCACAGGCAACTTATAAAAAAACTGAGCACCCTAGGGATGGACCCTAAAGTTACTGCTTGGGTTAGAAATTGGTTGAGTGGGTGGTGACAAAGGGTGCAGGTAAATGGAGCTCACTCTGAGGAGAAGGTGGTTACCAGTGGTGTACCCCATGGTTCTGTCCATGGTCCGATAATTCTTTTTAACATCTGTTAGTGATATTGCAGAAGGGCTGTCGGGTAAGGTTTTCCTCTTTGCGGATGATACCAAAATCTGCAAGAGTAGACACCCAGCAAGATGTAGATAACATGAGGGGGGCTCTAGCTAAGCTTCAAGAATGGTCTAGAATTTGGCAGCTGAGATTTAATGTTAAAAAATGCAAGGTCATGCATTTGGGCTGCATCAATCCAAGGGAGCGATATAGTATAGGGGGTGAAGTACTTCTGTCCACAAAAGAAGAAAGCAGGACCTAGGTGTGATTGTGTCGATAATCTTAAAGTAGCTAAACAGGTAGAAAAGGCAATGGTGAAAGCTAGAAGGATGCTTGGCTGCATAGGAGAGGAGTGGCCAGCAAAAGCAAGGAGGTGATAGTCACAGGTCTGTGACTAAAAAGCTGTTTGATTATTTTCGTCTAATTTCCATGTATTTTGGTGTGCTGAAAACAAATAAAATATTGAAAAAACTCCTAGACGTCATGATTTGCCACAACATGCAAAATTGTCTTCAAATTTATCAAATTTTTTCAAATTATTATTAATTAATTCAAATTACTATTAATTAATTCACATAAGTGCATTTAAGATATAAAATGCCAAAAAAACCTTAAAGGGGTTGTCCGAGTTATGTAAAAAAAAAATATAGCACTGTAAATCTGATGGTCAGCAACATATACATAAGCTAAGCACGTTTTAAGTCCGTGCTTCTAATGGTAGAAGGGGTTAATCTTTCCTGAAGAATCCAGTGGGAGGGAGACACAGGGCACATAGCAGCAGCTCCGGTCAGTGCAGGGGGGCATGGCCATCACTGTGACGTCTCATGTACAGACACAGAGCTACTCTCTCCTGCATGCCACACTTGTGCACGAATCATCATCAGGTTCTTGGTTCTAGGCTGTTCGCACTTTTTCATCGCAATTCGTGTTAGCTCGTCATTCTTCAACCGTTATGTTATGGCTCCGTGAAAGTGTATTAATTCACCAGACAGTTTCTGTTTCATCTGCGGTGAATATACAGTGTTGAAGCAACAGCAGAATATTACAGACTTTGTGAAAAAAGTATACTTTGCATACTTTGGACTAAAAATTGGAGATCAAGATAAAGTCTGGGCGCCTCATAAAGTGTACAAACGGTGTGTTGAGGACCTCCGAAATTGGTTCAAGGGTAAGAAAAAATCTTTCCGTTATGGGATTCCTATGGTATGGCGAGAGCAAAAGAACCACAGTGACGACTGTTACTTTTGTTCATGCGATGTGAAAGGGTTTAATTCCAAATGGAAGCATTCCATTTCATACCCCAATCTTCACTCGGCAATTCGTCCCATCCCCCATGGCACAGATATACCAGTACCCAAGCCCCCTGCTACCTTGGAAGAGATACCTAGCTCCGATGAAGGTGAAGTCATACCTGAACCAGATGACAAATCAAGTTCTGACTTTGAAGATGATACAAGATCAAAAGGGTTTTCTCAGGAGGAGATGAATGATTTGGTAAGAGACTTGAATCTTCCCAAAGATGCCGCTGAGTTACTGGGATCAAGGCTGAAAAGCAGGAATTTATTGTTGCCAGGAGTGTCATCTTCATGGTTTAGACATTGTGAAAAGGAGTTTGTTCCTTACTTCGCCCAGGAAGACAAGCTGGTTTATTGCATCGATGTTGAAGGTCTGATGGGTCAATTTAAAAGCCAATATGATTCAGAGCAATGGCGTCTTTTTATAGATTCTTTAAAAAGAAGTCTCAAAGCAGTTTTACTCCACAACGGTTTTTACGCTTCCATACCTGTAGGTCATTCCGTACACTTGAAGGAAACCTACGAGAACTTGGAATTGGTTCTTCGTAAACTTAAATATGAAGACCATGGTTGGCAAGTGTGTGGGGACTTGAAGGTCTTGTGCATGCTGCTCGGGCAACAAGCTGGGTATACCAAATATCCTTGTTTTCTGTGTCTATGGGACAGTCGAGACCGACAAAATCACTGGACCAAGAAGAGTTGGCAGCCAAGGGTGCTAACAGTCGGTGAAAAAAATGTCCTCCGAGAAACTTTGGTACCTTCCCATAAAGTTCTTCTACCACCTCTCCACATAAAATTGGGATTGATGAAGCAATTCGTAAAATCACTTCCAAGAGATGGAGAATGCTTCAAATACTTGGTCACCAAGTTTCCAGGCCTGTTGGAGGCAAAATTGAAGGAAGGTGTGTTCGTCGGACCAGACATTAGAAGACTTATAGTTGATCAAGAGTTTGTCAATTCCATGACGGATCCTCAAAAAGAAGGGTGGATTGCATTTAAAGAAGTCGTACAGAAATTTTTAGGCAATAACAAAGATCCTCACTACAAAAAGATCGTCGGACGAATGCTGAAAGCATTTCAAGCTTTAGGTTGCCTGATGAGTTTGAAAGTGCATTTCCTCCAGTCCCACCTTGACTACTTTCCTGAAAATTTGGGAGCTGTGAGTGAAGAACAAGGTGAACGATTCCACCAAAACATTAAAGAGATGGAAAGGAGATACCAGGGAAAATGGAGCATTACAATGATGGCAGACTACTGTTGGATGCTTCAGAGAGACATTCCAGATGCTACTCACAAGCGTAAATGCACCAAGAGGAGCCTCACAAGGAAGAAGAATCGAGTTTAGTGTGTGTAGGTGAGCTCATTTCAGTTCAAAAAAGGATTTTCATGAAAATATTGTAATAAAATTTTAATTGTATAAGTCTATTTCCATTTATTTTGAGGTATTGCCTTATTTAACATAGTTACCTAAATTGTCAGGAAACGTGATGTCCTATGACAAAATGGAGGTCATTTTTGGATTCAGCGCACCAAAAAACAAAGATTATGTGGAATAACCAAAACAGCTCTCAAAAAAAAAATATTTTGCAGACCTGTGTAGTTGTTCTGTATAAGACTTTGTGCAACCTCATTTGGAGTATTGTGTGCAATTCTGGAGACCGCACCGTCAAAAGGATATAAACAGGTTGGAGTCGGTACAGAGTGGCTACTAAAATGGTTAGTGGTATTTGTTATAAAGCATGAGGACAGACTTAAGGATCTTAATATGTATACTTTAGAGGAAAGGCGGGATAGAGTGATTGAGATATTTAAATACCTCCATGGAATAAATGCACAGGAGGAGAGCCTCTTTCAACTGAAAGCAAGCTCTGCTATGAGGGATAGGATGAGGGTGAAAGGGGATAGACTCAGGAGTAATATGTGGAAATATTTCTTTACGGAAAGAGTGGTTGATGCGTGGAATAAAGTCTCCCAGTGGAGGTGGTAGAGATGAGGACAGTATTTGAATTCAAAAAAGCATGGGACATACACAAAGGATCTCTAAAGGAAAAAAGGGGACTGTTGTAGTAGTTGATATGGAAGGGCAGACTGGAAAGGCCATGTGGTCTTTTTCTGCTGTCATGTTTCTATGTTTCTAGAAAAGAGAGAGTTAGAAGAAATAAAAGAGAAGAGAAGCCAAAAGAGATTAAGTAGCCGTAGGAATATGGAAGGCAGTGGAAAATAAGTGTGTCTTCAAAGAATCCTTAAATTTAGCGAATAAGGGTTCTAAGCAAAAATTGGACGAAAAGAATTCCATAAAGCTGGGCCTAAAAAGAAAAAACGGGTTGCCCTGTCCTTTCTAACCGAACCTGCATGTAAGAAGGTATCTCAGATGTAACCTATTCTCATGTGCAGACCTAAGGACTCACAGAGGAGCATGTGGTACTAAGAAAGGAAGAGAGGCATAAATGGACACCGGAATAGAGGACTTTATGAATTATCGTAAGCAGCTTGTATTGAGAATAGTAGGAAAATGAAAACCAGTTTGATAGTATGAAGAATGGGATAATATGATTGAATCTGAATGCATAATGAAGTAGCCATATGGCCATATTCTGAACAGACTGAAGACGTTTAATTTGATAATGAGGAAGACAAAGATACACGGTGTTGCATTAATCAAGCTTGGCAATGACAAGAGTAAGCAGCAGTGTTGTGATAGATGACAGAGAGAAAAGATCGAATAGCACAGATCTGTCGTATAGTATAGAAACATCATTTCACTACTGAGCTAATATGGAAATGGAAGGAGAAAGCTGAATCTAGGACAACACCAAGGTACCTATGTAGGCTGGCAGGTAGGATGGGTCCCAAGACTTTTCTCCGTACACTTTCTCCACCTGACTCCTCTGTGCAAAGATGGAAAACCCAGCTTCTCCGATACACCGTGGCTACCAGAAGTAAGTTATAGCCATGGGACAGGCAATGGCATCACCGAGAGCTTCCAATGTCCCTGAACCAGTTGGCAGGTAGGACAGGTACCAAGGCTTTCCTCCGTACAGTTCCTCCACCTGGCTCTTCAGTGCAAAGATGGAAAACCCAGTTTTTTGCAATAACTCATCAATTGGAACCAGTACATAAATGCCATCTATAAACATTGGACCTGTAGTGATGCTACAGAGTGACACCATAAAGATATTAAATAGATCTCTGGGGTAACTCTCAAGGATCAGACATAAGCTCCACAATCGTAACTCACTATACCCTCCCCTGCAAACACAATGAAAATCAATTTAAAGCCTGGCCTCCACTGTCCACAGTTGTTCTAACAAACAAATCACCAGCATATATTTCCCTCCATTCCTACTGCAAGTAAGTCATTCATTAACAATGCCTTTGTACTATAGAAGCCTCTAAGTCTGGATTGTGAATTATTGTTATTAATAAATTTCTCTTACTTATCCCTATATTTCCAGGTGAGTAACTGTCCAACAATGCCTCCAAGCCCTCATAATCTAGCTATAAGTACTCAAACGTTTAGCTGATCTGAGAGGAACAATTTCCAATCAGGCACTCTACCTGAGAAAATCCATTTAAAAATTCTCCTCCTAATGTAGTGGTGTCATTTTCACAGAAGGATAAAGCTGCATGAGCTGTGGCAGTGGACAGTGGGGATGAGAGAAGACTGCATGAAGGAAGAGAGAGACTGGAAGAAAGACTGACTGAGCTAGAGAAGGGAAGGGAGTGGCAGGCTGGAAGAATAGGCTTCCAGAATATGGCTGTCCTTGCCTGTCTTTAAGTGAGGCGGGTCACCATAGGACCTTAAAACTGACAACAGAATTGTAGGAATTCTGCATACTGACATGTTTCTCACACTCCTTGCTCCTCTAATCATTTTCCATCAACTCACATTTGTCCTCAAGCAAGGAAATTGCATTGAATAGATCATGGTCTGGATGCCCTTGCACTGCACACACATTCACAGCCCAGGCCCCTTATTCTCCCTACTCATAGATGCTTCCTATTTGGAAAGCAAACCTGCATCACAGAGTCAGAGCCATTGTAGAGACTGTGAGCACTTGGTAGCTCCTAGTCTTCACACTCCTCAGCAGAGTGCATTTGTTGCTGTTCTTTGATAGCAAACTCAGGGCTGCCCAATGTAACTCTACTACTTTGGCAGATAGAAAACATGATCAGGTATGTGGAGAGTGTAATGAAAGTCAAGCCTAAATCTGGACCTTAAAGGTTCAAACTATGGCTAAGTGATTTTCTCAATACCAAATAGATCAAATGGTAGTTACTATCATTGCAACTCTGAGCTAGATCTCAACCTGTGACATATTAAAAATGTATCTGTGTCAGTCTGCAAAAGCATTCAGTTCAAGAGGTGAAAGATTCTCTGTCAGTTCTCTGAGCTGTCCAGTCCAACAGTGCAAGCCTGCAGCAATTACAACTCCCTTCCATAGCACCTCTCTATGCAGATGAAGCAGCTGTATTTGGATGTTGCAGAGTCCTTGCTGCAACTCTGAAAAAGGTTTTTCTAATAAAGGGAGGAAAAAAGGAAATGCTGCTCCTAGGCCCAAGGGAATTAGTTCTCAGTCACTCAAAGAAAGCCGTTGCAACCAATTGTTCTAAAACACAATCGGTTTTACTCAAGATAAAATAGATGACAAAAGATAGTATTCTGGTTTCATCTCAGTAACAGCAACATAAACCCTCTCAAGTACCAGGCACTGCAAGCGTCTCTTAGCAACCTGAACTCACACAACAAGGAGCCCATTCGGAAAATGGCAGCACTGTAAATATTGTTCAGTTTTCCCAGTACAGCTACTAGGTAAACTGAACAAGCTGGATTACTACAGATTTCTATGTAGAAACTCCATGCTAGCAGAATACCTGGCTTTGGTCACACATGCTGAGAACTGATAGACCCTAAGTACAGAATAAATTACCACAAATAGAAATAAAACTATGGTGACAAATGTTCAACTAAAACCCCAAGAAACCACATTACCTGTAGTTCAATTGCCAGAGAAACAAGAAAAGTGAAGTGGGACATTGAGCACATAGGGCACTTAAGGCCTGCTGTGTTCTGCCATTCCAAACTTCCTATTTTGGAGGGGGAGGAACAACGGATCTTGAGCATGCACATGTGCTGAAGATCCCACACTGTCCTTCCTGACTCTCCTTTAATGCAATTGCCATGCCAGTTCTGTCCCCAGAATTATATTGCCCTAGCCACCTAGTAGTAGAGCCAGCCCTGGTACCACACAATGCCTTCTCTGCCACAGCAGGTCTCCTAATCCTTTAATCAACCTCCTGGACCACTGTTGCAGGTTCCGTTCTTGAGATCCACATCCATACTTCAAGTCAGAGAACAAGAGAACCATCTTTGAACTGAAAAGAACAGAAATGTTCCCTTCTACTTCTAGCTAAAAGAGAGTCCATCCGTTCCTTCTTCCACTTACAACTCATCTCCTTCCACCGACTCCCCCTAGTGACTCTTAGAGCACTTACAGATTTAGAAAGAAAGACCCTCCTTGTAGGAATGGGCTATGTAAGGGATATGCATTTGTTGACATGCATTCAGTGTTAACATACTTTAAAGATCTTAGCACATGCAAATCGATTCAACACACATTAACCTATGAATCGATACACAGACCATTGATTGATATGCATTAAAATGTTCTCATGTCCGTCTAAAGGCCAAAGGAATTGAAAAGGAAACAAAAAAAAAATGTATGGCTTGTGCACATCCCTAGCCAATAACAAAAACAAAATCTACTGTTGCACCCAGGGCCGGATTTACGTATACGCCATGTACGCCATGGCGTAGGGCCCACAGCCGGCAGGGGCCCACAAAAAAAGAACCAGTTTTTTTTTTTAAACTCAATTTAAAAAAAAAACCTGGTGGCTGCCGCCGCGGGGCCCCCTCTGCTGCCGCGGGGGCCCCGTCTACAAGCGGGGCGGGTCGGGTCGGGTCGGGTCTCTCTCTCTCTCTCCCTCCCTCCCTCCCTCGCTGCAGGCTGCGAGAGACGCGAAGATAGAGCGTCTCCTCGCGTCTGTGTTAAGCCCGCAGGGGCTGATGGGATTTCCCATCAGCCCCTGCCGGCTTAACACAGACGCGAGGAGACGCTCTCCCTTCACGTCTCTCGCAGCCTGCAGCCTGCAGCGAGGGAGGGAGAGAGACCCGACCTGACCGGACCGGACCGGACCGGACCGGACCGGACCCGACCAGCTTGTAGACGGGGCCCCCGCGGCAGCAGAGGGGGCCCCGCGGCGGCAGCCACCAGGTTTTTTTTTTAAATTAAATTTTACTTTAGGCCGGGGGGGGGGTAGGACTGGTAATGGGCTATGGGGGGGTAGGACTGGTAATGGGCTATTGGGGGGGCTGGGGCTGGAAATGGACTGGGGGGGGTAGGGCTGGTAATGGGCTATTGGGGGGCTGGGGCTGGAAATGGGCTGGGCTGGGCTGGGCTGGGGGGGGTTAAGGCTAGAGGTGGGCTGATGGGGTTAGGACTGGTAATGGACTGTGGGCTGTTGGGGGGGCTTAGAACTGGCAATGGGCTTTGGGGGGGGTTAAGACTGGTAATGGGCTGTGGGCTGATGGGGGCTGTCTGGTAATGGGCTATGGGGGGGGCTAGGACTGGAAATGGGCTGGGGGGTTAAGACTGGAGGTGGGCTGATGGGGTTAGGACTGGTAATGGGCTGTTGGGGGGGGTTAGAACTGGTAATGGGCTTTGGGGGGGTTAAGACTGGTAATGGGCTGTGGGCTGATGGGGGTTGTCTGGTAATGGGCTATGGGGGGCTAGGACTGGAAATGGGCTGGGGGGTTAAAACTGGAGGTGGGATGATGGGGTTAGGACTGGTAATGGGCTGTGGGCTGATGGGGGGTGGGGTAGGACTGGCAATGGGCTATGGGGGCCTGACTGGAAATGGGTTGATGGGGTTAGGACTGGAAGTGGGCTGATGGGGGGTTAGGACTGGTAATGGGTTATAGGGGGGGCTTAAACTGACAATGGGGTGATGGGGGTTAAGGACTGAAAATGGGGTGATGGGGGGTTAAGGACTGTAAGTGGGGTGATGGGGGGGCTAGGACTGGTATTGGGTTGGGGGGTTGCTAGGACTGGAAATGGGCTGATGGATGGCTAGGACTGGAAATGGGCTGATGCAGGGACTAGAAGGGAATGGATGCTGGGTGAGGCTGGAACTAGAAGGGAGCTGATGTTGGGGGAGGATTAGAATGGGATGGGGCTGGAAGAGTAAAATGGAGAAGGGAAAAATATTTGTGTGGGAGGTATAAAAAAATCTACAATTGGCCGGGTATTGGGAGAGTAAGTGGGGATTGAGGATGGAGGGGTAAAATTTGAGTGGATGAAATAGGAATGAGGAAAGAGCAAAAGGAGAAAGATTAGTATGTTAAAGCAGATGTAGAGAGAGAGAATGGAAAAAAATCTAGATGAGAGAAGAGAAAGGACAAATGGACAGCAGACGATGGAGAGTTAGCAGAAGACACGAAGAAACCAGAAGAAAGTGGCTGGAGCAATTGCAGCTGAAAAAAATGCACAAAAGGTAGAAAAATATCTCTTTATTTTGAATTTATTAATTGGAATATGTCAGCTCTGGTAAATGTGCATCATTAACATCTGTGCTTTGTTTAGTACAAGAGCAAATTAATGTATAGTTTTATTTCTACAGTGTTGTACATTCCAAGTTTGGCTTTTGGGATTCCCAGTTTAATTATTGTCTTCCTATTTCTAAATTGTGATTACTTGTTTGGTGATGGTCTATGTTCTGCATGTGTAACTGAGCTGAGGTGTTCTGTTTATATAATTCCTATTTGACATTGCCACTTGTTCTCTTTCCCCAGTAGGTCATGTATTGTTGTTCTCTGAAATGTATTGGTTTAATATTTGCAGTGTTGCCTTTTGATTGGTAGAGTATGATGCTTTGTGAGTCCTGGTAGTGCTGTTAGGATACGGCGGGTTTACTATGGGCAGTGTTTGTAGTAGTTCCTAATGTGTCTGGCAGTTGGCACTGGATTATAGTAATGTAGAAATCTTTTAGTCTTTCTTTATCCATACACTCATTAAGAGGCACGTTTACTAAAAGTTAGTATATGGTAACATTATGCAAATATTTATGCAAATGAGGTCCCTTATGCAAATGAGGTCCGCACCCCCCTTGGGCCGCCCCTGCTGGGGGCCCACAATTTTTGTTGGCGTAGGGCCTCACTCAAGGTAAATCCGGCCCTGGTTGCACCCCCTATGAGAAACTTCACATCAATTAAGGTCTCGTGAGCTTTACAAGCAGAATATTGATACCGACTTTTCCTGAACTTAAAGTTGCAGAATGCAAATGAATTTCAACAGAGAGGCAGATAGAGAAACTCAGAAGTCAGACAGAAAGAGAAAAAATGAGAAGGGAAGAAAGAGCAGGATACAGAAAAGGGAGCGAAAACTAGGGGCAAGGGAGAAAGAAGAAAAATGATAGGGAAAGACTAGCTAGTTTGGAAGATGTGTTTGCAATATGAAACAATGTGATGGACAAAAACTTAAGTGAAGGGAAAAGTAGTACAAAATTAAGCTGTAATTTTCTAAAACAATGACCAATTAGCTAATATGCTAGTAGATAATTAGTGTAATTACTGTGGCAGAGTTTGTAGTGGAATGTAACAGCTTTGTCCTGTCACCCGTTGCTTATCTAGCATGGCATCTGTACTGTACCCAAATATTGGAGGCAAGTGCTGCTCCTAGTTGGATTCCTTTCGTGCTGCACTGAGAATAATGTGATTATGTCAGAGGTACAGGCTTGTGAAGTTCCTTAGACAGGAGGAACCGTTTCAAAGGATGTTGATTTTCTAGGTTACCCATATGAAAAAAAAAGAGTTTATTAAGGACAGGGTCATTGGAGGGTGCTGGTAAATCACGCAATTATCTAGATTCTAGAGTGCTGAGCCCTGGGGATGTCAATGTGTCTTGTCAGGGAGAAGGGAGCCAGTATTCCATACCGGAAGGAACAAGGTGGCTGGTTCGTCAGGCTGGAGCTGTACTAGTCCTGGTGCTGCTGGGAGTAAATCTCATGTTTCTCTTCTCCAAATAGCAGAAAGCAAAGGCTCAGGAACTATTTTGAACTCATATGTAACAGCTACTTTATGACCACAACATTGGAGAAGCATCTCCCAAAGCCACCAGGAACTTCAAAGCTAGACCCCTCCCAGACTGCTTGGGTAGCCAGTTGGCTCAAGGACATCAGACTAAGGATTATTTAATTAGATTAGCAAAGGGTAAAAAATGTCCTGCATTGAGAAGCTAAATCTAAGTTCTTGCTTTCGCTAGGTGGTTAGAATTCGGCCGGGAGAAAAGAGTCACTGGGTTGGATTGGAGGCAGTGCGGCAAGCCACCCAGTTTAAGGCAAGTTTGCCACACTGCCTCTGAAGTGTGGATCTGGAAGGGATGCACCCCCCTCCCAGTCAGCACTCGGGGCAGGTCACACCCCCCCCCCCTTGGTACACTACTGAGTCAGACACCACCCATCATATACTAACATAGTATATGATGGCAGACAAAGACCATCATGGTCGATCTAATCTGCCAGCAAGGTGGCAAGAGTAGGTGCAGCTGCCGCTCCGTGCAGGTCACCCCTCCCCATGCCTTTGTTTAGGGGTGTACCCACCACTCCGTGCAGGTCACCCCCTATTTGTTGAGATAGCTGATGCCCACTGTTTATTTGGTTGCAGTTTGTGTATTTCTACAGGGACTGACATTCAGTTTCAATACTGCCATATTTACCTACATTTTGAGGTTTTATACATGTAAAGGTAGTACAGTAAATGGACTTTACAAGCATAAAACCTATGAATTAGTGAGTGTAAAGTTTATGCACACAAATATTTTTACATGCTCTAGTCAAATTTTACACACTTTAATTTCTTCTTAGCCCCATCTCTGTAGAATTCCCACATCTGAAAACTTAATTTTTTCAGTCTGGGTACACTGGGTTGTCTGTTGCCTAATATCTTTTCCTCTTACCAGGGTGGGCTGTAGCGCCTTACATAGCGCCTTACATAAATAGAAGGCCTGCTTCTATTTCTGCTGACTTTCCATACCGTACAGTCCTTTCAGTAATAGAATAGCAGATCTTAGCTAATTTCTAATTATAATGTTATTGTAAATCACCTCAATACCTTTGCCAGTGAGAGGCAGTATAAAAATAGAAAATAAACAAATATAATAAAAACACTGCAAAATAAATAGTAAAGTCAGTAAGTAAAAATGAACAAACAATTCATCAGAGCTCTTAATCTGATGATAGGCTAGCTGAAAAGTATCCAAAATTAACCCAGAAAAAGCTATGGGGGGGGGGGGCGGGGGGTGGTGGTATTCCAAGGTATTTACACAGTTTGCAAACCTGCAAATCATGTAAATGCCGCAAAGCCATAATTTTTGCTGTTCCGTGGGGATACACCATTTCTGTTCCTTGAGTGTTCCTTGAATAGGAATGTGTTGAGATGTTTGCGGAATTTTGTTAGTTCATGTATTTTTCTGAGGTAATTGGGGAGTGCATTCCATAGATCTGGTGCATAAGTAGAGAAGGCCCTGTTGAGAGTATTTTGGTTCATTTGTGTTATTTCCGTTGGCAAGTCAAGTAAGTTCTGGTTGCATTTGTGCCTTTTTCTGGTGGTGGTTGGTGTGTGGCTGCAGGACTTTAGGTATGGTGATGATAGGTCGTCTAAAGTTTTGAATATATTCATTATTGATTTATATTAAATTCGGCTAGGTACAGGTAGCCAGTGTAGATCTTTTAAAATTGGGGTAATGTGGTTGCTCTTCCTTGCCTTTACTATGGTGCGTGCTGCAGTGTGTTGGGTCATTTGTAGCTGATGAAGTGCATGTTTGGGGATATATATATGCTGTTACTAAAATCCAGGAGAGGGAAGATGAGTGCCTGTAGTACTGAAAAGAAGTTGGATGTTGCTAGTAGAGGTTGAAGGTTGAGGAGTATTTTTATCTTGTGGTAAATAGCTCTTGTGGTTTTGGTGATGTGGGAGAAGAAGTCAAGCTGCTGATCAATTGTTATAAAAAAACCCCTCCAATCAGTGATAAATAAATACAGGAATCACAAAATCACCAGCAATACCCCCTAAAAAATTGTTTTTGCTTTTGTCTTGTGGTCAGATGTCACCGAAGAGAGTATACCTTATAATTTATACAAACCACTCGGTTTCATCCATTTTAATCAACATATTATAATAGAATTTTTCAATAACTTAGCTTGATCAAAGTCACGGTTTTAAAAATCCACACACGACATGCACGTTTCGGGATTGGTTCCCTGTTTTAAGTGCTATCATCAAGGATTGTCTCTAACTGCCATAAAACCGATCAATTGTTATGCCCAGGTACTTCACCTCCTGCTTGGTTTCTAGTTCCATGTCATGGATTTTGAGTGTTTTGGGGAGTGAGAATGCCTTGTTTCTGGAGATATGGAACATTTCTGTTTTTTTGTAGTTGATCTGGAGCCCATGTTCTTGTGTCCATTGTGAGATTTTTTGGAAGCAGATAGTTATTTTGCTTAGATTGGGAGTAAGAATGCCAAAAAGTGTAAACATCATGGTATCATCTGCATAGATCCTGTATTGAATATCGTGTTTGTAGAATATGGTGCATATGGGTTGCATGAAGATGTTGAAGAGTAGTGAGGATAGTGCAGAGCCTTGTGGCACTCCTTTGTATTGTCTGCATGGGACTAATTTGTTTGGTCCTATGCGTAATTGTTGGTGACCGTCTGACAAATATGATTGAATCCATTTGAGTGAGTTGCCACCAATTCCAATGGCTTGTAGTCTTGAGGTAGTGATTTTGAGGCTGATGATTTTGTGTTCTATGTTCTTGTCAGAGATGGAGTCAAAGGTTATCCACTGATTCCTGGTGTATTTATTGTCTAGTAGCGTGTGTTTTATGTTATCAGTGGGTCCCATTCTACTTTGGAAGAAGTCTGCCAGTGTTTGTGGGTGAACATAAGAACATAAGATATGCCATATTGGGTCAGACCAAGATCCATCAAGCCCAGTATCCTGTTTCCAACAGTGGCCAATCCAGGTCACAAGTACCTAGCAGTTTTCCCAAAAGACACAGGTTCCTCAATGCTTGTTTCGAGTCAAGCAGCGATATCCCGGGTCCCTTTTAATAATGGTCTATGGACCTTTCCTCAAGGAACATGTCCAAACCTTTTTTAAACCCAGCTACACTAACAGCTCTTACTACATCCTCCGGTAACAAATTCCAGAGTTTGATTACACGTTGAGTGAAAAAATATTTTCTCTTATTAGTTTTAAATAGGTTACCCTGTAGCTTCATTGCATGTCCCCTAGTCTTTTTATATTCTGATGACGTAAACAATTGATCTACGTTTATCCGTTCCACTCCATTCATTAATTTATAGATTTCTATCATATCTCCCCTCAGCTGTCTCTTTTCCAGGTTGAAGAGCCCTAACCTTTTTAGCCTCTCTTCATAGGAGTATCCTTCCATCTCCTTTACCATTTTGGTGGCTCTTCTCTGTACCTTTTCTAATAATGCTATATCATTTTTAAGATACGGATGGGGGGTGTTTTCAGGTTTCTCTTGGTTGGGTGCTGTGGTTAGGGATCACATGACGTTAATAGCTCTCTTGGGCGGTTCAGTGAGCTAATTAAGATTTGTGTGTGATGATCCTTCTTTGCAGTGTTTACTATGGTGTGGTATTGTTTTAGCTTCTGCATGAAGCCTGTTTGTAATTCTGGTTGCTTAGAAGTTCTCTATTTTCGTTCAATTCTTCTCCGTTCTCATTTTAAGTTTCTGAGTTCTTTAGTGTATCAGGTTGCATTTGATTTGTATTTTGATGTGGTTCTGGTCAGTGGTGTGGATGATGTGTCATTTATGGTCTGGTTCTAGTTAGTGATCAATATTATCTATGCTGGGTGTGCTGGGTATGATTTTCTCCAAGAATGCTTTTTTGCCGAATGTGTGAAATCTGCATTTTGTGGTGTGTATAGTGTTTTTCATGTGGGTGTACGAGTAGTGAGGGGTGGAGAAGTTAATTATGGTGTGGTCTGACCATGAAACTGGGAGGTTTGCTTCATGGAGATGTTGTCTGTTAGCATGTACTTAGATATGAAGATGAGGTCTAATATATAGCCTTTCGTATGAGTGGGGTTATTTACTATTGTTTGGTGGTCCAGAGCATCCATCACCTCCAGGAATGTTTGCACTTGGTTTTTGGGGAGCATGGTCAGATTGAAATCACCTAGTAGTATAAGAGATCTGCTTTGTATGGTGTTCATGCATGCTGTCTCTACTATCTTGGTTATGTTGTTGGTGTGGGCAGGGACGGCCCAAGGGGGGTGCGGGGCCATGTGCGGAGACTCGGTGCGGGGCCTCATTTGCATAAGAGACCTTATTTGCATAAATATTTGCATAATGCTAACATACACTAACTTTTAGTAAACATGTCTCTTAATGAGTGTATGGATAAAGACAGACTAAAAGATTTCTATATTACTATAATCCAGTGCCAACCGCCAGGCACATTAGGAACTACTACAAACACTGCCCATTTAGAACCCATAGCAAACCCGCCGTATCCTAACAGCACTACCAGGACTCACAAAGCACCATACCCTACCTATCAAAAGGCAACACTGCAAATATTAAACCAATACATTTCAGTGAACAATACATGACCTACGGGAGAAAGAGAACAAGTGGCAATGTCTAATAGGAATTACATAAACAGAATACCTCAGCTCAGTTACTCATGCAGAACATAGACCATCACCAAACAAGGAATCACAATTTAGAAACAGGAAGGCAATAATTAAACTGGGAACCCCAAAAGCCAAACTTGGAATGTACAACAACACTGTAGAAATAAAACTATAAATTAATTTCCTCTTGTACCAAACAAAGCGCAGACGTTAATGATGCACATTTCCCAGAGCTTTCATATTCCAGGTAATAAATTCAAAATAAAGAGATATCTTTCTACCTTTTGTACATTTTTTTTCAGTTGCAATTGCTCCAGCCACTTTCTTCTGGTTTCTTCATGTTTTCTGCTAACTCTCCATCATCTGCTGTCCATTTGTCCTTTCTTCTCTCTTCTAGTTTTTTTTCCATTCTCTCTCTCTACATCTGCTTTAACATACTAATCTTTCTCCTTTTGCTCTTTCCTCATTCCTATTTCATCCACTCAAATTTTACCCCTCCATCCTCAATCCCCACTTACTCTCCCAATACCCGGCCAATTGTAGATTTTTTATCCCTCCCACACAAAATATTTTTCCCCTCTCCATTTTACTCTCCCAGCCCCATCCCATTCTAATCCTCCCCCAACATCAGCTCCCTTCTAGTTCCAGCCTCATCCAGTATCCATTCCCTTCTAGTCCCTGCATCAGCCCATTTCCAGTCCTAGCCCCCCCCCAACGCAATACCAGTCCTAGCCCCCCATCAACCCACTTCCAGTCCTAACCCCCCCATCAACCCACTTTCAGTCAGCCCCCCATAGCCCATTGCCAGTCCTAACCCCCCACAGCCCATTACCAGTCCTAACCCCATCAGCCCACCTCAAGTCCTAACCCCTCCCCATCAGCCCATTTCCTGTCCTAGCCCCCCCATAGCCCATTATCAGTCCTAACCCCCCCATAGCCCATTACCAGTCTTAACCCCATCAGCCCACCTCCAGTTTTAACCCCCCCATCAGCCCATTTCCAGTCCGAGCCCCCCCATCAGCCCATTACCAGTCCTAACCCCCCCAACAGCCCACAGCCCATTACCAGTCCTAACCCCATCAGCCCACCTACAGTCATAATACCCCCGTCCCCTTTCCAGTCCTAGCAACCCCCCCAACCCATTACCAGTCCTAGCCCCCCATAGCCCACTCCCAGTCCTAATCCCCATCACCCAATTTTCAGTTTAAGCCCCCCCCCCCATACCCCATTACCAGTCCTAACCTTTAGCGAGGATTATAACTCCTCCTCCTCTTTTGTTTATTCTTGGGCAGTCACATGTTTTCCGATGGTTGAGGAATAAAATGGCTGTTGTAGATAGCCAGGTTTTGGTTATGCAGACATCTGGTTTATTTATCTTGAGGATGTCTGTAATGATTGGGATTTTGTTGTGTACTGAGCATGCATTGATGAGTGCGCATTTCAAGTAATGCTTGTTGTTGGGAGTGGTTTTTGGGTTGCTAAAGGTGTGTAGTACAAGGTATATTTGTATAAGCCTGGATAGTTGTCCTCTGGATAGTTGTCCTAAATTGTGTTCAGTCTTCAATCAGGCGGCTCATTGTTGACAGACTGGTTCCCGTAGCTGCTGTTACTGCATTGATTCATCTCTTTGCTGGCCTTCCTCTTTTGCATTGACCTATCTTGCCAAGCATGATGTCTTTCTCTAATGATCTCTCTCTTCGCATGATGTGTCCAAAGTGAAAGTTGAAGTCTTCTCATCTGAGCTTCTAAAGAAAGCTTAGGTTTGATCTCCTCTAGTACTGACTGGTTTGTTCTTTGGGCAGTCCATGGTATACGCAGTATTCGCCGCCAGCACCATAATTCAAAGGCATCAATTTTCTTCCTGTCTATCTTTTTCACTGTCCAACTTTTGCATCCATTTGATGTTATTGAAAATATATCATGGCTTGAATGAGTCAAATCTTTGTATGGAGAGAGACATCTCTTCTCTTCAGAATCTTGTCTAGGTCCTTCATAGCCATTCTGCTAAGAGCAATGCGTCGTCGGATTTCTTGACTGCTTGTTGCTTCTTTACTGAGAATTGGCCCAAGTAGGTTAAAGTTGTCCATGATTTCAATTTCTTCTCCATCAATGATGAACTAATTGATTTTGCCAGTTGTCATGATCTTTGTCATCTTTACATTAAGGTGCAGGCCCATTTTGAGACTATGTTCCTTGATCATGAGAAGCAAATGTTTCAGATCATCTTCACTTTCAGCCAGTAATGTGGTATCATTAGCATAGCAAAGGTTGTTGATGAGTCTTCCACCAATCTTCACACCTCTGTTGTCTTCATACAATCCTGCTTCTCTGATGATTTGTTCTGCATATAAATTAAATAGATAGGGGAAAGTATGCAGCCTTGTCATACACCTTTGCTGATTTTAAACCATTCTGTTTCTCCTTGTTCCGTTCAAACTGTTGCTTCTTGATCAATGTACAAATTGTGCAAGAGAACGATCAGGTGTTCTGGTATACCCATGCTTCTTAATGTGGCCCAGAGTTTCTCATGGTTTATACAGTCAAAAGCCTTGCTGTAGTCAAAGCACAAATAGATATCCTTTTGTTATTCTTTAGACTTTTCAAGGATCCATCTCACATCTGCGATGTTGTCTCTCGTTCCTGGTAGAAAATCAGGCTCAAAGGGCGGGCTCCATTAGTTTGGAACTCCATATCCCCAAATTTTAAACTGGAACAGAATTATTTGACTTTAAAGAAGAAATTAAAGATATGGATTTTTAGACAGTGGATACATTAGTGAGCTATGATGTTTCATTAGGTTTATTTTCTGATTATAATTCCTTTCTGAATGAAGTTGATATGCTGTATAATTTGTATGATTAAAGTTAATTGCTGTGTTTTTATTTGGGTTTATTTTGTCGTACTATTATTAAATACTTCTTTATCAGGGTAATTTTCCTTTTTAATGAAAATGTATTTTGTATTTAGTTGCAACGATATTTTATTGTTTCTATTTTTATCTGTGCAATCCACTTTAGACTGATTCACTGGCTAAGCGGAATATAAACGTCAAATTTAATTAAATTTAAATTCATTTATCACTACATATATTAGCTGTAACCTATTGAAGATTCACCAGAGACTCTTGGCCTCCAAGCCTAACTGGAACCCAGCACTCCACACTCTTCCCCTCCCTCCCTGAAGACTATTTTCTCTTCTTTGGGCCCAACATGAGCATTCTTCCCTGTTTTCCCCTTATACAGTTCACACTGCAGTCTCCTTTGCTTCTTTTCAGTGTCTCAGGTCCGCAAAGATTGCATGCTGGCCATTCCTTCACCTCTCTCCATGCTCTGGCCTAGCACCCTAATGTATGCTCTTTGTAAGTACCCATGTTGTACAACAAATAGCACCCCCTTAAGGTTAGCACTAGTATAGCAGGAGTCCAACAAAGAACAAACCACACCTGCAGAGAACTAGACAAACCAAAGGGGGGTCCCCTCCTCATCCCTCACAGGTACAGATCTCAGCATTGGCCCTTGTGACACTGAATGTGCTTGGAATTGTAACGCCCATTAGTGGGTCCTCCTTTTGTATGCCTTATGTGATTAGTCATGATTTTGTGTTACTATTTATTTCTGGATTTCACAGTTTTTATGTTGCGTATTGCTTTTTTATATGTTTATTTTTCTTAATGGTCTTTTATGCATTGGCTGTTTTTACCTTTTAATTTGTTTAATTGATACTTTTTACGTATGTTAGATATTGTGATTTTAAGTTTTATTATTATTTATTCATTGTTTCACGTTTGCTTTGTTTTATGAGGTTTGCACCCCCTGAAGAAGGCCGGTACAGCCAAAACACATTGGGGTTTGATATGTTTTTTGACTGCCATTCCACGCATCAGCTCCTTTGTTTGACTAATATAGCAGGCCCTAAACACACCCTGAAAGTGAAACTTGCAGCAAGAGCCCTAAGCATATTGTATATGTAAGGCCAGAGGCAGCGGAACATCTTTTTGGTTGAAGGGGCCAAACAAATCACTCTCTAGCCCCTCCTCCAAGCTCCTTATTGCTGATTCTGTGTTGGACAAAATATTGGTAGGGCCAAACTTGTCCTTAGTGTATATCACCTGAGGGATCAATATTCAGAGTTGGTAGCAAGCTCTTTGTTTTGTTTTTAAATGCCAGCTGCAGCAGTTAAAAATATATGTATGTTTCGGTACCACTGTCCAGATAGGCGGCAGTGCTGAATGCACATAGAAAGTGCTTTTCACCAATCGCTGTAATATTTAGCTGCTCAATATATAGTATAGCTAAGTGGTTTAAGTTAGGACTGATGGTTTGCAAGCCTAAATTAAACCACTTAGCTATACAGATAGTGGTTGAATATCGCTGCTATACATATAGGGGATCATTTTAAAAGGCTTAGTTGTGATTTAGGACGTCTGAAGACATGCATGTGGACATTGAAATCACAGACATCTCCGAAGCCATTCCACAAATGACATTTATAGACATCTCCGGCGCAAGGACGCCCAAGTAGGCAAGGGGGTGTTGTGGAGGCATGTCTGGGGAGATGCAATGGACTTACATGTCCCCATGGGATTTAAGGAATGACAGGGACGTCTGCAGGCACGTCCATGTTTAGACCTGCTGTAGGCATGAATAGGCATCAGGAAAATGCTTGTTTTGACCTTAAAACATCCAGAGTGTAGAGAAGATGGAGAGTTAAGTGACTAGTCTAAGATCATAAAGACCTACATAGGGATTTGAACCCTGGTTATGCTGCACCCAACCCACTACTTTAACCATTATGTTATTAGACATCCATGTTTTAAGATGCTATTCTGGGGACATCTATGCAGACATCTCTATAAATGTCCATATCGGGCATGTCCACATTTCTGAAATCATGTCTGAAATTGCACGTGCCTCCTTTTTTTTTTCTCCAGACATTCTGGCTTTGACGTTCCAGATTGCACTTGGATGTCCCATTGTAAAATGTGCCTTATAATAAAGTGGAATGCCCTCATACTGCCCTGGCACTATCCATATAGTTCTGGAGCATTAAGAGGGATTTTTCTCTCTATCTATTCATATTTCACTCCTCCTCCTTACTATCCAGTCCTCATTCCCTCTCTTTTCACACCATCTATCTACAGCTTTTCAACTCTCACCGCAGTCCTCCTAATCCCCATCTCTCTTCTTCCCTAGTCTTTCACTAATTCTCCCCTTTCTCTCCCCCATGCCCACATCTTTCCCCCAACCAGCATCTCCTCCCTTTCTTCCCCTCAACCAGCATTTCTCTCCCTACCCCGTCCAAGGTCTCCCATCCTCTGTTTCCTCCTTCCAGCATCTCTCCCTCTTTCTCTTGCTAGCCACCTCTTTAAACAGCATCTTCCCTCTCTCTCTAACCTCTCAGTGTCCAGAATCTCTATTGCCCCCGTGTCCAGCATATTTTCTCTCTCTCTCTCTCTCTCCATCCCTATCTTTTTGCTATCTATTTAGCAGGTTTTTCATACCGCCTTTATGCCAAGCCAATTTACATAGAACAATAACAAACTTGTGTGAGTTGCAATTACATAGAACTCATGGGGATACAAACTTGGATTTAACAAATTGGGGGTTTACAGATTTCAGAAGTGTGTGAATGAAGGCATGGTATATTAATTATGTGATATTATTTGGTCTGAGGTGTTCAATGAATAGATGTGTTTTTAGAAGTTTCTTCAGATCTTGTATAGACTCTGCAGATCTGATGGGTCCTGGTAGTGTGTTCCAAATTGTTGGGGCAAAAAAGGTAAAGGATCTGTTTGTTTGTTGAGAGGGGGTATGACTAGTAGGTTCTGATTCACTAATCTTCTGGGCCTTGTTGATGGTGTTTTTGTGATTAGATCTTCGAAGCAGGGGGTTGATGAGTTGTTGAGGATTTTGTAGATGGTGGTTACGATTTTGTATTTTGTCTTTTGTTTGACTGGTAACCAAATAAAGGCTCTTGAGGGTCGGTATGATATGCTGTCACAGCAGTGTTTTGCACTAATTGAGGTGGGTATAATGCTTGTTTTGTAAGTCCCTGGTAAAGAAGACTGTTCTGAAGTCATCGTATTGTAATATGGGTCACAAGTAATGGAGTGATTTGCGTTTCAGGTATGCCATTTTTGCAGACTTCTTGATATGGGCAAGCATGTTGAGATTGGTGTCGAGGGTTATGCCAAGGTATTTGACTTCGCTTTTTATCATAATTTCTGCATGTTTGAGAATGAGTTTCTCAGGTGGGTTGAAGGAGGACTATCTCCCTATGCACGTCTCCGGTGTCCAGTATCTCTGTTCTGTCTCCCTATGCTACCATGTACATCTTATCTTTGTCTCTCTATGCCCCTCTGTGTCTAGCATCTCCATTTCATTTTAATGTGCCCCCTATGTCTACCGTCTCACTTTTCTCCCCCATGTTCAGCATCTCTCTTCTATTTTTCTATGCTCCCATATCCATCATTTCCCCTCTTCCTCCCTATGCCACCCTAGTTCAGCATCCCTCTGTCCCCCCTCCTCATGTCCAGCATCTCTTCATCTCCCAATGACTCCCATTCCAACATCATTTCTCTCTCTGCCTATGTCCTTCATGTCCAGTATCCCACCTCCATCTCCAATATCTCCCCTCTGTTTCCCAACACCCCGTATATCCAGTATCTAACTCTATCTCCCTAGTTCCCCTCCCTGTGCCCAGCATCTCCGCTCCATTCTCTAGTCCTTTACCCTATGTCCGGTATCTTCCCTCTATCTCCATTTTCTCTCCTCCATCTCCCTAGCCCCCCCCCCCCTCTCCATGTCCAGCATCTCTCCTCTGTTCCCCCTCTGTATCTAGCATCTCCCCTCTGTGTCCCTAGTCCTCTTCCTCCCCTGCCCTGTAACAACTGTCTCTCTTCCATCCTTCTGCCATGCTGGTCTCTCTATTGAGCCTTTAACCTCCTGTCCCCCATCTCAGCATTTTCCTTCCCAACCTATCCACCCTCCCCCTGCTTGCAGCACCTCCAGAGGCTGGCAGTCACCATGGCAATAAAAACTGCAGTAAACACAGGGCCTCTGCAAATCAGTCTCGCCTCAAAGGCCACCAAACTGTTCTGCTGAAATTACTAGAAAAATTCCTGAGCGCTCTGCCACCCTTCTAGGCTCCTTACGTTTTTCTCCCCTCTCAATCTTACCCCATTTATGAATGCAAAATAGGTAGAAGCGATTCCCAGTCCCTTCTACCCTGCTGATACTGCATCATAGTGCCGAATGAACAAGGGTGCTCACTCGTAGTTACTTCTGATTCTTTTAAAATTTACGGTTTATTAAAACTTGATATACAGCTCTTGTAGATTAGCATAGTGGTTTGCAAAAAAAAACAACTTGGGCAAAAAGAGAATGAAAGCAGATTAAAATAAGTTGAAGCAAAACAGAGGCTTGAACTATGAAAAGGAATGCCAATCAACTGATAGGAAAGTAAAGAAAAGCTGATAGGGGAGAGTGGCCTTCTAGGCCGGGTTACCTGGAAGACCACCTGAACCTCCCTGGCTCTGGAGCCTCTTTCTGAAACTGAACTTGGCGACCCTTAATTTTATCGTACACCAGTGATTAAAACCACTCACCTGGGCATTGAATAATCAGAGCTCCCCAACCTTGTTCTAAGGCATAACCCTACAGTACCTTGTAGCGTTGGGCATTCAGGGCTGAGCAATTTTATTTTACAGCAGACAACTTTCAGCTGCCTGTGGTAATGCTGCTGTAGTTATAGGATTATAAATATGCTTAAAAACTGCACATACGGTGTGTTCTGACAAATATAAGGCAGTATTTATCTGTCAAATCAAAATGTGATCTGCGCTGATATAAATGTATGCTATAGCGTTCCTGCTCTTGCAGCGAGTGTTTTATAGATCTTGTTAAACACAAAATATTCAACTGTTTTATTCCCACTGCATTAATATCCAGATGCTCCCATTTACATTACTAGAAACTGAAAACGGTCTTGTGTGCACCCTGAGTGTGCTGAAATGGAGGGTTTTCATGGAAAAAAATCAGCTCGAGCTTACCTAGAGTTCGACATACAAAAGCTTACCCTGGAATAGAATCTTTTCTTCATGTTTACTGAGATATGAATCCCAGTCCTGATTAATTCCCTTCTGATCCCCTTTCCTTCTCCTCCCACATTTTCCCCTCAGACTATCTTGTAAATGTTTATGTTTCTGTTTATTTACTTGATTAACCGCCCTTCTATGGTAGTCAGAGTGGTGTACAATATGCAAATTAACAAAGTGAGGCACTAGGCCAGAAAAATTGAAAATAAATTACAATATTTCAAAGGACAGAAGAAAGAGATTAGGGAAAAGAACAGTTGTAGACCAAGAAAAGGAGTTCACACAAAAGGGGTGGGAAGGTTGAAGGCAAAGGAGAAGCGATGAGTCTTTAAGTCACGTTTGAAGGAAGGGTGATGGGGTTCCAAACGGAGGGAGGTAGGAAGGGAATTCCAGAGGGCGGGGCCAATAAAGAAGAAAGCAGAGGGACGAGTGGACTGGAGATGGGCGCAGGCAGGAGGGGGAAGTGTGAGGCGGTTGAGATGAAAGGAGCGGGGGTGTGCCTAGGCGTGTGAAAATGGATGAGGTCTGCCAGGTATTGCGGGGTGGTAGTGTGAAGAGCTCTATGAATGAGAGTGAGTAGTTTGTACTGTGCACGGTAGGCAACAGGTAACCAATGAAGACAAAGAAGAAGAGGAGTGATATGGTCATATGGGGAGGAGTGAGTGACTAAGCGGGCAGCGGTGTTTTGCATCCTCTGGAGGCGGTGGAGTTGAGATTTAGAAAGACCAATAAGGACAAAGTTAGAGACGTCAACACGCGATATAACAAGTGATAGGAGTAACGTTGTAAGGGCGGAAGGGGAGAGGAAAGGATGAATTGAATGGATCTGATGAAGGAAGAAGAAGGACGTCTTAGTGATATGAGAGACATGAGCATGGAAAGATCGGAGTCAAAGAGCACACCTAGGTAACGAAAAGTGGACACAAGAGATATAGGAGTGTCAGAGAGAGAAGGGGCCAGTGAAGGGGAGGGATTACCATGCGGAAACCAGATTGCAGCAGTTTTGGTGAGGTTGAGGTGAAGACAGTTTTGGGTCAGCCAGTCAGCAACAGTAGATAGGCAAGAGTTGAGCGGAGTAATATCAGGGCAGGAGGGGGATGTGTGCTGAAGAAGAACAATATCGTCCGCGTAATAGAAAGCAGAAATCCCAGATTGTTGAATCAACAGAGTAAGGGGAGCTAGGAAAATATTGAAGAGGAGAGGGGCCAGGACAGAGCCTTGGGGGACTCCACAGGAGAGAGGGAATGGGTCAGAAGGGGGAATAGAGTGAGAGGAAGAAAGAACTGCACAAGAATGGGAGGAGAGGAAAGAGTGGAACCACCGATGAACTGTGCTACAGAGACCAGCTTCATGTAGGCGAAGTAGAAGGAGGGAGTGATCAACCAGGTCAAAGGCAGCAGAAAGGTCAAGGGCTACCACCACAGAGATGTCACCGTGATCGTGGGCTACATGTAGTGCATTAGTGAAGGCAAGGAGGACAGTTTCAACACTGTGACCCTGACGGAAGCTGGATTGACGGGGGTGAAGAAAATTAGTGGAGTCGAAATGGTGAGACAGCTGAGCAAAGACGATCTTTTCAAGGAGTTTGGAGAGGAAAGGGAGGTTCGAAACAGGGCGATAATGGGCAGGGTCCAGAGGGTCAAGGGATGGGCGCTTGAGAATCGGACGGATCAAAGCATGTTTCCAGGGATGGGGGAAGGTCCCTGTGGAAAGGCTGGAGTTTAGCATGGAGAGAATGTAGGGAAGAAGTGAGAGAGAAGGAGTGAGTAACTAGGAGGAGGGAATGGGATCAAGAGGACAGAAGGTTTTCTTAGAAGAGGCAATGAGACGGTGGAGTTTGCCTGCAGTGGCTAAAGAAAATTAAGACCATGTATGTGAAAGTTGGGACATGGGGGGAGGGGAAGCCACTGGAGGCGGAGAAGTAATAGGAGTGGGGCAGGAGGGCAAAGATGCTCTCAGGGTAGAAATTTTGGTACTGAAAGAGGAAGCCAGCTGTGATGGGGAGGGGATAGACGGAGCCGGTGTGATGGATATGGGGGGATGGAGAGAGGTCAGGGACTTAAGTGTGGAGTAAAGATGACGGGTCTGGTTGGGAGCGTTGGAGACAGCATCTGAGATGCATGTGCATTTAGCAAGGTGAACTTGGGAGCGGTAGTGTGAGTGAAGGGCTTTGAAAGATGATAGAGTGGCCGGTGAAGGGACTTTTCACCAGGATCGTTCAGCCCTGCATAGGTGAGAGTGCAGCAGGCGAACACCATCGTGATACCAGGGTTGTGTGGGACGGCGAGTGGGCGGACGAGGTCGCAAGGGGGCAATACGATCAAGGGTAGTAGAAAGGGTAGATAACCAAATAGAGGCTTGAGAGGTAGGAGATAGGGAGCAAAACTCTAAGGGCAAGAGGTCAGTTGCTGAAGGAAACTTCTGGACAGTAAGCGGAGAGAGAGCATGTGACAAAAGCGGAGGGAGGGGTGATGAGGGGGGAGGGAGTGGAGAAGGTGCCCCCAAGTGAGAGCAAAGCACTGAGAGACAAAGGTGATCCGTCCAGCGTAAGCGGAGGGATGACAGATCACGAAGTATTAGTGTAGAGAAGGATGAGGTCAAGAGGAGGTCGAGAGTATGACCGGCTGAGTGAGTGGGGAAAGGAACATGTTGCTGGAGAGACAAGTCCTGTAGAAATGAGAGAAAAGAGTGATCCCTGGAGGAGGAAGGAGAGTCCAGATGGAGGTTGAAATCACCAGCAATAAGAAGGTGGGGGAAGGCTAGAGAAAGATCAGAAAGGGTCCGAAGGAGAGAATCCCAGAGGTCTGGACGAAGACCAGGGGGAGAGTAGATGAGAAGAATGTGCATTGGGGGAGAGGTATGGAGATGAAGCAAAAGAGCTTCAGGGTAGGAAAGAGAGGGGGAGAAAATCTGGGTGAAGGGGAGAGTGGGGGAGAGAATGGCTGCTACGCCACCTCCTGAGTGGCCGGTGCGGGGGACAGACACTGCAGAGAAACCTGTGGGCAGGCAGCGAGCAAGGAGGGCATCCTCCCCATCCTTCAGCCATGTCTCGGTGAGGAGGGTAAGGTCAAAGGAGGCTTGTGTAATAAGATCTTGAATAAGAAGAGTCTTAGCTCTAAGAGACCGACAATTCAAAAGGCCTACTTTGAGTGGGGCATGGGGGGGATCAGAGGGAACAAGTGATTGAGAGGAGACATAGGGGGAAAGCTGGCAGAGACGAAGGTTAGCGTAACAGCGGAAGCGCAGATTAGGAGCCTTGACCGGATGGCGACCCCAAAAGCTGGGTATGTGGGCCATAGAATGGTCAACAGAGAGAGGGGAAGGAATAAGAGTATCAGCGAAAACCTGTACCTGAGGTAGTGGAAGTCTGACGCGATCAGAAGAGGAAGGTGGAGGAGGCAGACAGCCTGATCCACTGGTCATGAGAAGACAAAACATAATGCTATTCTATGTTCTATTTGTGCCATCTTTTGCTCGTGTTGTCATGACTCGAAGAGGGGGCAAAGTTTGGTTCGTGAAAACTAGTCTTTTTTTTTTGTTTATTATTGATCAACTTTTATTTTTATACAAGTATACTAACATGGCAGCCACGTGAACGTACAGAAATATACGGTTCATGAATAAAAAAACAAAATGGGACTATACCTTTAGTTAGTCTAGTACAAAATGCATTACCCACAGTTTATTTGTTGGCCCTTATTTCCACATGCAGGACTAACTTCATACATTTGTGACTAGCTTTCAAGAGCTATCTCCTCCCTTCACCACATCAGGCAGCATGAGCAAAACATGGAAAGAATCGAATATATGAAAGAATTATAAAAGTTTTCCAGTGCAAAAACACGTACTGTACTGTTCCCAGCACTTAACACAGGGAGATGTCCCAAAACACGCATAATGCCCAGGCACAATTACCACAGGTGCACTCACCCCCACCCAATGATGTGAGGTTACCATGGAAATCAGCACACAGTAACTGCCATGCCTGGTGGTAATAGTCATCGTAGACCCATGCGGACAGTTGCTACATGATGGAGTCAGTGCAGAGGATGGCTACTAAAATGGTTCATAGTCTTTGTTATAAAGTATATGGGGATAGACTTAAAACGCAGAGGTTGCCAACTCCAGTCCTGGAGGGCCAAACACCATTCAGGTTTTCAGGCTGTCCCTAATGAATATGCATGAGATACATTTGAATACAATGGGGGCAGTGCATTATATGCAAACACCTAAGGCACGTTAGCAAAAGGACCCCTAAGTTTGTATCTGAGTTAATGGAGGGTAAATTGACTTGTCCAAGGTCACAAGGAGGAGCAGCGAGATTTGAACCCTGGCTTCTCTGGTTCTCAGCCTGCTTCTCTATTCATTAGGATACCCCTCCACGGTCATTAGTCATAATTGCACCCATCCCAGATTGGCTAGTACCATTTCTTTTTTTAGTACTGCAGTTAATGAAGAGTCTTTATGGGGCAACAAACTGAATAAGAGGATGGTGGCAGCTGCGGTCAATGAGGAAAGGGCCCAGGAGGGATTTTTTTGTTTCTTTGTTTTATTTCCATAGGCGGCCACACCTGATGCCTATTTTATTTTTATTCATTATTTTTACAGGTTTGTTTTTTCTTTATTTTAAATAAAACAAAATTAAAATAAACTATAGAAAAACAAAACCCAGAGGGTGTGTAATGAGCCTGATATCTGTTTGCATGGATGATGGACTGGGGAATAACTCAAATTTCCTGTAGATTGCAAAGCTTAGTGACCTGGAACACAGAAGCAGCAGAGGAAGAGAAGGGAGGGAAGATCTTCGGGAAAGGTAGAGAGAAGTTTGGAAAAAGAGGAGAAGAGAGAAAGGAACAGATGTAAAATTATACTAATACACAAAGTAAGCTCTGTAATCAGTACTCAACATGTCACATCAAAGTCTGTATGTCATCTTCCTGTATCTAGCTTGAAAGCAGGAGACATAATTACCTCTCATTTTTGAACCAGCAGTCAACTAAATTATGCAGTTCAGACCCTTTAAAGCAGCAGCATTAAAAGAAAATCATTTAGCTAATATAAGGGTCTATTCAGTAACACTCATTATTTTTTTTAGCATGCACACTAAAACATCACTTAACGGGTGAGGTGATATATTTATCCCCATAAGTGGTCCCCATGGCCCCCACCACTACACACAAAATAATATTTGTCTGTTATTAATGCTCACAGTAACACAGCAATTTTTATTATATGCAGCTCAGAAAGTTCTCGTGCTAACCAGTCCAAAATAAAAAGGCTAATTAGCACAATGGATTTCACTTCCTTATCCCCAGCACAATGCAAAGTGGCTTCCGAGTTCTGATGTTCCCTCGCCCTCCTCCAATACAAGACTAAAGGGCTTGCCTGCTCGAATCTCCCTAATTTTTTCCTCTAGAACATATCTGCAGGCCTCCAGAATATTTCAGTTCCCAACCCATTTCCTGGCAGAAAGATGAAGGGCCTAGCATTGAATATCCCCGCCTATGTCCCCTGTGCACCCCGATGCTAGCATCAAGGGCATGTTGTGGGTGTTCGGGTACGCAGATTGCCGGTAACCAGGTAGTGGCGATATTGGACCACTACAGGTTATCGTTGCTACCGGTTAGGTTCTGTGGCATTGAATATCAGAGTTTAAAGATCAGTGGGCAGGGCTATGTGCCGATGCAGCGCATAGCCCGCCCAACTGAATATAGTGCCCATACTGTCCTTAATAGTAAATAACAAGACTTTTGCAAACCAGAAGTCTAACCAGAAAGCTTATCCAAACAAGACTACATAACCTGCAGCTGGTCTTCATGTGTCTGAAGAATAGAAATAGTCTCTTTTGACAATGCGGCCACCTGTTCCATAGTTTCCCTGAGCAGTGTATCATTCTGAGCCACCATGTTGCAAACATTTAACAACGTAACCACAGTAGGAGGCTTCAGAGGAAGAGACACAGGAACTTTAGTTTCACTAGCAAAACAGCCTGAATCTTCACAGCAGAGGAAACCACTGCCAGGGAAGGAACAATCTCTGACCCTGTACCTTGGACAGGAGATCCTTCCCCAAATGAAGGAGTCCTGGAGATCTCCAAAGGAGGATGAGTCCTAGACAAAGGGCTTAGAGAAGCCCCAGACAATAAAGGGGAGGAAGTCAAACCAGACAGAGTAGATTGAACCATGGCAGTTACAGTTACAGGCTTGTCCATCGGGCCTTGTTGTTTCCTAGCCAATTAAACAGGTGGATTTGCAGACTTGCCCTTGTTCTTCCTCTTACAGGACTCTTAGGCATATCCGCAGGGAGAACAGGTACATTCCAACCAAATCAGTAATGAATTGGCACCGAAGAGGCACCAAAGCAGTATGCCATTTCTGTCACGTGCCCCTTTGGACACATAACCACATGGCCTACGACGCTGTTTTAAAGGACCTACTGATGTAATAGAGGGGGTGGAGCTATCCTCTGGCAACCAACGATCTCCAGAGCTGGGAGTCTGCAGCAATCCACCAAGCCACAAGGACTTTGTAAATCTCCATCCCAACTGCTCCAGCACCATCATTCCAGCCAAGTCTGAAGCCCTCTCACTGAAAATTGGTTTTAAATGTACCAGAGTAATAAATGTTAACAAAAAATAAATGATCATGTTAAACAAGTTATTGTGAGTACTATGACAGCCGTTCCAAAAGGTCCGCAATTGGAAAAATCTGCAATGCACTAACATTGTTCTTAATAAAAGATAGCAAGACAGGCTGAAGCTGGTCCCTATTAGAGACTCATGGGCCCTGGGGTCACACACCACCCCTGCCCCTTCCCTCGTTAGTCCCTGCTTAAAGACCCAAACATCAGATCTCCCCAATGGGAATGTTATACTCTAATGTATTTTCCACATATAAAACCTATTTTATATCAAAAGGGCTTTTATAAAATTGCACAACCATATATGCACATAAAAAGTAAACGCATGGACAGTGTGCACCTATGTTTATGTGATCTGTGCCTGGGGGTGGAGTTTGGGTGGAGTGGAGGTGGAATTGCAATATATGTGCAAGTTTTATAAAATCCACAGGTTAACATGTAAAATATAGGCGCACAATTACAGCAACTTTGGAAAAGGTGTACATTTATTCATGGGCATTTGCACACTCTTGGGGCTGGATCTGGAAGCCTGCGTTGCCTTTATAAAATAAAATAAAATTAAATTCAAAAGGGATCTAGGCCTTAGACCCCACTGGATTTGATTATCTCTCTCCATTTATAGGATCAATGCTGGGGGGTTGCTTTATAAAATAGGCTTCAAATAGGTACCAGTTTGAATTTTTCACCTAGCATCCTTTTATAAAACCAGGCCCTACTTCTGCAATGATGGGGACTCCTATACCCTCAGGATTCAGGAGGCCTCAATACGCTTGTCTTACCACCCTTAGACAAACCCTTCCAAATTCTATCCCTTCTGGTGCGGGCTCAAAGCAAGTGTGGCAGAAATGTCAAGCCTCCTCCTTGCCCCAATCCTTGTGACTTCAAAAATGGGGCTAGCTGAGGAACTCGTGCTACTGTGATGCATGGACACAAATGTAAATGTGACCTGGGTGTCACTAAGCCCTTGCAACAGGAGGTACATTTTTCTCTGGGATGTTCTTTCAAGGATATAACTGCCCTGGCAGCAGCTTAAGGAATTATTGCCCTTGGAAATTTCTCTCTGGTCTCCCTGTAAGAGAAAAACTCAAGAAAAACTCAAGGGAGGACCTCCCAAGTTCATAAAGCGCCATGTATTGGAGGGAAAGGGGTCTTTGTGCATGCCTAGGGCTTTGCTACTAGTTAAGGTTACCATATTTTTTTGGAGACAAATCTGGGACACTCATCTAATGCTGACAGGGTGGGGAGAGGGAGAGGGGCTTAATTACAGGCTTTTGCAATAGGGGGTGGGGGAGGGAAAAAGATTCATTCTTTTCTCCCAGAAAGACCAGTCGGAGTCTATAGCCCACTGCTTCCCAAACCTTTATCCCAGAAGGCCCTCTTTTAGACACTTCAAATTTCACAAGATCCCAGATGATGATGCAAATAAAATAGACATCCATTCCTCTCTCCTATCTCATCTACTTACTTTTTTCCTCCCTTATCCAAAGCATGAAGGCATCCATGGTAGCCAACATTAGCAGCAGTCCGCAGTGGGCCCTATGGCCAGTGTGCGCTCACAGAAACCAGTACTCCGGATGGGTTCCTGGTCTAACAGTAAACTCACAGAGGAGGAGGGAGGCAGTAGGATCTGTGAACATTCACTGATCCACAAAGACCATGTTGGGCATAGGTCTCAGTGGATGTCCAGAGAGAGGGGAAGGAGGCCTATTTCTGTGACACCATCCACTGATAATGCAATACTTTTTGGGGTCCTGCCCCACAGTTTGGGAATCACAGCTATAACAAACCATAACAACAATGCCAGGACTGAAAAGGCACAACCCTACCTATGAAAAGGCAGCAGTGCAGTCTAAAACATCAGTACATCTACTGGGAAATCAGAACTATAGAAATTACACGCTAGCAGAATCACTCACCAAATATAAAGCATAGCACCACAAATTAGAAATATGCAAAAACTAAACTGGAAATATAAGCCAGGCTATGTATACAGTGCAACACTAGAGAGAAAGAAAGAAATCCATTTCCTCTCATACTAAGTGTAACCAGCTGTTAAAACAAAGATAAAACACGTTTTTGTCTATTTACTTTGCAATCCCAGGGGTTTCAGGGTGCTTGGTTTGGGGCTGCAATGCTTTGCAGCATAGGAGGAGAGCAGACAGCACGGTCAGTTAAAAAAAATAATATATATATATATATATATATATATATATATATGAGAATGCTAGTAGCAGTTTAAAGTAAAATGAATGGAGATCAGGACTACAGCATAGCTGTGGCCAGAAGATGCAATTCCGGGGATGCCACAGCCGGCAGAATGCTGCATTTGTAAGGGGCTGAGGGCTGGAAGAGGGCCAAGGCCACGGATTGCACTGGAAGACTTGCTGGAGCCAGGAGCCCTAATCGGGCCACAGATCACAGCAGAGACTGCAGTCAGGCTGTGCTGGGGGTAGAAAAGCCGGAAGCTGCTTCAGGCCCAATGCTGTTAGCTAGCTCTGGGTCTGCTCCAGACTAACATCGGCTGCATCTGGCCTGGCTGACATCAGAGGGGGGAAGAGACTCCGTAGCCCAGCTTCAATCTTTACTGAGGAAAATGTTACCCATGACAGAAATGGTATTTAAAGGTGATACTGCGAAAGAGTTGAAAGAAATAGACACCGGGAAGATATATTACAATTATTTGATAAAATGAAGAGTAGCAAATCACCTGGACTGGATGAAATACATCCAAGAGTGTTGAAAGAATTGAAATATGAGATTGCAGACCTGCTTATTAGTAATCTGTGAACTATCATTAAAATCATTTGTAATACCTGAAGATTGGAGGATTGCCAGTGGAATGCCAATTTTTAAAAAGGGTTCCAGGGGTGATCCGGGGAACTACAGACCGGTGAGCCTGACGTCAGTACTGGGAAAAATGGTAGAAACCATCATGAAAAACAAAATTATTCAACATGTAGATAGTCATGGCTTAATGGGAGACAGCCAACATGACTTTAGACAACGAAGATCTTGTCTTACTAATCTGTTATGTTTTTTTGAAGGTGTGAATAAACAGGTGGACAAAGGTGCGTCGGTTGATATAGTGTATCTGGACTTTCAGAAAGCCTTTGACAAGGTCCCTCATCAGAGACTTTTGGCAAAACTTAAAACTCATGGGATAGGAGGCAATGTACTATTGTGGATCAGGAACTGGTTAAAAGATAGAAAGCAGAGGGTTGGGCTAAATGGTCAATTTTCCCAATGGAAAAAGGTGAATAGTGGAGTATCCCAGGGATCTGTGCTGGGTCCGCTGCTTTTTGACATATTCATAAATGACCTGGAAAGTGGAATAACGAGTGAGGTTATCAAATTTGCAGATGACACAAAACTATTTAAAGTTGTTAAAACCCAAGAGGAATGTGGAAAATTGCAAGAGCATCTTGATAAATTGGAAGACCGGGCATCCAAATGGCAGATGAAATTTAATGTGGACAAGTGCAAAGTTATGCACCTAGGAAAGAACAACCCAAACTATGGTTACACGATTCAAGGTTCCACATTGGGAACCACCACCCAGGAAAAAGATGTAGGCATCATCGTGGATAACCTGTTAAAACCCTCGGCCCAGTGTGCAGCGGTGGCCAAGAGAGCAAATAGAATGCTAGGTATCATAAGGAAAGGAATGGAAAATAAAACAAAGGTTATTATAATGCCTCTGAATCATTCCATGGTGCAACTACACCTTGAATATTCTCTCCAATTCTGGTCGCCGTATCTTAAAGGATATAGCATTATTAGAAAAGGTTCAGAGAAGAGCCACCAAAATGGTAAAGGGGATGGAAGGATACGCCTATGAAGAGAGACTAAAAAGATTAGGGCTCTTCAACCTGGAAAAGAGACAGCTGAGGGGAGATATGATAGAGACCTATAAATTAATGAATGGAGTGGAACGGATCAACGTAGAACAATTGCTTACGTCATCAGAATATAAAAAGACTAGGGGACATGCAATGAAGCTATAGGGTAACCTATTTAAGACTAATAAGAGAAAATATTTTTTCACTCAATATGTAGTCAGACTCTGGAATTTGTTACCGGAGGATGTAGTAAAAGCTGTTAGTGTAGCTGGGTTTAAAAAAAGGTTTGGACAAGTTCCTGGAGGAAAGGTCCATAAACCATCATTAAAAGGGACCCAGGATATCACTGCTTGACCCAATACAAGCATTGTGGAACCTGTGTCTTTTGGGGAAACTGCTAGGTACTTATGACCTAGATTGGCCACTGTTGGAAACAGGATACTGGGCTTGATGGATCATGGTCTGACCCAGTATGGCATATCTTATGTACTTAAGTCAAAGTCCTAGACTTCAAAAACACCAACTTCAGTAAAATGACCAAGTGCCTGAAGGAGAAGTTGATAGAATGGGAGGGGATAAGGGAAGTGGAATTGCAGTGGGCTAAACTAAATGAGGCAATAAAAGGGGCAACAGATACATATATAATGAAAGTAAATAAAAACAAGAGGAAAAGGAAACCTATTTGGTAATCCGAAGAAGTGGCTGCACAAAACACAGCTTTCACAAAATTCAGAAGTTCACAAACACAGGAACACAGAAAAGAATACAGGATAAAACTAAAAGAGACAAAGAGAAAAATACGGATAGCAAAATGAAAGGCAGAAGAAAAGCTGGCTAAAGATGTGAAGTTTGGAAACAAAACTTTTTTCAGGTAAATTTGGGAGAGGAGGAAAATCAGAGGTGGAACTGCAGGACTCAAAAGTGCCAGGAACAGATTTGTGGAAAGTGACATTGAAAATGTTAAACAAATACTTCTGCTCTGTTTTTACTAAGGAAAATCCTGGAGAAGGACCACCTGTGATTGAAAAATATACAAATGGGAATGGAGTAGATGCCACACTATTCACAGAAGATAATGTGTTAGAACAGCTTGCAAAACTGAAAGTGGACAAGGCCATGGGACCATATGGGATACATCCCAGGATACTGAAAGAGCTCAGAGGTTCTTGCAGGGCCGTTAAAGGATGTTTTTAATAGATCCTTGGAGAAAGGAGAAGTTCCACAGGACTGGAGAATGGCTGATGAGGTACCTCTTCACAAAAGTGGCAGTAGGAAAGAAGTGACAAACTACAGACCAGTAAGCCTTACCTCAGTGGTGAGAGACGTTCCTGAAAGAGCAAATAGTGGATTTTCTCGAACCCAACAGTTTGGTAAAACCATGCTCCCTCAGAGATCATGCTAAGGACAATCATGCCAAACAAATCTGATTAAGTTCTTTGACTGGGTGACCAGAGAACTAGATCAAGGGCATGCAATGTATATGTTCTACTTAGATTTCAGCAAAGCCTTTGATACTATTCCTCATAGGAGGCTTATCAATAAATGAAACAGCTTGGGGATGGGTCCCAAGGTGGTGAACTGGATCAGAAATTGGTTGACTGACAGACAACAGAAAATGATGGTAAATGGAACTCACTCGGATGAAAGAAAGGTGATTAGCAGTGGGCCCCAGGGTTCGGTCCTGGGACCAGTACTGTTCAATGTATTTGTGAGTGATATTGCTGAAGGACTGAATGGAAAAAGGTTTGTCATTTTAGATGAAACGAAAATTTGAAACAGAGTGGACTCCCCTGAGGGAATGGATAACATGAGGAAAGATCTATAAAAGCTGGAAGGATAGTCTAATGCTTGGCAGTTAAAATTTAATGTGAAGAAGTGCACTGTCATGCATTTGGGAAGCAGAAATCCAAGGGAACTGTATGTGATAGGGGGCGTGAGGTTAGTGTGCATGGACCAGGAGAAGGACCTCAGAGTGATTGTTTCTGAGTATCTCAAGGTGGTGAAATAGTGTAACAAGGCGATGGCAAAAGCCAGAAGAATGCTGGGTTGCATATAGAGAAGAATTATCAGCAGAAAGGAAGAGGTACTAATGCCACTGTATAAGTCACTGGTGAGGCCTCACTTGGAATATTGTGTTCAGTTTTGGAGGCCATATCTTGCAAAGGATATAAGACAATTGGAAACGGTTCAGAGAAAGGCGACCAAATGATTTGGAGCCTGCATCAGAAGATGTATGAGAAGAGACTTGAAGACCTAAATATGTACACTCTGGAGGAGAGGAAGGATAGGGAGATAGGAGTCAGTCCTTTAAATACTTAAAGAGTATTAATAAACAAACCTCTTCCAAAAATGGGGAAGCTGTAAAACTAGACGGCATAAAATGAAGCTGCAAGGGAGTGAACTGAAAGACAATGTCAAGAAATACTTTTTCACTGAAAGGCTGGTGGATGCTTGGAATGCCCTCCCGATGGAAGTGGTGGGGGCAAATACAATGACAGAATTCAAAATGGCATGGAACAGACACAGTGGATCCCTTTATAGCAACAGGATAAAATCAAAATGATCATAACTATCTCTTATATCTCAACAATTTTGTTTTTAATCATTATTGTGTATTTGCTTTATGTTGAATTTGTTTTATTTGAAGTATTACCCCCTAAAAAGGCTAATCTGATCTACAGTAGGCCTTAGACAAATGAACTAGAGTGGAGAAGAGTGCTGCCCTAGCCTCACCTTAGACTGATGAAGAGAGCTTGGAAGCTATCCCCAGGATTTTTTCTGCCACCCAGAGATGGGGTAAAGCTCTCTTATCACCAGAGGCCTGGAACCCTTGGAAAAGGGGACCTGTTAAAGCTAAACTAGCTAGGATCCAAGGGAATAAACATCTGCAAGAGCTATTATGGAGACGAGATTGACACAAGTAAAGAGTTAGTATGGGAGCAAGTTCCTGAGTTTCCTTGATGCTACTTGTCAAGGGGAAAAGTGTGGTGGATACCATAGAAAATATAAGTAGGGGCCCAAATGTTTTGGAGTAAGTAGTATTATCCTTAGAAGAAATACAACCATAGAGAATAGAAGAGAGTTAGTCTACTCACTAATTAAGTGGGATTTGTAAAGACTGTTTCAGACCTTATTTTGAAGAATCAAAGTATGATCAATTTGTAATAAAACATTTCCTTCATTAAAATGGAATTTTATTTAAACTCAGTGTGTGTTGTGGCTCTCCTTTTAAGCTGACAGAGGAAAAGAAAGTACAGAGTAGAGGGCTGACTGCAGAATGTACCGTTCATATGAGTTTCTCCCCCTCCACCTCTCAGTCAGAGTTGGTTCAAGGGTATTGGGTGTCTTAAGTGAACCTTCAGCCTTATGCCCCTCCCCCACTCAGATAGTTGCAATTAAATTCAACAATCATGAATTACCCAAACACCATCTCTCCCACCATAATTCTGTGAAAATGCATAATTGGACATCAAGGGCTCGATATTTTTCTGGGACAGCTATGTGCAGCTACAGCGCATAGCCGTCACTGCCAACCTCTAATCCTGAATATTCAATGCCGGGGTTATATGTGGCCCCAGCAATCAATATCCGGGGTCACTGCACAGCCTCCAATGCCGCAGAAGCTAACCGGTTAGCTCCCGTGGGTAAAGCTAGGCCAGCTTTTGCTTTGCTTAGTTTTACCCGCAAGTCACTAACCGCTATATCAATATCACCGCTACCTGGTTAGAGATTGTCACTGCCCATGACACGCCCTGGAATGCCCGCATGGCCCAATGCTAAGCGATTAGCATGGAGGCATATAGCGACGTTAGTTGGGGATATTCAGCAGCACTAACCGTGTTAGTAAAAAAAAAAATGTGTTGATGACTCAGTTTGTACAACTGTCTGAACCTATTGTGTGACTGCTGTTGCTCTTTGTTGCTCCTCAAAAGCTGCTGCCCTAAGCGATCGTCTAGTCTTGTCTAATGGTGGGAGTGGAATGAGAAAATGTGACTCAGTTGTTTACTCCCTCAAAAGTACAAAGACTAAGGTGCAAAGTGGTACATTTTAAGACTAAAAAGAGAAAATATTTTTCACTCATGCATAATCAAGCTCTGGAAGATGTAGTAAAAAGCTGTTAGTGTAGTTGGCTTTAAAAATGGTTTGGACAAGTTCCTGCAAGAAAAGTCCATTAACCATTATTAAAGTGGACTTGGGCAAATCCATTGCTTATCCGTGGGATAAGCAGCATGAATCTGTTTACCTTTTGGGATCCTGCAGAGTACATCACGGACTCCATGGCAAAGCAAGGTACCAAAGCTCCATTAACTAGAACAATGGCTGTGAAAAATCGTATTGTGAAAGCTGCTGTCCCCGTTACAACTTCTGTCTCTTTCCAGACAGAGATCATTATGCCAGTTGAAGGACTGGTTCCATGTGCAGAATGCCTGCATGCTGAGGCTCTCAGGAAAATGGAGGAGCTCAGGGAAGAGGTGGCAAGGCTGAGAAACTTTCGAGACAGTGAAAAATGCATTGATGAGATGCTTCTTGAAACATCAAAGCTCTACGACAGAAGTGAAGATGGGAGGCTACAGAAGGAAGAAGGTTGGATATGAGTCACCAGAGTCTGCAGTATCAACACTCCAACTCCTTCAGCTCTTCAATTGAAGAACCAGTATGCAACCCTGGAAGTGGAGAAGATGGAAGCATTTGAGGAAAGAGAAGAACCAAAGCTCAAGCAATCCAAAGTTGCAGAATCAGTCACCATATGGAAGTGAAGGGTAATCGTTGTTGGTGCTCTCTTTTGAGGGATACTAAGGCATTCCCATCTGCTGACCAGATTTGATGTTCAGAGAGATGTGCCATCTGCCAGGAGCCAAAATCCGAGATGTTATGGAGAGTTTGCTGAGACTCATCAAGCCTACTCTTATCCAATGCTGCTCATCCATGTCAGCACAAATGATACTGCTAGGTATCCCTCCGAGCATATCAAAAGTGACTTCATGGCTCTGAGACAAAGGGGGAAGCAGATAGGTGTGCAGGTGGTGTTCTCGTTAATCCTCTATGTTGCAGGTAAAGGCAAAGAAGCTTGCATCATAGAGATGAATGCATGGCTGCGTGGATGGTGTCATCGAGAGTATTTTGGTTTCCTGGACCATAGGATGATGTTCTAAGGGCTGAGATGGTGGCCATCTGTCCAAGAAGGATCAAAGTGTCTTCAGCAGCAGACTGACTAACCTACTTTAAAGTTTTAAACTAGATTCATTGGGGATGGGTGAAGAGAGCCCCTAGGTAAGTGAAATATTAAATATCTCCAGGAACAAGCAGGAATGTAGTCTTCACATATGGGTGACATTGGATACCGACGGAGCCTGCGCTGGAAGCCCCCCAGCTATCAAAAGGAAAGCTTTTGGGAGCAATCCACTGTGCCTGCGCTGGTGCCTTCCCGCTCCTCCAACATACTCTCCTCAGTTCTTCTTTTTCCGCGGAGCCAACAGGACCTCCCCTGTTACCGTTGAAGAATCATCACATACCGTCCTTTTTTCTGCTTAACTTCAGTATCTATCAATACTATCTTCCCCTTTTTTTTTTTTTTGAGAAAAAAAGAATAAAGTAGGCTTTTTCCTTTAGGGCCTCATGCCCTGTGGGCCTTACCTATCCCTTTCCAATCATGGAAAAGCCCGCCAGTGACTTTAAAAAATGCACAAAATGTTCAAGCACCATATCGATCACTGATAAGCATGATTGGTGCCTTAAATGCCTCTGTCCCATCCACATCCATCAAGAGTGATCCCTATGCAAACAAATGACCAAAGGGGGCCTGGGGAACTGTGCCAGAAAGTTTGGGGAGCTTTTTCCTTCAGACACAGTATCGTTGGCCTCGACCTCAAGGGCATCGTCAGGCTCCCACACTTCTAAATATTCTAAGGAGTCTGTCTCACCCTCCAAAAGATAAGCCCAGATCCTGGGAACCCTCTGAGACTCCGAAGGAACTGAGCGATAAGTCCAAGGACTCCTCCGGTAAGCTTCAAGAATCGAGAGTCCCGTTCGCACCGAGAATTGTCCAGGACTTAAGCCATAGGTCCAAGCATCCCTGGCGGGAGGATGACTTGTCCTCCAAAGCCCTGGAAGGGATTTGGGAGGTACCTTGGGGGTCTCGGCCTCTGTGGAACCCCCGAAGCTGTGCACTGGTGCGGTTGCTCCAGCTCCGTTCTATCCATGGACCAGGCACAGGCTCCATCCTTGGACCAGCAGATGCTGTCCTTGGAAGGGAACTTAGCAGCTTTCCTGGCGACATCGGTACCACTGACACCAACAGCCCTGGAGAATCGGCTGGTGGCACCGACCTCAATCCAGCAGCCATCCCCAATGGTACCATCAACATCGAAGCAAGGGCCTTGAGACACCAGGATTTCATTTCCAGTATCGATGCCATCACCATCCACATCCCGCCTGGATGGTATAGGGCTTTGACCCTAAAGACATTGAGAGGCATCGACGTGACACTTGACATCGGCACCGCTGATATTCACTGGAGTCTGATTCTGATGTTTCTGATTCCGATCACTGGTCGCTGGACTCAGATGACCTTCGGGACTTTGTGTCAGAACCCTCGCCACCATCTGCAAATACCCAAAGAAAATCCCCTCCTGAGGACATGTCCTTTCAGGAATTCATCAGGGATATGGTGGCGGGCCTCTCAATCCAGGCAACTTTGGAACCAGAACAGAAGGCGGAGCAGCAGTACCCCCCAGCACCGAAAGTAGCCATCATCCTGCCAGTGCACTGAATTCTACACAATTTAATGCTACAAATGTGGGAGACTCCTCTTATCTCCCCTATAAGTCATCATTTGGATACAATGTATCAAGTGCCTGACTGCCCCGGCTTTCAAGAACCACAGCTTCCTCACCATTCCATGGTGGTGGTGGAATCGGCAATGCGCAGGATAAAGAATGGGAAGAACCATGTTTTGATCCCTCTGGGATGTGAATCGAGGAACCTCAAATTCCTTTGCCTGACGCTCTTTTCAGGCATCGATGCTGGCTAGTAGAATAAATTACATGGGGATGTTCTTGAAAGAACTGAAGGACTGGGAAGGATTCCTTCCTTTCCTCCCAGAGGAAAAACGACCAGCCTTCCAGGCTGTCCTCTCCCATAGTCAGAATGTATCAAAATTTGTCAACAGAGCCGCCTTTGATGCATTCAAGTCATCGAGCAGAGCATCTTCTATTGCTATAGAGACTAGGTGGCTGGATTGGCTTCAGGCCTCAGAATTGGAAAAATGGGTCCAAGATAAGCTTGGCAACTTTCTCTGCACGGGTTAAAACCTATTCGGTAAGAACTGGCGAGAAAAGGCAGGGGAACTAAAGACCCATGAAACCACTCTTAAACGGCTCTCTAGCAAAACATCTGAAACCCCCCCCCCCCCAAAAAAAAAAGAAGGCACCACCTACGAAAGCCTTCTACCCCAAGAAAAGAAGATTTTACCCTTCTTACCCCAACCAACCTACAACCCACAACAGAAGCAACAGGGACCCAAGCAGGCCAAAAAGCCCAGACTCGCTAAAACACAACCCCAAACTTAACCAGCTCCTGCTCAATCAAGTTTTAGACTCCCACATAGGGAAAATAGCCAGTCCCCAGCAGACTCTGCAGGATCAGATACCCATTCCAGGAAGACTCTTGCTGTTCAGCCAGAAATCAATGAACACCACAAAACCCAGCCAGTGAATCAAAAGAACAGTCCAAATAAACAAGATTCACCAGTAAAATACCTCAGCAAAAACTTCTATTTTTGTCAGAGCAGGCCGAAGGAGGGACGGTATTGAAACACGCCCCACACCAGACGGCAAGCTTCTTTTATTCAATTATGGTTCGGCGGTGACGGCGTTTCTGGCATAGCTGCTTGTTTTTGACGAGGATTATAAGCATTTGACACAGGGCGGTTGCCCGAAATGTGCACGTCGTGCGGAGATGTCTTCTTGAGAGCAACCTATGCAACAAAATCCATGGACAGTTGACGATATGAAATATTGAAAGATAAGTGAAAAGCATGTTAAATGGTGATGAACCATAATTGAATAAAAGAAGCTTGCCGTCTGGTGTGGGGCGTGTTTCAATACCGTCCCTCCTTCGGCCTGCTCCGACAAAAATAGAAGTTTTTGCTGAGGTATTTTACTGGTGAATCTTGTTCAGCCAGAAATGGCATAACATTACCATAGAAAACTGGACTCTCACCATCATACAGAAGGGGTATCAAGTCAACTTTTGAGAGCTTCTCCCCTCCCCCCACACACACTATTTCAGAGGGGACCATCCTTCCAACCCCCCCCCCCCCCTGAGGTTCTCCTCCAAACAGAAATAAACATTCTCCTAACATGAGCAGCTGTAGAACTAGCTCCTCCTCAAGAACGGTTCAAAGGCTTCTACTCCCCCTACTTCCTCATTCCAAAGAAGTCAGGAGGCCACAGGCCCATCTTGGACCTCAGAAATCTAAACAAATTCCTGGTAAAAGAAAAGTTCAAGATGATTTCCCTGGGGACCCTTCTTCCCTACCTCCAGGAAAATGACTGGCTTTGTTCCCTAGACCTCAAAGAGACCTATACACATATCTTGATACACCCTAACCACAAGGCAGTATCTCGGGTTCACATGTCAAAGAACCCATTATCAATACAGGATTCTCCCTTTCGCCTTAGCATCTGCATCGAGTTTTCACAATATGCATGGCCATAGTGGCGGCTCATCTTTGAAAACATAAAATCTATGTTTTCCCCTATTTAGACAACTGGCTCATAAAGGCAGACTCTCCTGGAGAACTCTGCTCATATCAGCAAAAGACCCTAACCCTTCTTCAATCCCTCAGGTTTGTCATAAACTTTCCAAAGTCACACCTTGTTCCAACACAAAGGTTGGAATTCATAGGTGCTGTCCTAGACACCAAGCAATGCAAAATGTTTCCCTTGGTGGACCACATGGACCCCTTAATAGCATTGGCCACAAGCATGCAACAAAGTCAAGAGGCTTCAGCACACTGCTTTCTAACCCTGCTAGGTCACATGGCCTCCACAGTGCATGTAGTCCCATAAGCTAGACTCCACATATGTCAAAAACAATGGACTCTCTCAACCCAGTGGACTCAGGCCACAGGGAGTCTACGGGTTCTGATCCAAATAACATCTCCCATGGCAGACTCCCTCCAGTGGTAGTGCTGCATCCCAGCAAATCTATTTGCAGGGTCTCCTTTTCAGATGCCCTAATCTACACTGACAACCAATGCTTCTAAACAGGGTTGGGGAGCACACACGGACTCTCTGTGCACACAGGGTCTCTGGACAGCACAAGAGTCCCAACACAAATAAACCTGTTGGAGCGAGACTTCTGGCGATGCGTGAGTGAGGGAAGACGTGTCTCTCTTGCTCCGGGGCCGCCTCACCGATAAATCTGTCAATTAGCCTAACTTTTTGGGTCCCCCACCTCCATCTACCCTAAGTAGGTTGCCTGCTATTGCCCTGCTCGTGCACAGCAACCGCGGCAGGTGGAAAAGATGCCTTTACCGTCGAGAAAAGAGCGCGAAAAACTGCTCAGAGCGGGGCCCTCCGCTGCGACTACAGTGCAGCCGGCCTCTCCCGGCGCGGAAAGTACAGATTCTAACTCGGAGGAGCTGGCGAAAGAGGTGGTCCGGCTCCTCGAGCCAAAATTCGATCGTCTTATGCACAAATTGGACGGTATGGAAGAAGCTCTAAATGAGTTTGGCAAGCGCGTGGAGGAGCTTGAGCACCGCGTGGCTGGTGTGGAGGAGGGAGAGGGCCGCCGAGACCGTGAGCTGGAGAGCCAGAAGCAGGCCATGCTTGAGATGCAAAACAAGCTCGAGGATCTCAAGAATAGATCCCGCCGGAATAACTTACGTCTGGTGGAATTGGGAGAAGACAAACCGGACCGGGAGTTGTTGGTCTTTTTGGAAACCTGGCTGCCTGAAGTGCTAGGCCTAGCAGAGCTTAAAGGCAGTTTTCAAATTGAGAGGGCACATCGGCTGGGCGTGCGGAGGGAGGATGGAGACCGGCCGCGAGTGGTGATTATTCGGGTGTTGAACTTCCAACACAAGTGGCGAATATTGCAAGCCTACCGGAAGAGCGGCGAAATCCAACTGGACAACAAGAGGATCTTAATATTTCAAGACTACTCGGCGGCAGTTGCAGCCAAGCGACGAGAGTTCTCCCCAATTTGTACTGAGTTATATCGCCGGAAGGCCCGCTTCACCTTGGCCTACCCGGCAACACTTCGTGTCTCCCTGCATGGCCAGAACCACACCTTTGATCAAGTGGCGGCGGCAAAAAAGTTTCTAACCCAGCACTTGCCAGCGGATGCGACTGTGACCTGCCCCTGAGCTGCCTGTTATCCCTGGGGTGGTGAGGGGTGCCCGGGCCCTCGGCTCGTGCATTGATGATGCGGGACTGTCTGTTGAGGCTTGGTCCGCAGCTCTTGGCCATATAACTGCAGTCTGGGCAAACTCCCCTGGGCCACTCCTGGCTACTTCAAGGTGGATATCTTTACCAGGGATCCTGTACTGAACACAGTGGCTCTAACCTTTTAGTATGCTTTTAATATAGGCATTTTTGGACACCATAACAATACTGTTTTTCTTAGCATGCTGATTGTCACCTATGTTTCATTTGCTGGTGGAGGAGGGGGAGAGAGGAAGGTGCAGGAGGAGAGGGGCGTGGAGCGGCCCTGAAGCACCGGTTTGGAAGTCCCACCTCAGTGCGGTAACTGAGGGTTGAATATTTCTGTTTTATGGGATATGACCATTTTGAACAGGGAAAGGGCAAGCTGGTAGAAGAGGAGCGACAGGGGAGTGACGGGTGGGATGTTAAGGGGGATGGGGAGAGAAGGGGAGGGGGTGGTCTGTATGTGAAGTGACAGTAGCGAGCCTGAACTCCATGAGGCTTGTGTTAATTTATAAAGCGCAGCACCTATATTCACAGTATATGCCCACTGGGATGCGATGGAGTTCTGGGTCGAGGCTGGGCGATCTGGAACAGTGGTATGCTTGGTGGCCCTGTTTGTTGGTACGAATGCTGGTTGGGGAGAATGCGAGATGATCTCCGTATAGTTACCTGGAATGTTGGTGGTTTAAATACCCCTGTTAAAAGGACGAAGATGCTCCAGGCCCTAAAAAGGGGTCACACCCACATAGCATTATTGCAAGAAACACACTTGACGGCGGTAGAACACGCCAAGTTGAAAAAAGATTGGGTGGGACAGGTTTTTGCTGCGTCTACAGGCATAAAGAAACGTGGAGTGGCGATTCTGGTGAAGAGAGGCCTAGCGGTGGATGTCATTAGAGAGGAGGCAGACCCAGCTGGGAGGTTCATCTTTCTGCATGCTAAAATACAGGGGCAGGAGCTATTTCTGGGTAATATATACGCCCCCCAATACGACCATCAGTTCTTTCAGCTGGTGCTGCGGAAAATATTGGGGGCCCCGAAGATACCTCTGATATTGGCAGGGGACTTTAACTGCCCGCATGATCCAATCTTAGATAAATCCGCGGCTGGAGGCAATAGTGGAGCCTGGAGTAAAAAAGGGGTGGGATACCTCTGTAATATGGGTGGCCTAATTGACTCATGGAGAATTCTGCATGGGGTAGAGAGGGATTAAGAACATAAGAACATAAGAACATAAGAAATGCCATACTGGGTCAGACCGACGTCCATCAAGCCCAGTATCCTGTTTCCAACAGTGGCCAATCTAGGTCATACGTACCTAGCAGTTTCCCCAAAAGACACAGGTTCTGCAGTGCTTGTACTAGGCCAAGCATTGATATCCTGGGTCCCTTTTTAATAGTGGTTATAAAGCGCAGCACCTATATTCACAGTATATGCCCACTGGGATGCGATGGAGTTCTGGGTCGAGGCTGGGCGATCTGGAACAGTGGTATGCTTGGTGGCCCTGTTTGTTGGTACGAATGCTGGTTGGGGAGAATGCGAGATGATCTCCGTATAGTTACCTGGAATGTTGGTGGTTACACACATCTGTCGAGAGCACATCAAACCTGGTCTCGGACTGACTATATTCTGATTTCGAGAGAGAGCTTGGGAAACGTGATCAAAGTGGAGATCGAACCTATAGTAGTGTCTGACCATGCTAAAGTGGTGTTGGACTGGAAGGGAAGTGCCTCGTGAGGGGCACATTGGGCTTTCCCGGGTCACCTTTGGCAGAAGGAGGACTTTCGGGCCTATCTGATATGTCATTGGGAGGAGTATCTCAGCTTGAATGATAAGGGGGCGGTAGGGGTGGCGACCTTCTGGGAGGCGGGTAAAGCAGTGCTGAGGGGACACATTATAGCGTATGTAGCGAGAGAGCGGAAACACCTTAATACTAGGCTTTTAGAACTGGCGAGTCAACTGCAAGAGGCCAAGCGGACCGCTATGGCGCGCCCAAAGAGGCTTGTGGAATACTTAGAGGTGCAAAGAGCTCTCAACGAGGTGCTCCATGAGCGTGCCGTTCAATCGCTGCAGTATTATCAACATCAATTGTTCCGGTTCGGGGACCGCACGGGGAGGCTATTGGCGCGTTTGGTTAAACGTAAGGGGGGTATTCAAGGGGTGGCCCGAGTGCGGGACAAACAAGGGGTGCCCCACACTGATTTACAGCAAATTGTTCAGGTGTTTAGTCAATACTATCAAGATTTATATACACCTGATACTGAGAATAGAGCCCAAGAGAGTGAGTTTCTGGCAGCCGTCCCTTTGCCCCAGCTGACAGAGGCAGAACTCCAGGGATTAAATGCGAGAATAACAGGTGCAGAAATTCAGGCAGTGATAAAGAAAGGGAAACCTCACAAAGCTCCGGGTCCCGACGGATACGGAGCTGAATTTTATAAGATCCTGATGTCTCACATAACGCCCACTTTGATGGCATTATACCAAGAAGCTCAAGAACGGGATTTGTACCCGAGAGATATGCGGACGGCGGCGATAACTATCATTCCAAAAGAGGGTCGAGATCCGGAGGATCCAGCATCATACCGCCCCATCTCTCTAATTAACTATGATATGAAACTTGTGGCCTCGGTGTTGGCGGCCCGGTTGCAAGGGATCCTGCCCCGGTTAATTGGCACTCATCAATCGGGTTTTGTCAAAGGGAGAGGTGCTTTTTCCAATATCAGTAAGGTGTTGCTTGGAATGGAGCACTGTCTGCACCAAGAGATGCCCTTACTGTTGGTGAGCCTAGACGCTGAAAAAGCCTTTGATAGAGTATCGTGGTCCTATATGTTTGAAGTCCTCGCGAAATTTGGTTTTGAGGGAGCGTTTCTGTCCTGGGTGAGAGCGCTGTATGCAAGTCCGCTGGCGTGTGTAGCAAGTGGGGGAACATGCTCCGTGCCTTTTGAGCTGTGCAGAGGTACGCGTCAGGACTGCCCATTATCTCCCCTGTTATTTGTGTTACAGCTGGAACCTTTGCTCCTCGCACTCATAGCGGAGGTGGGGATCCGGGGGATTGAATGGCCGAGGGGTGGCATAAAGGTTAGCGCATTTGCAGATGATATGCTCCTCTGTCTCTGCGATCCACAATCCTCTCTGGAGCGGGCCTTGGGATTGATTCAGCGCTTTGGTTCGTTCTCGGGGCTCAGGATCAACCTGAGTAAATCGGTCGCGTTGGATGTGGGTGGCCGAGCAAGACAAATGTGGCAGGGGCGCTTTCCCCTACGCTGGGCATCAGGAGAATTCCGATATCTTGGGATTCAGATACCAGATCATGTCTCGAAATTATATGACGCTAACATCCGACCTATGCTGAATAGGACGGTGGCCACTTTACAGAAATGGAGGGATCTCCCACTCTCGCTTATGGGGCGTCTTGCACTCTTTCAGATGATGGAGGTGCCCAGATGGATGTACTTGTTACGCCATCTGCCTATCTGGCTGTTGAGACGGGATGTGCTTCTTTTGCAGCGATATATTAGACAGTTTCTGTGGAAGGGCAAGAAATCGAGGATTCCACTTTCGGTGCTGATGAGTAGTAGGGTAGAAGGGGGGGTCGGGTTGTTCTTGGTGAGAGATTATAATTTTCTGGCTTTGCTGGGGCCGCTGAGAGACCTAATTCTGGGGGGGGAGGACATTTTGCCATTGGGGTTTGTTGAACGGCTCTCCGCGCCCTACCACCCAGCCTATTGGTTGCATAGTAGGATGGCCGCCTTACCGCAAGTGTGGCGAGGGTCGGTCTATTTTGGGGCCTTGCGGCAGGCGTGGCGGTTCCTTTGCCAAAAAAAGGGTGTGCATTGGTATGGTACTGAGTGTATGCCACTGCGCGATAATGCTGAATTTACGCCTGGAAACCATGGAGGGCTCCCAGTGAGTTGGGCGCGAGCTGGTCTTGGGTATCTTGGTCAACTCCGCATGCAGTCTCAGGAGGAGCTGGACTCCTTTCAAGCTCTGACGCGAAGATATCACCTTGCGCCTCAGTCGTTTTATTTCTATCTGCAAGTGAGGCATTACATGCGAGCGTTACAACGAACTAGGGGCTTCCAATTCCGTGCTAAGGGGGTATGGGATCTTATAGCTGCCGCCGACAGAAAGTATTCGTTGCGAACCTGGCGGGAGGAGTGGTGCCCGGGGGGAGAGTGGGCCCCGTTAGAGAAACTAGTTCAGAGATGGCGTAGCGATGGTAATGTACAGCTTACTGTAGAGATCTTCCAGGAAGCTTTTCAACATATCAGGCTCCTCTCTGAATCCGTGAAATTTCAAGAGATACAGTATAAATTGCTTTGGAGGGCATATGTACCCAACACTTGGGCGGCTAGGATGAAGCTGCTCTTGACAGATATCTGCCAATTGTGTGGGACCCACAGGGGGACACTGGTACACCGATTTTGGGGATGTGTGGTTGTAAATCAGTTTTGGCAGGAAGTCCATAGAGAGCTACAAACCTGTAGACCCCTGGGGAGGGATCTGTCGCCTGAATGGTGCTTATTTGGTCTTGCTAATGCAGCCTCAGAGGGCGTGGCTAGTGCCTCCACTAGTGTCCCTAGTAATGTTACTCCCGGGATCGCTTCCACTGCTACTCTAGGTGCCGCGCCTACTCGACAGCTTTATGCTCGAGGCTTCTTGATAGCGAAACAATGCATACTTCGGCCCTGGGTGGATGATCGACCCCCGGGAATTCGGGAATGGTGCCAAGCTTTACTAAATTTGAGGAGCCATGAGCTTCGCACGGCCCATATACTGGGGACCAAGAAACAGGCGGCCTGTGAAAAAGTCTGGAGGGGGATCACTGTGGAGCATTTTACCTGTCGCAGGGGGATCCTGGGAGATGTGTGAGGTTGATGTGTGAGCTGGGTGTGAGGCGTGGAAGTACTTGTGGGAATGGGTGTCTGGACGAGTCTAGCACATGGAGTAGGGCTTGTGGAGTAGATCAGCTGTACCGGTTGGGAGGGCACTTGGGTGGGAGGGATTGGGGGTTGGGAGTGTAGGGGAGGGTTTGGGCGATTTGGGAGGTGGGGGGGGGGGGGTAAGATGTGCTGATGTTGGTAAAGGTAGGGGCTAGGGAGGGGGGGCTTGGACAGTGAATGGATATTTGCAGATGCCCTATAGTCTGTTCTGGGTATTGTTGTGCTTAGTTTTTTCTGTTATAGCTTCGCAGCTGAGATTTATGGGGGCATCTACTTTTGTCCTGTAGTACTGGCTGCTTGGTTGCTTTGTTGACTTGCATTTGTTCTGTTTATTTCTCATTGCCTGAGCTCACCGTACCACCTATCCATGTATGTAAATGTGGAAAATTAATAAAAATGATTTGAAGCTTGGAGCTTTGAGCAATCATGAAAGCTCTCCACATTTTTCAACATCAACTCTCCAACAGTCAGTCCTCATATGGACAATCAGGTCGCAATGTTCTATATCAACAAACAGGGGGGGAATAGGCTCTCTCCCTCTGTGTCGGGAGGCCTGCGAATTCTGGGACTTCACCAACCAACACCACATGTACTTACATGCAGTTTACATTCCAGGAGAGAGCAGAGCAATCTCCTGGAAGACCACCTAAGTCACATCCTGCAACCTCGTGAATGGTCTCTGGATCAGAGGAGGGCAATAGAATTGTTCCATCTCTGGGGAGCTCCATGGATAGATCTGTTTGCCTCCCCGCAGAACTCCAAACTTCCCCTGTTCTGCTCCAAAATGCCATCCAAACTCAGTCTGCCATCGGACGCATTCATGATCCATTGGGGTCAGGGACTCCTGTATGTATTTCCCCTATCCCCCTAATCTCGAAAACCCTCTTCAAACTGAGGGCAGACAAGGGCTCCATGATACTCATCGACCCTCACTGGCCTCGTCAACCATGGTTTTCCCTTGTATTACACATGGCACAAGCCTCACCGATCCCACTAGGATCCAAGCCAGGTCTCCTCTCACAGGACAATGGAGCACTCCTCCACTCCAATCTCCAATCCCTTTGCCTAACAGCCTGGCTCCTGAAAGCATAGTTCTTCAGGATCTTCCTCTGTCTGCGGAGATCAAGGACATCCTTCTTTCTTCCAGAAAACCCTCCATCAGAAGGGCTTATTCCTACAAGTGGCGAAGATATGCTACATGGTTCTCTGAAAATGCTCACAATCCATTCGAGGTATCAGTGCCGAGGCTGTTGCACTACCGCTATGATTTATCCTCACTCAGACTTAAATCAAACTCTGTCCGAGTACACCTTAGTGCTATTTCAGCTTTTCATAACCCGGTCGATGGCAAACCCATCTCCACGGTTCCTCTCGTGGCACGATTCATGAGGTGTCTACTCCTCACCAAGCCATCTATTCACCTGCCACCAGTGGCATGGGATCTCAACGTCGTGTTAGCTCAACTCCTCAAACCACCTTTGAGCCATTAGCAAACACACATCTCTGCTACTTATCATGAAAAGTGCTCTTCCTCATTGCCCTAACCTCAGCCAGGCACGTCAGCAAGTTACAAGCCTTGGCGGCACACGCTCCCTATATGCACTTTCACCATGACAAAGTAGTCCTACGGACATATCCCCACTTCCTCCCAAAAGTGGCTTCCCCTTTCCACATTAATCAGTCTGTTATCCACCCAGCCTTCTTTCCAAGGCCACATGCCTCACGTGCAGAAGCAACTCTGCATACCCTTAATCTCTGGCCTTCCACCTTCAGAGAACACAAAAGCTCAGAAAAACCTCACAGTCGTTTGTGTCCTTTGACCCAGCACATTCGGGTCTCCCAGGGACTGAACGTTCCCTATCCCACTGGATAGTGGACTGCATATCTTTCTCTTATGACAAAGCAGGACTTTCCTTCGAGGACATGTCACTGCTCACAATGTCTGGGCTATGTCAGCCTCTGTGGCCAACTTATGTACCGTACCCGCTGCTGAGATTTGCCGAGCTGCTACATGGTCCTCCATCCATACCTTTGCGGCCCACTACTGCTTGGACAAGGACCCCTCCCAGGATGCGGCCTTTGGCCAGGCGGTCCTTCAGAATCTCTTTGGGATGTAGAAACAACTCCTACCCCCACCCACTCTGACCAGATCTCCATGACCGGGAAGTCGAGGTCAACAATCTTGTCTGACGTTAACTGTGTCATCTAAGATCTGGGAGACAAAGAGTCCCATATGTGAAAACTACATTCCTTCTATTCCTGGAGATAGCATAGTTACTCACCTGTAACAGGTGATCTCCGGGAACAGTAAGAATTTAGCCTTCACAACCTGCCCACCTCCCCGTGGAGTTGTAAGGTTCTCTCTCTTCTCTACTCTCCATTTTCTTCAGCTATATACTCAACTGAGCAAAGTATGTTGGAAGAGCGGGAAGGCACCAGCACAGGTTCAGTGGATTGCTCCCAAAAGCTTTCCTATTGGTAGCTGGGGAGCTTCCCACATGGGCTCTGTCAGTACCCGATGTCACCTATATGTGAAGACTAAATTCCTGCTGTTCCCGGAGATAACATGCTACAGGTGAGTAACTACGCTAACTCTGTAGAAATGGGTAATAGGAGGAACATCTGGAAAGTGGTGTGTATAAATGTCCGTAGCATGGGAAATATGATCTCAGATATTGAGGCTCTAATGTCAAGAGGCTGACTTGGATTTAGTGGTGGTTATGGAAATATGGTTCACGGAAAACCATGACTGGGATGTAATTATACCAGGTTACACTTTATTCAGGAAGGGCAGGGTAGAAAGAAGGGGAGAGTAGAGTGGCACTATATGTAAAAAAATTACATTAAAGCTATAGAATTGCAGGGCTTAAAAGGAAGAGAGGGGGCACTGTGGGTTAAACTAGAAAGAGGGAGAGGGAAATCCATTTGCACTGGAGTTATATACAGATCCCCTCACAAAGCATAGAAATGGATGAAGATTTAATAGACGACACACACAGTATTGCCATGAAAGAAGAAGTGCTGCTGATAGGTTATTTCAATATGCCGGATGCTGATTGGAACATCCCTACTGCAATGTCATCTAGAAGTAAGGAGATCCTGGATTCTCTTCAGGAAGAGCTATTCAGGCAATTGGTAACATAACCCACATGTGATGGGGCCATACTGGACTTAATACTTACCAATAGGGAAAGTGTTTCTGATGTTACAGTGTTTATGTTTGTTTATGTTTATTAAAACTTTATATACCGCCCAATACAGTTAGCATCTGGGCGGTTCACAATACATAAAATTGTTTAAAAGGAGAGGGCTGCGAAAAAGAGCCAGAAAAGGAATGCCATAAAATCAAAGAAGAAAGGGATAGAAACAGAGAGCAGTCGGGGGACAAAGATGGCTAACAGATGGGAAGAGGAACACAGCAACAACAAAGAGGGAGATGTAAAACAAGGGTAGGGATATAGTGTCATAGGCCTAGGGAGGGGAGGAGGGTGGGGCAGGAAGAGAAAGATTAAATGCAGAACAGAAAAGATGGGTTTTCAGGTTGGCTTTGAAGGACGGGTAGGAGGTTTCTAGACGTAGAGAAGGGGGAAGGGAGTTCCAGAGCCTTGGACCAAGAAAAAAGAAAGCTGAAGACCGGGTGGATTCTAAGTGTGCTTGGGAGGGGGGGAGGGGGGTTAGAAACATACGGTTAGCATGAATAGAACGTAGAGGTCGATGAGGAGTATGAAGGTGAACCTGGCTGGCAAGATACAGGGGGATACCTGAGTGGATCACCCTGTGTACAAAAATAAGGATTTTAAACTGAACACGAAAGACAACAGGGAGCCAATGGAAATGCATTAACAGAGGGGTGACATGATCGAACCGTGAGGCACGGGAGAGGACATGAACAGCAGCATTTTGAACACGTTGAAGACGACAAATTTGGGATTGGGGAAGACCAGCAAGACAAACATTACAGTAGTCGAGACGCGACATAACAAGAGAGATGATGAGAGTAGCCATAGAAGAAATGGTAAGAAAAGGACGTACGGCGTGGAGTTGTTTTAAGGTAAAGAAGGAGCGTTGAACAACTGAGGAAATATGTTCTTTAAAGGAAAGGGAGGAATCAAGAATCACACCCAAGTACCGCAAGGTGGGGACGGTGGGGATGGGTGAAGAAGAAAACAAGGGAGTGAGGATAGGAGGGGGATTACCGAAGGTGAACCAGATAGCCGAAGCTTTCAAGAGATTAATGTGAAGAAAATTAGTTGAAAGCCAGGCAGCTACAGAAGAAAGACAGGTGTTAAAGGCAGTGATGTCGGGTGCAGCAGAATCGGTGTGATAAAGAAGAAAAATATCATCCGCATAGTAATAGGCAGAAACACCGTGCTGCTGAACAAGAAGGGCAAGGGGGACTAGGAATACATTGAAGAGAAGAGGAGCGAGAACAGAGCCTTGAGGAACACCACAGGGAAGGGGAGTAGAAGGGGAGGACCCCGAACCAGTGTGAACTGAGAAGGTGCGACTGAACAAAAAAGAGTGAAACCAACGAAGAACCAAGCCGGAAAGACCGGCATCCTGAAGGCGAGATAGTAGAGTGTGGTGATCAGTAGGAGGTCATCTCTCATCCAGTGATCGCCAGATGGTACAGTTCAGTATTAGGACTAGCGCTGATAAAATCCATTCAAAAGCGAGGGCCTTAGACTTTAGGAAAACTTGCCAAGATGAGACAATACCTCAAGGAGTCATTAGTAGGATGAGAACAGCTGGGGGATGTAGAAAAATAGTGGGTAAAACTGAAAGGGAATATTTTAAGGGCAACAAACATTTTTGTTAGAAAGGTAAATAAATGTAAAAGGAAAGGAAGTTGCTATGATTCTCAAAAGAAGTAGTTGAAAAGGTGAAGAAAAAGAGGGAAGCCTTTATGAAATACAAGAGATCACAGAGAGACGAAGATAGGCATCTATATTTGAAAAAAACTTAAGAGAAGTTAGCAAAGTAATCAGGAAAGCAAAGATACAAAAAGAAGAAGAAATAGTCAATGCAATAAAATGCAGGGATAAGACATTTTTCAAATATATTAGTGAGAGAAGTAAGGGCAAAAGTGGTATTGTCAGACTCATGGGTCCAGGGGAGGAACATGCAGAAACTGATGAGGATAATGGAGCAGGACCTCAGAAAACACCCACAAATAGGAACAGAAGCAACAGGGATCTCGAACCATTTTCAAAAGACTGGGTCAAAGCGGTTTAACATCAAAGGGGGGGGGGGGACAGTAATCAGTTCTTAGGGTGGAGGGGCTGTCACCGGGGAGGCCAACATTAATGATCTGAATAGACATTAAGGACTTAAACAACGGACATCAGTCTCTTAGTAGGTAGATCTGTGGGTATGTTAGAGGGTCTGGAGGGGTAGTCAGTGATGGATGTTTGTTTCTGGTCTGAGGTATTCCTAGAACAGGATGGTTTTTAGTTGTTTTCTGAATGTTGAAGGATCTCCATTGTTTCTGAATTGACTTGGTAGGGAGTTCCAGAGGGATGGTGTGTATAGTTTGAAGGCTCTGTTACAGGTCCGTTGATTGTATTTAGTTCGTTCATGGGGGATAGTGAGGGTGTTGCTGGTGGTTTGTCTGGTTGTTCTGTTGTGGGTGGGTTGGGGCAGTAGAGTGCGGAGCTGGGAAGTCTGTGTTTGATAGAGGGCTTTGTGGATAAGTAGGGCTGATTTGTATTTGATTCTTGCTTCGAGAGGGAGTATGTGTAGTTCTCTCAGGACTGGGGTGATGTGATATTGTTTTTTTTTCTTTCTGGATAATTCTTGCTGTGGTATTTAAGGCAGTTCGTAGTGGTTTGGTGTGGGTGGTGGGTAGTCCGTGATAGATTATATTGCAGTAGTCCAGGTGGGGGAGCGCCATATCTTGCATGACTGTCCTGAAGTCCTGTGGATCAATGAGAGGCCTGAGGCGTTGTACTGTTTTTGCCTTGTGGAATATTTATTCCGGTAGTCTTTTTGATCTGTTGCTTGAGTGCGAGCGCTTGGTCTATGATGATTCCTAAGTATTTTATGTGTGGTTGTATTTGTATTTGTGTGGTTCCTAAGTTGAGGTGTGGTGGTGGTGTGAAGTTTGGGTCCTTGGTTACTATGAGGGCTTCTGTTTTTTTTATGTTGATGGATAGGTTGTTCCTTTGTAGCCAGCTGGAGACTTCTATGAAGCAGTCTGATAGGTGATTGTTTGTTGTGTTGGTGGTTGTGATCGGTCCATAGAGTATTATGTTCTCTGCATAGATGTGGTAGTTGATGTTATGAGCATGTATGATCGAGCAGAGTGGTTGCAGGTAGATGCTGAAGAGCATGGATAGTGTGGATCCTTGGGGTACTCCTTGGTGTTGCTGAAAGGGGGGGGGGGGAGGTTGCTATGTTTGTGCGGATCAGTTGTTGTCTATTGGTCAGGTAGGAGTGGAACCATTGAAGTACGACATTTTTTATGCCAATTTCTTGGAGCCTGTGTAGGAGGATGTTGTGGGAGATGGTGTCAAAGGCTGCAAATATGTCCAGGAAGATCATAGCATATCCAGAGTGCTTGGTCTGTGTGCCCTTGATGAGGGTGTTCATTTGTGATGTCATGAGGGTCTCGATTCCGTGGAATGGACGGAAACCATGTTGTTGCGGGTCCAGTATGTTGTTGGTATCTAGGTGGTCTTGAAGTTGTTCTTGAACTATTTTCTCAATGATTTTGGCAGTGAATGGAAGACTTGCTATAGGCCTGAAGGAGGCGGGGTCAAGGGGGTCCAAGTTGTGTTTTTTTAGGGTTGGGCAGATGATGGAGGTTTTGAGGATGTCTGGCATGTGTCCTTGCCTGAGAGATTCATTAACAATGTGGGTTAGGGATGTGCTTATGTCCTCCTTGGATTTCTTTATCCATTCTGCAGGGCAGGGATCTAGTGGAGAGATGGTAGTGTTTAGACAGGAAATGGTGGATTCTATTTTTTCTTTGGTGATTGTTTCGAATGTGCTCCAGTCTGTGTCTATGGAAGTCAGGCGGGTTGTTGTCTCTGCATTCAGTTGTGGATTTTGTGGTTGTTGAAGCTGCTTGTATCGGCATACTAGTAGTTCTGGCGGGATGTTCGGTAGCTGGTTGGAGTGGTTGGGTGCTTTTGTTAGCTTCTTGACAATCTCGAAGAGCTCACGTGGTTTGTTTATTGAAGTGTTTATGATCTTTGAGTGGTAGGTCCTTTTTGCTTTATCAGTTTCTGTGTGGTAAGCGTCTACTTCACTCATGTATTTTGCTTTATCATCGTCTTTTTTGGTCTTTCTCCATTTTCTCTCTGCACTTCTGAGTTGCGTCTTTAGTCTCCGTAGGTTGGGGTAAACCTTCGGGCTTTTGTTGAGGTATATCTGGTTTTGGTGCTGTTTGCTGTTGCACAGGATGCAGAGGAGATCATAGTATTCCAGTTGTGGATTCGGTCATTGATATTGGTGGAGCTTGTTTGGAGTTTAGGTAGTATTTGTGCCAGGAAATCCTCTTTGATGAATGGTTTGTAGTACTTTTCCTTGTCCTGTCTTGCTGCACGTTGGAAATCTCTGTTGAGTTCTGTGATTGTCTTTCTTTCTCCTCTGGCTTTAGCTTCTCTGCGTTTCTGGGCAATTTTCAGAGTTTCTTCCATCATCCATTTTGGCCATTTTTTCTTTTTCACCTTTTGTAGAGACTTCTCGCTTTCTTCCAACAGAACCTTCTTGATGTCATTCCATAACTCTTCTGGAGCTCTGTCATTTGTATCTAAAGCAGCAAACCGATTTTGCAGGCAGTCTAAATTCCAGTGGTATATTCTCAAGGTCATATTTTGCTGCATTCATGAGTGCTTTGCTCTCTTTCAACTTTAACTTGAGTTTGCATACTAGTAGTTGATGATCTGTACCACAGTCAGCTCCAGGTTTGGTCTTTGTTGATGTTATAGAGCTTTTCCATCGTTGGCTTCCAGAGATGTAGTCAATTTGATTTTTATACAATCCATTGGGTGAAGTCCATGTGTACAGTCACTGCTTGTGTTGCTGGAAGAAGGTATTTGAGATGAATAGATTGTTGGTCTTGCAGAATTCTATCAGTCTTTCTCCAACTTCATTTCTGTTGCCAAGTCCATATTTTCCAACTGCTTTGCCATCTTCTTTGTTGCCAACTTTTGCGTTCCAGTCACCCATGACTATCAGGATATCCTGTTTGCATGTTCTGTCAATTTCAGCTTGTACTTGTTCATAGAACGCTTCAATTTCATTCTCTTCTGCAGTTGTTGTTGGGGCATATACTTGAATTATAGTTGTGTTGATAGGCATTCCTTGTAGATGAATAGAGATTAAGCATTCACTGACTGCATTGTATTTCATTAAAGTTCTTGCAAGTTTCTTCTTTATTATAAATGCAACACCATTTCTTCTTTGTCTTTCATTTACAGCATAGTAGAGCATGTGATCATCTGATGCAAATTGCCCGATGCCAGTCCATTTCAGCTCGCTGACACCCAACAGATCAAGTTGTACGCATTCCATTTCATTCTTGACCACCTCTAACTTCCCTTGGTTCATGCTTCGTACGTTCCATGTTCCAATGTGTAAGACATCTTTACAGCTTCTGACTCTCATTTCATGCACAGCTACATCAGCAATCAGACATCCCGAGGGCTTTGATCCAACCACATCATAAATGCTGGCTTTACTCTGAAAAGTCTTCAGCTCTTCCCCAGTAGCTAGTTGAGTGCCTTACGACCTGGGGGTCTCATCTTCCAGCACTATACCACAATTTGTTTTGTTGTAACTATCCATTGGGTTTTCATGGCAAGATACAGAAGTAGGTTGCCGGGCCTTTGTTCCACGCAGTTTAAGTTTGGTGTTGTTGCTGTTGTCACAGAAATGTGATCCTCCCTGTCAACACTATCCCATTCTGCTGCTGCCCAGATGGGTGGTTTGTCTTGGTCTGGCACCTCAGCTGAGACCTGTCCATCTTGGGAGTCCCTGCCAGTAGTTAAACTATCGATAGTTTAGCTCTCAGCATCACTGATGCACACAAGCCCTCACAGCGCTGCAGACCAAGTGAGGGTGCTATTTACTACAGGTATATTAATAAAAAAAAATTGTATACCTGTCTTAGATCGTATATAACAGTTCTTTTAACAAGCTTAGTGCCAATAAATTGCTCATTCCAGCCAATCCAAAATAGAAAGGACTGTTTAGGATAGGGAATCCCCCCATCCCAGCACAATGCATAAGGGGCATCTTAGTCCCAATGCTCTTCCCCCAAACTCCCTCCTGATATTTAACTAAGAGGTGCCAACTGTCCTAACCTACCTGGCACTACAAATAAAGGACCTCTGAGCTCCTATAGCCTCGCACCACTTGGCCTATGAAAATGGGGCCTCTGTGACCCAATACCCCCTGTAGGTCTCTGAACTCATATGAAGGGGCCTTTGATCTTGACTAGGGAACATCCCACCCCCTCACAGGTTTAGACCTGTGCTGTGCTGGATGTGAGCCTTCACTTTTTGGGAGAGAAACTCTCTCCTGCGTCTCCTATCTCTTCTGGATGCATGTGTGCTTGTGTGTCTTTTCTGGATTGGCCCTGCTGGGGCCAGCACAGAGGGCTTAGTGCATTTCAGACTGGCTCATTGTTGAGTCACTGCTTGCATTTGATTTCTTGTCTGGTATCTTGCTTCTTATCTCATTTTGTTTCTTGTGTTAGAGCTTCGTTCCAATAGCCTTGGATTCCAATCTTGTTTGGACTCTGTATTTCTTGTCTTCTTGTGCTTCTGGATTCTAGTCTTGTCTTGATCTGTCTTGCTTTTCTTGTTCTGTTTTTTGTTCATGGACTATTGGAAAGGTGAGTGCAGTTCAACCTGCCTGTTATACCAAAGGCTAAGAGAGATGTTTTATTTGCCTGCTTTATTAAAGGTTAAGTGCTATTAAATTTAACTTTGAACTTTATGGTGGGTTTTACACTCTTCTGTTTATCTCCAAGAGGACCCCAACCCAGTGACTACCTTCATCCTGACCATGGTCCCTGAAATCCCCAGACACATAAAAGGGTCCTCCAAGTCCTAACATCTCCCTCAATCTCCCAGACCCATAAAGAAAGGGCTTCCATGGCTTAATCTCCCACATCAGCCCCCAATACCCCCCATGACCCCCTTTTCTCCCCTTCATCCCTTCCAGAAATTCCCATGTCCTACCCCATTCAGTGCTGGCCAAAAGAAAACTAGACAGGACAGAATTGGGTGCTCTCCCATCCCACAGCCCAAGATTTTCAAAAATGGGACCTCTCTCTCTCTACTTTGCTATTAGAGTAGTGGAGGTTTTTTGGCCCATTTCTGGCTGCCTCATTTATCTCAAGGTCTTACCAGCCATTCATAAGATAAACTATCTGATCCAATAAAGGATCAATCCAACTTGGGTGCAACTATACGGCTCCTTTTCACAGCATGTGCCATCTTCTAAGTGTAGGAAGTCCTCATATGCAAAACCAGATATTTTAGAGAAAAAGATTTCTATTCTTAAAACCTAGCATTTATCAGATTCGTTTTCTACACATCTCGTGAGTTCCTAAGATGAATGCAGCATCAAAATAGGTTTATTCTATTGCACCAGCTTGTGAGAATCCCCCACACCCTTCCCTTCCTGGAAGTTTTTAGATTTGTTATTGGATGACTTCAGCTTACCAATAGATACTGCTGCCATCTATTGCCAGTTTTTGGAACATTATAGCTGAGGGAATCAAATTAGACATCTTCGTAGAGTCGATAAATGCTGGTTGTCTTTAACTGGCTTTTTGAGGAAGTTTTTAGGGATGCTTGTGGATGATGGATAGCTTAATAGGATTTATCATGTGTTTGTGTGACTCACTTGTTTTGTGCATTATTGATTTTTGTTTAATTTTGTTACCTGTAAGGGGCTAGTATGAGGATCAGCAGGCTGTAAATTGACTTACATAAAATCAAATCAATAAGCTTTGTGGAAGTCACAAACCAATAGCTGGAGAGACTCAAATTTGAACAAATTATTATTTCAGAGTTAGAAGTCAAAAGAGGATACAGGAATATATGGTACAAGTTGACAAATTTGACAGATTCACACTATGAATTTATAGTGAGAGAGAATGTATATACGAGTCCAAGGCTTGAAGTGAAAGGATTTCCTAGATGGCTAACAAGCCAAAAGAAAGTTCCCATATTTTTAGTTGCCAGTTGATCTACTCCATAACCCAGAAGCATGTAGAGCCAAATTCCAATCTTGGTAAAGGAAAAGATCAGTAAGGGTTAATACTAGGAAGATATTGTCCTACCACCAGGAATTAAAGGAGTGGGACAACACTAGGGCTAAGAGAGCATATCATCAACTGAAGGATTAGAAGATTCTTCAGCAGCTGGGAGAGAGGAATCTATGATAAGAAAGGTGAAACAAATTTCCCATAGATGAAGGGATGGAGCAACCCACTCGATCAGGGGTGAATGGGTGAAAAAAAGGAGTATGCTGATTCACTTTTGTAAAACAAACAGAATGAGGTCAAGGGAGTGCTTGCAGATACTATGGACCTTCATTCAACCACAGTCCTGGTTCACCACCTAGTTGACTTCCTCCACAATTGGGGGTAGGGGGAGAGATTATGTGGGACAGGGCAAGGGATATTGAATGAAACGCGGTCAGCTTGCATAAAAATAATTTAGGAGTATTCCTAACTTGTCCTGATGGTAAATTCTGTGATCTAGACTTCCCTTGTTTCAGCATTCATTTCTGCTAGTCAATAATGTGATGTCTTTTATTTACATTGAAAGGTCTTATAACATATACCATACTGGTCTTTATCTGCCGTCATTTACTATGATATGTTTGAGCACTGTAACAAATAAAGTCGGTATTGTCAGTCCTATTTGCAGTCCTATCCATTTATGTTATCCTTGAGCAGAGCGAGAAAACATTACCCTTCTACTAATCTCCCTCTTCTCCAGCTAAGATTCCAAAGCAGAAAACAGAAAATGCTGAGAGCCTCCAACCTCAGATCAAGATATAAGGAAGAAAACAGGAAACAGCATAAGCACTGGCAAGTTAAATGCAAAGTACTGATAAAGCAGGCAGAGAATTCAAAAAGAAGCTTACCATGGGAGCAAAATAATAAAATATTTTTCAGGTACATTTGAAGCAAAAACTATGAGAGAATCATTTGTACCATTAGATAATAGAGGAGCGAAAGAGACACTAAGAGAAAACAAGGCCTTAGCAGAGAGACTAAATGAATTATTTGCTTTGGTCTTTACTGAAGAAGGTATGAAGGAGAAACACAGACCAGAAATGATATTTAAGGTAATGAATCTGAGGAATTGAAAGAAAATCTCAGTGAACCTGGAAGATGTATAGTAGGGCAATTTTACAAAACTAAAGAGCAGCAGGAGCCGGCCCATCCACTAGGTGGGCTACGGTAGCAAACCTTGCAAGTGGCAGGGCGGCTTTGTACTGCTGCTTTGGTGTCCACAGCACATATGGCCTGTTGCTTCTGATTCTTTTCAAATGCAACTTCTTGTTGGAGGTGGGACAGAAGCGGCAGCCCATGAGTGCCAAAGCACATGGTCTGACATAGGCACCAAAGCGGTGGAAGCTGCCATGTTGCCCATCAAGATCTGCTGCCGCCGCTGGCCCTCCAGAAGATGGAATCGATGGCGGCAGCAGCAGCAGCAGCAGCTCAGTGTGGCAGGGGAGGCGCAGAAAGGCTAGGGCTCCTGCCTGGGGTGGCAGAAACCCTTGGGTCAACCCTAAAGAGTAGAAAATCACCTGGCCCAAATGGGCTACATGCCATGATGCTGAAAGCACTCGATGAAATTGTAGACCTAATACTAGGAGAGAGGCCAATATAACTCCAGTTTTTAAAAAAGGGTTCTGGGGAAAGGCAGGAAACCACAGACTGGCGAGCTTGACATCAGTGTCAAGCTAAATGGTAGAAATCTTTATAAAGATCAAAATGACTGAACATAGAGGTAGTCCAGGTTTAATGGGACAAAACCAACATGGATTTAGCAAAGGGAAGTCTTGCCTCACCAATGTGCTGCATTTTTTTTGAAGGTGTGAATAAACAGGTAGAAAAAGGTGAGTTGATGGAAATAGTGTATCTGGATTTTCAGAAAGCCTTTGACAAGGTCCCTCATGAGAGACTCTTGGGGAAATTAAAAAGTCATGACATAGGAGGCAATATCCTATTCTGTATTAGGAAGTGGTTAAAGAATAGAAAACAGAGTAGGGCTAAATAGCCAATTTTCTCACTGGAGAAAGGTAAAATAGTAAAGTATCATAGGGTTCTGCCCTAGGCCCACTACTTTTTAATATATTTATAAATGACCCAGAAATGGGAATAATGTGTGAGGTGATCAAATCTGCAGATACAAAATTATTCAAAGTTGTTAAATCACAAGAGGATTGTGAAAAATTGAAAGAGGACCTTGAGAAGACTGGGCATCCAATGGCAGTTGAAATTTAATGCGGACAAGTGCAAAGTTATGCACTTAGGGAACAACAAACTAAACTATAGCTACATGATGCAATGTTCCAAATTAGGAGCCACTACCCAGGAAAAAGATCTAGGTGTCATTGTAGATAATACTGTAAATTGAAATCCTCTGCTCAGTGTGCAGCAATGGCCAGCTAATAGAATGCTAGGAATTATAAAGAAGTTAACGGAGAATAAAACAAAAGATACTACTATTAATTATTTGTATAGCACTATAAAGGGTATGCAGCACTGTACATATACTGTAGATGTAAGACACAGTCCCTGTTCATTCGCGCTTACAATTTAATAAGATGAAAAACCATCACAAAAGATACTGTAACACACACACCTGCAAGGCAGGGGTTGATAGCCCGGCAGAGCTGGCCCAAGGGTTTCTAATGTCCTAAGCTTGTGGTACCCCCCAGCATCCATCTTCTCACCTGAGGGAGGGGGCGGCCTGGCAATCCCTCCCTTCCTTCTTTGAATCAGCCTTTGAACTGCCGTTTCAGTGCCATGGTGGGTGTTAAAGCACTCATGGCTTGCCACTTCCGCCCCCTCTGAAACAACTTCCTGTTAGAGGGAGTGGAGTGGCAGTCCATGATTGCACACATGCGCACAGGTGTTTTAAGGCTGCCCTGGTGCTGAAGTAGCAGTTCAGCCGTTGCTTCAAAGATGGGGGAGGAAGGATCACCATGCTGCCCACCTGGGTCTGCTGCCCTGGGTGAATGTCTAGTTTGCCAATGGATGGTCTGGCTCTGTAACCTGTGCTACCCTCATGTCACTGGGGTTGAACCAGGACTACTTGGCACCAAGCCTCCCACTGGGCAGAGCACAAAAAAAAGACACCACCCCTCCACAGCATGATTAGTTATGGCCACGAATGGGTACCCCAGTGGTAGGGGCGAGGGGCTGGTTCTGTAAATGAAAAATATTAGCAAAGGAAAATGACACTGCATGTTTATGATAATGATGGACACGTCAACTCTATACCTGCTCCTGGGCATGAATGTGCATTTGAAAAGCGCTCATTATGGCCAGCAAACAGCAGCAGGGAGAAGAGGCATGGCTGGCGCAAGGATTGGAGGTGCCCTAGGCGAGCCCTTATCCTGTTGCCCCCTCTGTGGCCCTCCTACCCAATTGCCACCCCTCTCTAGGACCTGCAGCAGCGGCAATAGCCCCAGACCGGGACATGGTGCTTACTGACATTCCAGCATTGCATCGTGGTTTCCTCCTGGTCACAACGTGCAACGTCTGCCTCCCCACCCCCCCTCCGATGCCACGTCCAGTTTCAAAGGGGGATGAAACGGCACACTGTGACTAGGAAGAAATCGCGGCGCAGCCCCGGAGTGTTAGTAAGCACTGCATCACAGTTTGAGGGCTATTGCTGTGGTTGAATACCCCGGAAAGGGGTGGCGGCAGCAGCAGCAACGAGCATCGTTGGATGGCTACTGCCTTAAGCAACTGCCTAGTTCACCTAGTGGTAGCGCCAGTCCTGAGAAGAGGGGTATATCCTCTGACACCCCCAATAATTTTTGCCCCTCAAAAAGCATATAGATAAATACAGAGGCTTTTTTGCGAGCTGCCACACCACTGCATGTCTTGACTTGCAAAATTGCAGGCCGAGAGGTGCATGCGTGCATTCCGATATAGCATCACGGATACGTCTATGCTGCTGGTTTCACAGACATATATATTTTGCAAGTGCACATTTCTAAAACTGGCCATTTCCCTGCCCATGCCACATGTCCCCATTTCCTTGTTTGCAGGTGGAGGCATTTTTAGGGTGCAAGACAGACATTGTAGTTCGACAGACCCATAGTATCTCAGTCTTCGATTGATTCAATTAAAGTTTACTCATAGTCGACTAGCTTTCAATGTCTTTCAGACACTCTTGAAAGGAAGGTTGGACTAACTGAAAAATATACCTGAAAATCAGGAAAATATTTGTGGGGAAAAAAAAATAACCTAAATCAAATTTTTCTTGCCAGTGTACGTCTCTACTCAAGACTTTCAGGAGCTTGAAGGAGAAGTGTCATTATACCAGACATTAAACAAGGAGGGAAATTAAAATGTTAGAAATGGAAAAAAGTCATTTCAATATTAATTTTCAGTTGTAAAGAGGATAAAAGAAACCTTGCAAGGAAATCCCTGACTGGCATTTGACTGAAGGGTAACACATCACAGAGTGTCTTCAGAAAAGAACGTTTATATTCATGGAGAAAATATAATTACAGTGGGTTTCAAAGAGATAAAGGAGGCGGCAGACTATAATGAAAAGTAGCTTTTTCTGCCTACAGCACAATGATGAGAGGATAACTGCCATCCAAAGAACATTTCATTAGAATAGGCAAAGCTAGAGACAGAGCTTACAGCTCTCTATACAAAATTCAGAAAGCTTATTCTCTTGCCAAAAATTCATCTCTTTTCTACACAATTTCATTCCTAGGGAAAGAAAACAAATGATATCAACCAAACATGCCAAAGAAGGTCTGTGCTTTGCTTATCCTGCAAGTGAATACCGTAAGAACATTAGACATGCCATGCTGGGTAAGATGCATGGTCCATTGGGCCCTGCATTCTGTTTCCCAGAGTAGGCAATTTAAGCCACTTGGCAGCATCTGCCCTAAGGTGGTGTTCTGCAAACTGAAAGCTCAACCTATAAAAGAAACATGACTTTTTCATAAACAGAATCCAGAGTATTAAAAAAATTATCTGGTGCTATAGCATTATAAACTATGGGACTCATTCCGTTCAGGATGTCCAAGCCCCCTGCGCGCCCAATCGGAATCGGACGCACAGGAGCAGACGTGATTCTGATCCTGTGGGGTACGTCTAGCCCCACGGGATCAGAATTGCGACTAGGCCTGCATGTGCAGGCCGGGACCGATTCTGATCAACCTGCACGTACAGGCCTCTACCCGGCTAATTCAGTCAAGGCTCCTGAATGGAGCTGCAGTTCCATGGCATCCAGTTGCCATGGCACCGCGGCTCCATTCAGAAGCCGCGATCCCCGGCCGCCGATCTGTTCTCTCACGCCCCACAGCCCGACCCCCAATCTGGCCTCCCAAGGCCAGGGTCGGGGCTGCAGGGAATCACCTAATACCCCCTGACCTCTTCTGCCACCTGGGGCTGCCGTCCTCCGCCATCTAATGGAACTTATTCCACCTCAGAGGTGAAATAAGTTCCCCGTTCAGTCTACTGGGCTCGGATGTATAGGGCCGACATCAGAATTGGCCCTGTATGTCTGGGGCTGCAGACCGCCCACTGCCTGGCCTAACGCCGCCCATTCCCGCCCCCTTCTAGCCTCCCCGTTCAAACACCTTTGTTCATATGGGGAAGTTAGCTGGGGACTCAGAGGGGGCTAATTGTGGCTCAGAATGACCCCCTATGGGGTTATTTTCAAAGACTTTACACGTGTCAATATGACCACTTACACTTGTAAATTGCATCCACGGGCAAATGGCCATTTTAGAAAGGCTCATTTTACACGTGGATGCCCATACCACATTGAAAATAGACAGGAGCATGTCGAGGGCATGGTCTGAGTGCAACCAAAATCGACATGTATATTGCCCATTTCATAAGGGGAATGCACGTACAAGCCTGACTTGGACACATTCGGATTTACTTTGCTCTCTAACAATAAGCCTTTAAAAAGTGTTCTTTCTGGTTATCCCTTTACAGGAGAGATGAAGATGGGCATCCCCTTAATCACCCAATATTTACTTTCCTCTCCCAATTGAAATGAGGTAAATATAGAGGTTTCTGTAGGTGATTAAGAGGGGCTGCATGTCTACGTTTGAAAAATAGCCGAAATAGACATCTAAGTGGCAGGTCTTCCCACATGTATATTTCTGAAATGGCTCCTTACACTGCACACGGATGTCCGTCCCCCATACGTTCCAGCGCATCCTTCTGCCCTTGGCCCGATGCCCACATTTTGTCCATTTTGAGGGGTGAAGATGTGTTGATTTTACGTTGGCCTCACTCATGCACACCCTCTCTTCCAAATCAGACATAGATTTGTAGACATTTTCACTTTTACATCCCTTCCAACACAAACATCCTTTCTAAAATGCTCTTTTGTGAATTCATCCATAATAGTCTCAGGTGTAAAAAAAAAAAGCCTCAAAAGTAGCTCTCTCTAGACTACAATATGTTTTTTTATAAAATTAAAGGTCCATGTTTGTAAATGAAAAGAATCTACCTTTTTCTTCCTGAATATGTTCTCTCTCTTTTTGTCTTCACAAGTGATGACTCGAGGAAGATTCTCGTACATGCACACACAGCCCTCAAGGGAACAGAGAAAGAAATTCTTATCCAACAAACAATTTCAGCCAATGCTCATCTGCCAGGCGCAGTATGTACACTACTCCTCTGTGCTACTGAAGCTTGTGGCTCCTTTTCATCTTTCCCTTCTCCTTCTGCAGTCAGTCGAAAAGGACACAATATGCAGGTAATTTAATTAGGAATTTTTTGCGTGTAAAAGGGCCTCAATAAAATTACCCCTGGGGATTATGTAAGTCAAAGTATCTGCAGTGACCGGAAGGCGCATATGTTTACACAATCTGCAGGCAGGCGTGTTCTGGCATGGAGTTTGCATGAATTAAGGGTGGAGAGTTAATTACCACATGTATTTTACTGTATAACACAAATGCGTAGATTGGTTCTTTACATGCCATCATTTCCACCAGCTCCCAGGAAGGCATAAAAGTCTGTGGCTTCAATCTAAATGCCATTTATGCCAGGTTTCTCCTCATATTTTATAAAGACATAAAGGCACCTACTGTATGTGTGTCTATAAAATACTACGACTAATCATTTACATAGTGCTACAAGGCGTGCACAGAACTGTACATATAGATGTAAGAGGCAGCTCTAGCTCATCAGAGCTTACAATCTAATCATTGACCGACATGATCCCAACTGCAAAGATCGTATTTATTTATTTATAGCATTTGATATACCGCCATAGGTGCAATATATGGCATCACAGTAAAATCAGGGTGAACAGAACATTCTTGACAATCTATGAAACAAAAAAATAGATTCAATAAGGAAGTTGGTATATATAGCACAAAATAGTCATCCAAAAGAACCGAATAAGCAGCACACATTAGGGAGGCTAATCAATAAAAGGGACCAAACCTGCATCAGATAAAAGCCACGTAAGATTTCTGAAAAAGCCAGGTTTTCAACTGTTCCTTGAATTTCCGATGAGATGATTCAAAATGAATATCATAAGCAGGGTCGTACTAAGCTGCAATCGCACCCTCTGCGACTTACAGCTTGGGCGCACACCTCCCCCTCCCCCCATACCTCCATCCAGTGCTGCCTGCTCTTTCCCTGCTGCTGCCGCCCTCTGTTTTTTTCACGGCGGTGCTGGCAGCAGGGAAAGAGCAGGTAGCGCTGTACAGAGGTATGGGGAGGAAGAGGGGGGCATGCGCCTGATCTGAAAGGCGCCGGCACTTTAAGCTTATCTGTTCCTCCCTGCTCTGACATTGCGTCGGAGGAGGGAGGGATCAGACCTGATTAAAGTGCTGCAAAAAGGCTTGAGGGGTGCATTTCGGCTGTCTGCTATTGTCCTGCCAGTGGCGGTAGGGCAACAGCATACAGCCGAAATGCGCCTTACAAGCCTTTGCGCCCTGTGCGGCTGCACCACTTGCACAGGGCTAGGTATGGTCCTGATCAGAAGGGAGCGAGTTCCAGAGGGCAGGGGCATTATAAGCAAAGATCATTAGTCTGTAGCAATGAGGAAGCTTATGGCAATTTGTAGACTAAGGGGTCTGTTTACTGAACGGCGGTAGCAGACTCTGTGCGATATCGGAGCTGCGGCCCCAATGAAATCAATGGGGCCGCGGCTCCGATATCGCAGAGAGTCCGCTACTGCCGTTTAGTAAACAGACCCTTAAGATGTGAAAATTCAAATGACTAACAAGAAACATACAGACTTTACCAGCCAGATCAAAGCCTTTCAAAATAGACTAGTTAATGGGTTAAATTTATCCACCAACACTTCACAAGGCAACTAAATTTAGTTGTCAAATTTTAGGAAGGTCTAGGGAAAGGGTTAAGGCAATGAGACAAAATGAGTTGACTAGTGCACATTTCAGTGCTAGTTATCTTAGATTGGGAAGCCAACTTTAGACACTGGAAAAACAGGTTAAAAATAGCAAGCCTATTATAAAATTACCCTCTGCAATACAATGATAGAAAAGGTAGTCTGAACAACAACAAACAGCGACAGTCCAAAACGTGGAATGGAACTGAGCTAAGCACAAAGGAGAGATGATCATCATTAACTCGTTCACCATCATCAAGAGGCCCGATATTGAAAAGATTTAATACATTTAGCAGACCTGTTAGCTGCATTGATCCCTCTAGCCTGGATATTCAGTGGCACTAATACGCTTAGCATCAAGGTGTTCTGGGGGCAGCGCCCAGCCATAACTGGGCTGTGGCGATATTGAGCTGCTGCCTTGTTATGGCAAAGCAGTGAAAATAAGGTGCAGCAAAGGCTGGCCTAACTTTCACCACAGAACCTAATTGGGCAGCGGCTGAATATCTCTGCTGCCTGGTTAGCTTCCTGCCAATCCAGGCAATCCGGATGTTCAATGCTGGGGCCAGATATGACCCCAGCAATTCTGTGACTGGGTGACCAGGGAGTTGGACCGAGGGAGAGCCCTAGATGTGGTGTATTTAGATTTCAGTAAAGCATTTGACACTGTTCCACACAGGTGACTTATAAACAAACTGAGTACCCTAGGAATAGACCCTAAAGTGACTGACTGGGTTAGAAACTGGTTGAATGGGAGGCGACAAAGGTTACAGGTAAATGGAGCTCACTCTGAGAAGGAGGTTACCAGTGGTGTGCCGCAGGGATCCGTCCTTGGTTCGATTCTGTTTAACATCTTTGTTAGTGATTTTGCAGAAGGACTGTCGGGTAAGGTTTGCCGATGATACCAAAATCTGCAATAGAGAAGACACACAAGAAGTCGTCGATAACATGAGAAAGGCTCTAGCTAAGCTTGAAGAATGGTCTAGAATTTGGCAACTTAAATTTAATGTTAAAAAATGCAGGGTCATGCATTTAGGTTGCAAAAATCCAAAGGAGCTGTACAGTGTACGGGGTGAGGTACTTCTGTCCACAAAAGAGCAGGATCTTGGTGTAATTCTGTCTGATGATCTTAAAGTAGCTAAACAGGTAGAAAAGGCGACTGTGAAAGCCAGAAGGAAGCTTGGGTGCACAGGGAAAGGAATGGCCAGCAGAAAAAAAGGAGGCAATAATGCCTTTGTACAAGTCTTTGGTGCAACCTAATTTGGAGCATTGTGTGCAATTCTGAAGACTGCACTTTCAAAAGTATATAAGCAGGTTGGAGTTGGTGCAGAGGGTTGCTACTAAAATGATTAGACTTCTTCGATATGAAGCATGAGGACAGACAGTTTCTAGATGAAATAAAGTAAATAAATAAATGACTGCTTCTTAGAGCAGCTGGTTCATGAACCGACAAGAGGGGAAGACATTTTGGATCTAGTCCTTAGTGGAACATCTGGTGCAAGAGATGAGGGTATCGGGGGCCACTTGGCAATAATGATCATAGTATGATCATATTTGATTTAACAAATGGAGGAAGGGGGTCAAGGAAATCCACAGTACTACCTTTTAACTTTCAAAAGGGAGAAAATGAGGAAAAAGTTAAGAAAAAAATAAAAGGAGCAGTTGCAAAGATTAAAGATTTACATCATGCATGGGTGTTGTTTAAAAACACTATCTTGGAAGCCCAGACCAGCTGTATTCCACGCTTTAAGAAAAGTGGAAGGAAGTCAAAAAAACTGCCAGAATAGTCTAAGGGTGAGGTCAGAGAGATTGTTGTTGCCAAAAAAGCATCTTTCAGGAAATAGAAAAAGGAGCCAAATGATGAAAACTGCATGCATAAGCATTGGCAAGTTAGATGCAAGGCATTGATAAGGCAGACAAAGAGAATTTGAGAAGAAGCTTGTTGTGGAAGCAAAAACGTGCAATAAAGGCTTTTTCAAGTACATTTGTAGCAAAAAACCTGTGAGTCAGTTGGACCATTAGATGATAGAGGGTAAAAGAAGTACTAAGAGGTGATAAGGTCATAGCGGAGAGACTGAATGAATTCTTTCCTTCAGTCTTTACAAAGGAAGATGTAGGGATGTTGCCCATGACTGAAATGGTATTTAAAGGTGATGCCACAGAAGAATTGAAAGAAATATCGATACACTGCGAAGAAGTATTACAACTATTTGATAAACTGAAAAGTAGACCGGATGGCATACATCCAAGGGTGTTGAAAGAACTGGAATATGAGATTGCAGGCCTACTGTTAGTAATCTGAGAACTATCATTAAAATCATCTGTAATACCTGAAGATTGGAGGATGGCCAATGTAGCGCCAATTTTTAAAGAGAGTTCCAAGAGCGGTCCGGGAAACTACAGACCGGTGAGCCTGACGTCAGTACCGGGAAAAATGGTAGACACCATGATAAAGAACAAAATTACTGAACATGTAGATAGTCACAGCTTATTGGGAGACGGCCAACATGGCTTTAGCCAAGAAAGTTCTGGTCTTACTAATCTATTATGTTTTTTTGAAGGTGTGAATAAACAGGTAGAAAAACGTGAGTTGGTTGATATAGTGTATCTGGATTTTCAGAAAGTCTTTGACAAGGTCCCCCATGAGAGACTCTTGGTGAAATCAAAAAGTCATGGGACAGGAGGTAATGTATTATTGTGGATCAGGAACTGCTTAAAAGATAGAAAGCAGAGGGTAAGGCTAAATGGCCAATCTTCCTAATGGAGAAAGATGAGTAGTGGAGTACAGCAGGGATCTGTGCTGGAGCCACTGCTTTTTAACGTATTTGTAAATGATCTGCTAATGGGAATGATGAGTGAGGTAATCAAATTTGCACATGACACAAAAGTTCTGGCTAGAGTGGGATTAACCCAACTCCATGCTTAAGGAGCTAAGGGTGCATAAGAAGATGCACACTCTCCTGGAGAGGGAGTGCATTGTGTGGTTGATATTTCCAAGATGGATACGCAGGTCACAGCGGTTACCAGACAGGATAATCTGGACCAAAAGGTGGAATCTTGTTGAAGAACTAGTTCACTTTGGCAGCCGCTATTCTTCAGTTGCTGTATGTGCAGGCCTGATGTCTCAAGCCCTGCTCCAGCCAATTCAGTCTCTTCCGCCGTATGTTTCTACCCCTCTTCTGGAGTCGGCTGCAGCCTTCCTTTCTGATGACATGTATGACCTGATAATTTTGGCAGCCAGGGATGGTTCCCTGATGATGATACTACAGAAAACAGCTGTGCAAGAGCTAAGTAGTAAACCCAAATAATAAAAGCTCTTAAATTACAACATTCCACATTACAAACTCATTCACCATTAACTCATAAGCAATGTGACCTCAAGAAAGCTCGATATCTCACACAAAGTGAAAATCTCACTTAAAGAGCAGCTGACGCTTACATCATTGGTCACCAAAGCCCATCGCAAATTCATCCACAATACTCATACATACCAAAACTTTATACCAACCCAATCAAATAACACCAAGGGAAAATCCCTAATTACAACATACACTGATTCGCAACCACACCACCACACCACACATACAAATAACGTCAAGTATACTTTAAATTAATTTTCCAATTCTCTACAACAGGATCCGTCGAGATTACATAACACCCCTAAAAAAGAAGGGAAAAACACATGATAAAGATATAGAAGAATCACTAACCCAAACGGGTCCGCAAGTACTTATCCTTAAGTTGAGACTCTCCAGCAGTCACGAACGGGTCCGTTAGTGAAATGCAATCTTCAAAAGCTATTAAGCTATAAATTCAGTGAAGAAGGAAATAGCATTAAACTTCCATCATATAAAATCTGAACCACAACCCTACAGAAGCTACTGTTTCGCCAACCGAGAAGCGTCATCAGGGGTTACACAGTAATCAAAAGTTACTTCATAGCCATTCTAACTGCCAACCTTCCACCGTCAAACAAAGACGGCGTATGACGCACCACTTATTACCCATATCAGCCAATCATAACCTCCAACCCAAAGTGACGTCAACATCCATACATACCCTAACCACCCATACAGACAGGCTATTACTACACAGTGCACCCATATTGCTGAACGTAAACCGAATATAATGTTAAAGAAATTCAAAAGAACAGAGTCCATTCGATTTTATCATTCAGCCCATTAGGAGAAAGAGTCTGCAAATTAAATATCCGCCATTGTTCCTTTCTCAAGAGAATTTTATTCCGATCACCCCCTCTAATATTTTGTGGGACATACTCCAAAACCGTGCAGCAGAGATCTTCAAACCGATGATTGAATTTGGCACAATGTAGCACTAGAGGTGTATCTCCACGAACTTTATGGAGGCTATACTTATGCTCTGCTAGCTGCGTTCACAAAGGTCGTGAAGTTTCTCCAATATAAAGCTTAGGACAAGAGCACCAAAGTCCATATACTACATACAGGGGGAACTGATGTTGAAAAAGTTTACAGAATGGGGCTACCCATTAGGAGTTTTGCGTAAGGCATATAAACGGGCAAAGTATAATCACCGTGAGTGGTTGCTTAGTTCTGACCGGGCGCCACAAAAACAAAAACAACGATCGCCCACCACTGTTGTGTGTGTTTTACAGCATTCCAGTCTTTCCCATCGGATAGCGTCAGTTATGCGGCAGTGGTGGAGCCTTTTTGCAGCACATCCTATACTGGCAAGATATACATTGAAGATGGCATATAGCCGTGGGAGCAATTTGCGTGATAGACTGTGTCCTGCGGTGGCACGAGAAGATGTTAGTCAAGTTCCTTCATTTTTTGGGCACTCAAGTTGCGATCGCTGCTCTTTTTGCAGTTTAATGAGGAGTACAGTGTGTGCCGAATATAATAAGATCACCCGGAGGTTATGTATTGCTACGACATGTGCTACTTCGTATGTAGTATATGGACTTTGGTGCTCTTGTCCTAAGCTTTATATTGGAAAAACTTCACGACCTTTGTGAACGCGGCCAGCAGAGCATAAGTATAGCCTCCATAAAGTTCGTGGAGATACACCTCTAGTGCTACATTGTGCCGAATTCAATCATCGGTTTGAAGATATCTGCTGCATGGTTTTGGAGTATGTCCCACAAAATATTAGAGGGGGTGATCGGAATAAAATTCTCTTGAGAAAGGAACAATGGTGGATATTTAATTTGCAGACTCTTTCTCCTAATGGGCTGAATGATAAAATCGAATGGACTCTGTTCTTTTGAATTTCTTTAACATTATATTTGGTTTACGTTGAGCAATATGGGTGCACTGTGTAGTTCTAGCCTGTCTGTATGGGTGGTTAAGGTATGTGTGGATGTTGACATGACTTTGGATTGGAGGTTATGATTGGCTGATATGGGTTATAAGTGGTGCGTCATACGCAGTCTTTGTTTGACGGTGGAAGGTTGGCAGTTAGAATGGCTATGAAGTAACTTTTGATTACTGTGTAACCCCTGATGACGCCTCTCGGTTGGCGAAACAGTAGCTTCTGTAGGGTTGTGGTTCAGATTTTATATGATGGAAGTTTAATGCTATTTCCTTCTTCGCTGAATTTATAGCTTAATAGCTTTTGAAGATTGCATTTCACTAACGGACCCGTTCGTGACTGCTGGAGAGTCTCAACTTAAGGATAAGTACTTGCGGACCCGTTTGGGTTAGTGATTCTTCTATATCTTTATCATGTGTTTTCCCCTTCTTTTTTAGGGGTGTTATGTAGTCTCGACGGATCCTGTTGTAGAGAATTGGAAAATTAATTTAAAGTATACTTGACGCTATTTGTATGTGCGGTGTGGTGGTGTGGTTGCGAATCAGTGTATGTTGTAATTAGGGATTTTCCCTTGGTGTTATTTGATTGGGTTGGTATAAAGTTTTGGTATGTATGAGTATTGTGGATGAATTTGCGATGGGCTTTGGTGACCAATGATGTAAGCGTCAGCTGCTCTTTAAGTGAGATTTTCACTTTGTGTGAGATATCGAGCTTTCTTGAGGTCACATTGCTTATGAGTTAATGGTGAATGAGTTTATAATGTGGAATGTTATAATTTAAGAGCTTTTATTATTTGGGTTCCCTGATGATGATGCCATGGTGCTAGATTTGGCTCTAGCACTACTTATCGGATACATCTTCCAAAGCCCGATTGGCTCACCTGGCTTTTAAGCTTCTTTTGGAGCCAATTTAGAGAAGTCAGATGAAGAACCTGGGAGAGACCAAATTTTATTGCCTTCTGGAAGACAGGATCAAGGGGCCTATGAAGCAGGTTGGTGCCCCTCTCTTGTCAGCCTCCACCTGCCAACTGAGGGTATATGTTGCCTGGATTCCCAGAGGTATCGGGACTCTCTTTGTTACCAATCTAAAAAAAAATACCGCCTTTCTTCCCCTCTGCTTCTGGCCTTCGGGCTCATTCTCAGTCCTTTCATGGAGCATATGAGCCCAAGGACTCTAGGAGGACCCTCTGGGCTGTGCAATGAAGGTTTGGAGGCTCTTTCTACGGTTTCTTCAGTTGGAGGCAGACTTAGTCTTTTCTTCCAGAAATGGGCCCAGATTTCCAAGGATCGCTTGGTGCTAGACACCATTCAGTTCGGCTATGTCATGGAATGGATAGAGCTGATTCTGGATGCCTTAGTCATCTCCTCATGTGGGTCTGTGACTGAAAGTGCCAATGTGTGGATCATCTAGACAAGTTGCTACACCTAAAGGCGGCAGTGCCCATCGTGCTGGACAAGTGGGGCAAGGGCAGATACGCGATCTAGTTTATGGTGCCAAAAAAAAAAAAGAGACTGTTCCTTCCAGTCCATTTTGGACCTCAAGGGGGTCAATGTGCACTTGCATGTCCTGTGCTTTTGGATGAAAGCCTTGCACCATAATTCAAACAGTACACCAAGGGGAGATTTTGGCTTCTCCTCATATTGACGAGATGTATTTTCATATCCTAAACTAGGCAGATAAGCAAAGTATCTTGGTTTTGCCATACTTGGCTCTCACTATCAGTTTGCCACCATCCCTGTTGAGCTATCCACCACTCTGAGGATGTTCTCAGAGGTCATGATGGTGGCAGTAGCTACAGTGCCGAGGGATCTGTGTCCATCTCTGTCTGGACGACTGGCTCATCCAGGCCCATTCCCTTTCTGAGGTGCCTCAGGTGATGTCCTGAGTGGTTTCCTTTTTGGAAAGCCTCAGCTGGGTGATCAATTAGGGAAAGAGCCATCTGTTTCCTTCCCAGTCCCTGGAGTTTCTGGGAACACATTTTGGCACTCGAGTGGGCAGAGTTTTCCTGTCAAAGGAGAATGTCAGAGACTCTTGGATTGCCTGGTGTGGTTCCGTGCACAGCAGGCTCCCAGAGTCTGGGATTATTTTCAGCTCCTCAGATTCATGGTCATGACCATAGAGATGGTGCATCCTCACATGCAACTGCTCCAGTGGTCCTTGCTGACTCAGTAGTCCCAGAGTTCTCAAGAGTTTGAGCACAGGTTCACTCTCCTATCGATGATGAAGTCCAGCCTGAAGTTTATGACAGCAGTCCTGTCATCTGAGGAAGGGCGTGCCACAGGACAATTTCTCTTGGATCCTCCTGATGATGGATACCAGTCTCTAGGGATAGGGAGCCCATTGCCAGGGCTATACGACCCAGAGCCATTGGAACTACAGACAAGCAGTGTGGTCCATCAACTGCCTTGAGGCAACAGCCATCAGGGTGGCTCTTCTGTGTTTCCGGACCCTGTTCAAGGGCTGGGCAGTTCACATGTTTTCATACAATGCCATGGCAGTGGCTTCTGTCAATCAGTAAGGCAGCATGAGGAGTGCTGCGGTAGCACTAGAGATGGCTCTCCTGTTTGCCTAGATGGAGAACAACCTCCTAGTCTTGTTGGCTCAGCACAGTTCCAGGGTGGATATTATGGAAGTGGACTTCCTCAGCCGGCACTCTCTGAATCCTGGAGAGTGAGAGTTGAGTCAGGAGGCATTTCAATTGATTGTGCACCCCTGGGGTAGCACCAAAATGGATCTGATGATGATCTGCCAATATTTGCTTCTTCTTCAGTTGCTGTATGGAGATGGGGTCCGAGGGCATCGACACCCTGACCCAGCCTTAGACGACTCAACATCTGCTGTACACGTTTCCTTCATGGCCCCTGGTGGGGAATGTATTTCAGCATATAAAATGCTACCCAGTCAGGATTGTTCCATTGGTGCCAGATTGGTCAAGGAGAGCATGGTTGGAGACCCGTTTTGGCCCCTGCAGATGCCTCCTTTTCAATTGCCTCCATCTTGGGGCCTATTGTGGCAGAGACTGATCATTTTGGAAGACCTAGTTCACTTCTCGCTTACAGCTTGGCTCTTGAAAGGAAATGGCTAGCGCGTGAGGGCTACTTCTCCAGTGGTGCTATCTACTCTGCTTAGAGCCTACCAAGCAAGCATATGTGTGGATCTGGTGCCTCTTTGAGCTATGGTGAGGCACTTGGCAGTTGGCTCCTGAGGCAGCAAGGTGCCCTCTGTTGGCCTTTTTACAGGATGGCCTGGAGACGGACCTTTCCTTTAGCCACTTGAAAGTTCAGGTGGCAGCTTTGACCTGTTTCTGAGGTCTGATGGCTGATAATTCTATAGCCTTGCACTCGGATGTCTCACACTTTCTCCAGAGGATTCGGCATCTGCGTCCTCCCCTCCAGTCTGTGATCCCTTCCTGGGATAAGTGTCTGGTGCTTAAGGCCCTGATGGCAGCGCCCTTTGAGAAGTTGAAATGTGCTACCTTCTTGGTTACGGTTTGCACCACAAGGCAGATTTCCAAGCTACAGGCTTTACCTTGCCGAGATCCTGATCTATCTTTAAAGGAGGCTGTTTCCATTCAGTTTGTGCCTTCCTGCTTGCCTAAGGTGAACCAGGTAGTCTGCCAGCCCTCCTTCTCTAAGGAACAGTGTCGGGGAAGGATAAGAATAAGGATCTTCGCCTTATGGTTATCTAGAGGGTGCTTCTCCAGTACATGGAGGTTACGAATTCCCTTCATAAGTCTGACCATCTTTTTGTGCTGTTTGCTTGCCAATGCAAGGGTGATGTGATGGCCAAGTTGGCTTTAGGGTGCTAGATTAAGGAGACCATTGCCTTGGCATGTCTATTGCTGAACTGGCAAGATCTGGAGGTTTTCATGCCCATTCTACCCAAGCACAAGCATCCTCCTGGGTGGAGCAGAGCTCGGTAGCCCCTGCAGACATTTGTTGGGTAGCAATGTGGGCATCACTTTCCACTTTTGTCAAGCATTATCATTTGGATGTCCACATACAGGTGGAAATAGCCTCTGTGATTTTGCGAGCTGTTGTCTTCTTCACACCCAGTGGAATTGTAGCTTGTCGTACATCTTTGCTGATTTTAAACCATTCTGTTTCTCCTTGTTCTGTTTGAACTGTTGCATCTTGATCAATGTAAAGGCTGTGCAAGAGAATGATCAGGTGTTCCAGTATACCCATGCTTCTTAATGTGGCCCAGAGTCAATAAAACACATATGGATATCTTTTTGGTATTTTTTAGTCATTTGAAGGATCCATCTCATGTCTGCAATGATGTCTTTTGTTCCTCGCCTTTTCCTGAACCCTGATTGCACTTCAGCTAGTTCTCTTTCCAGGTATGGTTGTAGTCTCTGCTGAATAATCTTCAGTAGAATATTGCTGGCATATGGTATCAGTGCGATAATTTCCAGTCAGTTGGATCACCTTTCTTTAGTATTGCTATAAATACAGATCTTTTCAAGTCAGTTGACCATGATATTGTTTTCCAAATTTCCTGGCAGAGCCTTATAAGTATGGCAAAAGCTGCATCAGATTGTTCTAATACTTCAATGGGACTGCCATCAATGCCTGATGCTTTGTTCTTTGGTAAGGCTTTCAATGCTGCTTCGACTTCATTTTTCATAAGGTACAGGTTGAAATGGCTGTTGGTCCACTTGATCTTTTTCATATAAAAACTCTGTATATTCTTTCCACCTTTTCTTGATCTTCACAGCATCATTCAAAATGGATCCTTGAGCATCTTGTGACATTGCAGTTTGAGGCTGGAATTTTGTCTTTAACTCTCGTAGCTTTAGGAAAGTTGATCTTGTTCTTCCTCGAATAGTTTCTGCTTCTATTTCCTTGCATGCGTCATTGTAGTACTTCTCCTTGTCTTGTCTTGCTGCACACGTTGGAAAACTCTGAGTACTGCGATTGCCTCTCTTTCTCCTCTGGCTTTAGATTCTCTGTGTTTCTGGGCAATTTTCAGAGTTTCTTCAGTCATCCATCTTAGCCGTTTTTGCTGTTTCACCTTTTGTAGAGACTTCTGACTTTCTTCCAACATGACCTTCTTGATGTCATACCATAATTCTTCTGGAGCTCTGTCATTTGTATCTAAAGCAGCAAATCAGTTTTGCAGGAAGCCTTTAAATTCCAGTGGTATATTCTCAAGGTCATATTTTGCTACATTCTTGCGCATCTTGCTCTTATTCAACTTTAGCTTGAGTGTGCATACTAGTAGTTGGTGATCTGTATCACAATAAGCTCCAGGTTTTGTCTTTGTTGATGTTATAGAGCTTTTCCATTGTTGACTTCCACAAATGTAGTCAATTTGATTTTTGTAGAATCTATTGGGTGAAGTCCATGAGTACAGTCGCTGCTTGATTTCTGGAAGAAGGTGTTTTAGATTACTCTATCACTGGTTTTGCAGCATTCTATCAGTCTTTCTCCAGCTTCCTTTCTGTTTCCAAGTCCATATTTTCCAACCATTTTGCCTTCTTTGTTGCCAACCTTTGCATTCCAGTTACCCATAACTATCAGGATATCATGTTTGCATGTTCTGTCAATTTCAGCTTATACTTGTTCATAGTACTCAAATTCATCCTCTTCTGCAGCTGTTGGGGCATATATAATTTTTATTTATTTATTTAACACTAGAAGCCCCAAAAGGAATTTTACCTAGAAACCCCAAAGTGCGTCAATTGACGCATTATCATGACGACTGCATTTAGCATGACATGCAGATGTGAATTAATATGAAGTTACATATTTGTTAAATATGTGCAGTATGTGACATCATTACATGACATCATCGTGTGTTTATGGTTTGTAATGTCGGAGTAAAACTGTAAACAGTGATTGAGATGCGCCACCTAGTGGGAACATGAATTTATACCTAGAAGCCCCAAAGTACATCAATTGACGCATCCAAGACAATTGAGTGTGTCAATTGACGTACTTTGGGGCTTCTAGGTATAAATTCATTTTCCTGCTAGGTGGTGCATCTGTCATTAATTTTCAATGCACATATTTGAACATCTTGACCTTGCTAATAAAGTCATGGAACATGACTGACATGGTTCTAGCAGTGGCGCTGGTATACAACTTCGAAGATGCATTTATGTCAATTGACGCATTTTGGGGCTTCTAGTGTTAACTAACCTGTTTTTTATATAGCCTTTTCCTAGAATCAAAGTTGTTTAAATTAAACTTCAAAACTCAAACAGGATACATTTAATTTAGCTTAGGGTACTTAACAGGATAGTAAACTATTTACAAGTTGCTTAACTTATTTACACAGGTTGAGTCTATTTACATCTGAGTGTGATTATTGGGGTTGTTCTAGTGTTTCGAAGAATCATTGGTTGTGGCCGGTGTGGTTATTGACAATGTGGTTGTCGGACTACCTGATATTCCTATCCCAAGCGCTCATTCCATTCCGGACATAGATCCCCTCTGTACGTCTGGTCTGAACTAGATGTACAGAGGGGATCGAGATTCTGATCCTACGGGGAACTTCTAGCCCCGCGGGTCAGAATCGTGATCAGTCATGTAGGTGCAGGCCGGGACTGCAATTCAGCCCGGCCTGCATGGACATAACCTGACCGACTAACTCTGTCAGGGTGTTTAAAAGGAGCCACGGAGCCATGGCGTCCTGTTGCCATGGCACCGTAGCTCCATTTAAAGGCCGCAATGTCGGCCACCAGACAAAAGTGTTTATTCCCCGCAGCCTGATCCCCAATATGGCCTCCTGAGGCCAGGGTTGGGCTGTGGGGAATGTCCTCCGGCCCCCTCTGCCCCATCCGTGCCCCGGCATTGCAATAACAACATATCCAGGGAAGTTATTCCACCTCGGAGGTAGAATAACTTCCCCACATGTGTTGCCGGCCCACCCAGACTCTGCCCACGAGCTGCCCCTTCCCCACCCCCATCTAACTTCCCCACACAACTGGCAGAGAGGTTTGAGGCGATGGGGAAATCCATCCCCGCTATCCGTGACCCAGAATCAGGCCCATAGTGTTCTATGAAGAGAAAGGTCTCCAGTCTTTTCCAGAAGTCCTTAATGTCTTCAGTAGAACAGATTTCCTCAGGGATGGTGTTCCGCAATTGTGGTGCAGCTAGGGAGAGGGCTCTCTTGGAGGTTGATTGTTTGCTTTTCTGGTAGTTTGTTGGTACTTTGATCATGTGTCTGTTGTTGCTCCTTATAAGATGGGTGCTGGCTTCTCTTGTGATTAGGATTTCTGCTGAGGAGTGGTGGATGATTTTAAGGATGTTTAGTATTGTTTTGTACTTGGCATGTGCTTGAATTTGGAGCCAATGTAGATGATGTAGTACTGGTGTAATGTGATCTCGCTTACTGGTTCCGCTGACAATTCTCACTGTAGTGTTTTGGACCATCTGTAGTGGGTGTGTGACTTGTTTTGGGAGTCCTTTGTATAGTGAATTTTTGTAGTCCAGTATTGGTGTGATGATGGCTTGGCATACGGTACAGAAGTGGTCCTGGTGTAGAAGTGGTTTTAGTCTTCTTATGAGGTTTAGTTTGCTGCTGCTGTTTTATTTATATGTGATTGAAGGTTGATGGTTTTTGTCCAGGGTGATGCCTAGGTATAAAACTTCATCTTTTACAAGTATGGTTTGGTTCAGCAGTTGGATTTGATGTAGCGGGTTGAAGGTGGTGCTTCCGCTGATGTAAAGCTCTTCTGTTTTCTTATAATTTAATGTGAGGTTGCTGTTGCTGAGCAAGGTGGCTACATCTTCCAGGCACTGAGTGATGGCTGTGAGGTTTGGTGTTTCTAGGTCTATCGAAGTATATACCATGAGGTCATAGACATATAGATGGAACAGAATATTATGTTTCTTGATGACATCACAGACGGTGCGCATGTATATATTGAATAGTATTGATGAGAGTGCCGAGCCCTGAGGGATGCCTTGTGGTATGGAGAAGGGTGCCAAGTAGTGTGCTCCACATATAACTTGTTGTAGTCTGTCCTTTGGGTATGAGGTGAACCATTCAGTGTGTTACAGATGCCGGTATCCTGGAGGCATTGGATTAGGATGGAGTGTGAAAATGAGTCAAAAGCGGATGAGATGTCCATGAAGATGAGGAGAAATCCATTCTTTGACTTGTCAATTCCTTTAAGGATGTTATTGAAGAGTGATGTTAGGAGTGTTTCCACATTATGTCATGGCTTAAAGCCACGTTGTTGCGGGTCTAGTGGTGCATTGAGGTCTACGTGGTACTGGAGCTGCATCTGAACTGTCTTCTCTATAATCTTTGCAAGACATGGTAGGCTGGAGATCAAGCAGTAAGTTGCAGGGTCCGTCTTGCAGAGTGAAGTGTTTTTCAAAATCAGTTGTATGGAAGCTTGTTTAAGGGAGACCGGCATGTGTCCCTGTAGTAGAGATAATTTAACTGAGTTTTTCCTTAGTGGTTTTTATCCACTGCACAGGGCATGGGTCATTTGGAGACGTGGTGGTGTTGAGTGAGATGATTATTTGTTCTATTTGTTTATGAGGTGATATGGTGAATTCTTCACATGGTTGTGTGGATGTTTTTACTGCTGTATTGCTACATTTCATGGGTGTTGTTAGTGGGTACTTATTGAGTTCATTGTATTTTTTATCTAGGTAGTTTGCCATGTTTTGGGGGTGGACGTCAATGTTCTCTTGATGTGTATTGTCTCTGGTGAGTGCTCGCACAATGTTGAAAAGTTCTCTTGGTTTGTTTACCGATCACATGATGATGTTTGTGTGGTGGTGTTGCTTGCAGTTGTTGATCAAGACATTGTAATCCTTTTGTTTAGTATAGTATAATTGTTGCATGCCTGAGTCTTTGGTTCTTCTCCATTTTCTTTCTGTTTTTCTCAACTCTCTTTTTGTATCTCTGATCGCGCTGGAGTACCATGGGGCTTGCTGCTTGTGTGCATGCTTTTCTTGAGGGGTGCAGCTGCTGCAGTAGTTAGCGTGTTGGTCTAGTTCTTGATGATAGGAACATAAGATATGCCATACTGGGTCAGACCAAGGTCCATCAAGCCCAGTATTCTGTTTCCAACAGTGGCCAATCTAGATCATACGTACCTAGCAGTTTCCCCAAGGGACACAGGTTCCACAATGCTTGTATTGGTTCAAGCATTGATATCCTGGGTCCCTTCTTAATAATGGTTTATGGACCTTTCCTCCAGGAACTTGTCCAAACCTTTTTTAAACCCAGCTACACTAACAGCCTTTACTACATCCTCCGGTAACAAATTCCAGAGTTTGATTACACGTTGAGTGAAAAAATATTTTCTTTTATTAGTCTTAAATAGTTTACCCTGTAGCTTCATTGCATGTCCCCTAGTCTTTCTATATTCTGATAAGGTAAACAATCGATCTACGTTTACCCGTTCCACTCCGTTCATTAATTTATAGACTTCTATCATATCTCCCCTCAGCCGTCTCTTTTCCAGGTTAAAGAGCCCCAACCTTTTTAGCCTTTCTTCATAGGAGTATCCTTTCATCCCCTTTACCATTTTGGTGGCTCTTCTCTGAACCTTTTCTAAAATCGCTATATCCTTTTTAAGATACGGCAACCAGAATTGCACACAATATTCAAGGTGCGGTCTCACCATGGAACGATATAGAGGCATTATAATATCTTTTGTTTTATTTTCCATTCCTTTCCTTATCACACCTAGCATTCTATTTGCTCTCTTGACCGCTGCTGCACATTGGGCCGAGGGTTTTAACTTGGTATCCACAATGACGCCTAAATCGTTTTCCTGGGTGGTGGTTCCTAAAGTGGAACCTTGCATCGTGTAACCATAGTTTGGGTTGTTCTTCCCTAGGTGCATAACCTTGCACTTGTCCACATTAAATTTCATCTGCCATTTTGATGCCCAGTCTCCCAATTTATCAAGATCCTCTTGCAATTTTCCACAAGCCTCTTGGGTTTTAACAACTTTAAATAGTTTTGTGTCATCTGCAAATTTGATAACCTCACTCGTTATTCCACTTTCCAGGTCATTTATGAATATGTCAAAAAGCAGCGGACCCAGCACAGATCCCTGGGGTGCACCACTATTCTCCTTTCTCCATTGGGAAAATTGGCCATTTAGCCCTACCCTCTGCTTTCTATCTTTTAACCAGTTCCTGATCCACAATAGTACACTGCCTCCTATCCCATGACTCTTTAGTTTTGCCAAAAGTCTCTGATGAGGGACCTTGTCAAATGCTTTCTGAAAGTCCAGATACACAATATCAACCGACTCACCTTTGTCCACCTGATTATTCACTCCTTCAAAAAAACATAACAGATTAGTAAGACGAGATCTTCCTTGTCTAAAGCCATGTTGGCTGTCTCCCATTAGGTCATGACTATCTACATGCTGAGTAATTTTATTCTTTATGATGGTTTCTACCATTTTTCCCGGTACTGATGTCAGGCTCACCGGTCTGTAGTTTCCCGGATCACCCCTGGAACCCTTTTTAAAAATTGGTGTTACATTGGCGATCCTCCAATCTTCAGGTATGAGAGATGATTTTAATGATAGTTCACAGATTACTAATAGCAAGTCTGCAATCTCGTATTTCAGTTCTTTCAACACCCTTGGATGTATACCATCCGGCCCAGGTGATTTGCTACTCTTCAGTTTATCTAATAGTTGTAATACATCTTCCCGATGTATCGATATTTCCTTCAATTCTTCCACACCTTTAAATACCACTTCAGTCATGGGTAACATCCCTACATCTTCCTCAGTAAAGACTGAAGCAAAGAATTCATTCAATCTCTCCGCTATCGTCTTGTCGCCTCTTAGTGCTTCTTTAACCCCTTTATCATCTAATGGACCAACTGACTCTCTCACAGGTTTTTTGCTACGAATGTACTTGAAAAGGTCTCTACTTCGCATTTTTGCTTCCGCAGCAAGCTTCTTCTCAAATTCTCCCTTTGCCTGCCTTATCAAAGCCTTGCATTTGACTTTCCAGTGCTTGTGCTGTTTCCAGGTTTCGTCGTTTGGCTCTTTTTTCCATTTCCTGAAAGATGCTTTTTTGGAAACAACAGCCTCTCTGACCTCACCTTTAAACCATGCTGGCAGTTTTTTGGACTTCCTTCCACTTTTCTTAAAGCTTGGAATACAGCTGGTCTGGGCTTCCAAGATAGTATTTTTCAACAACAGCCAAGCCTGATGTACGTCTTTAACCTTTGCAACTGCTCCTTTTAGTTTTTTCTTAACTGTTTTCCTCATTTTATCATAGTTTCCCTTTCGAAAGTTAAAAGGTAGTACTGTGGATTTCCTTACTATCCCTCCTCCACTAATTAAATCAAAGGCAATCATGCTATGATCACTATTGCCAAGTGGCTCTTGCACTAGATCTGGTGTTCCACTAAGGACTAGGTCTAATATGGCTTCCCCTCTGGTCAGTCCAAGAAGCAGTCATTTATTTCATCTAGGAACTTTATCTCCCTAGCATGTCCTGACGTGACACTGACCCAGTCGATACCGGGGTAGTTGAAATCACCCATTATTATTACTGCACTGTAACTTTTGTTAGCTTCCTTGATTTCTTTGAGCATTTCATCATCCATTTGGTCATTCTGGCAAGGCGCTTGATAGTACACCCCCACTACAATTGCCTTCCCCCTTTTACATGGAATTTCAATCCATATAGATTCTACAGCAGATTTTGTTTCTTGCAAAACTTTAATCCTTTCTGACTCAATGCCCTCTCTAACATAGAGAGCAACCCCTCCATGATCTTGTTGAGGTCTTCTGTATTTTGTAGGTTTGGGATTACCTCTTTCAAAAAGGTATCTCCATCGAAGGACTTAAATCTTCGTTTGATTTCAGATTCTTCCTGTGGTTGTATTGGTTGATTGATCTGGATTGTGATGGGTATTATGTGGTGGTCTGACCATGGTGTTGGGACAATTATGGGGTGGAAGATTGTGCTGAGTGCTTATAGTGGTCTAGGAATGAATATAAGGTTTGGTGTTGTTCCATGCCTTGAGTGAATTCTTTGACCAGTTGATGATAATGTAGTGCTTCCATTGCTTTGAGGAAGGCTTTGGCATTTTTGTCTGGTACTGCTCCAATGTTAAAGTCACCTAGGATTATGAGTGGCTTGTTTATTGTGTTGTGTGTGCACACTATTTCAAGTATCTTCGATAGGTTGTCGGATTTGTTGTTTAGTGGTCTATACGCAAAGCATATTGCTAAATGTTTGTTTGAGATGTGGATTATGCTGGAATCTGCTGAACCATTAGGGTGGTTTTGAATTTATAGTAGCTCTTGGCCAATATCAGTACTCCTCCACCTCGTCTTCCTGCTCGGGGACAGTTGTAGATGGTATAAGAGGGTGGGTTAATTTGGTTTAGCATTAAATGATCAGTGTCATTTAGGCAGGTCTCTGTTATGCATAGTATGGTCTTTGTATGTGTATGTAATCTATGATAGTGTTAGCTTTGTTTCTGATTGACCTTGCATTTATAAGTGTGCAGGTGAGGTTTGTACCTAATATGTGGTTGGTATGATTGTGTTGTGCAGTATGGGTGGGCAATATTTTGATCATAGCATCTGTCTTGTCTGTGCATGTTTTGGGTGGTGCATGTTTAATTTGGTTTTGCCATGATGCGGAATAGTGTATATGCCATGGGATAGGGTATTGAATTGTGCAGGATGTGTGTATAGGTTGGTGTGTATGTTGTGGTGTGAAACGTCCTTGCCTTCAATGTCAGGAGTTGTAGTATTAGGAGAGTTGAGAGTAGCATTGTTCTGTGGTGTAACAGGTTGCTGGTCTGGCAGTCTGATCAGGTCTGGGTTTAACCTTAGAGTCCAAAAAGTGCTGGACTTGTGTTTTATTTTTGTTTTCAATAATTACTATGGAATTGGCTAAATCTTGTAGGAGTATTCGTGTAACTTGCTTTGTGCATCAGTAGATAACATAAGAACATAAGAACATAAGATATGCCATACTGGGTCAGACCAAGGTCCATCAAGCCCAGTATTCTGTTTCCAACAGTGGCCAATCTAGGTCATACGTACCTAGCAGTTTCCCCAAGGGACACAGGTTCCACAATGCTTGTATTGGTTCAAGCATTGATATCCTGGCTCCCTTCTTAATAATGGTTTATGGACCTTTCCTCCAGGAACTTGTCCAAACCTTTTTTAAACCCAGCTACACTAACAGCCTTTACTACATCCTCTGGTAACAAATTCCAGAGTTTGATTACACGTTGAGTGAAAAAATATTTTCTTTTATTAGTCTTAAATAGTTTACCCTGTAGCTTCATTGCATGTCCCCTAGTCTTTCTATATTCTGATAAGGTAAACAATCGATCTACGTTTACCCGTTCCACTCCGTTCATTAATTTATAGACTTCTATCATATCTCCCCTCAGCCGTCTCTTTTCCAGGTTAAAGAGCCCCAACCTTTTTAGCCTTTCTTCATAGGAGTAGCCTTCCATCCCCTTTACCATTTTGGTGGCTCTTCTCTGAACCTTTTCTAAAATCGCTATATCCTTTTTAAGATACGGCGACCAGAATTGCACACAATATTCAAGGTGCGGTCTCACCATGGAACGATATAGAGGCATTATAATATCTTTTGTTTTATTTTCCATTCCTTTCCTTATCATACCTAGCATTCTATTTGCTCTCTTGGCCGCCGCTGCACAGTGGGCCGAGGGTTTTAACATGGTATCCACAATGACGCCTAAATCTTTTTCCTGGGTGGTGGTTCCTAATGTGGAACCTTGCATCGTGTAACCATAGTTTGGGTTGTTCTTCCCTAGGTGCATAACCTTGCACTTCTCCACATTAAATTTCATCTGCCATTTTGATGCCCAGTCTTCCAATTTATCAAGATCCTCTTGCAATTTTCCACAATCCTCCTGGGTTTTAACAACTTTAAATAGTTTTGTGTCATGTGCAAATTTGATAACCTCACTCATTATTCCACTTCCCAGGTCATTTATGAATATGTCAAAAAGCAGCAGACCCAGCACAGATCCCTGGGGTACACCACTATTCACCTTTCTCCATTGGGAAAATTGGCCATTTAGCCCTACCCTCTGCTTTCTATCTTTTAACCAGTTCCTGAGCCACAATAGTACACTGCCTCCTATCCCATGACTCTTTAGTTTTGCCAAAAGTATCTCATGAGGGACCTTGTCAAAGGCTTTCTGAAAGTCCAGATACACAATATCAACCGACTCACCTTTGTCCACCTGTTTATTCACTCCTTCAAAAAAACATAACAGATTAGTAAGACAAGATCTTCCTTGTCTAAAGCCATGTTGGCTGTCTCCCATTAGGTCATGACTATCTACATGCTGAGTAATTTTATTCTTTATGATGGTTTCTACCATTTTTCCCGGTACTGATGTCAGGCTCACCGGTCTGTAGTTTCCCGGATCACCCCTCGAACCCTTTTTGAAAATTGGTGTTACATTGGCGATCCTCCAATCCTCAGGTATTAGAGATGATTTTAATGATAGTTCACAGATTACTGATAGCAGGTCTGCAATCTCAAATTTCAGTTCTTTCAACACCCTTGGATGTATACCATCCGGCCCAGGTGATTTGCTACTCTTCAGTTTATCTAATAGTTGTAAGACATCTTCCCGATGTATCGATATTTCCTTCAATTCTTCCACACCTTTAAATACCACTTCAGTCATGGGTAACATCCCTACATCTTCCTCAGTAAAGACTGAAGCAAAGAATTAATTCAGTCTCTCCGCTATCGCCTTGTCGCCTCTTAGTGCTCCTTTAACCCCTTTATCATCTAATGGACCAACTGACTCTCTCACAGGTTTTTTGCTACGAATGTACTTGAAAAGGTCTTTATTTCGCGTTTTTGCTTCCGCAGCAAGCTTCTTCTCAAATTCTCTCTTTGCCTGCCTTATCAATGCCTTGCATTTGACTTGCCAGTGCTTGTGCTGTTTCCAGGTTTCATCGTTTGGCTCTTTTTTCCATTTCCTGAAAGATGCTTTTTTGGCAACAACAGCCTCTCTGACCTCACCTTTAAACCATGCTGGCAGTTTTTTGGACTTCCTTCCACTTTTCTTAAAGCGTGGAATACAGCTGGTCTGGGCTTCCAAGATAGTATTTTTCAACAACACCCAAGCTTGAGGTACGTCTTTAACCTTTGCAACTGCTCCTTTTAGTTTTTTCTTAACTGTTTTCCTCATTTTATCATAGTCTCCCTTTCGAAAGTTAAAGGGTAGTACTGTGGATTTCCTTACTATCCCTCCTCCACTAATTAAATCAAAGGTGATCATGCTATGATCACTATTGCCAAGTGGCCCCAACACCCTTATCTCTTGCACTACATCTGGTGTTCCACTAAGGACTAGGTCTAATATTGCTTCCCCTCTGGTCGGTTCATGAACCAGCTGCTCCAAGAAGCAGTCATTTATTTCATCTAGGAACTTTATCTCCCTAGCATGTCCTGTTGTGACACTGACCCAGTCGATGCCGGGGTAATTGAAATCACCCATTATTATTACTGCACTGTAACTTTTGCTAGCTTCCTTGGTTTCTTTGAGCATTTCATCATCCATTTGTTCATTCTGGCCAGGCGGACGATAGTACACCCCCACTGCCATCGCCTTCCCCTTTTTACATGGAATTTCAATCCATAGAGATTCTACAGCAAATTTTGTTTCTTGCAAAACTTTAATCCTTTCTGACTCAATGCCCTCTCTAACATAGAGCACAACGCCTCCACCAATTTGATCAGCTCTATCATTACGATATAGTTTGTACCTAGGTATCACAGTGTCCCACTGGTTGTCCTCCTTCCACCATGTCTCTGATATTCCAATCATATCTAACCTCTCGTTTAGTGCTATATATTCTAACTCTCCCATCTTGTTATGTAGACTTCTAGCATTTACATACAAGCATTTTAGAGACTGTATTTTATTCATATTAATTTGGCTATTGGTAGACATGGGTAATTTGGGATCTTTAAGCTCTGTCTGCTCCATACTCGAGGGCATTTGGGCTACTTTACTCTTTTTTGGAACCTCTCTGCTTTTTGTAGTATCCTTCAAGGATACATTCTTCCGAACCATGCGCTCTTGGGCGACTGTCGGCTTTCCCCTATTATCTAGTTTAAAAGCTGCTCTATCTCCTTTTTAAAGGTTAATGCCAGCAGCCTGGTTCCATCCCGGTTAAGGTGAAGCCCATCCCTTCAGAAGAGCCCCTCCTTTCCCCAGAATGTTCCCCAGTTCCTACCAAATCCGAACCCTTCATCTCTGCACCATTGTCTCATCCACGCATTGAGACTCTGGAGCTCTGCCTGCCTTTTGGGTCCTGCGCGTGGAACGGGAAGCATTTCGGAGAACGCTACCCTGGAAGTTCTGGATTTCAACTTCCTACCTAAAAGCCTAAATTTAGCTTCCAGAACCTCCCTACCACATTTTCCTATGTCATTGGTACCGACATGTACCAAGACAGCAGACTCCTCCCCAGCACTATCTAAGACCTTATCTAGGTGGCGTGTGAGGTCCGCTACCTTCACACCAGGCAGGCATGTTACCAGGCGATCCTCACGTCCACCAGCCACCCAGCTATCTACATGCCTAATGATCGAATCACCAACTATAACTGCTGTCCTAACCCTTCCCTCATGGGCACTTGGCCCTGGAGAAACCTCCTCGGTGTGAGAGGGTTTTACATCACCTGGAGGACAGGTCCTAGTTACAGGATCACTTCCTGCCACACCAGGGTGATGCTCTCCTGTCACGTGACCTCTCTCCTCCATGGCAACAGGGATGCTGCCAGACTGGAGGTGGGACTTCAGGACTATATCCCTGTAGGTCTCGTCTATGTACCTCTCTGTCTGTCTTATGTTTTCCAAGTCTGCTACTCTAGCCTCTAGAGAACAGACTCGTTCCCTGAGAGCAGAGAGCTCCTTGCACCTAGTGCACACGTAAGACCTCTCACCAGCTGGGAGAAAATCATACATGTGACACTCAATGCAAAAGACTGGAAAGCCCACATCCCGCTGCTGGACTGCTGTCTGCATCTTAGTTTTAAGTTTGTGTTTAGATCTTTAAGTTCTTTATGTACTAAAGGGTGCTATGGATATTTATACCACTAAAACTGAACCTAAGAAGTTTAATATACCTTGTTCACCTGAAGCTTAATTAATCTCAGGTCCTTAGTGTAGATAGTTTTGGCTTCCATGGTATTTGGGTTGTTCCTGCTGGATCAAGTCAGTAGATAGGTTGGTTCTCTAGGTATTGGCCCAAGATTCTGTGAGCAGGTGGCATCAGAAGCTGCTTGGGTGCCCGAGGGTTCTCTGATTAGTTTTTCGTGTCACAGTTGGGTTTCTGTCTTTGTTAAGAGGTCTCCTCAATGGTCCCCAACTAATGGGTCATGCCAAAGGGCTCTCTGGCGAGGCCCGCCAGGCACGGGCATGCCCGATGGCACTTGATTTAATACAGGCAGTCAGGGGCCCTGATTGGTTTTGGTCTGGTGCACGGGAAGGTGCAAAATCTTCCCACGCTTCAGCCCAATGCCGCTCGGGGCCTCATTGGTGGAGTCGGAGCTGATGGTATATACTTGAATTATAGTTATGTTGATAGGCATTCCTCGTAGACTAATAGAAATTAAGCATTCACTGATTGCATTGTATTTCACTACAGTTCTTACCAATTTCTTCTTAATTATAATGCAACACCATTTCTTCTTTGTCTTTCATTTCCAGCATAATAGACCATGTGATCATCAGATGCAAAGTGCCTGATGCCAGTCCATTTCAGTTCGCTGACACCCAACAGATCAAGTGGTACACATTCCATTTCATTCTTGATCACCTTCAACTTCCCTTGGCTCATGCTTCATATGTTCCATGTCTCTCATTTCATGCACAGCTACATCAGCAGTCAGACGTCCCAAGAGCTTTAATCCACCCACATCATAAATGCTGGTTTTACTATGAAAAGCCTTCAGCTCCTCATCAGTAGCCAGTTGAGTGCCTTCCGTCCTTGAGGTCTCATCTTCCAGCACTATAGTGCAATTTGTTTTATTGTGACTATCCATTGGGTTTTTATGGCAAGATACAGAAGTAGACAGCCAGGTCTTTCTTCCGCGCAGTTTAAGTTTAGTGTTGTTGCCGTTGTCACAGAAATGTGATCCTCCATTGCCAACAATGTACCATTTTGCTTCTGCCCAGATGGGTGGTTTGTCTTGGTCTGGCACCTCAGCTGAGACCTGTCCATCTTGGGAGACCCTGTCAGTAGTTAAGCTACCAATAGCTTAGCTCTCAGCATTACTGATGCACACAAGACCTCACAGCACAACAAGCTGCAAACCACACATTTAAAAAAAAATCCCTGTTAGTCTTCATTTCAAATGAAGTTTTTATGATTTTTTTTTGTTTTTTCTGTATTTTTGCAAATGTACCTCTTAAATGCATGCCTTCTATGCACGTTATAAGTTTTTGCCCAAACAGATCAATTGTACATCTTTTAATACATAGGTGTATATATGCACAAGCAATCTGCATGCACAAATATTTCTTAGATATGCAAATTAAGCAAATACACATTGACAAATGTGCATCCCTACTCTGAAGATCTCAACTGAAAATGCATCCCCTCATCTAATATACCCACTCTCGCTTTCCCTCCCTGCCTAACAGCATTCTCTATCTCACTCCCTCCTCCCCCACCCAAAATCCCCCTTCTCCCTTACCCTTTGCAGCAGCATTCCTTTTCTCTATCAACATCCCCCCCCCCCCCAATCTCTTTCTCACTTGACCCAACATACTGGTTTTCTCACTCTCCTCACCCTCCCTGCCCAGCGGCATCCATCCTCCTCTCACATTCTCCTAAAATGTTGCAGGTATACCCAAAAAAAGTCGTCTTCCTCATACAAACAGTTTCTCTCTGTTTCCTGAACAGTACTTCCTCCTGCAGCTGGCCATGGTGGTTTCCATCTGTGATGTAGTGTTCCTCTGGTCTTTTGTGAGGGCAGCACAGCTAAAACATGAGGTTCTTGCATACTGCAACAGATACTACTTGCAAGAGCACTTCTATGCCTGCACCCAGGAAACAGAAGCATAGTAGGGTTATCATCGGCCAAGGAGATGGCATCACTATCATACACTGTGTTGCAGCCTTAGTAGCATGGCTTGAATAGATGTGCTATGCACAGCAATCAGAACTCTTCTGGTGGCACTGCCTTTGTATCCTTTTACACTAAACCTTGGTAGGAAGCACTGGATCCCGAGCACTGATTGTGCACCATCCCTCAAGCAGGTATTTACTCTACCTATTGGAAAATCTAGCCCCATCTTCAAAATCACTGCAAATACAGCTCCACATGTCTGGGACACCATCTTCATCAGACTTCATCTTCTCAGAAGGAACAAACCAGGAAAAGCAAGACCTTTCCACCAACTGCAACTCATAACGACAATAGAGCTGTGGGAAAGTACTGATCTGTCTGGTTTCCTTCACTAGGTAAACTGTAAGGAACCATTCGCCAATGCAGCAGAGTCACTTTCAAAGACACAAGGACAGCAGTCATTATGGATCAGTGCAAGTAAAATTCAGCATACAATAAATACTGGGAAATTACTTCAGGTGTTGCTGCTAAAGGGGAACTGCATGACCATTCAATGCTTGTAGAAAAACAGTATATTAAATGAGCAACCTCAAAAAAGATGGAACCAACTGCAAGATTCTTATACAACTTGTGTGGTATGGAAGATCTGTGATAGATGGTAGTTTAAAATGGCTCTTACAAGAAATGGACTTTGAGCTTTGACTAGCAAGAATTGTTGGTCCAGAATTTGCAGTGAAGAAAATTATGCTTTTCTTTATCCATCTCTAGGGAAGTATATTTGTTAGCATGCATTTGGTTCATTACTATGCTTTAAAAATTTTAGGGCATGCAAAATTGATTTAACGAATGTTAACCTAAGAATTAATGCACATACAATTGATCTGTGCCTGTTAAATTCTAATGCGTAGTTAAAAACAAGTTATTAAAAGTTATTAATAAGAACATTTGCAACTTGGGGAAAAACAACAAACAAACAAAAAGGTTTTGAGCTGTGTACATCATTCTCTCAGATGCCATAGAGCAGAGCAGATCGTCTATCAGGCACAATAGGATACAAGAGACACCCAAGATTGTTTTATGTATATTCTCTGAGGCTGCTATTCAAAAGATTTGCCTAGGTAATTTTGAGACTTACCCAAACACATTTTTATGTTTAAAAATTCCTCTCCCATCCTCTGTTGACCAGATATATTTTGTGCAATGACTTGAATAGAATATGTAGCTGGTTACAAAGTAGCATTTTGGACATTCTAGGGACATGGTTTTGTTAGCCAGATAGCACTGAATACCGGTGCTATCCAGCTAAACTTATCGTGATAAATGCCGCCGCGCTGCAGGGCAGGGTCCCGAGGCCGGTAGTAACCGGGTTCCCGGGGCCCAGCCTTCTTGCGGCAGTAGCGCGGTCCGGCGTGTCAGGGGGGGGTGAGAGCGGAGGAAGAAGCGCGGCTGGCACCAGAAACCTGCGTGTTCACGTAGTGGAGGATGATTGGTGCTGGTGCCGGCCGGGGGGGCGGAGCAACAGCACGCGAGGGAGATCGCCGGTGTGCGCTCTCCCTCTTTGCAGCGTGGCCAGCCATTTGAAAAGGTGTGTGCAGGGACTCTGGCGGTTTGGGCCGGCTCCTGGGGCGACTTACTGGGTTTATTGGGGGCCTCTTAGTGCGTGAGTGCCCCGGAGTCGACAATTGCTGGCGGGTGATTTGCGGTGGGCGGGGGTTGGGAGCTTATTCGAGCTGCTGGGCTCCGGGTGTGCTCCCACGTTGGTGGGCCTCGTTTTTGGCGGTGTGGGGCTAATCTCGGCTTTTGTGGGGTTCCCCTTTGGGCTTGACTTTTCCTGCTGGCTGGCCAGGCAAGGGGCGATCCCATTATACTTGTGTGTAGTTAATATCTAAAAAAAAAAAAAAAAAAAAATGGGGGGGAAGCCTATTTGCTGCTCCGGGGTTAAGGGAGTGCTGCAGGTTTCTAAATACTGTTTCAGTACAGTTGCATAACTCTAGCGCACCGGTAGTTTAAATACTACTCCCTGGCCCTACTTCAGTGACTCAATTCCTCGAAGGGTTTGGAGGGTTTAGTCTTTTCTTTGGGCTGAGCGTGCAGATATGGCCCGCCGGTTTGGCAAGGCATTGTATAAGAGGGTGGGGGCTCGGGGGGTAGCCGTTGGAGGCAAAGAGACAGGGAGACCTAGGCGTGTTCCTCCAGTTGGCGAAGAGGTGGGGGCGGCGGTGTCTCAGGCCCCTCGGGGAGGGTGGGGCAGGGGGAGGTCGCCAAGGGCGCGCTCCAGTAGCGCTGGCCGGCCCTCTTGGGCCAGAGCGGATGCGGTTTAGGCTGAGCCCCTCGGGATTGGGGTGCCTGGGCCTTCTGGCTCGGAGGGCGGTGACGGGGGGTTGGGAGAGGTGGCAGGTGGGCCTGGCATGGTGGAGCGGTCCGGGGCTGGGTCCGCAGCCTCAGAGGCTCGAGTCCTGGGGGCGGGGGTGGCTCCCTTGGAGGGCGGCGGGTTCGTAGGAATGTCCTCTTCTCCGCCTTTCTCTGGATAGTCTAGTCCTGGTTACGGGGGCGGGCAATTTCCACATTCTGGTTTCTTCGGAGCTCCAGGGCCTTGGCCGTTTGGTGGGGGGCGCATGGGGCGGTTCGGGGCAGTGGAGTGGTGACTGGGATGGTTGGAGGGGGGGTGGGGTCGGCGGGACCGCAAATCCTGTGGGTAGGGGGATGGCAGCTTGGGAGGCAGGCGGACTTGGGTCCTCAGCGTGGGGCTGGGACGGGGGACCCAGCGTTGCCTCCAACACTTTGCGGGCAGTGCCTGCCGCCTTCTCTTCTCTTTCGCCTCAGGTTCCTCGGAGTGATCGGCCCAGAATGGACCTGGCTGACCCTGTTCGAGTGGGCACCGCGAGTTCGGCGGATGAGCGGAGCAGTACTGCGGTTGAGGTTCAGAACATTACTGCGTTGACGCCTCTCCCCCAAGCAGCTGGTGAGTATTCTGTGGGTGTGGGCAGTTCTGCGGGTGGAGTGCAAAGTCCTGAGGTGGTTGGGGTGGCTGGTGGAAAGGAAACAGCGAAGTGCAAACACGGGCGTCGTTGTCGGCGTGCTTCCTCTTCCTCCTCGTCCTCGTCAACGGTTTCCTCTGTTGACTCGGTGGTTGTGGTGGGGGAGAAGGATGCAGGTGGTGGATCCGCGGTGGTGCGCTGCGCGGAGCTGTGGGAGGGTGTCCCTCGGAAGTTGCGGCACCGGATTAAGCGGCGGAGATATATTGACATTTTCCGCCTTCTCGAGGGCAGGAAGCGCTTCGGGGAGAGTAAGAAAAAACGTAAGGAGGATGAGAAAGAAGGTCGGGTGCGGAAGCCATCTCGCAACACCCTGAATTGGACTCGGGCTTTCTTACGGTTGGCTAGTGTTTGGGGTCATTATTACCCGGACCAGTACGGGGCGCTCTTGGCTTACGGCGATACGATTTTAGCGGCATCGCAAGCGCAGGAAGGGTGGGCTTGGCTGAACTACGACGAGGAGTTCAGAGACATGATGGAAGAGAGTAAACAGTTATCGTGGGGCACGAAGGACATCAATTTATGGCTGACGCAGATGTCCATGAGGGGCCGTGCTGGTGGTGCCGGTGGTGGAGGCAGTAAGGCCGGAGCCGCGACTTCATCGGTGGGAGTGCGGTCCTTTCGGACGGCCGCCATTCCGGCACCTCAGTCAAGGGGCAGCGTTGCGAGTGGGGATGTCTGTTGGCGCTTCAATAAATCCTTGTGCCCGTTCCCCGACTGCAAATTTAAGCACGCCTGCTCCCTCTGTGGCAGTGGGCACGCGGCCACCAAGTGCAGTCGCAAAGGTGCGGCAGGAGCTCCTGCGGGGGGTGAGGGCGGTCTCGGGGCTTTGGCTCCTACGCCCGTGAGAGTGGAAGTCATGCGCCCATGGTTGATTGAATATGGCAGGGCTAACCGCGGGGGGGGGGGGGCGTGGAGTGTGTTATTGGAGGGTTTTTCGGAAGGTTTTCGGATTCCGTGTCAGGGTTCCCCAGCGGGGGGTGGGTCGCGTAACGCTAGTTCGGTGAGCTCTCTTGCCGAGGTGGTGCGGCAGAAGATTGCGGAGGAGTGCGCACAGGGCCGAGTGGCAGGGCCATTTCGCGAGCCTCCCTTTTCCCCGTTCATGGTGTCCCCGCTCGGGGTGGTTCCCAAAAAGGAGCCGGGCAAGTTTAGGCTAATTCACAACTTATCTTCCCCTATCGGGGATTCCGTGAACGATCACATCCCTCAGGAGCAGTGTACAGTGCGTTACGCCTCCTTCGACGCCGCTGTCGCTTTAGTACGGCAATGTGGGGCTGGGGCGTCCTTGGCGAAGGTGGACATTGAATCCGCGTTCCGATTACTGCCAGTACATCCTTCATCCTTTCCCTTGTTGGGTTTTACTTTCGAATCACTGTATTACTTTGACAAATCCATGCCTATGGGCTGTGCTATATCATGCGCTTACTTCGAAGCATTTAGCACCTTCTTGCACTGGGTGTTGGGTAAGTTGACGGGGGTACATACTATCGTACATTATCTAGATGATTTCTTATTCGTCGGGCCCGGAAAGGCGCAAACTTGTGTCATATTGCTGGAGACCTTTTTGCGTTTGGCGGTCGACTTCGGAATTCCAGTGGCGGCTAATAAAACGGTTGGGCCTGTTATTCGCCTTGCATTTCTTGGGATTGAGATTGATACTGAGGCTATGGTTTTGCGCTTGCCGGAGCGGAAGGTGGAGTGTCTTCGGGAGATGGTAGCTGTTGTGGGATCTTCACGCAAGACCACTCTGCGTATCATGCAATCCTTAGTCGGGCATCTCACTTTTGCTTGCAGGGTGTTGCCCATGGGGCGTCCCTTCGCTCGGCGGTTGTCGCTTGCCATGACGGGAGTCCAGCTCCCGCACTACCAAATTTGTGTGACGACAGGGATGAGTGAGGATTTACGGGTTTGGGACTCCTTTTTAGCTGACTTCAACAGTCGCTCGGTTATTCAGTTACCTGAGCTGTCGAATGCAGACCTGTATTTGTTTACAGATGCGGCCGGCAGTTTTGGTTTCGGGGCTTATTGTCAAGGGGCGTGGTGTACTGAGCCGTGGCCTACCGAGTGGGTGCAGTCCGGCTTGACGCGGAACATTACTTTTCTGGAGCTCTTTCCCATAGTGGTTGCCTTTTGGGTTTGGCCTGAGCGCTTACGCGATCGGCGGGTAGTTTTTTGGTGTGATAACGTGGCGGTGGTGGAGGTTATCAACCGGCATGCGCCTCGGTGCCCGAAGGTAGCTGCATTAATGAGGATTTTTGTTTTGACCTGTTTACGAATGAATGTCACCGCCAGGGCTCGGCATGTGCCTGGGGCCCAGAATTCCATTGCTGACGCTTTGTCCCGTTTTCAGTGGGAGCAATTCTGGCTGTTGGCTCCGGAGGCAGATCAGGTGGCTTCCCCGGTCCCGGGGCATCTTTGGAAGGTTGGAATGCGGAGCTGATGGCGCGCTGTTGTCTACATTGGTGGCGCGCGGTACTTGGGCCCTGTATCGGCGTGGCTACTCCCAGGTGAGTGCGTTCCTGAGCACTTTGGGCTGGGGCGGGGGGAAGGTTCCCGATGGGATGATGGGACAGTTCGTGCTCTGGGCGAAGAAGGCGGGCTGGACTCGTATGGCTGTTACATCCGCGGTAGCTGGGTTTTCCTTCTTCTGCAAGGCGGCGGGGTGGGGGAACCCAAGGGTTTCATTTTTAGTCCGGTATCTTTTGGCAGGTTGGGCTAGGGCTCACCCCAGGCCCCAGGATTGGTGGCTCCCGGTTTCCCATGAACTTTTGCTGCGCATTTGCGAGGTCTTACCTCACGTCGCGGCTTCTCCTTTCGAGTCTGTTTTGTTCCATGCCTTGTTTGTGACTGCCTTTTTTGGGGCGTTTCGCGTGTGCGAACTGGTGCCCCGATCCACCAGGAGGGGTGTGCCTGGTGGTCTCGAGCTTGCCCACGTCATGATCCAGGTGTCTTCAAGTCCGTATTTTCCTCCCGCGGTCCAAGACAGATCAGGCGGGAAAAGGGGGTTGGGTGGTATTGAGCGCCATCTACCCCCTGCCATCGTGCCCAGTGCAGGCCTTGAGAAGTTATTCGCAGAGGCGTTCTGGTTTGCCCGGTTCCTATTTCTTTTTGCATGAGGACGGTAGGCCGGTAACGCAGTTCCAGTTTACGGCTGTGTTGCGCTTGGCGTTGCGGTCCTTAGGCTACGACGAACGGAGTTTTGCTTCGCATTCGTTTAGGATCAGAGCGGCCACGAGTGCGGCGGCTGCGGGTCTTGAGGGGCCGGTCATTCGGCGGATCAGGAGGTGGCGCTCTGGCGCGTATGAAGGGTATGTGCGCCCTTAGGTTGCCTACCTCGGCATCCGGGTCGGATCTGGGATGGCTCCTAGCAGTTCTACTGGAGTCAAAGGGATTACCGGGGGGGGGGGGTATACTAACAGTTTTCTTCCTATTTCAGAGTTGCCTGCTGGTGGCAGTCCGCTTTGTTCTTTCAGATGGTGTGTGCTCCGGCGAATGGTGGGTCATTGGCCATTCCTTCGTCTACTGGGCCGAGCGGAGGGCGGTGTTGAGGCCACTGGGACTACACCTTGGTCTGGCTGCTTCTGGAGTTCGCCTCTGTTGGATGGGACAATGTGGAATATGGTGGTGGCAGCTCGTGGACTTCATTCAGGCACAGATGGCGCAACGTCGGCGGCCAGTCAGGCTTCTGATTCACTTGGGGGGCAATGACTTGGCGAGTTGGTCTTGCCAGCAGCTTATCTGAGTTGTTCAGAGGGACCTTGGTCTGCTGCAGGAGCTATTTCCGGATGTGGCCATTATCTGGTCCGACATCATTCCGCGCCCCGCCTGTTGGACACAGCGGCGGTGGTCACGGGGCCTGATTAAGATCAATAGGCAGATCGGGCGATGGGTTCAGCAAACAGGTGGACAGCAGGTGTTGCATCCGTGGGCGGACGTCCGGTGCAGTGGCCTGTACCATCTGGACGGTGTGCACCTTGCTCCTGTTGGACAGGATTTGTTGCTGAATGACTGGCAGGAGGCCCTTGAATATTGGTGTTGGTCGCAGCTTTCTTTGGGGGGGGGGGCGGCACAAGGATAGTGGATCTACTTTGTGCCGGTGGCGGGGTAGCGAGCCGGCGCTCGCCGACCCGGCGGGGCATTTTAGGTGGATGCCGCTTGGCAGGGGAGCGGCAGTGCTGTAGGTTGGGAGAGACATCACGGTTGTGGTCTCTGCCCGGTGGAAGAAAATTGCCGGCCTTTGCTAATAACATGGCAAGGCGGGCGGAGGGGGAATGGGGGGGTGGATGATGCACCGCTTTGCTATAAATGGCTGGTGGGGTATCATCCGGAAATTCGGGAGGCGGAGGGGGGGGGGAATGTTTTGATTAAGAACGTTTGTTTGGCCTATGTTGGGCCGGTTTGCAATGTTATAAATAAAGCTGCGACCAACTAATTGTTCACCAATGTTATGGTCTGTGTGTCTTCTGTTATGGGAGGAAGGTGTGGAAAGCAAGGGGGGGGGAGGGGTGCTCTTGATGTAATGTGGCTTGGAGTGTGGAATGGTGGTAAAGTGGTATGGCTGCCAGTAGGCAAAGGGTGGGCATCCGGATACCTCGGTTACTTTAAAATAACCCTCCGGCATGACCAAAGTTAACCAAGTATTTCTAGCCAAGTATATTCACTGGCACTTCAACCACATAAGTGCCACTGATTGTATACGGGGTCAAGTTAACCAGATAAAGGAATCCAGTTGATTTAATTGCCAACCACACTACTCAATATCGACTCCTAAGCACACAATCTTTCAGATAGAATGAGTGCAGACATACAGCAACAGTGATGGTTCCTTTTAAAAATATCAATAAAACTTGATTAAAAGAGTGGAGGGACATTGCAAGCCCTCTGAGGACAGGGAAATACCTACGTACCTGAATTTGACTCACCTTGACTTACCACTAGAAAGGCGCAAGCTAAATAGTAATAATAACAAACACTAATAACCTTTTCAGAAAAATATGTTGCAGCTCAAAAAGAAAGGTTTTTGCTCCTTTTATGTCTCATGGTAGCTTCTTGATGATCCCTTATAGGATACGCATTTGTTTTAAATTCATGATTTCATTTCTCTGTATGCTAGGGATGTGCATTCATTAGCATATGCTTGTTCATTAGTGCACCTTAAAAATTTAGTGCACACCAAATCAGTTTAACATGAACGAACCTGTTTACAACTGATTTGTTTGTGTTAAAAAGTTCTAATGGGCATTAACATATTTACTAAACCAAATGTGTGAAGAGAAAAAGAAAGCTCAAAAATCAGGAAAAATTACAAAAAATGACCCAACATTTTTTGTCTGTACACATCCTTATTAGGTGCATACATTTTCATACATAAAATTGTATATTCTAGCATAAAATAAGTTGTGTGTGTGTATAAATGATTTTCCATGCATAAAAAGATTATACAAAAAGACAAAATTAATTAAATCAACAAAAAGTAGTAACAAAACAAGCAAACAAAAACACCACCCCATCAGTCTGCACACCCCTTCTCCTTTGGGCTTCCAGTTGAATTAAATCCTGCTTTTGTTGGGCTGTGGTGCCAGCAGCCTTCTTTCAGAATTACAAAATGGTCTTTCCTCTAGTTTTTTTTTTTCATTCCCCTCCAAACTCACTTCAACCATCAGAGCAACAAATTTTTAGCTGGGGAAACAAGTCCTGCTCAATCTGGAACCTAGCTAAAGTGACACCTAAATATGCCCCTAAGTCTGCTCACTCCATTTCCTAAGCTGCAGGTCCTCTACATGGCAATGCATGGTACCTGTTAAGAAAGGTACCAGGCTGGTCCAATATTCTGCTTTCTAGAGGAGGAGCACTGACAAGGACTTCTGCTCACCAGAAAAGAGCAGCTCTTCTTGGAGGTAGGGGTACCAGATGACAAATCAAAGGTTTTGCCCCACTGCAGTTATATAAATGCACTCCTGTTTTTCTTAAATAAAATATCACAAACCATTTCAACTGCAAGTCCATAGATGGACACTTTCTGGCACCCTTCCTTCAAGCCAATGTTATTTTTTCCTTTCCATCCAGTCCAGACTTCTTTTGTTGTCCTTGAAGCGCTCGTTGTATTTGAAATCCATAGCCTCCTCCCCAGGGAATACGATGCCTGTGAAATCATGGCTTGCACTGTAACAACTCTGCATACTTTGTAAAGATATTAAATCTTTAAATTGCATAACAGATTTCATTGAATTGAAAAATGACCAATATTTTATATTCTGTCCTGGACAGTACAGAGGAAAACGGGGATGTGGGAAGTACCATTAGATTTTATTATACGCCAGAATGCATCTTTAAGTATACCACTAATCAAACTATACAAGTAATTAATTCTGCATGCATACTGCTTGAGAAATGAACCTTTCCTAAATCTCTCAGTTGCACAATCAGCTAATTCTTATCCGGTTGCTGCATAAACAGCCATTAGGTATACAAAGCAAAACAGGCTTTGCTAAGAGAGAAGTTTAGTGGGACTGGGTAGCTTGGTGATAAGTCATTTGCTCTCAAATCACCAGTTCAAACCCTGCCCAAGTTAATAGTGATCAGAAGTGCTTTCAGTTATTGATTAGAGTCACCAGATGGCTCCAGACCATCAGGTAGAGGCTGAGCCATGTACTGGAGATTCCCCATTGCAGGCATGCATTTTTATTTCCGATTTCTAATGGGAAAGCAAAACTACAAATACATGCATACAATGGGGCAGACCAGGACTAGAATAGCTCGTCTCTGATGACCTTGAGCCATCTGGTGACTCTGTTGTAACCTCAGTGCATCTTATGGTGGACAAATGTTCACACCCTGAAATAAATGATTAACATGGTTCGTTAATCCTGGTGAAGGGGATATTCAGCAGTACTAACACAGTTTGTGCCACTGAATATCTGTGGCTGCTGGATCTATATACCCCAATGTTGACTGCTTAGAATCGGGGCATGTCCAGAGTGGAGTTGGCACCAGTTTCTAACCAGGCAGCAAAGAAATCGAGCAGTTACCCGGTTAGTGATATGTGGTGGAAGCCAGGTACAGAAAACCCTGGCCTAACTTTTGCTGTATATTGCTAACCAGGTAGCGACTCAATATCACCGCTGCCCAGTTAGCTATTGGCCTACATGGCAAACCCAGATAATTCAATGCTGGAGTCATATATGACCCCGGCATTGAATATCTGGATTTAATGTTTAGTGCCGATGCCTAGCCACGTCAGCAGCACTAGTCACCGGCACTGACTATCGGCCCTGAATCAATAGGAAGGTTTCTAATAACAAGTGGAAAAGCTCACACTTACAAGGTGTACACATAAGAACATAAGATATGCCATAATGGATCAGACCAAGGGTCCATCAAGCCCTGTATCCTGTTTCCAACAGTGGCCAATCCAGGTCACATGTACCTGTTGGATTCCAAATGGTGCGTTACCCATTTCCTCCTTTTGCAGACATATCTAACTGGGGGACTCATTTAAAACAGACATGTGTGTCAAAGGTGTGTGCTTGCATCGGGAGTGTTGGAGATGTGTGTGTTCGGCGGATGTGTTGGAGGAGTATGTCTGAGGTGTTGGGGATAGTCTGTCTGTGTGTGTTTATTGGGTACGGGAGTATGTATGTGAGAGAATGCGAGTGCCATAGGGTATATGTTGAGATGTGTGTATGGTTGTTGTTGGTGGTGTATTTTGGCGGATATCAGAGTATGTGTATTGAGGAGCGCGTGTTTATGTTGGTGTGGAGGGATATTGTCAGGGGTGTGTGTGTGTGTGTGTGTGTTGGGGGTGTATGTATATCAGGGGGGTATGTGTGGCAGGGCATGTATGCATTAGGGATATGTGTGTGGCAGGAGAGTGTCAGCATTGTGTGTGTGAGTGGAAGGTCTGGGGGCATATAGGTTTCTCTCTCCCTAGCACTTCCCCTGTCTTCTTGCACAGACTTCTGTCCAACCTCTTGTACTACACTATCCCTACCTTTGCAACTCTTCCTCCCCTCTGCAACCTATTCATGCACGCTGGCTCCTTTCTCTGCTATCCCCTTTTACTTCCCTCTTTTTCCCCATTGCTTTTTTTTAACACTTTTCCTACTTTCCCGCCTTGCATGCTTCCAATTTCTTCATCTTCCTCCATGCCACCCTTCCACTTTTCCCTCTCCCTGCATTCTTCCTTTTTCCTTTCCTCCTCTATAACCCCATCCCTTTCTTCTCCTTTCCTCCTTTCTAACCCAGCCCCTTTCCTTATGCTCTTCCTCATCACTTCTCCTCTCTAATCCCACCCCTTCTCTTATGCTCTATTTCTCACCCTTCCCCTGGATCTTCTGTGCAGTCTTCCCCTCCCTACCCCCACCCATCCCATGCCAGCAGGATCTGGGAACTCCCACTGGCTCTTCTGTGTGGCGACTTTCTCCTTTGTGTGATGCCTTCTGGCTCTATGTGGCTCCTCTTTCTTCCTGCTGGTGGGACCTGGGAACTGGCGCCAACACTTTGCCAGTGTTTGCGGCAGATCTGCCCTACTTTTTGCAAATGGTCCACTACTTTTTGCAAAGCCTTGTGCATCTGTTGGCTTGTGCATGCACAAACCAACAGATGCATACAGACGGATAAAGAAGCAGACAGACAGATGGATGGCCCTCCCTAATAGCCTCTATCATTTAAACTAAAATGTGCCTAAAAAAGGAAAGAAATCCTTTATAAAGAGAAATGTTATTTCAAATGCCGAAAAAGGAAAGATTTTTCTTGCAGATGAATACTTTGTTCTAATGAGACTATTTAATGTACTAGGAGATTAATTCTTTATTGTGGGAAGCTAATTTCTTCCATGCCAATGAATTTTGTATTCATTGAAACTCAGGATATGACACTTGAGAGATGCTTCATTATACCTACAGATCCCATTCATAGAGAAGCAGTCAAAAAAAAAAAAGCTAATAAAAATGCTAGGAATTGTTAAGAAAGGAATGGAAACTATGGTGAGCCCTGATGTGACTGCACCTTGAATATTGTGTGCAGTTTTGGTCATTCCACTGCGAAAAAGAAATAGCAGAAATAGAAAAGGTTCAGAGAAGAGCAAACAAAAATGATAAAAGGGGATGGAATGACTCCTATATGAAAAAAGACTAAACAGGCCAAGGCTCCTAAGCCTAGATGCGATATGGCTGAAAAGAGATGTGATAGAAGTCTATAAAAGCCTGTCTGGGTGGAGTGATAAATGGGGAAAGACTGTCCACCCTTTCATATAGTATTACAGGCACTCCATGCAGTGCCAGCTAATAGGTTGCACATTTAAAACAAATCAGAGGATGCATTTTTCATTCAGTGCACAATTAAACTGTGAAATTTGTTGTTTGAGGACGCAGCGAAAGCAACTAGCACAGCTGGGTTTAAAGGGCCTGGACAATTTCCTGGAGGAGTCTGATCCTTTGCAGTTGTAGCTCAAGGCTAGCACCAAGAGTCAAGTGACACTATTTTTGCAGAGGTGGTTGCTGGGGCAGCAGAGAGTGCGGATCATTCCTGCCCCATTGATTCCCTCCCCCCCCCACCCCGGGTGAGTCCCAGGAGAGAGGAAGGGGAGGCAAAAGGGATTGAGAAGGGGGTTGGGGATGGCCCTCAGAATTACGTACATAAGGGATGGGGCTTCAGGGAGGGAGAGGGGTCTTCGCAACATTTTAGCCCTGTGCCGGGGATGGAAAGGGATCAGGCCTGTGATATCATTGTGAATCAGGGGGTCCCCCGAGGGGCCTCTCATTCAGATCAGCAGGCCCTTCAATTTTCATCTGCAACTGCCATGCAAGCTAGTATTTATTTTCTCTTGCAGTTCTTTTTTCAGCATAAACAAGCCCATAAAGGACATTGACGGCAGAGGTGGTTTTGAAGTCGGCAGGCATGCCTGAAGTGTGTAAAGTGTGTGAAAGAGGTGAAAGGAAAAAATCAAGCAGGAAAAGGGAGGGATGGTCAGGGAGGGAGACTTGAGGAAGGACTCAGAGAGGCAAGAAGGTGTTTCTCATGGTGGGGGGAAGAGGGGATCCGATGAGGAAGGGAAGAGCGAGAGAGCTGAGATGCATGATGGGGAAAGGGGGAAGTAGTATACTTGATAATGGGAGCTGGAAGAAAATGGTCTTGGAAGTAGCAGGAAATCAAAGTCTCAGGGCGATAGAGGTACGTCAAAGTAGTAGGGGTGGTATATCAAATGTGATAAATGATAAAAGAGAGGATGGTTGCAAAGAAATATCAACACATACTGTCTTTATTCACATACAAATAGCCATATCAGCACACTGTATCCAGCTCGTGCCTTTCTCAGAAGTACAAGGAGAGTTACATTCAGGTATTGTAGGTATTTTCCTGTCACTAGAAGACTTACAATCTAAATTTGTACCTGAGGCAATGCAAGGTTAAGATCACAAGGGGCAGTAATGGAATTTGAACTTGGTTTCCCTAGCTTGCATCTCATAACTGTAAACATTAGGCTACTCCTCCACTCCAAGAGCACAGCGACCCGTTTCGGCTCATTTACCACCTCTAAACCATACACACACAGATAAACCATACACATGTCAATAGAAGGAGGCACATTTCACAATGGGACATCCAAGTATAATCTGGGATGTCAAAGCCAGAACGTCTGGAAAAAAACAAAACAAAAGAGGCACATGCAAGTTCAGGCACGATTTTGGAAACCAAGACAGGAGTGGAGGAGTAGCCTAGTGGTTGGGGCAAGGTACTTCAGGCCGGAAGGTTGGGGGTTCAAATCCCACTAGAGGACAGCAACCTTGGGCCGGAAGGACTGGGGTTTCTAATCCCACAGGTGCTCCTTGTGGTCTTGGGCAAGCCACTTAACCCTCCATAGCCCATGTTCCCTGTAAAATAGTTATCTCCAAGTTATAATACCCTGTTCAATGTAATTTCAGTTTGTTCAATGTAAACCGCACTGATGCAGAATAGCGCGGTATATAAGAGAATGTAAATAAATAAATAAAGACATCTAATAGCATAACAGAGTAGTTGTCAGATTTCTAGTGTGAGCCTTTGTGATCTAAGTTAGTCATTTAATTCTCCATCTTCTCTACACTCTCAAGATGTTTTAAGGTGAAAACAAACACTTTCCTAAAGCCTATTTGTGCCTGGAGGAGGTTTAAACATTAATGTGCCTGCAAACGTTTCAGACGTTTCCAAGATCAAACAGCATATGTAAGTACATTGCCACTCCCCGGACACGCCTCTGACACACCCTGGAGGCATCTGAAAACGTCATTTGCGAAATGGTTATGGAGACGTGTCCATGATTTTGACATCCACCTGTACATCTTCAGACATCTAAATCATTACTAAACCTTTTAAAATGACCCATTCAGCTATCAGCAAACCCCATCTGCAACGTGCCTTCACCCCAGCCTGCCACCTAGCCCACTCATCCACGGACAAGCGCAAATAGTTATGTACGATGACCTCCTCATTCACTCAGACATACCAAATCCAGTTGCTTACTCTCACAAACACACCCCACTCAGTCATTCTATGCACTCAAACGCATTACATCTAGCAGTCTCTCAGGGCATGTCTCAAACATGCTGCAATCAGTCATATCCCACAAACATACTAAAGTTTTGAAATTTTTTGCACTTACCAAGAAGTGACACCCAGTGTCCGCCCCGCAGTTATAGCATAAGGCAGTCACTTAGAAGCCGATTCTGAACGGTGCATGGCTGGGCCATTGGGATGCTCAAAACACGGACAGGCCTGACTTATATCTGATTCCACAACCATGAGAGCTGCATGTTCCCGTGATTGCAGAATCGGGTACTTAGACAGCCTGTCATGTACCCAATTCCATCATGGGAGCCATTTAGCAAACTGCCCGTCCAGCCGACACATTGCACCATGGCATCGGCATGTCCAGTCAGCATTGCTGAATGGCCTGTTCTGGAGCAGGCCTTGAAACACCACTGCCTGAGCCTCTGCAGCGGCCCCAAGCCCTGGATTGGGTGGCGGGTGCTGGCCTGTGGCAGCAGCCTGGGTTACGAGGGCTGCACTCCATGAACGGTGCAGTGCCTGAGACTTATTCCATCATCAGGGTGGAAAAAGCTGGGCGTGTAACTCAGAGGGGCACATACAGAGGCCCAACCTGAATGGCCTCTGTACATCCCAACACCTTGCCCTGCCCTGCTCCACCCCCTCCCACCCACCCACATCCAGTGTTCCTCACACAAACGCTGTGTATGTGTGGGAGAATTGGGACCAGAATCATGTCTCGGGGCTAAGCGCAGGTTCGACATCCAACCCCACTATTTATGGGACTGAATGCCGGCCATATTGTATGGTAAATGTATCAACTAACTGGATACATTTATCACAGCTAGCTGCAGAAGAAAAAGGATCTCTCCTGAGATGCATCCTGTTCCCACCCCCCATTCACTGATGAGGCTCTAGACCCTACTCTCACTACCCCAGTATCCCTCCAACACTTACCAGGAGTGTCCTTGTTGGGCTAATGGGGAGGAAGGCAAGAGCAATCCACAGATGCTCCTGTCCCTTTGCAAAATGATGGTCCTGACCTCTAGCAATAGTCTCATCATCAAGCTGCCAAATAGTTACCACATTCATGTGCTAATTTAGAACATAAGATATGCTATACTGGGTCAGACCAAGGTCCATCAAGCCCAGTATCCTGTTTCCAAAAGTGGCCAATCTAGGTCATACATACCTAGCAGTTTCCCCAAAAGGCACAGGATCCACAATGCTTCTATTGGGTCAAGTATCGATATCCTGGGTCCCTTTTTAATAATGTTTTATGGACTTTTCCTCCAGGAACTTGTCCAAACCTTTTTTAAACCCAGCTACACTAACAGCCTATACTACATCCTCCAGTAACAAATTCCAGAGTTTGATTACACGTTGAGTGAAAAAATATTTTCTCTTATTTGTCTTAGTTTACCCTGTAGCTTCATTGCATGTCCCCTAGTCTTTCTATATTCTGATAACATAAACAATTGATCTACGTTTGCCCTTTCCACTCCGTTCATTAATTTATAGACTTTTATCATATCTCCCTTCAGCCGTCTCTTTTCCAGGTTAAAGAGCCCTAACCTTTTTAGCCTTTCTTCATAGGAGTATCCTTCCATCCCCTTTACCATTTTGTTGGCTGTTCTCTGAACCTTTTCTAATAATGCTATATCCTTTTTAAGATTTGGCGACCAGAATTGCACACAATATTAAAGGTGCGGTCTCACCATGGAACGATACAGAGGCATTATAATATCCTTTGTTTTATTTTCCATGCCTTTCCTTATGATACCTAGCATTCTATTTGCTCTCTTGGCCGTCGCTGCACATTGGGCCGAGGGTTTTAACATGTTATCCACAATGACGCCTAAATCTTTTTCCTGGGTGGTGGTTCCTAATGCAGAATTTGCATCATGTAACCATAGTTTGGGTTGTTCTTCCCTAGGTGCATAACTTTGCACTTGTCCACATTAAATTTCATCTGCCATTTTGATGCCCAGTCTTCCAATTTACCAAGATCCTCTTGCAATTTTCCACAATCCTCTTGGGTTTTAACAACTTTAAATAGTTTTGTGTCATCTGCAAATTTGATAACCTCACTCATTATTCCCTTTTCCAGGTCATTTATGAATATGTCAAAAAGCAGCGGACCCAGCACAGATCCCTTGGGTACACCACTATTCACCTTTCTCCATTGGGAAAATTGGCCATTTAGACCTACCCTCTGCTTTCTATCTTTTAATCAGTTCCCAATCCACAATAGTACACTGCCTCCTATCCCATGACTTTTTAGTTTTGCCAAAAGTTTCTAATGAGGGACCTTGTCAAAGGCTTTCTGAAAATCTAAATACACTATATCAACCGACTCACTTTTGTCTACTTGTTTATTCACACCTTCAAAAAAAAACATAAAAGATTAGTAAGACAAGATCTTTCTTGTCTAAAGCCATGTTGGCTGTCTTCTATTAAGCCATGGCTATCTACATGTTCAGCAATTTTGTTTTTTATGATGGTTTCTACCATTTTTCCCGGTACTGACTTGATGTCCATGAAGTTAAAGGCTAAACATCAAACATTCTTTCCAAGTACATTCTTGATACAGTTGGGTCCAATGGGCTAAGATCCAAAGTTTTGGCATTGTGTGCTGACAATACCAAATGCAGTTTTGGTGGGGGGCTGCTATGAGGGGTAGTAACAATATTTTTTGCAAGTTGCAAAAAGATTTAGGAAGTAATTTAACTGTGCAGCTCACATTGCTCACAATTATATCAGCTGCCAAATGCCTGCCATTTGACATTGAAGTTATTGACAAGATGTTCAGACATTTTCACATTTATATCATGAGAAATGAAGAACCTAAGAGATGTGTGACTATTGAGAATGAGTACTAAAAGCCCCTCAGATACAGTAACACTAGGTGGATGGCTTTACTACCAGCCTTAGAGACGTTAATTAAAATGTTCCAACCATTGAAATCATATTCTCTGAGCCTGGAAAAATAGCCAGTTATCATCAAAAACTTTGAGAATGAATCAGCAGGAGTTTGGCTGTACTTTCTGACAATCAGGCAGTGATTTTTCCAAAATGTGACTTTAAAAATTGAGTATTAAAAATCTCAATGATAGAGGCGGCTGGAGTAATCAGTGACCTTAGAAACAAGTTAATAACTAGGAAGAATGAAGTGTTTTTGCCTCTAACAATCAGAAAGAAGATAAAAGATCTTGATGGTGGCTGCATTGATGCATCAGATTTCAAGCAATCTGTCATTTTTCTATACTACTTGCATTGATTACTTTGATCAGTGGACTGCTCACTTCCAGGAGATTGGGAAACAGTGGGAACTCCTTCAAAAACAACTGGAGTGGTGCAATCTAGAGTCGTCCTTAGAATACATTTTGTCTACAAGACTCTACCTAGAATCAGTAATAAAAGATACTGAACTGTTTGATAAGTTCTCTT